>CP106734.1:111495153-112752602 GCA_025506655.1 Gossypium rotundifolium | reverse complement strand
TGACTTTTCGGATGTTGATGCCATGTCGTTACTATCTCGGATTTTATGTACTTGTTATCTGGTACACATTCATCAATATAAATTTCCTTATGAACATACATATATCAATGTAAATATATTTATTTGTACATAGACTTACCTCGGATTTGGATATACGAAACGAACTCGGCTACTAAATTACTTTCAATTTCCCACGATCTAAGCCCGTTTTCTTCGGTTCTTGATCTATACATATTCAAATTTAACTCATTTATTCACTAATTCATTTAATTCAATCCAAAACACATATTTAGAGTAATTTACAAATTAGACCTCACATTTTCACATTTTGACATTTTAGTCCTTATTTCACCAAATCACAAAATACACAAAATTCATACAATCCATGCTTGGCCGAATACCACCCATGCTAATATAAATCCTTACATTTCATTTATTTTACATTTTAGTCCCTCAAAATATTATTTTATCAATTAAATCCAAATTACTCAAATTCGTCGAAAATTCAAAGACAAACTATGTAAATCAATCACATATATTTCATATTTCATCTTCAAACATTACAAAATTCATGTGTTCATCAATGGCACATTTCAAAATATTCACCAATTCACAAAATTGAAGCATGTGTTTTGAAAAACACAAAGCAACGATTACAAAAACGTAGAAATTATAAAAAATTGAAGCAAAACATACCTTGAATCAAGCTAAAATCATGGCCGAATGTTCAAAGCTTAAAACCTATCTTTCTTTTCTTGTTTTTCAGAGGAAGATGATACCAAAATAATGAAACAATTGTTTTATTTCATGTTTTAATTAGCTTATTAAACATTTTACAATTTTAACCTTTATTAAACCTTATGAAAGTCATGTATAATATGGACATAAATGTCCACTAACATAAAAATTAACTTAATAACATCATAAGGACTTCATCTTTATAAAGACACATCAATTCGGCCATTATTCAAATAGAAGGCTACTTTGGCATTTTATGCGATTTAGTCCTTTTATCAAATTAAGCACACAAATAGTAAAATTTTCATACTAAACTTTCACACAGGCTAAATCACAAATAATGAACACAGAAAATAATATTAAAGTATTTTTTGACTCAGATTTGTGGTCTCGAAACCACTGCTCCGACTAGGGCCTAAACCAGACTGTTACAGAGTGCCATCTTCCTTACAAAAGATCAAATGTTTCATGAGAGAACAAAACACATTGATGTTCGGTATCATTTTGTTTGTGCTATTATTGCTCGTGATTATATAGTTGTGAGCAAAATTAGTAATAATGAAAATCCTGCAGATATGATGACTAAGTCACTTTCTATAACCAAGTTTGAGCATTGCTTAGACTTGGTTGGTGTTCATTGTTGAAGTTAAACCCTTAAGGGGTGGGTTTTATAGAAGAGGTGGGGAACTTGTTCGTTGAGAGTTCGCGATGAAGAACTTGTTCATTGAGAATTCGTGTCATGGTGGAGATTGTTAGAATTAAGTGACCCGAATCCTTATTTAAATAAAATACAATGGTAAAATAAATTAAAAGAAAAATCCCTATAAAACTACACTTCTTTTATTTTATTTTAAATAAGGTTTTTTAAACCTTATTAAACTCCATCTATTTGTATAGATTAGAATAAGATGTTTCAATCTTACAATGCTCCTATTAGAATATGGTTTTACAAGCTTATAAATAGACATAGTCTATTCCTCTTGTAAATTATTAAATTATTCGAATTCGATATAGTGAATTTTCTTCTCCCCTGCCCGTGATTTTTTTCCTGAAAGGGTTTTCCATGTAAAATCTGTGTGTTCTTTAATTTTTATTTCTCCTTTCTTTGCGATATATTTTCATTACCTATGTTATATTTTTTACATATACAATTACAAATATATAATTAATTAAAGATAAGAAATTACAAATATACAATTGAAATATAAACACATATAGATATTTAATTTTTACAACCACCAAATCATATTTCATTTATTTCACAAATATCTCAATTCTCATACTTGCTATATAAGTTGTTTTTCACAATTCATTTCACATTTCATTATACAATTGCATTATTCGTTCCATAATCAAAATATAAACACATATAGATATTTAATTTTACAACCACCATATGATATTTCATTTATTTCACAAATATCTCAATTCTCATACTTGCTATATAAGTTGTTTTTTACAATCCATTTCACATTTCATTATACAATTGCATTATTTGTTCCATAATCATTTCTTGAGTATATAACTCATATACTCCATATATTTGCAACATATTTCACATTCTATTGTTAATTCACGATTTCACTTCCATTTCTCATACCATACCATTTCAATATCAATCATAAAACTTTATTATTCATTTACCCCTATTAACACAACTCAGACTAGGAGAGATATACGGATCCAACCAAAACACACCAGTTTGGCACCTAATGCCTCATCGGATAATTCTAAGTAAAAAATTGACACCCAGCGTCTCATCGGCTAAACTGAAGTAATTTGGCACCCAATGCCTCATCTAATTAATCCAAAGTAGTAAATTGACACCCAGTGTCCCATCGACTTGAAGTCGAAGAATTCCCTGAAATGTTCTAATGATATGGCATGCCATCTATATTCAACTCAGCCCGATACAGTTAGTAGGGTTTTCAATTCACTTTTCAAATACAACCAATATTCATTTCATTTCAAATAATTAATATATTCAATTTGTATATATATATATATATATCAATTCAATCAATATAAATTCAATAAATTCATCACATACTAAATCAATTCCATTTCAATTGCAAAACACAATAATTCTCACCTGAACACTTACCATGTACATTAAATTAAATTATAACAATTAACAACTAAATTTGGATTATAGAAATACAAACCGAAAATTTCAAGTTATTCCTCGTCGACTTTATCTTTTTCCTTTTTAGTCAAAGATTCTGCAACGACGTTATCAATTGAGCTTTGAACTTTGAAAACCCTAGCTTTTTCTCCTTTTTCTTTCTCTTCTTCCTTCTTTCTTTTTCTTTCGTTTTACTTATTTGTTTCTATTCCTTTTTGTATTTTATTTCTTTTATTTATTTGTTTATTCTTTTATAATTATTATAATAATATAATATAATATATATACTTAAATATTCAGTATTACATATATTATTATTATATACATATGTATATTATTTTTAAACATGTAATTATTTTAACCATATGATCGTTTTGTCCGAGTCTTAAAAATTTATAAAAAGAATGATCGAACCTGGAAACTAACTAAGACAACGATGGAGGCAAGCGCACCTATCGAACAGTAGTATAGTTTAGTGGCAAGACCAAATTAACGAACCCAAGGGAACCAAAAGTACTAATATTAACTCTCTTTTTGTTATTTAACCTAAGAATTAAGGGAATTTTATCTATTCTAAAATTAACTAACTACTAAGCTAAAGATACAAAGACAAAGAGAAGATTGAGGAAAGACTTGAGAGGAAAACCAATTGATTTAGACAATACCCGAGGAAGAATCCACCTAGACTTCACTTGTTATCTAACTCTGAACAAGACGATTTATTCACTTGACTTGATCCGTAGGATTCCCTAAGTTATATTAATACCTCTCTCGAGGCTACTAATGTCTAACCCTAGGTTGATTAATTGAAATATCTTTCTAATTAAAACCCCTAGAATTGCATTAACTCGATCTATGGACTCCCATATTAGGTTTGACCCTAATCCGGCAAATTTACATCATCCTATCTCTAGGGTTGTGTTCAACTCCGCTTAGCTATGTTAGATCTACTCTTAAACAGGGTCTATTCCTCCTCTGCCTAAGAGCATAAATGCTTGAATCAATATCCCGGAAATACCAAAACAAGAATTAAGAACACATAGTTAAGAACAAATCAAGTATTTATCATACAACTCAGATAACAATAACAAGATCCGCCTTAGGTTTCATCCCTCTCATGTATCTGAGGGTTTAGTTCATAATAGTAAAAGAAAACATCTTAGAAGAAAATATAAAACAAAACATAAGAAAACCCTAAAACCCCCTGAAGGAATTGAAGGAGAGTTCCTCCGTCTTGAGATTGGTTCTGGCTTCTTGAGATGAACCAACTGGCTTCCTTCGAATAAATCCCTGTATTCAACTTCTATGGCTCTGCTCCTTGGCCTAGCTGAACGCCCGAAAAGCCTTGATAGAAGGCTTCTATCAAATTGTCATCGAACCCCTATTTATGTTACCTCATAGGGTGTTTATATAGGCTTTGAGATACCTTACTTGGCTCGAAAGTATCCTAATCCGAATAGAATTCTTCTTTCCTGCGGCAGGGCCACGCCTATGGCACATGTCCGTGTGATTTGAGGCCAGGCCGTGGTCGAACCTGTTGATGAGGCACGATTGTGCATTTCGGGGTCCATACCATGGTCGAATCTTCTTAAGAGGCATGGTCGTGTGGTCTTGGGCCCAGGCCGTGTGGAATTTGTGCTTTGGCCCATTTTCTCTGTTTTCGGCCCGTTATCCATTCTTTTCATCCTCCGGTGCTCTACTAAGTATAAAACATGAAAACAAAGGATTAGGAGCACCTATTTCCATAATTAAAGGTGTAAATCATCCAAAAATATGCTAAATGTGGGATTAAAATATGTTCATATTACGGTTTATCAAATACCCCCACACTTAAACTTTTGCTTGTCCTCAAGCAAAATTCTCAACTCATAATTAAAACGAACTTCCTCAATTCATAATATTCATTGATAATGACTCATCATAATTCATAGATAATTTATACATGGATAATTCAACTCAAAGAGTCCTAAAGATTCAAACAATCAAAGTCATGAGTTTTTAGCATGAAAACATAGGTGTTTTCCCCTTATCCAAATAATTACCTTTAATTCAAAATCGACAAAAGTTGACATCCTCACTAAAGATTCACTCAAATCACTCAAGGTGTTTAAGGTTCAAAAATTAAGCGCTCAAAAGTCGAACATGAAAAGTTAATCCCATAGGCTTGCATGAAAATCAAATCTCCACCACTATAAAATGAGATGATACACAAATCAAAAGATCTTTAAAAAGGGTTGTAACGGGGCTTAGGTTAAATGTATGGATAAAGGCTGAATTAGAAGGGTTAGAATTGAGATTGAATTGACATATTACCTAACTAGAAAAATGAACTAATAAACTGAATAATTACATCAATTGAAAACTTGAAATACTAATAATACGAGCTTGCTCTTCAAGATGTTGAAATTAAGCGTATACTTAATTATAAAACTAATAATGAATATACTTCAATTTTATTTTCAAGAACAAATCAATATAAGATAAAATTTTAACAATTGAAATAATATAATTAGGCAACTGATCAAAAAAAGTCTCGATAGAAGGGTGGTCAAAAGGAATGGTGATAACAAATACAAGATGGGTTTCGGGTTAATATTAGTGGGTTGAGTCAATAAAAGGGTTGTTAGGATCAAAGGGGTGTAGTAGGGGTTAATTGTGAGAGTAGGCTTTTAGTGGAGTAAGTGGGTTAAATCCTAAGAGCCTTAATCATCTTTGTATATTAAATCAAAAGTGTGGTCTTGACATGTATAATCAAAGCAAGTTCTAGAATAACAAATCAATGTTGACACACTCATAATTAATAAAAGTGAGCACGAAAAGAATGTATGCTCTAAAAGGCTCAAAATCTCACAAAAATTATGAGTTTTTGATACAACTTTATAAATTTCAAATTTCAATGTAACAATTAGATTCAGATAGACAACCTAACAAAATTTTTAATTTTTTTGAAAAATAGGCTCATCATGCTTGATTCTCTAGTATCTTAAAGTTTAAATTATCAATGCACAATTATCAATGACTTAATCTAAAACATATCAATAGAAATCATGAATCCACAAGAATTTCATTCTAATTAGTGATATGAGAAAATTACTTTAAGATATAATATCATTCAGGGATTTGAGAATAATGCAAAAAGTTAGGCACTTTTTCTAAATAATTTTCACCCCCACACTTAAGATGTACATTGCCCTCAATGTACAAAGATAAAAATCATATCATATGAAAATCAAAAGTGAAGGAGAGAAGTGAAACTTCCTGAATTTTGGATGAGATCCTTGAGTTGGCAATGGTCATGGTGTGGTGGCTGCTGACAATCTCTGCGCTAGATGAAGAAATTGGGTAACTCGTGAAGAATTAGCCAGAAATAGTAAAAAATAATTCAAAATATACTAATTATATATTTAAATAAAAGACAAATAGAAAGAAAGAGTGTAGAAAGGGAAATAAGACTAAAAGAATCGATTACTGGACCGAAAGGTCCTTATTAGTAGATGGTTCGCGAGGTGGGTGTGATTTCTAAGGCCGTGGTGTGTGATTCCCTAGCAGCCTTTAGAACCTAAAACCAAGAAACTAAAATGAAATAAACTAAATTAAGCATAATAAAGTCAAAGAGAAGGAAGATAAAAGAGAAGAGAAGAGACAAATAAAAGCTAAATGGTCTCAAAGACCCTTGGCTTGTCGAGTGGATGAAGCGGCCAAAATGAACTTATGTTGATTAGTCTCGTACAGGGAGACTAGGCTAGGATTTTTCTGTTAGCATAGATCAAGTCTTTAGAGAATGAAGAAGGAGGAAAGTGAAGATGGAGGGGAGTGAAGGGTGAATGGGGAGTGAGTGAGAAGGGGAGAGGGGTGTTTTAAATAGAAATTTTTAGCTCTAGAACATCCCCACGCCCGTGTCTCATGGGTGTGTTGTGTCCTACGGCCATATCGCACGGCCATGTGGTGGTTCAATCGCTTCTTCCATGCCTTGCATTGGATTGCCACGCCCGTGTTGGTTCAACAGTGTTGACCGTGGCTGTGTTACACGGCCGTGGTGTTAGTTGAATCCGTGACTTGAAGATATTTTTCTCGTCCTGTCTCGTACTATCTCTACCATGCTAGAGCTAACATCCTAGTATCCACACGGCCACGACTACGGTTGTGTGAAAGGCCGTGTGGTGTGGAATTCTGCGCTTTATTAACTTGGTTAGTTTTTAGTTCAGTGCTAAAAGAAATAAATAGGGTTAGTGCTCGGGTTGCCTCCCAAGAAGCACTTTTTTAAAGTCTTAAGCTAGACTTACCTCTCATTCGTACCTTCACGGTGGTTTAAAGAGTGAAAAATCCTTTTTCATGCTATCATTATATAGTTTGAGTCAAGTAGATTTTACTTTAAAAGTACCAAATGTAGAATTACTTACCTCGACTATTCCGTAAGGGAAATTATTAAGTACCGTAAAGGAGATCTCTTCGTTTGTCTTCAGGTTTGATGTGGCAATTCACGATTCTGTTCTATCTAATAGTACCTGATCTCCTATTTTGAAGTGATTTGATGTTCCTTTAAGTTCTTCTGGTGGTTCCTTCGGTTTCACTTCGTATGGGTTTGATTCCTCCTTGAAATGTGTCTCCCACTCATCTAGCTCATTGGTCTGAAGCCATCGTTCCTCATGAGATATTTCCTTGTTGGTACGAGCTATATGATCTGGCTCTGTAGCGTAATTCTGTGGTGCTTCCTGAAAGGAAAGTTTAACTGAATGCTTATCAATGGAATTTACGTCCTCACCTTTCTCACTCGATGTCCTAGCTGAGTCGAGAGCTTGAAGATTGATTGATTTGTCACCAACACGAAGTATGAGTTCACCTGTGCTAACATCAATTTTGGATCTGGCAGTTGCTAGAAAAGGTCTTCCTAAAATTAAGGGGATACTATTGTCTTCATCCATATTTAAAATAATGAAGTCTACGGGGAATATGAATTTGTCAACTTTAACTAGTACATCTTCAATTATACCCTTAGGAATTCGAATAGTCTTATCAGCTAGTTGAATACTCATCCTAGTTTGCTTGTGTAACATCCCAAAAATGGGGTTATTTGGAATTTAATCATTTATCTTATGTAAGAACTGCCGAGATATTATTTATGGAAAAATAAAGTTTAATTTAAGGCTTTGTGTTGGCTCGATTTGGTAGGAAATTTTAGTTTTTAACTTTTAAGGTAGGGAGCCTTAGCAAGGGGGTGTTATAAGAATAAATGGGGATAATTTGGACATAAAATAAGCCTAGATTAAGTGGCAAAGCAAGCCCACTTAAGAGCTACATGTGACGCCACCAAGGAGCAAGGAGAGCTTGTGTTCGAGTCATGAAATCCTTTTTTGTTCTTTATTTTGACGGCACATGGGGAGAGTTTCTCCTCTCTTTAAACTCTTATTATTATTTATTTATTGATGATAAATAATAAGTTAAAAGAAGGATAATAGGGGATTTTATTTTAAGGATAATAGGGGATATTACATGGATTATTACTTATTATTAGAAATTAAATCATATTAGTTTGAATGGGTGGCCTAGAGTGATTCAAGGAAGATTGATGAATCTTGAACTCTTTGTTAAGAGAAGTGACTGACAAGGACACTAGGGGGGGTGCCGAATGCTTATATAAGCACCTAGGTGATCACCTTATTTTCTTTTTTCCAAGTTTGCTAGCCGAATCTCTAAATCCTCTCATCTTATATTTTCTTTTCTTTTTACATCCTCTCCAAAACCATAGCCGAAACCCTCATTACTTATCCTTGCCGAAACCTAATTCTTTAATCCCTTCTTCTTTTATTTCCTACTAGCCGAATCTACCTTTCTTCTTTCTTTTTCACCAAAAGTCCATCCTTGTTTTAAACCCTCCTAGCAATCTACATTCTATCAAAGTACCAAATCCCTTTTCTTTATATTTCACTTGGCGAATGGTATAGTGGCTTGAGCACATCGATTTCGCTAAGTGTTCAATCAATTGTATGGTAAGTGGAGTTGGCGAATGCCTATGCTCCCTTTTTCCTATCTTTGTCGATTTTTCTTCAAGAATTAAGGGCCAATATCGGCTTTTATTTACAAGGTGCTAAGTATCTGTTTGAAAATTTAATCTATCTAGGTGTTTGATTTTGAAATCGACAAAGCAAGCCGTCATTTGTGACCAATCAAGTGGTAAGTGTTGGTAAGAATCGGTTTCATGGGATCTAGTTTGCAAATATTTAGAAGTCAAGGCTAATGGCTTGTTTACTAACCTATGGTAATTGATGAAGCATTCGGAATCGAGTATTGTGATTGATTATCCAAAAGCGTAAGGTAAGGTTTGGGTTCAAAAGGTGAACCCTTAAAATTGTTTGATTTGGCGAATGTACTAACACATGCCTTGGCCGTATATAAAGCGATAGATCTAGGGTGGTCGACTCTTCTTTCCGGATTTAGATCACTCAGTGGTGACAGGTGTGTACATACACACATATAATTTGTTAATATGCTGTTTGTTGTGAATGCTAACTTGATTTCTATGTAGCATTGATAATATACCATATCGGTATAGTTGGCAATCCGGGTAAGTCCCTAAAAATGTGCACTTGTTATTCGATGCTTTTGGTAAGCATGTTGCATTAATACATGAGATTTAAGTATGTGATTGATGCGGGATTGATGAGTGGAGGGGGCAGTATTAATCGTGCCGACGGGCACCAGTGTTTTGGTAACACACCGTGACTATATGTCACCAGAGGTTTGGTACCTCCAGAGGTTTGGTACCTCAATAGCGACTTGTCCCTGTGGTTAACACCACCGTGGGTTGGCCCCACTTGAGATATGGGATCGTCTGCCAGTGATTTGGTATCACACGATGGGTTGGCCCCATCACCCGATTTGTGTCTACGGACACCAGTGTTTTGGTAACACATTGTGACTATATGTCACCAGTGGTTTGGCACCACCAGTGGTTTGGTACCACAATGGGGTAGAGCGTTGGCGTTTGGATGGCTAGGTCGGAATTAAATGTTCGCATATTCTTGTTATATGTTGTGTATGAAAATATTTTTAAAGCGGGAAGGGTTACATCTTGAGTCTTGGTGACTCACCTTCTCCATTATTTCTTTCGGTGATGCTTAGATTGCGGACATGGAGCCGAGGGACTTGAGGAGGCCATGCGGTGAACTTAAAATTTAATGGACTTTAATTCTTGTTATTTTAAATTTGGTTATTGGGTTGTTTTATTTTGGATGTAATAAGGCCTCATTAAACTTTACTTTAGTTAGTTTCTTTTATGTTGGATATTTTATTTTAATTAAAATTTGAATTACACGTTTTCTAAATTAACACGAAAAATGTTTTATCGTGCCATCAGGCACATCTCGAAAATTTGTGTAATAACTTGACTTAATTAAATTTTCAATTTGGACTAAGTATAATTTTGGCAAGATAACTTAAAATGAGATTTTCAACAAAACTTAAGTGGATTTAGAAAATGGGTTTCAAAAGTTCTTCTTAGTAACGACCCATATTCGGTCCTAACGATTGGGCGGGTTTGGGCTACATTCTGATTGGTATCGAGCCAGTTCAATACTCGGTGTGGGGGCCCAAGGCCCAAAAATGTTTTAGTAGGCCTTATTAATTGTTTTTGGATTTTAAAGCAGCATGGCCCAAGTCTCCAAGACCGATCCGCCTGTAAGTACCTCTAAACTTCTTTGTGAATTATATTCTCAGAGAAGGGTAGGAAGCATGGAACGTAGATAGACTTATAGGAATTTGAACCCTAGGATTAGATTACTCAAACACACAAGCTAAACATAAGACTTAAAGAACTAAACCCATCTATGACTTAGTCACTGAGCTAGGGTGTGGTAACCCCATGCGCATGTCTAGGATTGGAACCCAAGAGCACAGGTATTTAAGCGGTCAGGAGTGACTCACCACCTCTTCGCAGTATCCTGCAGTGCGTAGCTTGGGTTCACCCCTAACTCGTAGGGCTCGATGGTGTGGTAACCTCTGTGCATGTCTAGAAAGGTTCGGTGGGAGCTTGGTATTTAAGCAATCCAGCGTGACTCACCTCCTCTCCACACTAAACACGCCTGTGTGTAGCTTGGTTCACCACGACCAAGAAGGCTCGGTCATAGGCTAAACATAATGACTAAAACCCGAAAGGGAATTAGCCATGTTTTGAAAGGAACGAAACAACAATAACCCTAATGTTTTCAAAATTTCGTAATAACTCTTTCAAATCGGAAAACATCATTTTTACAACGCTTTCCTTGAAAAACTTGATTTGTGGAAAATTACAAAATGCCCTTAGGGGTAAAATTACTAAAATACCCTGGTTCATAAAATATCACTCAATGGTTTTGTTCAAAAATTTTAACTATTTTTCAAATATTCAATCACTTAGCTTTGAAAGTCATCAATAAAATATTTTGGTTTTAGAAAATTACGAAAATGCCCTCGAATTCAAAATTACCAAAATGACCCTGACTTTTGAACTTTTGCAAACAACAATGTTTTAAGAAGGAAAACTCTCAAAAGGAATCCTCGAGTTTTACAACCACAAAATACCCACGACTTTTTTTAAAATTACGAAATTGCCCCAAGTGACAAAATTACCAAAATACCCCTGGTTTCAAAGTGATGACGTATCTTTAAAATTTTACAACTTTTTCAGAAGAACCCTCCAGTTTTGGGAACTTCAAACAACCTACTTTACTAAAGTTTAAAATTTCTTTTATTACGAAAATACCACAGAGGAAAATGACTAAATACCCCAGGCTAGAAATGGGCGTAAATGTCCGAAGCGAATAGGTATGGAAAGTATTAAGGAATGGATGCAAGAACTTCTTTGTGTGAACTAGGATAGAAAATGAAACCTTGTTTGCACGAAGAATTCCTAATTAAAATTTCTTCATAAAATTTCTTCATGAGTAATGAAGTGGAACAAACGCTAATACATAAAATTTCTCTTAATCAGATTAAAAGCGCAGAGATAGAATGAGTTCTAGAGGACGTGGACGCCGTGGGCCGCCAGTAGGGGTAGGATGATTTGTGTCGAACCCGTCAGTCGGGACAAGGTTCTCAAACGATGTACCACCGCCACCACCACCTCCAAATTTCGGAGGGAGCAGGATCAGACGGGAGGAGAGGCAGTGTCGCAAGCGGTGTTGCGAGTCCTCGAATTGGTGGTTGGGGCTGGTGGAAATTTAGGAGCTCGAAAATCTGTTCCCGAGCGGATTCGATCCAACGGAGCTGAGGTGTTCCGGGGTGTGTCAGGAGTGGCACCCAGTGTAGCAGAGTATTGGCTGGAATCTACAGAAAGGATAATGGATGATCTTGACCTAACCGAGGAGGAAAAGCTGAAAGGGGCGGTGTCGCTTCTAAAGGATGAAGCATACCAGTGGTGGCTGACAGTTCGGGATGGAGCCACAGCTGATGATCTTACGTGGGACTACTTTAAAGCCGCCTTTCAGAAGAAGTATGTGGGCACCAGCTACACTGACGCGCAGAGGAAGGCTTTTCTGGGTCTAGTGCAAGGAACTAAGTCCGTGGCCGAGTATGAGGCGGAGTTTTTAAGATGAGTAGGTATGCAAGAGGCATCGTACTCTCAACACGAGTGGCCAGTGTCCGCTTTGAGGATGGACTCGAGATGACTTGAGGTTCTTGATTGCCCATGACAAGTTCGTGAGTTTTCATCTCGTGGAAAAGGCTAAAGTAGCCGAGGGATTAAGGAGGCCGTGAGGCGTAATTATAGTAGAAATAATCAAGAGAGGATTTGGGTCACCGGATCCAGTGGTAATGATCGAAGAAGGCTAGGCGAGTGGGCCAAATCAAAGAAGGGCCGTAGCTAATAATCGAGGCTCGCTCGGTCAGGTATCGTTATGGGAAGTCCCATTGGGGAGGTTGCTCGGCCGGCGATAGAGGATGTTTTGAGTGTGGGTCTTTAGAACATCGGTCGAGATTGTCCCCTAAGCGAGCTCGAAATCAGCGAGGGGCGAACTGCACTCGGGACCGAAATGTGGGACCGCAGAGGGTCGTGGTAATGGCAGAGAAGCAATGGTCCTAACCGAGGTCGAGGAACTCAGGCGGAGGTTCAGCAACACGAGGCTAGGCGACTGGCTTAGTCTATCTGGCAAGGCGTCATGAGGAGGTGACGCACCGGATGTCATAACCAGACGCGTTTCGATTTTTGGTCTTCCTTATTATGCATTAATTGATGTGGGGTCTACACACTCATACGTAGCAAGTAGTGTGGTAGAGACTTTGAACCTAGACTCTGAGACTGCCGCTAGGGAGATAACTGTAGTGAGTCCTTTTGGTCACTCTGTAGTGGTAGACAAACTTTTTAGAGACGTACCCCTAGAACTCCAAGGGGTCGTATTCGGGGCTGATCTGATGGAACTACCATTCGGGGAGTTCGATTTGATCCTTGGAATGGATTGGCTGGCTAAGTATCAGGCGAATTTGGATTGCGCGGCTAAGCGCATGGTTCTTAAGACGGCTGAGAATGATGAAGTGGTTATGATAGGTGATAGAAGGAATTACCTATCCAATGTGGTGTCTGCCTTGAAGGCGGAAAAGATGGTTAAGAAGGGTTGTAAGGCGTATTTGGTTCGAATCTGTGCTTTGGAAGCTAAGGAGTCAGTAGTTGGAAGGGTCCGAACGGTTGGGGAATTTGCTGATGTGTTCCCAGAAGAACTTCCGGGTCTACCTCCAGATCGGGAAGTCGAATTCGGTATAGACTTGCTACCCGGAACGGCACCTGTGTCTATAGCACCTTACCGAATGGCACCAAAGGAATTGGTGGAGCTGAAGGCTCAAATTCAGGAGCTCTTGGATAAAGGGTTTATTCGACCTAGCATATCTCCGTGGGGAGCGCCTGTATTGTTTGTCAAGAAGAAGGACGGTTCTATGCGAATGTGCATCGATTACCGTCAGTTAAACAAGTTAACGATCAAAAACAAGTACCCATTGCTGCGGATCGATGACTTGTTTGACCAATTGAAGGGGGCGTCGGTGTTTTCAAAGATAGACCTTAGGTCGGGTTACCATCAACTTAAGGTGAAGGGGGCCGATGTTCACAAGACGGCGTTTCGAACTCGGTATGGGCATTACGAGTTTCTAGTGATGCCATTCGGGTTGACCAATGCACTGGCGGCGTTCATGGATCTAATGAACAGAGTTTTTCAACAGTACTTGGACCAATTTGTCGTAGTGTTCATAGACGACATATTGGTTTACTCAAAGACGGAGGAGGAGCACGACAAGCATTTACGGATAGTTCGCAAGTGTTGAGGAAAAAGGTTGTATGCCAAATTCGAAGTGCGAATTTTGGTGAGGGAGGTGGCTTTCTTAGGACACGTAGTGTCGCGGAAGGATTAGAGTGGATCCCGCAAGATTGAAGCGGTATTGAGTGGAAACCGCCTAAGTCGATGGCGCGAGATACGAAGTTTTCTGGGTTTAGCAGGGTATTATCGGAGGTTTGTGAAGGGTTCTCTCTGATCGCAGCGCCGTTGACTAAGTTGCTAAGGAAAGGTGTTCCATTTGTATGGTTGGAGAAGCAGCAAGAAAGTTTTGATAAGCTGAGGAAGATTCTGACGGAAGCTCCGGTTTTAGTACAACCCGAGGCAGGGAAATTATTCACGATCTATTGTGATGCATCTCACACCGTTTGGGGTGTGTGTTAATGCAGATGGGAAGGTAGTAGCCTATCGTCCGTCACCGAGACCGCATGAGGTTAACTACCCAACTCACGATCTGGAGTTAGCCGCAGTCGTCTTCGCCCTGAAAATTTGGAGACATTATCTTTATGGGGAGAAGTCGGTAATTTACACGGACCATAAAAGTTTGAGGTATCTTTTGACACAGAAGGATCTGAATTTGAGACAGCGCCGATGGATTGAGCTGTTAAAGGACTACGACTGTTCCATCGAGTATCATCCGGGTAAGGCTAACGTGGTGGCTGACGCGTTGAGCCGGAAGGTCGTGGCAGATTTAAGAGTAATGTTTGCTCAGTTGAGTTTATATGACGATGGAAGCCTTTTGGCAGAGCTTCAAGTTAAGCCAACGTGGATCGAGGAGATTAAGAACAAACAGTTAGTGGATGAAGGCTTAAATGCGAAGAGAATACAAGTTCGTAATGGTGGTGTAGAGGGTATAGTGTGACCGGTGATGGTGTGCTATGTTTTGGTGGACGGCCTTGTATGCCAAAGGATATGGAGTTGAGGCGACAAATTCTCCAGATGCTCATAGCAACCCTACGCTATGCATCCGGGAGGAAGCAAGATGTATGGAGATCTACTGAACAGCTTACGTGGCGGATTGAAGCGTGAGATAACGAATTGTGAGGGAAGTGTTTGACGTGTCGGCAGGTTAAGGTGAACACCGATTACCATCGGGACTACTTCAACCGGTGAAGATTCCTCAATGGAAATGGGAGAGGATCACTATGGATTTCGCTGCTGGTCTACCCCTTACGCCCAAAGAAGAAAGATGCGTTTGGGTGATCGTGACCGTCGACTAAATCACTCACTTCATACCGGTGAGAATGGATTACTCACTCCAGAAGCTAGCCAAGTTGTATGTGGCCGAGATAGTCGATTACATGGTGTACCAGACGCTTATCTCGAGATAGGGACCCAAGGTTCACTTGAGGTTTTGGAAAGCGTTACATCAAGCGTTGGGTACACAGTTGATTTCAAAGACGACTTTCCATCCTCGCACGGACGGGCGATCGAAAAGGTCATCTGAGATCTTAGAAGATATCTTTGAGGGTTGTGTCTTGGAATTCGAGGTAGTTGGGAGGAATTCCTACCTTTGGCCGAAGTTTGCCTACAACAATAGCTACCAAGCAAGTATTCAGATGGCACCCTACGAAGCAATCAGATGGATCGAAATGCGAACTCCGACGTGTTGGACGGAGTTGGGTGAACGACAAGTGTTGGGCCCAGAATTGGTAGCAGAGACTGAAGACAAAGTCAAAGTGATTCGGTCTCGTCTCAAGAAAGCATCGGATAGGCAGAAGTCTTATGCTGATCTCAAACGCAAGGAAATGGAGTATGCTGTAGGAGACAAGGTCTTTCTAAAGGTGTCGCCTTGGAAGAAGGTACTAAGATTTGGGCGAAAAGGAAGCCGAGCCCAAGATTCATTGGCCCATATACTGATCTTGAAGCGAGTAGGACCGGTGGTTTATCGCCTTGAACCGCCGGCGAGTTAAGTCGATACATGACGTCTTTCACGTATCAATGCTTTGAGACAGGTATCGGTCGATCCATCACATGTGGTGCCCGTGATGTAAATCGAGGTTAACGCAGACTTATCTTTTGAGGAGGAACCGGTTCAGATCTTGGATAGAGATATAAAGGTTCTACGTGGGAAGTCGATGCCCTTAGTGAAAGTGCTATGGCGGAACCATGGTGCTGAGGAAGCTACATGGGAACCTCAAGATGTGATCTGACAGCAATACCCTCATCTGTTTTAGTTATGTAATTTCGGGACGAAATTTATTTTAAGGGGGGTAGAACTGTAACATCCCAAAAATGGGGTTATTTGGAATTTAATCATTTATCTTATGTAAGAACTGCCGAGATATTATTTATGGAAAAATAGAGTTTAATTTAAGGCTTTGTGTTGGCTCGATTTGGTAGGAAATTTTGGTTTTTAACTTTTAAGGTAGGGAGCCTTAGCAAGGGGGTGTTATAAGAATAAATGGGGATAATTTGGACATAAAATAAGCCTAGATTAAGTGGCAAAGCAAGCCCACTTAAGAGCTACATGTGACGCCACCAAGGAGCAAGGGAGAGCTTGTGTTCGAGTCGCGGAAATCCCTTTTTGTTCTTTATTTTGACGGCACATGGGGGGGAGAGTTTCTCCTCTCTTTAAACTCTTATTATTATTTATTTATTGATGATAAATAGTAAGTTAAAAGAAGGATAATAGGGGATTTTATTTTAAGGATAATAGGGGATATTACATGGATTATTACTTATTATTAGAAATTAAATCATATTAGTTTGAATGGGTGGCCTAGAGTGATTCAAGGAAGATTGATGAATCTTGAACTCTTTGTTAAGAGAAGTGGACGGCAAGGACACTAGGGGGGGTGCCGAATGCTTATATAAGCACCTAGGTGATCACCTTATTTTCTTTTTTCCAAGTTTGCTAGCCGAATCTCTAAATCCTCTCATCTTATATTTTCTTTTCTTTTACATCCTCTCCAAAACCATAGCGAAACCCTCATTACTTATCCTTGCGAAACCTAATTCTTTAATCCTTCTTCTTTTATTTCCTACTAGCCGAATCTACCTTTCTTCTTTCTTTTTCACCAAAAGTCCATCCTTGTTTTAAACCCTCCCTAGCAGAATCTACATTCTATCAAAGTCTTGAAATCCTTTTTCTTTATATTTCACTTGGCGAATGGTATAGTGGCTTGAGCACATCGATTTCGCTAAGTGTTCAATCAATTGTATGGTAAGTGGAGTTGGCGAATGCCTATGCTCCCCTTTTTCCTATCTTTGTTGATTTTCTTCAAGAATTAAGGGCCAATATCGGCTTTTTATTTACAAGGTGCTAAGTATCTGCTTTGAAAATTTAATCTATCTAGGTGTTTGATTTTGGAAATCGACAAAGCAAGCCGTCATTTGTGACCAATCAAGTGGTAAGTGTTGGTAAGAATCGGTTTTCATGGGATCTAGTTTGCAAATATTTAGAAGCGAAGGCTAATGGCTTGTTTACTAACCTGGTAATTGATGAAGCGATTCGGAATCGAGTATTGTGATTGATTATCCAAAAGCGTAAGGTAAGGTTTCGGGTTCAAAGGTGAACCCTTAAAATTGTTTGATTTGGCCGAATGTACTAACACATGCCTTGGCCGTATATAGGGCGATAGATCTAGGGTGGTCGACTCTTCTTTTCGGATTTAGATCACTCGGTGGTGAAAGGCGTACATACACACATATAATTTGTTAATATCTTTGTTTGTTGTGAATGCTAACTTGATTTCTATGTAGCATTGATAATATACCATATCGGTATAGTTGGCAATCCGGTAAGTCCCTAAAATGTGCACTTGTTATTCGATGCTTTTGGTAAGCATGTTGCATTAATACATGAGATTTAAGTATGTGATTGATGCGGGATTGATGAGTGGAGGGGGATTAATCGTGTCGACGGGCACCGATGTTTTGGTAACACACCGTGACTATATGTCACCGAGGTTTGGTACCTCCAGAGGTTTGGTACCTCAATAGCGACTTGTCCTGTGGTTAACACCACCGTGGTTGGCCCCACTTGAGATATGGGATCGTCGCGGTGATTTGGTATCACACGATGGGTTGGCCCCATCACCCGATTTGTGTCTACGGACACCGTGTTTTGGTAACACATTGTGACTATATGTCACCAAGTGGTTTGGCACCACCAAGGGTTTGGTACCACAACGGGGTGAGCGAGTATGTTTGGATGGCTAGGTCGGGAATTAAATGTTCTGCATATTTACTGTTATATGTTGTGTATGAAAAATATTTTTAAAACGGGGAAGGGTTACATACTGAGTCTTGGTGACTCACCTTCTCCATTATTTCTTTCAGGTGATGCTTAGATTGCGGACATGGAGCCGGAGGGACTTGAGGAGGCCATGCGGTGAACTTAAAATTTAATGGACTTTAATTCTTGTTATTTTAAATTTGGTTATTGGGTTGTTTTATTTTGGATGTAATAAGGCCTCATTAAACTTTACTTTAGTTAGTTTCTTTTATGTTGGATATTTTTATTTTAATTAAAATTTGAATTACACGTTTTTCTAAATTAACACGAAAAATGTTTTATCGTGCCATCGGGCACATCTGAAAATTTGTGTAATAACTTGACTTAATTAAATTTTCAATTTGGACTAAGTATAATTTCGGCAAGATAACTTAAAATGAGCAGTTTTCAACAAAACTTAAGTGGATTTAGAAAATGGGTTTCAAAAAGTTCTTCTTAGTAACGACCCATATTCGGTCCTAACGATTGGGCCGGGTTTGGGCTATTACACTTGGGTTTCCCTAGACCTAGCTATTTAAACATTTAAGATGGCATAACATTGATGCTTGCCCCTAAATCAGCTAAAGCATTATCAACAGATAAACTACCAATTAAACATGGAATTGTAAAACTCCCTAGATTTTTTAATTTCTGTGGTAGTCTGTTTTGTAACATTGCCGAGCATACTGCATTTAATTCCACATGCGACTCTTCGTCTAACTTTTGCTTATTCGTTAAGAGCTCTTTTAAAAATTTCCTTGAATCTGGCATCTGCGAAAGAGCTTCAAGAAACAGTAAGTTAACATGTAGTTTCTTTAAGAGTTTAAAGAACTTACCAAACTATTCTTCTGTGTCATCTTCCTTCATCGCATTGGGGCAAGGTATATGAGGTTTGTATTATTTAATTATTGATTTTGGTTTTTCTTGGCTTACTTCAACCTTACCTTCACTTACCACAGGTTCTTGCCTTGACTCAGGTTTAGATTCTACTGATCCTTCACTGTTATGAGCTGTTATGGCTTGAATTTGCTCATTTGGGTTAGTCTTAGTGTTACTTGGCAAGCTACCTAGTGGTCGTTCAGAGATCAATTTTACGAGTTGCCCTAACTGTTTCTTGATTCCTTTAATCGATGCTTGTTAATTTTTCAGTGTTGTCTCGGTGTTTTGAAAACGAGTTTCAAATACCGCTATGAATTTTGTTAGCATCTCTTCAAGGTTCGGCTTCTTTTCCTGTGGGTAGGGCTATTGTTGGAAGTTTGGGGGGTAGTTGTTATCTCAGATTTCCTTGGCCACCCCATGAGAAATTGGGGTGGTTCCTCCAACCTGGATTATAAGTATTACTATAAGGGTTATTTTGAGATCTGAAACTGTTACCCGTATAGTTTATCTGTTCGCTTTCCATGCCATGATTGTAGGGTGGGTACTCATGATTCACCACACCTCCTAGATTTGAGTCACATTGCATAACTGGATGTACCTGCAAAGAACCATACAAACCATCAATCTTTTTATTCATCACCTCTACCTAATTTGATAGCATGGTGATTACGTCGAGATTGAAAACTGCGGCTACTTTGGTTGGCTTGTCCTTGTAACTTGCCACTAATAGTTGTTCAGTGACATCTCCTCTATGAATTCATAAGCCACTTTAGGAGTTTTGTTATCTACTAGCTGCCGAGTCAATTAACTGCCGGGTTGAGGGGTTCACACCGTTGTAAAAAGTTTGGACCTGTAACCACAAGGGTAAACCATGGTGTGGGCACCTTCTCAACAAATCTTTGTATCTCTCCCATGCGTTGTATAATGTTTCTAAATCCATCTGAACAAAAGAAGAGATATCATTCCTTAATTTGACCATTTTGGCCGGTGAAAAATATTTTAATAAAAATTTTTCGATCATTTGGTCCCATATAGTGATTGATCCTCGTGGAAGAGAATGTAACCACTGTTTGGCTTTATTTCTCAAAGAAAAGGGAAATAACGGAAGACAAATGACATCATCAGAAACGCCATTTATTTTGAAGGTATCACAGAATCCTAGAAAATTTGCTAAATGAGTATTTGGGTCTTCGTCCTGCAAACCATCAAATTGAACAAACTGTTGAACCATTTGGATGGTGTTAGGTTTCAGTTCAAAATTATTAGCGGCTATAGCAGGTTTAACAATACTTGATTCAGCTCCTATTAAATTAGATTTAGCATAATCATACATAGTTCGAGGAGCATGATGTTCGGCCATATCTTGATGTGGAGGATTATTTTCAGCCATCCTTTCGGTGGTATTAGTTTTGTCCTCTTGCTCTTCTTGTATGTAATTTAAGCCTCGCCTTACTTCTCTACGATTTCTGCGTACGGTTCCTTCAATATCACTGTCGTAAAGTAGTGGTCCTGTCGGGTTCCTTCTAGTCATAAACTAGAGGTACCTGTTAGGAAAAGGAAAAAAAAAGAAAAATAAAATTCAGAAAAGTAAAAATAAAATTTAATTGCAAAAATAAAATATGGCTAAAGTAATAAAAATTGAGCGTTCTTAATATTTCAGTTCCCCGGCAACGGTGCCAAAAACTTGATCATTTTGTCGAGTCTTAAAAATTTATAAAAAGAATGATTGAACCTGGAAACTAACTAAGAAAATGATGGAGGCAAGCACACCTATCGAACAGTAGTATAGTTTAGTGGCAAAACCAAATTATCGAACCCAAGGGAACCAAAAGTACTAATATTAACTCTCTTTCTATTATTTAACCTAAGAATTAAGGGAATTTTTATCTATTCTAAAATTAACTAACTACTAAGATAATGATACGAAGACAAAGAGAAGATTGAGGAAAGACTTGAGAGGAAAACCAGTTGATTTAGACAATACTCGAGGAAGAATCCACCTAGCCTTCACTTGTTATCGAACTCTGAACCAGACGATTTATTCACTTGACTTGATCCGTAGGATTCCTTAAGTTATATTAATACCTCTCTCGAGGCTACTAACATCTAACCCTAGGTTGATTAATTGAAGTATCTTTCTAATTAAAACCCCTAGAATTACATTAACTCGATCTATGGACTCCCATATTAGGTTTGATCCTAATCTAGCAAATTTACGTCATCCTATCTCTAGGGTTGCATTCAGCTCCGCTTAACTATGCTAGATCTACTCTTAAACAGGGTCTATTCCTCCTCTGCTTAAGAGCATAAATGCTTGAATCAATATCCTGGAAATACCAAAACATGAATTAAGAACACATAGTTAAGAACAAATCAAGTATTTATCATACAACTCAGATAACAATAACAAGATCCGCCTTAGGTTTCATCCCTCTCATGTATCTGAGGGTTTAGTTCATAATAGTAAAAAAAACATCTTAGAAGAAAATATAAAACAAAACATAAGAAAACCCTAAAACCCCCTGAAGGAATTAAAGGAGAGTTCCTCCGTCTTGAGATTGGTTCTGGCTTCTTTAGATGAACCAACTGGCTTCCTTCAAGTAAATCCCTGTATTCAGCTTCTCTGGCTCTGCTCATTGGCCTAGCTGAACTCCCAAAAAGCCCTAACAGAAGGTTTCTGTTGAACTGTCATTGAACCCCCATTTAAGTTACCTCATAGAGTGTTTATATAGGCTTCGAGATGCCTTACTTGGCCCGAAAGTATCCTAATCCGAATAGAATTCCTCTTTCGTACGGCAAGGCCACGCCATGGCACACGCCCGTGTGATTCGAGGCCATGCTGTAGTCAAACCTATTGATGAGGCACGACCGTGCATTTCAAGGTCTAGGCTGTGGTCGACTCTTCTTAAGAGGCACGACTGTGCATTTCGGGGTCCAAGCCGTGTGGAATTCTTGCTTTGGCCCATTTCTCCGTTTTCGGCCCGTTATTTGTTCTTTTCATCCTCCGATGCTCTACTGAGTATAAAACATGAAAACAAAGGATTAGGAGCACCTATTTCCACAACTAAAGGGATAAATCATCCAAAAATATGCTAAATGTGGGATTAAAATATGTTCATATTATGGTTTATCACATACACTTGTTAAATAGGGCTTAATTGTTTATTTAGTCCCTTTACTTTTTCTTTAATCTTTAATTAAACTTTCACCCTTTATGTAATTTAATCCTTATAGCTAATTACCCTTAATTCATGCAAATTTAATTAACCAAAATCTAATTAACCACACAACTAACTTTATAATTATTTTTAATAAATATTTACGAATCCGTTTTACGAAAATGGATACCCGAATATATACTTTCCGATTACCCGCGACTATCGGGTCATTAAAATTCTCCCTTCCTTAATAAATTTCGTCTTCGAAATTTACCTGAGAAAAGGTGGGGATATTGAGATCTCATAGTCTTTTCCGGTTCTTATGTTGCTTCTTCAACACTATGACTACGCCATAATACTTTCACTATCGGAACTAGCTTATTACGCAACTCTTTTACTTCACGTGCCCAAAATCTTAACCTGTTCTTCTTCGTATGATAAGTCAGGTCGAATCTCAATATCTTCTGTCGAAATAACATAAGATGGATCTGATCAATATTTTCTGAGCATTGAAACGTGAAAGACATCATGCATTTTCTGTAATTCTACAGGTAAATCCAAATGTTATGCTACTGGTCCCAATATTTTCGTGATCTCATACAGTCCAATAAAACAAGGACTCAATTTTCCTTTTCGACCAAATCTCAATATTTTCTTCCAAGGTGAAACTTTCAAAAATACCTTATCACCAACAGAGTATTCAATATCTCAACGTTTCAAATCTGCATATGATTTCTGTCTGTCAAAAGCTGTCTTCAATCTATCTCAAATTTTCTTAAAAATGTCTTACGTTTCTTGAATTAATTTCGGCTTGATCATTTTTCTTTTGCTCAATTCCCTCCAAAAATAGGTGATTGACACCTACGACCGTATAAGGCTTTATACGGAGTCATTTGAATACTCAATTGAAAACTATTATTGTATACAAATTTGGCCAAAGGTAAGTAACGCTCTCTACCTGATGCAAAATCAATAACACAAGTACAAAGCATGTCATTCCAAAATCTGAATAACACACTTAGATTGTCCGTTAGTCTGTGGATGAAAAGCTGTGCTAAAATTAAGTCACGTACCAAAAGATTCATGCAACTATTTCCAAAATATTGAAGTAAATCGCGGATCCCGATTAGAGATTATTGACATAGGAACACTGTGCGTCTCACAAATTTTATTCGAATATAAACTTCAGCAAGCTTTTGAAGTGACCAATCAGTTTTGACTACGATGAAATGAGCCGATTTCGTAAGTCGATCAACAATCACTCATACAACATTTTTCTTATTTTTCGATAAAGGTAACCCCATTACAAAATCCATCGTGATACAATTCCATTTCCATTCAGGAATAGAAATAGGCTGAAGTAATCTGGTGGAAACCTAATGTTCTACCTTAACTCTTTGACAAGTTAAACATTTAGCCACATACTCGACCACATCTCTTTTCATTCCTGGCCACCAATAAAATTCTCGCAGATCCCGATACATTTTTGTTCCTCCAGGATGCAAAGAAAAGGGACTATTATGAGCTTCGTGAAATATCAACTATTTTAATTCAAAAACATCCAGAACACAAATTCGGTTATGAAATCTCAAACGACCATAATCATAAATGCTGAAATTTTCTAATATACCATTCTAAACCATTTCTCTTTTCTTAGCCAACTTATCATCTTCTAACTGTGAACTTAATCCAATCAAACATCACCGGTTTGATTTTTACTTCAACCAATAGGCTTCCATCGTCATTGACATTAAACTGAGAAAACATTGCTCGTAATTCAATTGCTGCTTTCCTACTCAACGCATCAACTACAACATTAGCTTTACCAGGGTGGTAATCAATAGCACAATCAAAATCTTTCAGAAGTTCTACCCAACGGCTCTATCTCAAATAATTTCCTTTTGAGATAAGATGTATTTGAGATCTTATGATCGGTATAAATATAACACTTTTCACCATACAGATAGTATCTCCAAATCTTTAGAGCAAAAACCATAGCAGCTAGCTCTAAATCATGTGTCAGATAATTGCGTTCGTTCATTTTTAGCTGACGATATGCATAAGCAATCACTTTCCTGTCTTGCATCAAAACACAACTAAGACCGCTCAAGGAAGCATCACTATAAACGACAAAATCCTTTCCATAAGAATCGAAAACCTTTAGTAGATTACCTTTGGAGTTATTCTTATAATGTTATATTTTCTTTTTACTCAATTGGTCTTTTATTTCTTTTCTTTCCACTTAACCAGAAGTCCTTCTTCATTTAGTTTTCTTAAAATCATCTCTATAATTCTATAGTTCCTTTTTGCATATATTTACCTAACTTATTATTTGTATTCATTCTTTATCATTTCTTTTTATTATTATTCTTATCACAACTATCTCATACAAATCATGATACTATTCTTTTAACTTTTTTTTCAGACTCTACTTTGTTATATTTTTATATTCTCATTTTCATTTCCTTTCTTTTCGAGGTAAACAATGATTATCCCAATTATGGATCAAAGTTATTACTCTTAATCCAAACCTTTTAGAAATCTATTGGCCCAGCCGCTGCCAACAGTCTTATCAAGGTAACTGTTCCTTCCAAGGTTTGCCTCTTTTATTACACAATTTATAGCTTTGCTATTTCTTTTTCTTCTTCTTCTTTTCACACTTTAGATCGCGCTTTATTCACTAATTCTTAAAATCATTGCGCTACCTTTTTATGCTCTCTAAAGTACTTACACTAATTTTCATGGTCAATTCTATTCTTATCTTCTATAATTATTTTGAATTTTTTTATATTCAATTTATCCTCTTATTAATACCCATTACAGACTAATTCTTGGTTTTCTCAGTAATTCTGAACAATCCTTTATTCCATGTCTTTTAGAGCCATACTTAAAGCATCTTTCAGAAAATATCCAATATTCACCTTAATGAGATTTTGTTTTTCGCATTTATCACAAGGTCGATTAATTTTTTTCCTTAAACCTTTAATACTTTCCTTAGAGATAACCTGAGACCCTATTTTATCTTGCTCTCTATGTTCGTATAAGAGTACAAATTCTTAAGCTTTTTTTACCTTTCTTAGTTGATCGTGATAGAATTGAACTTGTCATCACTCTTTTACCTAATCTTTTCTCTTTTCTTTTTTTCGTATTTTTTCAAGAAAATCTCCAATTCATCTTCTCACTAGGATTTATGTCTTAAAATATACCATTGATAATTTTCACATTTTTTAACAAAAATACTACGCTTCATAACTATAACTTATCTCTATTAATACATTATAATATTAGGTACCATCAATCTCTTAGACTTATTATATTCTCTTCATTCAAAAACATCTATTTTCTCTTATTCTCTTAGTAATATTAATTATTTACTTAACTAAGGTCTTTATTTCTTTCTATACTTCATTCTTAAAAAAAAAAATACATTTTCGATCTTCATAATTGGAAAATATTACCATTCTATTCCACTTCTCATATTTCTATTGTCTCTTCTATTTCCAAAAGACTAACCTCATATTAATATACCAAATTTTTCATTCAAAACTCGACTTTCTAAGTTCTCATTACGTACATGTACAACTATATATATATATATATATATATATACTCATTTTCCTTCACATTCACTACCCCTTAACTTTTACTTTGTCTTTACTTTTAACCACTTAAATCCATTTCTACATCTTCTTCCATCTCTGATTCTATATCTTCCCCCGAAAAATTCTCTATATTAAGCTCCAAATTCTCTTCAAATTCATCTTCTATAATCTAATTTGGAAATTCCTCAAGATCTTCTTCCTCTTCCATCTTTATAACGGTATTGAATCTATAAATTTTCTTGGTAATTTCCTAAAAACTAATTTTTCCATCGATGGTATATCAAAGACATTCTGCTTCCCAATCAACTTCCATGAACCTACACTTTGTCTCGCTATTTTCCTTGCTCCATCAAAGATTATAAACTTCACATAGTATTTAACTATATTCCAATAAGTTCATGGTACCAATGTCTTCCAAAGTTGATCTAAAATCATTTGATGCTCTCGTTCTATTAATGTTCCTCTAAGGGTCAAGTATTACACTTTATTCTTTCTAATCAGTTCATGACCCTTCCATAACACTTCTTGCATCTTTCGATTTATAGTAATAAGATGTTGGACAATGTCTTCTTCTGGTTTCATTCTATAATATTGCACTTCTCTCATCATCCCATCAACTTTCTCCTTTTGTGCTGAAGTTGTTATCTTATCAGACAATATTAGATTCATTTCCATTTCTTTCAATATCTATGAAAGAAAATAAGTTTTTATCAAATTTCAGTATTTATCTATTTCCTCTTAAATCATCACTAACTAATTCAAAATCATTTCCTTATCAATAACAATTCAGATTTTCAAACTTATCAATACTTCTAATATTGATATCACATCTCATCACAACGATATATCCTATATGGCAAGTACTTTTAGACTCGTCCTTTACCCAGAAAATAAAAACCTAAGTTCTGATACCACTAAATGTAACACCCCTATACTCGGTTCGATCCAAGGAACCTGATATAGGAATATTACATTTGGTGCCAAAGCGATGTTGGCTAATTACTAATATATTCGAACATTTAAAGAAAATTTTAAGTTTTCATAACTTATAATTTTGTCCCAACTACTTGGAACACACTTGATCTTCCTAAGTACATGCCATTCTATTCAAAATTTTGAAACATACCCTCTTGACACTTGGAGATATGATGAGATGGATGCTTACAACCTCACTTGCAACTCTTCAAAATCACTATACCTAATCTGCATGGAAAACAAAACTGTATGCTGAGTAAAACTTAGTGGTATTTCTATAATTCGAATAATTAAAGATAATAAATTACAAATATACAATTGAAATATAAACACAAATACATATTTAATTTTTACAGCAACCATATCATATTTCATTTATTTTACAAATATCTCAATTCTCATACTTGCTATATAAATAGCTTTTCACAATTTATTTCACATTTCATTATACAATTGCATTATCCATTCCATAATCATTTCTTGAGTATATAACACATATACTCCATATAGTTGCAACACATTTACATTCTATTTTCAATTCACTATTTCACTTCCATTTCTCATATCATACCATTTCAATATCAATCATAAAACTTTATTATTCATTTACCCCTATTAACACGGCTCGGACTCGGATGGATACACAGATCCAACCAAAACACACCAATTTGGCACCTAGTGCCTTATCGGATAATTCGAAGTAATAAATTGACACCCAGTGTCTCATCGGCTTAACTGAAGTAATTTGGCACCCAGTGTCTCATCGAATTAATCTGAAGTAGTAAATTAACACCCAGTGTCTCATCGACTTAAAGTCGAAGAATACCCTAAACTCTTCCAATCCCATAGTATGCCATCTATAGCCGACTCAACCCAATACATTTACTAGGGTTTTCAATTCACTTTTCAAATACAACCAATATTCATTTCATTTCAAATAATTAATATATTCAATATGTATGTATGTATATATATATATATATATATATCAATTCAATCAATATAAATTCAATAAATTCATCACATACTAAATCAATTCCATTTCAATTGTAAAACTCAATAATTCTCACCTCAACACTTACTATGTACATTAAATTAAATTATAACAATTAATAACTAAATTTGGATTATAGAAATACAAACCAAAAATTTCAAGCTATTTTCTCGTCGATTTTATCATTTCCCTTTTTAGTTGAAGATTCTGGTACGTCGTTAGCAATTGAGCTTTGAACTTTGAAAACCCTAGCTTTTTCTCTCTTTTCCTTTCTTTTTCTTTCGTTTTACTTCTCTGTTTCTATTCCTTTTTCTATTTCATTTCTTTTATTTATTTGTTTATTCTTTTATAATTATTATAATAATATATTATAATATAATATATATACTTAAATATTATGTATTACATACATTATTATATACATATGTATATTATTTTTACACATGTAATTATTTTTACCATACACTTGTTATAGGGCTTAATTGCTTATGTAGTCCCTTTTCTTTTTCTTTAATTTATAATTAAACTTTCACCCTTTATGCAATTTAGTCCTTATACCTAATTACCCTTAAGTCATGCAAATTTACCTAACCAAAACCTAATTAACCACACAACTAACTTCGTAAATATTTATTAAGAATCTGTTTTACGAAAATAGAGTCCTGAATATACACTTTTCGATTACTCATGACTATCGGGTCGTTACATTATTATAGTCGATAAGACTCACATTTATGATGAGAGAAAAAGTACTTAGTCATAGGAATCGAGGGTGTTTAGTGGGATAATCAGACTTATCCACTAAACCCAACTTTTGTGTATAGTTGTATAAGGTTGGTATTGGCTTATTGAACAAGTTTTATATTTTCCCTTGCACCGATATTTTCTTCTCAAACTTTCTCTGCAATTTTCTCTCAATAAAACCTTAGATCAGAAGCCTGCTTGAAGATTTGGGTTCGCTGTATTCAACCAACTCCTTCATTATTTTAGCACATGGTAAATGTCGATGAACCTTAGGTTATTTCGTGGTTATTTACATGACCTTTGATCTGCACGCTTTAGTGTCAATTTTGAGTGTATGGAAGGAAATTTCCTGAATTTGGGTTTTATGATGATGTTACTTACAAGTTGTTTAGTTTTCTAGTATATAGTTTGATAAGCTTAACTATTTATATTATAACTCAAGACACACTTGAAAGTTCTCGTGATAAGAAAAGATCTTGCAGTTTAATCTTGTTGTGTTTTTGGTGAGTTCCTTCTTACTCCATGTGTGTGTAATGCCTTTTTTTATGTTTGGTTTAAGGTAAGTATATATATTTTGTGAAGATGAAATATTTTGCAAGTGTGATGGATGATTTTTGTATTAATCTAGATTGGTCTATCCATGTTAAAGATGTAAGAATTGTTCTTCATGTTTATGCCAATACCCTCTTACTTCTAAAATGAATAATGTGATCTAAAGTATGAACATGGATTCATGGCATTGCCTTCAATGAAATGAGCATTGAACTAGCAGATCATGATACATGAAAATTGTTGTGTAGCTTCTGGTAGAACAATTGTTATTGCAAACCATATTGGCAAATCATGACAAAGGAAAATGAATGAACAAATGATATGGCTCTAAAGATAGACTCGGGTTTGTGGCTAACACGAAGAAAGTGGTTTGTATGAATGGATGGGCATAGTGTACACGCAAAAGGAATAGTGTCTGGCGTATAGCCTGTCTGTATTTGGAATCCACCAACTGTCGAACTGTGTGTTTGTGTTGATTTGGAAAGGTTTGTACGAGTTATATGTATATTTCAATATTTTCCTCCAAAAATCACTAAGTTTTTTTTTACTTAGTTACCTTTTCTTCTCAAGCTTGTTGACAAAGTAAAGGAATCTCTGAAGACTACACTAGAGGACTATCATTGTCATGAGGCTTCTTATATTTTGTATTATACATGACATAGGTGTAACACCCCAAACCCAGCCTAGACATTATGGTCGTATCTGGCAATGTCACACGATTGTGTTTTTGAAACCTCATTGTTACGATGAAAATATTCCATGTTATTGTCTTTAGTAAACCTTTGTTAGAACTTAGGAAGTCGTCTTTATTCATTTTAAACACTTGTTTTGAAACATCTCTCATTGTGAAAGCTTTAATAAAACAATTTAAGTGATCATGCGTTTAGGAAATACTTTAACTTTTTGAAAACTGAATTTCCTGCGACCAGTAGGTATAAATCTATAAAGTAAAATGAATAAATAAAAACCCAAATTTAAAACCAAAGTCCCAGAGGGTCATTAAATTACAACCCAAATAATCACTAATAATCAAAACATAAACCGTAAATTGAAAACCATGAAGTCCAAAAATTACGGTGGTCACCGTTGAGTCCTCCGCCGCACTGATCTATCTAAGTCTGGGGATTACCTGTGCATATTAAACAAAAAGGGTGAGTTTACGTAAACTCAGTGTGTAATCTCACAGAAACAAACAAACCATCACTATTCACTATGCAGAGTTGAACAGTCTTGGGCCTAAGCCCTTTTCAGTATCAGTGACGGTTTAGGCCTTAGCCCATCTCAGTACAATGTTAAAAATGCAGTAGGCCTTAGCCCATCACAAGATCGATGAGCAATATGATTATGCAAGAGCAAAATCCTACCCAACCAGCCTCTACATACCATCTCCGTCCAATCCTACACTCCATGTGGGGATATAATCAACTCACCCATCCCTACACTCCAAGTAGTACCGAATGCGGCACTAAACAGTAGTTTACAGCTAAGCTGCCAGTAAATTAGGCTTAAAGCCTTTTAGTACACTTCCTCCAAATAACAGCCCTCAACCCAATGCAATACAACATACAATGAATGACATGCTATTATGTAATTTCAACATGCCTAGTACAGATATCATTCAGTCAATTTCACACATTTAGGGGTCTAAGTAGCATTTGCCGACCCTACAGTAGGTTCACAGTTGACTTGGGTGACCCGTGCAACCTTAAAAACATTTCGATAAAAATGGGCCCATACGCCCATGTGATCTGCCCGTGAGGGCCCACATGCCCGTGTGGCCCACTCGGTCGAAATTGGCCTTGGCCGTGTGATCCATTTTTAAAGTAACCCATGCTAGCTCAATACTCATATATGTTTTCACTATTTACTTATATGTTCATTCAAAGCTGTCTACTTGAGTCATTATCACTAAATTATTTATATCTTGAGCTACAGAATTCCAAATTAAGATACGCTTGATGTTTTTGAAACTAGACACAAATAATTTTCTACCATAAAATTTTTAGAATTTATAGTTTATCAAATAAGTACAGTAAAATTTTTAAAGTTATCCCTATTTTGCTGTTTGACAGCTTCATCCTTTTCTTACTAAAAATAATTTATCTCTTAGTACGGAATTTAGATGATGTTTCTCTTGAAAATAGACTCATTAAGGATTTAAACATATAAATTTAAGCCCCTAATTATTTTTTTTACAATTTTTGATGATTTTCCAAAGTTAGAACAGGGGAACCTGAAATCATTCTAACCTTATCTCACAACATTTATTATAACTCATGATTTACAATTTCATTGCTTACACTGTTTCTTCCATGAAATACTAGACTCAATAAAATTTAATTTCATATTTTATTTAACCTCTAACTTAGTTTACACTATTTTTTATGATTTTTCAAAGTTAGACTACTGCTGCTATCCAAAACTCTTTTAGTGCAAAATGTTGATTTCCTAGTTTCCTTATTTCCTTTCTCTACAATTTTTCGCATCATTTTCTCTTATTTATCTTATTTCTCGACAGCAAGCAATTTTGGCTTTTCTTCAAACCCTGTTTTCTACGTTTTGGGTACACACCTGGTATTGTTTTGATCCCTAATCACTCCCGAGCACATCAAGGCCTAAAATCAAGATACTCAACATCATTTTAACAGATTTACAAGTGAATTGACAACCAAGAACGAACAGAAACTCAACTTACCACCAACGATAACCCTCCGTTTAAATATTGTTAAGACGAGATGAATTCACTAGTCCGAGCCTCCCCCTACGCCCAAATCGTAGAGAAAAAAAATTACCACTTCAGTCGCTAACAGATTCATGATAGAAATGAAGAGAAACACTTACCGAAACTAAGCGAGCACTAACCGTGTGCGAAAACGAAGGAAAATAAATGGATTAGGTAAAAATCAAGAAGAAGAAAAAGAAGAGAAAGATGGAAAAACTCATAGAATTTCGGCAAAAGGAGAGGGAGAAGAATAAACTGTAGAATTTATTATTTTTTTTGGAAAAGGGAGCAAAAATTTGGTTATGGGAATAAAATAAAATAAAATCCCAATTGTAAAACCCCCTAACCCGTACCCGTCGCCGGATTAGGGTTATGAGGCATTACCAAACTAAACACCATTCCGAATAGACATTCAATTGAATTCGACACAAGCAAAGCGATCCCTGTGTATCACATAACAAAATCTGATATTCATTCATAATTCTATAATGCATATACAAGCATATCAAATTACATCCTGACCAAACATACAATTGATATTATAAAATTATATCGCATGCATTTCCTTATAGCAAGTGTCCCATTTATACTTGCACATGATTATTCAAATATCATGCACCAAGTTCGAATACATTTATTAATGTACCTAAACCTTGCAACTTATTTATTTAACCATTCAAAGGTTCGGCCATACTAGTACCAAAATCATAAGCATATCGCAGCGTTTCAAATATTGAGATCAAACATTACAGTTTCCACATACCATTTGAGATTCATGCTTAAACGAAATATTACTAATACCAACTACCTCAAGTATACATCACTTATTATATTGCCGAAACCTATGTCACAACTCAATCACCATTAGTAATGTATTTTAGCAAGTAACTCACGAATAGTCCTTGGACAAAATCATTCATACAATGCAACCACCATGTTCCATATATATATAATTCAAGGTTCGGTATATTGATTCGAACATATAACAAAATTATCGCCTACTACTATATCTATATATATACCTACATAAATCATCAAATATCACCATCATCTCTTCACTAGCCAAATGCATAACTAAACATATCATACATATATGCCATGACCAAACTACATCTACGATATGCACCTAGACTATAGCCGAATATAACCAAATAAAATCCATATCATCCATTCATCATTAAAACATATTCATATCAACTAACATTGAATATAAGCCATATTTGTATGGCTATATTACATATAATAACAAAGTTTCCAACTCAAACAAAGGCGTTTACCATCCTATACATGCCTTTATCCAAAATAAACCAAACTAAAGGAGTACCAAAAAGATGATAGTGTGGTTGACTTTGCTGACGATTTCCCGAGCCCGTAGCTTGACCAAAATCTATAAAACAGATCATTGAACACACAAAGTAAGCTTACTAGCTTAGTAAGTCTTAAGCATTATATTATATTGTTCAATCATCCAAGCATGGTAATGAATCAATTCATGACATTAGATATACATGTCTTACTTATAAACTCACCATAACAAAATGCCATTACCTTACTTAACTTGGTAACTTTCAATTCCTTACCAAATACATCAATTGCCGAATATACATAGACAATCACATATCTAGGTGTATAAATATACCTACATGAACATTTAACCACACTCATGTTTTTGAATTTTCAATAACCACATGGCATATTATATATATACAAACTTCACAACCAAGTGTATAACACATTTCTTTCAGCATTTGTTTTGTTCATTATCATAGCATATATATAACAGTAAAGTATAAAAGTACATACCTTGTTGCCGAATTAACAAATTCATTTTCAAAGCTTAAACTTACTAGATTTGGTTCATGACCTTATTACTATATAAACGAAGTTCGAAATTTAAACTCACTGGTATAGAACCTGCTAGGCCTTAGCCCGAATTGCTCACTCCGGCACTAGGCCTGCCAGACTCAAAGTTTGAGATTTAAACACCGGCATTTAGCGTGCTAGGCAATAAGCCCGAAATATTTTATCGGCACAAGGCCTGCAAGGCATTAAGCCCGATAAAGATCACCGGCACAAGGCCTGCTAGGCTCGAAGCCCGAAATAAATCACTGGCATAAGGCCTGCTAGGCTCAAGCTCAAGTAAATCACCCAAGATAAGGCCCGCTAGGCTCAAGTCCAATATCAACATAATTAATCATTCCATACACATTACTTAATTCTAAAATCACTAACATCACATATATTTCATGTTACTTTCACATATCAAGTCAAACATGCTTGATCACTTTACATTTAACAAAACATATTCAATCCATTACTATACTTCACATTCGGCAATCCCATATTTTTATCCTTAAAAATATCAAATTTCAACTTTTACTAGATTCATAAATAATTTTTTGACATATATTTGCTTAAGGACTTACCTCGACTATCGACGGACAACGTAGACCGGCTATTCGATAACCTTCGTCTTTCCCCGATCCAAATTCGTTTTTCTTTGTTCTTGATCTGATTTAAGCTTGAGTTATGGCCGAATGAACAAGCTCACACTCCTATTTCTTTCTTTCTTATTTCAGTGATGAAAAGATGAAGAATAAAGTTTTATTTCATGTTTTCTTTTAACTAAAATAACATATTAACCAATGTACAAAAATACCATTATTATATAATATAATTAACATATACATATAAGGTTATTCTAGTCATATGCCGCCAACTACACATAAAAATGGGCTAATTTCCCTTTTGATGCCCCATATTGAAAAGCCATAACCATTTTAGTGCATTTCACTATAGTTTGAAACTTTTACCTTTTACGCGATTAAATCCTTTTTCTAAATTAAACACACAAATGATTAAATTTTCCTACGAAACTTTCACACACATTAATTCACATATAATAAACACGAATATACTATTTAAATATTTCTCAGACTCGGATTCGTGGTCTCGAAATCACCATTCTAATTAAGGTCAAATTTAGACTGTTACAACTCTCCCCCTTAGGGATTTTCGTCCCTGAAAATCTTACCGTTAAACAAAGTCGGATATTGTTGCCTCATTGAATCCTCAGGCTCCCACGTAGCCTCTTCAACTCCGTGTCGATTCCATAGTACTTTCACCAATGGAATTTTCTTGTTTCTCAACTCTTTCATTTCACGGGCTAAAATACAGATCGGTTCTTCCTCGTACGTCATATCGGATCGAATTTCAATTTCAGATGGAGAAATCACATGTGATGGACCTGATCTGTACCTACGGAGCATCGAAACATGAAATACGTTGTGTATCTTTTCTAATGCAGAAGGCAACTTTAATCTATAAGCAACAGGCTCGATATGTTCGATGATCTCATACGGTCCGATGAATCTCGGACTTAACTTGCCTTTTTGACCAAATTGGAGTACTTTCTTCCACGGAGAAACTTTCAAAAATACCCGATCTCTGACCTGAAACTCAATGTCTTTACGTTTCAAATCAGCATAGGACTTTTCACGATCAGAGGCAGCTTTCAAACTACTGATTATAGCCACTTTTTGTTCAGTCTCTTTAATTAAATCAACCTCGTGTATCTTGTTTTCATTGAGCTCAGTCCGATACAACGGTGCATGACACTTGCGGCCATAAAGAGCCTCGTATGGTGCCATTTTGATACTATATTGAAAACTGTTATTATAAGCAAATTCAATCAAAGGTAAGTACCTTTCCCACGTACCTTCGAACTCAAGAACGTAACATCTCAACATGTCCTCAAGTATCTGAATGGTTCGTTTAGACTGACCATCTGTCTGCGGATGGAAGGCTGTGCTAAAGTGGAGTTTAGTACCTAAAGTATCTTGTAACTTCATCCAAAACTACGATGTGAATCTTGGGGCTCTGTCTGAAACAATGGAACTCGGCACACCATGTAATCTCACAATTTGAGATACATACAGCTCAGCAAGTTTATCGAGTGAATAGTCCGTACGAATTGGAACAAAGTGAGCTAATTTAGTCAATCTATCCACTATAACCCAAACTGCATCTTTCTTTCTTGGTGTCGTAGGCAAACCGGATACAAAATCCATAGTAATTCTATCCCATTTCCATTCAGGTATCATGATTGGATGAAGTAACCCAGAAGGACCTGATGTTCGGCTTTTAGTTGCTGAAAAATTAAACACTTTGAAACAAATTCAGATATATCTCATTTCATACCAGGCCACCAATAAATCTGTTTCAAATTATTATACATTTTCGTGCTACCCGGATGTACCGACAATTGACTATTATGAGCCTCGGTCAAAATCGTCTGAATCAAATCCACATTCTTCGGAACACATATTCGGCCTTTGAAGTTCAAACAATCATTTTCATCAATTTGAAACTCTGACTCTGCATGATTTCCACACTGAACTCGTCTAACAATCATATCTTTATCAATTTTCTGTGCATCACAAATTTGCTGAATAAACAATGGTCTTGCCTTCAACTCGGCTATGATCAAACCATTACCAGACATAACCATATGTGCGTTCAACACACGAAGAGCAAACAATGATTTTTGACTTAAGGCATCCGCAGCAACGTTGGCTTTCCCTGGATGGTAGTCAATCACTAATTCATAATCTTTTAATAGCTCTAACCATCTGCGTTGTCTCAAGTTCAAATCTTTCTGAGTCATCAAATACTTCAGACTCTTGTGATCTGAATAAACATGGCATTTCTCACTGAATAAGTAATGACGCCAAATCTTCAACGCAAAAACAATAGCTGCTAATTCCAGATCATGAGTCGGATAATTTCTTTCATGAGGCTTCAACTGTCTCGAAGCATAGGCTACTACTTTACCTTCTTGCATTAAGATGCAACCCAAACCATTCAGAGAAGCATCACTGTACACAACAAATTCTTTACCCGATTCAGGCTGAATTAATACTGGAGCTTCGGTCAAAAGAGCTTTCAACTGATCAAAACTTTTCTGATACTTTTCCGTCCACTCAAACTTGACATCTTTCTGTAGTAGCTTTGTTAAAGGTGTAGCTATCATGGAAAAACCTTTCACAAATCATCTATAGTATCCAGCAAGTCCCAGAAAACTTCAATTCCGAAACATTCTTTGGTGGCTTCCAATCAAGTGTAGCCAATATTTTGTTTGGATCAACCCGAATGCTTAACACTGAAACAACATGACCCAAAAAGCTAACTTCATTCATCCAAAACTCACACTTACTAAACTTTGCATACAACTGTTGATCTCAAAAGTTTGTAGCACCAATCTCAAATGCTCGGCATGTTCGGTTCATCTCTAGAGTAGATTAGGATATCATCTATAAACACTACCACAAACCGATCCAAATACTATCTGAAAACCCGATTCATCAAATCCATAAAAATAGCAGGTGCATTAGTAAGTCCAAAAGGCATAACCAGGAACTCAAAATGTCTGTACCTCGTTCAAAATGCAGTCTTTGACACATTGGAATCTCTGACTCGCAACTGATAATAACCCGATCTCAAATCTATCTTTGAAAACACTGAAGCCCCTTTCAACTGATCAAATAAATCATCAATTCGAGGTAACGGGTATTTATTCTTTATTGTCACTTTATTTACCTGCCGATAATCAATACACATTCGCATAGTCCCATCTTTCTTTCTCACAAATAGAACTAGGGCACCCCAAGGAGAGAAACTCAGTCGTATAAAGCCCCTATCTGTCTACTCTTGCAACTGTGCTTTCAACTCTTTCAACTCAGTAGGTGCCATCCGATACGGTGTTATTGAAATCAGAGTTGTCCATGGTACTAATTCAATACCAAACTCTATCTCTCGAACTGGTGGTAAACTCGGTAATTATTCAGGAAACACATCTGGGTATTCACACACAACTGGTACGGATTCAATCTACTTTTCAGACACTTTACTATCCAACACATAGGCCAAGTAAGCTTCACATCCTTTTCTCATATACTTACGAGCTAACATCGAGGATATTACTGTTGGTAACCCATTCAGATCATTAGATTCAATCTGGATGGTCACACCGTTCTGGCATCTCAAATCAATGGTTTTTCTTTTGCAATTAACAACAGCCTTGTGCAAAGTTAACCAGTCCATTCCTAAAATTATATCAAACTCGTTGAAAGGCAACAACATTAAATCGGCTGGGAAGTATGAATCCCAAATCATCAATAGGCAACTTTTACACACTTTATCAACTAGAACACATCGACCCAAGGGGTTGGATACACGAATCACAAACTTAGTAGACTCAACAGGCAGAGTCTTACTAGATACTAAAGTTTCACACACATATGAATGAGCCAAACCAGGATCAATCAATGCAATCACAGTAGTATCATAAAGAGTGAAAGTACCAGTGATAACATCTGGGGAAGAAGCATCCTCTCTGGCATGAATAGCATATGCTCTAGCTGGTGCACGAGCCTCCGATCAAACTGTAGTGTTTTTAGTTCCTTTCTGACTACCACTTACATTTCCCAAATGCCTAGGTGGTTTGCCTCGCACTGACACATTACTCGGTCTGACATTCTGAGCCGTATTTTGCTCGACTAACATCGGGCACTCTCTGATAAAATAATCTGACGATCCACATTTATAATAGGACCGATCACAAAATCTACAACTCCTGGAATGCCATTTACCACAATACTTGCATTCAACTCGATTCTGCTGAACATTACCAACACTGGCCATCGAAGTAGCCCGAGAACCCACTGGAGGTCGATCTCGTCTAGACATGTCTGAAGAAGCTTTATGTTGGTCGAAGTCATCTTTGAACTTCTTAGATACTGAATGGAAAGTCTTACTCGATGATCTTTTACGAGTGTCTCTATCTTCCATTTCAGCCTTTCTTTTCTCTTTCCCAATCTCTTCAGCTTTGCAAGCTCGCACAACAAGTACCACGAACTCTTTGATTTCAAGTATGCCAACTAGCAACTTTATGTCTTCATTCAAACCATCTTCGAATCTTTTGCACATAATAGCTTCAGTTGATAGACACTCTTGGGCATATCGGCTCAATCTGACAAACTTTCGCTCATATTCAGTCACAGTCATGCGACCATGTTTCAGTTCTAGAAATTATCTTCGTTTCTAATCTATGAATCTTTGACTGATATATTTCTTACGAAACTTGATCTGAAAGAAATCCCAAGTCACTTTTTCCTTCGAAACCACTGATACTAGTGCATTCCACCAGTGATATGTAGTGTTATCAAGCATTCAAGCATTCATCTGGAGTACAAGATAGCTCATCAAGTACCCGAATAGTGTTATCAAGCCACATCTTCGCTCGCTCTATGTCATCATCATCATTAGCTTTGAATTCTTAGGGCCCCATATTTCCTGATTTTATCAATAAGAGGCCTACTAAATCTCATCGGATCTATCATCGGAGGTGCTAAAGGTACCGAGTTGGATTATTCAGGGGTGAAGGTTGTTGTATAGCCGGGTTAGTTTGAATAAATTGGGTAAACCATTCATTCATCATCTGGTAGAAGGCTTGCTTAGCCTCCCCCTCATGGCTACTCGAGATAGGTCGAGAGTCTACCAGCGCTGACCCACGTGTGAGATCAGGCACTACGCTCTCTACATCATCTGCTACGACTCTATCAAGATCCATTTACTATATAAAACACAGTTTGAAATGTCAGAAGTCACCACACTATCGTATATATAATAAAGGCATGTATAGCTAGACTCTCACGCGCTACGGTAGTCCTAGAATCAACTAAACCGTAAGCTTTGATACTAATTAAATGTAACACCCTTAACTCGTACCCGTCACCGAATTAGGGTTATGAGGCATTACCAAACTAAACACCATTCCGAATAGACATTCAATTGAATTCGACACAAGCAAAGTGATCCCTATGTATCACATAACAAAATCTGATATTCATTCGTAATTCTATAATGCATATACAAGCATACCAAATTACATCCTGACCAAACATACAATTGATATTATAAAATTATATCGCATGCATTTCCTTATAGCAAGTGTCCCATTTATACTTGCACATGATTATTCAAATATCATGCACCAAGTTCGAATACATTTATTAATGTACCTAAACCTTGCAACTTATTTATTTAACCATTCAAAGGTTCGGCCATACTATTACCAAAATTAGAAGCATATCGTAGCGTTTCAAATATTGAGATCAAACTTACAGTTTTCACATACCATTTGAGATTCATGCTTAAACGAAATATTATTAATACCAATGACCTCAAGTATACATCACTTACTATATTGCCGAAGCCTATGTCACAACTCAATCACCATTAGTAATGTATTTTAGCAAGTAACTCACGAATAGTCCTTGGATAAAATCATTCATACAATGTAACCACTATGTTCCATATATATATAATGCAAGGTTCGGTATATTGATCCGAACATATAACAAAATTATCACCTACTACTATATCTATATATATACCTACATAAATCATCAAATATCACCATCATCTCTTTACTAGCCAAATGCATAACTAAACATATCATACATATATGCCATGACCAAACTACATCTACGATATGCACCTAGACTATAGCCGAATATAACCAAATAAAATCCATATCATCCATGCATGATAAAAACATCTTCATATCAACTAATATTGAATATAAGCCATATTCGTATGGCTATATTACATATAATAAAAAGTTTCCAACTCAAACAAAGACGTTTACCATCCTATACATGCTTTTATCCAAAATAAACCAAACTAAAGGAGTACCAAAAAGATGATAGTGTGGTTGACTTTGCTGACGATTTCCCGAGCCCGTAGCTTGACCAAAATCTATAAAATAGATCATTGAACACACAAAGTAAGCTTACTAGCTTAGTAAGTCTTAAGCATTATATTATATTGTTCAATCATCCAAGCATGGTAATAAATCAATTCATGACATTAAATATACATGTCTTACTTATAAACTCACCATAACAAAATGTCATTACCTTACTTAACTTGGTAACTTTCAATTCCTTACCAAATACATCAATTGCCGAATATACATAGATAATCACATATCTAGGTGTATAAATATACCTACAAGAACATTTAACCACACTCATGTTTTCGAATTTTCAATAACCACATGGCATATTATATATTCAAACTTCACAACCAAGTGTATAACACATTTCTTTCATCATTTGTTTTGTTCATTATCATAGCATATATATAACAGTAAAGTATGAAAGTACATACCTTGTTGCCGAATTAACAAATTCATTTTCAAAGCTTAAACTTATTAGATTTGGTTCATGACCTTATTACTATATAAATGAAGTTCGATATTGAAACTCACCGGTATAGAACCTGCTAGGCCTTAGCCCGAATTTCTCACACCGGCACTAGGCCTGCTAGACTCAAAGTTTGAGATTTAAACACTGGCATTTAGCTTGCTAGGCAATAAGCCCAAAATATTTCACCGGCACAAGGCCTGCTAGGCATTAAGCCCGATAAAGATCACCGGTACAAGACCTGCTAAGCTCGAAGCCCAAAATAAATCACCAGCACAAGGCCTGCTAGGCTCGAAGCCTGAAGTAAATCATCGGCACAAGACCTGCTAGGGTCGAAGCCCGAATATCAATACAATTAATCATTCCATACACATTACTTAATTCTAAAATCACTAACATCACCTATATTTCATATTACTTTCACATATCAAGTCGAACATGCTTGATCACTTTACATTTAACAAAACATATTCAATCTATTACTATACTTCACATTCGGCAATCCCATATTTTTATCCTTAAAAATATCAAATTTCAACTTTTACTAGATTCATAAATAATTTTTTGACATATATTTGCTTAAGGACTTACCTCGACTATCGACGGACAACGTAGACCTGCTATTCGATAACCTTCGTCTTTCCCCGATCCAAATTCGTTTTTCTTTGTTCTTGATCCGATTTAAGCTTGAGTTATGGCCGAATGAACAAGCTCACACTTCTATTTCTTTCTTTCTTATTTCGGTGATGAAAAGATGAAGAACAAAGTTTTAATTTCATGTTTTCTTTTAACTAAAATAACATATTAACCAATGTACAAAAATACCCTTATTATATAATATAAGTAACATATACATATAAGGTTATTCTAGTCATATGCCGCCCACTACACATAAAAATGGGCTAATTTCCCTTTTGATGCCCCATATTGAAAAGCCAAAATCATTTTAGTGCATTTCACTATAGTTTGAAACTTTTACCTTTTACGCGATTAAATCCTTTTTCTAAATTAAACACACAAATGATTAAATTTTCCTACGAAACTTTCACACACATTAATTCACATATAATAAACATGGAGTATACTATTTAAATATTTCTCAGACTCAGATTCATGGTCCCAAAATCACCATTTCGATTAAGGTCAAATTCAGACTGTTACAACTCTCCCCCTTAGGGATTTTCATCCTCGAAAATCTTACCGTTAAACAAAGCCGAATATTGTTACATCATTGAATCCTCTGGCTCCCACGTAGCCTCTTCAACTCTGTGTCGATTCCATAGTACTTTCACTAATGGAATTTTCTTGTTTCTCAACTCTTCCATTTCACGGGCTAAAATATGGATCGGTTCTTCCTAGTACACCATATCGGATCGAATTTCAATTTCAGATGGAGAAATCACATATGATGGATCTGATCTATACCTACGGAGCATCGAAACATGAAATACGTTGTGTATCCTTTCTAATGCAGAAGGAAACTTTAATCTATAAGCAACAGGCCCGATACGTTTGATGATCTCATACTGTCCGATGAATCTCGGACTTAGCTTGCCTTCTCGACCAAATCGGAGTACTTTCTTCCACGGAGAAACTTTCAAAAATACCCGATCTTTGACCTGAAACTCAATGTCTTTACGTTTCAAATCAGCATAGGACTTTTGACGATCTGAGGAAGCTTTCAAACTATCTCTGATTATAGCAACTTTCTTTAGTCTCTTTAATTAAATCAACCCTGTGTATCTTGTTTTCACTGAGATCAGTCCACTACAACGGTGTATGACACTTGCAGCCATAAAGAGCCTCGTATGGTGCCATTTTGATACTAGATTGAAAACTGTTATTATAAGCAAATTCAATCAAAGGTAAGTACCTTTCCCACGTACCTTTGAACTCAAGAACGCAACATCTCAACATGTCCTCAAGTATCTGAATGGTTCGTTTAGACTGACCGTCTGTCTGCGGATGGAAGGCTGTGCTAAAGTGGAGTTTAGTACCTAAAGCATCTTGTAACTTCTTCCAAAACCGTGATGTGAATCTTGGGTCTCTGTCCGAAACAATGGAACTCGGCACACCATGTAATCTCACAATTTGAGATACATACAACTCAGCAAGTTTATCGAGCGAATAGTCCGTACGAATTGGAACAAAGTCAGCTGATTTAGTCAGTCTATCCATTATAACCCAAAATGCATCTTTCTTGCTCAGTGTCGTAGGCAAACCGGATACAAAATCCATAGTAATTCTATCCCATTTCCATTCAGGTATCATGATTGGCTGAAGTAACCCAGAAGCCACCTGATGTTTGGCTTTTACTTGCTAACAAATTAAACACTTTGAAACAAATTCAGATATATCCTGTTTCATACTAGGCCACCAATAAAACTGTTTCAAATCATTATACATTTTCGTGCTACCCGGATGTACCGACAATCGACTATTATGAGCCTCGTTCAAAATCTTCTGAATCAAATCCACATTCTTTGGAACACATATTCGACCTTTGAAGTTCAAACAATCATTTTCATCAATTCGAAACTCTGACTCTGCATCATTTCCAAACTGAACTCGTCTAGCAATCATATCTTTATCAATTTTTGTGCATCACAAATTTGCTGAATAAACAACGGTCTTGCCTTCAACTTGACTATGATCGAACCATCACCAGACATAACCATATGTGCGTTCAACACACGAAGAGCAAACAATGATTTCTGACTTAAGGCATCCGCAACAGCGTTGGCTTTCCCTGGATGGTAGTCAATCACTAATTCATAATCTTTTAACAACTCTAACCATCTACGTTGTCTCAAGTTCAAATCTTTCTGAGTCATCAAATACTTCAGACTCTTGTGATCTGAATAAACATGGCATTTCTCACCGAATAAGTAATGAAGCCAAATCTTCAACGCGAAAACAATGGCCGCTAATTCCAGATCATGAGTCGGATAATTTCTTTCATGAGGCTTCAACTATCTCGAAGCATAGGCTACTACTTTTCCTTCTTGCATTAAGACGCAACCCAAACCATTTAGAGAAGCATCACTATACACAACAAGTTCTTTACCCGATTCAGGCTAATTAACACTGGAGCTTCGATCAAAAGAGCTTTCAACTGATCAAAACTTTTCTAACACTTTTCCGTAGACTCAAACTTGACATCTTTCTATAGTAGCTTTGTCAAAGGTGTAGCTATCATGGAAAAACCTTTTACAAATCGTCTGTAGTATACAGCAAGTCCCAGAAAACTTTAAATTTCAGAAACATTCTTTGGTGGCTTCCAATCAAGTGTAGCCGATATTTTGTTCGGATCAACCCGAATGCCTAATGCTAAAACAACATGACCCAAAAAGCTAACTTCATTCATCTAGAACTCACACTTACTAAACTTTGCATACAACTGTTGATCTCGCAAAGTTTGTAGCACCAATCTCAAATGCTCGGCATGTTCGGTTTCATCTCTGGAGTAGATTAAAATATCATCTATAAACACTACCACAAACCGATCCAAATACTGTCTGAAAACCTAATTCATCAAATCCATAAAAACATCATGTGCATTAGTAAGTCCAAAAGGCATAACCAGGAACTCAAATTGTTCGTACTCGCTCAAATGCGCTTTGACACATCGAATCTCGACTCATAGAATCGATAATAACCCAATCTCAAATCTATCTTCGAAAACACTGAAGCCCCTTTCAACTGGTTAAATAAGTCATCAATCCGAGGCAACGTGTATTTATTCTTTATTTTCACTTTATTTACATGCCGATAATCAATACACATTCGCATAGTCCCATCTTTCTTTCTCACAAATAAAACTGGTGCACCCCAATGAGAGAAACTCGGTCGTGCAAAGACCCTCTTTATCTACTCTTGCAACTATGCTTTCAACTCTTTCAACTTAGTAGGTGCCATCCGATACGGTGTTATTGAAATCAAAGTCGTCCATGATACTAATTCAATACCAAACTCTATCTCTCAAACTGGTGGTAAACCCGGTAATTCTTCAAGAAACACATCTGGGTATTCACACACAACTGGTACGGATTCAATCTGCTTTTCAGACACTTTACTATCCAACACATAAGCCAAGTAAGCTTCACATCCTTTTCTCATATACTTACGAGCTAACATCGAGGATATTACTGCTGGTAACCCATTCAGGTCATTAGATTCAATCCGGATGATCACACTGTTCTGGCATCTCAAATCAATGGTTTTTCTTTTGCAATTAACAACAGCATCGTGCAAAGTTAACCAGTCCATTCCTAAAATTATATCAAACTTGTCGAAAGGCAACAACATTAAATCAGCTGGGAAGCATGAATCCCGAATCATCAACGGGCAACTTTTACACACTTTATCAACTAGAACACATCGACCCAAGGGGTTGGATACACGAATCACAAACTTAGTAGACTCAACAGGCAGGGTCTTGCTGGATACTAAAGTTTCACACACATATGAATGAGTCAAACCAGGATCAATCAATGCAATCACAGTAGTATCATAAAGAGTGAAAGTACCAGTGATAACATTTGGGGAAGAAGCATCCGCTCTAGCACGAATAGCATATGCTCTAGTTGGTGCACGAGCCTCCGATCGAACTGCAGTGTTTTTAGTTCCTTTCTGACTGCCACTTACATTTCCCGAATGCCTAGGTGGTCTGCCTCGCACTGACACATTACTCGGTCTGACATTCTGAGCCATATTTTTCTCGGCTAACATCAGGCACTCTCTGATAAAATGATCTGAAGATCCACATTTATAACAGGACTGATCACGGAATCTACAACTCCCGGAATGCCATTTACCACAATACTTGCATTCAACTTGATTCTGCTGAACATTACCAACACTGGCCATCGAAGTAGCCCGAGAACCCACTGGAGGTCGATCACGTCTAGACATGTCTGAAGAAGCTTTATGTTGGCCGAAGTCATCTTTGAACTTCTTAGATACTGAATGGATAGTCTTACTCGATGATCTTTTACGAGTGTCTCTATCTTCCATTTCAGCCTTTCTTTTCTCTTCCCAAGCTCTTCAGCTTTGCAAGCTTGCTCAACAAGTACCACGAACTCTTTGATTTCAAGTATGCCAACTAGCAACTTTATGTCTTCATTCAAACCATCTTCGAATCTTTTGCACATAATAGCTTTAGTTGATACACACTCTCGAGCATATCAGCTCAATTTGACAAACTTTCGCTCATATTCAGTCACAGTCATGTGACCATGTTTCAGTTCTAGAAATTCTCTTTGTTTCTAATCGATGAATCTTTGACTGATATATTTCTTACGAAACTATCTGAAAGAAATCCCAAGTCACTTTTTCCTTCGGAACCACCGATACTAGTCTATTCCACCAGTGATATCCAGTGTCCCGTAATAATGATACAGCACACTTCAGGCATTCATCTGGAGTACAAGATAGCTCATCAAGTACCCGAATAGTGTTATCAAGCCACATCTCTGCTCGCTCTGTGCCATCATCATCATTAGCTTTGAATTCTTAGGGAACCATATTTCCTGATTTTATCAACAGGAGGCCTACTAGATCTCATCGGATCTATCATCGAAGGTGCTGAAGGTATCGGAGTTGGATTATTCAGGAGCGAAGGTTGTTGTACAGCCGGGTTAGTTTGAATAAATTGGGTAAACCATTCATTCATCATCTGGTAGAAGGCTTGCTTAGCCTCCTCCTCATGGCTACCCGAGATAGGTCGAGAGTCTCACCGTGGCCGACCCACGTCTTGAGATCAGCGCTACACTCTCTACATCATCCGCTACTGACTCTATCAGATCCATTTACTATATAAAACACGCTTTGAAATGTCAAGTCACCACACTATCGTATATATAATAAAGGCATGTATAGCTAGACTCTCACGCTACGGTAGTCCTAGAATCAACTAAACCGTACGCTCTGATACTAATTAAATGTAACACCCCTAACCCATACCCGTCACTGGATTAGGGTTATAAGGCATTACCAAACTAAACACCATTTTGAATAGACATTCAATTGAATTCGACACAAGCAAAGCGATCCCTATGTATCACATAACAAAATCTGATATTCATTCGTAATTTTATAATGCATATACAAGCATATCAAATTACATCCTGACCAAACATACAATTGATATTATAAAATTATATCGCATGCATTTCCTTATAGCAAGTGTCCTATTTATACTTGCACATGATTATTCAAATATCATGCACCAAGTTTGAATATTTATTAATGTACCTAAACCTTGCAACTTATTTATTTAACCATTCAAAGGTTCAGCCATACTATTACCCAAATCGAAAGCATATCGCAGCGTTTCAAATATTGAGATCAAACCTTACAGTTTTCACATACCATTTGAGATTCATGCTTAAACGAAATATTTCTAATACCAACTACCTCAAGTATACATCACTTACTATATTGCCGAAGCCTATGTCACAACTCAATCACCATTAGTAATGTATTTTAGCAAGTAACTCACGAATAGTCCTTGGATAAAATCATTCATACAATGCAACCACCATGTTCCATATATATATATATATAATTCAAGTTTCGGTATATTGATCCGAACATATAACAAAATTATTGCCTACTACTATATCTATATATATACCTACATAAATCATCAAATATCACCATCATCTCTTTACTAGCCAAATGCACAACTAAACATATCATACATATATGCCATGACTAAACTACATCTACGATATGCACCTAGACTATAGCCTAATATAACCAAATAAAATCCATATCATCCATGCATCATAAAAACATATTCATATCAACTAACATTGAATATAAGCCATATTTGTATGGCTATATTACATATAATAACAAAGTTTCCAACTCAAACAAAGACGTTTACCATCCTATACATGCTTTTATCCAAAATAAACCAAACTAAAGGAGTACCAAAAAGATGATAGTGTGGTTGACTTTGCTGATGATTTCCCGAGCCCGTAGCTTGACCAAAATCTATAAAACAGATCATTGAACACACAAAGTAAGCTTACTAGCTTATTAAGTCTTAAGCATTATATTATATTGTTCAATCATCCAAGCATGGTAATAAATCAATTCATGACATTAAATATACATGTTGTACTTATAAACTCACCATAACAAAATGTCATTACCTTACTTAACATGGTAACTTTCAATTCCTTACCAAATACATCAATTGCTGAATATACATAGATAATCACATATCTAAGTGTATAAATATACCTACAAGAACATTTAACCACACTCATGTTTTCGAATTTTCAATAACCACATGGCGTATTATATATATACAAACTTCACAACCAAGTGTATAACACATTTCTTTCATCATTTGTTTTGTTCATTATCATAGCATATATATAACATTAAAGTATGAAAGTACATACCTTGTTGCCGAATTAACAAATTCATTTTCAAAGCTTAAACTTATTAGATTTGGTTCATGACCTTATTACTATATAAACAAAGTTCGAAATTGAAACTCACCGGTATAGAACCTGCTAGGCCTTAGCCCGAATTGCTCACACTGGCACTAGGCCTGCTAGACTCAAAGTCCGAGATTTAAACACCGGCATTTATCCTGCTAGGCAATAAGCCTGAAATATTTCACCGGCACAAGGCCTGCTAAGAATTAAGCTCGATATAGATCACCGGCACAAGGCCTGCTAGGCTCGAAGCCTAAAATAATTCACCGGCACAAGGCCTGCTAGGCTCGAAGCCCAAATATCAACACAATTAATCATTCCATACACATTACTTAATTCTAAAATGACTAACATCACCTATATTTCATATTACTTTCACATATCAAGTCGAACATGCTTGATCACTTTACATTTAACAAAACATATTCAATCCATTAATATACTTCACATTCGGCAATCCCATATTTTTATCCTTAAAAATATCAAATTTCAACTTTTACTATATTCATAAATAATTTTTTGACATATATTTGCTTAAGGACTTCCCTCAACTTCGACAGACAACGTAGACCGGCTATTCGATAACATTCGTCTTTCCCCGATCCAAATCCGTTTTTCTTTGTTCTTGATCCGATTTAAGCTTGAGTTATGGCCGAATGAACAATCTCATACTCCTATTTCTTTCTTTCTTATTTCGGTGATGAAATGATGAAGAACAAAGTTTTAATTTCATGTTTTCTTTTAACTAAAATAACATATTAACCAATGTAAAAAAATACCCTTATTATATAATATAATTAACATATACATATAAGGTTATTCTAGTCATATGCCACCCACTACACATAAAAATGGGCTAATTTCCCTTTTGATGCCCCATATTGAAAAGCTATAATCATTTTAGTGCATTTTACTATAGTTTGAAACTTTTACCTTTTACGTGATTAAATCCTTTTTCTAAATTAAACACACAAATGATTAAATTTTCCTACGAAACTTTTACACACATTAATTCACATATAATAAACACGGAATATACTATTTAAATATTTCTCGGACTCAAATTTGTGGTCTCGAAACCACCGTTCTGATTAAGGTCAAATTTAGACTGTTACACCAATAACCCCCAAAATCCCTTAATCTTCTCCCCTAATTCCCACTTCACATCCACTACTCAGAATCCCCCTATTACACAACTCTATCTCGAAATCTGAGAAAAAAATAATACCTTTGCCTGCGCAGGGATTCGAACACAAGACCTCCACCATAATAACACACCACTTAACCACCGGACCAACATACCCATTCTAATGTAATTTACCTAACATTTAAACTTAAGCCCTTTGCACAAGGTTAAGGTTTTATTTATAAAAATACCAAAATTTTCCCAAGTAAGGCTTGAACTTGGGACCTCACACACACACCCAGAACACATAACCACTAAAGCAGATAGACATTATGTGTCACACATACACGAAATCAAAAACTAAAATTTTGGGGCATTTTAATAGGGGTGGTGTCAAGACATTTATCTTTTGAAGGATGCATTTTGTATCTAAACCCTTGATTATGAACCTATGGTTCTAATGGAATTACAATGAAGTATTTATGGTTTTCAAAAGAGTACTATCTTATTTATTTTTGAATGATTAATAGTTTGCATTTTATATTAATTTAAACTGTGTCGTAAATAGGGTTACGAAAAACACAATTTTGGAAAATAATGGTTTTAAGGCAGTGACGCGCCATTCCTGGATCCTCCCTAAGGATCGGGTTTGGAGTGTTACAAAAAAGGTATTAGAGTAAGTTAAAACAAACTTAGTGAGTTCGAATGATAGAGAAAGCACATATAGATCATACACAATAATACCAGAGATGATATCAAACCTTTCAGAAGGGTTTAAACACAATGGTCATAATACACCCACTGGCATTCATAAATTTACAGACAGACTTAGTATATCCACTTAGCACTACACAGGGGCGATCACTATTTGCCAGATTAACCATAACAAATAGTCAACCCATCTTTATGCTAGCCTCATACCTAGAATTTAGATTTTCAAGCATATCAGTTATTCATATTCATATACATACACCCCATTAACTTCTCATATCATTTTGGTTCGACCAAATATGTTTTCTTGTGATCTGTCAGTCCGATTTGCAATATAGCTACCCTACCAGAGGCAACACAAACATAATCCTCCTTCTTCAACATCTCATCTCACAAATCACATATCACATATCGATGGTATTGGCTTGTGCAGTAAGGAGGGTATTTATATTGTAACACAGATGAACCATACTCACTCTAATGATATTGGATAACCACCAACAACACAAACACCATTTATACGTTATTGAGAGAGATTACTTAGCTTACACAGTATATATACAACAATGGAATTTATAGCATAGGAAAATAATAAGGAACTCACTAGAAAATCTAGTAAAGTGATCTACTCAGCAGGTTCTTTACCATTATTGCTAGGACCTTCATGAGCTTCTTGAGCTAAAAGAAAGATAAATATCCCTAATAGATTATTAAACTATTAAAACTTAACATGCATGAAAGAATCAATATCAAACAAACCAAAATCAAGAAGTTTCCTTCCTCATGAATAATTCTCAGGTCTATGCATGCAGTACTATAAACACATTAATCTCTTCAATTATAACTTATGGGTTTACCAAAAATTACAAATAAGCTGTTGTACAAACTAAGGTGCTCACTAAACACTGGGAACCCTTTTCGTTGAAGCTTTCTACACTAAGGTTTTCATAAACTTATAGAATAATTCTAGGAAAAAGAGATGTAAAGATGACTCATGATAGCTAACGATATCCTTATATACTCATGCAATGAAGACAAGGTTTAGTGGGAAAATCATATAATCCCACTAACACCCTTGATTCCCATGATTAAATGCACTTAACAAGTAACAAGTATTAATTCTAATCATCTACAGTATTTTAGTTTAGTACTAACTAGGTCTCAACTAAACCCCAACATGACTAACTAAGTCATCGCAATATGCACTAAATATAGAAATAAATCTATTAAAACTATGAAGTTAACGAGTTCGCCAAAACATTTGGAGTGGGTGGATACTTAACAGAAGAATCTAATAAATCCTAGAGTTCGCCAAAACTTGAAGTTTACCAGACAGCGAATCCTACATAGTACATTAGTCAGCCAAAACAAATAATTTACTTACTCAATTCTACTCGAATTAACAAACTTATTCGCCAAACAATAACTTGATATTGAGTCTTTATTGGGAGGGTTGTTACAAAGTAATTGTTTGTTTCTTTGGAGATCGATGATGAGCGTCTTGCCTGAAGTAATTGCTAATGTTTATTGGTTTATTGGGGATGGTTGGCTTACAAATTTTTGGAATGATGTGTGGATCTGACAATTAAGGCCAATTCTTATATTTTATAAAGGTGCTGGACAACCGGATGATACACTACGTGTTTGTGAGTTGGTTACTGAAAGTGGAAGTTGGGATTGGTCTTGTCTAAGTTATCTTGTATCAAATCATATTATCTCTCAGATCACAACTGTCTTACCTCCTTCTCCTAATATAGATCAAGATCATTTAGCATGGAAATGGATGAGGAAAGATGATTTTTCTATTAGAAAAAATGGGTTTGGAAAATGCAGCGAAAAATAAATTTAGGGAAAAACTAGAGTTTTAAATTTTTTTCCAAAATAGGATCTTGATTTTGATATCTAAAGTAATAAACACTTAATCAATATTGTACCCTTTTTATTCATCTAGGATGAGCGCTTCGACCAAGTAGTCTTCTTCGCTATCCTTAAGCTCACGTCTGCTGAGTGTAGGCTCGCTTCAAATCAGAAAAGTTTTCAAGAAAATTACTAGTGGGGTAATTTCATAATTTCTCTAAATTTTTGGGTCAATTTATAAATAAAAAATAGCTCTAGAAATTTTTTAGAGAATTTTCTCTCTATAACTTGCTCTTGAATTCAAGTGTGTGTAAAAAATTACCAGTGCTCTCTTTATATAGAAAGAGTTTAGAAAATTCAACTATAATTAAACTTAATCACTTTAATATTAAATTAATATAATATTTATCTTATTAGATTAAATTTAATATTAAATCTTATTAAATAATATAATGTTTATCTCATAGATAAACATTAAATTAAATTAAATATTAAGGTAATCACTTTAATATTAAATAAATAAAATACTATTAAGATAAATATTAAATTTAATTTAATATTAAATTATTAAAATAATATTATTTTTGGAATAATTAAGCTCAAATCAAATTCTTTGGTAGAGTCCCAGTAGGAGTGTAACTGTAACAACCCATTTTTGATAAAATCGAAACAGTGGATTTTGGGACCACAGATCTGAGTCCAAAAAAATTATTTTAATACAATTTTATGATCTATAGTATGATAATAATATTGTGTGAAAATTTCGTAAAGAAATTTTATCGATTACATGTTTAATTTGATCAAGGACCAAATTGCACAAAGTGCAAAAGTTGAGTTCTAATAGCTAAAGGGATTAAATAGTTATAGAAATTTAAATTGAAGGTCCTTATATTGTAATTAGACCATTAAAAATGCTTAGTTGTTAAGGATGATGATTCATCCATGGAAAATAAAATAAAGAAAAGGATGAAATTAGAAAGATGAAAAATAAAAGGTGATAAATTAATTAAATAACAAAATATCATCATTTTGTGTCATCTTCTTCGCCAAAATACATGGAAACCCTAGGAAAGGGAAAGCAAGCTTTCTTGGCTCAATTGGGTAAGTAATCTTGTCCCATTTTTAGTAATTTTTATATTTTTGTGATCGGGATAACTTAATTTATCTATTTTGGGGGGTTAATTTGTAAAGTTATCAATGTATGAAAATTTTTCCATGGATGAATATGCTGAAATTTTGAAATTTATGATAGAATATGAAAGGTTGTTGATAGATAAACAACTTTTACAAAGTGAATTTTCATGAAAACATGATTTAGGGACTAAATTGAAAAGTTGTAAAAATCATGGAAAAATTCTAAATTTTATGGAATACATGTGCTGTAAATATTACATGTAAAAACCAGTTAGGCTTGGAACAAGGATTAAATTTCATGAATTTCATTTTCCGAGCCTAAGGACAATTGTCATTAATTAAAAGTTTAGTGGCAAAATGGTAATTTTGTCTAAGATGTAAATTGGACTGAATTGAGTTTAAATTGTATTAAATTGATGTTAAATTTACTCATATAGATCTGGATAGACCAAATTCAGAGCTAGAACGAGGAAAAGAGGAAAATGTCGGATTAGTAGATTTTACGTATACGAACATTTGTCGAGGTAAGTTTGTGTAACTAAATTGTGTATATTATATATATTTAAATTAGATGTTGTCTATTTGAATTGTATAAATATCATATATGTATGACATTGAAAACATATTCAACAAAGCCTGATAAATGATAATGCCCGATAAATGATAAATGATAAATGATAAAAATGTTACTTTTATGTTTGAAAAGAATGAGGAATGTGTTTTTTTGAATTATATGAATGTTATAGGTGTATGAAATAATCACATGTCTGGTAAGGCCTTAAAAATGTTAAATCCCTTTTGAATAAATGAAAATCGATGGATACGTGATTTCCCCTATTGAATGAGGTCCTACATTTGTTGCTGACAGGATTTAGCTTGGACGAGTAATCCTATTAACCTCATTACAGAAAGGATTTAGCTTGGACTAGTAATCCTGATATAAGCCCTCTTGAGCATATGTTACAAATAGGATTTAGCCCGGACGGGTAATCCTGATTAAGCTCTTATGAGCATATGTTGGAAACATGATTTAGCTTGGACAAGTAATCCTGTTATATGATATGTGACTCGAGAGTGTGCTTTCTGATTAAGTGCCTTAATTGGTACCCTTGAATATGAATTGACAGATCCTGATCTGTACACCAAGAGTGTACTACCTGTGTATCCATCGATATTTAGGATAAATTGAACGGGGAAAATCCTGACATGAGAAAATATGAACATGAAATTAATTAATACATGTATCTGCCTGAAATACATGAAAATGATGATACATGATATATGGAAATATGAGATGATGATATATGTACATGGAATTTATCTGATGAATACGTTCATTCATGATTATAGATTTGTACACTTTGAGTGTACTACTCGTGTGATATTGATATTTCGAATGATTTAATGGGTAAAGTTTTGACATGAAATAATCTGAATTTGAAATGAATTATTATGAAAATATACTTGAATTATACCTGTTACATGAGCACGTGATATGAGAAATATTTGAACATGGAAATTTGACTAGTGTCGAGAAATATATTTTCTAATATTTAGAAAAAATATGTTTAACATGAATTCAAAACAAACTATTACTAAAACAAGCTTGAGATACATGGAAATGATAGCATTTGTTATGCTGAAGTATGATGTACTTGATACAAAAATGTGGAACATGCTTAATGACTTTGTACTTTCATGAGATATTGAAAATATGTGATGGAAGACATATGTGTATGAAATTGTCTGACAGTTGTGTATATTGTGATTATGAGTTATTACCGTAAATACATGAAGTGGGATATGTGTTTAGGCATTTGGCCAACATGACTTGGGAATAAATTAAATGCTTACCTAAATTTAAGATATTGGTAAGTTAAGTTCCAAGTTATATGAACTTACTAAGCATTTATATGCTTACTTAGTTTTATTTCCCTATTTTATAGTAAATCAGAAGCTCGTTGGATTGAAAGCTTGGGCGAAGATCCCTCACACTATCCATCAGCCCATTTTGGTATATACGATAAATCAATTATGGTTGTATTGACATGAATAGGTTATTTAAACAATGATGGCATGTAAATGTTTTGAAATAAACTAGCCATTGGGATTGCTTGTGTTTGGCATATTTTGATATGTTTATAAGTGGATCTATCATGTTTGAAAATGAATGTAATCATGCATGTGTACATTTGGTAAATAGATAAATATGAAAGATAGATTAACATTAGAATAAATTGTCATTTGTGGTACCTAAGGGTACATTGGTTGTATATGATATTATGTCATGTTTAAGACATGATTTGGACTTGTTTTGAATGCTTGAATTGGTTGATATATGAATGTAAGTTTTGGTGTAGGTTATGGGAAAAGTTTGGGTGAGAAATAAAGCTAGGAAATGGCTTTATTTCGTCCACATGGGTAGACACACGGGCATGTGTCTTGACCATATGTGACACATGGCCTGGAACATGGGCATGTTGTTTGGCTATGTGTCCCATATATCTTAAATTCGAGAAACAGAATGCTTAGAATTGAGCACAGGCAGAGACACGGGCGTGCGTCTCAACCGTGTGTGCTACACGGCTTAAGACATGGGCATGTGTCTTGGCCGTGTGAAAACTGCACCTTAATGTTTTGTAAGTCAGAGAGTTGCACAGGCTAGGAACACGGCCGTGTGACTTGTTTCGTATATCATACGACCTAGGACATGGGTGTGTCACATGGCCTACTAACACGGGCGTGTGACCCCTATATATGGGAAAATTTTTAAAATTTCACGAAAAATTCTGAGTTTCCAATTTAGTCCTGACTCGATTCTAATGCATGATTTTGGCCTCGAGGGCTCATGTAAGGGACTATATGATGAAATTTGATTGAAATCTAATATGATTACTAAAGAATTATGAAATGTCTGTTATTTGTTCTGTAAACTCTGGTAATGCTCCGTAACCCTGTCCCGGTGACAGATTCGGGTTTGGGGTGTTATAGTAACCCTTCCATTACTCAATCATTGATGACCAACTGCCACCTGCCACCAGGACACCGCTGTCGTAGCCAGCACTGCCGTGTCCGATGATGCAGGTGTGACACCCTTATGGCATCCTGAGCCGGTTCGACTGCTGCTGGTTTGGTCTGGGTTAATGATGACCCGATCTTTCTGATCTAGCCATTGATTGGACCATCGGCTCAGTTTCACATACCGGGCCCAGTTTGACCAGTTTTTGTATCTTGGTCTTGATTTTTGGCTCTCTAGCCTAATTTACGATCTTAGGTCCAATTTTCAAGTTCCATTTACTCATTGGGCCAATTTTCTGATTTGAAAATTAACTTCCAAAAATATCATATTAATTTTAATTGATTTGATTAATTTAAAATTTTTCTTAATTAAAATTAATTTTTCCAAAAATTACTTAGATTTTCCAAATTAATTTTTCAAGAAAATTCTTTAATCAAATTATCTAGTTGAGCAATTCTTATGACCGCCAAATTTAATTTCAAATTGAATAAATCGACTCAATTAAATTATTTCCAAAATGATAGAATTTACTTCTAATTCAAATGTAGTTCGATCGAGTTTTTGTTGAGATAGCGGAGGGACAATCGGGCATATACAATTAGGCTTTAGTGACTGTAATTATGTCCAGAAGTATCATTCCGATAATTTGCACTTACTTAGTCATGGAGTCAATCCACAAGAAGTACCATGATTGAAAACTCCTTATTGTATACTCATTATGAAAACAATTCATCCAACTACTTTATCTAATGACCTCGTCATGTGTGTGTTACCCTTATATGATATCCTTGATTTTTTTGAGTTAAGTCCGTTCACTCAATACAATCCTATTTTATCTCATTTTCACCATTGTGTCTTATTAATAATTAATATGATCACTATCAACAAATGACTGTGATAAATTGCTCATTCGAGAACAAGCAACCCGTGACCACGTTTCATATTTATCAATCCACACAATGCCAATGGGAAAATATCATTAACTCTTTAATTGAGCTATGAATTCCACTGTTTCTAGTGAAGCCATGCCATACACAAATCATGTACCCAACATATCAGCTATGGACTCAATCATCTTTAGAGCATAAACCTCCACTTATATCAAATCACATGAGTTGTATACATATGGTTAGTAACTAACTCAGGATTTAGGTAAATCACACCATGAATGTCACAAGTGAATTTATTCACAAACAAATTCAGAATTAATTCATCTTGGGTCAAGTCTAATGTATCATTCTATTAATGAATACATCTATGTCTCTACTCATGGAGTTAATTGCTCTGATAGCCAAGACTAGTCATCTCCCAATTTGGAATTGTAATCGACATAATAATCCTTCTCAGTATTTGAATCAAATGCTCACTTTGATTCTTTTACGAGATTATAGACTCATTAAGATTATCTACTAGAGTAAGTCGTCTTTCTCTTAATGTAAACATTCTTTATAATGCCACTTATCTTTAGTATGAACTTTAGACAATCGATGAGTTAATATTTGCTTGTCACAATTTCACTATGCATGCAAAATATAAAAGACATAAATACAAAATAAATAATAGTGAAATGTGAAATTAACTTTATTTATTTATTCATCATTCAAATAAATAGAAAACAGTTACATGTTTACTACAACATGGGCACATTTCTCAACATTTTCCACAACTGAAACATATATGAATATGCATGTTCTTGATGACATGGTTCCAACTGCGAGTTGGAAGATGATTTGGAAAGCGAAGACACCTTAGAGGGTTTGTGTTTTCCTCTGGCTTTTATGGCAAAACAAATTATTGATGAATGGTGAGCGGGTAAGGAATCACATGACAAGTGAAGAGAGTTGCCCTAGATGTAGTAGTGTGTTGGAAATGGGATCCCATATGATTCGAGATTGCCCATTTGCTAAATCAATGTGGCTATCGATAATTTCAAGGTGAGCTCAAGGTGTTTGTTTCTCTCTTCCATTTGATGAGTGATTTCTTTGGAATATGCAAAATATAGGGAGTTGTATGGTTTGACAGACTTAATTTTCTATAATATGTTGGTTTATTTGGAAAGACTGAAACTCATTTGCTTTCTATAACAACCATAGTTGTGTTCAAACTATTTTGGTTACATGTTATACTTGGGTGAGCAATGCAAAATTTGGTTCGAGTTTGTTTTAGCTAAGTCCTATGCGCACATTGTTACATTAGGCTCGGCCAGAGAGGGGTTGGATAAAACTTAATACAAATGGTGTGGTCTCAACCACCAGTCTTTCTTCATCCATTAGAGAAATGTTTAAAGATTCAGATGCTAATTGGATGTGTGGTTTCTCGATGGCTTTTGGCAAGGATTCTGTCTTCAAAGTAGAAGTAAGTGCAATCTTGAAAGGTCTACTATTGGCTTGGGAGAAGGGTTTTAGACATATACAATTGAATGTGATAATGCACTACCGGTGGAGTTACTTTTGACTGGTGGGGGAGAAAAATAGCAGTTTGGTAGAGTTACAATTGTTACATCAAAACCTGAGAAAGAGTTGGAGAGTACGAATTCATCATATTCCAAGAATTCATAATGAATTTGTTGATCATATGGCTAAATGTTATACTCCTAGAGTTTCAAGTTTGCAAGTATACAACGATCCCTCAGATATGGTGAAAATTTTATTGTTAGTTAATTTAACTCGATCGATGTTGGCTTAAGATATAACTAGTTGATGTTTCGTTTTATCTTTGTTATTTTTACAAAAGAAAATATAGATTTCATATTTAAGTATAGTATAATGACGTCAAAAGTGTAATAATCTTGTATAACCTTAATAAAGAAAATATAATTTATTATTTTTACCTAAAATAAAAACTTATAAAACTGGATCGCCAATTGTATAGTTTACCCTTTATTATTCCACAAGTCTTAACTTAATAATACATGAAGGACGAAAAGGAAAAAAAGGAAAACAAACATGAGCTGAATTGAGCACGCCATCACACCGAAACTACATGAACAAAACTGAAAGAGTCCCATCTCCAAGTAGTTGTCTTCACTTGTTTTATTCCCTTAACCCTGACACTATAAATAAATAAAATCTCAACAACAAAAATAAGGAAATGATATTTTATCCCATGCTTAGCATGTTTTTGGATGATTTATTATATAATTTAGTGAACATGATGCTCCTAATCCTTTAATTCCATGTTTCTATACTTAGGTGAGCATAGGAGAGCAAAAGGAGCGAAAAACGGGCCAAAATAGGACAAAACGAGCTGCCTTAAGGATCCACACGGCCAAGGACATACCACACGGGCTGAGCACATGCCCGTGTGAACCACACGGGCTGGACACACGCCCGTGTGCTAGCCTGTGTCGATCGCGAACAATGTCAAATTTGCACACTGCCTGGTCATTCTTACACGGGCTGATCACTGTGTCCCTGTGCACCCTGTTTTGTTTTCACACGAAAATAGCCAATTTTTAGGTATTTTGAGCATTCTAAAGCCTATAAATACATACTAGAAGAAAACCTAAGGGACACGCAGAGTGGAACGAAGAAATAAATCAAAGGAAGCCGTCGGAATCATCTCGGAAGCAGATCCACTCCAAGATTGAAGATCTCCAGTTGAATTTCTTTCGAAGTTTTATTGGGTTTTTCATGTCTTCTTGTTATTCTTATTTTGAGATGCTTTCCCCTATGAGTATGAACTAAACTCCCTAAATACCTAGGGAGGATGAAACCTAAGATGGATCTTATTATTTAATTGTCTGAATTACATGATAAATACTTGTTCTTGTTCTTAATTATATTTTTTGAACCTTTTCTTTAACATTTTCAGGATATTAATCCAAGTTTGATGTGTTTAATCAGTGGAGCAAAAGTCCCTGTTTAAAAGTAGATCTAGCATAATTAAGCGGAGTTGATTGCAATCCTAGAAATAGGACGACATAAATCTGCCAGATTAGAGTCAAATCTAATAAGGGAATCCATAGATCGAGTTAATACGATGATAGGGGTTTTAATTAGAAAGAGATTTCAATGAATCAACCTAGAGTCAGTTGTTCTTAGTCTCGAAAGAGATATTAACATAATTTAGGGATTTCTACAGATCAAGGCAAGTGAATAAATTATTTAATTCAGAATCATAAAATAAGTGAAATCTACGTGGATTTCTCCTTGGGTATTGTCTCTCTCATTGATTTTCTTCAAATATTTTCCCAATTTTATCTCTATCTCGCTCATAGTTAATTAGTTAGTTAAAATTTAAATTAAAACAAATCCCCTTAATTATTAGGCTAAATAATAGAAAGATAGTTATTACTAGTACTTTTAGTCCTTGTGGATACGATATTCTGGACTCACCATAGCTATACTATTATTCGATAAGTGCGCTTGCCTTTGTCGAATTATTAGTTAGTTTTGAGACCATTAGGAAACAAAGAAAAGAACAAAAAACCCTTTTTATTTTAGTTGTTGACAAGGGCACATTGCTTCCAAATCTGGTCTTCGAATCCAATCTTAACATTAACCCAACCCATTTTCTCCATGGCTTTGGCAAACTCATCAAAGAAGAACTGTGGGGGACTGGTAAGGAGTCGGTTGATGAAAGCCAAGTGGTTGAATCGATGGTTAAAGCGACATCGGATTGGAAAAGACCTCTTCTTTTGAGCAATAGTGAGTAGTAGCTAAGATCAAAGGTTTTCCGACTCGTGGTCCATCTTATGTATTGTGATGTTATCGTCGCGGTTTTACACTTGTTGGCCTTGAGGTTTTCAGCGTACTCGCTGTCCATGGTTGGGTCAATTCTACCGGGGCCGATGGAATTGTACAGTCGGTGCGAAACAGTCGGCAATGGGATATGCCGATGGTGTGACCACCTGAAAAACAATGATGTCATAATCATTACATGTTATGGATGAACAAAACGAGTAGGTTAAGTGTAAATTATACCAGATAGGAGAACTAAGTCGGTCAAGTTAAGTCCTTGATTACTGGCGTGGGAGAAGCAAAGCACATGGCATACAGTCGTGCATCACGGCCGTGTGACCCACACGGCCTTTACACACGAGCATGCCTGTGGTCGTGTGAAGACTGGACTTTAAAATATCGCGACAAACACGGGATAGAGATAGTTCACACGGGCGTGTGACACGACCGTGTGGCCCAACACGGGCCGTTACATGACCGTGTCACCTATTAAACCCCCAACCCTCTTTCCTTTCTTCTTCCTTCCTTTTCCCAAACCCTCCAAACCTTAGCCTCTGCCTCCACCATACTCCGATCGGCCACTCCTCCCTTTTCTTCTCTTTTTTCCTTCTTCCCCAACTCGACAACCCCCTTCCCTTCTCTTTCCTTCCCCTTTTCTCCCTTCCTCTTCCCCATTTCTTCATTTGTTCTTCAAATCCGCTGTCCCCACCACCCCGACCAGCTCACCCCTCCCTTTTTCCCAAACCCCCATCATCGCACCCACCTTTCCCCCATACCCCTCTCCTCCCTTATCTCTCTCTCACGCCCAAACGACCTTCACTCGAACCACCACCAGCCCTAACCTCGTTTCCCTTTGCGTGCATATTCCCCCATGCTAGCACTAGCCATATGCCCTTCACTCCCACCTTACACCGACTACTGCCACCGTCGCCCCTTACTTCGGCCACCACTTTCACCTATGTCGGTTCTGCCCTTTTTCCCATTTTCCTTTTTTCCTTTTTTTTCTTTATTTCTTTATTTATTATTATTAGTTATGTTATTTTATTTATTCATTGTCTATTATTATTTTCTTAGCACTATTAATTTAGGTTAGTTATATTTGTTTATTGCCATTAGATATTAGTTCTTTTCTTGTTCATTATTACTCGTAAATTTAATACTAATAATACTTATTTTTGCTTCATGAATTTGACTTTTAGTTATGACCTTGTTCTTTACTTTTGTTTTCCTATTGTTTTCACCCTTTGATTCATAATTGTTGCACTTTCTAGTTTTTGCATGCTTTGCTATTCGAATACATTATTTTTGGAATTCACTATTATTTAGGACTATTTGGATCATACATCATTGGCTTGTGGTGATGCTTGAATTATTTCTTTCTTGATAAAATCTTTTACTTTTTCAGGTACACCATGACAAATACTCGTGGTAAACACAAGGTCGTCGTCCCTACTTCGAAAAAGTAGAAGGGTCAAGGCGCGACCTCCTCAAGCGCCTCTGTTGAAGTTCGCCATCCTTAGCTTAGATTTTCTACGGACCTACCGGAGGACTTATTTCAGCTCCTTCGCCTACGACCACTAGGTTTAGGCCAATGCATTGACTGAGCTGCGTTGGAGCAAGTCCACCTTGCTGATGAGGTTTGCGCTTTCATCATCACAGCCCCATGGGACCGTTTCTTTAGTATCGTCAAGCCCACATATATGGAGCTTACTTTGGAGTTTTGCTCGACGTTTCACTTTCAGAGCGTCATGTCGGTCCATGACGAGTTAGGCACCATCACTTTTTGCCTTGGTGGTTTGGTGCGACACATGAGCGTCCCAGAATTTGGTGCTGCTTTGGGACTCTACACAGAGGAGTTTATGTGCCGAGGACTTCCTTCAGCTTCATTGACATATACATCACTCACCTTCCTGTTGTTGGACTGATCTCACGGGTGGCTTGACACCCTATGACGCTAGTCGCTCGAAGGCGACTTCTCTCTCTAGCCCTACAGTATATTTATGCACTCCTCGCTCACACCTTAACAGGAGGACGAGAGAGCACCGGAGTCGACAGCACTCATGACGCCTATTATCTATGGAGCATGGTATATGGCCATATATTTGATCTGGCGAACTTCATCACTTTATCCTTCAGCCATCAGACTGACCGCCATAGAAAGGGCCCTATCTGCTTAGGCCCTTACGTGACTCGTCTCGCTCGACACTTTGGTCTCCTCGACACACTAGAGCATTCCTCCACACTCACACTTATAAGCCAGATGTCCCCTCCGGGCATTTCAAGCATGCTACACATAAGGATAATCGAGCAATGTCATGGATTTGATCCTCCTCAATACAGATTGTTTCATTCTGATGCTCAAAATGAACCCGAGAACTTCCCTGATGATGTTCCTTCCTCTCATTAGGACCAACCTCATCCTCCACCTTCGAGTCACTGACCTCTTTCTTCGCTACTTTGACAGACATATCCGAGAGTCTCACTCGATTCGAGCAGTAGTGCTTTCAGCGATTTGACAGTCTCGAGGCTACATTGCAGCAGATCTGCCATCATCTCCATATTTCATCTTCGGCACCGACGACTCACGACGCGTCTGAAAATGAGGACCTTTGAGTCCATCTATTTTATTTTATTTTTATTTTTATCTTTATTTTTATTTTTATTTTTATTTTTATTTTTATTTTTATTTTTATTTTTATTTTTATTTTTAGTCTATTTTCCTTTTATGTTTCTTATAATCTTTTCAAAGACTTGTCTTTTATATTTTGAACTCTATTGTAGTTTTTATGATTGTTCCTAATTGATTAATCCCTTAATCTTCTTCCACAGTTGTGTTTATTTTCTTAATAGTTGCTCAGAATCATGCACTTCACTTAGCTATATCCACAATTCCGCTTTCACTATTCCACGGATTTCATCCAAAATTCAAGGCAGTTTCACTTCTCTCCCTCTCTTATGATATTCTCATTATATTGTTATTATCTGTTTTGGTACATTGAGGACAATGTACATCTTAAGTGTGGGAGGTTAATTATATCATTATTAGAAAATCCATAATTTATGTCTTGTTCTTAAGTAATTTTCTCATATTACTATTAGAATGAATTTCTATTGACTTATAATTTTTATTGATATGTTTTGAATTAAGTTATAGGTAATTGTGCATTGATTGTTTAAACTTTAAGACATTAGACAATCAAGCATGATAAGTCTATTTTCAGAATTAAAATTTGTTAGGTTGTTTTCCCTAAATTTAAATATTACCTTGAAGTTTGAAATTTGAAAGATTGACATCAAAAACCATAATTTTTGTGAGATTTTGAGCCTTTTAGAGCATACACTTTTCTTGCTCACTTTATTATTGGTTATGAGTGTGTCAATATTGACTTTTTATTCTAGAACTTGCTTCGATTATGCATGTCGAGACCATACCTTTGATTTGATATACTGAGATGATAAAGGCACCTAGGTTTTAACCCACTTATTCCATTAAAAGCCTACCTTCATAATTAACCCTTAGTGAACCCCTTTAAGCCCAATAAATCGTTTCTTGACTCACCTATTAATATTAACCCAAAACTCATTTTTGATTTGTTGTTCCCATTTTATTGACTCCCTTTTTGTCGAGATTTAATTTGGTTAGTTTCCTAACTATGTTCTTTTGTTTCAGTTGTTAAATTCTTATTATCCATAGAAAAAGTGGAAATATATATATTCATTTATGTTGATTATTACTAGTCCTTTAAGTTTGAGCTTAAGTAATTAATTTTATTTTCTGAGAAGAAGCTCGTGATTTAATTTAATAATTTTCATTGATGTACTTTTTCAATATTGGTTTATTTTTCTAGTAGGTAATTTGTCAATTCGATCTCGATTCTAACCTTTTTTTTTTTTAGCCTTTATCCATACCTTTAACCCAAGCCCCATTAAAACCCTTTAAAGACCTTTTGATTTGTGTATCATCTCATTTTATAGTGGTGGAGATTTGATTTTCATGCAAGCCTATGGTAATAACTTTTCATGTTTGACTTTTGAGTAATTAATTTTTGAACCTTAAACACTTTGAGTTATTTGAGCGAATCTTTAGTGAGGATGTCGAATCTTATCGGTTTTGAATTAAAGGTAATTATTTAGATAAGGGGAAACACTTATGTTTTCATGCTATAAAAATGTGTGACTTAGATTGTTTGAATCTTTAGTGCTCTTTTAGTTAAATTATCAATGTGTGATTATTTTTGAATTTTGATAAAGCATTATTGATGAAAATTCTGAATTGAGAAAGTTTAATTTTAATTGTGAGTTGAGGATTTTGCTTGAGGACAAGCAAACGCTTAAGTGTGGGGATATTTGATAAACCATAAAAGTAACATATTTTAATCCCATGCTTAGCATGTTTTTGGATGATTTATTATATAAGTTAGTGAACTTGATGCTCCTAATCCTTTAATTTCATGTTTCTATACTTAGGAGAGCATAGGAGAGCAAAAGGAGCAAAAAAAAGGACAAAATAGGACAAAACGGGCGACCTTAAGGATCCACACGGCCAAGGACATACCACACGGGCTGAGCACATGCCCGTGTGAACCACACGACCTGGACACATGCTCGTGTTCCAGCCCGTGTTGATCGCGAATCATGTCAAATTTGCACATGACCTGGGCATTCTTACACGGACTGATTACATGCCCGTGTCCTTGTCGTACCCTGTTTCATTTTCACGCGAAAAAAGCCAATTTTTAGGTACTTTGAGCATTCTAAAGCCTATAAATACATACTAGAAGAAGACCTAAGGGACACGCAGAGTAAAACAAAGAAATTACTCAAAGGAAGCCGTCAAAATCATCTAAGAAGCAGATCCACTCCAAGATTGAAGATCTCCAATAGAATTTCCTTCGAAGTTTTATTGGGTTTTTCATGTCTTGTTGTTATTCTTATTTTGAGAGGTTTTCCTCTATGAGTATGAACTAAACTCCCTAAATACCTAGGAAGGATAAAACCTACGATGGATCCTATTATTTAATTGTCTGAATTACATGATAAATACTTGTTCTTGTTCTTAATTATGTGTTCTTAACCCTTGCTTTAATATTTTAAGGATATTAATCCAAGTTTGATGCGCTTAATCAATGGAGCAAAAGTCCCTGTTTAAGAGTAGATCTAGCATAATTAAGCGGAGTTGATTGCATTCCTAGAAATAGGATGACATAAATCTGCCGGATTAGAGTCAAATCTAATAAGGGAATCCATAGATCGAGTTAATGCGACGATAGGGGTTTTAATTAGAAAGAGATTTCAATTAATCAACCTAGATTCAGTTTTCTTTCATCTCGAAAGAGATATTAACATAATTTAGGGATTTCTATGGATCAAGGCAAGTGAATAAATTGTTTAATTCAGAATCATAATAATAAGTGAAATCTAGATGGATTTCTCTTTGGGTATTGTCTCTCTCATTGATTTTCTTCGAATAGTTTCCCAATTTTATCTCTGTCGCGCTCATAGTTAATTAGTTAGTTAATATTTAGATTAAAACAAATCCCCTTAATTATTAGGCTAAATAATAGAAAGATATTTATTACTAGTACTATTAGTCCTTGTGAATACGATATTCTAGAATCACCATAGCTATACTACAGTTCGATAGGTGCGCTTGCCTTTGTCAAATTATTAGTTAGTTTTGAGACCATCAGGAAACAAAGAAAAGAACAAAAAACCCTTTTTATTTTAGTTGTTGACAAGGGCACATTGCTTCTGGATCTGGCCTTCGGATCCAATCTTAACATTAACCCAACCCATTTTTTCCATGGCTTTGGCAAACTCATCAAAGAAGAACTGTAGGGACTGGTAAGGAGCTGGTTGATGAAAGCCAAGCTGGTTGAATCAGTGGTTAAAGAAGCATCAGGTTGGAAAAGACCCCTTCTTTTGAGCAAGAGTGAGTAGTAGCTAAGATCGAAGGTTTTCTGACTCCCAGGGTCCATCTTAAGTGTTGTGGTGTTATCGCTCGTGGTTTTACACTTGTTGGCCTTGAGGTTTTAAACGTACTTGCTGTCCATGGTTGGGTCGATTCTGCCAGGGTCAGTGGAATTGTATAGTCCTCGCGAAATAGTTGGGCAATGGGATATTCCGATGGTGTGACCACCTGAAAAACAATGATGTCATAATCATTACATGTTATAGATGAACGAAATGAGTAGGTTAAGTGTAAATTATACCAGATAGGAGAACTAAGTCGGTCAAGTTAAGTCCTTCGTTACTGAAAAGAGTAAGGAGAGTAGTGAAGTTGTGGAAAGGGCTTGGAATGTTGGTATTTGCTTGGTGATATTGGATATCACACTGTTTATTCTTCATGTTGGAACATTCCAAAATGGACCTCCTTGTGATAAACAGTGACCATTTTCAGTGCTTGTGACGGTTATGTTTTATCTGGGAAATGAAAAGCATGCAGGTGATTTTTTTTACTTATAGTGGTTACTACAGAGTCTCTGGCAACCAAAGTAAGGATATCGACACAAGAGACAATACCAGGGCATTCGGCTTTGAGGAGGCTTTTCACTCTTTCAATGAAACCAAAGCTCCTCAGTGTTAGATTTGGGATTGCATTCTTCTCTGCTTGGCCAGATGTGGTGTTTAGAAGCACTGATGCATCACAGCCCTGCTCGCAAAAATAAAAATAGTATCCTTTTAACTCATTGTTTCTATGCCACACGATGGTTGTAAAAATCAAATCATAGTTTGAATATAAATATAAAAGAGAAAAGGGCAGAAGTTTACCCTGACAATGCAATCATGGAAGTGCATTCTTAAGAAAGAAGCAGCGATGGATGGGGTATTAGGGATGTTGATGTGGTCTCAAACTAACTACGATCACAATAAAGGCAAGCGCACCTATTGTTCAATAGTATAGTTATGGCAAGACCGGTAATATCGTATCCACAAGGACCAAGAGTACTAGTAATTACTATCTTTTTATTATCTAGCCTAAGAATTGAAGAGATTTCTTTTAGACTAAAACTAATTAAACACGAAAATGAAAGAATTAGGAAAATATTTTTAGACAACTTATATGAGATAGGCAATAATACCTAAGGAAGAATCCACCTAGACTTTACTTATTACTTTTGATTCATATGATTTATTCACTTGACTTAATCCATAGAAATCCCTGATTTATGTTAATATCTCTTTCAAGGCTAAAAACAACTAACTCTAGGTTGATTAATTGAAATTTCTTTCTAATTAAAACCCCTATTGTCGCATTAACTCGGTCTATGGATTCCCTTATTAGATTTGACTCTAATCTGGCAGATGTTCATCGCCATATTTCCAAGGTTGAAATGCCTCCGCTTAATTGTGTTGATCAACTCTTAAACAGGAACTTTTGCTTCACTGAAGAAGCACATTCGACTTGAATCAATAACCTGAATTATCAAAACAAGAATAAGAACTCACAGTTAAAAATAAGAACAAGTATTTGTCTTATAAATCAAATAATAATAAGATCCGTCTTAGGTTTCATCCCCTTAGGTATCTAAGGGATTTAGTTCATACTAATGGGGGGAAACATCTTAAAATAAGGAAAACAACAAAACATAAGAAAACCCAAAAAACTTATAAAGAACTTGATGGGAGATATTCAGTATTGATGGAGATCCTTCTCCTAAGCTGCTTCTGACGGCTGTCTTTGAGTATTTTCTGCCTTCTATTCAGTGTCCCCTTTTAAGTTTCCCTATAGGGTGTTTATATAGGCTTAGGAACACCTCTCTTGGCCCACAAGTGGTCTATTCCAAATAGAATTAAACTTTGATACGGCAGGGACACATCCATGTGACATACCGGTGCTCGATTCCTTAGACCGTGCTCAATTCTGCTCACCACACATGTCCATGTGGTCTGCCCGTGTACGTTGATCCAGGCCATGTTTGATCCTTCTCGTAATACACGGTCGTGTTCATTGGTCCAGGCCATGTTGACTTTCTAGGTAGGCCCATTTCTTTTCGTTTTGGCCTTCGACTCTCTAAGCTCTCCTGAGTGTAAAACATGAAATTAAGGGATTAGGAGCATTGAATTCATCAAATCTAATGAAAATTCATCCAAAAATAAGCCAAGCATGAGGTTAAAATATGTATAAATTAAGATTTATCAAATATCCCCACACTTAAGCCTTTTCTTGTCCTCAAGCAAAATCCTCAACTCACAATTAAAATTAAACTTCATCAAATCATAATTTTTATCAATAATGTCTCATCATAATTCATAGATAATTCATACATGAATAATTTAACTAAAAGAGTCTTAAAGATTCAAACAATCTAAGTCACAATTTTTTGTAGCATGAAAGCATAGGTGTTTCCCCTTATCTAAATAATTACCTTTGATCCAAAATCGACAAGAATTGACATCCTCACAAAGGATTCACTCAAATCACTCAAAGTGTTTAAGGTTCAAGATAAAGCACTCAAAAGTCAAACATGAAAAGTTATTACCATAGGCTTGCATGAAAATCAAATCTCCACCACTATAAAATAAGTTGATACACAAATCAAAAGGTCTTTAAAAGGGTCGTAATGGGGCTTGGGTTAAAGGTGTGTATAAAGGCTGAATTAAAGGGTTAAAATCGAGATTAAATTGAAAATTTACCTAACTAGAAAAATAGACTAATCCGAATAATTATATCAATTGAAAACTTATCACTAATAACACGAGCTTCTTCTAAAGAAGTGAATTTAACCGTTTTAAGCTCAAATAACATAGAACTAATAATGAATGAATTTCCAACTTTTTTTCTTTTTCTTTTTCAAGAATAAGAACAAGTATTTATAATAATAAGAAAGAACCTAACAACTGAAATAGAGAATATAGTTAGGCAACTGCTCAAATCAAATCTCGACAAAAAAAGGTTAATTCAAATAGGGAAAATTCTTAATGACTCAAAAAGAGTGAGTTTTGGGTTAATATTAAGATTAAATCAATAATAGTTTATTAGGGTTCAAAGGGGTTCACTAGGGGTTAATTATGAAGGTAGGCTTTTTGTGGAGTGAGTGGGTTAAATCCTAGGTGCCTTTATCATCTCAGTATATCAAATCAAACGTGTGGTCTCGACATGTATAATCGAAGCAAGTTCTAGAATAACAAATTAATGTTGACACACTCATAATCAATAAAGTGAGTACAAAAAATGTATGCTCTAAAGGCTCAAAATCTCACAAAAATTATGGTTTTTGATGTCGACCTTGCAAATTTTAAACTTCAAAGTAATATTTAAATTTAGGGAAACAACCTAACCAAAAAAAAATTTATTCTGAAAATAGACTTATCATGCTTGATTCTCTAATGTCTTAAAGTTTAAACCATCAATGCACAATTACCTATGACTTAATTCGAAACATATTAATAAAAATTATAAATCAATAGAAGTTTCATTCTAATAGTAATATGAGAAGGTTAGTTAAGAACAAGGCATAATTCAGGAATTTTCAAATAATACTATAGTTAATCTCCCCACACTTAAGATGTACATTATCCTCAATGTACAAAGATAGATAATGATAATATAGTAAAAAGAATAATAAGAGAGGGAGAGAGGTAAAACTTCGTGAAGCGTGGATGAAATCCTTAGAAGATGAAAATTGTAGAAATGGAGCCCATGAAAAGCGTGATGAACTAAGCAGAGGTGAAGGTGGGGGAGAATATTCCAGTTCCTTAGTAGCACCTTTAACCTTTTGAAACTGCGGAGTCACCAGTAAAATTTTAGGAGTTTTTATTAAATGGGTTTCGTTATGATTACTCAATAATAAATAGCCAGAGATAAAAAGAAATTAACATAATAAATAAAATTTAAAGACAAGGAAGATAAGGAGAAAAAGTTTAATAGTTTAAAATTTTAAATAAAAGAAAGGAAACGAAAAATAAAAATAAAAATAAATAGACACAAAGGTCCTCATCCCCAGATGGATCGTGAGGTGGGCGTGGCGGTGAAATGTGAAAATGCTGACAAATCTGCTGAAGAGTCTCCTCGATGTTGTCAAATCATCGAGCATTGTCGTTAAATTGCTGCATACAATACTGGTCAAACCGAGTGAGGCGTTCAGAGATGTCAGTCAATGAAGTTGCTGCATGAGCTGATCGGCGTGGCAGTGGTGGTGCAGACGGTGGCTCTTCATGCTGTGGGGGGACATCATCAGTAATGTCCTCTAGGTCGTCCTGTTCGGTGGGTTGCGAGAGTCGGTACTGGGGAGGATCGAACCCACGTTGCTGCTCAATCATCCTCATGTGAAGTATAAGTCTGAATGCCCTGCGGGGACATCTGCCAGATAAGGGTGAGTGAGGAGGATTGAGCTGCAGTGTTAAGGAGCCCAAAATATCGAACCAGGCGCGTGATGTATGGGCCCATGGAGATGACTACTCTTCTATGCTGCTTCATCTGATGCTGAATGGCACAATAGATGAAGTAAACTAAGTCAAAAACGTTCCGTGTGCCATGCACCATAAAAAGTAGGCGTCGTGAGTGTTGACAACGTCAGTGCTCTCTCGTTTGCCCGTCAAAGTATGAGCTAGGATAACTTGTAAGTACCTCAATAATGAGGTGAGAGCTGACGCCTTGGAGTGACTGGGGTCATAGTTAGCCTAGGCGGGGGTGAGTTCCCTCTAACAGGAAGAAGGAGAGTAGTGGATGTGGCGGGGGAGGTCCTCAAATTCATTGTCCTCCATAAACTAGTCGGTATATAGTCTTAAAGTGACCCCGAACTCTGGGACACTCAGCTCACGAACAAGACTTCCAAGATAGAATTGGATTGTACCGGGGTCATCAAAGTTCATCAACACCGTCTAGAGGTGGAACGTGGAACAGAATTCCAAAATGATCTCTAGGTATGTAGGCTCAACGATATCAAAGAAGTGCCCCCACGGGTTAGTGGATAATAGGGCTCAAATCGCGTTGGCTAGGTAGGCTTACTCTAGAGTGGTCCAATCTATGCACTTCCCCACGCCGAGGGGTCGTGCGCAAAGTAACCGAAAGAGCTCCTCTTGGGGTTTCAAGGAAACTATAGGAATGGGTGGCGTACTTCGGTGGAAGCGCTTGAGGAGGTCGCACCGGTACCTTTCCTCTTCTTTGAAGCGGGAACGACGGTCTTTTTCCCTCGTGGTGGATTCATGACGTACCTGAAAAAGCAAAATATTTTCAATGAATAAAGTATCATTGCCAGCCAAAAACGTACTATCCTAGTATTCCTAAATAAACCTATAACAGTGAATCAGATTATCAATTGGTTTTAACATTAGTACGAGTTAACAAGATTAACCATTAATATCAAACTAACAATCAAAAGAAATAAGGTAATAGCAAAAAAATGAAAATAATAATATGAACAATGAATAATATCAAATAAATAATTAAAGATGAAAGAAATAAGTAACCATGGTGTAGAAAGGTGAACCGATGGAGGTGTTGAAGTTATGGCTCGGTCGTGGCAGTGGGCACGGGCATGGTGGTTCGTGCACGAGCGTGGTCTGCGGGCTGGTGCGCATGGAGAAAAAAGGGGAAAGAGGAAAAAGGGAAAGGAAAAAAATGAGGAAAAATGGGAGAAAGTGAACGAAAAGGGCAGAGGGGAAGTTGACGATGGTGGCCAGAATGAGGGAAAGTGAGTAGAGAGGGTAGAGAGTGGCTAGGGTTTTTAAGAGGGATTTGGGGGAAAGATGAACAATGGGTTGGTTTAAATAGAAATGGGGGCACACGGTCGAGGCCCACGACCATGTGCCTACTATTTAGCCCATGTGTTTCGTAAATTTTGAATTAGGGCACGTCTGATTCTTTTCCCATGCCCGTGTCCCCTGGGCGTGTTGGGTCACACGGCCTCATCGTACGGCCGTGTTATAGCTTATTCGTTTCTCCCATGCCCGTGTTTAAGGTCACACTCCCGTGGTAATTAGTAAGTATCGACCACGACCTACAAGCACGGGCGTGTCCTATGCCCATGTGATTCTTTCAGTTTCAACCACAGCTTCTGAGCATGGACGGGTCGCACGTCTGTGTCATTTACATAGTAATGACCACGGCTGCATCGCACAATTGTGGCACTTTCTCGCAGCCTGTGTTTTTGAGTCAGTTTCGACCACGGGCGCATTGCACGACCGTGGTACTTTATTGTAACCCGTGTTGGGAAAAGTTTTTCCTCCTTGGCCTGTACGGTCTCCACCATGCCGATGTCTCCTCTCGCGGTGTCCACACAGAAATGGCCACGCCCGTGTTCTAGGCTGTGTGGGTAGAAAATCCTGCAGTTATTAAATTAGTTAGTTTTTAATTAGATGCTAAAAATAAAAAAAATATGGATGTTAGTAAGGTTAGTGCTTGGGTTGCCTCCCGAAAAGCACTCGTTTAAAGTCTTAAGCTAGACTTACCCTATTTTCATCTCTATATGAAGGTTCGTGGAGCTGAAGCTCCTCTCTCATATCCCTAAAATCTTTACCATTATATATTTTAATTCATTAACCGTTTACCTTAAATGTGCCATAAGTCGGATGAGTTACCTCGATTGTGTTATAGTAAAAAATGGTTTTGATTATGAATGGACCTGACCATCTTGATTTCAGCTTTCCAAGAAACAATTTGAGCTTTGAATTGTATAGTAGAACAAGATCTCCCACTTCAAATTGCTTCGGTTGCTTCAAACGAGCATCATGGCGTCGCTTTGTTGCCTCCTTATATAGACATGAGTTCTCGTAGGCATTAGCTCGCCACTCATCTAGCTCGTTCAACTGCATCATTCTTTTCTCACCTGTAAGTTTAAGATCATAATTTAAGAATTTTGTAGCCCAAAATGCTTTGTGCTCTATTTCAAATGGTAGATGACAACTATTTCCGTAGACAAGTTTGTATGGGATGTTCCTATGGGAGTTTTAAAAGCGGTTCTATAGGCCCATAATGCATCGTCTACTTTTAATGTCAATCTTTCCTATTTGATTCTACTATTTTCTCTAGAATACGCTTAAGCTCTCAATTTGCTACTTCAACTAATCCACTGGTTTGAGGGTGATAAGGGGTAGCTGTTTTGTAGTGTACTCCATATTTCTTTAAGACTTTATCAAATTGAGTGTTACAAAAATGAGTACCCCTATACTAATAATTGCTCTGGGTGTTCCAAATTGAGAGAAGAGTTTCTTAAGAAATCCACTACCACTCTATCATCATTAGTAGGTAAAGCTTGAGCTTCCACCTATTTTGACATATAATCAACTGCTACTAAGATGTATTTATTCCCAAATGAGCTAGGGAATGAAATCAATACCCCATACATCAAATATTTTATATGATAGCATATATGTTTGAGGTACTTCATCGCGTTTAGAGATATTACCTGTTCTCTGACATCTATCACACTAAGTAACATACCTATTAGCATCCTTGAACATAGTGGGCCAATAAAAACCTGATTCGAGCGTTTTATGTGCTGTCCTAGTCCCACTGTAATGTCCTCCTGTTGGTCCTGAATGGCAATGTTTTAGGATTTTGCTTGCTTCTACCTTTGTAACACATCTTCAAATTACTTGATCTGCACATATATGAAAGAGAAAAAGGTCCTCCCAAAGATAATTTTTCACATAAGCAAAGAATCGCTTCTTTTGATAGTATGTTAACCCTTTTGGTAGGATATTAGCAGCTAAGTAATTTGCAATATCTGCAAACCAACGTACCTCAAAGTTGGATATAGCAAAGAGTTGTTCTTCAGGAAACGAGTCATTTATCTCACTCTCATTGAGTTCTTTAATATGTGGATTTTCAATCCTAGAAAGATGGTCTGCCGTAAGATTTTCAGCTCCTTTCTTATCCTAAATTTCCAAATCAAATTCCTTCAAGAGTAGAATCTATCTTATGATTTGAGGTTTTGCATCAGATTTAGTTAAAAGATAACGAAGAGCTGAATGGTTAGTGTAAACGAAAACTTTAGATAATATCAAATATTGTCTAAATTTATCAAATGCAAAAACCACAGCAAGAAACTTTTTTCTATGGTGGTGTAATTTTCTTGTGTGACCGTTAATGTCTTGCTAGCGTAATAAATCGACTGAAAGTGCTTCTCTTTCACTGTCCCAAAATTGCACCTACTGTAAAATCACTCGCATCACACATTAGTTCAAAGGGTAAATTCCAATCAGGTGCAATTATAATTAGAGCATTTCTTAATTTATCTTTGAGGATATTAAATGCATCTAAACATTCCTAATCAAAGTTGAAAGGTCATAGTAATTTCGTTAAAGGCTTAGCTATTTTAGAAAATCCTTAATAAATCTTCTATAAAACCCAGCATGTCCTAAAAAGCTTCTAACAACCTTAATTGAGCTAGGAGGAGGTAATTTTTCTATGGTTTCAATTTTTGCTTTATCAACCTTAATCCTTTTACTAGAAATTTTGTAACCTAACACAATCCCTTCTCGAACCATAAAGTAACACTTGTCCCAATCAAGCACAAGGTTCGTTTCCTCACATCTCATTAGAACTCGTTTTAAATTTCTAAGGCAAAGATGGAGAGAATTACCAAATACCGAAAAATCATCCATAAATACCTCAATAATATCTTCCACAAGTTCATCAAAGATGGCTAGCATGCAGCGCTGAAAAGTAGCAGAGGCATTACATAATCCAAAAGGCATTCTACGATAAGAAAATGTACCATATGGACATGTAAATATAGTCTTTTCTTGATCCTCAAGAGCTATTGGGATTTGGAACTAGCCAGAGAGTCCGTCTAGGAAACAATAGTACATATGCCTAGATAATCTTTCTAACATCTGATCAATGAAGGGTAAAGGGAAGTTATCTTTTCTCATGGCATCGTTTAACTTCCTATAGTCAATGCAGACTCTCCAACCTGTGACTGTTCTTATTGGAATTAATTCATTCTTTTCGTTAGCTACAACAGTCATGCCTCCCTTCTTTGGAACAACCTGTACAGGACTTACCCAAGTACTGTCAGAAATAGGATAAATAACTCTAGCATCTAGAAGTTTAATTACCTCAGCTTTAACAACTTCCTTCATGTTGGGATTCAATCGTCTTTGAAGTTGCACACATGGTTTATATTCATCTTCTATTAAAATTTTGTAGGTGCAAAATGATGGACTTATCCCTTTAATGTCAGAAATTTTTCAAGCTATGGCTCTTTTATGCTCCTTTAATACCTGTAGTAGCTCATCTTTCTCATTAGGTTCTAATTCCGAAGAAATAATTAACGGTAGTGTAGAACTATCTCCTAGGAATGCATACTCTAAATGGTTTGGTAATTATTTCAATTCCAATTTGGGAGGTTCTTCAATAGAGGGTTTTTGTTTTAGTTCATTATTTTTTTCAATGCCCTCATACTTATTTTGTCTTGGGGAAGAAGTATTAGAATTTAACTCACTTTTTATCTCCCATATCTCATCAGTATCATCGTCTACCCCCTCATCTTGGGTAAGACACAGTTCCAACGTGTCTTCATGCATGATTTCCTGAAAAGAGTCTTGAATAAAATGATCAATAGCATCAATAAAATAATAGAAATCATCTTGCTCTCTAGAATATTGCATAACATCATAAATTTTAAAAATAATCTCCTCGTCACCTACCCTTAGCACAAGTTTACCATTGCCTACATCAATAATAGCCCTAGCAGTAGCTAAAAAGGGGCATCCTAAAATTAAAGGCACCTCAACGTCCTCATCCATGCCAAGCACAACAAAATCGACAAGGAATATAAATTTATCAACTTTTACCAGAACATCTTCAATAATTCATCTAGGATATTTAATAGATCTGTCAGTTAATTGAATACTCATCCTAGTGGGTTTTGGTTCCCCAAGACCAAGCTACTTGAACATTTTGTAAGGCATTAAATTAATACTTGCACCTAAATTAGCTAGTGCTTTCTCAATATTTAAACTACAAATTAAATATGGAATAGTGAAACTTCCTGGATATTTCAATTTTGTTGGTAGCTTATTTTGGAAAATAGCTGAACATTCCTCGTTAGTTCCACGGTTGATAGCTCTTCAAACTTCTTTTTATTTGTCAAAAGCTCTTTTAAGAATTTTGTGTATGTCGGTATCTGTGAAATAGCTTCAAAAAAAGGTAAGTTAATATGTAATTATTTAAAAAGTTCAAGAAATTTACCATATTGTGCGTCTATGCAGTCTTTCTTCAACTTTGCCAAATATGGGATCGGTGGTTTATATTTTTTAAGTATCGGTGTTTCATTCTCGTTTACTTCCTCACTTTTTTCCTTATCAGTTTCTTGTGGAATCTTCTTTTCAGCTTCAACCAATACCTTCCTACTCCTTAGTGTAACGCTTTTACATGCTCTTTTGGATTGGGTTCGGTGTTACTAGGTAAATTACCTGATTGCCTTTTGGAAACTAACTTGGTCATTGTCAATTTGACTCTTAAGCCCTTGAATTAATGTTTGCTGATTTTTCAATGTCATTTCGGTATTCTAAAAATGAGTTTCTAACACCGAAATAAACTTTGCTAACATATCCTAAAGGTTCTTTTTTTCTCTTGTGGGTAAGGTTGCTGTTGAAAGCCTGGAGGGGGTTGTTGTCATTGATTTACTTGGCCACCCCATGAATAGTTTGGATAGTTCCTCCAACCTGGATTGTAAGTGTTACTACGAAGGTAATTTTGAGGTCTATAATTGTTACCCATATAGTTCATCTGTTTGTTTTCTATGCCAGGGTTATAGGGTGGGTAGTCTATATTGTTCGTCCCTCATCCATTTGTATCGCACTGCATCACTGGATGTACCTGTGAAGAACCATACAAACCATTAATCTTTTTATTTAACAGTTTTACCTGGTTTGATAGCATGGTTATTGCGTCGAGGTTGAAAACACTAGCAGCTTTTGTTAGCTTTGTCCTCATAACTTGCCACTGATAGTTATTTAGTGCAAATCCTCTATAAACTCATAAGCCACTTCAGGGGTCTTGTTATTTAGGGTTCCACCGACGGTTGAATCGATAAACTGCCTAATTGAGGGGTTCACACCATTGTAAAAGGTTTGAACCTGTAGCCACAAAAGTAACCCATGGTGAGGGCATCTTCTCAGTAGATCCTTGTATCTCTCCCATTCATCGTAAAGTGTTTCTAAATATATCTACACAAAAGAAGAGATATCATTCCTTAACTTAGCCGTTTTAGCCGGCAGAAAGTATTTAAGTAAAAATTTTTCGATCATTTGTTTCCATGTAGTGATTGATCCTTGTGGTAACGAGTTCAACCACTATTTGGCTTTATTTCTCAATGAGAAGGGACACAACCGAAGGCGAATGGCATTGTCAGAAATGCCATTTATTTTGAAAGTGTCATAGAGTTCCAAAAAATTTGCCGAGTGATTGTTTGGATCCTCATCCTGCAAACCATCAAACTGAACAAATTACTGAATCATCTGAATAGTGTTAGGTTTCAGTTCAAAATTATTTGCAGCAAGAACAGGTCTAATAATACTTGATTCAGTTCCTGTTAAATTAGGTTTAGCGTAATCATACATAGTACGAGGAGCAGGATTTTGATTCACCGGGTTTGCAGCAACCACATGAGGTAGCGGATTATGATCAGCCATCTCTTCGGTATTATTAGTATCGTCCTCTTGCTTTTCTTGTATGTATTGTAGGCTTCGCCTTATTTCTCTTCGATTTCTCTGAAAGGTACATTCTATATCACATCAAAAGTAATTGGTCTGCCGGGTTCTTTCTAGTCATAAACTAGAGTTACCTGCCAGAAGCAAATAAAGAAAAAAATTAGTAAAGAAAATAATAATAAAAATAAATAAATTGAAAATAAAGTAAAAATAGTTAAAGTAATAAAAAATTTAGTGTTCCTAATATTTTAGTCCCTGGCAACAACGCCAAAAACTTGATGTGGTTTCAAACTAACTACAATCACAATAAAGGCAAGCGCACCTATCGTTCAATAATATAGTTATGGCAATACCGGTAATATCGTATCCACAAGGACCAAGAGTACTAGTACTTACTATCTTTTTATTATCTAGCCTAAGAATTGAAGTGATTTCTTTTAGACTAAAACTAATTAAACACGACAACGAAAGAATTAGGAAAATACTTTTAGACAACTTATATGAGATAGGCAATACCTAAAGAAGAATTCACCTAGACATCACTTATTACTTTTGATTCATATGATTTATTCACTTGACTTAATCCGTAGAAATCCCTGATTTATGTTAATATCTCTTTCAAGACTAAAAACATCTAACTCTAGGTTGATTAATTAAAATTTCTTTCTAATTAAAACCCTTATTGTCGTATTAACTTGATATATGGATTCCCTTATTAGATTTGACTCTAATTAATGATTTTCTTAAGCCTATTTCTGTAGTCGCAATCAACTTCGCTTAATTGTGTTGAGCTACTCTTAAACAGGGACTTTTTCTCCATTAAATAAGCACATTCTACTTGAATCAATTACTTGAATTATCAAAACAAGAATAAGAACACACAATTAAGAATAAGAACAAGTATTTATCTTGTAACAGCCCGATTTAGGGGCTAGTCGAACAGTGATCTCGGGATCACTAATTCGAGGTTTGATAAAATTATATTCATGTTATGTTATGTGCTATAACATGTTTATAAGGATGTATGGAAATTTTAGTGCCTTAATTTTAGCAATTTCTAGCTAAATTGTGAAAAAGGACTAAATCGCATAAAGTACGAAAGTTCTATTTTATTTGCTAGAGGCACCAAATGGCAATGGGTTATTAATTAGAGGTCTTTAGAGGGCAATTAGCCATATTGAATGTGATGGCCGGCCATGTAGACAAGAGGGGACAAGAACTTTTAATTTGGTCAAAGTTGGTGGAATAAATGAATAAAATAAGATGAATAGGTGAAAAGCTATCATCTTTCTATTTTTCTTCCCTTTTCCACCGAAAATATCAGCCATGGTGGGGTGTTTGAGAGCTCAAAATTTCATCAAGCTTTTTTCGCACAAATCGAAGAAAATGAGATTCGAACCTAGAACGGGATAAAGAGAAACGTGGGCAAAAAAAGGTCTCTTTTTGGTCCTTTTCGTCATCAAGGTAAGTTCATGTGTATGTGCAATTACGTATGAGTTAATTTAATATTCCAATGTTGTATGGAACATATATATTTACTCTATGAATGTGTGAAATAACTTTTAATGAGATGTCAAGAGAAGTGAATTTGAGAGTAATAAGAGATGTATATAACATGATATGATGATTGTTATAGTCTCGTGTAAAACCATATTGGAATACGGCCTCCGTGTAAGAATTCGTAAAAGACCATGTCAAGGACATGGCATCGATATGTTAATGTATGTAAGACCTTATTGGGGTATGATGTCAAGGAGAACTATGTGTGTGAGACTCAAGTGAGTTATGTAGCAATTTGAATGATTCAACGGGGATGTTGAATGTAAATGGTTGTACCACGAGAAGCATGTGTATGTGTTAGAACTGAATTGATATGAATTCAGCATATGATGAACCCTAGTGGAATATGTTTAATTAATGCACCTTAGTTACATGAGATAGAGTTATTAATGCATTGTGTAAATGAAAACGAGTACGGTAGAAAGTTAAGTAAGAATAGAAATGTATGTGGATAAATATTTGTGTATGTATAATATCGGTGGGCTGTGTGCGTTACCACCTGATTTATTGTTAATTGATGGGCTGTATGCGATACCATCAATTTTATTATTATTATCGGTGGGCTGTGTGCATTACCACCTGATTAATTGTTAGTTGATGGGTTGTGTGTGATACCATCAAATATATTGCTATTGGTGGGCTATGTGCATTACCACCTGATCTATTTAGTAATCAATAGGCTGTGTGCGATACCATCGCTTATAAATGATTGGTGAGCTAAGTGCGGAATCGCCATAAGCATGAATGATTGGTAGGCTGTGTGCGATACCACCCTATAAGAGATTCAATGGTAGGCTAAGTGCAAAACCACTGAGAGTTTTGTAGTATAGGTGACTCATTGAAAATGCTTGATATATTGTTTTATTTGATCGCGTGATGATTAGTGCAGGAATGTGTATTAATTAAACGAGTAATTAGCTTGTGGCTTGGTAAGAATGTGGTAAGTGATAAAATGATTAAGCTCCAAGAGCGGTTGAGTAAGTAACTATGAGTTAAGAAGAGAAACTCAGTATAATATGTTGTGGTTATCTACTTTTAATGAATATCAATATTTGTCAGTTATGCAGATGAACTTACTAAGCAATATTGCTTACTCCTCTCCCTTTTTCATTTATTATAGGTTAATTTAGCTAGCTCGGGTTGGAGACTGCTGGAGATGTTTTCACACTATCGATCAAACACTTGGTATGAGGTTTCAAGTCCTTATGAGTCATCGCATGTATAGGGCTATTACTTGAGGTTGATTAAGTATTGAGAATGTAGCCAAATTGTATTGGCCTAAGATAACTTATAGTTGTTTGTGTATAGCCATAGATGATGGCTTAAGTTGATTGTAATTAAGTGGGTAATAGTTCCCTTAGTGTATGGGTTGTAAGCCTTACTTCTCTTATGATTAAATGTCTTTAAATCAAGAATTTTCATGATATTACTAGAAGTTATGTGATGATGAATGAATGTATGCAATTGAGGAGGGTGATTGGCTTGGAAAATAGCCTTCATGTGCCCACACGAGTAGACACACGGGTGTGCGTCTAGGCCGTATTAACCCTGCACCCTATTATTATTAATTAGAATAGGCCACGGATAGATCCCACGGCCGTGTGCATGAACCGTGTAAGGCACACGGTAAGGACATGGGCGTGTGCCCAGGCCGTGTGGATCAAGTCAGTAGCTTCCCACGGTTTGAAGACACGAGCGCGTCCAGGCCATGTGAAATTAGTCAGTGTCGACCATGGGTGGAAGACACGGGTAGGTTGTGCGAGTACACGGGCGTGCCCCATTCCACATGGGCGTGTGTCTTAGCCGTGGGAACTTTGGTAGAATGTTAGGGTTTTAAGGCACGGTTTGGGCACATGGGCGTGTGATAGTACACACGGGCGTGTGTGTCATACAACACGGGCGTGTACTCCTTGTTTAAATGGGAAAGAAATTTTATGGATCGTAAGAGTTCTCGATATAGTCTCGAGAGCCCTCACATGTATTATTGAGGTCTCGTAAGTCAAAAAGAGGTTGTCGTATTGACATCAAGGGGAGTAATCGCGTTGAGCCTAAGTGGCGTTCAAGTAGTTTTATACGGTAACACCTCGTGCTTGATTCCGATGGGGATTTCAGGTAAGGGGTGTTACATATCTTATAAATCAAATAATAATAAGATCCTTCTTAGGTTTCATCCCCTTAGGTTTCTAAGGGATTTAGTTCATATTAACGGGGGGAAACATCTTAAAATAAGGAAAACAACAAAACATAAGAAAACCCAAAAAACTTCTAAAGAATTTGATGGGAGATTTTCAGTCTTGATAGAGATCCTTCTCCTAAACTGCTTCCAACGGCTGTCTTTGAGTATTTTCTGCCTTCTATTCAGCGTCCCCTTTTAAGTTGCCCCCTAAGGTGTTTATATAGGCTTTGGAACACCTCTCTTGGCCCACAAGTGGTCTATTCTGAATAGAATTAAACTTTGATACGGCAGGGACACGCCCATGTGACATGCCATTGCTCGATTCCTTAGACCGTGCTCAATTTTGCTCGCCACACACGGCCGTGTGGTCTGCCCGTGTACGTTGATCTAGGCCGTGTTTAATCCTTCTCTTAATACACGGTCGTGTTCATTGGTCCAGGCCGTGTTGATTTCCTAGATAGGCCCATTTCGTCCCGTTTTGGCCCGTTTATCATTCTTTTCGACTCCCTAAGCTATCCTGAGTGTAAAACATGAAATCAAGGGATTAAGAGCATCGAATTCATCAAATCTAATGAAAATTCATCCAAATATAAGCCAAGCATGATGTTAAAATATGTATAAATTAAGGTTTATCAGATGTGCTGTTTAACATAGTCTAGCACAATCTGCTCAGCTTTAGGACAGCTGCTGGCATAAAAGTTCATCTACAGTTGAGCCTGTGCTGACCCAATAAATGCTAAAACACCAAACATAACAACTAAAACAATCCTCACGGAGCTTGTTCCTGCCATCTTTGACAAACTTTGAACTAGCTCCTGTTTCAAATCTCTTTTAAGGACAGCAATGTTTGATGTTGTTGTGATTTAGAAAACAAGGGAATGTTTTATAGGCACTGGTTTTCAACTACTACAAGATTAAAACTATACAACTACAAATAAGATAATCAAGCCTATGTTGTTCACGTTATCTATCTTTAGATAATACTAAACCACAGAGGATGGGATTTAATGGGTAAATCACACATATGTCCTAGCAACTTTGGTTGGTTATTGTTGAGTTGAGCTCAAACCGTTGATGTTATGGAGCAAGTCAAATTCGAATGCCTAAATAATCTTTTTTTATTATATACATTTAATTGATTAAAATATGTTATAAGTATTTATATTTTTATAAATTTGAAATTTAATTTTATACTTTTATTTCTAAAAATTTAATCCTTTTACTTTTAAATTTCAAAATTCTTGTCCAATTATTAATATTTTTTTTTGTTAAATATGTTGGAGTGGCATTTTAAAATAAAAAATTACTCACTTAAAAGCTATATAACTAAGAAATGGGGTGGTAATGAATTTAAATTTAATAAAATAATTTTAAAAGTGTTTACAATTGAACTTAAATTGCTAAAAGTAATAGGTCAGATACTAAATTTCAATTTTACAAAAAATACAAATATTTTAATCTATTGAATTAGTTTACAAAATTTAATTTCCAACTTGAACTTAAATTGTTGAATTTAAAGTAGTGCAGTAGAATTGAAATTTAATGGAATAAGTTGAATATTTTTCTCGAATAGAGTTGGAAACAAAACTTGTTTAAGCTGGAGCCGAGCTTCACACGTTTAAGTTCCATTAATTAAAATTCCCCCCCTCAAGTGTTCATTAATAGACAATGAAAACATTCTCCAATCACTATCAATCAAAATCATAGAAAAAAAAAATATGGCAGTCTCCTACCGACAATGACAGAAAGGATTCGAAGTGTAGCATCAAGGCTACTTAAAATTCATCCAAATAGACAACTTGTTATGCGAAGAGCTACTTCATGTGGATCACATTACTGTGTAATTTATTAATTACAATTATGCCTAACTATGGTTAAATAAATGTCAACTATGACTCAATTTTAAAATCTATTGCAATTAATTTCAACAATCGGTTCTTCAACCTGATTTGATTAAAAAAAACATTAAAAGCTGTAACTTAAATTAATTATTAAATTTATCCAAATTTAAAATGATTCAAATTCATTGACTTAAAAATTGAACATTAAACTCAAATCACTTAAATTAAAAATTGCCCGGATTCAAAATGACATAAAAATTTTAAAAATTCAATTAACTTTATTTAAATTATATAATTTAAAATTAATCCAAATCTTAAACTTGAACGACTCAAAAATATAATAAAAAATTAACTCAATTTAAAAGTATAAAAAAAAATTATAAGTCAAATGGATTCTATGTAATCTAACACTCAAAAAATCAACCTAACCTACACAAATTGTATATCTAATTGTAATAGTAGAAGGGTGGCAGTTAAGCCCGGCATACTAAAAACCAAGTAAGATAAGAACAAAACAACTGCTAGATGGCTACCATATATTATATACATTTGTATAAATTTACTTTTCGATTCAATCACTGTCACCTTTTTAAAGCCGATAATGAGTCAAGTTTAATACCATAATTTATGTGTTTTTTTCTCAAACTTTTATCATCTTAATTGCGTAAATGTAAAACTTGGATTAGTAAAGTTGATGAAATGTCTGCAATTTAGTATGTCATTTATGGGTAACCATAATAATGATTTAAATTGATTTTGGGTTCAGGAAAATTAAGGCTAGATGTAATAATTGTTTTTGCATTTGTTGTGGTATTAGTGTAAATATAAAACTGGTTGTAACGATGATTATTTATTAGTTGATTTCTATTAAATTAAATGAATAACGATTTATTTTCATTTGGATATTTATCACAAAACTTGAATAGATATTGAAAAAGAAATACCATGAAAAGGGTATAAATTCTATCACAAATGCATGTTAGGACCGAGTGGATTGAGGTGATTCTGCAATATAGGAAATGGGTTAGAGGGCATCCTTTGATGGAAACAATGACATTGAGTTGTAGAATGGTCAACACTGCGATATTGGTGGGTTGCTCGAAGTTGCTTAGACCTGTGAATTGGATCAGTTTATTTCTTCTGATTCTCACGATGTTGATGCATGTTTTTTATTTATTTATTTTACTAAGCCACTTGTATTATTTATGGAGAAACTTCTGTTATTAATACAAAACAGTATTATTTAATCAAAAGTAAATTAAATCCAATCTAATTTTAATAATTAACATACACATTATTCAATCAAGTAACATTAATAATTTAGAATTATATAAAAATAATGGAGCATTAAAATAATAATTCTTCAAAGAGATAATCTTGAATCATATTCGAACAACAATAGTCTGGGAGAGTGATCAAAGATTATTTTAATTGATGATAAGGTAATATAATATTATGATTTTTAAAAAATTTCCATAAGTTATTTATACTATGTAAAACACTTTTAAAATTGTTTATTTTTTTATCTATATTTCTTATTTGTTTGGTGTAAATGAAAAATATTTTGTGGTTTGTATTGAAAAGAAACTCAAATTTTATCAATTATTTTAATCACTATTATTATGTGTGTTTTATTAATTTAGTGTAAATATTTTTCATATTTATCATAAACTATTATTATAATTGTTGTATGTTATTTTACTTATTTTCTTTTTTAAATTAATATTATAGTTCACTGTAGGTAACCATAAAATTTATTATTTAAAAACTAATTAAAACTAATCACCAAATATTATTTACATGTCAAATTAGAAACTATTATTTACATACTACCAGAAAGCTAATCACCAAAGCAAATACAAACGAATAAAAAAATCAATTATTACAGCGATCCTTATTTTTCCCCAACACAAAATCAAAATAAATCATTATTATATTTGCAGTAAATTACAAGCTGGCTAAATTATTAATAAATTTATATTTTAATTATTTAATTTTAAAAGTTATAAAATAGTCATTGAATTATTCGTAATTTTTATTTAAATATTTGGAATGTTAAAATCGTTGTTGTTTAATATTCTTGTTCGCACTAATTGAAAGTTTTCTTTCCCTTTCTTTTTACAATTCAATTTTTTCAAGAGACAATTTTGAACATTATGAATCTGTAAATAAAATCTAAATAGCTTTCTTTTCTAATTTCTAACATTGATCGTTAGATAGATTTGGGTCTAAAATATGTTCTTCTACTCATCAATGGGTATCAATCCATCATACCGATCGTTAAATAATCACTTAAAATTCACTAGTCAGACTTAAAAAAAAAAAACTTAACGGCTTAAATAATTTTTTTTGAATAATTTAATAATTATTTTATAACTTTTTGAAGTTAAGTGATTAAAATATTAATTTAATAACAATTTAATGAGTTAGTGTAATTTACTTTATGTTTGCCTATAAATGAAAATGATTACATTCATATAACAAATTGCAAACATTTGATCAACTTTACCGATTCAAAGTTTTACATTTACACAATTAACAAGATAAAAAAACTGGAAAAAAAAGAGAGCATAAATAATACACAAATTATGGTATTAAACTCGCCTCATTATCGGTTATAAAAAAATTACAGTGGCATCAAATTATTGAATCGAAAAGTAGATGTATACAAATGTATATAACATATGATAGCCATCGAGCAGTTCAACCGATTATTTCATTCAACTCTGTTATTTTGTTCTTATCTGACTTGGTTTTTAGTGTGTCGTTATCAAGGTTTAGTGTTATCGAAAGATGGGTAACGTGGACAGCACAGGCTTGATTATCTTATTTGAAGTTGTATAGTTTTAATCTTGTAGTAGTTGAAAATCAGTGCCTATAAGACATTCCCTTGTTTTCAAAATCACAACAACATCAAACATTGCTGTCTTAAAAGAGATCTGAAACAGGAGCTAGTTCAAAGTCTGTCGAAGATGGTAGGAACAAGCTCTGTGAGGATTGTTTTAGTTGTTGTGTTTGGTGTTTTAGCATTGATTGGGTCAGCACAGGCTCAACTGCAGATGAACTTTTATGCCAGCAGCTGTCCTAAAGCCGAGCAGATTGTGCTGGAGTATGTTAAACAGCACATCCCTAATGCCCCATCCCTCGCTGCTTCTTTCTTAAGAATGCACTTCCATGATTGCATTGTCAGGGTAAACTTCTTCCTTTTTTATATTTATATTCGACCTTTGATTCGGTTTTTACAACCATGGTGTGGCATAGAAACAAGGAGTGAAAATGATACTATTTTTATTTTCTGCGGACAGGGCTGTGATGCATCGGTGCTTTTAAACTCCACATCTGGCCAAGCAGAGAAGAATGCAGTCCCAAATCTAACACTGAGGGGCTTTGATTTCATTGAAAGAGTGAAGACCCTCCTCGAAGCCGAATGCCCTGGCGTTGTCTCTTGTGCCGATATCCTCACTTTGGTTGCCAGAGACTCTGTAGTAACCACTGTAAGTAAAAAAATCACCTGCATGCTTTCCATTTCCCACATAAAACATAACCATCCCAAGCACTGAAAATGATCACTGTTTATCACAGGGAGGTCCATTTTGGAATGTTCCAACAGGAAGAAGAGACGGTGTGATATCCAATATCACCGAAGCAAATACCAACATTCCAAGCCCTTTCCACAACTTCACTACTCTCCTTACTCTTTTCAGTAACCAAGGACTTAACTTGACCGACTTAGTTCTCCTATCTGGTATAATTTACACTTAACCTACTCGTTCCATTCATCCATAACATGTAATGACATCATTGTTTTTCAGGTGGTCACACCATCGGCATATCCCATTGCCCGGCTGTTTCACGCCGACTGTACAATTCCACCGGCCCCGGCGGAATAGACCCAACCATGGACAGCGAGTACGCTGAAAACCTCAAGGCCAACAAGTGTAAAACCGCGAGCGATAGCACCACAATACTTGAGATGGACCCTGGGAGTCGAAAAACCTTCGATCTTAGCTACTACTCACTCTTGCTCAAAAGAAGGGGTCTTTTCCAATCCGATGCTGCTTTAACCACTGATTCAACCAGCTTGGCTTTCATCAACCAGCTCCTTACCAGTCCCCCACAGTTCTTCTTTGATGAGTTTGCCAAAGCCATGGAGAAAATGGGTCGGGTTAATGTTAAGACTGGATCCGAAGGCCAGATCAGGAAGCAATGTGCCCTTGCCAACAACTAAAATAAAAAGGGTTTTTTTTGTTCTTTTCTTTGTTTCCTTATTTTTGTTGTTGTGATTTTATTTATTTATAGTGACTGTCGGGGTTAAGGGAATAAAACAGGTGAAGACAACTACTTGGAGATGGGACTCTTTCGGTTTGTTCATCTAGTTTTCGGTGTGATGTCGTGCGCAATCCAGCTCACTGTTTTTTTTTTTTGTTCTTTTTTCCTTTCTTTCCGACATTTATGTATTAAGTTGGACTTGTGAATAATAAAGGGTAAACTATATTTTTTTGATGACCTAATTTCCATAAGTTTTTTATTTTGAACATTGTAATTAAATAAAAAATTTAAATTTTGGCACTACTATTAACAATCGTTTTTATTTTATCCACCCACCGTTAAAAAAGAAAATTCATTTTATCTTTTTAATTTCCTTTTTTCCAGAATTAATTTTAGTTCTTTTTTCAATAAAAAATGAAAACTTGGATTTTTACAAGAGAAAACTCGAGTTTTTACAGTGAGTTAAGTTACAGGAATAAAAAACTTGGCTTTAATTTCTGTAGCGGAATAGCTCAATTCCCTATAAAATTCTAAGTTTATTTTTTTCTTTTTTGAAAGTAGATAAAAGAAACTCTAAAAAAAAATTAGAAATGAGTGACTAAAACGAAAATTTATTAAAATTGAGTGACTAAAATGAGAGTAAAATGACATTGCGTAGCCCCAAACTAACGAGTATATATGGAATTTTTTTTTTTTGAAAGTAGATAAAAGAAGTCTTTTTCCCTACATCTTTTTTTTGAAAGTATATACGGAACAACAACTAAGGTTTCCTTTGGTTCACTGTTTGGCTGCAGTGAGGCACGATTGGAGTAACTTTTTCACTTCAAACATATTGAAATGCTGTTTGGATGGACTGGTGCAGTGCAATTGGACAATCCAAATCTCACTGAAGGATTAGTCTGTGGACTAAAGCTTAAACCTCCAGTAAAGGGTAGTGAAAAAGTAAGTTTTTTGGTTTGACAATAATGCTCATACTTTTATCTATGATTTTTTATTTTTATCCTTAAAAGTTGAAATAATTGTCTACCCAACCTTATTCATTTTCATGTTTGAGAAACTTTAGCATATTATTGAAGGTTTTTCCTTACTCTATTGCTCAATTAATGATTGTGGCTGCCACTTGATTTAAGCATTAAATGTTAGTTTTTCATATATTTAGGTGTTGTTTACATAATATTCATGATTTAGATAATTTTGTTGTTGTTGTGTTTATGATTTTTTTATATATTTTAATCTTGTTTTTCTTTACTGATTTTATTCTAATTTTGTTGGTTTTTATTATTTGTTGCTTTGGTTTGCTGCTATGCTATTTTGATCATGTAACGCCCTCGACCCGGCCCGACCCAATTGACCGGATCCAAATCACGAGTGTTACTACTCAAATTCAGACTCTTACCGTTTGACATTTACTAACACATTTATTATTGAATAATACATCTTCTTATATTAAAACTAGTTGACTCATAACTAAGCATTTCATGACTTACAAGCGCATATCACGCCCTTATAGTTGGTGGATTCTTACAAAGAAATACATACATATATAACTAATCGACCTAACTCTTTTCAAATTGTCGGGGCTAAGACAATCATTACTTTTATGTGGTTAATTCATTCTATATGTATTCTACACGTACAACAGGGGTTCATACAATAACTTAATTTAATTTTGTAACTATTATAGCTTGATCATGACTGCACAATTCTAATCTGTATGCATGAGTTCTCTACTTCGTCCTTTCCTTGGTGCAACCCTGGCATCATCCCTCACAACATCCTTCATACCAGAAACATAAAACACACAAGGGTAAGTTCGATAGAACTTAGTGAGGAATCCTTCTTTTTACCTGAATTCTCATTTAAGGCTTTCTTTATCGATACACATCTTTGACTTGCCAGTCGTAAGAACTTCACTGTGACGTTCAATTTAGCTTTTTCAGAGTCCACCTAGTTGGCGTTGTTATCGGATAGTGGTTACATAGGCCTTTACTCAGATTACTATATGGAGGCGAATACTTCCTTTGTCACAGATAGCCATAGAGGCGTCCACATATCATTAGATAGCCACAAAGGCGTCCAAATACATACAATTGACTTTGCCACAAAGCCACTTTCAACAGAATCAACAACAAAGGCTTCTCTTTGATGATTTTGCCACAAAGGCTTATATGTAATAGAGAACAACCACAAGGCCTTCCACATATAGCTGATTCATCTACAAAGGCTTCCCCATATAACAGGTTCCACCACTAAGGCTCACATATAATAGAGAATAACCACAAAGGCTCACATATAATAGATTCAGCCACAAACGCATCACTTTTAGGAAATGGTGATTTCGACTATAGGGATTTGCTTAAACGCATCGTCATGAGGTTTGCCCCTCATCGCCTGGTACTCACCCAACCGTCCTCTTCATTTTTACATGATGCTATAATCCCAAACTAGGTCTTACACAATGTAGTCTTTATTTCCCTATATGATGCCATTGCCACCATGACTAGGTCTTACACTATACGGTCTTTGCTTTCCATGGCCATGGACTTCCATATCATTATTCGTGTTTATTATCTTGACGAACTTGCACATGCAAGCAGACTCAACATGCAGACTTAAGCAACTCATGCAACTTATGCACAGACTCCTCATGTAGTGACTTACTCATGCAGAGACTTATTCATGTAGAGACTCCATTAAGCTTTCAGGTGTGTTTATGCATGTACATACTTACTTATAGTGGACAGAAACATACTTTTAGGTGCATTCTTTACGCCTACACTTTCTTCCATGGAATAGAAACATATCATCAAACTCATACCTTCTTTACACATTCATCGTGCACATATTTCTTTTTTTAACGGAGGCGCAAAACATTACACAAGCATCACATGCAATTTCATCAAGCATTCATCTTCACAGAATCGACATATTACATTTTTTGCATGCCTTTCTTTCTCATTTCACAAAATAATCATTAACACAAAAAGATCAACATATAAACATAAAAACATACATGTATATGCAAAGAGTTCAGTTAGAGATTCGCGAGGTACTCACTTTTAAGCTCATACTACTTACTATCAGCAATTTCAGACTAGGCTTCCATAAAGTAGATCGACAGCCTCTAAACGATAAATCATAAGAACTCATCAAAATTTATTAATCTAACTCATTTCCTTGCCCTTTGAGCACCAGAATTGCTAAGTAAAACTTTTCCATACTTGCTTCGCCAAGCTAAATATATATGATCTTAGGCAGCATATCATGTAAAATCGTGAATTTTAGGTTGACAAGGGGTATCTCATAGCTTAGATCCATTCCTAGCCTCAGCTTAAGTATCTATTATGGTTTTCCTTTTACCTAAGCTAAAATGCTCATCGAAGATGGAAGAGGAAGACTCTCCTCTTTGTATCTGATATTTATACAACTCTTGTCCCTATAATAACTTGAAACTTGTTACAATCCTAACCATTTAGCTGTATGGGTGGTTTACATTTGTAAGGAGACGTACATGACAATCCATCCGTACACATATCTATGCACATGTGAACTTGATACATGGCTTGTTCCTGACTACTTGTTGGAATGCAGTTAGAACCGTTAGTTAGACAAACTTGGCATATATTACCTTCCAAGGTTCTTGGCTTTCTGAAGCGTTATCCTTTATTATTCCCATGTAAACTATTTTCCTTACAGTTCCACCATAAACATCGTTAGGTGGATAGAACCATATCACTTTGTTTTTCTTCCGACTTGTTCATGCAATGACGGCTTTGCCAAAAAGGAGTGCTCACAAACTAATTACGTAGTCAATTACAACACTTTACTTAGTTAGAGTGTATACCATAACTCTTTTTTTTGGACCCTACTCGGTCTTATGGACTTTGTCGAATGGGTTGTCACAAATCAGCACATTACTCTTTAGTTTCTTGGTGCTATTGGTTAAATCCATATTTGACACTTTCTTAAGGATATACTCGATGAGCACCTCCAACATCACTATCTTATTAGCCAATTGAAGCTCTTAAAAAGGAATCAAACAATATGAAAAACAAGTTCTTCATGTGTAGAATGGCTAATTAACTAGAATTTAGAAACCACACTACCTCTAACTTTGACATTGAAAAAAGTGAATAGTTTAGTTAGTTAGAACCTTCAACCTTCGTTAAGTGCCAACTGATTATCATTTCTTTAATTAAAATATATTTCATGTCATCACGATAATCATTTCATGTTAAACAGTAAAATGTTTCTTAAGCTTTAACTTATTCAACCATATGCATAAATACATACATACATATATATATATATATATATATATATATACAAATGTGTGAATGTATATATACCATTCTAATAGCCCGATTTTGGGTCTAGTCGAAATAGTGGTTTCGGGACCACAAATTCGACGTAGTAAAATTCATTTTTATTACATTTTCATGGTCTACAATTTTACAAAATGATTTCACGAAAATTTCGTTCAAAAATTTTGATGTTTGGGCACTCAATTTAGTAAAAAGGACTAAATTGTAAAAGTAAAAAAGTTGAGTTCTACATGTTAGAGGTGTCTAATTTCTATAAAATTTTAAATTGAAGGTCCTTATATGGTAATTAGGCCATTTTTTTAAGTTACTGGACAAAAATGGACATGGTGAGATAAAATTTCAAAGTTTTAAATGAAGGGCATTTTGGTCATTTGGTAAATAAATGAATATAAAGGGAAAATAAAGTAAAAATTCTTGTCCAACTTCCTCACCATAGACAAAAATTTGAAGACCACCATAGCTAGGGTTTGTTCAATTTCCAAGTTTGATTGTAAGTACATCCTAGCCTTTTTTTAATGCTCTTTACATTTTTAAAGTCGTTATCATCCGATCTATCTATTTCTACCATTAATTTGAGTTACGATTGATGTCTAGGGTTTGAACCATGTTAGACATGTATGTGTTTTTATGTTTAATGAAAGATTATGCAAGTTTAATGTTAGATAAACAACTTTTACCAGGTGATTTTTTATACAAATACCTAAAAAGGACCTATTTGTAAAAAGTTATAAAATGGGTAGTAAAAGTCTAATGTAATGGAAAATGTGGGCTTTTATAAGCATGAAAGAGGTTCAGCTAGGCTTGGGTCTTGAAGAAATTGAATAGATTTCATTTTACGAGCCTAAAGACTAAAATCTAAAAATGTCAAAGTTTAGGGGCAAAAATTTAATTTTTTCATAATGTGATTTTTGGACTGAATTTAGAAATGTGGAAAATGAATGAGTTAAATTTTCTATTATAGATCAAGAGAAACAAGGTTCGGACCTAGATCGAGGGAAAAATAAGGTGTTTAACGATTAGGTCCTTTTCTACTATTTCTGTACCGAGGTAAGTTTGTATGTAAATAATGCATTTTTATTTTTGCTTTATTTGCTTTAATATTGTATGACTTGTGACTTACTCTTCGAACATAATAGACAAAGTTCAACAAGAGAGAAATCCCGATTGAACCTTAGGAATAGTTAGGATACAAATGTTATGACATTAGGGTTATTTGAGATTTCGTGTAAGACCATATTTGGGATATGGCATCTATATGAGATTTCTTGTAAGACCATAGCTAGGCTATTGGCATCGATAAAAGATCCCATGTAAGACCATATCTGGGATATGGCATTAGTACAGTACTATGTGTGCGAGATTCTCGAGTATCCTTTAGTATTCCAAGTGGTTCAACGGAAATTCAATGAGTATGTCAAAGTTATGAAATATTATGATTATGTTGCAAGTTGGTACAGGTACGTACGTAAAACTCATTTACTAATGAGCTTGATATGTGATGAATCCCTCAGTAAGGTCATGAATGAGTAAGTTATGAGTAGAAGATCTTGATACTATTTATGCCAAGTTTATCATGTTTATTTGTATGATACATGTGTGATTGTAATGCTTATTATTTGCATAGGAACTTACTAAGCTATATAGCTTACTCCCCTTTCTTTCCCTTGTCTTATAGTGTCACCAAGCTAGCTCGGGTTGGAGATCATCTGTAACAGACCGAATTTGACCCTAATCAAAACGGTGGTTTTGGGACCACGAATTGAGTTAGAAATATTTAAATACTATATTTCGTGTTTATTATAAGTGAATTAATGTTTGTGAAAGTTTCAGAGAAAAATTCAATCGTTTGTATGTTCAATTTAACAAAAAGGACTAAATCGCATAAGTGGTAAAAGTAGCCTTATTGCTTGATTGAGTGGTTAAATTAATATGTCTTTATATAAGAGAGGACCTATGTTTAAAATTGTCCATTTTTAATGGGATAGTGGATGGCAACATGTAATTTTCATAATGAAATTATATGTTTAAATTATATGTTATGTTATAATATATTATAATAATATTATAATCATATAATAAATAAAACATAAAAAGAAAGAGAACACATGCATGTTCATCTTTCTTCAACCGAAACAAAAGAGAAAAGAAGGAAGTTTAAGCTCTCAAAACATTCGACACTTGCATGTTAAATTAAGGTTAGTAATTGAGTTCGGTTTTTGATAATTTTTACGTTTTTGTAATCGATGCTTCGAAAACTATCAAACCCATGTACTAATTTTGTGAATTGATAATGTTTGTATGATATGCCATTGATGATATTTTAAGCTTTTTGATGGTTATTGATGTTAAATGAAAGATAGGTGCTAGATGAACACATTTTGTTCTTGAATTTTTGATAAATTTAAATAATTAGGGCTAAATTGTGAAAATTAAATTTTAGAGGGACTTAAATGTGAAATAAATGAAATGTATGGATTTGTATGAATGCTATAGATATTCGGCCCTTAAGGTATTTATTCAAATTGTGTGTATTTTGTGTTTTAAGCAAATAGGACTAAATTGTAAAAATGTGAAATAATAGGGGCAAAATGGTAATTTGCCCATTTATGTATTTTGGGACCAAATTGAGATGAAATGTACTTGAATAAGCTTATTTTAAATATGTTTAGATCAAGAGCAAAGAAAATCGATTTGAATCGGGGAAAGACGAAGGTTTCGAAATAGCCGGTTTAAGTCATTCGTTGTCAATCGAGGTAAGTCCTTAAGAAAATATCTATTAAAGAGTTAATTATGAATATATTAAATAATGATATTTGATAATCTTGAGTATAAAACTATGAGTTAGCGAAAGTAAAAGTGTTGAATTGGATTGAATATACATTTTGTAAATGTGATATGAATAATTGTATTTGATATGATATGTGAAAGTAATATGAGATATATATAATGTGTTAGTGAAATTAGTATTTAAATATGTGTATTGAAAGATTAGATTAATTATGTGGTTATTTGGGCTTTAAGCCTAGTAGGCCTCGTGCTTGTTATTTATCGGGCTAAATGCTAGCGAGCTTAGTCTTAGGTGATATATTCGAGCTTCGTGCTCTAGCATTAGTGGCTTGGGTGATATTTCGAGCTTCGTGCCTAGTAGGCTTAGTGCTTGGTGATATATTCAGCTTCGTGCCTAGCGTGCTTAGTGTCGATGATATATTCAAAGCTTCGTGCCTAGTGCTTAGTGTTTTATTCACCGTGCCTAGCGAGTTTTAAACCGTGATGAAATATCAACTTGTGGTTTATGAGACTACATCATGATGTGTTTATTGAGTAAGTGTGTTGATAATACAAGTTATTTATATTTGGCTATACAGTAAGTGCCTATGAGTTATTTAATTGAGTTTCTATGTTCGATCAAATAGATAAGCATATATGTGAATTTAGTTGGGCAAGAATGTGACTAAAGACCATATATATATATTCGGACTTTTGGTTATGTGGTCATATTGTTATTACATTGATATTGAATACTTGGATATATGAAATTTTGAATGGACAAGTGTATATATGTTCATTTATGTGGCCTTATTGAATGATATGCATATGTAATGAGTAGATGGTTGAAAGTTGATATTTTCCATTTGAACCTTATCTTAAAATGGTAATTTATTTGTTAAAGGCAAAATAGTGATAAATGTTAAGTTAAATGAGGTATTGGAGTTCGCAATGATAGACTATATGTTTAACTCGGTAAGCTTAAGTCTCATTAAATTAATCGTAAATAAGGTAAGTTGTGATTAATGTTACTTGAGTTGAAATATTATGTTAAGAATGGTGCTATGTGTGATTGAGCTTATTGATCGATGTGTATGAATGGTATAAGATAGAATTTGAGCTTAAATGTACTATTTTGGGAGGTTCGGTTACAAGTATAAATGCTAAGAGTCAAAAGACTTTGAATGTGATAATATAGTTGATATGGATGTTGTCCCTATGTGACTTGGAGCATGTGATTCATGTAATATATGTTTATACTACGGTTTGATAAGTTACAAAATTATGGTAATTAAGTGTAAATGCTTAGGTTAATGAACTGTTAGTATTCGCCCTACATAAATTTATTTATGGAAATATTTATATTCAATGTCATAAGTTTAAAGAATAAAATGTTTAAGGGTTTGAGTGTTATATTATTATTTGCTTGAGACTTACTAAGCTAGTAAGCTTATTCTGTGGTTCAATGTTCATTTTATAGATTTTGGTCTTGCTACGGGCTCGAAAATCGTCAAGAAAGTCAACCACACTATCGACTCATATTGGTACTTTTAAAGTTTGGACGTAAAATCTTAAGGCATGTATAGGCTAGTTTAATGCTTGAATGATAATTTGAATTGTATAAATAAGCCATGCAAAATGGCTTGGATTTATTACTGAATGATCTAATGTTTGAGTAACTCTAGTTATAAAATGTGTGTATGTTCTACTTAGCCATGAGTTTGATAGTGATATAAAGTCATGTTAGGTATATATATATTGTAATTAGTCTTTTGGTAAGATGATAGTTGTAGTGTTTGAATATGCTTGGGTTATGGTTGATAAATACTTATTAATGAAATGCATAATGTAAGATACAAATCAACTTAGAAATTATTTTAAATCTTGGATGGTATATTCGCTAAGTGATGAAATTATAGGTATAGTATTTGGAATGTATAATATTGATATATTATGAATTGAGTAAGCAAAACTCTTAATAAATAAATATATATATATATATATATATATATATGTTTAGCTTTTGATAATTGCTAAATTGTTTAGTAGGTTAATAAAGAACATGTGTATATTCGGTCAATGCGATTTAATGACCAATTGAATGGTAACATTCATTATTAGTTATGTAATGCTTATAAATGAATTTGGATAATGGTTTTTAAGATATGTGCGATGTTGTTTAAACATGCCATGGAAGTGTATTAATCATGTTGCATTCAAATAGGACTGTATGAATAGAAAATAATTGTTATGACTTGTGCTATGTTTGGTAATGCCTTGTAACCCTAATCCGTGACGATTCTACGGGTTAGGGTGTTACATTTATTGGTATCGAGCTTGCGGTTTAGTCGATTCTAGGACTATCGTAAGCGCGTGTGAGTCTAGCTATACATGCCTTAATTATATATTTGATAGTGTGGTGACTTGACATTTCGAATCGTGTTTTATATTATGAATGGATCTTGATCCCGATAGAAATAAGAACGGATGATGTAGAGAGTGTAGTGCTGACCAGTGCACGCGGATCGGTGCGAGACTCTCGACCGATTCGGTAACCACGAGGGAGGCTAAACAAGCCTTCTACCAAATGATAAATGAATGGTCTACCCAGTTGTTCGAATAATCTGTCAGTACAACAACCTCCACCTGAATAATCTAACTTTGATACCTTCAAGACTCGACGATAGATCCGATGAGATCTAGTAGGCCTCTATTGATAAAGTCGAAAATGTAGGTAGAAGAATTTAAAGCTAATGATGATGATGATGATGAGCGAGTCGAAATGTGGTTTGATAATACCATTCGTGTACTTGATGAGTTATCCAGTACTTGAGGAATGCCTAAAGTGTGCTATATCTCTACTTGAACTCGCCTACCATCGGTGGAAAGCCCTAGTATCGATGAGTTCGAAAGAAAAAGTGACTTGGGACTTCTTTTAGATTGGGTTAGAAAGAAATATATCACCGAGATTCAAAAAAAAGTAAAGAATTTCTTGAATTGAAACAGGGGCGAATGACCGTGACAGAATATGAGCGAAAATTTGTTAGACTTAGCAGATATGCTAGAGAGTGTGTTTCTTCTGAAGCTATTATGTGTAGAAGATTTGAAGACGGTCTGAATGAAGATATAAAGTTATTTGTGGGCATTATTGAGATTAAAGAGTTTGTGGTACTGGTCCAGTGAGCTTGCAAAGCTGAAGAGCTCAAAAAAAGAGAAAAGAAAGGCTGAGACAGAAGCTAGAGATACTCGTAGAAGATCATTGAGTAAAACTTTCCATTCTCCTGACCTGTCTAGATGAGATCGACCTCCAGTGAGTTCTCGAGCCACTTCGATGGCTAGTGTTGGCAATGTTCAACAGGATCGGATTGAGTGCAAGCATTGTGGAAAACGGCATTCTGGGAGTTGTAGATTCTGGGATCGAACTTGTTTTAAATGTGGATCGTCAGATCACTTCATTCGAGAGTGCCCGATGTTAGCCGAGCAAAATACGGCTCAGAATACTAAACAGAACAACACGTTAGCACGAGGTAGACCACCCAGACATTCTGGGAATGTAGGTGGCAGTCAGAGAGGAACGAAAGATACTACAGTTCGGTCAGAGGCTCGAGCACCAGCTAGAGCTTGTGCTATAAGGACCAGAGAGGATGCTTCTTCTCCAGATGTCATTACCGGTACTTTCACCATTTATGATACTAGTGTGATTGCATTGATTGATCCTGGTCCAACCCATTCATATGTGTGTAAAACTCTAGTATTCGGTAAGACTCGCTTGATTGAGTCTCTTGAGTTTGTGATTCGTGTGTCCAACCCTTTGGGTAGATGTGTATTTGTTAATCTGAGTGTAAAGGTTTCGTTGATGATTCGAATTTTGCTTCCCAATCGATTTAATGTCATGTTGCCCTCGATGAGTTTGATATAATTTTGGGAATGGACTAGTTAACTTTGCATGATGCAATGGTGAATTGCAAAAGAAAGATTATTGATTTGAGATGTCAAAATGGTGAGAGCATTGAGTTGAATCTAATGATCTAAATGGGTTACCTACGATAATATCATCGATGCTAGCCCAAAGTATGTAAAAAAAAAGAATGCAAAGCCTATTTGGCCTATGTCTTTGGATAATAAAGTGTTTAAAAAAATAGATTGAATCTGCATGCGGTTGTGGGTGAATACCTAAATGTGTTTCTTGAAGAATTACCGGGTTTACCACCAGACGAGAGATTGAGTTTGGCATTGAATTAATCTGGGGACGATTCGATCTCGATAGCTCGTGATCGAATGGCACCTCTTGAGTTGAAAGAGTTGAAAGCTCTTTTGATGAAGCTCTAGTGTTAATTCAAATTGAATCGGGTAAAGAATTCGTTGTGTATAGTGATGCTTCTTTGAATGGTTTGGGTTGCATTTTAATGGAAGAAGGTAAGGTAGTAGCTTATGCTTGAGACAGCTTAAAGTCTCATGAAAGAAATTATCCAACTCATAATCTGGAATTAGCAGCTATTATATTAACGATGAAGATTTGGCGTTATTACTTATTCGGGGAGAAATGTCATGTCTATTCAGATCATAAAGTTTAAAAATAATTGGTGACTCAAAAAGATTTGAACCTGAATCAGAGAAGATGGCTTGAGATATTGAAAAAAAATATGAGCTATTGTTAGATTATCATTCGGGTAAAACAAATGTTGTGACTAATGGTCTGAATAGAAAATCATCGTTGCATTACAGGCTTTGAATACTCAGTTGGACTTGTCTTATGATAGTTTTGTAATAGAGGAATTGAGAGCAGAACCGATGTTTTTACAACAGATATATATAAAGCTCAGAAATTTGATAATAAATTGTTAGTGAATCAAGCTCAGAGTGAAGTGAATTCCGAGTCTGAATTTCAAAATTTTTGATGATTGTCTGAGATTCCAGGATCATGATGTTATATCGAGAAATTCAGAGTAAATTCCATCGATGTGAATGAAGTACATAATAGTCGTTTAACTGTTCATCTGGGAAGTACTAAAATGTATCATAATTTGTAGCAACACTACGGGTGGTTTGGTATGGAACGAGACATTTCTGATTTGGTTTTAAAATGTTTAGTCACAACAAACGAAAGCCGAGCATCAAGTTTCATCCGGATTAGTACTGACCTTTCATTTGCAACAGATGATCAATCTGAACAAACTATTCAGATTCTTAAAGATATACTAAGGTGCTGCGTATTAGAGTTTTAAGGCTCATGGGAACAGTATCTACCATTGATTAAAAATTTTGTATAATTGTGGTTTTCAGATGAATATCAAAATGGCACCGTATGAAGATTTGTACGGACGTAAAAATTATACACCTCTGTATTAGACTGAACTCAGTGAGAATAAGTTACACGGGGTTGATTTGATAAAGGATACAGAACAGGAAGTGAAATTGATCAGAGATCGGTTGAAAGCAGTATTTGATAGTCAAAAGTCCTTTATAGACTTGAAATGTAAAGATATAGAATTTGAGATCGACGACAAAGTATTTCATGTTTCAATATTTCATAAATATCGACCTGATCCGTCACTTGTGATTGCCCCATTTGAAACAGAGATCCGATCTAATATGACATATGAAGAGAGCTGATCCATATCTTAGCCGTGAAATAAAGGAGTTGAGAAATAAGAAATGGCAGCCTGAAGATTCAATAAGATAACAATATTAGAAATTGTTCAGCGGAAAGATTTTCGGGGACGAAAATCCCTAAGGGGGAGAGTTGTAACAGACCGAATTTGACCCTAATCAAAACGGTGGTTTTGGGACCACGAATTCGAGTCCGAGAAATATTTAAATACTATATTTCGTGTTTATTATAAGTGAATTAATGTCTGTGACAGTTTTGTAGAAAAATTCAATCGTTTGTATGTTCAATTTAACAAAAAGGACTAAATCGCATAAGTGGTAAAAGTAGCCTTATTGCTTGATTGAGTGGTTAAATTAATATGTCTTTATATAAGAGAGGACCTATGTTTAAAATTGTCCATTTTTAATGGGATAGTGGACGGCAACATGCAATTTTCATAATGAAATTATATGTTTAAATTATATGTTATGTTATAATATATTATAATAATATTATAATCATATAATAAATAAAACATAAAAAGAAAGAGAACACATGCATGTTCATCTTTCTTCAACCGAAACAAAAGAGAAAAGAAGGAAGTTTAAGCTCTCAAAACATTCGACACTTGCATGTTAAATTAAGGTTAGTAATTGAGTTCGATTTTTGATAATTTTTACGTTTTTGTAATCGTTGCTTCGAAAACTATCAAACCCATGTACTAATTTTGTGAATTGATAATGTTTGTATGATATGCCATTGATGATATTTTAAGCTTTTTGATGGTTATTGATGTTAAATGAAAGATAGGTGCTAGATGAACACATTTTGTTCTTGAATTTTTGATAAATTTAAATAATTAGGGCTAAATTATGAAAATTAAATTTTAGAGGGACTTAAATGTGAAATAAATGAAATGTATGGATTTGTATGAATGCTATAGATATTTGGCCCTTAAGGTATTTATTCAAATTGTGTGTATTTTGTGTTTTAAGCAAATAGGACTAAATTGTAAAAATGTGAAATAATAGGGGCAAAATGGTAATTTGCCCATTTATGTATTTTGGGACCAAATTGAGATGAAATGTACTTGAATAAGCTTATTTTAAATATGTTTAGATCAAGAGCAAAGAAAATCGGATTTGAATCGGGGAAAGACGAAGGTTTCGAAATAGCCAGGTTTAAGTCATTCGTTGTCAATCGAGGTAAGTCCTTAAGCAAATATCTATTAAAGAGTTAATTATGAATATATTAAATAATGATATTTGATAATCTTGAGTATAAAACTATGAGTTAGTCGAACGTAAAAGTGTTGAATTGGATTGAATATACATTTTGTAAATGTGATATGAATAATTGTATTTGATATGATATGTGAAAGTAATATGAGATATATATATAATGTGTTAGTGAAATTAGTATTTAAATATGTGTATTGAAAGATTGGATTAATTATGTGGTTATTTGGGCTTTAAGCCTAGTAGGCCTCGTGTTTGTTATTTATCGGGCTAAATGCCTAGCGAGCTTAGTGCTTGATATATTCAAGCTTGTGCTAGCATTAGTATATATTCGAGCTTCGTGCCTAGTAGGCTTCGTGCGGGTGATATATTCGAGCTTAGTGCCTAGCGTGCTTAGTGCCTGTGATATATTCGAGCTTCGTGCCTAGCGTGCTTAGTGCTGATATATTCGACTTCGTGCCTAGCGTGTTTTATACCGATGATGAAATATCAACTTGTGGTTTATGAGACTACATCATGATGTGTTTATTGAGTAAGTGTGTTGATAATACAAGTTATTTATATTCGCTATACGGTAAGTGCCTATGAGTTATTTAATTGAGTTTCTATGTTCGATCAAATAGATAAGCATATATGTGAATTTCGTTGGGCAAGAATGTGACTAAAGACCATATATATATTCGGACTTTTGGTTATGTGGTCATATTGTTATTACATTGATATTGAATACTTGGATATATGAAATGTTGAATGGACAAGTGTATATATGTTCATTTATGTGGCCTTATTGAATGATATGCATATATAATGAGTAGATGGTTGAAAGTTGATATTTTCCATTTGAACCTTATGCCGAAATGGTAATTTATTTGTTAAAGGCAAAATAGTGATAAATGTTAAGTTAAATGAGGTATTGGAGTTCGGCAATGATAGACTATATGTTTAACTCAAGTAAGCTTAAGTCTCATTAAATTAATCAGAAATAAGGTAAGTTGTGATTAATGTTACTTGAGTTGAAATATTATGTTAAGAATGGTGCTATGTGTGATTGAGCTTATTGATCGATGTGTATGAATGGTATAAGATAGAATTTGAGCTTAAATGTACTATTTTGGGAGGTTCGGTTACAAGTATAAATGCTAAGAGTGAAAAGACTTTGAATGTGATAATATAGTTGATATGGATGTTGTCCTATGTGACTTGGAGCATGTGATTCATGTAATATATGTTTATACTACGGTTCGATGAGTTACAAAATTATGGTAATGAAGTGTAAATGCTTAGGTTAATGAACTGTTAGTATTCGGCCCTGCATAAATTTATTTATGGAAATATTTATATTCAATGTCATAAGTTTAAAGAATAAAATGTTTAAGGGTTTGAGTGTTATATTATTATTTGCTTGAGACTTACTAAGCTAGTAATCTTATTCTGTGTGGTTCAATGTTCTGTTTTATAGATTTTGGTCTTGCTACGGGCTCGAGAAATCGTCAGCAAAGTCAACCACACTATCGACTCATATTGGTACTTTTAAAGTTTGGACGTAAAATCTTAAGGCATGTATAGGCTAGTTTAATGCTTGAATGATAATTTGAATTGTATAAATAAGCCATGCAAAATGGCTTGGATTTATTACTGAATGATCTAATGTTTGAGTAACTCTAATTATAAAATGTGTGTATGTTCTACTTAGCCATGAGTTTGATAGTGATATAAAGTCATGTTAGGTATATATATATTGTAATTAGTCTTTTTGGTAAGATGATAGTTGTAGTGTTTGAATATGCTTGGGTTATGGTTGATAAATACTTATTAATGAAATGCATAATGTAAGATACAAATCAACTTAGAAATTATTTTAAATCTTGGATGGTATATTCGCTAAGTGATGAAATTATAGGTATAGTATTTGGAATGTATAATATTGATATATTATGAATTGAGTAAGCAAAACTCTTAATAAATAAATATATATAAATATATATATATAAATATATATATATATGTTTAGCTTTTGATAATTGCTAAATTGTTTAGTGGGTTAATAAAGAACATGTGTATATTCGGTCAATGTGATTTAATGACCAATTGAATGGTAACATTCATTATTAGTTATGTAATGCTTATAAATGAATTTGGATAATGGTTTTTAAGATATGTACGATGTTGTTTAAACATGCCATGTAAGTGTATTAATCATGTTGCATTCAAATAGGATTGTATGAACAGAAAATAATTGTTATGACCTGTGCTATGTTTGGTAATGCCTTGTAACCCTAATCCGACAACGGTTACGGGTTAGGGGTGTTACATCGTCGGAGGTCCATTCACACTATCTACAACGATTATTTTGGTACCAATGAATTCAAGTATTTTGAGTCATGGCATGTATAGGGACTTGGTCATTTTGTTATGTGTCATAATTGATTAGCCAAATGTGTTGGCTTAGGTTGGTTGATAATTCATTTTGTAAATGGACATTGAAATTGGCTAATATTGGTTTAAGGATATATATATATATATATATATATATATATATATGCATATTATGATGCTTTTCATGGATGTGGGAAATTTGTATGGCTTGAGTTGATAAGTATGTGATGGTTGTATGTGATAGATGGTAACATATGAATGAGTGTTGATGTCTTGGTTGTGGCTGATTTGGTTGAATGTATGTAACAGCTTGATTTTGGGCCTAGTGGGAACAGTATTTTCAGGACCACAAATTCAACATAAGAAAATTTATTTTTATTATATTTTTATGGTCTATGGTTTCACAAAATGTTTTTGTGAAAATTTCGTTCGAAAATTTTGACGTTTGAGCACTCGATTTAGTCAAAAGGACTAAATTGTAAAAAAGTGCAAAAATTGAGTTTTACATGCTAGAGGTGTCCAATTGTTATGAAATTTTAAATTGGAGGTCCTTATATGGAATTAGACCATTTTTTGAGTTGGTGGACAAAAATGGACATGGTTAGGCATGTTTCCAAAGTTTTTCATTAAGGGCATTTTGGTCATTTAGTTATTAAAATGAATTAAAAACAAAATTAAAAACCAATTTTTTCCATCTTCAACCCCTTGGCCGCAACTTGCATGGAGAAACCATGTCTAAGGTTTTTCAAGCTTCCAAGCTCAATTGTAAGTCCGTTCTAGCCCTATTTTTAATGATTTTTACGTTTTTGAAATCCTCGTAACAAGATTTATCTATTTCTACCACTAATTTTAGATATGGTTAAAGTCTAGAATTTTGACCCATGATGAATATGTGTGTACTTTGATGTTTAATGGTAGAAAATGCATGTTTATGGTTAGAGAAATGACTTTTACAAAGTGATTTTTGGTGAAAATGCCTAAAAGGACTAATTTGTAAAAGTTATAAAATATGTCATAAAAGTGTGTTTTAATGGAAATTGTGGTCTGTTATAGTTATGAAAATGGTTCGCCTAGGATTAAATTACAAAGAAATTGAATGAAAATCATTTTATGAGCCTAGGGGCAAAAGTGTAAATATGATAAAGTTTAGGGGTAAAAATGTTATTTTTCCAAATATGATTATTTGGATAAGTTAAATGTGATGTTTTAGATCAAGAAAAACAAAGTTCAAATCTAGATCGGGGAAAAATAAGTAATTGACAAATAAGTCCTTTTCACCGATTTTACTTTCGAGGTAAGTTTGTACGTAAATAATACATCGTTTTTACTTACATTTTTATGTTTTGATATATTTTATGAGATGTGGTTGAATATTGAACGAAATTGACAAAGTATCGAAATGTGAGAGATTTCCCGGTTGAACCTTAGGAATAGAATAGAATACAAGTGACATGTCACTAGGGACCTATGTGAAATCTATATGAAATTGTGACTAAGTGAATCCGGGTGCTGGTCTTAAGTTCTACCAGTGGCTAGGTATACTGGCATGTGTTGTAGATACCTACAATTTGTGTGAGTAGCACTGAGTAGTAACGAATAACTGACAGCTTGTGTGAGTAGACCCGTGAAAGTGAATAGCTCGAGAACGAGCCTCTATGTGAAAAGGGATGTGAAGTAGCTTTGGCTACAAGTGTGGAACTTATGTGAAAAATTTCGATGTATCCAATAATATTTCGATGTGTTCAACGGGAAAATGGCTAAGTGTAATTGAATGTGATTATGTGATGAACAAGTGCAGGTACATGTGTATATATATTCATCAGCAATGCGCTCGATATGTGATCAAACTTTGGTAAGGTTGATATGGTGTAAGTGTTACAATGAATACTTGTAAATATTTGATGATGACTAGCTATTGGCATGGCTAACTATGGATATACTTTAGTGTTATATGTGTGTAAATGAGAATTAATACAAAGAAAACATGATAAGAGTAAAATTAGCGATAAAACAATTTGGACAGTAGCAGTTGTATCAATTTGAAAAATCACAAAAAATGGTCAAAATCGAATTAAAGGTTGACTAAGATTTTAAATTAAATCTTATTTAGTCTATTTTCACATACTAGAAACGTTGTAAGCAAAAGAATTTCATATTCTGAGTTATTTAAATTTTTGTGAGACAGAGTTAGAATGATTTTGGAATCCCCTATTCTAACTTGGGAAAATCATTAAAAATTGCAAAAAAAATAATTATGGGTTATAATTACATGCTTAAAATCCTTAATGAGTCTATTTTCAAAAGAAACAAATGGGAACATCATCCAAATCCCGTACAAGGAGATAATTAATTTTTAGTGAAGATGGGTTAGAACTGTCAGACAGCAGAACATTGGTGTCTTTAATGAATAAACTGTACTTATTGGCTAAACCAAAAATTCTAAAAATTTTATGGTAACAAGATATGTGAGTCTAGTTTCAGGAAAAATTAACAGATCTTAATTTGAAGTTCTGCAGCTAAATATATAAATAATTTAGTGATGTGACTCGAGTAGATAGCTTGAGATGAACATAAGTAAATAGTAAAATTTTGTGCAATTATGATTGTATTACCTTGAGAACATATTGTGAGAATTGGTGAAAACATGTTAATAAATTGCTTATTATTTTCATATGGGCTTACTAAGCTATATAGCTTACCCCCTTCCTTTCCTTTTCATATGGGCTAGCTCAGATTGGAGATTGTCGGAGATTCTATCACATTATCAAGCTTTTGACTGGTATCAATGCCTTCAAGTAATTCAAGTCTATGGCATGTATAGGGACTTAGTCATTTTGTGTATGTGTTATTATGTTTGGGCCAAATGTATTGGCTTGTAATGGTTAACAGTTATTGTAGTATGTAGCCATGTTAATTGGCTTATATTGGCTAATTGATTGTAAGCCTATATATATTATTTATATGCCAATGTCTTGTGATGTGAGCTACGTTTGCATGATACATGATGAGTTGTGGGTTATGGCCTAAATACCTAATGGTTGAATGTGCTAGTAGTCTTGATGTCGAATGGTTAAGTTTGGCTCAATGGTATGGTATGATAATTAGATATAATTATGCATGTATAAGAGTTGTTGATGATGCATATTGAATGTGACCCTGTTTTGAAGAAAAATTTTCTAAGTGTTGTGAAATTTTCCAAAGTTCTCGATTTAGTCCCAAGTCACTTCCAAAGCATGTTTTGGGCCTCGTAGGTCCATATTAGGGACTCTATGATTGAATATGAAAAGTTTTAAATTTGGATGAAAATGATCGGTTATAGGTGATTAAGTCCAGTAATGCCTCGTACCCTATTCCGGCGACGGATACGGTTAAATGGTGTTACAATGTATATGCTTGGATTGGTGCTATGTTTTGTTGTGTAGGTATGTGCATGGAAGGGGGACAAAATGGCTTGGTAAATAGCCTTATTTTGTCCACACGGGTAGGCACACGGGAGTGTGTCTAGGTCGTGTGTGACACATGGCTTGCCCTATAGGCGTGTTTTCCGACCGTGTGTCCCCTGCACCTTAATTATTACAAAACAGAATGCTCAATATTGAGCACATGAGCAGAGACACAGTGTGTGTTTCAGCCATGTGGACGGCACAGCCTCTAACACGGGCGTGTGCCCTGGCCGTGTGAAGTTTACACCTATTTTATGAAAAATTATGAAAATTAAATTGACCACATGGCCTAGCACACAGGCGTGTGGCACGGCCTTGTGGCACAAGTCAGAGAGCTCCCTATTTTGAACACAGCTTGTAGCACGGGTGTGTCCAAGGGTCACACGAGCGTGTGAGCCCTGTTTTAGTGAAACATTTTCTAAGTGTTGTGTGACTTTCTAATGTTCTCAGTTTAGTCCCGAACCACTTCCAATACATGTTTTGGGCTTCGTAGGCTCGTTTTAGGGACGATATAAATGTATGTGAAAAGCTTTAAATTTGGATGGAAAGTACGTCTTGGTTTTGTATGCTTGCTTGTGTTTAAGTCTGATAATGCCTCGTACCCTATTCTAGCATCGAATATGGGTAAGAGGTGTTACATTTAGTGGTATCAGAGTTACGGTTTAGTCGATTCTCAGACTAACATATCGTATGTAAGAGTCTAGCTATACATGCCATAAATAAACTATGATAGTCTGATAACTCCTGGCAATTTTAAATTGTGTTTTCATATAGTAAATGGATCCTAATCGAGATGAGGTTGATGAAGTTGAAAGTAATGCACCGGCTCCCGCTCAAGGGGCAGCGCCATCTGATAATAGACCTCCTACGGTTAGTTAGGGAGAAGGGGCTAGGGAAGCCTTTCTCCACATGATGAATGAGTGATATACAAAATTTGTTTGAACAAATATGAATACCCAACCTCCTCCACCCCACCTATTCCTAGACCGGTTTCCATAACTCCACAAGGTATGAAATTCGTAAGAATGAACAAGCCACCGGTTGATAAGATCCGAAAGCACAGGGCTGAAGATTTCAAAGCTAATGTGGATGATGATCCCGATAGAGCCAATTTTGGCTCGAAAACTCCATCAGAGTATTTGATGAACTATCTTGCACACTAGATGAGTGTTTAAAGTGTGCCATCTCGCTTCTGAGAGATTCTGCATATCACTGGTGGAATACGCTAGTGCCAGTAGTACAAAGGGAGAGGGTTACATGAGAATTCTTTCAAGAGGAGTTCTGAAATACATTAGTCAACGATTCATCGATAAAAAATGTAAGGAATTTCTTGAGCTGAAACAGGGTCGTATGACAGTGACGGAGTATGAGTGAGAATTTGTCAAAGTTAATAAATATGCTTGAGAGTGTGTTTCCACCGAGGCTATTATGTGCAAGAGATTTGAGGATGGATTGAATGAGGATATTCGTGTGTCAATTGGGATCTTAGAGCTGAAAGAGTTTGTGGTATTGGTTGAACGGGCTTGTAAGGCCAAAGAGTTGAATAAAGAGAAGATGAAAGCTGATCTTGAAGCTAGAGATTCGAGGAAAAGACCGATGAGTAAGTCATTTCCATCTCAGTCAAATAAATCTAAAGAAATGTATTCTGTTCGAATGTTTCAGCGGGGTATTCACACAATATCGTGGGAAGCAACACTCGAGTTTTAAATCTCAAGTTACTTAGATGGCAAGTGTGGGTAATCTAAAGTCTAATAGACCCGAATGTCAACATTGTGGAAGAAGACATCTTGGTGAGTGTAGAATTAATGACCGGACTTGCTTTAAGTGTGGTTTTCAAGAGAATTTTATCCAAGATTGTCCTGAAATGGCTAAGAAAGAAAAATTTTAGAGTGTGAGGCCGAGTAATACTACTAATAGGGGTAAGCCACCGAGAAATTCCAAAAATAGAGTTAGTAGTAAAGGGGTGACGAAAGATATAGTTGCGAGATCCGAAGCTCAAGCACCTGATACAGCCTATGCCATCCATACTCGTGAAGAAGCGACATCTCCTGATGTTATCACTGGTACTTTTTCTCTCTATGATACTAATGTTTTTACATTGATCGATCCTAGATCAACTCATTCTTATGTTTGTGTGAAATTAGTAGCTAGTAAGAGCTTGCCAGTTGAGTTTACTAAGTTTGTGATTAGAGTGTCAAACCCCTTAGGAAAACATGTATTAGTTGATAGAGTTTGCAAGAATTGTCCCTTGATGATTTGAGGTCACCATTTTTCGGTTGTTTTATTGTTGTTTCCATTTGATGAATTTGATGTTATTTTGGGTATAGATTGGTTGACACTGCATGATGCTGTAGTAAACTGTAAAAGAAAGATTATTGAACTGAAATGTGAAAATGGTGAAAATCTTTGGATTGATTTAGATGAGTCGGGTGAGTAACCTATTGTGATTTCTTCGATGTCTGCCCAAAGATATGTGAGAAAAGGTTATGAAGCCTATCTAGCTTATGCGTTGAATACAAAAGTGTCTGAGCTGAGAATTGAATCAGTGCCGACAGTTTGTGAATATCCGGATGTATTCCAAGAAGTGTTGCCTGGGTTACCACTAGTTAGAGAAGTTGAGTTTGGTATTGACTTAGTACTATGGACCTCGCCGATATCTATTGCTCCATATAGAATGGCTCCGACCGAATTGAAAGAGTTAAAAGCTCAGTTGTAAGAGTTGACAGATAAGGGTTTTTAGAGCCGAGTTATTCTCTTTGGGGTGCTCCAGTATTGTTCGTAAAGAAGAAAGACGGATCTATGAGGCTTTGTATTGATTACTGACAGCTCAACAAGTTGACTATAAAGAAAAAATTATCCTTTTCTGAGGATTGATGACTTGTTTGATCAGTTGAAAGGGGCAACAGTATTCTCGAAGATTGATTTGAGATCTGGCTACTATCAGTTGAGAGTTAAAGAGTCGGATGTGCCGAAAACTGCTTTCAGGACAAGGTATGGACATTATGAATTTCTTGTTATGCCTTTCAGACTGACTAATGCACCTTCTGTTTTTATGGACTTGATGAATAGAATTTTTCGACCGTATATGGACAAATGTGTGGTTGTGTTTATTGATGACATTCTGATTTATTCCCGAGATGAGGCCAAACATGCCAAGCACTTGAGAACTGTATTGCAAAATTTGAGAGATAATAAGTTGTTTCCTAAATTCAGTAAAAGTGAGTTTTGGCTCTGGAAAGTTAGATTTTTGGGACACATTGTTTCTGGAAATGGTATTCGAGTAGATCCGAGTAAGATTTTAGCAATTGCTGATTGGAAGCAGTCGAGAAATGTATTTGAAGTTAGAAGCTTTTTGAGCTTAGTCAGTTATTACCTACGATTTGTTAAAGGATTTTCGATGATTGCTACTCCTATGACTAAGATGTTGCAAAAGGATGCTAAGTTCGAATGGTCAGAAAAATGTTAACAAATCTTTGAGAAGTTGAAAACATTATTGACTGAGTTGCTAGTTTTAATACAACCTGAATTGGGAAAAGAATTTGTGATTTATAGTGCGTCACTAAATGGATTAGGATGTGTGTTGATGCAAGAGGGCAAAGTGATAGCTTATGCCTCGAGACAGTTGAAACCACATTAGAAAAATTATCCGACGCATGATTTAGAAGTAGCGACTATTGTGTTTGCTTTGAAGATTTGGAGACATCATCTGTAGGGTGAGAAATGTCGTGTTTTTACTGATCATAAGAGCTTGAAGTACTTAATGACTCAGAAATATTTAAACTTACGACAACGGAGATGGCTCGAGTTATTGAAGGATTATGAGTTAGTGATTGACTATCACCCGGGTAAGGCAAATGTAGTCGTAGAGGCGTTGAGTAGAAAGACTTTTTTTGCTTTGAGAGCGATGAATACATGGTTTACTTTGTCCGATAATGGTTCTATCCTAGCCAAGTTAAGAGCTAGACCATTATTCTTTCAACAAATTTGTGAAGCTAAAAAATGTGACAGTGATTTACAAACCAAAAGAGTTCCTTGTGAATCGAGTAGTGATTCAGATTTTCATATTGAATCCGATAGTTGTTTGATGTTCCGAGGTAGAATTTGTGTACTTGAAAATGATGAGCTTATTTAGAAAATTCTTCACGAGGCACATAATGGTTGTCTATCTGTGCATCCGAGTAGTACGAAAATGTATAATGATTTGAAGAAATGGTATTGGTGGTCAGGTATGAAACGAGACATTTCGGAGTTTGTTTCGAGATGTTTAGTTTGTCAACAAGTAAGGGCCGAACACTAAGTACCTTCAGTTTTACTTCAGCCAGTGATGGTACCCGAGTGGAAATAGGATATGATTATGATGGACATTATAACGGGTTTGCCTTAGCTCTGAAAAAGAAAGATGTCGTTTGGGTCGTTGTTGATAGATTGACAAAATCAGCTCACTTTATATCGGTATGTACCGATTACTCACTTGAAAAGCTAGCTGAATTGTACATTGCTGAAATTGTGAGATTGCATAGAGTGCCTATTTCTATTATTTTGGATAGAGATTTGAGGTTTACTTCGCGATTTTGGAAGAAGTTGCAAGAAACTTTAGGTATAAAGTTGAACTTTAGTACCTCATTTCATTCACAAACTGACGGCCAATCAGAAAGAACGATTCAGATTCTTGAGGATATGGTCCGATGTTATGTTCTAGAATTTGAAGGTAGTTGGGAAAAATATCTACCATTAGTCGAGTTTGCTTATAACAATAGTTTCCAATCGAGTATAAATATGGCGCCTTATGAGGCATTGTATGGCCTGCAAGTGCCGAACACCTTTGTAATCACGGGGTTGACTTGGTAAGAGAAACTGAATAAAAGGTAAAGGTAATCCACGATTGCTTGAAAGCAGCTTTAGAATGACAAAAGTAGTATGCAGATTTCAAAAGAAAATAGATCAAATTTTAGATTGGTGATAAAGTGTTTCTGAAAGTATCTCCATGGAAGAAGATTATGAGATTTGGCCGTAAAGGCAAGTTTAGTCCACGTTTCATCGGGTCGTATGAAGTTATTGAAAGAATAGGGCTAGTAGCATATCAGTTAGCTTTACCAACTGAGTTGGAAAGAATTCATAATGTTTCATGTGTCGATGTTGTGACGATATCATTTCGATCCTTCACATGTGATTTCTCCATTAGAGATTGAGATTCGACCGGATATGATGTATGGTGAAGAGACGATCAAGATCTTAGCTCGGGAAGTTAAACAGTTGAGAAATAAGAGTATAGCCCTAGTGAAAGTTTTATGGAAAATACACGGTGTTGGGGAGGCTACGTGAAAACATGAGGAAGCTATGCAAAAATAGTACCCAAACCTATTTTTCTGGTAATATTTTTGGGACAAAAATTCCTAAAGGGGGAGAGTTTTAACAGCCCAATTTTGGGTCTAGTCGGAATAGCGATTTTGAGACCACAAATCTGATGTAGTAAAATTCATTTTTATTACATTTCCATGGTCTACAATTTTATGAAATGATTTCGCGAAAATTTGTTCGAAAATGTTGACGTTTGGGCACTCAATTTAGTAAAAAGGACTAAATTGTAAAAAGTGTAAAAGATGAGTTCTACATGTTAGAGGTGTCTAATTTCTATGAAATTTTAAATTGAAGGCTCTTAGATGGTAATTAGACCATTTGTTAAGTTAGTGAACCAAAATGGACATGGTGAGATAAAATTTCAAAGTTTTAAGTGAAGGGCATTTTGGTCATTTAGTAAATAAATGAATAAAAAGGGAAAATAAAGTAAAAATTCTTCCCCATCTTCCTCAGTATAGCCAAAATTTGAAGATCTCCATAGCCAGGGTTTGTTCAACTTCCAAGCTTGATTGTAAGTACATCCTAGCCCATTTTTTAATGCTCTTTACATTTTTGAAGTCGTTATCATCCGATCTATCTATTTCTACCATTAATTTGAGTTATGGTTGATCTCTAGGGTTTGACACATGTTATACATGTATGTTTTTTATGTTTAATGAAAGATTATGCAAGTTTAATGTTAGATAAACAATTTTTACTGGGTGATTTTTTATCAAAATACCTAAAAATGACCTATTTGTAAAAAGTTGTAAAATAGGTAGTAAAAGTCTGATTTAATGGAAAATGTGGGCTGTTAGAAGCATGAAAGAGGTTCGTCTAGGTTTGGGTCTTGAAGAAATCGAATAGATTTCATTTTAAGAGCCTAGAGACTAAAATGTAAAAATGTCAGTTTAGGGGCAAAAATGTAATTTTGCCATAATGTGATTTTTGGATTGAATTGAGAAATGTGGATAATAAATGAGTTAAATTTGCTATTATAGATCAATAGAAACAAGGTTCGGATCTAGATCGAGGGAAAATAAGGTGTTTGACGATTAGGTCCTTTTTTACTATTTTTGTATCGAGGTAAGTTCGTATGTAAATAATGCATTGTTATTTATGCTTTAATTGCTTTAATATTGTATGACTTGTGATTTACTCTTCGAAAGTAATTGAAAAAGTTCAACAAGAGAGAAATCCTAGTTGAACTTTAGGATTAGTTAGGATACAAATGTCATGACATTAAGATTATATGAGATTTCCTGTAAGACTATATTTGGGATGTGGCATCGACATAAGATTTAGTGTAAGACCATAGCTGGGCTATTGGCATCGATAAGAGATCTCATGTAAGACCATATCTAGGATATGGCATTGGTATAGTACTGTGTGTGCAAGATTCCCGAGTATCCTTTAGTATTCCAAGTGGTTCAACGGGAAATTCAATGAGTATGTCGAAGTTGTGAAAGATTATGATTATGTTGCGAGTTGGTACAGGTATGTACGTAAAACTCATTTACTAATGAGCTCGATATGTGATGAAGCCCTAGGCAAGGTCATGAATGAGTAAGTTATGAGTAGAAGATCTTGATACTATTTATGCCAAGTTTATCATGTTTATTTGTATGATACATGTGTGATTATAATGCTTATTATTTGCATAGGAACTTACTAAGCTATATAGCTTACTCCCCTTTCTTTCCCTTGTCTTATAGTGGCACCAAGCTAGCTTGGGATTGGAGATCGTCGAAGATCTATTCACATTATCTACAACGATTATTTTGGTACCAATGAATTCAAGTATTTTGAGTTATGGCATGTGTAGGGACTTGGTCATTTTGTTATGTGTCATAATTAATTAGCAAAATGTGTTGGTTTAGGTTGGTTGATAATTCATTTTGTAAATGGCCATTGAAATTGACTAATATTGGTTTAAGTATATATATATATATATATATATGCATATGATGATGCTTTTCATGGATGTGGGAAATTTGCATGGTTTGAGTTGATAAGTATGTGATGGCTATATGTGATAGATGGTAACATATGAATGAGTGTTGATGTCTCGGTTGTGATTTGGTTGAATGCTTGGATTGGTGTTATGTTTTGTTGTGTAGGTATGTGCATGAAGGGGTGACAAAATGGCTTAGTAAATAGCCTTATTTTTTCCACACAGGTAGACACATGGGCATGTGTCTAGGTCGTATGTGACACACTGCTTGCCCCATGGGCGTGTGTTCCGGCCGTGTGTCCCCTGTGTAACAACCTGATTTTGGGGCTAGTTGAAATAGTGGTTTCAAAACCACTAATTCGAGGTCAGAGAAATTATTTTTAATATTATTTTATGTGTTATAGCATGATTATATGAGTGCATGAAAATTTTGGTGAATTAATTTTAGTGATTGTATGCTTAATTGTGAAAAAGGACTAAATCGCATAAAGTGCAAAAGTTTTGTTTTACAAGCTAGAGGTGTTAAATAGCTATAGAATATTAAATTGGAGGTCCTTAATGTGCAATTAGGCCTTTCTAAGGGTGATAGCTGGCCATAGGGGGACAAGGGATTAAATTTTGGCCAATGTTTGGTGACATTAGGTGACTAAATGAATAAAATAAGATAAAACAAAGAAGCTATCATATTTTCCCATTTTTTTCTTCTTCTTCCACTGAAAATATCATCAAAAGAGGGGGTTTGGAAGCTTGAAAATTTTCAGCAACTTCAACCTTTGCTAGTAAGTGATTTTGGTGATCAATCTTGTTAATTTTTGTACTTTTGGGACCCTTGTAGCATGATCTAGCTAATGAGGGGACTATTTTGAAAAATGGTTGAGAGTCTAGGGATTTTCCATGTGAGTATTCATGTTGATTTCTAAAATTTTATGGAAGAAAATGAATCTTAGTGGGTTAATGAACAACTTTTGTGAAAGGATTTTTCATGAAAACTCCTAATAGGACTATTTAGCAAAAGTTATAAAATAGATAGTAAATGTGTGAAATAATTGAAATTGTGAGTTGCTATAAGAGAGAATATGGATCAGCTAGGCTTGGATATGTGAAAAATGAACACATTTCATTTTACGAGCCTAGGGGCAAAATCATAATTTTGAGAAAGTCTAAGGGTAAAACGATAATTTTGCAAAAGTAGAAAATTCAAAATTGTATTGATTAGTGTGGTGATTAATGAGTAAATTTTATCGTTATAGATAAAGAAGAATGTGGAAACAACCTTGACCGAGGAAAATGCAAGGTTTCAGACTAAACTTCGAATTGATATATTTTTTGAATCGAGGTAAGTTTATGTGTAAATGATACATCCTTAGTACGCATGTTTTTACATATTAATGCATTATGTGAATGCGAATGATTATTATTGAGATCTATTAAAAATGATAGAAAGTGAGGAGATTCTCGGATGAACCTTTGGGATAGGAAAAATGATACGAATAAAAATCTATGAATAAGTAAATATTGGTGGGCTGTGTGCGATACCACCATAATTATTATTGTTGGTGGGCTGTGTGTGATACCATCGTAATTATCATTGTTGGTGGGCTGTGTGTGATACCACCGTAATTATCATTGTTGGTGGGTTGTGTGCAAGACCACCGTAATTATCATTGTTGGTGGGCTATGTGCGATACCACCATGTGATTTATTAATGGTGGGCTGTGTGCTAAACCACCGAGTATCTAATATTATTCTAAAGTGTTCATCGAAAAACTTTGTCTAAGTGAAATTACACGTGGCTTTGTGGTGATAAGTGCAGGGTATAAATGCATATAAACGTGAGCAATGCTTTATGATATGTGTTTGGGATGTGGTATGATTGAAATGAGTATGTATAATTAAGAGGATCTAAATTGTTCTTGATCAATATGTATGTTCTTGATCGATAAGTATGCGGAATGATGTTCCTTGTTTACATATAGACTAATGTGGTATGGTTTTCCTTGTTTACTTATAGACTTACTAAGCTTAAAGCTTACTCCCTTCTCTTTTCCCTTATTTTATAGTGTCGAAGAGCTAGCTCAGGATACGGAGATAGTCGGAGGATCACCCACACTATCCACACATTTTGGTATAGTTAGATTTAACATTTTGAGTATGGCATTATAGGGACTTAGTCTTTGATTGAATGTCATATTGTTTTGGCCAAATGTGTTAGCTTATTTGAAAAAGAATTCTTTTGTATAAGGCCATAGTTGATGGCTCTTTCTTATTCTATGAAATAATGATGTTATTCATGAATGTGCAAGTTGCACGATTGATTAATTGGTGTATTCATGCATGAATGAGTTGGTTGCTTGATGTGGTTTATGTGGTACAAGTAGGGGTCGCAGAAAGGGCTTGGTAAATAGCATTGTTCTTATCCACATGGGTAGACACATGGGCGTGTGTCTAGGTCGTGTGTGACATACGATCTGCCCCATGGGCGTGTGGCTTGGCCGTGTGTCCCCCTGCATATTAAGTTGGCAAAACAAAATGCTCAATAGTAACCACACGAGCTGAGACACGACTGTGTGCCTCAACCGTGTGGAAGACACGACCTTAAGACATGGGTGTGTGCCCAGGCCATATGAAGTCTACACCTGAATTTAGGAATTTAATTCGCCGCATGGTCTATAGACACAGGCGTGTGCCTTGGCCGTGTGACCTTATTAGGATGATGACGTTAGAAATAGAATGTTAAGGTTTTTGAACACGGGCTAAGACACGGGCATGTCATGGCCATGTAAGGGACACGAGCCATGGACACGGGCATGTGTCAAGTCATGTGGAAACCACTGTAGGTTCGAAATGCGAAATAAATCTACATGGGCGTAGAGCATGGGCATGTGATATGTCACACGGCCGTATCCCTTCTTCTACACTGGCGTGTAGACTATTTGATGAGAATTTATTTTTAATTTTTTCTAGAGGTCTTTTAAAGAATTCGGTTTGATCCCAAAGCGTTCATAAGGTGTGTTTTAGGCCTCGTGGGATTGTTTAAGGGGTTATATGAAAAGTTTTAAATTTGAGAGGAAAGTCATGTCTCCGTTTTGCATGATTGCTTGTGTATGAGTCTAGTAACGCCTCGTATCCTGTTCTGACGTCGAATATGGGTAAGGGGTGCTACATTTAGTGGTATTAGAGTTATGGTTTAGTTGGTTCTCGGACTACCATTGTGTGTGTAAGAGTCTTGCTATACATGCAATAAATATATATTGATAGTGTGGTGACTCTTGACAATTTTAAACTGTGATTTCATAAAGTAAATGGATCCCGACCGAGCTACTACTGATGATGCTACTAGTAATGTGCTGGCTCCTACACAAGGGACCGCGCCAATAGAAAGTAGACCTGAGACTTTGGGTTAAGGAGAAGAGGCTCAGGAAGCCTTTCTCCACTTGATGAGTAACTGGTATACTGAATTTATTCAAGCAAATCCTAATGCTCAACCTCCTCCACCCCCTTCTATACGTCAGCCGGTCCCCGTAGCTCCTCAAGGTATAGATTTGGTAAGAATGACTAAACCCCCAGTCGATAAGATCCAAAAATAAGAGGCCGAGAAATTTAAAGGCAACATAGATGATAACCTCGAGAAAGTAGAGTTTTGGCTCGAGAATTTTATGTGGGTGTTTGATAAACTTTCTTATATGCCCGATGAAAGCTTAAAATGTGTTGTGTCATTACTGAGGGATTCGGCATATCGTTGGTGGAAAACGCTGACATCTGTAGTTCTAAGGGAGAGAGCGACATGGGACTTCTTCTTAGAAGAGTTCCGAAAGAAATACATAAGTCAGTGATTTGCCAATCAGAAACAAAAAGAGTTTCTCAAGTTGAAGTAAGGCAAAATGTCTATGGCAGAGTATGAACGTGAATTTATCAGACTTAATAAGTATGCTTAAGAGTGTGTATCTACTGAAGCTATTATGTGTAAAAGATTCGAAGATGGGCTGAACGAGGATATTGGATTGTTAGTTGGGATTTTAGAGTTGAAAGAATTCGTGGTATTGGTCGATAGAGCTTGCAATGCTGAAGAAATGAATAAGGAAATGAGAAAAGCTATGATTGAGGCCCGAGATGCAAGGAAGAGGTGGTGAGTAATTCGTTCCAATCCCAATCAAAGAGGTCCAAAGAAATGAACCCTCAGATGACCGCTTCAGTTGGGTATTCACACCGAGATCGTGGTAACACATATTCGTGCTCTAGAGTTCAAGCTACCTCGATGGCAAACGTGGGTAATACAAAGTCAAATAAACCCGAGTGTCCAAATTGTGGTAGACAACATGCTGGGGAATGTTGGAGAAATAATCAAGCTTGTACAAGTGCGGTCACTAGACCACTTCATTCGAAACTATCCTGAGAAGAATGAGAAAGACAAAAAATAAGAAGTGAGAGCGAGTAATATACCTTCGAGGGGTAGACCAAAGAGGAACCCGGGAAGTGGGACTAGTAGTAAAGGTGCGCCTAGAGATTCTGTTGTGAGATAGAAGGTAGAGCACCTACAAGGACTTTTGCCATATGAGCTTGTGAGGATGCATCATCCCCCAACGTGATTACGGGTATATTCTTTCTTAACGATACTAATGTCGTTGCTTTAATTGACCCCAAATCCACGCATTCTTATGTTTGTGTAAACTTAGTAAATAGTAAGAAATTACCTGTTGAATTGATTGAATTTGTGATTAAGGTGTCAAATCCTTTAGGAAAGTATGTGTTAGTAGATAAGGTTTGTAGGAATTGTCTTTTGACAATTCAAGATCACTATTTTCTGGCTAATTTAATGTTGTTGCCATTTGACGAGTTTGAGGTTATTTTGGGCATGGATTGGTTGACATTACATGATGCTAAGGTAAATTGTAGACAGAAAACTCTTGAGTTGAAATGTGAAAATGGTGAGACTCTTTGGGTTGAAATATATAATTCAAATAAGATGTTTGTGGTGATTTCGTACATGTCTGCTCAAAAGTATATGAGAAGAGGGTGTGAAGCATACCTTGCATATGTGATGAATATTGAGATGACTGAATTGAAGCTTGAAACTGTGCCAGTAGTTTGTGTGTTTCCAGATGTATTCCCGAAAGAATTACCGGGTTGCCTCCAGTTGGAGAAATTAAGTTTGCTATCGATCTGGTACCCGGGACAGCATTGATCTCCATTGCTCTGTATAGAATGGCTCCGACTGAATTGAAAGAATTAAAGGCATAGATACAAGAGTTGACCAATAAGGGATTTGTTAGATCGAGTTTTTCTCCCTGGGGTGCTCCTATATTATTTGTAAAGAAGAAAGACAGAATAATGAGGCTTTGTATTGATTATTGTCAACTTAACAAGGTAACTATAAAGAACAAGTACCTATTGCTGAGAATTGATGATTTGTTCTATCAACTGAAGGGAGCAACCGTGTTCTTTAAGATAGATTTAAGATCCAGTTACTATCAGTTGAGAGTCAAAGAATCCGATGTGTCAAAAATGGCTTTTAGAACGAGGTATGGACACTACGAATTTCTTGTAATGCCTTTTGGTCTAACTAATGCACTAGCTATGTTTATGGATTTGATGAACCTAATTTTTCAACTGTATTTGGATAAGTTTGTAGTAGTGTTCATAGACGATATATTAATTTATTCCCAAGATGAGGCCAAGCATGCCGAACACTTAAGAATTGTATTACAGACTTTACGATAGGAGAAATTGTTTGCTAAGTTCATTAAAAGTGAATTTTGGCTTTGTGAAGTTAGATTTTTGGAACATATAGTTTCAGGTGATGGTATTCGGTTGATCCGAGCAAAATTTCGACGATTTTTATTGGAAACTGCCAAAGAATATATCCGAGGTTAGAAGCTTTTTGGGCTTAGTTGGGTATTATCGACGTTTTGTCAAGGGATTTTTGATGATTTCTTCCCCGTTGACTAAGTTGTTGCAAAAGAATGTTAAGTTTGAATGGATCGATAGTTGTCAACAAAGTTTCGAGAAGTTGAAAGCATGATTAACTAAAGCACCAGTTTTGGTACAACCTGAGTCGGGAAAGGAGTTTGTGAACTATAGTGATGCATCATTGAATGATCTTGGTTGTGTGCTGATGCAAGAGAGCAAAGTAGTAGCCTATTCCTCGAGACAACAAAAACCACATGAAAAGAACTATCCGACGTACGATTTGGAATTGGCTGCCATCATTTTTGCTTTGAAGATTTGGCGTCATTATTTGTATGGTGAAAAATGCAGAATCCTTACCGATCACAAAAGTTTGAAGTACCTGATGAACCAAAAGGACTTGAATTTGCGACAAAAGAGGTGGCTCGAATTATTGAAAGATTAAGAGCTAGTGATCGATTACCATCCGAGGAAAGCGAATATGGTTGCGGATGACTTGAACAGAAAATCCCTGTATGCTTTGAGAGCTATGAGTACGAGCTTAGCCTTATCTGATGATGGTTCTATATTGGCCGAGTTGAGGGCTAGACCGTTATTTCTTCAGCAAGTTTGTGAAGCTCAAAGGAATGATAGTGAAATGTAAGTTAAGAGAGCTCAGTGTGAATAGGGAAATAACTCTGATTTTTAGGTTGGTTCAGATGATTGTTTGATCTTTTATGATAGAGTTTGTGTACCTAAAGATGATGAGTTGATTCGGAAAATTTTACATTAGACACACAATGGTTGTTTTTCAGTACATCCGGCAAAGAAAAAATGTATAATGATATGAAGAAGTTGTATTGGTGGCCGGGTATGAAAAGAGACATCTCCGAGTTTATTACAAAGTGTTTGATCTGTCAACAAGTGAAAGCCGAGCATCAAGTACCTTCGGGTTTACTTCAGCTAGTGATGGTTCTCGAGTGGAAGTGGGACTGAATCATGATGGATTTTGTAATGGGGTTACCTATGAATCCAAAAAAGAAAGATGCTGTGTGGGTCATTGTTGATAAATTAACGAAATTGACTCACTTTATACCGAAACATGTTGATTACTTGCTTGACAAATTGGCTGAGCTGTATATTGCCGAAATTGTGAGATTACATGGGGTGCCTATGTCCATTATTTCAGTTAGAGATCCAAGGTTTACTTCGAGGTTTTGGAAAAAGTTGCAAGAAGCCTTGGGTACAAAATTGAATTTCAGTATTGTGTTCCATCCGTAAACCAATGGTCAATATGAAAGAGTGATTCAAGTTCTCGAGGATATGCTCCGATGATGTGTTTTAGAATTTGAAGGTAGTTGGGAAAAATATCTACCTTTGGTTGAATTTGCCTACAACAACGTTATCAGTCGAGTACATAAATGGTACCATACAAGGCATTATATGGTCGCAAGTGCCGAACCGCTTTGTATTGGACCGAGCTTAGCGAGAAGCAAATTTATAGGGTTGATCTAGTTAGAGAAACAGAAGAGAAAGTGAAAGTGATACGTGATAGTCTGAAAGCTGCTTCAGGCCAATAAAAGTCATACGCGGATTTGAAAAGGAAGGAAATTGAGTTTCAGGTGGTGATAAAGTATTCTTGAAAGTATCCCCGTGGAAGAAAATATTGAGATTTGGTCAAAAGGGTAAATTGAGTCCGCGATTAATAGGGTCGTATGAGATTATTGAATGGATTGTATCAGTAGCATACCGGTTAGCTTTACCAGCAGAATTGGAGAGAATACACAATGTGTTTCATGTGTTGATGTTATAATGATATCGTTCCGATCATTTGTATGTGATTCCTCTGACCAAAATTGAAATACGACCAGATATGACCTATGAAGAGGAACCAACTAAGATTTTGGCTCGAGAGGTTAAACAGTTGAGGAACAAAAGCATAGCCTTGTGAAAGTGTGGTGGAAAAAGCATGGTGTAGAAGAGGCTACGTGGGAACTGGAAGAAGCCATGAGAGAATAGTACCCAAACCTTTTTATTGGTAAAATTTCTGGGGATGAAAATCCTTAAAGGGGGGAGAGTTGTAACAGCCCAATTTGGGGCTAGTCAGAATAGTGGTTTCAGAGACACTAATTCGAGGTCGAAGAAATTATTTTTAATATTATTTTATGTGTTATAGCATGATTATATGAGTGCATGAAAATTTTGGTGAATTAATTTTAGTGATTGTATGCTTAATTGCGAAAAAGGACTAAATCGTATAAAGTGCAAAAGTTCTATTTTACAAGCTAGAGGTGTCAAATAGCTATAGAATATTAAATTGGAGGTCTTTAATGTGCAATTAGGCCTTTCTAAGGGTAATAGCTGGCCGTAGGGGGACAAGGGATTAAATTTGGTCAATGTTTGGTGACATTTGGTGACTAAATGAATAAAATAAGATAAAACAAAGAAGCTATCATATTTTCCCATTTTTTTTCTTCTTTTTACACTGAAAATATCATCAAAAGAAGGAGTTTGGAAGCTTGAAAATTTTCACCAACTTCAACCTTTGCTAGTAAGTGATTTTGGTGATCATTCTTGTTAATTTTTGTACTTTTGTGACCCTTGTAGCATGATCTAGCTAATGAGGGGATTATTTTGCAAAATGGTTGAGAGTCTAGGGACTTTCCATGTGAGTATTTATGTTGATTTTTGAAATTTTATCGAAGAAAATGAATCTTAGTGGGTTAATGAACAACTTCTGTGAAAGGATTTTTCATGAAAACTCCTAATAGGACTATTTTGTAAAAGTTATAAAATAGATAGTAAATGTGTGAAATAATTGAAATTGTGAGTTGCTATAAGAGAGAATCTGAATCAGCTAGACTTGGATATGTGAAAAATGAACACATTTCATTTTACGAGCCTAGGGGAAAAATCGTAATTTTGTGAAAGTCTAAGGACAAAATAGTAATTTTGCCAAAGTAGAAATTTTAAAATTGTATTTATTAGTATGGTGATTAATGAGTAAATTTTATCGTTATAGATCAAGAAGAACGTGGAAACAACCTTAACATAAGAAAAGACAAGGTTTCGGACTAAACTTCGAATTGATATATTTTTTGAATCAAGGTAAGTTTATGTGTAAATGATACATACTTATTACGTATGTTTTTACATATTAATGCATTATGTGAATGCAAATGATTATTATTGAGATATATTGAAAATGATAGAAAGTGAGGAAATTCTCGGATAAACCTTCGGGATAGGAAAAATGATACGGATAAAAATCAATGAATAAGTAAATATTGGTGGGTTGTGTGCAATACCACCGTAATTATTCTTGTTGGTGGGCTGTGTGTGATACCATTATAATTATCATTGTTGGTAGGCTATGTGCGATACCACCGTAATTATTATTGTTGGTGGGCTGTGTGCGATACCACCGTAATTATCATTGTTGGTGGGCTGTGTGCGATACCACCGTAATTATCGTTGTTGGTGGGCTGTGTGCGATACCATCGTCTAATTTATTAATGGTGGGCTGTGTGCGAAACCACCGGGTATCTAATACTATTCTGAAGTGTTCATCGAGAAAATTTGTCTAAGTGAAATTACATGTGGCTTTGTGGTGATAAGTGCAGGGTATAAATATATATAAACGTGAGCAATGTTTTATGATATGTGTTTGGGATGTGGTAAGATTGAAATGAGTATGTATAATAAGAGGATCTAAATTGTTCTTGATCAATACGTATGTTCTTGATCAATAAGTATGTGGTATGATGTTCCTTATTTACATATAGACTTACTAAGCTAAAAGCTTACTCCCTTATCTTTTCCCTTATTTTATAGTGTTGAAGAGCTAGCTAGGGATACGGAGATAGTCGGAGGATCAGCCATACTATCCATAAAATTTGGTATATTTAGATTTGGCATTTTGAGTATGGCATGTATAGGGACTTAATCTTTGATTAAATGTCCTATTGTTTTGGCCAAATGTGTTGGCTTATTTGAAAAAGAATTCTTTTGTATAAGGCCATAGTTGATGGCTCTTTCTTATTAATCTATGAAATGATGATGTTATTCATGAATGTGCAAGTTGCATGATTGATTAATTGGTGTATTCATGCATGAGTGAGTTACTTGCTTGATGTGGTTTATGTGGTACAAGTACGGGTGGCAGAAAGGGCTTGGTAAATAGCCTTGTTCTTGTCCACACGGGTAGGCACATAGGCGTGTGTCTAGGCCGTGTGTGACACACGGTTTACCCCATGGGTGTGTGGCTTGGCTGTGTGTCCCCCTACATATTAAGTTGGCAAAACAAAATGCTTAGTATTAACTACACGGGCTGAGACACGATCGTGTGCCTCAACTGTTGAAAGACACAGCCTTAAGACATGGGCGTGTGTAACAACCCGACTTAGGGCCTAGTCAGAATAGTGGTGCGAGACCACAAATTCTAAGTAGAAAAATGTGTTTAAATGAAATTATGAGGTTTATGAGGTGTTTGCATGAATGTACAAAAATCTAATGAAGTAATTTTATTAATTAGTGAATAAATTGCCCACTAGGACTAAATTGCAAAGATTGGAAAATATGAGATTTTAGAAGATTTAAGTATGAAATAGAATTATAAAAATTACTACAGGTCCTTATTTATCAATTAGACCATTATATATTAAGATGGACAAAAATAGATTTGGGAAGGAAAAATCTCAAGAAAGAGTCATTAAGAGCATTTTTGTCATTAGGTACATAAAAGTTTAAAAAGGGAAAAAGAAGCTAAAAGTCATGTCCATCTTCATCCTCCATAGGCAAAAATTTCAAGGACACCATAGTTAGGGTTTCTTCAATTTTTCAAGCTCAAAGTAAGTGCATCCTAGCCTCATTTTTAATGTTTTTCGTATTTTTGAGACCCTTGTAGCTCGGTTTAGTTATTTGTAGCTATATTTTGAGCTAGGGTTTATGTTCAAAAATTTACCATTGTATGAAATGCATGTATTTTGATGTTTTATGGAAGAATATGAAAGTTTGATGCATGATAAACATTTTTTTCTAAGTGATTTTCATGAAAAATGCATAAAAGGACCAAATTGTAAAAGTTGTGGAAATAGTCATACATGAGTGAAATAGTGGAAATTGAATGTTATCATAGTTGAGAATATGATTCGGCTAGGCTTGAAATGCAAGAAAGTTGTATAAAAATCATTTTACGAGCCTAAGGGAAAAATTGTAATTATGATAAAGTTTAGGGGAAAAATGTAAATTCTGCCAAAGTATGAGTTATGAGTCAATTCAGTCAATGTGAGTATTAAACAAGTTAAATTGTTATTATAGATCAAGAAACACGAAGCCCGGACCGAAACCGAGGCAAGAACAAAGTTATGGACTAAATTGCATAATTACACACACTTTGAGTACTGAGGTAAGTTTGTGTGAAATTAAGGCTACATACACTATTATGCTTAAATTTCTTATTATCTTTGTGATATACATACTATTTGCATGAAGTTAAATTAATGATACCTTGATAAGAAAGTGAATGAGAACATGTAAGTGAAAGTCTCGGTTCAGGATTCAGAATAATGAGGATACCAATATCACAACATGAGATAAGGAAAGCCCGTGTAAGACCATGTCTAGGACTTGGCATTGACATCAAGGAATGTAAGTCCCATGTAAGACCATGTCCGGGACATGGCATCGGCACCGAATGTAGATCTTATATAAGACCATGTCTGGGACATGGCATCAACATCGAATAAGGAAGGTCTCGTGTAAGACCATGTCTGGGACATGGCATCGACACCATACAAGGAAGGTCTCATGTAAGACCTTGTCTGGGACATGGCTTCGGCACCAAAGGAGAATCTCGTGTAAGACCATGCTTGGGACATGGCATCGATATCAATCTAAGGAATCCCGTGTAAGACCATATCTAGGATATGGCATCGGCATCAAGAGGTAATTCCATGTAATACCATATCTGGGATATGGGATTGGCATTGAGGCTCATACATGATGAGATTTAATATCCTCTGACATTCTGGGTAATTCAACGGGCAAAAGAGCTAAGTGTGAAAAAGGTAACAAAAGAACCAAATAAGTAAGGATAATAACAAGTTAAGCTATACCAAGATGATAAAGAGATCTAGTTAAGGAAGAGAATGATTTGAGTTTCTGTTTACATTAGAAAAAGTGCTAAACCATGTGACTAAGTGATACAGGTACCATGAGTAAAAGTACAAGTTATGAAATCATAATGTGATGGGTAAGAGTAAGCATGAGTAAGTATGCTTGAGCACTTGAGACTTATGTTGCTCTTGTTTCATGAGATGGATGAGTTTATTTTGAGCATTTATATTGCTACATAAATTTCATGCAAACTTACTAAGCTATATGCTTACCCCTCTCTTTTCCCTTTTTCCTTGTAGTATCGCCAAGCTAGCTCGGGGATCGTAGGCGTCGGAGCTCGGATCACACTATCAATCACTATTTCGGTATAGCAAAGTTGATTTATTTTGAGTATAGCATGTATAGTAGTTTGATCATTTTGATTTATGTCATATTGTGAGTTAAAGGCTTGGCTGTTAGGATTATGCATTCTTTTTCTATATAGCCAAAGAAATTGGCTAATATTTGTTAAGTTCCATATCTTATTGAAGATGAGTTTTTATGAATTTTACAAGTGATGTTTTAAGGATTATTCCTAGTGCATAAAGGCTATGTTATATTTTGCTTGCGTTGGTATAAGTGTGTTGATGTTTCAGTGTGGCAATTGGCTTGGAAAATAGCCTCTAATTGTTCACACGGGTAGACACACGGGCGTGTGTCTAGGCCGTGTGTGACACACGGTCAACTCCCATGGGTGTGTTGATAGGTCATGTGTCCCCTGCATTTTGGTTACGAGAATTCGAATCGTCACACGGGCCAACACACGGGCGTGTGCCTAGGCCGTGTGCTTCTTAAGGGGTTGCTGACGTCATAAATAAAATACCCCTAGTTTTCACACATGGGTGAGGACACGGCGTGTCTAGGCCGTGTGAAGGACACGGGCCATTGACACGGGCGTGTGTCCGACAATGTGAAAAACCCTTTAGGTTCGAAATAAAAATAAATTCTACACTGGCTAAGGACATGGGCGTGTGTGACCACATAGCCTTCCCACACTGGCGTGTCCCAAGTCACACGGGCGTGTGATGTAATATCCCGGGTTAAGGGCTATTTTGTTTTGGCATTTGTTTGCATGTTAAGGGTTTGCTATGTTGTTGTTTGTGTGGTTTCGGGGCTTAGTTGTAGGCTAGGAGTGAGCCTGAGCAGGTGGGAAAATTTTAGTTTTTGGGCTTTATGTGATGGGAGCTGAGGGAGCTGGGTCTTATGTATTTTAATTGGTGTTCTTGAGCACAAGTGAAGAGCTAGCAAAGTGGCAAAGCATGCGCCACTTGGAGCATGTGTGTGGCGTCAAGTGCAAGGGAGGAGGTCTTGTGTTCAAGCCGCGAAAATCCCACATTTTGTTTTTGATTCTCTTTGGTAGCCGAATGCTTGTTTCCATTCTTCTAGTATTTACATCTTGTGTAAACTGAAACCCCAAGCACCTTTATTTGCCGAAACTATTACACCTTCTTCTTCACATTTTTCCTCTTTTCTCATTTGAAAGCCGTGGTAGCCGAATGTGCATCTCTCTCCCTTTCTTCTCCTTTTCAATTGTGCTAAGCCGAAACTAGCATCTTCTTCCCACATTTTCTTTCTCCTTTTCTTGAAGATTAGTAGCCGAAACTCATCCTCCAAAACACCTTCTCCATTTCTTATCTTTTTCAAAACTAAAAGTAACCCCCTATTTATCTTTTACTTTGCTTTTCCCAAACCCTTTAGCCGAACCATCATCCCTTTTTATTGAAATTTCCCTTTTCTATTTTTCTTCCATCTTGGCCGATTGTGGGGTGTGGTGTGGATCATTTTTGGGTTTTGTTTTCAAGTGTTGGAAGGGGTAGGTGGTCGGTCGAATGGCCATTTCTTTCCTTTCTTGTTAATCTGTCGATTTTTTTTAGTGTGTTTTAAGGCCGATTTCGGTATCTATTGAGAGGAGTTAACGTTGGTTTGTAATCATTTTCATATAGGGTCTTTGGAGTTCGTAATCAAGCAAGGAGAAGCCTTCCTACTCTGTTAAGCAATCGGTAAGTGGTGGTAAGAGGTTGCTTTAATGGTTCCTTTAGAGTTGTTAAGCCAAAGATTGATGAGACTAATGATTTGTGTTTTAGAGGGGAGGCCGATTATCAGAAGGAACCAGTGTTGGTTCGGGTTTGGTTGGAAACCGAACCATTTGCAAAGGTAAGGCTTAACGCAACCCCTTGGGTTACCTATTTTTGGCCGAATGGTATAATGATTAATCCATTATTGGTCGATTGTAGGATCGGGGTTGTCGAGGTGATCAAGGGACTTAGACCGGTTCTTAGGATTTAACCTTCGATATTTCAGGTGTGTAAACCAACACACTTTCTTAACTAAGTAATGTGATAACCTGTTTGTGTAAATGAAACAGTGTGGTTGACTATTCTGGTACCCATTGAGGTATGGATACGGATTCGGGTAAGTCCGTTTCATTATGAAATATGTGATGGTATGTGATATCATGGTTATTGGTGTATATACTTTGAGATGCCATATTAAGCATGTGAGCATGATAGCATGATTGCACGATTTTGCATTTAGTATGATATGCTAATGGGTGATATGAGAGGAGGGGGAGTATGATATCCGTGTCTTTGGGACACCAGAGGTTTGGCACCTCCAGTGTTTTGGTACCACATATTTTGTGACTTTGGGTCACTAGAGGTTTGGCACCTCAGCGTCTCGTCCCAGTTGGCTTAGTACCACAAAGGTTGGCCCCACGTTGATTATCTGGATTGACGCCAAAGATTCAAGATCACACGATGGGTTGGCCCCATCATCGGATTTGTGACTACTGGTCACGGTGATTTAGTATCACACTTGTGTCTTTGGGACACCGAGGTTTGGCACCTCATTGCGACTCGTCCAGATGACACTTAGACGCAGACTTGGAGCCGGGATGGACTCGAGGTGCTCATGCCATGCTTAAATAAGGATTTGCTCAGGCTTTATAAAATTTGGTACATTAGCTCATTTATTACTATTTGGTTTTATTTGGGTTTGTAATTGGCCTCTTAAAATTATGTTTTGCTTTGTTTATGTTTAAAGTAGATTTATAATATGCCTTAACAAATTAATTGGGTTAAAATGTGCTAAAACTTGGAAAGATAACGATTTCAAAACTACAAAAGCGATATTTTAAGCTATACCATCGGGTATCACACTATAATTTGGGACAAAGAGAACTCAAATGTTTTTCTAACTTAAACTCGATTTTCTACTAAGTCAAGGTGTTTTAAACAATTTTCAAATGGGATAAACTCGTGTAAAAAATTTTCGTTTTCAAATACATCATCGATTTTAATCAAAGCCTACTGAACTTCAAATACAAAATTTCTTGTTTTCATCAAACCTAAACCTCTCAAAATCCTTTTTCCTGTAACATACAGATTCGGTCGTGGTGTGTTGACCGGGATGTATGTTTAAGGCCTCGTGTATGGGCCCATGATATGTATGTTATGATTAAGAAAGAAAAGTTTTAAGTTGGAATGAAATTTTATAGCCCGTTATTATATGTTCAAGTAAAGGTCAAGCATGGTAATGTCTCGTATCCAGTCCCGGCATCGGGCACGGGTAAGAGATGTTACATTTAGTGGTATCAGAGCTATGGTTTAGTTGATTCTCGAACTAACGTAATGTAATTTTGAGTCTAGCTATACGTGCCCTACATAAGAGTATTTATATAATGATAGTGTGACGACTCTTGGCAATTTAAATTGTGTTTTCATATAGTAAATGGATCCCGAAAGAGCTATGGCGGATGATGTAGAAAGTAATGCACCGGCTCTCGCCAAAGGGATGGTGCCGAATGAAAATAAGAATAGACCTACGACAATAAGTCGTAGAGGAGGAGAAGAGGCTGGGGAAGCCTTTCTCCACATAATGAATGCTTGATATATGGAGTTTGTTCGCATAAACCCAAATGCACCACCCCCTCCAGTTCTGCCTATTCTTTAACCTACCCCTGTAGCCCCCTCAAATGGTAGAAGTGGTAAGAAGAGAAAAACCTCTGGTAGAAAGAATTCTAAAGCAAGGAGCTGAGGAATTTTGGGCTAGTAAAGATGATGATCCACAAAGAGCCGAGTTCTGGCTTGAAAATACCATCGGGTATTTGATGAATTATCGTGCACACCTGAAGAGTGCATGAAATGTGTAGTTTCTCTTCTAAGAGATTCTATTTATCAGTGGTGGAACGCCCTTGTGTCGGTGGTACCAAGGGAAAGGATCACATGGGAGTTTTTCCAGGAAGAATTCAAGAAGAAGTACATCAGTCAAATATTTATTGATCAGAAAAGAAAGGAATTCTTAGAATTGAAGCAAGGTAAGATAACAGTAACCGAGTACGAGCGTGAGTTTTTAAGGCTCAACAAATATGCTCGAGAGTGTGTATCCACTGAAGCTATTATGTGTAAGAGATTTGAGGACAGACTAAATAAACACATTAAGTTGCTTGTTGGTGTCCTCAAGTTGAATGAATTTGTTGTGCTAGTGGACCGGGCTTGTAAAGCTGAAGAATTGGTTAAAGAGAAAAGAAAAGCTGAGCTGGAGTCTCATGACTCAAGAAAGAGATAGTGGAGTAAGTCGTTTCAATCTTCGTCTAAGAAATCGGTAGATTTTCTAACCCGATCAGCTACTTCAGCTGAGTTTTCAGGTAGAAGCAAGAGTAAACAGTACTCAGGGAATAAGGCTCAAACCACCTCAATTGCTAGTGCTGGGAATATTCAATCTAATAGACCAGAATGCCCACAGTGCGATAAGCGTCACCTCGATGAGTGTCGTGCACATGAGAGTGCTTGTTTTAAGTTCGGTTCCCAAGATCACTTCATCAGAGAATGCCTCAAAATGGTTGAGAAAGACAAGGTTTAGAGTGCAAGAGCAGGAAGCACTAATAGAGGAAGACAACAAATAAACTCGGGAAGTGGGGCAAATAGTAAAGGTACACCCCTAGAGCAGGCTGCAAGATCCAAGGGTAGAGCACCTGCAAGGACTTACGCCATTCGCTCTCGTGAAGAGGCATCATCTCCCGATGTAATTACAGGTACATTTTCTCTTCATGACACTAATGTTGTTACTTTAATTGATCCAGGGTCTACTTATTCTTACATTTGCATGAAATTAGTATCTAGTATGAGTATGCCCATAGAGTCTATCGAGTTTGTGATAAAAGTGTCTAATCCAATATGCAAAAGCATATTAGTTGATAAAGTATATAAAGATTGCCCATTGACGATTAGATGTCATTATTTTAAGGCAAATCTTATGTTATTTCCATTTGATGAATTCGATATTATTCTTGGTATGGACTGGTTAACCACTCATGATGTGATAGTAAATTGTGGAAAGAAATATATTGAGATGAGATGTGAAAATGGGGACACTCTTCGTGTTGAATCAGATGAACAAGACAGGTTGTCGGTAGTGATCTCTCACATGTCGGCCCAGAAGTATGTAAGAAAAGGGTATAAGGCGTATCTTTCTTTTGTGATGAATGCCAAAGAAACCGAGTTAAAGATTGAATCAGTACCAATAGTATGTGAATATCCAGATGTTTTTCTCGAAGAATTGCCAAGATTGCCTCCAGCTAGAGAGGTTGAATTTGGTATCGAGTTAGCTCCTGGTACTGTACCGATATTGATTGCTCCTTGCAGAATTGCTCCAACTGAGTTGAAGGAATTGAAGGCACAGTTGCAAGAGCTAACGGACAAAGTTTTTGCAAGACCAAGTTGCTCTTCATGGGGAGCTCCAGTGCTATTTGTGAAAAAGAAAGATGGCTCTATGAGATTGTGCATAAATTAACGACTGCTTAATAAAGTAACAGTGAAGAAAAAGTACCCATTGCCAAGGATAGACGATTTGTTCGATCAATTGAAGGGAGCCACTGTGTTCTCCATGATAGACTTGATGTTGGGATACTACCAATTGAGAGTAAAAGGCTCAGACGTGCCTAAGACGGCTTTTCGAACGAGGTATGGGCACTATGAATTTTTAGTCATGCCTTTCAATTTAACAAATGCCCCTGCGGTGTTTATGGATTTATGAACCACACAGGAAAGGCGAATGTAGTTGTCGATGCTTTGAGTAGGAAATCCCTATTTACTTTGAGGGCTATGAATACACGGGTGAGTTTGTCCGATGATGGTTCTATTCTAGCTGATTTGAAGGCTAGACTAATGTTTCTCCAAGAGATTTATGAGGCACAGAAAGGTGACATCGAATTGCAAGCCAAAAGAGTTCAATGCGAATCGGGTGTTGAGTCTAATTTTCGGATTGATTTAGATGGGTGTTTGATGTTCAGAAACAAAGTCCGTGTACCAAGAAATGGTGAGCTCATTCGTAAAGTTTTGCATGAGGCACATAATGGATGCTTATTTGTACATCCGGGTAGCACTAAGATGTATAATGATTTGAATAAATGGTATTGGTGGTCGAGTATGAAGAAAGATATTTCTGAGTTTGTTTCAAGATGTTTGATTTGTCAACAAGTAAAGGCTGAACACCAAGTAACCTCGGGTTTGCTTCAACCTATTATGGTACCCAAGTGGAAATGGGACCGTGTTACCATGGATTTTGTAATAGGTTTTCCATTGACAACGAGCAAGAAAGATGTTGTATGGGTCACAGTCGATACAATCACGAAGTCAACCTATTTTATACCTGTACGTGTCGACTAATCACTTGACAAGTTGGCAAACTTGTATATCTTAGAGATTGTGAGACTTTTATCTATTATATCAGATAGAGATCCTAGATTCACGTCCAGATTTGAGAAAAAGTTGCAAGGGGGCTTGGGTACAAAGTTGAGTTTTAGTACAGCTTTTCACCCCCAAACCGATGGTCAGTTGGAGAGGCCAATAGAAGTACTTGAAGATATGCTTCAGTGTTGCATTCTTGAGTTTCAAGAGAGCTGGGAAAAATACTTATCGTCGGTGGAATTTGCCTGCAATAACAGTTTTCTATAACACCCCAAACCCGGTCAATACGTTACGACCAAATCTGGTATGCTATAGGAAAAGAGGTTTTTGAAAATTTTAACAAAACATCGAATTCCTCGAAAACATTTCGTTGAGTGTCTTCAAATTATAACAATTTAAAACTTTTGTTTGAAGGTTTCATACCGTCTTTATATTAAATTGATCAAACATGTTGTAACAACTTTGTTTTACAAAAATCGAAATCAAAGAAATTCATAAACGTGACATTTGAAAACAATGTTGCGATTTTAATAAAATCTCTGAGTTAATTAGTTATTCGTAACTCGTCTTTTGTTAACACTTTGAAAACTATTTGATTATGTTTTAACTTTATAAAAACCACATGTTCGATAGTTTATAGAATATATAATATCAACATTTAATCAAAACCCAAAATTAAGTTATAGCGGCCTTATTACATAATAAAATCCCGAACTCAAAATAAGTTTAAATAAAAAGAAACGAGTTTACGAGAAACATTGCATGGCCACTTTGAAGTCCACCTCGGCTCCCAAAACTCCGATCTAAGGATTACCTACAAAATTAAGATGAGGGGTGAGTCATCGAGACTCAGTGTGTCCATCCCCTATAATGCAATTGACATTAAGCCCACATAGGCCCATTGTGCCTTAGCCCACACAATGCAGTAAAATAATCATGCATGCAATGCTGCCCGAACCCAACCTAATTTTCCATCCTCTAGGTGACCTGAATCATCCAATCACCCGTGGCATTTTGCCACCGTGGTCCCAGACCACTTGTGACAGAGTCACAAAATATATATTTATATGTGGGGCCAACCCACGGTGGTCCTAGACCACCGTGACAATCTCTAAATAATATACGTGGGGCCAACCCACTGTGGTTCTAGACCACTGAGATGAGTCACTAATAAGTAAACGTGGTTTCAAACCACTGTGGTCACAGACCACCATGACATAGTCACTCAATAAATACGTGGGGCCAGCCCATCGTGGTTCCAAACCACCGTGACAGAGACACATAATCACACTTCCTTTTCTAATCATTTCCCAAACGCCCATGCAACATATGGTCATACTGTGATGAATGCAACATACATTCAATGTATAGCATATAAGTGGTTAAAACACACAATAATTTGTAAGTAACATAATAGCGGAACTTACTCGTGTCTCCAACCTTACCCACAAGGGTATATCGACTATCAAATCAGTCGTTTGACTTTCAGCCAACACAAACATTAACATAGATTAATACAGTAGAGTGTGAGCATTACACACCTGATTACATGTAAAACTATACTATCTACATTGACGCTCTCACTAGTAGGGATAACAGCGATTTGCCTATCCCAGGTAGACGTCGGTTCTCTACCACACCCGGCGGAAAGTCTCGAACCGCCAACACAGCACGTCTTTTAAATGGCAGATTAGAGACTACGAGCACACTCCCCTCCTTGGTTTGACTTACATTTGCATCCATGGAGAGACTTGATCAGTACAGTACTAAAGTGAAACAACAATTTCCCTAACAAGGGGTTTGATTAAGACAGAGTAAACAAATAGAGGCTAATCAAAAATAAACAAAAGAGGGCTCCTTACCTTAAGAATCATAATAGAAAGGTAAGGTTCGGTAGCCAACAGACCTTCGGCTTCGGACTTTAAAATGTTCAGCTACAGGGGTTTCCCGGAGTAAGCATTCCACAACAAGAGAAGTAAATAGGGTTTAGTGGAACTCCAACCAACAAGAACAAACTATCCCTTCGGCTATAACCACCCAAAATTGAAAGAAATAAATAGAAAAAGAACTGAAAAGTCTCCTTTCCTTGGTTAACAAGAAATCGCACCATACCAAATTCTACTATGGACTAAACCAACGGGAACCCGAAAGTCGATAGAAGAGATTCAGCCTTGCAACTAGTACCCACAGAATGCAGAAGAAATCTCAGTAGGCAGAACTAACTATTCTTCTTCTCAGAGTTCAGCTAAAGAGACAAGAAATGGGGGTACAAAAAGTGAAAAAGAAATGAGAGAAATGGGAGGAGTGTTCTAGTCACAAAAAGAAAGAAATAGGGGCCACCAAAGAGTTGAGGAGGTTCGGCCAACAGAAGAGGGAAGCTAGAAGGGGATTCGGCTAAAAGAGCAAGGAGTAGAGGAGAAAGATAAAGAAGAAGAAAGAGATGTAGAAGAGGGAGAGAGATGAAATGAAAAGTGGAACAATATAGGTGAGGAAAGCTTCGGTTATAGTGAAGAAAACAAGTTGTGGAAGATGCACAAGGGAGATTTGGCTTTTGGTAAAAGAAGTGGATGAGCAACCAAAATGAAAAAGAGAGAAAAGACTTCACAAAAGGATTTCGATTTTACTCTACTATTTCTACAAGCACAAACAGCACACACACACACTAAAAGCTCTCGATTTTTGCTATCACCCACCACCATGCCGAAATTCCTAGCTAACTCCTTCACATAGACGAAATTCTCCCCCCAAGACCCCATATTCGGCCAACACCTCCAACACACTCCAAATCCCTTGATTTCCTCCACCAAATTCTCCCCATCACCCATTTCAAATCTGCTGACCACTTCAAACTCCACCACTTCCTAATGTCCACTCATTTGAATGCATTGACCCTTTCAACCATCACCCTTGAAGAGTCTCTGCCGAATCCAACACTCCACCACCTTGAGTACAAAAAATAAGCTCCATACGCTGCAGATGAGACTCGAACCCCTTCTCCCTTGCTGCTCTATTATAACACCACTCCCTTGCTCCTTAAGTGGTGTCACTTTGCCACTACACCACAGACTCCACTTGTGTCAACAAACACAAGAAAATAAACATAAAGCCTGCTTCTACTAGTTCTCCCCTAAAGTGCCCAAAAAGCAAAATTTCCCCAAGGCTCTGGCTTGACCCTGAGCCTCCCCAGAACCCCCAAACACACCAAAATAACAAGCAGAGCAAGCCACTCACACAGAAAAACATAAAACGCAGAACCCCCAATTCTAGGATGTTACAGTTCTACCCCCTTAAAAAAATTTCAGTCTCGAAATTTACCTGGTCAAAAGAGGTGAGGTTATTGTTGTCGCATCACATCCTCTGGCTCCTATGTGGCTTCCTCTGAATCGTGATTCCACCATAAAAATTTAACCAACAGAATCGACTTCCTTCTCAATAGCTTAACATCTCGATCTAAGATCTGCACTGGTTCTTCTTCAAAAGATAGATCAGGTCTTGCTTTGATTTCTTCCACTGGCACTACATGGGATGGTTCTGAATGATAGCGCCTTAACATCGAGACATGGAATACATCATGTACCTACCTCAATTCTAGAGGTAACTCAAGCTGATAAGCTACCGATCCTACACGTTTCAACACCAGATAAGGCCCGATAAATCTGGGGTTCAACTTACCCTTCCGTCCAAATCTTAGAACCTTCTTCCACGGTGAAAATTTTAGAAAAACTCGATCACCCACTAAGAACTCTATTTCTTTACGCTTTAGATCCGCATAAGATTTCTGCCTGTCGAAGCTTCCTTCAACCGAGCTCGAATCAGCTTAACCTTTTCCTCCGTCTCTGAGACCAACTCCGGACCCAACAACTATTGCTCACCCAATTTTGTCAGCAGGTAGGAGTATGACATTTACGACCATACAACGCTTCATAGGGTGCCATCTGGATACTGGATTGATAACTATTGTTATATGCAAATTCTGCAAACTGTGAAAATCCTTCCAACTACCCCTGAAGTCGATAACACAGCCTCTTAACATATCTTCCAAAATCTGAATTACCCTCTCAGACTGACCATCAGTCTGTGGATGAAACACCGTGCTGAAATCTAGTCTTGTACCCAACGCTTAATGCAACTCTTTTCAGAACCACGATGTAAGCCTGGGGTCTCTGTCTGATATGATAGACACTGGTACCTCGTGTAACTTCACAATTTCTGCTACATACAGCTTGGCTAACTTCTGAAGTGAATAATCCACACGAACAGGTATGAAATGAGCAGACTTCGTCAACCGATCGACAATCACTGAGTCTTTCTTAGTAGGCGGAAGAGGAAGCCCACTAACAAAGTCCATAGTTATCCTCTCCCACTTCGAAAGTGGAACCTTCACTGGTTGTAGCAACCCTGATGGCAACTGATGTTCCACCTTTACCTGCTGACACATTAAGCGCTTACCCATAAACTTGGTAACCTCTTGCTTTAGACCTGTCCACCAAAACTATTCACGCAAATGTCGATACATCTTACTCCCACGAGGATGAATAGTGTACAGGCTACTATGCGCTTCCTGCAGAATCTTCTGCCTCAACTTGAAATCCTTTGGCATACAAATCCTTCCACGAAAGCACAATACTCCATCACTGTTCAAACTAAAATATTCTATCTCACCACTCTCCACTTGCTGAAATCTAAGACTTAACGATTCATCTGACAACTGCTTTTCTTTAATCTGACTTACACATGAAGGCTTCACTTAAAGTTTAGCTAACAAGCTCCCATCTTCATATAAAATGAGATGAGTAAACATTGCCCCCAAGTACGATTTTTTCTTTACGGCTCAACGCGTTCGCTACTACGTTAGCTTTACCCGGGTGATACTCAATTGAGTAGTCATAATCTTTCAACAATTCAATCCACCTCCGTTGCCTTAATTCAACTCCTTCTGGGTAAGGAGATATTTCAGGCTCTTATGATCTGTGTAAATAATCAACTTTTCTCCATACAAGTAGTGTCTCCAAATTTTCAGAGCAAACACTACCGCCGCTAACTCAAGATCATGTGTGGGATAGTTCACTTCATGTGGTCTTAATTGTCGAGACGCATACGCCACCACTTTCCCCTCGTGCATCAACACACACCCTAGTCCTGTGTGCGATGCATCACAATAAATGACAAACTCCTTCCTAGCCTCAGGCTGGATCAACACTGGTGCCTCTGTCAAAATCCTTTTTAACATCTCAAACCTTTCCTACTGCTTTCCTGACTAGACGAACGGTACCCCTTTCCGTAACAACTTAGTTAAAGCTGCAGCTATCAATGAGAATCCCTCAACAAACGTTATGTAATACCCAGCTAACCTAAGGAAGCTTCAAATTTCTGCTATTGACTTCGGTGGTTTCCAGCTCAACACAGCTTCAATTTTTTGGGCCCTCAAGAACACAACATGCCCTAGAAAAGTAACTTTTCTCAACCAAAATTCACACTTGCTGAACTTGGAATACAGTTGCTTCTCTCTCAAAATCTGCAGAACCACCCGAAGTTGCGAATCATGTTCCTCTTCTGTCCTTGAATAAACCAAGATATCTTCTATGAACACTACGACAAATCGATCTAGATAGAGTTGGAATACTCTGTTCATCATATTCATAAACGCAGCTGGTACATTCGTCAACCCGAACGGCATCACTAAAAATTCATAATGACCATAACGAGTTCGAAAAGATGTCTTATGAATATCCGCCTTCTTGACCTTAAGCTGATGATAGCCTGACCTCAAATCTATCTTCGAGAAGACCAAAGCACCTCGCAGTTGATCGAACAAGTTGTCAATCCTTGGCAACGAGTACTTGTTCTTAATTGCCAACTTGTTCAATTACCTGTGATCAATACTCATCCTCATCGACCCGTCCTTTTTCTTGATGAATAACACCGGTACTCCCCATGGAGACACACTTGGTCGGATAAAACCACGGTCCAACAATTCCTGAATCTAAGCTTTAAGTTCCACCAGCTCCTTCGGCGCCATCCTATATGGGGTAATGGACACTGGAGCTATTCCCGGAAGAAGATCAATACCGAACTCTACCTCACGATTCGGAGGTAACCTTGGAAGCTCTTCTAGAAATACATTAAAGAATTCCTTCATCGTCCTAACATCTCTTACGGTCAACTTCTTGGCTTCCAACGCACTGATGAAAGCTAAAAATGCCTCACACCCTTTTTGTATCATCCTATCGACCTTTAAAATAGACACCACATTGGAGAAGTAATTCCTTCTCTCATCTATCACCAACACCTCCTTATCCTTAAGAGTCTTCAGTATCATGAGCTTAGCAGCACAATCCAAGTTTGCTCGATACTTGACCAACCAGTCCATGCCTAAAATCAAATCGAACTCGCCGAATGGCATCTCCATCAAATCAGTTGGGAAAACTATCCCTTGAACTTCTAAAGCCACATTCCTAAAGAGTTTGTTCACTACTACCGATTGTCCTAAAGGGCTAATCACAGTCATTTCCCTAGGAGCAAATTCAGATTCTATGTTCAAAGTTCCAGACATAGTACTAGCAACATACGAGTGTGTAGGCCAAATATCTATCAGTGTTGTAGATGGCAAACCAAAAATAAGGAACGTACCGATTATGACATCTAGTGCATCTCCGTCCTCTCGTCGTCTAGCTGCATAGACTAACCCAAGTTGTCTCACATTTGTATTCCCAGCACCTCTACCCAGAGCTCCACGCCCTCGACCATAACCATTTCCTCCTCTGGCCGGACCACGGCCTCTCGGTGGTTGCTGTCCACCTCTTCCAGGCTATACATAACCCTGACCAACTGGTTGTGCCCTGGTTGGCTCTTGTGGACAGTCCCTTACCAAATGACCACAGATCCACACCTGAAGCATTCTTTACTTCTTGCCCAGCACTCCCCTGAATGGAATCTACCACATCTAGCACACTACTATTTCGAGTAGTAGCAACAGGCCTTGCAACTCGACTCGGCCCATCCAAGCTAAGCTTCTTTTGGAAACTCACAGGGGATCCTAATGACCCAAAATTCCTTTTATTCTTACCTCTGTTCCTATCCTGATTATGTCTTTCAAATCGCTTCACCTCTTTGGCTATCTTTGCCTTCTCAACCAAAACAGCGAATTCTCTTTCCCGTTACAAAGCTATCAGTACTCACAACTCGTCCTTCAGACCATCCTCAAATCAAACACAATGTTCATGATATGTCACAACAATACTCCGGGCATATCGGCTTAGTCATAGGAATTCTGCCTCATATTCAGCCACTTTCTTATTCCCTTGGACCAAATTGAAAAATGCCCTCCTCGAGCATCCACTTAACCTACTCCAATGTACATTCCCTGAAATGCTGACTTAAAGAAGTCCCGGGTAATGCGATCAGCTGCTTTACCATCCCTTACCATGAGCCGCCACTAGCACGCCTCATCTCAAAGAAGGGACACTAGTCCTTTCAACTTCTCTTCTGCGGTACAGTCAAGATCATCCATAATTCGTTCGACTTCCTCCAACTAGTACTCGGCTATGTTAGGAGCTACACCAAAAATACCCCTAAACATCTTAGCTCCATTAGCTCAGAGTCGCTCAGAAATAAATTTTTGAGCCACTGACCCTGCACTTGCTCTAGCAACCTACTCCAACACACGTAACATAGCTTGAGACACAACATCTTTTCCACCAGTTTGGTCCTAAAATCCCACTTCCGCAATTGGTGATGCCGACACTTCACCTTCTAGCCCATGCCCTAATTCCGAGGGTTCAGCCTCAACACCCCGGCCTCTACCACAGCTACACATACCCCGTCCATGTCCTCTAGTGCTCATGACTATCAATTCAACTTAATCTGATTAGAAGTTTTATGAATTAGTACTTCTTCCACTGTTTATTACCGAACAGTCTTATGAAATTAGCATTAGAAGTGGATTTTCGCAAGAAATATTTCTAAGGGTCTCTATTCTTAGAGTGGTATTTCTTAAAACTATCCATCACAACATTTCATAAAAATTCAAGCAATAATTAGGGAACTTACCATGCGGTTTAGTGCCAGAGACTCGGGTGCCATGCTTCCAGAAAATATGTATTTTTAAAACCATTTTCTAAACCGACTTTTGAAAATATTCTTAAACTCCATAACCCACAGTTGAGTTTTACAACATGGCTCTGATACCATAATTGTAACACCCCAAACCTGGTCAATACATTACGACCAAATCTGGTATGTTACAGGAAAATAAGTTTTTGAAAATTTTAATGAAACATTGAATTCCCCCAAAACATTTCATTGAGTGTCTTCAAATTATAACAATATAAAACTTTTGTTTGAAGGTTTCATATCATCTTTATATTAAATTGATCAAATAGGTTGTAAGAACTTTGTTTTACAAAAACCGAAATCGAGGAAATTCATAAACGTGACATTTGAAAACGATGTTGCAATTTTAATAAAATCTTGAGTTAATTAGTTATTCGTAACCCATCTTTTGTTAACGCTTTGAAAACTATTTGCTTATGTTTTATCTTTAGAAAAACCCCATGTTGGATAGTTTATAGAATACATAATATCAGCATTAAATCAAAACCCAAATTTAAGTTATAGCGACCTATTACATAATAAAATCTGAAACTCAAAATAAGTTTAAATAAAAAGAAACGAGTTTACGAGAAATATTACATGGCCACCTCGAAGTCCACCTCGGCTCCCAAAACCGTGATCTAAGGATTACCTACAAAATTAAGCAAAGGGCCTTAGCCCTTTATAATGCAATCGACATTAAGCCCACATAGCCCATTGGGCCTTAGCCCACACAATACAGCAAAATAATTATGCATGCAATGCTGCCCGAACCCAACCTAATTTTCCATCCTCTAGGTCACCTGAATCATCCAATCACCCGTGGCATTTTGCCATCGTGGTCCCAGACCACTTGTGACAGAGTCACAAAATATATATATACGTGGGGCCAACCTACCGTGGTCCTAGACCATCGTGACGATCTCTGAATAATATATGTAGGGCTAACCCACCGTGGTTCTAGACCACTAAGATGAGTCACTGATAAGTAAACGTGGTTTCAAACCACCGTGGTCGCAGACCACCATGACATAGTCACTCAATAAATACATGGGGCTAGCCCATCGTGGTTCCAGACTATCGTGATAGAGTCACATAATTAGACTTCCCCTTCTAGTCATTTCCCAAATGCCCATGCAACATATGGTCATACTGTGATGAATGCAACATACTTTCAATGTATAGCATATAAGTGGTTAAAACACACAATAATCTGTAAGTAACACAATAGCGAAACTTACCCGATGTCTCCAACCTTACCCACAAGGGTATATCGATTATCAAATCAGTCATTTGGCTTTCAGCCAACACAAACATTAACATAGATTAATACAGTAGAGTGTGAGCATTACACACCTAATTACGCGTAAAACTATACTCTCTACGTCGAGGCTCTCACTAGCAGGGATAACAGTGATTTGCCTATCCTAGGTAGACATCGGTTCTCTACCACACCCCGACCGAAAATCCCAAACTGCCGACACAACACGTCTTTTAAATGGCAGATTAGAGACTATGAGCACACTACCCTCCTTGGTTTGACTTACACTTGCATCCATGGAGAGACTTGATCAGTATAGTACTAAAGTGAAACAACGATTTCCCAAACAAGGGGTTTGATAATGACAGAGTAAACTAATTGAGGCTAATCATAAAGAACCAAAAGAGGGCTCCTTACTTTAAGAATCTGAATGGAAGGGTAAGGTTCGGCAGCCAACAAACCTTCAGCTTCAGACTTCAAAATGTTCAGCTATAGGGGTTTTCCAGAGTAAGCGTTCCACAACAAAAGAAGAAAAGAGGGTTTAGTCGAACTCCAACCAACAAGAACAAGCTAGCCCTTTGACTATAACCACCCAGAATCAAAAGAAAGAAATAGAAAAAGAATTGAAAGAGTCTCTCTTACCTTGGTTAACAAGAAATCTCACCATACCAAATTCGAATATGGACTAAACCAATGGGAACCCGAAAGTTGACAAAGGAGATTCGACCTCACAATTAGCACCCACCAAATGTAGAAGAAATCTTGGCAGGCAGAACTGACTATTTTACTTCTCAGAGTTTGACTAAAGAGAAAAAGAAATGAGAGAAATGGGAGGAGTGTTTCGATCACAAAAAGAAAGAAATAGGGACTACCAAAGAGTTGAGAAGGTTTGACCAACAGAAGAGAAAAGCTAGAAGGGGATTCGGCTAAAAAAGAAAGGAGTAGAGGAGAAGAGATAAAGAAGAAGAAAGAGATGTAGAAGAGAGAGAGATATGAAATGAAAAGTGGAACGATATAGGTAAGGAGAGCTTCGATTATAGTGAAGAAAACAAGTTGTGGAAGATGCACAAGGAGATTCGGCTTTTTGTAAAAGAAGTGAATGAGCAACCAAAATGAAAAAAAGGAGAAAAGACTTCACAAAAGGATTTTGGTTTTACTCTACTATTCCCACAAGCAAAAACAGCACACACACACAAAGAGCTCTCGGTTTTTGCTATCACCCACCACCATGCCGAAATTCCTAGCTAACTCCTTCACATAGCTGAAATTTTCCCCTCAAGATCCCCACATTCGGCCAACACCTCCAACACACTCTAAATCCCTTAATTTTATCCACCAAATACTCCCCATCACCCATTTCAAATCTAATGAACACTTCAAACTCCACCACTTCCTCATGTCCACTCATTTGAATGCATTGACCCCTTTAACCATCACCTTTGAAGAGTCCATGCCGAATCAAACACTCCACCACCTTGAGCACAAAAAATAAGCTCCATACGCTGTAGATGAGACTCGAACCCCTTCTCTCTTGCTGCTCCCTTGTGACATCACTCCCTTGCTCCTTAAGTGGAGTCACTTTGCCACTACACCACACACTCTACTTGTGTCAACAAACACAAAAAAATAAACATAAAGCCTACTTCTAAACCTCTTCCCCCCTAAAGTGCCCAAAAAGTAAAATTTCACCAAGGCTCTAGCATGACCCTGAGCCTCCCCAGAACCCCCAAACACACCAAAATAACAACCAGAGAAAGCCACGCACAAAGAAAAGCATAAATTGTAGAACCCTTAATTCTAGGATGTTACATTTTCAGTCAAGTTTGAAAATGGCACATTATGAGGCTTTGTATGAGCGTAAGTTTTGAATGCCTTTATATTGGACTGAACTTAAGGAAAACCAGACTCATGAGTTTGATTTGGTTAGGGAAACTAAAGAGAAGTTAAAGGTGATTCAAGATTGTTTAAAGACTGCTTCTGACAAACAGAAATCTTACTCAGATTTAAAAAGGAAAGAGATCGTGTATCAAGTCGGTGATAGAGTATTCGTGAAAGTGTTGCCATGGAGAAAAGCTCTTACATTTGACCGAAAAGGCAAATTGAGTCTACATTTTATCGGACCATATGAGATCACCAAGAAGATAGAGCCAGTAGCCTATCGACTGGCTTTGCCTTTTGAGCTAGAAAAGATTCATGATGTGTTTCACGTGACGATGTTGTGACGATATCGATCAGAACCTTCGCATGTGATTACACTGACAGTGGTTGAGATACAACCCGACATGACGTATGGTGAAGAACTTGTTAAAATTTTATCCTGGAAAGTTAAGCAATTAAGGAATAAAAGTATAGCTCTCATGAAAGTCTTATGGTAGAGACATGGGGTAGAAGAGGCCACATGAGAGCCCGAGGAGGCTATGAGGAACCAGTACCTAAACCTTTTTACTGGTAAGATTTTCAAGGACGAAAATCCCTAAGGGGGAGAATTGTAACAGTTTGACTTAGGGCTTAGTTAGAATAGTAGTTCTAGACCATAAATCCAAAGTAGAAAAATGTGTTTAAATGATATTATGAGGTTTATGAGGTGTTTGCATCATTCTACAAAAATCTCATGAAGGAATTTTGTTAATTAGTGAATAAATTGGCCACTAGGACTAAATTGAAAAGATTTGAAAATATGAGATTCTAGAAGATTTAAGTATGAAATAGAATTATAAAAATTACTAGAGGTCCTTATTTAGAAATTAGACCATTATATATTAAGATGGTAAAAAATAGACATGGGAAGGAAAAATCTCAAGAAAGAGTCATTAAAGGCATTTTTGTCATTAGGTAAATAAAAGATTAAAAAGGGAAAAAGAAGCTAAAAATCATGTCCATCTTTATCCTCCATAGTCAAAAATTTCATGGACTCCATAGCTAGAGTTTCTTCAATTTTTCAAGCTCAAAGTAAGTGCATCCTAGCCTAGTTTTTAATGTTCTTCGTATTTTTAAGACCCTTGTAGCTCGGTTTAGTTATTTCTAGCTATATTTTGAGCTAGGTTTATGTTCAAAAATTTACCCATGTATGACATGCATGTATTTTGATGTTTTATGGAAGAATATGAAAGTTTGATGTATGATAAACATCTTTTTCTAAGTGATTTTCATGAAAAATGCATAAAAGGACCAAATTATAAAAGTTATGGAAATAGTCATACATGAGTGAAATAATGGAAATTGAATGTTATCATAGTTGAGAATATGATTCGGCTAGGCTTGAAATGCAAGAAAGTTGTATAAAAATCATTTTACGAGCCTAGGGACAAAAGTGTAATTATGATAAAGTTTAGGGGAAAAATGTAAATTTTGCCAAAGTATGAGTTATGAGTCAATTTAGTCACTGTGAGTATTAAACAAGTTAAATTGTTATTATAGATCAAGAAACGCGAAGCCCAGACCGAAACCGAGGCAAGAACAAAATTGTGGACTAAATTGCATAATTACACACACTTTGAGTACTGAGGTAAGTTTGTGTGAAATTGAGCCTACATACATTGTTATGTTTAAATTTCTTATTATTTTTGTGATACACATATTATTTGCATGAAGTTAAATTAATGATACCTTGATGAGAAAGTGACTGAGAACATGTAAGTGAAAGTCCCGGTTGAGGATTCGGAATAACGAGGATACCAATATTACAACATGAGATAAGGAAAGCCTGTGTAAGACCATGTCTGGGACTTGAAATCGGTATAAAGGAATGTAGGTCCTGTGTAAGACCATGTCTAGGACATGGCATCGGCACCAAACGTAGATCCTGTATAAGACCATGTCTGGGACATGGCATCAGCATCAAATAAGGAAGGTCTCGTGTAAGACCATGTCTGGAACATGGCATCGACACCATACAAGGACGGTCCCATGTAAGACCATGTCTGGGACATGGCTTCGGTACCAAAGGAGAATCTTCAGTAAGACCATGTCTGGGATATGGAATCGATATCAATCTAAGGAATCCCGTGTAAAACCATGCCTGGGATATGGCATCGATATCAAGAGGTGATTCCATGTAAGACCATATCTGGGATATGGCATTGGCATTGAGGCTCATACATGATGAGATTGAGTATCCTATGACATTCCAAGTAATTCAACGGGTAAAAGAGCTAAGTGTGAAAAAGGTAACAAAAGAACCAAATAAGTAAGGATAATAGCAAGTTAAGCTATACCAAGATGATAAAGAGATCTAGTTAAGTTAAGGAAGAGAATGAGTTGAGTTTCTGTTTACATTAGCAAAAGTGCTAAACCATGTGATTAAGTGATACAGGTACCATGAGTAAAAGTACAAGTTATGAAATCATAATGTGATGGGTAAGAGTAAGCATGAGTAAGTATGCTTGAGCACTTGAGACTTATGTTGCTCTTGTTTCATGAGATGGATGAGTTTATTTTGAGCATTTATATTGCTACATAAATTTCATGCAAACTTACTAAGCTATATGCTTACCCCTCTCTTTTCCCTTTTTCCTTGTAGTATCGCCAAGCTAGCTCGGGGATCATAGGCGTTGGAGCTCAGATCACACTATCAATCACTATTTTAGAATAGCAAAGTTTATTTATTTTGAGTATGGCATGTATAGGAGTTTGATCATTTTGAGTTATGTCATATTGTGAGTTAAAGGCTTGGCTATTAAGATTATACATTCTTTTTGTTTATAGCCAAAGAAATTGGCTAATATTTGTTAAGTTCTATATCTTATTGAAGATGAGTTTTTATGAATTTTACAAGTGATGTTTTAAGGATTATTCCTAGTGTATAAATGCTATGTTATATGTTGCTTGTGTTGGTATAAGTGTGTTGATGCTTCAGGGTGGCAATTAGCTTGGAAAATAACCTCTAAGTGTCCACACGGGTAGACACACGGAGCGTGTGTCTAGGTCGTGTGTGACACACAGTCAACCCCCATGGGTGTGTTGATAGGCCGTGTATCCCTTGCATTTTGGTTACAAGAATTCGAATCATCACACGGGCCAGCACATGGGCGTGTTCCTAGGCCGTGTGCTTCTTAATTGGTTGTTGAGTCATAAACAGAATACCTTAGTTTTCACACACGGGTGAGGACACGAGCGTGTCTAGGTCGTGTGAAATGTGTTTGACCGTGTGAAAACCCCTGTAGGTTCGAAATAAAAAATAAATTCTATATGGGCGTGCAACCCCTATTTAGGCAAAAATTTTCAAAGAGTGTATAAGTTTCCAGTTGAACTCCAAAACATTCCGGATGTATGTTTAAGGCCTCTTAGGCCCATGATATGTATGTTATGACTAAGAAAGAAAAGTTTTAAGTTGGAATGAATTTTTATAGCCCGTTATTACATGTTCAAGCAAGGTTAAGCATGGTAATGCCTCGTATCCGGTCCCGGCGTCAGACACGGGTAAGGGGTGTTGCAGTGTGCCCAAGCCGTGTGAAGTCTGCACTTGAATTTAGGAATTTAATTTGCCACACGGTCTAAGGACACGAGCATGTTCCTTGGCCGTGTGACCTTACTAGGATGATGACGTCAGAAACAGAATGTCAAGATTTTTACACATGGGCTAGGACACAGGCGTGTCATGGCCGTGTGAGGGACACGGGCCATGGACACAGGTGTGTGTCGGGTAGTGTGAAAACCCCTATAGGTTCGAGATGAAAAATAAATCTACATGGGCGTAGAGCACGGGCATGTGATATAACACACGAGCGTATCCCTTCTTCCACACGGGCGTGTGGATTGTTTGATGAGAATTTTTTTCTAAGTTTTTGTAGAGGTCTTTTAAAGAATTCGGTTTGATTCTGAATCGTTCATAAAGTGTGTTTTAGGCCTTGTAGGCTTGTTTAAGGGATTATATGAAAATTTTAAATTTGAGTGGAAAGTCATGTCTCGGTTTAGCATGATTGCTTGTGTATGAGTCTGGTAACGCCTCGTATCCTGTTTCGGCATCGAATATGGGTAAGGGGTGTTACACCCTACACCTTAATTGTTGCAAAATAGAATGCTCAGTATTGAGCACACCGGCAGAGACACGAGCGTGTATCTCAGCCGTGTGGACGGCACGGCCTCTAACATGGGCGTGTGCCCTGGCCGTGTGAAGTCTGCACCTATTTTATGAAGAATTATGAAAATTAAATCGACCACACTGCCTAGCACACGAGCGTGTGACACGGCCGTGTGGCACAAGTCAGAGAGCTCCCTATTTTGAACACGACCTATAGCACGGGCGTGTCCAAGGGTCGCACGGGCACGTCCCTTGGACTACACGAGCGTGTTAGTCTTGTTTTAGTGAAAAATTTTCTAAGTGTTGTGTATTTTTTTAAAGTTCCCAGTTTAGTCCCAAACCACTTCCAATACATGTTTTGGGCTTCGTAGGATAGTTTTAGGGATGGTATGAATGTATGTGAAAAGTTTTAAATTTGGATGGGAATTACGTCTCGGTTTAAGTCCGATAATGCCTCGTACCCTATTCTGGAGTCGAATACGGGTAAGGGGTGTTACAACCATGATATCTCAAGATATATGTTTTCTTGTATTTGTTATAATGGTGATCTCTAAATGATGCTTATTATGATATATATTTTTGGTTTTATGTCGGTTGACATTTAAAATCGATATAACAATAGATGGTAAAGACACAAAATTTTTTGAAGGGAGATAGTACCTTAGCAACAAACTCAGTTTAAGATGATGAGCTGATGTTGATATTTTATGAACTTTGCTTGAACGAAATCAATGCCAATTATAGATCGACAACTCATCTTAACTCAAAAGCATGGGAAAATGTTATTGTTCTTTTTCAAGTAAGAACACAAAAAATTATGAAAAACTCAATTGAAAAATAAGTGGGATATGTTAAAAAAAGGAAATAATGGACAAAGTTGCTTAAAGAATCTACTGGTTTAGGATGGTGACCATTTAAAAGGACTATCGATGCTACTGAAGAATACTGGGCTGAAAAAATATAGGTTAGTGTTAACTTTATCAATATCTTAATGCATAAAGTTCATTGAAATTAATAACTTATAAATATAAAACTCTTAGTACAACAATTAATATTTTACATATTATGTAGGAAAATCCCAATGTTAAAGGATATAAGATAAAAAAATTGATCCACGGTTGAATGAATTAATGTGGCAAATGTTTGGTGACATTGTAGCCACTGGAGAGCATGCATGAGCACCTTCGTCTAGTGTTCTTCCAAGTAGGGCTCCTATGGGTGATGATACACCCAATGAAGGATTTGGTAATTTAGATGAACATACTAATGAGAATGAGGTATTCCTCTTAATAAGGCACTATCAAAACCTTCTTATGAAATTTTTATTCAAAGCACGAACACTTAGGGTTATACTCGATAAAGAAAAGAAATCAAGTTCAAGTAGAAAATTATCAAGAAAGACATTAACTACTTAGATTGATAAGTTGTTTGAGAGTATGTCTAGTCCAAGGAAGTCGATGAATGAAAATATTTTCCCTCACTCTTAATTTTAGATGTAATAGGTGCTTTGTGTGCTTTGGGAGATGAAATTAAAAAAAAAAGAACTGTACTTTTTTGCCATTAAAATGCTCTAAATGCCGGTGAAACGAGATGTGTTTTTTAACTTAGATCCAGATGTTAGGGTTTGGTGGCTTCGATGTGAGTATGTTTAACAAAATCCAAATGCATCATTTTAATACTTGTTAGCAACATCCTCATTTCCTTCCAAACAATTACATCAACCAACTTCATCATAAGGTCCTTAGGGTTATTAGTGTGATATGACTATGCTACTTTTTTTATGTGTAAAACTAATGTATGATACTTTTTATGGTATGATTTTATTCAAGTTTCTTTATGTTTTATAGAATGTCACAAAATATGAAATTATTTTCACTTGGTTACTTTTTAATTTATGAATGAATTTAATAATATGTAAAAGATTTTTTATATGAATCCTGATACCCTTGAATTAAGTAAAGAATTTCAACGAAGAATAACCACAATTGTTACATAAGTTGAGCACAACAATTATCATGAAAAGGAAGAATATGTGTTATGTAACACCCCAAACCCGATTTAGAAGTTTTGACCTGAATTTGGCAAGCTACATTAGCCACCAAAGTGACTCTTTGTTGACTCCCAACCTAACTTCCAACACTAAGTCTTAACAAAAGTTGCACTAAATTAAAGACAACAATGAAAATAGAAAGCAAACATGTGAGCTTCACAAACAAACATAAGTAGGTTTACATGCCTTATAACAACATATGTAAGTGTTCACAGCACAACTTAGACTTTTCAAACGACAACATAGTTTACATAACAAGAAAACATATAAGTTTGCAGTTTAGTTTAAGGCACATGCTTGCATACTTATTAGACTTTGCATGAAGCCACATAACACAAGATTTCACTTAACAACAATCAACATAAGTTTGCAAAGCACACAATATATCATAGGATTATATACAAAGGGACATGTTCACTAAATATGAAAAATTCATAGATATATCATGCTTTGGAAAATAGACAGACTTTGCAATAATAGGAACATGCATGCAAGGTTATTATATTTCAATAGTTTTAGTATATAATCATGGGTTCACATATCTTACTAATGGTTCACATGTAATAAAATAATCATAATAGGGGTACGCGTAAAATTAAGGTGCACATCACTTACACGGACCACTTTTGTTTATAGGATCACAGAGTCAGGGGTACGCATGTAAATATGGCATGCAACATGCAATAAACCTTAATCACAAATCTATCTTGTATGTAAATAAAACATAGTACTCTCATGCATGAACATCATCAACTTTATTTATGAAATATCAAGTACTTTAAACATGGTTCGCAAATCAATGTTCTAAGAATTTAAACATATCAAAATAGTCTAAACTTCAAATAATATTGTCATATTCATAAAGTTAGAAATATAACATTTAATTCTAAACCAATAACAATAATCCTATTACCTTTAATCCAAGTTCGCCAAAATCTGCTTAGGAGTGCACCTCGCCACATCATCAACCTCACCAATGCCTATTTGTGACCTACTTACCTGAGAAGAAGTAAGAGAGGAGTGGGTGAGTTCATTGTGAACTTAGTGAACAATCAGAAACGTTAGAATATGTTTTAGAAACAGAAAAAAAAACTTTAGTCTTGAAAATGTTTTGTGTGATGGGTTCGCAGGTGAGGTTGCAAGACCCAGTTCACATTTTATTAGGAAACATAACTTTGGAAAACAGTGTAAAAAACTTATTAACCTTTTCTTAAAGCATACTTAGCAGGGCTCACCTTAAAATCGCGAGGCTTACTTTTGTTTATCAAAAACCTTTAAAAATCGAGTCTGGGTTTTCCCTAAAATTGTTAAGCCAACTCGCACTTAAAAAAAACATTTTCTTTGAACAGGCACTTTGAGACATATCACACTAGCTCGCATAAAGTTAGGATCATTGAGAAGCACAAACACTGAAGCTCGCATGGGGAGCTTTGCTGATACACAGCTTGTCACTTAAGCTTGTATGAGGAGCTTCACTGATACACAACTTGTTACTTAAGCTCACAAGCGGAGCTTTGCTGATGCACAACTTGTCACTTAAGCTCACGTGAGAAGTTTCGCTGATACACAATTTGCAAAATCACTTTTGAAAACATTCTTTAAAACCTTAGCTCGCATAGGAGCTCGCACAAAACTGTGCTTTAAAAATCATATTTTCAATCCTTATTTGAAAACAAAGGTTCATATTTTTAAAACATATCTTTTTAGAAAATTTACCTTTTTAGAAAACATAATTCTTAAAAGAAAACATATCAGTATAAATTGAACAACATGACAGTTAACATACTTTAAATAATTCCAGACCACTCACCAAAAAATGGAGAAACTTAAACAAGTTTAGCTTTGCCTTTTTCCTTGCTAGTAGACTACCTGACTAGTTTGCAGAAAACACACATATTACTTAAATAAAAGAGAACATACAAAATTCATGCAATGCGAACCTGGACAATCATACCTAACAAGACTGATGGCAGAATATTCAGTGAATAATTTCACAGAATTAAGGGTCGTATTTATAGACCTAGGAGGCTTGATAATCTTAGGATACCCTACTTGAATTAGGAAAGATGTTACTTGCATGTAAAGATTCCTAGATACATTATATTTTTATTTCCTAATTTGAGTCTAACTGTATCTTTGACTGGCGAACCCTAGTTCACAAAACAGATCGACAAACCCCAACTCACCAACAAATTAGCCAACCTGCCTCATAGATAAACTGGTAAACCCCCTACCACATCTTCAAGCATACACTGCTACTGGAAAACCCCAATGCTGATACTCTTTCGACAAAACCCTAGATTACCTAAACCTTGGTGAACACCCAGTTCGCCTAAAACGTGGCAATTAATGAACTCATGTCATGATTATGAAATTAGTTGTACCATGTTTAAGTTACTTTATAATCAGCAAGTTAAGGAAATTTTAATACGAACTTACTAAGCAATAATTTGCCTACGTCTGTTGTGTTTGATCCTTTGTAGATTATCAAAAGTTATTGTCGATTGGAAGTCAAGTCGGAGCTCACACTATCCATTGATCAACTCAGTAGATTTTTTATCATTCTGTGATAGGTTACAAGTGGCATGTAAATAGGCATTTTATTTACAAGTGTGTATGTATAATTTGGTGTTTAAATTGGTTTGTAATGGGAATCTTTAGTTGAATTATATTTTGGATGTTTTGGAAACCATGTTTAGGTCATGTGATGCATTTGGCTTATTGATGTTTTGAGAATTTGATGGTGTTTATGTGAAATTGATTATGGTATGAAAATGGTGGCATGACTGGAATAAAAGGGCAAGTTTAGGTGTTGATATGTTTTGAGACAAGGTGATATGTAAATGCTTTGGTCATTTTGCTTAAGGCTTGTGTGGTGAATAATAGTTGAATGTATAAAAATTGTACATGGATTATGAATGGTGTTTGAATGGTCATGTATGTTAGCTTGAAGTTGTTTGAATTGAGGTGCCAATTGTGGCATATTGGTTAGGGACATAGGATGTTTGAATTATGAAATGTTTTGGGCATGTTTTGGTGATTTTTTATTAGGTTTGTAAGATGGTTTAATGTTGCTTGTGATATAAGTGATATTGTTTTAGGTAACTTGAGGAAAAATGATCAATTAGGTACACACGAGCTGATACATGGCTTGACACACAGTCGTGTGGCATACACAGGCATATGGCACTACCATGTGGTCTGTGTGTTTTAGGCTTCAATTTGGCACACATGGTCAGAGTTAGTTACATGGTGTAGAGACACGACCGTGTGCCTCATTCCACACAATTTAAGTCCTTACAGATGGTTAGTCAAAACGATCATGTCCTATGGCTTCAAATGGCTTTGGGCTATCACACGACCTAGTCACACAACCATATACCCCTGTTTTGTATCTTTACCTCATTTTTTTGAAATGTTAGAATGAAGTCCTTGCTTCATTTTAAATTGTTTTATATCTTCACTATGTTCGATTTAACACTGTTAGGATATGAATGGTATGATTTTATTTGTGTTTAATATAATTAATAAATGTATAGAAATATTTTGGTCTGGTATAGCATGATTCTTTTCTTTTTGTTTTGTGAAGGGTGTTACATTTGTAAATAGAGAATTAAATTCGAATGCAACAGAGAGATTTCAATTATCTGGGAAAAATGTTAGTCGTATTTCTACTAATATGTTGCATATATTTGCTTGAATAGGAGTAGATACAATTAAACACACTGAAGGTCAAATCGAGGAAGTACCGAATCATATTCAACATGGTACAAAAAACTGTAAAACATAATATTTCATAAAACACAATATTATTCACATGTTCTTTTCTATTGATAAGTGGATATCCTTCTAGCTCTTCACTTTGACTGAAATTCTTAACATGTCCCAAAATGTAGCATAAAGCTAAGCACTCTCCAAACACACCAATATATCCCATTGAATGAAGCTTAACTCAACATTCCCTTATTCCTCCTAACCTGTCCCAAGCCTTCTCGCCAAAAACACAAAACACAAAGGTGAGTACTCAATCTTATAGCATGCCATTATATCCAACGATTTCAAAAATTATGGTGTCAAAACATTTACTTAAACATAAAGCTCGTGGGTCATGAGGAGCTCACAAAACACTGTTCATAATTTGAAATATAAAGAAAGCTTACTCTCGGAACTTAGGATAAAACCCTAAGCTCCTAATTAACACTATGGGTCGCACATACATGTGGCAATCCCTGAACATTCACCAATTTGCTGAAAGCTTTAAACAAGCTTTGTTTTTCCCTTGTCATTGCTTGCCGATGGTTCCATTAGGTTCACAATTTCACAAGCATACACAAGTCATGTAACAACCCTTATCTATCCCAATCACCGAACCCGAGTAAAAGGATACTACAGTAACATTCAACAATCGATAACTATTTACTAAACAATACTTAATTATTGATAATTGAAATCCTATAATAATAAAACATATTATAATTTAAACTCTATAAGTAACGAATTGTATAATCCAAGCACATAATAAGATATATTTACAAAATTCCCAAAGTTTTAAAGAAAATAATGAAAATATGTAGTTGGTACCAATACTTAAACGATACCTTTCTGAAAATCGATACCAAAATTGAATACTATTGTAACACCCCAAACCTGGCCTAGAAGTTAGGCCCAAATCTGGCATGCCACATTGAAGTATTTTTCAAAAACCATGGTTTCATTGAAAACCCTCCTTAATATTTTAAAAATAAAGTCTCAGTTTGTGTTCGTTCAATTGCAAAACTTGGTTCATTGAAAAGTTAATCACTTGTAAAATTGTTATAACTTCTTTAAAAATCTCTTTTAGTTATGGAAGCTGATTTAAGGTAAAGAAGTTTAAAACGTATATTTTTAAAACGGTAATTGGGTTGAAAACTTGTCTACGTCTAACAGATATAAAATGTAACAAAATCCCAAATTTAGAATTAAATCCAGAGAGGCCTTATTACAGAAATTAAAACCCAAAACGGAATTTAAAACATATATAAAGTCCAAAGCATAACAATCGCAGTCGTGTGGTCACCTCCGAGTCTCTAGCAGCACCGATCCTCTTAATGCTGGGGATTACCTGCACAGTTAAAAACAGGGTGAGTTTACGTAAAACTCAGTGTGTAATCCCCTTACTAGAGTAATACCAATATACGTAAATTGGGCTGAAATAGTCAGGCGAAAGCCCTTTAACGATAATAATGACAATCAATTGAGCATACGTGGGCTAAAGCCCACTACAATACCATTTGGATCACAGCCCATAGCAGAATCAATTGGGCTTAGCCCAAACCAATAACAGAACAAGTGGCCTAAGCCCAGTACAGTGTCAGATCTCATAAACAAAATGCAACAGTATAAGGATGTAACCCAACTCGATCCAGCCAACAAACCACTCGTACCAACCAACACACCATGTGGGGACTAAGTCGACCCACCCAACCAACACACCAATGTAGCAAAGATAGTGATAATAGTAACACAAAGAAAGCTATCGGCAGCGATGGCGTGGCCCACCAAGAATATCGTAATACGTGGCGAAGCCACTAGAACAGTAAAAACATGGTAGAGCCACTAGTACAGTACTTCCTCCAAATCAGAATCCCAACACTAATGCAGAATGTCGTGTCAATCATGCTCAATCATTACACATGTATGCAAAATGGCCATGCTCAATAGCAGTCATTTAGACATATATTAAAAACGTATCAGTCACACGACCACAATCAAGTCAATTAAAACACAGTCATACGATGACAATCAAATCAATTAAAACACAGCCATACGATCATAGTCAAATCAGTCAAATCACAATCTAAGTCAGTCATTTACCCACAAGGGCAAAATAGTCATTTTACCCTAAAGAGTATTTAGGTAATCCTACCCTTTAGGGGTATTTTAGTAATTCTACCCTACATGGGTATTTCAGTAATTCTACCCTACAGGGGTATTTCAGTAATTCTACCCTACAGGGGTATTTCGATAATTTTACCCTATAGGGATATTTCAGTAATTTTGCAAACTAGGGTATTTCGGTAATTTTGTAAACTTGAGGTATTTCGATGATTTCACAAATTGAGGGTATTTTAGTAATTTTACAAATCGAGGGTATTTTGGTAATTTCACAAATCGAGGGTATTTCGATAATTTACAAATTGAGGGTATTTTGATAATTTCACAAATCAAGAGTATTTCTATAAATTCAAAAATTAGGGGTATTCTAGTAATTTCACAATCTAAGGGTATTTCGATAATTTTACAAATCAGGGGTATTTCAATAATTTCATAAATAGAGGGTATTTCGATAATTTTACAAATCAGGGTATTTTGATAATTTTACAAATTAAAGGTATTTCAATTATTTTGCAAATTAGGGGTATTTCAGTAATGTTGTAAATCAAGAGTATTCGACAATTTTGCAAATGGGGGTATTTAGATGATTTCATAAATTTAGGGTATTTTGGTAATTTTACAAATCAAGAGTATTTCGATAATTTCACAAATCGAGGGTATTTCGGTAATTTCACAATCTGAGGGTATTTCAGTAATTTTACAAATCAGGGGTATTTCAGTAATTTTACAAATTAGGGTATTTCGATAATTTTATAAATCGGGGCTTAATGATCCAATAGAAGGTCCACCGTAGCCTAGAGAGACTTAAGTAACCCAAACAGACACAACAGTGTAAATGGGCCTAAGGCCCATTACTCGACAAGTGGGCCTACACGCTCGTGTGGCCCAATCAGCCCAGAAATAGCCTCGACTATATGAACAGCACAGTTCAAACCAATAGAAACCATATAACATTAATTTTATCTATATGGGTCCCACTAGCCCAATGGGCCCACACGACCCATTGCCCAAAAACAACTATAGCCATGTGGACTACACGACTCGGTCTAACATTTACCACACTATGCAAATTTAATCCGTGTGGGGCCCATAGACCCATTAGGCCCACTCGGCCCATTTCGGCCCCAACACGGCCCAAAACGACTAAGCGCATGAGAACGCTCATGGTGGCCTCAACCATCTTACGCCCATATTCGTGGGCTCGGTCCACCATACGTGCGATCACACGCTTGTGTGGCATCATTCGCCTGTATTTCAGCTTTTCGGCATTTTGTCGATCTACGATTAGAAGGAGTGTGGCTACACACACTCTATCGGCTTTCTTGGCAACTATCTAATACAGGGTACTGTTACACACCTGATCACGTAGAGTACTAAGAATTCCCGTACGTTGGAACCTATTCAAACATAACAATAGTTAATCACTTATCAATAGGGTTAAAAGAATATTAACCAAACCCCCTAGTCGAAGGATCGACTACCACTTATCTTGACTCGATCGGTCAACTGTGATTCACCGACTCGAACCAGAGTTTGGTCTAGCTACCCTTTCGCATCTTGGCTGAAAGTCTTGAATAGCCGACACCGCACGCCTCTTAAACTTGGGAGTAGAGGCTACAAGCTCAACCTCAGCCGGTACCTTTGCCATTGCTTTATTACTAGCACCTTCATCACCGATCAAAAGTTCTAAAACCCGAGAAGACATACACAGAAGAGGAAGCGGTCATAAGGGATCGCACCATTGGCTTAAGCAGTAAAAGAAAGTACTAAAAGGAATCAGGAGACTTACTGATTAGCAGAGCCATTGTAGAATCGAAATAGAGTGGGAAAGAAAATAGAGAATTGGTCACCACAGAACTATCAAGAAAAAGATTCGGTTCACCCCAATTGGAAACCGAAATCAGATGAAGGTGACTGGTATTCGGCCTAGGAGAATGAAGGGAGAAGAGGGAACAGAAGAACTTAATTCGGTCTAGCCCCAAGGAGAAAAGGAAGTATGCAAAAATGACAGAGAAGGATGTGCAAAAGAAAAGAAGGGTTTCAAGGAGAATTCAACACTTGATTTATGTGTTTCGGCAAAAGAGAACTAAAAAGGAAAAATACTCGAGTGGTCAAAAGTGCAAAACCCCAAACAAAAAAGAGAAACTCTCAAATAGCAGAGAAAGAATTTGGCTTCTACACTCTTCCCAATTGCCGAAAATACACCAAATGAAAGCCCCTAGCCAAATTTTCCCTACTCAAGCTCCCCATTTGGACAAGACCTCCTCACATTCCAATTCCTTAGAAATCTCCACAGATTTCTCCTTGATTTGCTCCCAACCTCCCATTCTAATTCATTCAAACTTGATGACCAAGTCTCCAACCACCTCTACAGAGTTCCAGTCCAATTCCAACACCACCTTAGCTCAAGCAGCAATATAAACATACAATTGTGCATGCCATGCCTTGAACCTCAAACTCCTTACCACACATGTAGCACCACCTTGGCACTAGACCACTCACTCTCTTTGTGACGCATTTTACCTTAAATTAATTAAGAGGTTTAAAAGCAAAGGTCTAGGTTCCTTTAAAAGAAAAACCAAAATAAATTGTAAGAGCCAAGACTTGAACTCGGGCTCCCTTGCAACCTTAATGACACCACAACCATTAGACCACATGCTTCCTTGTGTCATTTTTTTAACATAATAATTTAAAACGCCTACATCCAAGCATCTAGGGTTTTATCTACTTAAAACCAAAATTTTTATTAAAGCCCAGGTTTGAACCCATGACTTCTCCAATACTTCTCAGGATCCTTAACCACTAAAACAGACATACTTTTGTGTTATTCACTTGCACAACTAAATTTCAATCCCTCTGATACGCGAAGCCCATTTCTTCTAGGCCCAAAAGTTGGGGCATTTCAATACTACCCCCTTAAAGAAATTTCTTCCTGGAAATTTTCAACTATCAGAATAGTCGCACATCCTAACCTACAACACTACGCTCTCGCTGCGCACTCTGATCCTAATAAGACAAGCACACACCCAAAACATCTATCCATCGGAGTAGATAGATATCACACACATATCATTCTAGAATACACACAGAATAAATACAAACTCTAACTTTAAACGTAGCAATACAGTCTAATATCTAAGAAATAACAGTATTTCTATCTACTACTTTTCAACGAAAACAAACAACAGTTTCAAAAACTTACGAATTCAGCACTAGAGACTCGGTGTACCACACTTTTAGGAAAAATACCTCAAAATTTTGAAAGCCCATTCTACAATTGAGTTTTACAACATCGCTCTGATACCACTAATGTAACACTAAACCTGGCCCAAAAGTTAGGCTCGAATCTGGCGTGCCACATTGAAGTATTTTTCGAAAACCATGGTTTCATTGAAAACCCTCCTTAATATTTAAAAACTAAAGTCTAAATTTGTGTTTGTTCAATTGCAAAATGTGGTTCATTGAAAAATTAATCGCTTTTAAAATCGTTATAACTTTGTTAAAAATCTCTTTTATTACGGAAGTTGGTTTAAGGTAAAGAAGTTTAAAACATATGTTTTTAAAACTGTAATTGGATTAAAAACTCGTCTACGTCTAACAAATATAAAACGTAACAAAATCCTAAATTTAGAATTAAATCCAGAGAGGCCTTATTACAGAAATTAAAACCCAAAATGAAATTTAAAACATATATAAAGTCCAAAGCATAACAGCCGTAGTCGTGTGGTCACCTCCGAGTCCTCGCAAAGACCGATCCTCCTAACGCTGGGATTACACGCGATTAAAAAGCAGGGTGAGTTTACAAAACTCAGTGTGTAATCCCTTACTAGAGTAACATCGAGATCTGTAAATATAAAACCAAACGACTGGGTTAAAGCCCTTTAACAAGATAAAGATGCAGTCAGTTCAGAGCATATGTGGGCCAAAGCCCACTACAATACCATTTGGGTCACAACCCATAATAGAATCAATTGGGCCTAGCCTAAACAAATAACAGAACAAGTGGCCTAAGCCCAGTACAGTGTCAGATCTCATAAACAGATATGCAAAAGTATGAGGATGCAACCTAACCTGATCCAACCAACACACCACCCGTACCAACCAACACACCATGTGGGGACTAAGTCGACCCACCCATCCAACACACTAATATCGCAGCATAGCTGCTAATAGTAACGTAGTAAAGCTGCTAGCAACAGTAAACGTGGCCCATCCACTAATATCAGAATACGTGGCGATGCCACTAGAATAGTAAAAACATGGCAGAGCCACTAGTACAGTACTTCCTACAAATCAAAATCCCAACACCAGTGCAGAATGTCATGTCAGTCATGCTCAATCATTACACGTGTATGCAAAATGGCCATGCTTTGTAATAGTCATTTAGACATATATTAAAAACGTAATAGTCACAAGACCACAGTCAGGTCAATTAAAACACATTCATACGATCACAGTCAAATCAATTAAAACACAGTTATATAATCACAGTCAACTCAGTCAAATCAATCATTTTACCCTATAAGGGTATTTCGATAATTCTACCCTACAAGGGTATTTTGGTAATTTTGTAAACTGGGGGTATTTCGGTAATTTTGCAAACTTGGGGGTATTTCGATAATTTTATAAACTTGGGGGTATTTCAATAATTTTATAAATTGAGGGAATTTTAGTAATTTCACAAATCGAGGGTATTTCAGTAAATTCACAAATCGGGGGTATTTTGGTAATTTCACAATCCGAGGGTATTTCGATAATTTTACAAATCAGGGTTATTTTGGTAATTTTGTAAATTAAGGGTATTTTGGTAATTTCATAATTTGAGGGTATTTCGATAATTTTACAAATTAGAATATTTTAGTAATTTTACAAATTAAAAGTATTTTGGTAATTTTACAAATTAGGGGTATTTTGATAATTTTATAAATCGGGGGTATTTCAATAATTTTACAAATCGAGGGTATTTCGATAATTTTACAAATCGAGGGTATTTCAATAATTTTACAAATTAAAGGTATTTTGGTAATTTCACAAATCGAGGGTATTTCGGTAAATTCACAAATCGAGGGTATTTCAGTAATTTCACAATCCAAGGGTATTTCAATAATTTTATAAATCAGGGGTATTTTGGTAATTTTACAAATTAGGGGTATTTTGATAATTTTGTAAATCGGGGCTTAATGATCCAACAGAAGGTCCACCGTCGCTTCGAGCGACTTAAGTAACCAAAACAGATATAACAGTGTAAATGGGCCTAAGGCCCACTACTCGGCCCATATGCTCGTGTGGCCCAGCCAGCCCAAAAATAGCCTCGGCTATACGAACAGCACAATTCAAACTAATAGAAATCATATAACATTCATTTTATCCGTGTGGGGCCCACCAGCCCAATAGGCCCACACGACCTATTACCCAAAAATGACCTAGCCATGTAGACTACACGGCTCGGTCTAAAATTTACCACAATATGTAGACTACGAGCAAGTGGAGACGAGAATTCACCTCAATCGTGGAAAGGATAAAGTCGTGGACTAAATCGAAGAACTAACTCATTTTGAAAACGAGGTAAGTTGTATGTGAATTTAATGCAATATTTTATCAGCATAAGTGAGAATGCTTAATGTCTTATTGATGCATGATACTTCAATGAATTAAGAAACTTATGTGAATGTGATATTGAACTCCTAATGGACCAGGATGTGTTTGGAACATGGCATCAGCGTTGATATGTGTGCCAGTGTAAGACCATGTTTGGAACATGGCATCGACATTGATATGTGTGCCAGTGTAAGACCATGTTTGGAACATGGAATCGGTGTTGATATGTGTGCCAGTGTAAGACCATGTTTGGAACATGGAATCGGTGTTGATATGTGTGCCAGTATAAGACCATGTTTGGAACATGGCATCGGCGTTGATATGTGTGTGTAAGACCATGTTTGGAACATGGCATTAGCGTTGATATGTGTGCTAGTATAAGACCATGTTTGGAACATGGCATCAGCATTGATATGTGTGCCAGTGTAAGACTATGTTTGGAACATGGCATCGGTGTTGATATGTGTGCCAGTGTAAGACCATGTTTAGAACATGGCATCGGCGTTGATATGTGTGCCAATGTAAGACCTTGTTTGGAACATGACATCGGCGTTGATACGTGTGCCAATGTAAGACCATGTTTGGAACATGGCATAGGTACCTAGAGGAGACTTCATGTATTTGACTATTTCTAGCGTATGGTGGGATGAACAAATGAATTTAAAAGTAGAGATATGAATGAAAACAAGTGTTAAGGAATGGGTCATGAGAAATTGACTCTATATGTGTTACAGTAAATGTTAGTCATGGACAATTGTAAGTAAGGATTATCGAGAAGTCTTAGATTGTATACGATTAATTAATGTTATGGATGAATTATTCTTTTATAAAGATTATGATTTCTAATTATTTCCATGCAACTTACTAAGCTTATTGCTTACCCTTTTTCATTGCCTTTCTTTCTTATAGTATTGCCAAGATAACTCGAAGATCGTAGAAGCAGGGGTTTGGAAATCACACTATCAATGACACTTTGGTATAACAATTTCAGACTTGTTTTGAATATGGCATGTATAGGACTAGGGTGCTTTGTCAAGTTGTAATTGTTAGTTAAAGTGTTGGTGGTAAATCATTTTGTAATGGGTTCTTGATTCAGGCAAATGTTTGGCAAACTCTTCTTTTTGCAATGAAGATGATATTAATGAGGTGTATGCCCCTTTTAATTATTCTTTTGCATTGACTATTTGACTGGTCAGAATTGTCTATGTATGTAGGTTTATTGAGGTCAATGTAGTATGTAATATTATTTATGAAAAATGTTTTAGATTGATCCTGATTTTAGGGTGGCAAATGGCTTGGTAAATAGCCCCTAAGTGCCAGCACGGTTGGACACACGGGCGTGTGTCAAGGCTTTGTTAACCCTGCACCTTAGTATTATTATTCAGAATAGGCCACAGGCAAATCCCACGGCCGTGTGTGTATGTCGTGTAATACACACGGTTTGGACATGGGCGTGTTCCCAGACCGTGTTAATTTAGTCAGTATATCCGGGGTTAGCACACAGTCTAAGCCCACGAGCGTGTCATGGCCGTGTGAAATTAGTCAGTAACTTCCCACGGTTGGAAGACATGGGCGTGCTTAAGGGTACACGGGTGTGTTCCAAGTCACACGGGCGTGTGAACCCTGCTTCAAAAAAAATGAGTTATTTGATTTAATTTCGAAAGTTTTCTGACATGAGTTAAAGGCCTCGTATGCCCTTGTTATATGTGTTGACTAAGAAAGGGAAGTTTCTAAGTCGAAACAAAATTTTATATCCCGTAAGTACATGTTTCAGTGAGTTCAAGCATGGTAATGTCTCGTATCCAGACCTAGTATGGTATTAGGTGTGGGGTGTTATAAGACACACGCCCGTATGTCCACCCATATGGACAAAATAAAGTTATTTCTAACTTCCTTTCTCACCCAAAATCACACCAATGACTTACACTTAAACTCACATTCAATTACCAACTATTTCAAGCATTTAAATCAAGCAAATTCTATCATTCAACATGGTATACCATTTTATGCATACATGCTTACTATCTTGCCTTGGTTTAGTCCATATGATAGGCATAATTTGATCAATTACTTAACACATGTGTATCTTCCATAGTATGATATTACAAATATATCAAATCAAACCATTGCTAAACATTCCATTGGCTAGATTACAAGCATAATTTATATTTACATACCAATGTGGCCATTATAACCTATACATTCCATTGCAACCATAATTGATTTACCATACTGTACCGACATAGGCCAATGGATAGTGTGAGTGATCTCCACCGAGCTTCCAATCCAACGAGCTTCTGGTTTACTCTAAAATAGGGGAAAATAAAATGGGGTAAGCATTGTATGCTTAGTTAGTTCGTATAACATGGTACTTAACTTACTATTTATTCTATTTTGAGATAACTATGTAAGGCATATTCAATCAAGTTGACCTCAAGCGCTACACATATCCTCATTACCTTTGTTAGTCATATTTTACATAATAACATCAAAACATATATGGGCTCAAGAAGGATCAAATTTCCAAGCACATATGCTTTTGACAACATGAATTCATTTAACATGTATAAATCATCTCTTTGTATTACATGTATAATTTCATAATAGCTCATCTCGAGTTCAAATTATTTCATGTTAGACCTTTATTCATATTTTATTCAAATTATCAATGTCACACGAGTAGTAGTACACTCAAAGTGTACAAGTCTATAACCAAGGATGAACTTATATTCATCGACCAAATTCCAAGTACAAATATCATCGTCTCATATTTCCATGTATCAATTATCACATATTATCATTTTCATGTATTTCAGGCAGATACATGTAATAACTCATTTCTTATTCATAATCTTCTCATGTCAAGAGTTTTACCCATTGAATTTATTTGGAATATTGATGGTTACATCAGTAGTACACTTGAGGTGTACAAATCAGAATCCGTCAATTCATGTCCATTAGGACCCATAAGGTAAAATTTGAAATAGTACACTCTCGAGCCATACATGTATACAATAGGATTACCAGTCTAGGATAAATCCTTTTTATGACATATGCTCTAATGAGCTTGATCTGGATTGCCCATCCGGGTTAAATCCAATCCATAACATATGCTTGAGATGATTTACATCAAGATTACCTATCCGGGCTAAATCCTTTTAGAAATGTGGTCAATATGATTACTCGACCGAGTTAAATCCCCCCAACAACAAATGCAGGGCCTCATTCATTTCAGGAAATCACATATCTATCAATTTTCCATTTATTCAGACAAGATTTAACATTTTTAAAACATTATTAGGCATGTGATCAATCTCATACATTTTTACATCCATGCAATTCAAATGTTCACATTTAACTCAAGCATAAAATTTACATTTTTATCACTTATCATTTATCAAGCATTATTGTTGATCGGGCACATTTCATTTATCGGGCTTTGACAATATGTGAGCATTTCACATAATTAAGACATTTATACAATTCACAAACACAACATTTAATTCAAGCATAAAAATATATATACAATTTAATTACACGAACTTACCTCGACAAATGTCCGTGTATATAAATATACTAATCCGACATTTTCCTCTTTCCTCGTTCTAGCTCTGAATTTGGTCTATCCGGATCTATATGAGTAAATTTAACATTAATTTACCATATTTCACATTCAAGTGGACTCAGTTTTCATCCTAGGAAAAATTACCATTTTGTCCCTAACTTTTCCATAAATTCCATTTTCGTCCCTAGTCTCGGAAAATGAAACTTGTGAAAATCACCCCTATTCCAAGCCTAACCAAAGCCCCTTACAAAATTTACAGCACATTTATTCATAAATTTCAAAATTTTTTCGTCAATTTCACATGTTTACATTTTAGTCTCTAAATCACGCTTTCTTCAAAAATCACTTTGTAAAAGTTGTTTATCTATCAATAATCTTTCATTTTCTACCATAAATTTCTAATTTCCAGCATATACATCCATGACCCAAATTTCATACCTTGATAACTTTTCAAATTAATCCCCCAAATAAATAGATTAGACTATCCTGATTCCAAAAATATAAAAATCATTAAAAATGGGACTTGATTTCATACCTTATTGAACTTAAAAAGTTTTCATCCTCTCTCCTAGGGTTTCCATTGAAATATTTGGGGAAGATGATATGAAATTGTTTTCTTTTTCATTTAATTAAATTGTCAGTTAATTACTTTTCATCTTTCCAATTTAGTCCTTAACATTTTTTTTATTTTTCCATGGATGAATCATCCAAAAATATCTACATACTTTCTTTAATGGTCTAATTACCATATAAGGACCTTATGTTTTTAATTCCATAGCTATTTGATCCTTCTAGCTACTAGAATCCAACTTTTGCATTTTATGCGATTTAGTCCTTCTCGTAATTAAGCACATAATCGGTAAAATTTTCTTATCAAAATTTTCACATGACATTTCTATCATATTACGAACCATAAAATAAAATAATAATAAATTATATTTTTAGCTCGAATTTGTGGTCCCGAAATCACTGTTCCAATTTCACTGAAATTTAAGTTGTTAAAACTCCCCTTAAGGAATTTTCGTCCTCGAAAATTTTACCAGTAAAGAGATTCAGGCATTACTCTCTCATAATTTCCTCCAGTTCCTAGGTAGCTCCCTCTATATCATGTTATTGTCAAATAACTTTTATTAAAGCTACCTTTTTATTTCTCAGTTTTTATCTACAAGTGCCAGAATTTCAATCAATCTCTCACTATAAGTCATGTTAGGTTGAATTTAACATTTAAAAAAGCAATAACAGATAATGGGTCTGATCGATACTGTCATAAAACATATACTCATAAAAATATTGTGAATTCTATAGATCTTTGATAATAATATAGATCAATACACAACATGTCTAATTATTTTCCATAATCTTATATGACCCGATATACCACAGGCTTGATTTGCCTTTACGGCCAAACCGAGGAACTTCCTTCCATGGCGAAACTTTCATAAATATTTTGTTGCCAATCTGAAACTCTATTTCTTTTCATTTTAGATTCGCATCGAATTTCTAACGATCAAATACTGCTTTTAAACTGTCTCAGATCATTTTCATCTTTCTTCGGTTTCAAAGAATCAGACCTACTGCATGTATCCTTTTTCACTGAACTTCGACCAAGACATCGGAGTTTTACATTCATGACCATATAAAACCTTGTACAGTATAATTTTGTACTTGACTGTTAATTGTTATAATAAATAAATTCAATCCAAGGCAAATACTTTTCTCAGTTACCTTCAAATTCAAGTATACTACATTGAAGCATATCTTCCAAAATTTGAATCATATGTTCAGATTGATCATCCATCTGAAAATGAAACACGGTACTAAAATGTAACCGTATACCCAGAGTTTCTTGTAGCTTGTTTTAGAGTTTGAATATGAACTATAGATCTCTATCAGAAATAACAGAAGCTAACACATCATGTAATCTGACAATTTCAAAAACATGTTATTCAAGCAATCCATCAAGTGAGAAACTCATTCATACCAGAATAAAATGTGCAGGCTTCGTCGAACAATCGACAATTACTCAAATTGTAACTTTTTCTTTCATAGTCAGGGAGAATCCTGATATAAAATTCATAGTGACTTTGTTGCATTTCCATTTCATATTTTCACTGACTATAACCATCTTGAAAGTATCATCTCTATCTTGTTGATACATCCAGCATTTAAATATAGATTCAAAATACCACATTTCATTTCTGAGCTACTAATACATTTTTTTTCAAATCATTATGCATTTTATCATTTTTCGGATAAACCGACATAGTACCACTGTGATCATTCTTGTAGAATTTTTCGTACGAGCTTCAAATCCTTTAGTACATAGACTCTACCTTTGAATAATGGACATTTATCGAATCTATTCAGAAATTTTGAATTAGAAATTACTTCACACTGTATTCTTTTAACCCACAACTTAATATCACTTTTCTGAGTTTTACTGTTCTATTGTAGAAACATCAATTAAACTCTATAATCAGCTAAAATTATTTTTTCATCAGATAATATCAATCAAGTATTTATTGCTCATAAAGCAAACGAAGAATTTTCTACTCAACATATCAGCTACTATAATTACTTTTCCTGAATGATAATCAATTACCTGAATCAAGGTCGTTCAATAATTCAAACCATCTACTCTATGTCAGATTCAAATCTTTCTATTCCATCGGGGGTTTTAAAATTTTATGATCAGTACGTATATGATATTCTCACCATAAAAATACTGGTACCAAATTCTCAGTGCAATCACAATAATTGTCAATTCAATATCATATATCGGGAAATTCTTTTCCTGTAGTTTTATCTGAATGGAATTATAAACCATTACTTTACCTTTCTTCATCAAAATACAGACTAATCCATTTAATGATGTATCACTACGATATAAATTCCTTACTCGATTCAGACTGAACCAGAACTGATGCTTTGGTCATCAAGGCTTCCCACTGATCAAAGCTTTACTAACATTTATCAGTCCATTCAATCTTACATCTTTCCGTAATAACTATGTCATCAATGCAACTATTTCAATTATTAACATTGAAGCTTTGAATTTTTCCAAAGCCACAACCATCAGATAGATTTTAAACCATTCTGCAATAATATGACTGACATTTCAGTCATACATATAAAGCAACACTTCAATATCAACCAATTTAATAATACAGTTTGTATAATCTGTATTCTATATTACCAAATTCCTATGCTCAAGTCAGAATTCATAGCAGTAGTAAGTATAGTTACCACTGACCAATGAATATCTTTCATAGATAAGCCATGTTTGAATAATAAAGAGATTGCTGACATCTCAGAGAAAATTTAGAAGAGCAGTATCACACATACTCAGTAGAAACAACTGTAACAAAGACAATATAATTTGTACATTCGCAATTCAGAGCTTCAATCAGTAGAAGTAGAAAATAACATCACATGAACCTTATCATTAGATCTTATATCAATCATGATGAATTAGAAAGCCCAAGTATGATAGAGCAATACCACTCATGAATTAACCAGACTTATAGTAATTTCATCTATCATGATTTACTAGCCTTTCAATACGATAAATATTGCATCTGTACATGCACAATTTCATATACCTTTGATAATAACAGGACTTATAGAGTACCTAGAAAATATTGTTATAATATCCCTGATTATAACAGCTGCATTCAAATATCGATGCAATTTCATCACTATTCTACTGACTAATAAGGTCATCAATAATCTTACATTATTCAGTTCACAGAAAGAGTCAATTTAGAAGAATTTTAGGCTAATCCGTTCTGTACATATCATGTCTGGATAAGTTGTTTACTCATGAACAACTTCTTCCTTCAACAATGACATCACATAATCAGAATAATCCTCAGAAAAATTTGATATCTCTTTTAATACCGTCTTTATTTATTAACACATTCTCAAAAAAATCTAAGATCTATTTTAATATCGTATTTTAATACTTTTATTTCATACCTTTACAAGTCTCATTTCAACATAAGTAACATTTTTACTCGGTCACGTGAGTATCACTTTCAGTAATATGGAAATAAGCTCAGTTGGAAAGCTTATCTGTCTATTTCTAAAATAATTTTCATCAGAGTCAGGAGATATCACACTATCACAGGTTATGTAATGGAATGTATTTCTAGACTCCACATATGTTATGCTCAGTCTGAGAATCAACTAAACTGTAGCTCTGATACCACTAAATGTAACACCCTTAACCCATATTCGTTACCGCAACAGGTTACGGAGCATTACCAAAACTTTTCAAAACATTTTCAAATAAATCATGTAAATCACTCACTAATCAAGATCATTCATAATGTCCCTTAGATAGGCCCTCGTGGCCCAACACAAGCATTAGAATCGAGTCGGGACTTAATTGGTAACTCTAATAATTTTTCGTGACATTTCAAAAGTTTTCCAAGGTGCAGAGCTCACACGTCTATGCGGTCCAAGGGACACTCTTGTGTGAACCTAGGACACGCCCATGCTATAAGCCGTGTTTGATTTAGGGTGCTCTCTAACTTGCGCCACACAACCAATCCCCACTCCTGTGTGCTAGGCCATGTGATTAATTAATACAATTTGAATTATGTGCAGGTTTAACATGGCCAAGACACACGCCTGTGTTCAAGACCGTGTCTCCCACACGGCTGAGACACATGCTTGTGTCTCTGCCCATGTGCTCAATTCTGAGCATTCTATTTTTCTCAAATTTAAGGTGTAGGGGACACACGGACAGGCCACACGCCCATGGGGTAGGCCATGTGTCACACACAGTCTAGACACACGCTCATGTGTCTGCCCATGTGGACAAAATAAAGTAATTTCTAGCTTCCTTTTCACCCAAAATCACACCAATGACTTGGAGTTAAACTCACATTCAGTTACCAACTATTTCAAGCATTCAAATCAAGCAAATTCTATCATTCAACATGGTATACCATTATATGCATACATGTTTATTATCTTGCCTTGGTTTAGTCCATATGATGGTCATAATTTGATCAATTACTTAACACATGTGTAGCTTCTATAGTATGACATTACAAATATATCAAATCAAACCATTACTAGTCATTCCAATAGCTAGATTATAAGCATCATTTATATTTACATGCCAATGTGGCCAATATAACCTATACATGCCATTACAACCATAATTGATTTACCATACTATACCGACATAGGCCGATGGATAGTGTGAGTGATCTCCGTCGAGTTTCCAATCCAACGAGCTTTCAATTTACTCTAAAATAGGGAAAATAAAATGGGGTAAGCATTGTATGCTTAGTAAGTTCGTATAACATGATACTTAACTTACCATTTGTTCTATTTTGAGGTAACTGTGTAAGGCATATTCAATCAATTTAACCTCAAGTCCTACACATATCCTCATTGCCTTTGTTAGTCATATATTTCATAATAACATCAAAACATATATGGGCTTAACAATGATCAAATTTCTAGGCACATATGCTTTCCATAACACGAATTCATTTAACATGTATAAATCATCTCTTTGTATTACAAGTATAATTTCATAATAGCTCATCTCGAGTTCAAATTATTTCATGTCAGAACTTTACTCATATTTTACTCGAATTATCAATGTCACACGAGTAGTAGTACACTCAAAGTGTTCAAGTCTATAACCAAGGATGAACTTAAATTCATCAACCAAATTCCAAGTACAAATATCATCGTCTCATATTTCCATGTATCAATTATCATATATTATCATTTTCATGTATTTCAGGCAGATACATGTAGTAACTCATTTCTTATTCATAATCTTCTCATGTCAAGAGTTTTACTCGTTAAATTTATTTAGAATATTAATGGTTACACCAGTAGTACACTCGAGGTGTACAAATCAGAATCTATCAATTCATGTCCATTAGTACCCATAAGGTACAATTTCAAATAGTAAACTCTCGAGCCACGTATGTGTAACAACCCGATTTTGGGTTTAGTAAGAACAGTGGCTTGGGACCACAAATCTGAAGTAGAGAAATTTATTTTTATTATATTTTTATGGTCTACAGTTTTACGGAATACTTTCGTGAAAATTTCATTCAAAATTTTGACGTTTGAGCACTCAATTTAGTCAAAAGACTAAGTTGTAAAAGTGTAAAACTTGAATTCTATATGTTAGAGGTGTCCAATTACTATGAGATTTTAAATTAAAGGTCCTTAAATGGTAATTAAACCATTGGTTAAGTTGGTGGACAAAAATGGACATGGTTTGGTATGTTTTCAAAGTTTTTCATTAAGGGCATTTTGGTAGTTTGGTAATTAAATGAATTAAAAAGCCAAATTAAAAGCCAATTTTCGTCCATCTTCTTCCTTATGGCTAAAATTCACAAGAGGGAAGCCATATCTAGGGTTTGGCCACTTCCAAGCTTGATTGTAAGCCTGTTCTAGCCCTGTTTTTAAGGCTCTTTACATTTTTGAAGTCATATTTTGATGTCTAATAGTAGAAAAATGTATGTTTGGTGTATGATAAACAACTTTTGCTAAGTGATTTTCGGTAAAAATGCCTAAAAAGACTTATTTGTAAAAGTTATAAAATATGGTGTAAAAATATGAATAAATGAAAAATGTGGGCTGTTATGAGTATGTATAAGGTTCAACTAGGCTTGGGTAATGATGAAATTGAATGAAAATCATTTTACGAGCCTAAGGACTAAATTATAAAAAAGTCAAACTTTAGGGGTAAAAAAGTAATTTTTGCCATAATGTGATTTTGGGCTAATTTGAATAGTATAATGAATGGATAAGTTAAATGTGATTTTATAGATCAAGAAAAAATGAGGTTTGGACCCAGAACGGGGAAAAATAAGTATTTGATGATTTAGCCCTTTTCGCCATTTTTATGTCGAGGTAAGTTCGTATGTAAATAATGCATTGTCATATTTATATTTTAAATGCTTTAAAGTTGTATGAATTCTGATCAACTCTATGAAAGTATTCGTCAAAGTTTCGACAAGCGAGAAATCCCAGTTAAACCTTACGAATAGATAAGATACACATGTCATGACATTAGGGTCACTAAGATTACGTGTAAGACCATATCTGGGATATGGCATCAATTTGAGACTTCGTGTAAGACCATAGCTGGGCTATTGGCATCGATACGAGATTACATGTAAGACCATATCTAGGATATGGCATTGGTACGGTATTGTGTGTTTGAGATCCCCGTATATCCTTTAGTATTCCAAGTGGTTCAACGGGAAATTCAAGGGGTATGTCAAAGATGAGAAAGTATGTGAATATGTTATGAGATGGTATAGGCATGTACAGAAAACTCAAAGAAAATGAGCTCAGCATATGATGAATAATTAGTAAGACCGTGATTGAATAAGTTGTTCGTATAATGCTTAAATGATATTTATGTTGATACGTGATATGTAATTCATATGATGAGCTATTGATATATGGTAATTATGTTGATATGTGTTATGTTGATATCAAATGACATTTATGTTCACATGACATTTATGAAGTTTAATGACATTTATATTGATATATGTTATGTTATTCATGTGATGAGCTATAGGGAAGAATGTGATTGAGTAAATTATACTCATGAAGTTTAATGACATTCATGTGGAAATATGTTGTGTTATTTATATGATGAGCTGTTGGTAAGATTGGGATTGAGTAAGTTGTGTTTGTGAATTTTTAATGACATTTATGTTAATATTTGTTAAGTTATTTTTATGTCAAGTGTATGAATAATGTTTTTTATTATTTTCATATGAACTTACTAAGCTATATAGCTTACCTCTCTTCCTTTCCAATGTCTCATAGGGTCATTGATCTAACTCAGGTTGGAGTTCACGGAGATCCTATCACACTATCAAGCTAATTTTGGGTATAGTGGATTCAAGTATTTTAAGTATATGGCATGTATAGGGACTTAGTCATTTGTTAAATGTGACATTGTGATTGTAGCCAATGTGTTGGCTTGTGATTGTCAAAGGCTTGTTTTGATAATTGGCCATGTATATTGGTTTATTTGGGCTATCATGGTTGTAAGCCTAAGTATATAGATATGTGTGTGCTAATGACTTTGGTGATATGGTTATGGTATGCTTGGTGAATGATAGAAATGTTATTTATGACAAGAATGTGAAATGTTTTTATATGTGGAATCTTGCATGATTTGGTGTGGAGAGTTTGATGTTCTAAGCATGATAAATAATGTCATGAGAATGACATGTTATTGTCTTGGTTGTGGTTATTTGGTTACTCTCTCATGCTTGATTTTGTGCCATGAGATGTTGTATAGATGTGTGTAAGTGAGGGTGCAAAATGGATTGGTAAATAGCCTTGTTTTTGTCCACACGGGTAGACACACGGGCATGTGTCTAGGCCATGTGCGACACACAGTCTGCCCCATGGGCATGTGTTCCGGCCGTGTGTCCCTTGCACCTTAATTGTTGCAAAATAAAAGGTCTAGAATTGAGCACACGGGCTGTAACGCCCCAAATTTTAGGCCTAGAAGAAATCGACTTCGCGTATCGGAGGGATTGGAATTTAGTTGTGCAAGTGAATAACGCAATTGAATGCCTGCATCAGTGGTTAAGGAATCTGAGAAGTGTTGGAGAAGTCTTGGGTTCAACCTAGGCTTTAGCAAAAATTTTGGTTTTAAGTAGATAAAACCCTAGATACTTGGATGTAGGCCTTTTAAATTATTGTGTTAAAAAATGACACAAGGATGCATGTGGTCTAATGGTTGTGGTGTCATTAAGGTTGCAAGGGAGCCTGGGTTCAAGTCTTGGCTCTTGCAATTTGTTTTGGTTTTTATTTTAAAGGAACCTGGACTTTGGCCTTTAGACCTTTTAAGTTATTGAAGATAAAATGTGACACAAAGAGAGTGGGTGATCTAGTGGCAAGGTGGCGCTACATGAATGGCAAGGAGTCTGAGGTTCGAGGCATGGCATGCGCAATTGTATGTTTATTTTGCTGCTTGAGCTGGGGAGGTGTTGGAATTGGGCTGGAACTCTGTGGTTGAATTGGTCATAAGAATTTGAATTGAATTTGAATAAGGAGTTGGAGTAAATCAAGGAGAAAATTCGGTGGAGGGATTGGTGGAGATTTTTAAGGAATTTGAAAATGGGAGAAGTTGTAACCGAATTGGGTAGCTGGTATGTGCACATTCGGCTAGGGAGTCCTTTTGTGCATTATGGAAATTGTAAGTGCTTGGAAGGGGTTTCTTTTCTCCTTTTGGCAAGTGGTAGTCGAATATTTTGTGACCATTCGGTGGGATGATTCATTCATCTTTGGCCGATTTCACTATCCTCCCTCTTTTCTTCTTGCCGAATAGTGTTCCTCTTTTCTCTTTTAAATTGTGGCTCCTTTTTGTTTCTCTCTCTACTTTCCCCATTAATCCTTTATAGTCGAATTTTCTATTTTCTCAATACTATCCTCTTCTGAGTCGAACTACCTTTTCCCCAACGCTAGTTTCTTCTGGTCGTAAGGTGTGCAGAAGCCGAATACCTCTACTCTCTCTCGCTATCAACTATTGTTGAATCTGTTCTCATTTCTTTCTCTTTTCATAAAGTTGTGATTTCTTCTTTTCTGTTTGTCGAGATCGAGATTAAGTAATAGTGATTCTTTTTATTTAGTTTTGTACTGGTATTATTCCTTTCCTTTCTACTGAATCTCCCCTCTTTTCTCTTTGTCTGATGGTGGTTGGTACCTAGGGTTGCTCGAGGTTTGATAAAGGGGCAAGTGACTTGAAGCAATTGACATAGTACTTTTGGTCCTTGATCAAAGTAAGTGATCTTACCTTGTTTTGGTTAGAGGCCGAATAATCCTGATGGCTCTGTTAACTATCAAGTGTGGTTTTAACTATATAGTTATAATCTCCTTTAATAAGGTTTAGTTAACACAGAATTCGACAATAGGCTTAATAGTCGCTAACAGTTGGGGAGGACTTAGCAAAGCTAGTTTGATTGAGGTGCGGTGCTAGGGATTTGTAATGCGCTTTGTAGCAGGTGTGTACACATACCACCCAAACCATAGATTGGTAAATGCCGAATGCCGAAAAGCCAAAAGTACGACAACTGTTGCCACACGAGCATATGATCGTGCGTGTAGTGAACCGAGCCCACAAACATGGGCGTTAGTGATTAATCATAAAAGGAACATATTTTGGACCCACATTTCGTATGCTTTTGGATGATTTAGCCCTTTATTTATGTAAAAAGGTGCTTTTAATCCTTTCTTTTCATGTTTATACTTAGGAAAGCACCTGAGGACAAAAAGAACAAGAAACGGGCTTAAAACGGGCAAATATGGGCCAAAGAGGAAATTGACATAGCCTGGACTTCAAGCCACACGGCCGTGCCTCGAAAATTAGCTAAGACATGACCATGCCACGATTTACACGGCTGTGCCCCAATCGACAGAATCGAGACACGGTCTGAAAACGATTTACACGGGCGTGTACCATGGCCGTGCCCTTGCCACGGGAGAGAGTAATTTCACTCAGATTTGGATACCTTGAGGCAAAGAAACACATCCCAAAGCCTATTCAAACATCAAGTAGGAAGTATACTTGAATCGAGACACTTAGAGGCCAAGTAAAGCATTCTAAAAGTCTATATAAACACTCTAAGTGTAACCTGAAAACGGGGCGATTAGCTAGGCCAAATAGCCGAGCCAGAAGGCTAGATTTGTGGGAATTACTCGAAGGTAGCTAGCTGATCCATCTCAAGGAGCCGAAATTCTATTCAAGACAGCGATTTCTCCTTCAATTCCTTCAGAAGGTTTTAGGGATTTCTTATGTTTTGTTTTATCTTTTCTCTTGAGATGTTGTCTTTATTTGTTATGAACTAAACCCTTCAGATACCTGAAGGGGATGAAACCTAGATGAATCTTGTTATTGATTTCTGAATTATATGATAAATACTTAGTTTGTTCTTAATTATGCATGCTTAATCTAAATCTGATGTGCTTAGGTGGAGGAAGAATAGACCCTGCTTAAGAGTAGATCTAGCATAATTAAGCGGAGTTGATCGCACGCCTAGAGATAGGGTGACGAGATTTTGTTAGATTAGGGTGAAACTTATTATGGGAGTCCATAGATCGATTTTCTACTATTCGAGGAGATTATTATAAGAGAACGAGAGTTCCACTAATTAACCTAGGGTTAGACGTTATTCGCCTCGAGAGAGGGTTTAATATACGTTAGGGAGTCTTACGGATCAAACTAAGTGAATAAATCGTATGGTTCAGTGTTAAATAACAAGTGAAGTCACCTGAGGGTATCGTCGTGATCAATTGAGTTTTCTTCAAGTTATTTCTCAATTCGTTCCTTTTGTCTTTGTGTCTTTTGCTTAGCAGTCGTTAAATTATATTAAATCAACCAATCACTCCATATTTTAGGCTAAATAATAAAAAGAAAGTGAGTATTAGTACTTTTAGTTCCTTTGGGTTCGACAATTCGGTCTTGCCTAAGCTATACTACTGTTCGATAGGTGCACTTGCCTTTAATCGTTGTCAGAGTTAGTTTCCAGGTTCGATCTCATTCATTATAAATTTTAAAACTCGACAAAACAGCGATCAAGTTTTTGGCGCCGTTGCTGGGGAACTAAAATATTAAGAAAGCTCTATTTTTATTACTTTAGCCATTATTTTTATTTTTATTTCGCAATTTATTTTATTTATTTTATTTTATTGTTTTTTGCTAATTTTATTTCTTCATTTTTCCTAGCAGGTAGCTCTAGTTTATGATTAGAAGGAACCTGACAGGACCTCTAGCATACGATAGTGAAATTGAAGCTACCGCTCGTAGGAATCGCAGGGAAATTAGGCGAGCCCTAAATTACACAGAAGAAGAGCAAGAAGACAGATCCAATCCTACTGAAGGGATAGACGAAAATAATCCACCACAAGATGTGGCAGAAAAAAATACTCCCCGTACTATGTATGATTATGCTAAACCTCATTTAACAGGAGCTGAATCTAGTATTGTTAGGCCCGCTATAGCTGCTAATAATTTTGAATTAAAGCCTAACACAATACAAATGATTCAACAATTTGTTCAATTTGATGGTTTGCAGGACGAAGACCCAAACACTCATATAGCTAATTTTTTAGAGTTCAGTGATAATTTAAAAATAAATGGCATTTCTGATGATGCCATTCGTCTTTGGTTATTTCCTTTTTCATTAAGGAATAAAGACAAACAGTGGTTACAGCTCGTTACCATGAGGGTCAACCACTACATAGGACCAAATGACCGAAATTTTTTATTAAAATATTTCCCACCGGCCAAAACGGCCAAATTACGAAATGATATCTCTTTTTTTGTGCAGATGGATTTAGAAACATTATACGACGCATGGGAGAGATACAAGGATCTCTTGAGAAGGTGTCGACACCATGGTCTACCCTTGTGGCTACAAGTTTAAACTTTCTATAATGGTGTAAACCCATCAACGAGGCAACTAATCGATTTAGCTGCCGGTGGAACCCTGAACAACAGAACTCCTGAAGCAGCCTACGAGTTCATTGAAGATATGTCACTAAGTAACTATCAGTGGCAAGTTACAAGGACAAAACCGACAAAATCAGTCGGAGTTTACAACCTCGATTCAGTGACCATGCTATCAACACAGGTAGAAATGATGAATAAAAAGCTTGATAGTTTGTGTTCTTCGCAAATACATCCAGTCATACAGTGCAATGCAAGTGGAACTGTGGTGAATCCTGAGTATCCACCCTACCAATCGAACGCATAGACCGAAAAAATGAACTATATAGGTAATAATTTTAGATCCAATAATAATCCTTATAGTAATACTTACAATCTAGGTTGGGGGAACCACCCAAATTTTTCATGGGGAGGTCAAGGAAATCAAGGAAACCAAAGACAAAAACCTCTTCAAAATTTCGAAAATCAGCCATATCTGCAAGAGAAGAAGCCAAACCACGAAGAGATGCTGAAAAATTCATGGCAAACACAGAAAATCATTTCCAGAAACTGAGAAAACAATTAAAAGCAATGAGAACCGAGTTGGGGAACTTACTAAGTCAGTCAAGGAAGCCACTAATGCAGTCGAACGACTCGTAAAGCTAATGTCAGAACGACCGCAAGGACATCTATCAAGTAACACTGAGATTAACCCAAAGGAGCAAATTCAAGCCATCTCAGCTCATGAAAGAAAGGGATTAGATGAGCCCAACCCAACACAAGAAAACAAGGTAGACAAAGGTAAGGTAGAAGTAACACTAGAAAATAAAAACCAGTAATCAAGGAGTACCAACCTCGCATACCTTATCCCGAAGCGATGAAAAGAGACAATTCAGAGGACCAGTTCGATAAGTTTCTTAAACTCTTAAAGAAATTACATATTAACTTACCTCTTCTTGAAGCTCTTTTTCAGATGCTAGAGTCGAGGAAATTTTTAAGACAGCTCTTGATGAACAAACGCAAATTAAACAAAGAGCACCACGTGGAATTGAATGCAGCATGCTCAGCAATGTTACAGAATAGACTACCACGAAAGCTAAAAGATCCAGGGAGTTTTACAATTCCATGTTTAATTGGTAGTTTAGCTATTGATAATGCATTAGCTGATTTAGAGGCAAGCATAAATGTCATGCCTTATACATTATTTAAACGACTAGGTTTAGGGAAGCCCAAACAAACTAGGATGAGTATACAATTAGCTGATAAAACCGTTAAAATTCCTAGGAGCATTATCGAAGATGTTCTTGTCAAAATAGATAATTTTTTTTCCCAGTAGATTTTGTTGTCTTAGATATGGATGAGGATAATACAATCCCCTTAGTTTTAGGAAGACCTTTTCTAGCAACTGCCAAGACTAAAATTGATGTTGCCACATGAGAACTCATACTTTGTGTAGGTGACGAATCAATCAGTCTTCAACCTCTTGACTTAGCCAGGACAACAATCGATGAAGGTAAGAAAGTCAATACAAATGATAATCAAATTATTCAACCTTTATCATAGGAAACACCGCAAAGACACAACCTTGAGCGGACTCATAAATCCCAAATAGATAAAGAAGAATCACACAAGGGACAAGACCTTAGGGTCAACAATTTAGAAGAATAGAGGACACAAGTCAAAGAAGAATCGAAACCGCACGAAGTAAACCCAGAAGAACCACCAGAAGAGCTCGTAGGAACATCAAACCACTATAAAATAGGAGACCAGGTACTATTAGACAAAGTAGATCCGCACATCATAACAACAGACCTGAAGGCAAAGGGAGAAAACCTTCTTAAGGTACACAATATCTTCCCACACAAAATAGTCGAGGTAAGCAACCCAACATTCAACACTTTTGAGGTAAATGCTTCTCGACTTCAACTTTGTCAAAAAAAATAGAACTTTAAGAAAGAGAGATATTCAAACCTTTAAACCTCCCTGATTCAAGTACAAGGAAAAGTCTAGCTTAAGACTATAAATGAGCGCTTCCCGTTAGGCAACCCGAGCACTAACCCTTCTTCTTTTTTACATTTTTTTCATTTTATTTTTTTCTTTCTATTTCTCTTTGTAACTTAACCAAAAGTGTAGATTTCTAGGACATACGGCCTTACACACGGCCGTGTCCGTGGCCGTGTGGACCACCAGAATCCTCGTACTGACATAACAGTGACCGTGTGAATCAAATCCCAACCACTTTTTGATGTCACGGATCCAACCACTCCCTCACGGGCATCGATAAATTGGCACGGCCGTGTGCCAAGACCGTGTGAAAGCTCCTCAATCGTGCCAACACACTGCCTTTTCAAGAACGGGCATGGCATCTGGAAAACGGGCATGGGTGAACCAACACACCTAGACACACGGCCGTGCGATGCAGCCGTGTAATTCAACACACCTTCGGTCCACGGGCGTGGGAATGTGCCAGATTAGAAATTCTATTTAAACCCCACAACCCTTCTCCTTCTCCCCTCATTCTTTCTTTCTTCTTTTTCTTTCTTTCCTTAGAAAAGGTGTCTAGACTCTTGAGCTACACTAGAATCATGCTGAAGAAGCGTAAGAATGCAAGCATTGTCTCCTCAAAGGAGACCCCAATACATAAGTTCATGCCGGCCGCTTCATCCAAACACCAAGCCAAGGGTGTTTTAGACCATTTAAATTTTTCTTTACGTTTATTTTCCCATTTATCCTACTTATCTATGCTTTCCTTCTGCTTAATATATTTTAATTTCTTTTAGCTTCTTGGTTTTTGGTTCTAAAGGCTGCTTGGGAATCATGCACCACAGCCTTAGAGGTCACACCCACCTCACAAACCATCCAACAATAAGGACTCCTTAGTCCATTAGTCTTTTCTTTTAATTTCAGTTTTCTTCTTAGTCTCATTCTCTTTATTTTTTTTGTCTTTAATTATAGTAATAGTATATTATTAATGTTTCTTTAGATTTCTTAGCTATATCTTTGCAGGCTACCCAATTTCTTTATCTAGCACAAAGCTCATTGGTAGACACCCCACCAGGCCCGTAGAAAACACCACCACCACCTCCTCCACCCACCTTCTCCCACGACCTCTGCCAACTCCCAGAATCATCCAAAATTCAAGAAGTCTCACTTCTCCCATTCTCTTTTGATTACATTAATTGTTTATCTATCTTTGTACATTGAGGGCAATGTACATCTTAAGTGTGAGGGGTAAAATTACCTAACTTTTTGCATTATTCCAAAATGCTGAATTTTAATCTTGTCCCTAAGTAATTTTCTCATATTATCAATTAGGGTGAAATTTCTAATGATTTATGATTTTTATTGATATGTTTTTGAGTAAGTCATTGATAATTGTGCATTGATGATTTATACTTGAAGAATACTAGAGAATCAAGCATGATAAGTCTATTTTTCTAGAATAAAAAATTTTCTAGGTTGTTGAACTGAATTTGAATATTACCTTGAAGTTTCAAAATTTTCAAGATTGATGTCAAATACCCATAATTTTTGTGAGATTTTGAGCCTTACAGAGCATATATTCTTTTTCATGCTCACTTTGTTGATTGTGAGTGTGTCAACACTGAATTGTTATTCTAGAACTTGCCTTGATTATACATATCGAGACCACATTAAATGATTTGATATACTGGGATGATAAAGGCACCTAGGTTTTTAACCTATTCACTCTACTAAAAAGCCTACCTTCACAAATTAACCCTTAGTGAACCCATTTGATCCTAACAACCCTTTTTATTGATTTACCCGCTAATATTAACCCAAAACCCTTTGTATTTGTTATCACCATTCTTTTGACTACCCTTCCATCGAGAATTGATTTGATCAATTACCGAATTAGTTTATTTCAGTTGATAAAGTTTTCTTTATTATGTTTCTAGTTTGTTCTTAAAAAAATCGAATCGAACGAAGTATATTCAGTATTAATAGTATAAAAAGAAACATATTCATTATTAGTTCTATGTTTTAAGAGCTTGTACATTTAAATTCAGCATATTGAAGAAGAAGCTCGTATTATTAGTATTTTCATGTGATGTAATTATTCAGATTATTAGTTCAATTATTTTTCTAAAAGTTAGGTAACTTGTCAATTCAATCTCGATTCTAAACCTTCTAATTCAACCTTTATTCACACCTTTAACCTAAGCCCTGTTACAACCTTGATAAAGACCTTTTGATTTGTATATCATCTCATATTACAGTGGTGGAGATTTGATTTTCAGGCAAGCCTATGGGATTAACTTTTCAGGTTCGACTTATGAGTGCTTTTTCTTGAAACTTAAACACTTCGAGTGCTTTGAGTGAATCTTTAGTGAGGATGCAAATCCTTGTCGTCTTTTGAATTAAAGGTAATTATTTAGATAAAGAGAGACACATATGTTTTCGTGCTACAAAATGTATGACTTAGAATTGTTTGAATCTTTAGGAGTCTTTGAGTTAAATTATCCATGTATAAATTATCTGTGAATTATGATGAGGCATTGTTGATAGGAATTGTGAATTATGGAAAGTTTGTTTTAATTATAAGTTGAGAATTTTGGTTGAGGACAAGTAAAAGCTTAAGTGTGGGGGTATTTGATAAACCGTAAAAGAAACATATTTTAGGCCCACTTTTAGTATGCTTTTGGATGATTTAGCCCTTGATTTATGTAAAAAGGTGCTTTTAATCCTTTCTTTTCATGTTTATACTCAGGAAAGCACCCGAGGACAAAAAGAACAAGAAACGGGCTTAAAATGGGCCAATTTGGGCCAAAAAGGAAATTGACACGGCCGTGCCTCGATAATTATCTAAGACATGTCCATGCCATGATTTACACGGCCATGCCCCAATCGACAGAATTGGGACACGGTCTAAAAATGATTTACATGGGCGTGTACCATGGCCGTGCCCCTGCCGTGGGAGAGAGTAATTTCACTCGGATTTGGATACTTTGAGGCAAAGAAACACATTCCAAAGCCTATTCAAACACCGAGTAGGAAGTATACTTGAATTGGGACACTTAGAGTCCAAGTAAAGCATTCTAAAAGTCTATATAAACACTCTAAGTGTAACCTAAAAAAGGGGCAGTTAGCTAGGCCAAATAGCTGAGCCAGAAGGCCAGATTTGTGGGAATTACTCGAAGATACCTAGCTGATCCATCTCAAGGAGCCGGAATTCTATTCAAAACGGTGGATTTCTCCTTTAATTCCTTTAAGGGTTTTAGGGATTTCTTATGTTTTGTTTTATCTTTTCTCTTGAGATGTTGTCTTTATTTGTTATGAACTAAACCATTCAGATACTTGAAGGGGATGAAACCTAGATGAATCTTATTATTGATTTCTGAATTATATGATAAATACTTAGTTTGTTCTTAATTATGCATGCTTAATCTAAATCTGATCTGCTTATATGGAGGAGGAATAGACTGCTTAAGAGTAGATCTAGCATAATTAAGCGGAGTTGATCGCACGCATAGAGATAAGGTGACGAGATTTTGTCAAATTTGGGTGAAACCTAATATAGGAGTCCATAGATCGATTTACTACTATTCTAGGGGGTTATTATAAGAGAATGAGAGTTCCACTAATTGACCTAGGGTTAGATGTTATTCGCCAAGAGAGAGGGTTTAATATATGTTAGGGAGTCTTACGGATCAAACTAAGTGAATAAATCGCATGGTTCAATGTTAAATAACAAGTGAAGTTTAGGTGGATTCTTCCTGAGGGTATCGTCGTGATCAATTGAGGTTTCTTCAAGTTATTTCTCAATTCGTTCCTTTTTTCTTTGTGTCTTTAGCTTAGTAGTCGTTAAATTAGATTAAATCAACCAATCACTTTATATTTTAGGCTAAATAATAAAAAGAAAGTGAGTATTAGTACTTTTAGTTCCTTTGGGTTCGACAATCCGGTCTTGCCTAGGCTATACTACTGTTCGATAGGTACACTTGCCTTTAATCGTTGTCAGAGTTAGTTTCCAGGTTCGATCTCATTCATTATAAATTTTAAAACTCGACAAAACAACGATCAGTTAGTCTATAGAGGCCATAGAGAGCGCTCTCATGGTGTTGAGCTACTCTGGGGCTCGTTGGGTCGAAATGGGCTGTGTGGGCCCACACAGATAAAATGTATGTGATGTGATAAGTGTTGTTTGGACTATGATGGTTGCATAACTATGGATGTTTCTCCGCTAAATGGGCCACACGAGTGTGTGGGCCCATATTTGTCGAGTAATGGGCCCTAGGCCCATTTACACCATTGTGACTGTTTAGGTTACTTAAGTCGCTCGAGGTGATGGTGGACTTTTTGTCGAGTCGTTAAGCCCCGATTTGTAAAATCATCGAAATACCCCCAATTTGTAAAATTACTGAAATACCCCCAATTTGTGAAATTATTGAAATACCCCTGATTTGTGAAATTACTGAAATACCCTGATTTGTAAAATTACCAAAATACCCCCGATTTGTAAAATTATCGAAATACCCCTGATTTGTAAAATTACCAAAATACCCTTAATTTGTAAAATTACTGAAATACCCTCAATTTGTGAAATTATCGAAATACCTTGTAGGGTAGAATTATCGAAATACCCCTGTAGGGTAGAATTACCAAAATACCCTTGAAGGGTAGGATTACTAAAATACCCTTATAGGGTAAATGACTATTTTGCCCTTGTGGGTAAATGACTGACTTGTGCTATAAATTTGACTGATTTGACTGTGATCGTATGACTATGTTTTAATTGACTTGACTGTGGTCGTGTGATTGATATGCTTTTAATATATGTCTAAATGACTGTTACTGAGCATGGCCATTTTGCATCCACGTGTAATGATTGAGCATGACATACACGACATATTGCATGGGGTTGGGACATTGATACAGAGGAAGTTCTGATAGGGTCGCACGAGTCGCATGAGACGGCTGCGTATCCAGCATTGATTTGTTAAGGTCGTAGGTGTCGCATGAGACGACTGTGGACCGATGGACGGCTTAAAGCCGCGTAATCTGGTTATGGCTCTGTGCCAACCTAAATATGGCTCTGTGCCATCTTGATTATGGCTTTGTGCCAATTGTATTTACCCGTGGCTATGTGTCGGACATATATATTGATGACTTTGTGTCAATCATAATTACCCGTGGCTGTGTGTCGATTATATTACCGTCGCTAATGGCATTGTACAAAACTTATTATAGTTACCGATAGCTTTGAGCCATCCTAATTATGGTTTATAACCATTCTGTTTATGGCTTTTAGTCGTTCTGTCTACGGCGCCGAGCCATTCTATTCACTTAGTGCCGCAACCGGTGCTAAGCTTGGTGTGTTGGCTGGGTGGGTTGATTTAATCCCCACAAGAGTGTAGGGTTGGTACGGGTGGTGTGTTGGCTGGATCAGGGTGGGATGCATCCTCATACTGTTGCATATCTATTTATGAGATCTGTCACTGTACTGTGCTTAGGCCAACTTGTTCTGTTATTGGTTTGGGCTGGGCTCAATTGATTTTGTTATGGGTTGTGACCGAAATGTTATTGTAGTGGGTTTTGGCCCACATATACTCTGAACTAGACTGTACTATTACTGTTAAAGGGCTTTGGCCCAGACTATTTCGATTTCTATTTTTGTATACTTATTGTTACTCTAGTAAAGGGATTACACATTGAGTTTTTGTAAACTCACCCCGTTTTTAACTGTGCAGGTAATCCCCAACATTAGGAGGATCGGTGCTGCGAGGGACTTGGAGGTGACCACACGACTGCGGTTGTTATGCTTTGGGCTTTATATATCTTTTAAATTTCGTTTTGGGTTTTAATTTCTGTAATAAGGCCTCTCTGGATTTTATTCTGAATTTGGGATTTTATTATGTTTTATATCTGTTAGACGTAGACGAGTTTTCAACCCAATTACTATTTTTAAAAACATACGTTTTAAACTTCTTTACCTTAAATTAGCTTCCGCAACTAAAAAGGTTTTTAACGAAGTTAATAACATTTTTAAAAGCAATTAATTTCTCAATGAACCACGTTTCGAAATTGAACGGAAACAAACTGAGACTTTAGTTTTTAAATATTAAGGAGGGTTTCAATGAAAACATGGTTTTTGAAAAACACTTCAATGTGACAGGCCAGATTTAGGCCTAACTTCTGGGCCGGGTTTTGGGCGTTACACGAGCAGAGACACGAGCGTGTGTCTTAACTGTGTATGCTACACAGCCTAGCACACAGGTTTGTGGCACCGCCATGTGACAGAAGTTAGAGAGCACCCTAATCTGAACACGGTCTGAAGCACGAGCGTGTCCTTGGTTTAGTCATGAACCACCTCCAAAGAATGTTTTTCGCCTCGTAGGCTCGTTTTGAGGATGATATGAATGTTTATGAAAAGTTTTTAATTTTGATGGGAATTTATGAGTAGGGATTATGCAAATGCTTGTGTTGTAAGTCCAGTAATGCTTCGAGCCCTGTTCCAGCATTGAATACGGGTAAGGAGTGTTACATTTAGTGGTATCAAAGCTATGGTTTAGTCAATTCTCGGGCTAACCTAGCATATGTGAGAGTCTAGCTATATATGTCATATTACTACCTGCGATTATGTGATATCTCCTGACTCTGACGAATTTGTTTTGTTGAGGCAGAGATGCTTTCCAACCGAGCTATTTCTGAAAATACGGAAAGTGATACTAAGATGTTTGAAAATGTGTTTTTGATGAGTCAAAACTTGGAAAGGTATGAATAAGAGTTCATGATATGTATGTGATGATGTACAAAATGGAATAACCATAAGTTGAGAAATATGGATAAAATGTCATTATTCTGGTTGAATATTGTATTTCGATGGATTATGATGATTTTATGAAATGGATACAATTTTTAAATGTTGCAAAAAAGATTTAGCCCGGAATGGCAATCCTGAATTAAGTCCTCTCGAGCATATGTTATGAAATGGAATTAGTCGACGGGTAATTCAGAGAAAGCCTTTAGAGCATACGTTATCGAAAGGATTTAGCCTGAATTGGCAATCCTGTTATGTCATATGTGGCTCTAGAGTGTGCTCCATGAATATGTGTCAAAAGGGAATATGAATTGACATATTGTTGACATGCATAGCTTGAGTATACTACCCGAATATCTATCGAAACTACAATAGTCCAATGGGAATTATTTTTTAAATATGGAAAAGTGACATGAAATGAAAGTTTATATTGTGATAAGCTCATCTATGTTTATTTGGCATTCGTATGATGTTATGTAACTAATTTGTTTGATTAAGTGAATGTGATTAGTAATGTAACACCCCAAACCCGGTTAGACGTTACGACCAGATCTGGAATGTCACAGGGAAAAGTTGTAAAATGAATTTTAAAATCTTAAGAAAATACCATAAGTTTGAAAACTTTTCGTCTAGGGTGATGTTTTCAAAATAGTGGTTTGCAGTTTAAGAAAAATTCTCGAATTGAGTTAAAATGATCATTTGTTGTCTTTGTTGGCACTTGAGAGAAAACGATTATTTTATGTTACTTATGTTTTGAAAATTTCATCTTAACTTTCATGTTAAAATATAATAATGTCATATCTTAAATGAATAATAAATAAGGAAAACCAAATATTAACTTAAAAAGGCCTTATTACATAACAAAATCCCCAATTAAATTAATTTGTAGAAAGGAAACGAGTTTACAAAAAGAAACATTTTATGGCCTCCACGAGTCTGCATCGGCTCCCAAATCCATGATCTACTGATTACCTGCAAAATTACGCAGAGGGGTGAGTCACCACGACTTAGTCTGTAAATTCCCTTATGTCACATAAATGGCCTCAAGCCCAAATTAGCACATTGGCCTTAGCCCACTCAATATAGCATACACAAATATGAATGTAATATGTCCCAGCCCAACCTAATTTTTCGTCCTCTACACACCACCCGTACCAGCCCATCACATCGTGTGGATTTCTACAATCAACCCTCCATCCGCTATACACCTCATATGTGGCACCAAGCCACTCATGGTTCTAGACCATCGTGATACTAGATCACCGTGACAGAGTCACTATTAACATATGTGGGGCCAACCCACCGTGGTACCAAACCACCATGACAATCCCTGATGAATAAATGTGGGCCACCCCACTGTGGTACCAAACCACTGGGACGAGTCACTGAATCATATATATATATATATACGTGTTATTAAACCACCATGGCACCAAGCCACCGAGACATGGTTACCGAATCAGATATATGTGGGGCCAACCCACTTGTGGTACCAAATCACTGTGACAGTCTCTAAGACTTCCCCTTTCGCATTACATACCAAACCTATGCAAAACATACATATGAAATGAATGCAACATGCTCTAACAAAGTGACAGATTACAGCATACATTTTCATACCCATTAATAAAACGTTATAATCACTTACCGGTATTCCCAAATTTACTCACAAGGGTATAACGACTTTCTAACCGATCCTTGACTTTTCAAATTTCAAACAGTTAATAACACACATTAATAACAGAATGTGAAATTTTACACGCCTGATAACACGTAATACAATGCTTTCTATGTCGACACTCTCGCTAGCAGGGACGATGGCTATCTATCTATCCTGCTCTGAAGCTGGTCCACAACCCGGTGGCCAGTCCCGTACGGTCAAAATAGCACTCTTCTTGAACTTAGAGGCTGGGACTACGGGTTTGATCCCTTCCTTCCCTTGACTAGCATTCAAATCCATGGCAGATCTTGGTCAGAGAACCAGGTTAAAGTAATGAAAAGAACGAAAGGATAGATAATCGTATCAAAGAAGTCGCTTACCTAGATTACAAAAGCCAAACGCCAACTGACTTGCCTAAGAAATCGTTTGAGTCCCTGAATCGTCACTATGTTAAAATCGATTTTCCTTAAACCTTAAAAAGAATGGCCTTTCGGCCAAGGAAGTTGACAAGAATCTCTTACCACCAAACGATCCATAGCTACTTACCAAAATCCCCCTTGAAGGCTGGTCACATGGAAAATAGATGATGAAACACCCCCTTTTACAATCGACCCTTTCCCAAAGAGGTGAGTCTAAACTTTTGTTAAATTGAACCAAGAGAAGAATAACGATAAACGAGAAAAGAAAGAAGAAATAGCTCCTTACCGAACCAAAAGATTAACATGTGAAGAGTCTACCCTCAGCTATATGCAAAACCAATAGTAATGATGCCCACTCTTGATGTAACTAGAAGACTTGGCTTAACTTTAGGTTATGGAAAACAAGAAGCGAAAAACCTAGGGTGATTCAGCTATGATCAACAAAACATGAAAGAAAGAAGTGGAATATGCTTCGGTTAAGAAGAAGAGAAGAGAAGAAAGATGGATTGTAAGGAAATGGTGTGGTGCTTTTGATTGTGAAGTAGAGAGAAAGAGAGACTCGGCTCACAAGGATACTGGTATGGGAATAATAGTAATAAAGTGACGAAAGAAAAAGAGAAACAGGAAAAGGAAGATTCAGCTAAGGCATTAGGGTGTCAACAAAAGTGGATGGTTGAAGGAGATGATTCGGTCAAGAAAACAAATAGGATGAAAAGAAGGTAACCCTATTTGGCACAAATGAAATGATGTGAAAAGAAAAAGAATTAGGTAGGGGGTTCAGCAATGACCAAGAGTGAAAGAGAACGAAATGGAAGAACCAAAATGAGAGAAAGTAACTTCAAGCACCTATTTGGAAGACAAAATTTTGACACCTCCTTTAGTTGACCAAAAATGCCACATCTTTGCACCAAAAAGAAAAAGAGATTCGACCCCTAGCACTATGCTTAAACCGTTCAAGCCAACCTCCCACCTTTCCACAATTTGGCCACCACTCTCCCTCTCTCCAAATCTCATAATTTTTTCCACCTTTTCTCTCCATCCAACATTTGAATCAGTTTGAATGATTCAAACTCCCCCTTTCTCTCATAGCCACATATTCGAATTGTTTGACCATTTCAACACTCCCCCTTGAAGTGTCCTAGCCGAACTCCACCACCTCCCATCCTGACTTCAAAATAACTCTAAAAATGCAATCCATGCGACTTGAACTTGCTCCCTCACTGCTCCCCTGAGGCGTCACTTACTTACACCTTAAGTGGCACCTCCTTGCCACTTTACCACTTCAATTCTTGTGTCAACAAACACAAGCAATAACCCTTAAGTCCTGCCCCAATCAGCTCTCCCCTAAAGTGCCTAAAAGTAAAGTTTTCACCAAGGCTCAGGCTTAACCCCGAGCCTTCCCTGGACCCTCAAACATACTAAATTAAGACACAGAGCGTAGCATACACACATAACACACATTAAATATAGAACCCCCAAAACTAGGATGTTATAGTTCTACCCCCTTAAAGAAATTTCGGCCTCGAAATTTTACCTGATCAGAAGAGATAAGGGTATTGCTTTCGCATCACATCCTCTGGCTCCCACGTAGCTTCCTTTGAATTATGATTCCGCCACAACACTTTAACCAATGGAACTGTCTTTCTTCGCAATACCTTGATGTCACGATCTAAAATCTGAACTGGTTCTTCTTCAAAAGATAGGTCAGGCCATACTTCGATTTCTTCCACGGGCACAATATGAGATGGATCCGAGTGGTATCCCCTTAACATCAAAACATGAAACACATCATGAATCTGACTTAATTCTGAAGGTAGTTCGAGCTGATAAGCTACCAGTGCCACATGCTTCAACACAAGATAAGGCCCGATGAACCTGGGGCTCAGCTTACCCTTTCGTCCAAACCTTAGAACTTTCTTCCATGGTGAAACCTTTAAGAAAACCCAGTCACCAACTGCAAATTCTATGTCTTCATGTTTCAGATCTGCATAAGATTTTTACCTGTCAGAAGCTTCTTTCAACTGAGTCCTAATCAACTTAACTTTGTCCTCCGTTTCAAAAACCAATTTCGGACCCAATAACTGTCGCTCACCCAACTCTGTCCAGCAAGTAAGAGTGCGACACTTCCGACCATACAACGCTTCATACAGTGCCATCTGAATACTAGACTGATAACTATTGTTGTATGTGAATCCCGCCAATGGTAGAAACTCATCCCAACTACCCCTGAAGTCTATGACATAGCCCCTCAACATATCTTCCAAGATCTGAATTACCTTCTCGATCGTCCATCACCAGGATGAAACGTCAGATCTTGAAATACAATCTTATACCCAACGCTTGATGTAACACCTTCTAGAACCTCGACATAAACCTGGGGTCTCTGTCTGATATGATAGACACTGGTACCCCATGCAACCTTACAATCTCTGCTACATACAGCTTAGCTAACTTCTGAAGAGAGTAGTCAACACGAACCAGTATGAAATGAGTGGACTTCATCAATCGATCAACAATTATCCACACCAATCCTTCTTAGTGGGCGTAAGAGGTAGCCCACTAACAAAGTCCATTGTAATCCTTTCCAACTTCCACTATAGAATTTTCACCAGTTGTAATAACCCCGAAGGTAACTGATGTTTTGCTTTCACCTGCTAACACGTTAAGCATTTACTCACAAATTCGATTACCTCTCACTTCAGACTCAGCCACCAAAACTATTCTCGTAGGTCCCAATATATCTTACTCCCTCCAAGATGCATAGTGCATGGGCTACGCTTCTTTAAAATCTTACGTCTCAACTCAAGATCTTTTGGCATACAAGTCTTTCCTCGAAAACATAATACCCGATCACTATTCACACTAAAATTCATTATCCCATCATCTGCCCCTAACTGAAACTTCAACTTTAACAACTCATCAGCCAATTGCTTCTCTTTAATCTGACTGACCCAAGAAGGCTTCACTTGAAGTTCCACTAATAAACTTCCATCATCGTATAAGCTGAGATGAGCAAACATTGCTCTCAAGTTAGAGATCTCCTACAACTTAATGCATCTACCACCACGTTAGCTTTATCGGGTGGTACTCGATCGAGCAGTCATAATCTTTTAACAATTCGATCCATCTCTACTAACTTAAATTCAACTCCTTCTTGGTAAGGAGATATTTTAGGCTCTTGTGATCTGTATAAATAACGAACTTCTCCCCATACAGATAATGCCTCCAGATCTTCAAAGCAAACACTATTGCAGCCAATTCCAAATCATGCGCGGGATAATTCACCTCATGCGGTCTCAACTGCCGAGACGCATATGCTACCACCTTCCCTTCTTGCATCAACACATATCTCAAACCTGTGTACGACGCATCGCAGTAAACGACAAACTCTTTTTCGGCCTCAGGCTATATCAATACTAGAGCCTCAATCAAGATCCTCTTCAACTTCTCAAAACTCTCCTGTTGTTTATCAGACCAGACAAATGGTACCCCTTTCCGTAACAACTTGGTTAATGGCGCCGCAATCAATGAGAACCCCTCAACAAACCTTCTGCAATAGCCAGCCAGACCAAGAAAACTCTGAATTTCTGCCACAGACCTAGGCGGCTTCCAATCCAGCACAGCTTCAATTTTCCGGGGATCAACCCTAATCCCCTCAGCAGACACAACATGGCCTAGAAAGGTAACTTCTTTTAGCCAAAATTCACACTTACTGAATTTGGTGCACAGCTATTGCTCCCTTAGAATTTTTAAAACCACCCAAGATGCGAATCATGCTCCTTCTCCGATCTTGAATAAACCAGGATATCGTCTATAAATACCATTACAAACCGATCCAAATAGGGTTAGAATACTCGGTTCATTATGTCCATAAACACTGCTGGTGCATTGGTCAACCCAAACGGCATCACCAGGAATTCGTAGTGGCCATAGCGAGTTCGAAAAGCCGTCTTATGAATATCTGCTTCCTTTACCTTAAGCTGATGATATCTTGACCTCAAATCTATCTTCGAAAAGACTGAAGCCCCTTTAGTTGGTCGAACGAATCATCAATCCTCGGCAGCGGGTATTTATTCTTGATTGTCAACTTATTCAACTGACGGTAGTTAATGCACATACGCATTGATCCATCATTCTTCTTAATGAATAGCACCGGCGCTCCCCAAGATGACACACTCGGTCGGATAAAACCCCGATCCAATAGTTCTTGAATTTGGGCTTTCAATTCCATCAACTCTTTTGGCGCCATTCTATATGGGGCAATAGACACAGGTGCTGCCCTAGGAAGAAGATCAATACCGAATTTCACCTCGTAATCCGGAGGTAGTCCTGGAAGCTCTTCTGGGAAAATATTCGAAAACTCCTTCACTGTTCTAACATCCCCACAGTTAATTCCTTAGCTTCCAGAGCACAAACAAAAGTTATGTATGCCTCACATCCTTTCCTCACCATTCTTTCAGCCTTTAAAGCGGACACTACATTAGACAAGTAGTTCCTCCTTTTACCTATCACCACTACCTCATCATCCTCGGGAGTCCTTAACACCATGCGCTTGGTAACACAATCCAAGTTTGCTCGATACTTCACTAGCCAGTCCATACCTAAGATTAAATCGAACTCCCCGAACGGCAGTTCCATCAAATCAGCTGGAAACACTACCCCTTAAACTTCTAAAGGCACCCTCCTAAAGAGTTTATTCACTATTTTCGATTGTCCTAAAAGGCTAAGTATAGTCATCTCCCTAGAGGCAAACTCAGAGTCTATGTTCAGAGCTCCTAATATAGTACTAGTAACATAAGAATGTGTTGACCCAATATCAATCAGTGCAGTAAAAGGTAATCCATAAATAAGAAACGTATCGGTTATGACGTCCAGTGCATCGCCCTCCTCTCGGCGTCTGACTGCATAAACCAACCCAAGCCATCTTGTATCTGAGCTCCCAGCACCTTTATCCAGTGCTGCACGTTTGCCCGATGCTCCACACCTCTAGCCAAAACTACTTCTTCCCCTAGCGGGACCACGACCTCTCTGTGGTTGCTGACCACCTCTACCCGGCTGAACATAACTTTGTCCTACTGGTCGCACTCTCCCCAACTCCTGTGGGCAGTCTCTTACCCGATGATCAATAGACCTACACCTGAAACATCCTCCCATCCAACACTCACCTAAATGAGATCTACCGCATCTCGCACACCTCTGAGGCCCATTGTCAACAACAAGTCTCGCAACACGACTCGGCCCATCCAACCTAGGCCTCTTCTGAAAACCCCCGATTGACCTTGACGATCCAAAATTCTTTTTATTCCTACATCTATCCCTATCCTGATTCTGCTTTTCAGACCGCTTCACTTCCTCAGCTATCTTAGCCTTTTCCACTAAAACAACAAATTCTCTTTCTCATTGTGGAGCTATCAACACTCACAATTCATCCCTTAGGCCATCCTCAAATCGTACACAACGCTCATGGTCTGTAGCAACAATACCCCGCATAACGACTAAGACGCAAGAATTCTACCTCATACTCAGCCACTAATTTATTTCCCTAAACCAAATTTAGAAATGCCCTACGCTGTGCATCCACATAACTTGATCCGATGTACTTCCCCTGGAATGCTTTCTTGAAGAGCTCCTAGGTAATACGGCAGCCATTGTACCATCCCTGACCGTGAGCCACCACTGATACGCCTCGTCCCGAAGAAGAGATACATCTCTTTCAAATTCTCCTCCTCTGTGAAGTCAAGATCATCCATAATACGTTCAACTGCTTCTAGCCAATACTCAGCTACATTAGGAGCTACACCAGAAACGCCCCTAAACATTTTTGCTCCATTGGCTCGAAGTCATTCAGACACAGATTTTCGAGCCCCAAACCCGTGCTCACTCTAGTGACTCTTTCTAATACACGTAACATCGCCTGGGACACAGCATCGTCTCTACCTGTTTGATCCTAAAATTTCACTTCAGCAACTAGCGGTGCTGGTACATCACTTTCTGACCCATGTCCAGATTCCAAGGGTTCAGACCCAACACTCTGGCCTCTACCACGGCCGCGCATGGTACGCCCACGTCCCTTAGCACTCATGGCTACTGATACGACTTAATCTGATTAAGATTTTTATGAGTTAGTACTTTCTTTCACTGTTTAATACCGAGCAGTCTTATGAGAAATACCTTTAGAAAGTAACTCTCGCAGATCATATCTATACCTAGAGGTTTTAGTATCTAAAGTTTGGATCTCTTAATACTACTAATCATAATACAACATAATCATTTCATACAAACACAACCAATAATTAAAACACTTACCGCGTGGATCGGGTGCCGATAGACTCGGGTTCCATACTCCAACTAAAACATTTCCTTAAATAACATTTTGAATCGACTTTATATAATATTGTTGAACCCATTCCACAGCCGAGTTTTGTAACCTGGCTCTAAGACCAAAATTGTAACACCCCAAACCCGGTCTAGACGTTACGACTAGATTTGGAATGTCACAGGGAAAAGTTGTAAAAATCTTAAGAAAATACCGTAAGTTTGAAAACTTTTCGTCTGGGGTGATGTTTTGAAAATAATGATTTGCAGTTTTAGAAAAATTCCTAAATTGAGTTTAAACGATCATTTGTTATCTTTGTTGGCACTTGAGAGAAAACGGTTATTTTATGTTACTTATGTTTTGAAAATTTTATCTTAACTTTCATGTTAAAATATAATAATGTCAATCTTAAATGAATAATAAATAAGGAAAACCAAATATTAACTTAAGAAGGCCTTATTACATAACAAAATCCCTAATTAAAATAATTTGTAGAAAGGAAATGAGTTTACAAAAAGAAACATTTTATGACCTCCATGAGTCTGCCTCAGATCCCAGATCCACGATCTACTAATTACCTGCAAAATTAAGTAGAGGGGTGAGTCACCACGACTCAGTGTGTAAATCCCCTTATGTCACATAAATGGCCTCAAGCCAAAATTCACACATTGGCCTTAGCCCACTCAACATAGCATACACAAATATGAATGTAATGTGTCCCAGCCCAACCTAATTTTTCGTCCTCTACACGCCACCCGTACCAGCCCATCACACCGTGGGGATTTCTACAATCAACCCTCCATCTGCTACACACCTCATATGTGGAACCAAGCCACTCGTGGTTTCAGACCACCGTGATACTAGATCACCGTGATAGAGTCACTATTAACATATGTGGGGCCAACCCACCATGTTACCAAACCACCGTGACAATAACTGATGAATGTATGTAGAGCCAACCCACTGTGGTACCAGACCACTGTGATGAGTCACTGAATCATATATATATATATATATACGTGGTATTAAACCACCATGGCACCATGGGCACCGAATCAGATATATGTGAGGCCAACCCACTTGTGGTACCAAACCACTGTAACAGTCTCTAACACTTCCCATTTCGTATCACATACCAAACCTATGCAAAACATACATATCAAATAAATGCAATATGCTCTCAACAAAGTGACAATTACAGCATACATTTTCATACCCATTAATAAACGTTATAATCACTTACCGGTATTCCCACTTTACCCACAAAGGTATAACGACTTTCTAACCCATTAATAATAACACACATGTCAAATTTTACACACCTGATAACACGCAATACTATGCTTTCTATGTCGACACTTTCGCTAGTAGGGGCAACGACTATCTGTCTATCCTGCTCTGAAGCCAGTCCACAACCCGATGGCCAGTCTTCTACTGCCAAAATAGCACGTTTCTTGAACTTAGGGGCTGGGACTACGAGTCCAATCCCTTCCTTCCCTTGATTAGCATTCGAATCCATGGCAGATCTTGATCAGAGAACCAAGTTAAAGTAATGAAAAGCACGAAAGGATAGATACTCGTATCAAAGAAGTCGCTTACCTAGATTACAAAAGCCGAATGCCAACTGACTTGCCTAAGAAATCATTTGAGTCCTTGAATCATCACTATGTTAAAATCGATGTTCCTTAAACCTTAGAAAGAGTGGCCTTCGGCCAAGGAAGTTGACAAGAATCTCTTACCACCAAATGGCCCATAGTTACTTACCAAAATCCCCCTTGAATGCTGGTCACACGGAAAAGAGATGATGAAACACCCCATTCTACAATTGGCCCTTGCCCAAAGAGGTGAGTCAAAACTTTAGTTAAATCGAACCAAGAGAAGAAGAACGATAAATGAGAAGAGAAAGAAGAAATAGCTCCTTACCGAACCAAAAGATTAATGAGTGAAGAGTCTACTATCAGCTATATGTAAAACCAATAGGAATGATGCCCACTCTTGATGTAATAAGAAGATTCGACTTAACTTTAGGTTATGGAAAACAAGAAGCAAAAAGCATAGGGTGATTCAACTATGATCAACAGAATAAGAAAGAAAGAAGCAGAATATGTTTCGGTTAAGAAGAAGAGTAGAGAAGAAAGATGGATTACAAGGAAATGGTGTGGTGCTTTCGATTGTGAGGTAGAGAGAAAGAGAGATTCAGCTCACAAGGGATACTGGTACGAGAATAATAGTAATAAAGTGACAAAAGAAAAAGAGAAACGGGGAAAGGAAGATTCGGCTAAGGCATTAGGGTGTCAACAAAAGTGGATGGTTGAAGGAGATGATTTGATCAAGAGGACAAATAGGATGAAAAGAAGGTAACCCTATTTGGTACAAATGAAACGATGTGAAAAGAAAAAGAATTAGGTAGGGGGTCGACAATGACCAAGAGTGAAAGAGAATGAAATGGAAGAACCAAAATGAGAGAAAGTAACTTCAAGCACCTATTTGGAAGACAAAATTTTGACACCTCCTCTAGTTGACCAAAATGCCATATCTTTGCACCAAAAAGAAAAATAGATTCAGCCCCTAGCACTATGCTTAAACCGTTCAAGCCAACCTCCCACCTTTCCACAATTCGGCCACCACTCTCCCTCTCTCCAAAACTCATAATTTTCTCCACTCTTTTCTCTTCATCCCACATTTGAATTAGTTTGAATGATTGAAACTCCCCCTTTCTCTCATGGCCATATATTCGAATTGTTTGACCCTTTCAACACTCCCCCTTGAAGTGTCCTAGCCGAACTCTACCACCTCCCATCCTAACGTCAAAATAACTCTAAAAAGGCAATCCATGCGACTCGAACTTGCTCCCTCACTGCTCCCTGAGGTGTCACTTACCTGCACCTTAAGTGGCACCTCCTTGCCACTTTACCACTTCAATTCTTGTGTCAACAAACACAAGCAATAACCCTTAAGTCCTGCCCCAGTTAGCTCTCCCCTAAAGTGCCTAAAAGTAAAGTTTTCACCAAGGCTCAGGCTTAACCTCGAGCCTTCCCTGACCCCCAAACACACCAAATTAACATATAGAGCGTAGCATACACATACAACACATATTAAATGTAAAACCCCAAAATCCAGGATGTTACAAGTAAACTTAATCAAATTTATGGAATGTATGTTTAAATACACTTATTTGAATAAAGGTAATCGAAAAGTTCGTGTGACATAAATATGTATGTTAATTATCTTGAAGTGAATCATATGATTTTGAAGATATTATGTTGATGATTAATGCTAAGCTATATGTGTGTATTTATGAGAGTCAAGTTAGAGGCTTTACGATCTCACCCCTTACCTATATGGTATTTCATAACGAGATCTCATGAGATTTAAGTTGAATGAGCTCACAAGTAAGAGACTAAAGAGTTTAGTAGTGGAATGACTAATAATGTGGTCAGAGTTAATAATAGTCTAACAAGTGAATACAATTCTGGAAAAGATGCCAGGTTATTCTAAAGATCATTCTGATATTGCGATGTCATGGTTAAAGAAAAAGTTAATCTCGTCTAATCGACTCATTCAAGTATGATGTTAAAAGTATGTATTTATTGGAATTTCTTCCAAATTGATTTTCATTACTGAATGGAATAATACAAGATTAGTGATGACAGAAATAGTCAGAGAAATGAAATTTGAATCGTAAAGATGTCTGAGTGTAACAGTTGTAATTGAATAGATCATGATGATCTCTCCTGGTATTTTATGTATTCATTTATCCTCGGAGATATATGTGATTTTTATTTTTGATGGATTCTTATCGTATGAGAATGCTAGCTGATTATATTGATAGATGAAAGCGTTGTTAGTCTGGTTGGTTGATGAGCAGCATTTCTTACCTCTCTCTGTGGGATTCTATTCTATTATGTTTAGAATAAAAGTTATTGGTGAAAATTTATGTGAGCCTATTCTTTTGTTTCTACTGGATGATTGTGTTGTTTTGTATATATATTTGGAAAATATATTATCTCTATTACAATTGATTCTAGAGAGTATAAGAATTGTTTTTCTTCTGGTTTTCTCGAAAATCATCAAGATCTTTATAATTTTCTTATGATGTTATGTTCTCGGACTTCCAGTGTGGTATCGTATCTTGTATTTCTTTATCTTTGTTTTCTTATCAACCTTATTTCGTAATTTACCAATCATGGCTCATCATTAAAGTGTGTTCTTTGGCTTGTGATAACTATGTCTATTATGGTTGTATTTCTGGTTCGATTATGGGAACGTGGTGAATTTGGTATCAGCATTTCTTAAATTTTTGTGAAAGGAATTGACATCGGCAAAGGTATAGATAGTGGAAGCTCAAGCTCAAATTGTACAATGGTTTTCTTTCTCAGGTAAGTTTGATTAAGGTCAATGAGTTCAATCAAGATATTTTGTTTCCTTGAGCTAATGCAGTTGTAAAGATCTTTTGACTAGCTTGTGAAGAAATTTTGAAAGATTATATGTTCGAGTTGTTTTAACATCATGAAAAAGGGAGTATTTTGATATGATATTATTTGATAGTTGAGATCGACTCAGTTATTTTTATTTGAGCGAACTTGGTAGTTGAAAGGTAATTTGAGTTATATGCATTTATGTTTATTCTTAAGTAAGAAGATAAAATCTTGTACATTTATGGGTAAATTGACGAATAGTCTGAATGAAGAAATTATATTAAAAAAGGGTGTGATACAAGGATGTACCTATTAGAATAGTTCTAATTGGATGGTATTATTATTATGAGTTAAAGTTGTTTTGATTGATAAAGATATCACATTTATGAAAGTTTGAATGGTTTGTTGAGTGTTAACAAAGTTGAAAATAGTTGAAAGTATTGTTAATCGAAGCACTAATTCTGAGTCAAATTTAGATTGAGTAAAGAATTTGTGAATGTTTCAGTGATGCTCTATCAAACGAATTAGAATGTGTTTTAATACGAGAATGTAAAGTGATAGTTTATGCTTTCAGACGGTTAAAGTCACATGAAAGGAACTGTCCGACTGGAGATTTAGAGTCGGCCACTTTTTATGTCTGTATTGAGAATTTGATGATACTGGTTGTCTGATGAAAAATTTCATATGTTTCCTGATCCCAAGAGTTTAAAGTATCTAATGTCACAGAAGGATTTGAAATTAAAACAGCATAGATGGCTTGAACTATTGAAAGATTGTGAGCAGTTTTTGATTAACCTTTGGGAAAACAGATAAAGTTGCAAATGCTTGAATGGAAAACCTTTGATTATTTTGTAAGTATTTGATGCATGATTAATATTATTTGATGACGGTCTGAATCTAGCTAAATTAGAAGCTAAAGCGATGTTTACTTTACAAGATTGAGAACCTCAAGATTGTGATAGTGAATGGTAAACTAAACGAGTACAGGGTGAGACGACTTTTGATTCTGAATTTTAGGTCAAACCTGATGACTGTTATCATTACTCCGAGATAGAATTCGTGCAATGAATTATCCAAAGCTTATGTAGAAATGTAACACCCCTAACCCGTAACCATCGCTAGAATAGGGTTAAGAGGTATTACTAAACATTTGGAACAATTATAAATATTTCTCATCTTAACTAAATCATTCACAATCATAGAGTCCCTTATATAGGTTTACGAGACCTTAAACATGTAATATAAAGGAGTCAGGACTAAACCGAACACATATGAAATTTTTCTAAAACTTAACATTTTTCCAAGCTACAGGGGTCACACGCCCATGTGGGTAGGCCGTGTGCCTCACACGGCCTCGGACACGCCCGTGTGTCCAACCCATGGCAAAACAGGGCATACATACTAACTTGTCCACACAGCCTGAGACACGCCCGTGTGCCTTACCCGTGGTTGACACTGACTTGCACCATATGGCCAGTCACACGCCTGTGTATCTAGCCAATGTGAGAGTCTTTCTTGTTCTGATTTGCAAACTTAAATGACACAGTCGTGCCACACACCCGTGTGCTGTGGGCAATTATAGGCCATTTGCAAGGCCAAATTTGCCACCCACACTTGGGTTTAACTATAAGCATCAAACCATATGGATTTATACATCAAGTGGAAACCAAAACATACTAATATATGCCCCAATTAATCATCAACCACACCATTTATTTCTATACTTGATTTCAACTCAAATAAGTCCATCAAAAATACCATTTTCACATCCCAAATCATAGAAGTGAAGCATCATATAATCCATACCAAAAGTTCACATTTAAACCACAATTCTCATCAACTAATTTAAGCATGAAACATACCATATTCATCATTCACATAACCCAAACATATAAACCAACATCATTCAACTTTCAAGCCATATCTCATGGCAAGACTTATACATTTCAACACATACTAGCCTATACATGCCATATACCAAATATATTCAACTTCTAAAAGTACCAAAATAGATAGCCGATAGTGTGATTTAGTCGCTGACGATCCCCAGATCCAAGCTAGCTTTAAAGACAGTGTAAAATAGAGAAACACTTCACACAGTCAGTTTTTAAATCTTAGTAAGTTCGTAATATAATACATTTAACTCAATGACTTAAAATCAATTTATAAATTAAACCATCACATAGATTATTTCACAAGATTGCACAATTTCATCCATAGTCAATGCTCACATAACCAACCAATCATCCACACCCAAAATCATTGACCACATAGGTTCCGTACATACCTTTTCCAACACTTGCTTATGAACATTCTTTCTACTCAATGCTCGATATCACATTTCAATCAATCTTCAATAATCATTCGATTCACTCGCACACTTAGTGCAAATTTCTTAGCCGAAGCTTTAATATCATCGCACACTTAGTGCCTTTATATTAAATCAAAATTAACTCGGTATCACACACACAGTGCCAATCAATATAGCTAAGGCTTCCTTTATTTCGCACACACAGTGCTATTCACCCCTGTCTCAATTTTAAATTCGCACACATAGTGCCATATTTCTCAATTCCACACATATAGCATTTCTATTTCAATAACCACATGTTCATTCATTTCATAACACATAGATATGAATTTAACAATTCGTATTATACTTGAACTTACCTCGGACGTAGAAATAACAAAACGAGTCGTTCAATCGATCATTTTGTCTTTGCCTCGATCTAAGTCCAAATTTCTCTTTTTTTATCTATACATATTCAAATTTAACTCATTCAATCACCAATTTATTCAATTAGGTCCAAACACACATATTTAGAGTATTTTACAACATAGCCCTCACATTTTCACATTTTGACACTTAAGTCCCTATTTCATAAAGTCATAAAATTCACATAATTTCACTTCACACATGCCTAGCCAAATTTTCCTTATACTCATACAAGCCCATATATTTCATTTATTTCACATTTTAACCCTCCAATTCCTCATTTTCACAATTTACCCCAAAATAGCCAATTTCATCAAAAATTCAAAGACAAAATATGTTAACCCAATATCAAAGTTTCATATTTCACCATTAACTATCACAAAGCTCAAACATTCATCAATGGCATATCTCAAAATCATCATCAAATTCTAAAATTAAGGCATGGGCTAGCTAGAACACTAAGCAACGATCACAAAAACATAAAAATCATCAAAAACCGAGCTTGAAACATACTTTAATCAAAGACAACAATGGACAAACCCTAGAAAGCTTATTTTCTTTATTTTTCTTTCAATTTTGGCAAGAAAAGATGAGAATATGGCTTGTTTTTCTCATTTGTTTTATTTAATAGACATTAATAATCATTTTACCATTTTGCCCTTTTATTAATTCAATTAAAATTCCACGAACTATGTACATATATGTCCATCTCCACTATATGTGTCTAATTACAACATAAGGACCTTTCATTTAATAAGACATTCCAATTAAGCACTTTAGCAATCAGCACACAGCTTTTACATTTTATGCGATTAAGTCCTTTTTCATAATTCGGCACACAAACGATAAAATTTTCACACAGAATTTTCACACATGCTCAATCACATATTTTAAACACCAAAAATAATATTAAAATATTTTTTGAACTCGTATTTGTGGTCCCAAAACCACTGTTTCTACTAGGGTCTAAATCAGGCTGTTATAAGAAAATTTTGTACGAAGCTTAGTAGTAGTTCGTTTATTCATTTAGGGAGTAATAATGTAACATCCCAATTTTCAGTGGTTCAAAAAATAGTGATTTGGGATCACTTAATCCGACAAGTAAGTTTGAAATTTTAATAAATTAATAATTATGGGTCAAGTGTGAATTTAGAAGAATTTTTGAATTAGTGAATTTTGTGATTTAAAAAGAATTTAATAGGTAAATTGGGTCTAAAACGAGGTATCGAGACCTCGAATTCATAAGCTGAGCAATAAATATTTTTATAAATATTTATGGTGTGTCATTGAGTTAGTATTAAAGTTTTGTTAGAAAATTTTAACGTTTGGATAGTCAATTAATTAAAAAGGACTAAATTGAAAATAGTGCAAAATTTGTTAAATTGTGATTAAATAGCTTAAGTGACTAATAATGTAACACCCCAAACCCGGCCTAGAAGTTAGGCCCAAATCTGGCATGTCACATAAAAGGGTTGTTTAAAAACTAAGTGTTCGTTGAAAATGTTTGCATCTCTTTTGAAAACTCCGAGTTTCATTGTTTGTTTGAAAAAAACACGATTTGCTTAAGGTCTGATTTTTTAAATTTATTATTATTTGAAATCTGCTTTTGATATGGAAATCAAATTTGAATAGTTGAGGAAACATGATATTTTGAAAACAGTTTGTTAGCACTTTTAGAAAAACTCCTGTATTGAACATCTAACAAAAAATAATAATGGAAAAGCAGGTTTTAAAAGGAAATTAAATTCTAAAGGCCTTATTACAAAACATTAAACCCAAACTAAATAATCCTAAAAATAAGGTAAAAATTGAATTTACTAAGGTTTGTGAGAAATCTCCGATGTATGGCCACCACTGAGTCCTCCACGGCTCTAAATCCTCTATTGCTAGGGATTACTTGCGAGATTAAAGAAAAAAGGGGTGAGTAATGAGAACTTAGTGTGTAATTCCCTAATCGCCCATAGAAGCATATTGGGCCTTAGCCCTTATATAAGCAAACTAGCCTTAAGCCCTAATAACATGGTATAGTAGATAATGAATGCAATGCAACCCAACCTTAGCCTAATAATCCATCCACTACACTACTTGGGGGTTTAAATTTTCATGGTTAAACTCTTAATGAGTCTACTTTCAATAGAAACAAACTAAAACATCATCTAAATCTCGTAGTAAATGATAATTAATTTTTAGTGAAGAAAGGTCGAAACTGTCAAACAGCAGAATAGGGATAAGTTTGAAGAACTAATTGTACTTATTGGATAAATTATAAATTCCAAAATTTCTATGGTAGAAAGATATTTGAGTCTAGTTTCTAAAAAAATAAGTGGATCTTAATTTGGAATTCTGTAGCATGATATATAAATAATTTAGTGACTATGAATCAAGTGGACAGTTTCGCTATGAATAATAAATATCATGAATTATCTGAAAATATTCTAAAATTTTTGGTAATGCTCTGTAACCCTATTCCAGTGTCGGATACGGGTTAGGGGTGTTACAAATAAAACGTACAGTTATTTGAAATAGATGTTCTGGTGATCGGTATGTGATATGATAGATTAGTTGATTTATATGTTTCGAGACTATCCGATCAAAAATCATACAAAAAGTAAAAGTTATTCGTGGCAGTTTAGAATCCACTTCAAATTGTCAGAAAACGTATGTGAATTTGAAACATGAGAATATGAAATTCCCGTTCAGCAATAGCATGCTTCCGAAATTATTTCCCGAGAAAAATATTTAAAATGTGTTTTGTGTATCTATGTTGTGATGGTATCGATTGGACTCTATGAGTATGAATTCTCTGATAGGGATTATGATTCGGCCGATGTGTTGTATAACAGGGAATCGATCAGAATTTTGACATGAGAGACTAAAAAGTTGATAAATAAAAGCATAACCTTAGTGAGAGTTCTTTGGCAGTGTCACGAGATAGAGGAGTCTACGTGGAAATCGAACTTATTTTTCGGTAAGATTTTCGGGGACAAAAATTCCTAAAGGGGCAGAGCTATAACAACCCGATTTTGAGTCTAGTCGGAACAATGATTTTGGGACCACAAATATGACATAGTAAAATTTATTTTTATTATATTTTTACGGTCTACAATTTTACAGAATAGTTTCGTGAAAATTTCGTTCGAAAATTTTGACGTTTGGGCACTCAATTTAGTCAAAAGGACTAAATTGTAAAATGTGCAAAATTCTATATGTTAGAGGTGTCCAATTGCTATGAGGTTTTAAATTAGAGGTCCTTAAATGGTAGTTAGACCATTGGTTAAGTTGGTGGACAAAAATGAACCTGGTATGGTATGTTTTCAAAGTTTTTCATTAAGGGCATTTTGGTAATTTGGTAATTAAATGAATTAAAAAGCCAAATTAAAACCCAATATTTGTCCATATTCTTCCTCATGCCCAAAATTCACAAGGGGGAAGCCATAGCTAGGGTTTGGCCACTTCCAATCTTGATTTTAAGTCCGTTCTAGCCCCGTTTTTAATACTTTTTACATTTTTAATGTCGTCGTAACTCGATCTTTCTATTTCTACCATCAATTTGAAGAGAGGTCAAGGTCTAAAATTTTACCCATGATGAATGTTTGCGTATCTTGATGTCTAATGATAGAAAATGTATGTTTGATGCATGATAAATAACTTTTGCTAAGTGATTTTCGGTAAAAATGCCTAAATGGACTTGTTTGTAAAAGTTATAAAATATGGTGTAAAAATGTGAAAAAATGAAAAATGTGGGCTTTTATGAGCATGTATAAGGTTCAGCTAGGCATGGGTAATGAAGAAATTGAATGAAAATCATTTTACGAGCCTAGGGACTAAATTGTAAAAATGTTAAACATTAGGGGAAAAATGTAATTTTTGCCATAATGTGATTTTGGGCTAATTTGAATAGTATAATGATTGAATAAGTTAAATATGATATTATAGATTAAGAAAAAATGAGGTTTAAACCTAGAACAGGGAGAAAATGAGTATTTGACGATTTAGCCATTTTCGCCATTTTTATGTCGAGGTAAGTTCGTATGTAAATAATGCATTATCATATTTATATTTAAAATGATTTAAAGTTGTATGAATTGTGATTGACTCTATGGAAGTATTCGTCAAAGTTTCAACAAGCGAGAAATCCCGGTTGAGCCTTAGGAATAGATAGGATACAAATGTCATGACATTAGGGTCACTGAGATTACGTGTAAGACCATATCTGGGATATGGAATCAATGTGAGGCTTCATGTAAGACCATATCTGGGCTATTGGCATCGATAAAAATTACATGTAAAACCATATCTGGGATATGGCATTGGTACGGTACTGTGTGATGGAGATCCCCGAGTATCTTCCAAGTGGTTCAACGGGAAATTCAACGAGTATGTCAAAGATGATAAAGTATGTGAATATGTTATGAGGTGGTACAGGTATGTACAATAAACTCAAAGAAAATGAGCTTAGTATATTGTGAACAATTGGTAAGGCCATTATTAAATAAGTTGTGCGTATGAAGCTTAAATGGCATTTATGTTGATACGTGATATGTAATTCATATGATGAGCTATTGATATATGATAATTATGTTGATATGATAATTATGTTGATATCAAATGACATTTATGTTCACGTAACACCCCTTACCCGTATTCAATGCCGGAACCGGGTTGGGGCATTACTAGACTTATCTTGCTTGAACGTACAACTTTGGGCTATAAAATTTCATTCCACCTTAAAACTTCTCATTCACACTCATAACATCCTTATTATGGTCCAACGAGGCTCTAAATATGCAAATGGATGGTTTCGGAATCAAACTGGGAACTTTTGTATACTTAGAAAATTTTTTCCTAAAAAGGGCCACACGCCCGTGTGGGCAGGCCATGTGGTCTCACACGCCCATGTCCCTAGCCCGCGTGGAATTTATTTTTCAATTCGAACCTACAGAGGTTTTCACACAGCTGGACACACGCCTGTGTCTTTGGCCCGTGTCCCTCAGACGGCCTAGACACGCCCGTGTCTTCACCCATGTGTGAAAACATGGGTATTCTATTTATGACGTTAGCAACCTCATAAGGGCCACACAGCCTAGGCACACGCCCGTGGTCGACACTTACTTGCAACACTAACATGCAGGGGACACACGACCTAGCCACACGCCCATGAGACTGACCGTGTGTCACACACAGCCTAGACGCACGCTTGTGTGCCTACCCGTGTGGGCAGGAACAAGGCTATTTGCCAAGCTCTTTTTATCACCCTAACTCATAAAACATCAATTACATTCATCCATTAACCAAGCAACCCAATCATGCATCATACACATTCATGAATAACCTCATATTTTCATATATTAATAATCATGAGCCATCAACTATGGCTATTTACAAAAAGTTCATCTTTAAAGGAGCCAACACACTTGGCCAAAACAATAAGACATTTCACTAAGTCTAGCCCCTATACATACCTATATTGCTCACATTTACTTGCACATATTCCTTGTACTCATCAACACAAGCCACATGAAATATAATTATTTAGACAATTTCTCAATGAACCCTTCGGAAAGATACTAAGTACACGGTGGTTTTGCACATAGTCCACCAAATGATAATATAAACGATGGTATCGCACACAGCACATCGTGAATAATTAATAAGGTCGTATTGCACACAGCCCACTAAAAAGGATAATTACGGTGGTATCGCACACAGCCCACCAAATAATTATTACAGATATTTTTCGCACTTACATATCTATTCCGAGGTTCATATGAGAATTATTCACTATCTATCAATTTCAACCAATCTCACTCATAATTGATCTCATTCATACAATGAATCAATAAGTAACAGCATATGTATTGAAAATGTATCGTTTACACATAAACTTACCTCGATGCAAAATGTATTAATCGACGACTTAGCCCGTAACCTTGCCTTTTCCTCGGTCAAGTTTGTCTCCACGCTCTTCTTGATCTATAATAATAAAATTTACTCATTAAATCACTATATATATATCATGATACATCAAAATTTCTACTTAGGCAAAAATAACCATTTTGCCCTTATACTTTGGCAAAATTACTATTTTCCCCTAGGCTCGTAAATCATTTTTCATCATATATTCTCATTAAACAAGCCTAGCTGAACATTTATTTCTCTTACAACAACTCACAAAACCAATTATTTCATGCATTTATTACTTAATTACAACCTTTACAACTAAGTCCCATTTAGGTGTTTTCATGGTAACACCTTTCACAAAAGTTATTCCTTAACTCTCTAACATTCATTTTATTTCATAAAAACTCAGCGAAGAACATAAACACTCTCATGGAAAGTCACTAAATTTTTAACCATTTTGCAAATTAGTCCCCTCATTAGCTAGCTTAAGCTTTAGAGGTTCCAAAAGTACAAAAATTATCAAGAAAGACCTCTAAATCACTTACTTGCAAGAGAATAGCTTGGCTGAAAGTTTGAAGATGAAAGTTTGAACTCCAAAATCTCCTATTTTCTCTTTAGTTTTTGGTGGAGAAGAAGTGTGAATAGTGAAAAATGATATCTTCTTTCTTTGCCTTATTTTATTTATTTTTAATCACCTAATTTCACCAAATTTTTTTACCAAAATTAATGCCCTTGTCCCCCTTGTCTCTATGGTCGGCCAACACACTATTATTGGCCTAATTGCACTTTAAGAACCTAAAATTTAATATTCTTTGGCTATTAGACACCTCTACCTTGTATAATGAAACTTTCGCACTTTATGCAATTTAGTCCTTTTTTCGCAATTAAACATGCAATCGCTAGAATTAATGCACCAAAATTTCCATACATCCTTATAATCATGCTATAACATATAAAATAATATTAAAATAATTTTATTCAACCTCAGATTAGTGGTTCCGAAACCACTATTCTGACTAGCCCCAAAATTGAGCTATTACAACTCTCCCCCTTTAGAGATTTTTGTCCCCGAAAATCTTACTGGTAAAAAGGTTTGGGTACTGTTCCCTCATAGCTTCTTCTAGTTCCCACGTAGCCTCTTCCACATCGTGTTTTTCCATAACACTTTCACTAAGGATATGCTCTTATTTCTCAACTGTTTAACCTCTCGAGCCAAAATTTTAATTGGTTCCTTTTCATAAGTCATGTCTGGTCGTATCTCAATTTCTGTTAGAGGGATCACATGTGAAGGATCGGAACGATATCGCTGCAACATCGACACATGAAACATGTTGTGTATTCTCTCTAACTCTACTGGCAAAGCGAACCTGTATGCTACTGGCCCAATCCTTTCAATAACCTCATACGGCTCTATGAATCGTGGACTCAATTTGCCCTTTCAACCAAATCTCAATATTTTCTTCCATGGGGATACTTTCAAAAATACTTTGTTGCCCACTTGAAACTCGATTTCTTTCCTTTTTCAATCCCCGTATGACTTTTGTCGATCCGAAGCAGCTTTTAGACTATCACGGATCACTTTCACTTTCTCTTCGGTTTCTTATATAGATCGACCCCGTGAATTTGCTTCTCACTAAGCTCGGTCAAATACAAGGGAGTCCGACACTTGCGACCATATAAAGCTTCGTACGGTGCCATCCGTATACTCAACTGATAATTGTTGTTATAGGCAAACTCAACCAAAGGTAGATATTTTTCCCAACTACCTTCGAACTCTAACACATAGCATCGGAGCATATCCTCAAGAACTTGAATCACTCTTTCAGATTGGCCATCGGTTTGAGGATAGAACACAATACTAAAATTCAATCTTGTACCTAAGGCTTCTTGCAACATCTTTCAAAACCTCGAAGTAAATCTTGGGTCTCTATCCGAGATAATAGATATAGGCACCCCATACAATCTCACCACCTCAGCAATATATAGCTCGGCCAACTTATCAAGTGAATAATCCACACGCACTGGTATAAAATGAGCCGACTTCGTTAATCTATCAACAATAACCCATACAACATCTTTCTTTTTCAGAGTCATAGGTAACCCCGTTATGAAATCCATTGTGATTCGATCCTACTTCCACTCTGGAACAATCACTAGCTGAAGTAATCCCAAAGGTACTTGATGAATGGCTTTCACTTGTTGACACATCAAACACTTCGTAACAAACTCGGAGATTCTCTTTTCATACTCGGCCACTAATACAACTTTTTCAAATCATTGTACATTTTCGTGCTACCGGGATGTACTAATAAGCAACCACTGTGTGCTTCATGCAAAATTTTCTGGATTAACTCGTCATCCTTTGGTACACAAATTCTATCATGAAACATCAAGCAATCCTCTGAACTAACCTGAAAATCATAGTTGCTCCCCAATTTGCACTGAGTTCTCTTAACTTGCATCTCACTATCATTCTTTTGAGATTCACATATCTGCTGAATAAATAATGGTCTAGCCCTCAACTCAGCCAATATAGCACCATCATCAGACAACGCTAAGCTCATACTCATAGCTCTCAAAGCATACAGGGATTTTCTGCTCAAGGCATCCGCAACCACATTCGCTTTCCTGGATGGTAATCGATTACTAACTCATAATCCTTCAATAATTTGAGCCACCATCATTGTCGCAAATTCAAATCTTTTTGGTCCATCAAGTACTTCAAACTCTTATGATCGGTGAAGATTCAAACTTCTCACCATATAAATAATGATGCCAAATCTTCAAAGCAAAAACGATCGTAGCCAACTCTAAATCATGAGTTAGATAATTCTTCTCATGTGGTTTTAGTTGTCTCGAGGCGTAAGCTACTACATTACCCTCTTGCATCAACACATAGCCAAGACCATTTAATGACGCATCACTGTAGACCACAAACTCTTTCCCCGACTCAGGTTGTACTAAAACCGGTGCCTTAGTCAACAATGCTTTCAATCTCTCAAAACTATGTTGGCATTTCTCAGTCCATTCAAACTTAACATCTTTGTGCAACAGTTTTGTCATCAAGGTAGCAATCATGGGGAACCCCTTTACAAACCATCTGTAGTACCCCGCTAAACCCAAAAAGCTTCTAATTTCTGACACATTCCTTAGCGGTTTCCACTCCACAATACCCGAGATCTTACTCGGATCAACTCTAATTCCATCACTCGACACAATATATCCTAAGAATCTGACCTATCGGAGCCAAAACTCACTCTTGCTAAACTTAGCATACAACTGCTTATCTCTTAGAGTCTGCAAAACAATTCTCAGATGCTCTGCATGTTCACTCTCATCCCGAGAATAAATTAGTATGTCGTCAATAAAAACAACTACAAACTTAGCCAAATACGATCGAAAGATATGGTTCATTAAATCCATAAAAATCGTAGGAGCATTCGTTCCGAAATGCAGTTTTCGACACATCTTGGTCTTTAACCCTCAATTGGTAATAGCCAAACCTTAGGTCTATCTTAGAGAACACCGTAGCTCCCTTCAGTTGGTCAAATAAATCATCTATCATTGGCAAAGGATACTTATTCTTCAAAGTTACTTTGTTGAGTTGTCTATAATCTATACAATCTCATCGACCCATCTTTCTTCTTTACAAAAAGTACCGGAGCACCCCACGGTGAATAGCTTGATCTTGGAAAACCTTTGTTTGTTAACTCTTGCAACTAAACCTTTAACTCTTTTAACTCCAATAGTGCCATCCTATACGAGCAACCGAAAAAGGTGCCATACCCAGAACTAACTCTATCCCAAACTCGACCTCTCTAACTGAAGGCAATCCGGATAACTCTTCTGGGAACACATCTGGATACTCACATACCACCGGTACTAATTCGATCTTTACCTCTGACTCTTGAGTATTCAGTATGAAGGCAAAATAGGAATCGTACCCTTTCCTCATGTATTTCTCAGCTACTAAGATGAAATTATCACAGGCAAACCATCTGATCTACCTGATTCAACCCGAATGACATCTCCATTTACACATTTCAATTCAAGAAACTTACTACCATAGTTTACTAAAACATTATGAGCAGTCAACCAATCCATACCAAGAATCAAGTCAAATTCATCAAATGGCAACAACATGAGATTCACCGGAAAACAATGACCTCTAATTGTCAAAGGAAAATTCCTATACACCTTATCATTTAGCACATGTTTGCCTAACGAGTTTGACACTTTCACTACAAATTTCGTAGACTCAACAATCATACTCATGCTAGATGCCAATTTGATGCAAATGTAAGAATGGGTAGACCCCAGATCAATCAAAGCAATAACAAATATATCATGAAAAGAAAAAGTACCCGTTATCACATCTAGAGATGATGCCTCTTCGCGAACACGAATGGCATAAGTCCTTGTAGGTGCTCATCCCTCCGACCTCATAGCAGAGTCTCTAGGCACACCTCTACTACTAGTCCAACCTCCTTGGTTCTTTTGTGATCTACCCATCGAAGATACATTGCTTGATCTTATTTCTTGTTTTCTTTCCTTCTCATCCCTCTCAGGATAATTTCGGATAAAATGATTGGGTGAACCACACTTGTAATAATTTCGTTGATTCCCCAACACTCCCCAATATGTTGCCTACCATAATTTGGACACTCTAGTTTATTTGACTTTGGATTGCCCACGCTTGCCATCGAGGTGGCTTGAACTCTCGAGCCCGAGTATGTATTACCTCGATCTCGGTGTGAATATCCAACTGACGTAGTTTTCAAGGGTTTATTTTCTTGAACCTCTTTGATTGAGTTTGGTGCGATTTACTCATTGGTCTTTTTCTTGCATCTCGGGCCTCACTTATGGCTTTTCTCTTTTCCTTATTCAGCTCCTCGACCTTGCATGCCCTATCAACCAACACCATAAATTCTTTTAATTCCAAGATCGCAACTAGTAGTCTGAAATCCTCATTCAGCCCATCTTCAAACCTCTTGCACTAGATAGCTCCGTAGACACACACTTTTATGCATACTTGCTAAGCCTAACAAACTCGTTCTCATACTCTACCACAGTCATTTTGCCTTGCTTCAATTCGAGGAACTCTTTCCATTTCTGATCCACAAATCTCTGACTTATGTACTTCTTTCGGAACTCTTCCAAAAAGAAGTCCCACGTCACTCTCTCCCTTGGAACTACCGATGTCAACGTTTTCCACCAATGATATGTCGAGTCCTTCAGCAATGACACGGTACATTTCAAGCTCTCCTCAGGTGTGCAAGAGACTTCATCAAATACCTGTATTGAGTTATCAAGCCAGAACTCTGCCCTCTCAGGGTCATCATCTATATTAGCTCTGAATTCCTCGGCCCCTTATTTTCGAATCTTATCGACCGGGGGTTTGGTCATTCTCACCAAATCTATACCTTGAGAAGCCACGGGAACTGGCTGAGATATAGGAGGGGGTGGAGGAGGTTGAGCATTAGGGTTCACTCGTACATACTCGTGTACCAATTACTCATCATTTGGAGAAAGGCTTCCCAAGCCTCTTCTCCTTGACCCATAGTCTCGGGTATACTCTCTACAGGCGTGGTCCCTTGCACGGGAGTCGACACGTTACTAGCAACGTCATCAGTAGCTGCTCAGTCAGGATCTATTTACTATAGGAAAACAAAGTTTAAAATTGTCAGAAGTCACCACACTATCAATATACGTTTATGGCATGTATAGCTAGACTCTTACACACGCTACGGTAGTCCAAGAACCGACTAAATCATAGCTCTGATAGCACTAAATGTAACACCCTTACCCTTATTCAACGCCGAAACCGAGTATGGGGCATTATCGGACTTATCATGCTTGAACATACAACTTTGGGCTATAAAATTTCATTCCACCTTAAAACTTCTCTTTCACACTCATAACATCTTATTATGGGCCTACGAAGCTTTAAATATGCAAACGGAGGGCCTCGGGATCAAACCAAGAACTTTTGTATACTTAGAAAATTTTTGCCTAAACAGGGCCACACGCCGTGTGAAATGGGACACGCCGGTGTGGGTAATCCGTGTGGTCTCACATGCCCATGTCCCTAGCCCGCATGGAATTTATTTTTCAGTTTGAATCTACAGGGGTTTTCACATGGCGGACACGTGCCCATGTCTTTGGCTCGTGTCCCTCACACGGCCTAGTCACGCCAGTGTCCTCACCCATGTGTGAAAACCTAGGTATTCTATTTATGATGTCAGCAACCTCATAAGGGCCACACAGCCTAGGCACACGCCGTGGTCTAGCGACTTGGTCGACTAACATGCAGGGGACACACGACCTAGCCACACGCCGATGAGACTGACCGTATGTCACACACAGCCTAGACACACGCCCGTGTGCCTACCCGTGTGGACAGGAACAAGACTATTTGACAAGCTCTTTTTATCACCCTAACTCATAAAATATCAATTACATTCATCCATTAACCAAGAAACCCAATCATGCATCATACACATTCATGAATAGCCCCATCTTTTCATATATTAATAATAATGAGCCATCAACTATGGGTATTTACAAAAATTTCATCTTTAAATGACCAACACACTTGGCCAAAACAATAAGACATTTCACTAAGTCTAGCCACTATACATTCCATACTCAAAATGCTAAGTCTAAATATACCTAGATAAGCTGATAGAGTAGGTGATCTTCAGATTATCTTCGTATCCCGATCCGGCTCTTTGACACTATAAAATAAGGGAAAATAAAGGGAGTAAGCTTTAAACTTAGTAAGTTTACATGTAAACGATAAGTATCATATCATATGCAAAGCAACCACAACATTATATATTGTATAAGAACGATTTAAATTTTCATAATCATGCTTACTCTTCTCATTTCTTACCACCGTCCAACCATATACATACATATATTGCTCACATTTACTTGCACATATTCCCTGTACTCATCACCACAAGCCACATAAAATATAATTACTTAAACAATTTCTCAATGAACCCTTCGGAAAGATACTAAGTACCCAGTGGTTTCGCACACAGCCCACCATTAGTCAATAATAGGGTGGTATCGAACACAGCCCACCAAATAATTATTATGGATATTTTTCTGCACTTACATATCTATTCCGAGGTTCATACGAGAATTATTCACTATCTATCAATTTCAACCAATCTCACTCATAATTGATCTCATTCATACAATGCATCAATAAGCAACAACATATGTATTGAAAATGTATTGTTTACACATAAACTTACTTTGGTGCAAATTGTATTAATCGACGACTTAGTTTGTAACCTTGCCTTTTCCTCGGTCAAGGTTGTTTCCACGCTCTTCTTGATCTATAATAATAAAATTTACTCATTCAATAACTATATATATCTCATGATACATCAAAATTTCTACTTAGGGAAAATAACCATTTTGCCCTTATACTTTGGCAAAATTACAATTTTGCCCCTAGGCTCGTAAATCATTTTTCATCACATTTTCTCATTAAACAAGCCTAGATGAACATTTATTTATCTTACAACAACTCACAAAACTAATTATTTCATGCATTTATTACTCAATTACAACCTTTACAACTAAGTCTCATTTAGGTGTTTTCATGGTAACACCTTTCATAAAAGTTATTCCTTAACTCTCTAACATTCATTTTCTTCCATAAAAACACAGCAAACAACATAAAAACTCTCATGGAAAGTCCCTAAACTTTCAACCATTTTGCAACTTAGTCCCCTCATTAGCTAGCTTAGGCTTTGGGGGTTCCAAAAGTACAAAAATTATCAAGAAAGACCTCTAAAATCACTTACTTGCAAGAGAATAGCTTGGATGAAAGTTTGAACTCCAAAATCCCCTATTTTCTATTTAATTTTTGGTGGAGAAGAAGTGTGAATAGTGAAAGATGATATCTTCCTTCTTTGCCTTATTTTATTCATTTTTAATCACCTAATTTCACCAACTTTTTACCAAAATTAAGGCCCTTGTCCCCATTGTCTCTATGGTCGGCCAACACACTATTACTGGCCTAATTTCACTTTAAGGACCTCTAATTAATATTTTATGGCTATTAGACACCTCTACCTTGTATAATGGAACTTTCACACTTTATGCGATTTAGTTCTTTTTCACAATTAAACATGCAATCACTAGAATTAATGCACCAAAATTTCCATACATCCTTATAATCATGCTATAACATATAAAATAATATTAAAATAATTTTCTTCAACCTCGGATTAGTGGTTCCAAAACCACTATTCTACTAGCCCCAAAATCAGGCTGTTACAGTTCATATAACATTTATGAAGTTTAATGACATTTATATTGATATATGTTATGTTATTCATGTGATGAGCTATAGGCAAGAATGTGATTGAGTAAATTATACTCATGAAGTTTAATGACATTCATGTGGAAATTTGTTGTGTTATTTATATGATGATCTATTGGTAAGATTGGGATTGAGTAAGTTGTGTTTGTGAATTTTTAATGACATTTATGTTAATATTTGTTAAGTTATTTGAATGCCAATTGTATGAATAATGTTTTGTATTATTTGCATATTAACTTACTAAGCTATATAACTTACCCCCTTCCTTTTTAATGTCTCATAAGGTCATTAAGCTAGCTCGGGTTAGAGTTCGGCAGAGATCCTATTGAATTTTTAATGACATCTATGTTAATATTTGTTAAGTTATTTGTATGTCAAGTGTATGAATAATGTTTTGTATTATTTGCATATGAACTTACTAAGCTATATAGCTTACCCCCTTCCTGTCCAATGTCTCATAGGGTCATTGAGCTAGCTCGGGTTGGAGTTCGCTAGAGATCCTATCACACTATCAAGCTATCATTTCGGTATAGTAGATTCAAGTATTTTAAGTCTATGGCATGTATAGGGACTTAGTCATTTGTTAAATGTGTCATTGTGATTGAAGCCATTGTGTTGGCTTGTGATTGTCAAAGGCTTGTTTTGATAATTGGCCATGTAGATTTGTTTATTTGGGCTATCACGGTTGTAAGCCTAAGTATATATATATTTGTGTGTGCTAATGAATTTGGTGATATGGTCATGGTATGCTTGGTGAATGATAGAAATGTTATTATGACAAGAATGTGAAATATTTGTATATGTGGAATCTTGCATGATTTGGTGTGGAGAGTTTGATGTTCTAAGCATGATAAATAATGGCATGAGAATGATATCTTACTGTCTTGGTTTTGGTTATTGGATTGCTCTCTCATGCTTGATTTTGTGCCATGAGATGTTGTATAGATGTGTGTAAGTTAGGGTGGTAAAATGGCTTGGTAAATAGCCTTGTTTTTGTCCACACGGGTAGACACACGGACGTGTGTCTAGGCCATGTGCGACACACGGTTTGCCCCACGGACATGTGTTCCAGCCATGTGTCCCCTACACCTTAATTGTTGTAAAATAGAATATCCATAATTGAGCACACGGGCAGAGAAACGGGGCATGTGTCTCATCCGTGTGTGCTACATGGCCTAGCACACAGGCGTGTGGCACGACCATGTGACAGAAGTCAGAGAGCACCCTAATTTGAACATGGTATAAAGCACGGGTGTGTCCTAGGGTCACACGGGTGTGTCCCTTGGACCAAATGGGATGTAAGTCCTATTTCTAACAAAAAAATTTTAAGTTTTGTAAAAGTTTCTACAGTTCTTGGTTTAGTCCCGAACCACCTCTAAAGCATGTTTTGGGCCTCGTAGGCTTGTTTTAGGGATGATATAAATGTGTATGAAAAGTTATTAATTTGGATGGGTATTTATGACTTGGGATTGTGTGAATGCTTGTGCTATAAGTCCAATAATGCCTCAAGCCCTGTTCTGACATTGAATACGGTAAGGGTGTTACAGCATGTATACAACAGGATTACCAATCCAAGCTAAATCCTTTTTATGACATATGCTCTAAAGAGCTTGATCTGGATTACCCGTCTGGGCTAAATCCAATCCATAACATATGCTCGAGAGGATTTACATCAGGATTACCTGTCCGAGCTAAATCCTTTTAGAAATGAGGTCAATAGGATTACTTGACCGAGCTAAATCCCACCAGCAACAAATACAGGGCCTTAATCATTTCAGGAAATCACATATCCATCGATTTTCCATTTATTTAGATGGGATTTAACATTTTTCAAACATTATTAGGCATGTTATCAATCTCATACATTTTTACATCCATGCAATTCAAATGTTTACATTCAACTCAAGCATAAAATTTACATTTTTATCACTTATCATTTATCGAGCATTATTGTTGATCGGACACATTTCATTTATCAGGATTTGACGAATATGTGATCATTTCACATAATTAAGGCATTTATACAATTCAAAAACAAAACATTTAATTCAATCATAAAAATATATATACAATTTAATTACACGAACTTACCTCGACAAATGTTCGTGTACGTAAATCTACTAATCTGACATTTTCATCTTTCCTCATTCTAGCTCTAAATTTGGTCTATCTGGATCTATATGAGTAAATTTAACATTAATTTATCACATTTACATCCAAGTGGACTCAATTTTCATTCTATGCAAAATTACCATTTTGCCCCTAACTTTTCCATAAATTCCATTTTCATCCCTAGGCTCAGAAAATGAAACTTGATCAAATTAATCCCTATTCCAAGCCTAACCAAAGCCCCATTACAAAATTTTCAGCACATGAATTCATAAAATTTCAAAATTTTTCCTTCAATTTCACATGTTTACATTTTAGTCCCTAAATCATGTTTTCATCAAAAATCACTTTGTGAAAGTTGTTTATCTATCAATAATCTTTCATTTTCTACCATAAATTTCTAATTTTCAGCATAACATCCATGACTCAAAATTCATACCTTGATAACTTTTCAAATTATCCTGATTCTAAAAATATAAAAATCATTAAAAACAATACTTGATTTCATACCTTATTGAGCTTGAAAAGCTTTCATCCTCTCTCCTAGTTTTTCCATGGAAATATTTGGGGAAGATGATATGAAGTTGTTTTCTTTTTCATTTAATTAAATTGTCATTTAATAACTTTTAATCTTTCCAATTTAGTCCTTATCCTTTTTTATTTTCCATGGATGAATCATCTAAAAATATCTACATACTTTCTTTCATGGTCTAATTACCATATAAGGACCTTAAATTTTCAATCCCATAGCTATTTGATCGTTCTAACTACTAGAATCCAACTTTTACATTTTATGCAATTTAGTCCTTCTCGTAATTAAGCACATAATTGGTAAAATTTTCTTATCAAAATTTTCACATGAAATTTCTATCATATTACAGACCATAAAAATAAATTATATTTTTGGCTCAAATTTGTGGTCCCAAAATCACTGTTCCGATTTCACTAAAATTTAGGCTGTTACACATATTAAGATAATAGACATGATTTAATAAAGAATGCAACTTTGTGCTATTTTGCATTAAATTTCTGCATAATTTAATTATTTAATGCTACATACTAATCTTGATTTATTTTTTGTAGTTAGACCAAACACTTATCCATAGCTTATTTATTAAAACCACATGGGCAACAAAGGCAAGGAAAATTGGGTAATGAAGAAATTAATTTGATCAAGTTGAAGTTGGTGTATTTGATGAATAAGTCTGGCAAGCATTTGGGTCATTGATAATGGTGGAAAAAGTCTTAAAAATTTATATAATGAATAATCGAGCCTAGAAACTAACTATCACCAAGATTGAGGTAAGCGCACCTATTGAGCAGTAGTATAGTTTAGTGGCAAGACCGGATTGTCGAACCCAAAGGAACCAAAAGTACTAATACTAACTTTATTTTTATTATTTAGCCTAAGAATTAAGAGAATTGTCATTTAATCTAAAATTAACTAACTACTAAGCTAAAGATGCTAAGACACAGAGAAGGAATTGGGGAAATACTTGTGGGAAAACCAATTGATTAAGACAATACCGAGGAAGAATCCACCTAGACTTCACATGTTATCTAACTCGAACTGCATTTATTTATTCACTTGACTTGATCCGTAGGATTCCTAATTTATATTAACACCTCTCTCGAGGCTACTAACGTCTAACCCTAGGTTGATTAATTGAAATCTCTTTCTAATTAAAACCCCTAGAATTGCATTAACTCGATCTATGGACTCACATATTAGGTTTGACCCTAATTCGATAGATTTTCGTCATCCTATCTCTAGGGTTGCGATCAACTCCGCTTAACTATGCTAGATCTACTCTTAAATAGGGAATATTCCTCCTCTGACTAAGGACATCAATTCTTGAATCAATATCCTGAAATATCAAACAAGAATTAAGAACACATAGTTAAGAACAAATCAAGTATTTATCATATAGTTCAAAAATAATAACAAGATCCGTCTTAGGTTTCATCCCCCTCAGGTATTTCAGGGGTTTAGTTCATAATCATAAAAGAATACATCTCAGAAAAAAATATAAAACAAAACATAAGAAAAACCCTAAAACCCCTTGAAGGAATTGAGGGAGAGATCCTCAGTCTTGAGTATGATTCCGGCTTCTTGAGATGAATCAACTGGCTTTCTTCGAGTGAATCCCACAATTCGGCCTCTCTGGCTCGACTCCTTGGCCTAGCTGAACGCCCCCTTTAAGGTTGGCCTCTAGGGTGTTTATATAGGCTTTTGGAATGTCTTTCTTTGCCTTTAAGTACCCTAATCTGAATGGAACTCTTCTTTGCTGCGGTAGGGACACGCCCATGTGGCACGGCCATGTGATTCGGGGCCAGGTCGTGGTCGGATCTGCTAAGGAGGCACGACCTTGTGCCTCGGGCCCAGGTCATGTGAGTTTTGTGCTTTAGCCCATTTTCTCCATTTTTGGCCCGTTTCTCATTCTTTTCATCCTCCGATTCTCTCCTAAGTATAAAACATGAAATTAAAGGATTAGGAGCACCAAATTCCACAATTCATGGAATAAATCATCCAAAAGTATGCTAAATGTGGGATTAAAATATGTATATATTACGGTTTATCAAATACCCCCACACTTAAGCATTTGCTTGTCCTCATGCAAAATTCTCAACTCACAATCAAAATTAACTTCCCTCGATTCATAATTCTTATCAAAGATGCCTCATCATAATTCATAGATAATTTATACACGGATAATTTAACTCAAAAAATCCTAAAGATTTAAACAATCTAAGTCATAATTTTTTGTAGCATGAAAAATATAGGTGTTTCCCCTTACCTAAATAATTACCTTTGATTCAAAATTGACAAGAGTTGACATCCTCACTAAAGATTCACTCAAAGTGTTTAAGGTTCAAAATTAAGCTCTCAAAAGTCGAACATGAAAAGTTAATCCCATAAGCTTGCCTGAAAATCAAATCTCCACCACTATAAAATGAAATGATACACAGATCAAAAGGTCTTTAAAAAAGGTTATAACGGGTTTAGGTTAAAGGTGTGGATAAAGGCTAAATTAAAAGGTTAGAATTGAGCTTATTGAATAATTACATCAATTGAAAACTTGAAACACTAATAATACAAGCTTCTTCTTCAAGATGTTGAATTTAAATGTATAAGCTCACTTAATTACGGAACTAATGATGAATATACTTCGGGTTTTTTTAAGAACAAATCAACAATAATAAGAAAGAACTTTAGCAACTGAAATATAGAACATAGTTAGGCAACTGCTCAAAATCAAATCTCGACAAAAAAGGTAGTCAAGAGAAACAGTGATAACAAATACAAGATGGGTTTTGGGTTAATATTAGTGAGTGAATCAATAAAAAGGTGATTAGGATCAAAGGGGTTCACTAGGGGTTAATTGTGAGGGTAGGCTTTTAGTGGAGCGTAACACCCCAAACCCGGCCTAAAAGTTAGGCCTGAATCTAGCATGTCACATTGAGGTGTTTTTTGAAAATCGCGTTGGGTGTTACATTTAGTGGTATCAGAGCCCGGTTGCAAAACTCGAGCTATGAAATGGGTTTTAGTTTCTATTTTAAATATGTTTACAAATGATTTTAAAGTGGTTTTGGAGGATTTTTGGGTGGCACACCGAGTCTCCATCGTCGGACCAAGTAAGTTTTCCTATCTATTTTTAACTGTTATACTGTTGGTAGATACTGGTACGTGCTTTATCTGTAATGTGCTATTTACTTAGGTTGCAATTAGGATTAGAGTGCGCAGCAGAAGTGTAGTGGTATAATCAGTATTTTGCGGCTGCTAAATAGTTGAAAATTTTGAGGACGAAATTTCTTTAAGGGAGGTAGATTTGTAACACCCTGAATTTGTGCCTAGTAGCATTGGGCCCATTGGGCCTTGGCTATGGGAGCGTTTTAAAATTTTTGGGATTATGAAAATGGCATTATTTCAAGTTGGACCTGTTAGGAAGGTGATTTTGAAAGGTTAGGGGTCTTCTATGAAGTCCCGGGATCAAACTTGGGCTATAGGAAAATTTTAGTTTTAGGTGAATAAAACCCTGAGAGTTAGTAAGTAGGCTTTAAGAGTTAAATGTGGAGAAAAAGGACACAAAAAGAGCTTGTGGTGTAGTGGCAAAGTGACGCCACTTAGGGAGCAAGGGAATGATGCCACAAGGAAGTAAGGGGTCCAAGGTCCAAGCCTTGGCACTGGCATTTCATTTTGATTTATTTTTAAGTGAACATGGACTTTGGCCCATAGATTATATGTAACACCCCAAACCCGGCCTAGAAGTTAGGCCCGAATCTAGCGTGTCACATTGAGGTGTTTTTTCAAAACTGCGTTTTTATTGAAAAGCCCTCTTGATATTTAAAAACTAAAGTCCCAGTTTACGGTTGTTATTATTAATCGAAATTTATTAAGAAGTCATTACCTTCAAAACCTTGTTCATTGCGGATGCTTAATTTAAAACAACTGACTTCTAAAACGTGATATTTACAACTTGATTGCGAAAACATAGTGTTTTAAAAACAGATATTATTTTGGAAAAACCATGATTCAATGTTGAGCAGATTTAAAACATAACAAACTAAAAATCCCAAACTATACCAGAATTTAAGAGAGGACTTATTACAACCCAATAAAAATGATTTAATAAAGTAAAGTAGAATACTAAAATCCAAAACTGCTCATAGTGTGGCCACCTCTAAGTCCTGCAATACGTCGAACCGCCTACTGAGAGTTACCTGGAAAAGTTAAAAAGAGGGGGTGAGTTTGCGAAAACTCAGTGTGTACAACCTTCATCAGTGAAAACATGCATCACAACAATCCGAGCCGACACCCATTACAATAATGATGACAATCGGGCCTTAGACAAAATAACTCGGTTGGGCCTTAACCCATATCATATGTCACTTATCATAAAAATTTGGGCCTAAGCCCATCTCAATAATATAATCCATATATGTAATGCATTAATGCCCATACCAACCCTGCACTCTGTCTCCTGTCCAACCGTACACTCCTGTGGGGATTTAATCGATCCACCCATTCGTAAACTCCTTATGTAGCACCGATTGCGGCACTAACTTATCGGTGCAGCATGGTTGCTCGATGGCTAAAAAGCCTTCGATGGATCCACAATCGTCAAGCGACCATGCGATCCTATTAGCACTTCCTTCATCTTAGTAACCTTTCCCATGCAACATAATAACACATAAATGCATCATACAATAATGAACATACAATAATAATCGTAAATCGCATACAAGAATAATCATTTAACATGCAGGGGCATTTTTGCCATCCTACCCTTCAAGGGCATATCATCATTTTACCCATCGAGTACTTTGATAATTTTTGCAAACAGTGGTATTTTGTTAATTTCGCAAACCAGGGGTATTTCGATAATTTAAAAAACTAGAGGTATTTCGATAATTTAGCAAACCAGAGGTATTTCGGTAATTTTGCAAACTAGGGGTATTTCGGTAATTTTGCAAACCAAGGGTATTTCGATAATTTTGCAAACCAAGGGTATTTCGATAATTTTGCAAACCAGGGGTATTTCAGTAATTTTGCAAACTAGGGGTATTTTGGTGATTTTGCAAACCAAGGATATTTCAATAATTTTGCAAACTAGGGGTATTTTGGTAATTTTGCAAACTAGGGGTATTTCGATAATTTCTTAAACTAAGGGCATTTCGGTAATTTTACAAACTAAAGGTATTTGGATAATTTACCCATCGAGGGTACTTTGGTAATTTCGCATTTAACAGCTTTTCCAAAGGCCTGCTACTGCCCCGAGCAACTCAGATAACCTAAATGGTCATAACAGTGTAAATAGGCCCGAGGCCCCTTATTCGGCCCACGTGGGCCTACACGCTCATGTGGCCCACTTTGCCCAAATCTAGCCACAGATACGAGATTCCCATAGTCCAGTTCACTATCTACTACACAATCATACAATTTATTCATATGGGCCCAAGGGCCCATTGGGCCTACTTGGCCCAAACAGCCTAAATGCACAAGAACATTCAAGCTAGCCTCAACTATCGCGTTTAAGCTCCAATACGCAAGGCCGCACGCGTGTAGGGCTACCATCGTCGTGTGACCAGATTTCGGCATTTGCCGCCTACACTAGAGTAGAGAGAATACACACCGATAGAGTCCGGCTAATCCGCACTCTGAATGCTCCTATGCCTAAACGCCCACCAAGGTATGCTTCCTCTCTTCATAGACTGACCCATATATAGCTAGCTTCTCACCTTCCTCTTGCTATCTTTCCGATGTGGATCCTCCACGCCAGAATTTAAATCCAACTCAAACTCGCCATCCAATCCGCAAAATAAATACTCCCCGCTTGTCATGAGATTCGAACCCAGGCTCCCTTGCACCCTTAATGACACCTTGCCACTAGACCACTCACTTCCTTGTGCCTAACATCATGCGCAACTAAATATAAATCTATGGGCCAAATTCCAAGTTCACTTAAAAATAAATCAAAATGAAATGCCAGTGCCGAGGCTTGAACCTTAGACTCCTTACTTCCTTGTGGCATCATTCCCTTGCTCCCTAAGTGGCGTCACTTTGCCACTACACCACAACCTCTTTTTGTGTCCTTTTTCTCCACATTTAACTCTTAAAGCCTACTTACTAACTCTCAGGGTTTTATTCACCTAAAACCAAAATTTTCCTAAAGCCCAAGTTTGATCCCGGAACTTCATAGAAGCCCCCTAACCTTCTAAAATCACCTTCCTAACCGGTCCAACTTGAAATAATGTCGCTCTCATAATCCCAAAAAATTTTAAAACGCTAACATGGCCAAGGCCCAATGGGCCCAATCCTACTATGAAACACCCCACACCCTACCCACGAGAATGGACCGGATCTGGTATGTTCCTCGAAGTAACCCGGTTCAAATTCATTCGAATACTTTGGAAACTGTGTGATTTGGAAGATTGTCTGTTGTGGGTTGGGCTCGAGTTGAAAACAAATTTATTTTATATCGAAAACCCATTTGTTTTAGGTGACAAAATATTTAAACTTATTTTAAATTAAATGGGCATATTCTTTATAAAGCCCTAAATTTCCTGACATAGTAATTAAAGCAGAAATAAAAATCATCACGATGGCCTTATTACATAAAACGATACCCAAAATAAAATTTTAAAGTACTTAAAATAAAATAAAGATTCAAATTAAATTAAACTTCAAGCTGAACATGGCCACCACAAGCTCTGCTGTCCCGGTCCATTACTGCTCATCACCTGAAACATGTTCCCACAACGGGGTGACTTGATAGACTCAATGTGTAACCAACACCAAAACATAATAGAAATAGGCACACCATACATGTCATATTCATATAAAAATTCAAGATAATGATGCAAACCCGAACCCAAACCTATATGCCATCCGCTACACTCCACCGTACATTCAACCTGCATAACCGTGGGGACTACTAAGTCAACCCTCCATCCACTACACACCATCGAAGGCGTCATTGCAATGACGTGCTCATCGCCCACTTAAAATATTGTGGCATAGCCACCACTTTCGATAATGTAACCGGTTACCACATTCACTTAATGTGACCAAGTCACCATATTCACTTAGTGAGACCAAGTCATCACGCTTCACTTAGTGAGACCAAGTCATCACGTTTCACTTAGTGAGACCAAGTCATCACATTCACTTAGTGAGACCAAGTCATCACATTCACTTAGTGAGACCAAGTCATCACATTCACTTCCCCTTTCTCAATTAACCCGAATGCCCCAAATTATACATATCATGCATATCATATTTTATTTCACTTTCACATCACTTTTCACATGTTAAATATAACATATTTCGAAATCCTAGTAGGAGTAGGAAAACGTGCACAGTACTTTGTACCATAATATGGTACTTTAGCCACATTCTTTCACTTTCACATTAATCATATATATCATATTTAAGCCATAGATCTATTAAGATTAGTGTGGGGTACACACTGTACCTTAGCCATATTCTTACACTTTCATATTAACACATATAATGAATTAAAGCCAGAAATCTATCAAGATTTAGTGTAGGGTACACACCGATTTGTTTAGCGATTCCTTGAGATTCCAAAAGCTAGATCTAATGTTTAGATCCTTAGTCCCTACATTTGATTCATCATTTATTACTTAGCATAAATTCTATTTGGTTATGATATCCAAATCCTAGTAGGATTTGTAAAAGACTTACCTTTGATGCCGATTTGATGTTTATTCAAATCCCGAAAACTTGGTTTTCCTTCACCTAATATTCGGCCAACCCTAAATCTCAACATAGATTAGTTTTCGCTTTTTAATAATTAAAGATCTAATCTATGTAATCACACAAGCCTTGGCTGAATACCTTTAGGTGCTTACCTTATGGATTTTAAATCCAGAAAACTTCACCTTCCTCTTCCTTGAAATCGGCCAAATCCTAGATCTCTGAATCGGTTAGTTTTTGATTAATTTGATCTAAATAACTAAGATTTGGCCTTGGCCGAATGTATAAACTCACTTACCTTGGAGTTTTCAAATCCCGAAATTGATCTTTATTTTAGATTCTCAAAATCACATGTTAAATTTGATCTACCATTCAATTATGGAAGAGACCTTTTTGGCCGAATGTACATAGATGTACTTACCTCGTTTTCAAATCCCGGATGATCCCTTATACTATTCGGCTATGGCACTATTATGGATCACAAAGTTTCGGCTTTTGTGAAGGGATAGTAGAAGAAAAGAAAAAGAAAAGAAAGGAAAATAGATGGAGAGAGAGTTTTGACAGAGAGAATTCGCTAAAGGAAGAAGAAAAGATTGGGGCTTATTTGGCTAGGGAATTTCGGCAAGAGGTTCTCTTGAAAAGAAAAAAAATGAAGAATGGCTCTTAATGTTCCCTCTTTAGCTGAAACTATTAGCCTTAGAGTCCCTCAAACGGCCAACTCTTCCTTTGTGATAAATTTTAATTTTATCACATATTAAATTCCATCAAATCTCCTAATTAGCCGAAAATTCCAAACGAATAAAACTCTTCCTTCTAGATCCCTTGTGTCATCCTACTCTCTATTCATGGAGGCAAAATAAAACTTCTTTTATTTGCTTCCTAGGTGACTCGAACTCGTGCCCAACACCCTTGCATGTGGGCCATTTCACGAGGCCTTAGGTGGCATCTTCAGCCACTTTTCCAAGTCCGCTTGTGGGTCTAATTCCACGTATTTTATATTTTAGGGTCACTTGGCCCTAAGTTCCCTTTGAACTTTTTAATTCGACATTTCGGGGTCATTTTAAGTTTCCAAAATTTTCATGGATCTCAGAATTTGACATTTCCTAGGTTTCCAAAATGTTTAGTTTCCTCTTTTAGCATAGTTTCCAAAATGTTTACTTTCCTCTTTTGGCTTAGTTTCTAAAATGTTTACTTTCCTCTTTTGGCTTAGCTTAGTTTCCAAATGTTCACTTTCCTAATTTACTTAGGTTTCCAAAATGTTCACTTTCCTAATTTGCTTAGGTTTCCAAAAATGGTCATTTTTCCTACTTTCAACGTAACATTTCCATACATTCTCAGGTTTCCAAAATCATTCCAAATTTATTCCAAAACACATAAAACATGTCTTTTCGTACAATTAGGCCAAAATGCATAGGCCCTTTTTAGGATGTTACATACTAGGCCCAAATTCAGGGTGTTACATGGAGTAAATAGGTTAAATCCTAAGTGCCTTTATCATCTTAGTATATCAAATCAAAGGTGTGGTCTTGACATGTATAATCGAAGCAAGTTCTAGAATAACAAATCAATGTTGACACACTCATAATCAATAAAGTGACCCCAAAAAAATATATATGCTCTAAAAGGCTCAAAATCTCACAAAAATTATGGTTTTTTATGACAACCTTGTAAATTTCAAACTTCAAGGTAATAATTAGATTCAGGTAGACAACCTAACAAAATTTTAATTTTTGAAAATAGACTCATCATGCTTTATTCTCTCGTCTCCTAAAGTTTAAATCATCACTGCACAATTATCAATGACTTAAACCAAAACATATCAATAAAAATCATGAATAAAACGAAATTTCATTCTAATAGTAATATGAGAAAATTACTTAAGGTCAAGACATAATTCAGGGATTTGAGAATAATGCAAAAAGTTAGGAACTTTTTCAAAATAAAATTCACCCCTATACTTAAGATGTACATTGCCCTCAATGTACAAAGATATATATGAAATCATAAGAGATAGGGAGAAGCAAAACTTCCTAAATTTTGGATGGATCCTTAAAGGATGATCAATGATGAACATGATGACTAGGCATAGGTGAAGGTGGTGGAGAATACTCCGGTGGTGTGTTTGTTCCTTGAGTGGTACCTTGAACCTTTTTAAACTGCGAAGTCATCAATAGAGTTTTTAAGGAGTTCTTATTTAATGGACGTTTGCTATAGTTACTCGAGAGTTTAAACAGCCAGAGATAGAAGAAATCAAATTATACTTAAAAATTTAAAGAGTTTAATAATAAAGGAAAATGAACTAAAATAGAAATAGAAATAGAAATAGAAATAAAAACAATAAAAGGTTTCAAAGGTCCTCATCATTAGAGTGATCTTGAGGTGGTGGTGGTGGTGGTGGTGATATGTGAAAAAGATGATAATACGTCCACGACCACCTTGCACGACCGTGTCGATTTATCTCAGCCCGTGTTCTTTAGGCAGTTTCGACCACGGTCGTATTACATGGCCGTGACGTTTAGTCGAAGCCCGTATCTTGGGGAGAATTTTCGTCTAGTTCTTGTACGATCTCTGCCACACCCCTGTACCTATTTGTGGTGTCCACACGGCCAAGGCCACACCCGTGTGCAAGGCCATGTAGAGAGAGAAACCTGTGCTTTATTAAATTGGTTAATATGTAGTTAGGTGCTAAAAATCGAACATATGCATTAGTGAAGTTAGTGCTCAGGTTACCTCCCGAGAAGTGCTCGTTTAAAGTCTTAAGCTAGACATACCTCTCATTTGTATAATCATGGGGGTTTGAGGAGTTGAAAATCCTTTCTCATGCATTTAGTTCTACTATCACTAAATAGTTCGAGTTGAGTAGCATTTACTTTAAAAGTGCAGAACTTAGGATTAGTTACCTCGATTGTTTCATATAGGAAGATATTCAGTACCTCAAAAGGGATTTCATCATTTGTATTAAGGTCTGAAGTGTCAATTCAAGGATCTGTTTTGTCCAATAGTACCTGATCTCCAATCTTAAATTGGTTTGGCCCCTCCTTAAGTTTGACATGGTTTTTCTTTGGTTCTGCTTCATGTGTCCCTGGTTTCTCCTAGTAATGTGTCTTCCACTCGTCTAGTTCATCGATCTGAAGCCTTTGTTCCTCATGAGTTATTTCCTTATTGACATGAGGTCTAGGATCTGGCTCAATTGTGTAGTTTCGTGGTGTTTCCTATAAAGAATGACTAACCGAATGGTTATGTATAGAATTTATGTTCTCACCTTTATTGCTCGATGTTCTAGCCATGTCGAGAGCCTGAATAGTGATCATTTCGTAACCTGCATGAAGTATAAGTTCTCCTGTACCAACATCAATTTTGGTTCTAGAAGTTGCTAAAAAAGGTCTTCCAAAAATTAAAGGAATATTATTGTCCTCATCTATGTCTAAAACGACAAAGTCTACTTAGAATACGAATTTATCAATTTTTACGAGTACATCTTCAATTATGCCCTAGGAATTCTAATAGTCTTATCAGCTAATTGAAAGCTCATCCTAGTTTGTTTGGGTTTCCCTACACCTTGCTGTTTAAATATTTTATAAGGCATAACATTGATGCTTGCCCTTAAATCAGCTAAAGCATTATCAACAGATAAACTACCAATTAAACATGGAATTGTAAAACTCCCTGGATCTTTTAATTTTCATTGTAGTTTATTTTGCAACATTGCTGAGCATACTGCATTTAGTTCCACATGCGATTCATCGTCTAACTTTCGCTTGTTTGTTAAAAGCTCTTTTAAAAATTTCCTTGAATCTAGCATCTGCGAAAGAGCTTCAAGAAACAGTAAATTAATATGTAATTTCTTTAAAAGTTTAAGAAATTTACTGAATTGTTCATCTGTGTTGTCTTTCTTCATCACATTGGGGTATGGTATTCGAGGTTGGTATTCTTTAAATATCGGTTTTGGTTTTTCTTGGCTTACCTCAATCTTACCTTCACTTACCATAGGTTCTTGCCTTGGCTCATTCTGATTCCACTAACCCTTCACTATCATGAGCTGTTGTGGCTTGAAGTTGCTCCTTTGGGTTAGTCTCAGTGTTACTTGGCAAGCTACCTTGTGGTCATTCGGAGATCATCTTAGCAAGTTGCCCCTAACTGGTTCTCGATCTCTTGAATCGATGCTTGTTGAATTTTAAGTGTCGTTTCGGTGTTTTGGAAACATGTTTTAACACCGCTATGAATTTTGCCAGTATCTCCTCAAGGTTCGGCTTCTTTTCCTGTGGGTAGGCCTGTTGTTGGAAGTTTGGAGGGGGTTATTATCTTTGATTTCCTTGACCACCCCATGAGAAATTAGGGTGGTTCCTCCAACTTGGATTATAAGTATTACTATAAGGGTTATTTTGAGATTTAAAATTGTTACCCATATGTGAACTTGCTCATTTTCAGCGCTCGGGTTGTAAGGTAGATATTCTGTATTGCTCATCCCTCATCCATTCATATCGTAATGTATAGCTAGATGTACCTACGAAGAACCACATAAGCCATCAATTTTCTTAGTTAAAAGTTCTACCTGGTTTGATAGCATGGTTACTGCATCGAGGTTGAAAACACTGGCAGCTTTTGTTGGCCTTGTCCTCGTGACTTGCCACTGATAGTTATTCAGTGACATCTCTTCAATGAATTCGTAGGTCACCTCAGGTGTTTTGTTATTCAGGGTTCCGTCGGTGGCTGAATCAATCAATTGCCTGGTTGAGGGGTTCACACCGTTGTAAAAGGTTTGGACCTATAGCCACAAGAGTAGTCCATGGTGTGGGCACCTTCTTAGCAAGTCCTTGTATCTCTCCCATGCATCGTATAGTGTTTCTAGATCTATCTGCACAAAAGACTAGATATCGTTCCTTAACTTAGATGTTTTGGCTGGCGAAAATATTTTAATTAAAAATTTTCGATCATTTGATCCCATGTAGTGATTGATCCTCGTGGAAGAGAATTCAACCACTATTTAGCTTTAATCCTCAAGGAAAAGGGAAATAACTAAAGACGGATGGCATCATCAGAAATGCCATTAATTTTGAAAGTATCACAAAATTCTAGGAAATTTTCCAAGTGATTATTTAGATCTTCATCCTGCAAACCATCAAACTGAACAAATTGTTGTATTATCTGAATTGTGTTAGGTTTGAGTTCAAAATTATTTGCAGCAATAGCAGGACTAACAATTCTTGACTCAGTTCCTATTAAATTAGGTTTAGCATAATCATACTTAGTTCGAGGAGCATGATTTTCGGCCACCTCTTGAGGTAGCAGATTATTCTCAACCATCTCTTCGGTAGTATTAATCTCGTATTCTTGCTCTTCTTGTATGTAGTTTAAGCTTCGCCATATTTCTCTACGATTTCTACGAAACGTACCTTCAATATCACCGTCAGAACTAGTGGTCCTCTGTGTTCCTTCTAGTCAAAAACTAGAGGTACCGCTAGGAAAAGAAAAAAAAGGAAAAAATTAGAAAAGTAAAAATAAAATTTAATTGCAAAAAAAAAATATGGCTAAAGTAACAAAAATTGAGCGTTCTTAATATTTCAGTTCCCCGACAACGACGCCAAAAACTTGATGATGGTGAAAAAAGTCTTAAAAAATTATATAATGAATAATCGAGCCTAGAAACTAACTATCACCATGATTGAGGCAAGCACACCTATCGAACAATAGTATAGTTTAGTGGCAAGACCGGATTGTCAAACCCAAAGGAACCAAAAGTACTAATACTAACTTTTTTTTTATTATTTAGCCTAAGAATTAAGAGAATTGTCGTTTAATCTAAAATTAACTAACTACTAAGCTAAAGATGGTAAGACACAGAGAAGGAATTGGGAAAATACTTGTGGCAAAACCAATTGATTAAGAAAATAATCGAGGAAGAATCCACCTAGACTTTACGTGTTATCTAACTCTGAACCAGACGATTTATTCACTTCACTTGACACATAGGATTCCCTAATTTATATTAATACCTCTCTCAAGGCTACTAACGTCTAACCCTAGGTTGATTAATTGAAATATCTTTCTAATTAAAACCCTTAGAATTGCATTAACTCGATCTATGGACTCCCATATTAGGTTTGACCCTAATCCGGCAGATTTTCATCATCCTATCTCTAGGGTTGCGATCAACTCCGCTTAACTATGCTAGATCTACTCTTAAACAGGGAATATTCCTCCTCTGCCTAAGCACATCAATACTTGAATCAATATCCTAAAATATCAAAACAAGAATTAAGAACACATAGTTAAGAACAAATCAAGTATTTATCATATAGTTCAGAAAACAATAACAAGATCCGTTTTAGGTTATCCCCCAGGTATTTCAGGGGTTTAGTTCATAATCATAAAAGAATACATCTTAGAAGAAAATATAAAACAAAACATAAGAAAAGCCTAAACCCCTCAAGGAATTGAAGGAGAGATCCTCAATCTTAAGTATGATTCGGCGCTTTTAGATGAATCAACTGGTTTCTTCAAGTTAATCCCACACCGCCTCTCCTCGGCCTCCTTGGCTCAGCTGAACGCCCCTTTAAGGTTGGCCTCTAGGTGTTTATATAGGCTTTGGAATGTCTTTCTTTGCCTCTAAGTACCCTAATCTGAATGGAACTCTTCTTTGTCATGGCAGGACACGCCTGTGGCATGGCTGCAGTGATTTAGGGCCAGCCGTGGTCGGATCTTCTAAGGAGGCACTACTGCAGTGTCTCTGCCTAGGCCGTGTGAGTTTTGTACTTTAGCCCATTTTCTCTATTTTTGGCCTGTTTCTCGTTCTTTTCATCCTCCGGTGCTCTCCTAAGTATAAAACATGAAATTAAAGGCTTAGGAGCACCAAAGTCCACAATTCAGGGAATAAATCATCCAAAAGTATGCTAAATGTGGGATTAAAATATGTATATATTACGGTTTATCAGTCATCAACAATCCAAATGAGGGAGAATGAAGCCCAATTCGATAAGGGCATTTGGGTAGCTCAAAATTCACTTTGGGGATATTTATTCGGAGGTCCTCACACTTGCAAAACATTCAAAAATCAGCCCTCAATAAATACCCTTGAAACCAGCCTCCACTTTGCTTGATTCAAGCATGAAATCATGCTTGAATCAAGCAACCAACAACTACTCACTTCCACTATATATGGCCGGCCAAGCATGAGCGCATATAATAGGATTCAAAATGCTATTTTTAGCAAACCTACTAGCCATCCCTCTAGTATAAGTAGACCCTCTCATTCCACTATTCAATCATCCCTCAATCATTCTTCATTTTGTCCTTTAACACCATTCATCTATGCTCTCATTTCTCTCTAACTTTCATTCTTTTCCACCCATCCCATTTCCCTATTTAGCTAAGTAATTCCTAGAGAAAAACTTACTCTTGGCCGACCACCTTGAGGAATAGTTTGTTGAGGAGCAACTGTGAGAATTGGATGAAGCCTCTATGATTAATGATCACACTATCAAAGAGTTTTTTCTTCCTTTTTTCTCTTCCTTGATTATTCGTTATGTTTGCAAATTTCCTTTTTTTTTTCATTAATGATGATAGCTTAATTTTGTTTAACTAGAATGATTACATTAATTTAATAAAGTTCATTTAAATTGTGTTTATGATGTTCTGTGCCTCAATCATTCATTTTTTGAATTAGAATCAAGTATTTTGATGCATTAGAATTAGTTGAGCGATCCTAACCAGATGACGACTAATGTTCGCAGTAATTGAAAAGTGCATGCTTAATTTAGATCCTAACCCGACTAAATTGAAGGTTCATAATAACTCGAAAGAGCTCTATTATCTTGCATAGTTTTTTGGTTTATGTGATTAAATTGTTTCAAACCTAACTCGTCCCTATTACTTCACCTGAATTCTAAAAAACCCTTAGATTGGTAAAGTGCATGTTTTTCTAAGTAAAAGATTCCAAAAGGACATAATTTTGGTAGGCTAGGTTTGATTAGTTTGTTTGGTTTGGTATATGAATTGAGTCTGTCAAGCATAATACATGATCTGGAATTGTTTTGGGCCTAACAGGCCATAAGGATGTGATTTGGGCCTAATGGGCCGTAAGGATGTAAAATGGGTTGATGGGCTTTATGGGGACGTAGACTAGTATGCTAGGGTTTTATGGACTTTAGGCTTAGTACTGAACAACTCTTAAACCGCATAAGACTTTCTAATAATTAAACATATTCGTGAACAAGTCGCTGGGTTAGAGTGTGGCAACGAACATATACATGTCTAGGATTGGATCTAGAGAGCGCTTGGTACTTAAGCGGTCCTAGTGGCCCACCTCCTCTTCTCTGGAATCCTACTTGGTGCATAGTGTCTGTTCACTCTAGCCGTAAGGACTTGTTAATGGGCCAAAGTTCATAACTAAAACCCGAGAGGGACCAAATACCTCTGATTTAAAAATTACCAAAATATCCTTAGTTTGAAATTTACCAAAATACCCTTAGATTTGTAAAATTACCAAAATACCCTTAGTTTGAAATTTACCAAAATACCCTTGGATTTGAAAAATTACCCAAATACCCCTAATTTGAAAATTACCAAAATACCCTTAGTTTGAAATTTACCAAAATACCCTTAGATTTGCAAAATTACCCAAATACCTCTGATTTGAAAATTACCAAAATACCTCCGATTTGAAAATTTCCAAATTATCCTTAGATCTGTAAAATTACTAAAATACCCCTAATTTGTAAAATTATTGGAATACCCCTGATTTGCAAAATTATAAAAATATCCCCGATTTATAAAATTTCTAAAGTACCCCTATTTTGCAAAATTACGAAAATACTCCCGTAGGTTAGAATTACGATAATACCCCTGTAGGGTAGAATTACGAAAGTACCCTTGATTGTGAAATGGCTAAAATACCCCTATGTGATGAATATGAATTTTATGGATGTTACTCATGTGCATGCTGCATTCATATGATATTCTGTTTAGGATGCATATGGGTGGGAAATTATGGTACGGAGGAAGATTTGAGGATCGCATAGTCATATGGCCACGGATCCACCGGTGGCTTTAAGCCCATTATATGATTAGTAGCTTTGCTTGAACGTTAGGTAATACCGCAACTGGGCTACCTTTGGTGTGTAGCGGAAGGGTGGGTTGAGCTAGAATTCCCCACAGGTTTATATGGTTGGAAGGGAAATGGTGTGTGCAGCGGATGGATTGTTGGGGTGGGTTTTGCATTACCTTGTTTGCTTATGATATGATATGAGGTCATTGTGGGCTAAGGCCCAAGACCACCGATCTCGATAGGGCTTAGGCCCAATGTGAATATTTGTATGTTGATTTGATTGCCAAGGGTTGTACACACTGAGTTTCGAAACTCACACCCTTTAATTTAATGTTTCAGGTAATCCCGAATAGACGGCTCGACGTGGGAGAGGACATGGAGATGGCCACACTACAAGCTGATCAAATGTTTTAATTTGTTCAAATGAATTTATTTTGAATACTTTGTTTTTTTGTTGGATTGTAATAAGGCCATGTAACTCCTAACTGACTTTGGATTTTGGGTTTATTATTATTGTTTCAACTATCCGCTTAATAAATTTCATAAAATTTCTAAAGATAACATGGTTTTAGAAATAACTTAACATTTGAACGTTTTCCTAAAATGTGGGCTTTTCTTCTTAACTTAACAGGATATATATGGGATTTTGGGCTTTGGGGCCTTAAATTGTTAAATTGTAAAATCGTTTTGAAGTGTGCCTTTAGTGTGCCATTTCGGACTCAAGCCTGTGTGCCTTTAGTGTGACATTCCGGACTCGGGCCTAACTTTTAGGTCGGGTTTGGGGTGTTACAGTCTTAGTTTTGGGCTCTTGGGCCCAATTTACAATCTCAAGTCCAATTTTAAGTTTAATTACCCATTGGGCTAATTATCTAACTTGAAAATTAATTTACAAAAATATCATATTAATTTTAATTAATTTTATTAATTTAATTTTACTTGATCAAAGTTAATTTTCCAAAAATCACTTAGAATTTTCAAATTAATTTTTCAAGAAAATTCTTTAATCAAATTCTCTAGTCGAACAATTCTTACAACTGTCCAATTTAATTCCACATTAAATAAATCAACTCAATTAAATTATTTCCAAAGTCATAGAATTTACTTCTACTTCAAACGCAGTTCGTTCGAGCTTTTGTTCAGCGAGTGGAAAGACCAATAAAAAAATATACAATTAGGCTCTAGTAATTGCAATTATGTCTAGAAGTATAGTTCCAATAATTTGCAATTACTTAATCATGAAGTCAGTCCATAAGAAGTACCATGATTGAAAATTCCTTATTGTATACTCTTTACGAAAGCAATTCATCCAACTACTTTGTCCAATGACCTCGTTATGTGTCTGTTACCCTCATATAATATCCTTGATTTCTTTGAGTTAAATCCGTTCACTCAATATATTCCTATTTTATCTCATTGTCACCATTGTGTATTCTTAATCGTTAACTCTTTAATTAAGCTATGAATTCCACTGTTGCTAGTAAAGCCATGCCATACACAAGTCATGTATCCAACATGCTAGCTATCAGCTCAATCATCTTTAGAGCATAAGCCTCCACTTATATCAAAGCACACGAGTTACAAATGCATTGTCAGTGACTAACTCAGGATTTAGGTAAATCACACCATGAATGTCACAAGAGAATTAATTCACAAATGGATTCAAAATTAATTCATTTTGGGTCCAGTCCAATGTATCATTCTGCCAATAAATACATCTATGTCTCTACCCGTGGAGTCAACTGCTCCTATAGACAAGACTAGTCATCTCCTCAATTGGAATTGTAGACGACATAGTAATCCTTCTCAGTATTTGAATCAAATGTTCACTTTGATTCTTTTACAGGATTTTAGACTCGTTTAGATTATTTACTAAATTAAGTTGTCTTTCTCGCAATGTAAACGTTTTTACAGTGACACTTATCATCAGTTTGAACTTAGACAAATAATGAGCTAATATTTGTTTGTCACAATTTTGCTATGCATGCAAAATATGAAAGACAAAAATACAAACAACATAACTGTGAAATGTGAAATTTATTTATTTATCGTTCAAATACATAGAAAACAATTGCATGTTTACTACAATACGGGCACATTTCCTAACAATCTCCCCCTTGACCTAGTGAAGAAAATGTGTCATGTCCTGCATTCTCATATCCTCAATGTGTTTGTTAAAACTCCTAGTTACAAGAGTCTTAGTAAACTGATCCGTAATGTTAGCTTCAGAAGCTACTTTCACCACATCTATAATTCCTTCAACTATTACCTCTCGTATCAAGTGATACTTCCGATCAATGTTTCATCCTCTTATGGCTTTTCATTTCCTTGGTATTAGATATTGCAGTACTGTTATCACATTACAATGTTATAGCTTTTTCTATACCATGAATGACTTCAAGATTGGTTAAGAAATTTTGAAGTCATATTGCTTCTTTTGTTGCCTCAGAATCAGCCACATACTCGTCCTCCATAGTAGAGTTAGCAGTGTAAGTTTGTTTTACACTTCTCTAACCTATGGCTCCATGACCTAAGACAAATACATTTTTCGATGTCGATTTCCTCAAATCTTTACAGGTTTGGAAGTTTGAGTCTGTCTATCTAGTTGGAGTAAGGTTCTCCATATAATACACAAGCATATAATCCCTGGTTCTTTTAAGATACCTTAATATATGCTTTACATCTTGTCAATGCTTGTGTAACACCCCTCACCCATATTCAAGGCCGAAATAGGGTACGAGGCATTATCAGACTTAAACACAAGCAAACATACAAAACTGAGATGTAATTTCCATCCAAATTTAAAAATTTTCACATAATTTCATATTCTCCCTAAAAAGAGCCTACGAGGCTCAATACTTAATTGGAAGTAGTTCGGGACTAAACCGGGAACTTTAGAAAATCATACAACACTTATAAAATTTTTCACTAAAATAGGGTCACACGCCAGTGTGACCCTTAGACACGCTCGTGTTATAGGCCGTGTTCAAAATAGGGAGCTCTCGACTTGTGCTAGGCCATCCGGTCGATTTAATTTTTTATAATTTTTCATAAAATAGGTGCAGACTTCACATGGCCAGGGCACACGCCCGTGTTCGAGGTCGTGCCGTCCACACGGCTGGGACACACGCCCATTTCTCTGCCCGTGTGCTCGATACTGAGCATTTTGTTCTGGAACAATTAAGGTGCAGAGGACACATGGCCGTAACACACGCCCGTGTAGACAAAAATAAGGCTATTTACCAAGCCATTTGGTCACCCTTTCATGCACAATCCTACACAAAAGACATAGAACCATTCCAAGCATATATCATCAACCAAATCAGCCACAACTAAGGCATCAACACCCCATTCACATGCTATCATTTATCATACACAAACATCACTTATATCTCAACTCAAATCATGCAATTTCCCACATCCATGAAAAGCATCATCCTATGCATATATATACTTAAACCAATATTAGCCAATTTCAATGGCCATTTACAAAATGAATTATCAACCAACATAAGCCAACACATTTGGCTAAATCAATTATGACACATAACAAAATGACCAAGTCCCTATACATGCCATAACTCAAAATATTAAAATCAAAGGTACAAAAAATATTATGTTGATGGTATGAATGGATCTCCTACAGTTTTCGATCCCCAAGCTGGCTTGGTGACACTATAAGATAAGGGAAAAGAAAGGGGAGTAAGCTATATAGCTTAGTAAGTTCCTATGCAAATAATAAGCATTATAACCACACATGTATCATACAAATAACCATGATGAACTTGGCATAAATAGTATCAAGATCTTCTAATCGTAGCTTACTCATTCATAACCTTACCGAGGGATTCATCACATATCGAGCTCATTAGTAAATGAGTTTTACATACGTACTTATACCAACTTGCAATATAATCATAACCTTTCGCAATTTAGACATACCCGTTGAATATCTCAGATATGGTCTTACATGAGATCTCTTATTGATTCCAATAGCCCAACTATGGTCTTACACGAAGTGTCATATCGATGTCATATCCCAGATATGGTCTTACACGTAATCTCAAATAGCCCTAATGTCATGACATCCGTATCCTACTTATTCCTAAGGTTCAACTGGGACTTCTCACTTGTCAAAATTTATCAATTACATCCAAGGAGTCAATCATAATTCATAAAATATTAAAGCATTTAAAACATAAATAAAGCAATGCATTATTTACATACGAACTTACCTCGGTACAAAAATAGTAGAAATGGACCTAATCGTCAAACACCTTATTTTTCCCCGATCTAGGTCCAAACCTCGTTTCTCTTTATCTATAATAGAAAATTTAACTCATTTATTATCCACATTTCTCAATTCAGCCCAAAAATCACATTATGGAAAAATTTATATTTTTGCCCCTGAACTTTAACATTTTTACATTTTGGCCCCTAGGCTCGTAAAATGAAATCAATTCGATTTCTACAAGACCCAAGCCTAGCCAAACCTCTTTCATGCTTATAATAGCCCACATTTTTCATTTAATCACACTTTTACACACATTTTCAATTTTTTTTCCAAATGGGTCCTTTTGACATTTTCATCAAAAATCACCTAGCAAAAGTTATTTATCTAACATTAAACTTGCATAATCTACCATTAAACATCAAAATACACACATGTCTAACATGGGACAAACCTTAGACCTCAGTTATCTCTCAAATTAATTGTAAAAATAGATAGATCGAGTGATAACGACTTCAAAAATGTAAAGAGCATTAAAAACGGGACAAGAACGGACTTACAATCGAGCTTGAAATTTGCCAAACCCTAGCTATGGCTTCCCTTATAATTTTTGACACAAGAATGAAGAAGATGGACTAAATTTTGGCTTGATTTTTGGTTTTTGGTTTTTAATTCATTTAATTAGTAAATGACCAAAATGCCCTTTCACTTAAAGCTTTGAAATTTTATATCACCATGTCCATTTTTGTCTACTAACTTAACAAATGGTCTAATTACAATCTAAGGAACTTTAATTTAAAATTTCATAGCAATTAGACACCTCTAGCATGTAGAACTCAACTTTTTACTTTTTATAATTTAGTCCTTTTTGCTAAATTGGGTGCTCAAACGTCAAAATTGTGGAACGAAATTTTCACGAAATCATTACGTAAAACTGTAGACCATAAAAATATAATAAAAATAAATTTTACTGCGTCAGATTTGTGGTCCCGAAACACTGTTTCAACTAGACCCAAAATTGGGCTGTTACGACTTGAAACCAGGATTCGCCTGATATCAACTAACCATTTCTACTGCGAAAAAATTTTTTGGATGTGTGGAAAGCATCACATACATAAGGCTTCCAACTGCCAAAACATATGGAACCTTACTCATATGCTCTCTTTCTTCTGTTGTTTTAAGACTATAACACCCCAAACCCGGCCTAGACGTTATGATCGGATCTAGCGTGCCACATCAAGTGTTGTTTGAAAACTTTGTGTTCATTGGAAAACTCGTCATCACTTTCTACCCTTTAAAATCCCGATTTTCATTGCTTATTAACAAAACAAGTTTTGTTCAAAATCATTCCCTTGCAAAAATATTTTTATAAATTTATTATTTTATTTTTAAACTTTGTTTATTACTAAGTCCTGTTTAAATAAATATGGAAACGTGATATCTTAAAAATAGTAGTTATTATTTTAAAACTCGATTTAATAAACTAGCAGCTTGTAATGAAAAGAAGTACCAAATAAAAGTTAAAAAGAAAACCCAATGGCTTTATTGCAAAAATTATTAACCCAAAAATTAAAATAAGATAAACTAAAATAAAGTAGTTGAATTTAACCCAATAATTTATTGGACGTGTGGCCACCCTCGAGTCCCTCGCAGCTCCAAAACCTCTAAGGCTGGGGATTACATACATAGTTAAAGCGAACGGGTGAGTTACAGGCACTCATTGTGTAATCCCCTTATTACAATCACAGTTTCAGCCCAAGCCCATATAGTATCAATCTAAGCCTAAGCCCTTTCAGGAAGCCCTATTCAGTAACAGTCTGGGCCAAAGCCCTATGATATGCAAAACAAATATGTACCCAACCTAGTCCAACCAACACACTACCCGTACCAACCAACACACTTGTGGGGATAGAATCAACCCACCCAACCAACACACCAATAACGCAGATGGTCGCTAATAACAAAGATACACTACCGAGCCACTAAATCAAGATAACGTGGTAGAGCCACCAAGACAAAGGCTTCCTCCAAATCCATATCCCAACCCATGCAAGATGCCATGTCATAATTAAATCATGTAAGCAAAGGCATCACCATCAACATCAATCATACAATTACTACTCATACATCAATGATCCTACCACTAAGGGTAAAACGGTCATTTGGGGTAAAATGGTAATTTTGCCCCACGGGGGTATTTCCGTAATTTACCTGTCAAGGGTAATTCGGTAATTTACTCATCTACAACTTTTTGGAGGCCAACTGTCGCCTCGAGCGACACAGGTTCCATTTCAGGTCAAAACGGTGCAATTGGGCCTAAAATCCAATTTCGGCCCAAACAGGCCCACACGCTCGTGTGGCCCCAAACAACCCATTTTCGGTCTCGGATCTGCGAACTTCACAGCCGCATCAATCGTCCAACACTTACCACAGATTTCACCCCCGTAGGCCCATTAACCCATTGGGCCCACTTAGGCCATTTTGGTTCAACGAGGCCCATTACAGCCTTAGTTCCGCGAGAGAGTTCGAGACACTCCCAAGAGTCTATCGCCAACACTATTGATTGGTTTAAATCTACGAGCGCTCGCACGCTTGAGAGCTCTCAGTTGTCGATACTCTAACTTTTTGATATTTCGGCTTTTAGCCGATTCACAGAACATCGCATATCAGAATAAATAGTGGTGTGAGATTACACACATGTTATGGATTGCAGTTCGAGACACTATCCGTGGCACCTAAAATAATAATTGACCAATAGTTAGTCTCCACCCTTGGTAATCCAAAACATTGAAATACTTTACTCACTGACTTTACTTACCAAAGAATGAAAGACTCCTTATAATGGGAGAGAGTTCAGCCTACACCTCCTGATTTAGGATACGAGTCCCTAGCGAAAAAAGAACATCTTAGCACGTTACTCCCAGGCAACTAGACAAACAGCCTCTCGGACCCACAGAACCCAATTGAGCATGAGAGAAAAAATAGCAGCCCTATTTTCAGTTATAGACACACTTACCAACTAATTGCAGTGATTCAAAAACTAGAAGAACGAAGAGGGGTTTATGCTTAGGTCCTACTAGATTCGGCCTAGAAAAAAAGGAATCAAGATTGTTTCGGCTTCAGCTATGCAAAGAGAGGGAAAATAAGAGGGTAAGAAAATGTTGCCTTCAGCTAAGGAAGAACCCAAGGAATGAAGGGATTTAGCAGTAAAGTAAAGACGGAAGAAAAAGAGAAAGTAAAAGAGAGAAAACCTACCAATTCGGCAAGTAGCAAGAGAGAAGAAAATGAGGAAGATTAAAACCACAGAGCAAGAAAAGAAGAGAACTTAGAATTCGAAAAAGGTGAAATGAGGAGAAAAAGACTCGAATGGTAACAAGATTGCTTGAGACATCACTTCAAAAAAGACCCGAAATGAACAAAAAGAAAAGTAGAAAAACACAAAGCAAATTCAATTTCTACTAACACCTACAGTTGCCAAAAATGCTGCTAATGACTCCTCTCCCGCTGAAATTCCCACTTAGCCACACTCCCACTTTCGGCCAACACTTCCACATACCTCACTTCCTTGATTCCTCTATTTTTTCCTCCTACTATTGCTCTCTTCCATCCATTTGGATTATTTGACCAAGTCTCCACTCGCTTTGAAGAGTTTGATCTGAACTCTGCTTCCTCCCCTCTCAAGTCACAAAATAAAAGCTTCTATTTGCAGCTTGTGGGATTCGAACCCCACTCTCCAAGCCTTCCCAATGATGCTACTGCCACTGAGCTACAAGCTCATCTTGTGTTACTAAAACACACACAAATTTACTTAAGCCTTACTGGCAATAGCCCTCTCCACTAAAAGGCCAAAAACTAAAAAATTTCCCAGGCTCAGACTCGAACCCAGGCCTCCCTAGGACCCCCAAACACACTCAAACAGCTAGCCAATCAAGCACAACATGAATTTAAACAAAAATTACAAACCCTAAACTTTTAGGTTATTACAACTATACCCCCTTAAAGAAATTCAGCCTCAAAATTTACCTGATTAAAAGAGATCAGGGTATTGCTATCGCATCGCCTCCTCAGGCTCCCATGTGGCTTCCTCTGAACCGTGATTACACTACAACACCTTGACTAATGGAATAGATTTCCTCCTCAGTACCTTAACATCACGATCCAGTATCCGCACCATTTCTTCCTCAAAAGTTAGATTAGGTCTTACCTCGATCTCTTCTACCGGCACTATATGTGAGGGATCAGAACATTATCGCCTCGGCATAGAGACGTTATGTATACGATTTAACTCAGAAGGTAGCTCTAGCTGAAAGGTGACCGGTCCCACACATTTTAATATCCGATAAGGTCCGATGAATCTCAAGCTCAGCTTGCCTTTTCGCCCAAACCTCAGAATCTTCTTCCATGGTGAGACCTTTAAGAAAACATAATCTCCCACTACGAACTCAATCTTTTACGCTTCAATCCGTATATGACTTTTGCCTATCAGATGCTTCTTTTAACCAATCACGAATCAATTTCACTTTCTCCTCGATTTTAGAGATTAGTTTTAGACCCAACAGTCGCTGCTCACCCAATTCTGTCCAACAAGTAGGGTACCTTATAATACCTCGTATGGTGCCATCTGAATACTTGATTGGTAGCTGTTGTTATAAGCAAATTCCACTAAGGGCAGATAGTCTTCCCAACTGCCCTTAAAATCAATCACATAGCTTCTCAACATGTCCTCCAAAATATGTATTACCCTCTCTCGACTGACCATCAGTCTGCAGATGAAATACTGTGCTGAAGTCCAACCTTGTACCCAAAGCTTCGTGTAACACTCTATAGAATCGTGATGTGAATCTAGGGTCCCTGTCTGAAATGATAGACACTGGTACCCCATGTAACCTTAGAATTTCTGCCACATACAACTTGGCCAACTTCTGCAATGAGTAATATGTACAAACCGGTGTGAAGTGGGTAGACTTAGTCAGCCGATCAACAATAACCCATACCGAATATTTCTTAGTAGGCGTTAGGGGTAGCCCACTAACAAAATCCATGGGTACCCTCTCCCACTTCCAGAGTGGAATTTTAATGGGTTGTAGCAATCCAGAAGGCAGTTGATGCTCAGCTTTCACTTGCTGGCATGTCAAACACTTACTTACAAAATCGGCAACCTCACGCTTAAGCCCTGGCCACCAGTACAGTTCACACAAATCTCGGTATAACTTTTTTCCACCAGGGTGCATAGCGTATGGGCTACTATGCGCCTCCCGCAGAATAGACTGTCTTAACTCAAAATCCCTCAGTACATAGACTCTCCCACGGAAGCATAATACTCCTTCCCTATTCAGCCCAAAATCCACAGTCTCTCCCTTCTTTACCTGTTGGAAACAAGGAACAAACATCTCATCCAACATCTGCTTCTCTTTAATTTGAACTATCCACGTTGGCTTCACCTGAAGCTCTGCTAACAGACTACCATCCTCAAACAGGCTGAGGCAAGTGAACATTCTTAAATTAGACACAACCTTGCGGCTCAATGCATCTGCTACCATGTTGGCTTTCCCCGGATGATACTCAATTGAAAAATCATAATCCTTAAGCAATTCTATCCATCTTCGTTGCCTAAGATTCAACTCTTTCGAGTAAGGAGGTACTTGAGACTTTTATGGTCGGTATAAACGATTGACTTCTCCCCATACAAGTAGTGTCTCCAAATTTTTAGTACGAATACCACTGCAACTAATTCCAAGTCATGAGTGGGATAATTCACCACGTGCGGCCTAAGCTGACGGGACGTATATGCCACCACTTTACCCTCTTGTATCAGCACATAACCCAATCCTGTGTGTGACATATCACAGTAAATAAAGAATTCCTTTCCAACCTCTGGCTGAATTAATACCGAGGCTTTAGTCAGAATCTTCTTTATTTCTCAAAACTCTCCTGTTGTTTATCAGTCCAAACAAATGATACTCCCTTACGTAATAACTTAGTTATGGGTGCAAAATTAGTGAAAACCCCTCAACGAACCATCTGTAATACCCGCCAAACCCAAAAAACTTCAAATCTCAGATACTGACTTCGATGGCTTCCAATCTATTAAGGCCTCAACTTTTCGCGGATTAACCCTAATCCCCTCGGCAGACACACATGTCCCAAAAATGTCACCTCTTTCAGCCAAAACTTGCACTTGCTAAATTTGGCATAAAGCTGCTTCTCCCTCAATATTTGCAGGACAACTCGAAGATGTAAATCATGCTCCTCCTCGATTCTCGAATACACCAGAATATCATCTATAAACACCACCATGAATCAGACTAAGTAGGGTTGGAAGACCCGATTCATCATATCTACGAAAGCAGCTGGTGCATTCATCAACCCAAACAGCATGATCAAGAACTCGTAATGTCCATAACGAGTCTGAAATGCAGTCTTGTACACATATGCCTCTTTAACCCTTAACTGATGGTATCCCAATCTAAGATCTATCTTGGAGAAAATCACGGCTCCTCGTAGCTGATCAAACAGATCGTTTATTCTTGGTAATGGGTATTTGTTCTTAATCATCAGTTTGTTCAATTGACGATAATCAATAAACATACGCATTGACCCATCTTTCTTCTTCACGAACAATACCGATTCTCCTTAAGGAGACACACTCGATCGGATGAATCCTCGATCTAGTAGCTCTTGGATTTGAGCCTTTAACTCTACCAGCTCCTTCGGTGCCATCCTATAAGGGGCGATGGACACCGGAGCCGTTCTCGGTAGGAGTTTAATGCTAATTCGACCTCACGATTTGGTGGCAACCCTGAAAGCTCTTTAGGAAATACCTCCGAAAACTCCTTTACTGTCCTGACATCCCCAACAAACAAACCTTTAACATCAGATGTGCTGACATAAGCCCTTAAGGCAGAGATTACATTGGATAACAATCCCTTCGCTCCCCTATCACAACCACCTCCTCAACCTCTGAAGACTTTAATACCATACACTTAGCAGCGCAATCCAAATTTGTACGGTGTTTCACTAACCAATCTATGCCCAAAATGAGATCGAACTCGCCAAATAGCAGTTCCATCAAATTCACCGGAAAGACAACCCCTTAGACCTCTAAGGGTACATCTCTAAATAGTATATTCACTCTAACCGACTGTCCTAGTGGGCTAAGCACTGACAGTTCCCTCTCAATAAGTTTAAACTGTGTGCCCAATGTTCCCAGCACAGTACGTGCAACATACGAGTGTGTAGATCCAATATCAATTAAAGCTGTAAATGGTACATCAAGAATGAGGAACATACCAGTTATGACGTCAGGTGCGTCGCCATCCTCTCAACGTCGAGTAGCATAAACCAACATTGGCTGTCTCGCCTTTGTATTACCAACCCTCTGCCCGGTGCTCTACGACCTCGTCCTAACCCATTTCCCCCTCTGGGTGGACCACGGCCTCTCGATGGCCGCTGACCACCTCTCCCTGGCTACACATAGCCTTGACCTGTCACTAGCATCTGAATGGGCCTGTGAGTACAATCTCTAACCTGATGATCCCTAGACCCACATCTGAAGCACACCCCAATTATTTTCCAGCACTCTCCCAAATAAGATCTCCCACACTCAGCGCAAGGCTGCGGTTTGACTGAAACATTAGGAACCCCGACTCGGGTTGGCCCATCAAATCTAAGCCCACCAAAAAAACTTGAAGGCCCAAAATTCCTCTTACCTCTGCCCCTATCATGTTCACGGTCCTGATGCTCTGAGCGTTTCACATCTTCGGCAATCTTAACCTTCTCAACCAAGGCAGCAAAGTCTCTTTCCCTCTGTGAGGCTATTAGTATGCACAATTTATCCCAAAGACCATCCTCAAACCGTACGCAGTGCTCATACTCAGTCACGACTATGCCCCGAGTATACCAGCTTAACCGTAGAAACTCTACCTCATACTCCGCTACAGACTTATTTCCCTAAACCAAACTCAGAAATTCCTTTCTCTGGGCGTCCACATAACTTGCCCTAACATATTTCCCTTGGAAGGTTGTCCTAAAGGAATCCCATGTCACACGGTCGGCCTGCGTGCCTTCCCTCACGGTAAGCCACCATTGATATGCCTCATATCGTAGTAAAGACATTGCTCCCTTTAGCCTTTGCTCCACCGTGCAGTCAAGGTCATCCATGATTCACTCAACCGCCTCCAACTAATATTTCGCTACGTTCGGGGCTACACCAGAGATGCCCCTGAATATTTTTGCCTTGTTCGACCGGAGTCGCTCAGAAATTAACCCTCAGGCCACTGACCCAATACTTGCTCCGGTTACCCTTTTCAGAACCCTTAGCATCGCTTGGGACAAAGCATCATCCCTCCAGCTCGATCATGAGACCCCGTTTCAGTCACTAGTTATGTTGATGCTTCCCTTTCAAGTATATGTCCTGATGCTAAGGACCCAGCCCTAGCACCTCGGCCTCTACCACGGCCACGTGTACCCCTTTCGCGACCTCTTGTGCCCATATCGATGTATTGTATTTTCTGATTAAAATTTTTTATGAATCAGCTTATAGTTCTCATTATTATTAACAAGTATTTTATGGAAAGTAGTAATTAGGGTTGTTCCCACAGATCGCATATACTACAATTTCAATCTCCTATAGCCTCGGTTTCTATAACTAAGTAGTTCAGTATACTACTACTATCCCTAGTAGTTTCTTAGTAGAGTCATATCAGCATATCACAGAGTATAGTGTTAGGAAACTTACGGATTTGGTGTCGAAGACTTGGTGTGACACACTTTCAGTAACACTATCACTACTTTTTAAGCCAAAATTTAAACAGATTTGGAAAAATTCTCAAAACCCATCCCACAGCTAAGTTTTGCAACCGGGCTCTGATACCACTAAATGTAACACCCCAAACCCAACCTAGACGTTATGACCGAATCTAGCGTACTACATCAAGTGTTGTTTGAAAAATTTGTGTTCATTGGAAAACTCGTCATCACTTTCTACCGTTTAAAATCCCGATTTTTGTTGCTTATTAACAAAACAAGTTTTGTTCAAAATCATTCCCTTGCAAAAATATTTTTATAAATTTATTATTTTGTTTTTAAACCTTGTCTGTTATGGAAGTCTGGTTTAAACAGTTGCGAAAATGTGATATCTTGAAAACAGTAGTTATTATTTTAAAAACTCGTATTTAATAAAGTAGCAATTATAATGAAAAGAAGTACCAAATAAAAGTTAAAAAGAAAACCCAATGGCCTTATTATAAAAATTATTAACCCAAAAATTAAAATAAGATAAACTAAAATATAGTAGCTAAATTTAACTCAATAATATTGGACGTGTGGCCACCCCCGAGTCCCTCGCAGCTCCAAAACCTCTAAGGTGTGGGATTACCTGCACAGTTAAAGCGAATGGGTGAGTTACGGGAACTCAGTGTGTAATCCCCTTATTACATCACAGTTTGGGCCCAAGCCCATACAGTATCAATCTGGGCCTAAGCCCTATTTAGTAACGATGCAGGCGAAGCCCTATTCAAGAATATCAAGTAAACCCTATGATATGCAAAACAAATATGTACCCAACCCAGTCCAACCAACACACCTGTGGGGACTGATTCAACCCACCCGACCAACACACCAATAACGCAGACTTGCTACTAATAATAGTAGACGTGGCTGAGCCACAATTAGTATAACGTGGCAAAAGCCACTAAATCAGTATAACGTGGCAGAGCCACCAGTACAGTGCTTCCTCCAAATCCATAGCCCAACCCATGCAGTATGCCATGTCATAATTAAATCATGTAAGTAGTGCATCACCATCAGCATCAATCATACAATTACTACTCGTACATCAATGATCTTACCAGTAAGGGTAAAAAGGTCATTTAGGGTAAAACGATAATTTTGCCCCTCAAGGGAATTTCGGTAATTTACCCACCAAGGGTATTTCGATAATTTACTCATATATGGCCTTTTTAGAGGCAAACTGTCACCTCGAGCGACACAGGTTCCATTTCTGGTCAAAACGGTGCAATTGGGCCTAAAATCCAATTTTGGCCCAAACGGGCGCACACGCTCGTGTGGCCCCAAACAACCCATTTTCGATCTCGGATCTGCGAACTTCACAGCCGCATCAATCATCCAGCACTTACCATGGATTTCGCCCCTGTGGGCCTATTAACCCATTGGGCCCATTTAGGTCATTTTGGCTTAACAAGACCCATTACAGCCTCAGTTTCGCGAGAGAGTTCGAGACACTCCAAACAGTCTATCGCCAACACTATTGATTGGTTTAACTTTATGAGCACTCGCACGCTCGAGAGCTCTCTGTTGTCGATACTCCAGCTTTTCGGTATTTTAGCTTTTGGCCGATTCACAGAACATCGCATATCAGAATAAACAGTGGTGTGAGATTACACACCTGTTATGGATAGCGGTTCGAGACACTATCTGAGGCACCTAAAATAATAATTGACCAATAGTTAGTCTCCACCCTTGGTAATCCAAAACATCGAAATACTTTACTCACTAACTTTACTTATCAGAGAATGAAAGACTCCTTGCAATGGGAGAGAGTTTAGCCTACACCTCCTGATTTAGGATACGAGTCCCTAGCAAAAAAGAACATGTTAGAACATTACTCCCAGGCAACTAAATAAATAGCCTCTCGGCCCCACAAAACCTAATCAAATATGAGAGAAAAAATAGCAGCCCTATTTTTGGTTATAGACACACTTACCAACCAATTGCAGAGATTCAGAAACTGGAAGAACGAAGAGGAGTTTATGCTTATGTCCTACTAGATTTGGCATAGACAAAAAGGAATCAAGATTGTTTCGGCTTCGGCTATGCAAAGAGAGGGAAAATAAAAAGGTAAGAAAATGTTTCCTTCGGCCAAGGAAGAACTGAAGGAGTGAAGGGATTTAGCAGTGAAGTAAAGATGGAAGAAAAAGAGAAAGTAAAAGAGAGAAAACCTACCAATTTGGCAAGTAGCAAGAGAGAAGAAAAGGAGAAAGACTAGAACCACAAAGTAAGAAAAGAAGAGAACTTAGAATTCGGTAAAGGTGAAATGAGGAGAAAAAACCCGAAATGAACAAAAAGAAAAGTGGCAAAATACAAAGGAAATTTGATTTCTACTAACACCCACAATTGCCGAAAATGCTACTAATGACCCCTCTCCAGCCAAAATTCCCACTGAGCTACACTCTCACTTTTGGCCAACACTTCCACACACCTCACTTCCTTGATTTCCTCCATTTTTTCCTCCTACTATTGCTCTCCTCCATCCAATTTGAATTATTTGACCAAGTCTCCACTCCCCTTGAAGAGTTTGATCCGAACTCGCTTCCTCCCCTCTCAAGTCACAAAATAAAAGCTTCTATTTGCAGCTTGTGAGATTCGAACCCCACTCTCCAACCTTCCCAATGATGCCACTGCCACTGAGCTACAAGCTCATCTTATGTTACTAAAACACATACAAATTTACTTAAGCCTTACTACCAACTGCCCTCTCCACTAAAGGGCCAAAAACTAAAAATTTTCCCAGGCTCAGACTCGAACCCATGCCTCCCTAGGACCCCCAAACACACTCAAACAGCTAGCCGATCAAGCACAACATGAATTTAAGCAAAAATTACAAATCCCTAACTTTTGAGGCGTTACAAAGACAGACATCTAAAGAAAGATGAAAACCTGATGCGATCAACTAAGCATTTGGCTTCTCATCGATCAATGCAAATCGTTCTAGTAGCTTATTGATGTATGAAGCTTGTGATAGAACTATTGCACTATTCTTTTGATCCATAAGGATTTGAATTCTAATAATATAATTGTAACAGCCCGATTTTGGGGCTAGTCAGAATAGTGGTTTTGAGACCACTAAATCGAGGTTAGGGAAAATTATTTTGATGTTATTTTATGTGTTATAGAATTAATAAGAGACTATGTGGAAATTTTGGTGCTTTAATTTTAGCAATTATATGAGTAATTGTGAAAAAGGACTAAATCACATTAATGTGAAAGTTCTATTTTTCAAGGTAGAGGTGTCAAATAGCCATAAATCACTAAATTAGGGGTCCTTAAAGTGAAATTAGGCCAATTTGATGTGTGTTGGCCGGCCATAGAGGATAGGGGACAAGGGCATTAAATTTTTGGTGGAAATTGGTAACTTATAAAATAAAGGAAGGCTATCATTTTTTTCTCTTCTCTTCTTCATCCACCATTTTTTACATTCAAGGAAGGGTTTTGAAAGCTTTAAAATTTCAGCAACTTATCCTCCCCAAGTAAGTGATTTTTGGTGGTGTTAATTGATAGTTTTTTGCATTTTTAGAGCCCTCAAAGCTTAAGCTAGCTATTGAGGGGACTAATTTGTGATATGGTTGAAAGTCTAGAGACTTTCCATGAGAGTATTATTGTTGTTGGCTAGGTTTTTATGGAAGAAAATGAATGTTAGGGAGATGAGAAACAACTTTTGTGAAAGGTGTTAGAATGAAAACACCTAATTAGGACTTAAATGCAAAGATTGAATTTGTGTCATAAATGTATGAAATAGTTCGAATTGTGAATAGTTGTAAGAGAAATAATGTTCATCTAGGATTGTTTAATGAAAAAGTGAGTTGAAAAATGATTTACGAGCCTAGGGGCAAAATCATAATTTTGCCGTAGTACAAGGAAAAGAGGTGGTATTGGTGGATAGGGCCAGTAAGGCCGAAGAATTGAGTAAGGAAAAAAGGAAGGCCGTGAGTGAGGCTCGAGATGCAAGAAAAAGGCCGATGAGTAAATCCTACCTGGCTCAATCGAAGAGGTCCAAGGAAGTTAACCCTCGGGCGACTATATCAGTTGGATTTTCGCAAAGAGAGCGAGGCAGCACCTACTCAGGTTTGAGAGTTCAAGCCACCTCGATGGCAAGTGTGGGCAATCCAAAGTCTAAAACGGAGTGTCTCGAGTTGTGGCAGACATCACACTAGGGAGTGTTGGGGAAACAACCGGAATTGTTATAAGTGTGGTTCCCCTGATCATTTCATCTGAAACTGCCCTGATAGGGATGACAATGAGAGAAAGCAATAGATAAGATCAAGCAATGTATCTTCTAGGGGTAGGCCACAAAAGAACCCGGGAGGTGGGACTAGTGGTAGAGGTGCGTCAAGAGACTCTGCTATGAGACCAGAGGGTCGGGCACTTGCAAAGACTTATGCCATTCGTGCTCGCAAAAAGGTATTATCGCCAGATGTAATAATGGTACTTTTTCTTTTCATGACAGCTTTTGTTATTGCTTTAATTGATCCAGGGTCTACCCATTCTTACATTTACATGAGATTGGCATCTAGTATGAGTATGATTGTTGAGTCTACGAAATTTGTGGTAAAGGCGTCAAACCCATTAGGTAAATATGTGTTAGTTGACAAGGTGTGTAAGATTTTTCCTTTGATAATTAGGGGTCATTGTTTTCCGGCAAACCTTATGTTGTTGCCGTTTGATGAATTTGATTTGATTCTTGGTATGGATTGGTTGACTACCCATAGTGTTTTAGTGAACTGTGGTAGCAAATTTATTGAATTGAAATGTGAAATTGGAGATGTTATTCGGGTTGAATCAGGTGGGTCAAATAGTTTACCGGTGATGATCTCTTCCTTGGTGGCCGAGAAATATTTGAGAAAAGGGTGTGAGTCTTATCTCACTTTTGTATTGAATACTCAAGAGTCTGAAGTAAAGATTGAAACAGTGCCGGTTGTATGTGAATATTCGGATGTATTCCCGAAAGAGTTACTTGGATTGCCTCCAGTTTGAGAGGTCGAGTTTGGGATTGATTTAGTTTCGAGAACGGCAACCATTTCGGTTGCTCCGTGTAGGATAGCACCATTAAAGTTGAAAGAACTGAAAGTTCAGCTGCAAGATTTGATGGATAAGGGTTTTGCAAGACCGAGCTATTCACCGGAGGGTGCTCCGGTGCTTTTTGTGAGGAAGAAAGATGGGTCGATGAGATTATGCATAGACTACAGACAGCTTAACAAAGTGACGGTGAAGAATAAGTATCCTTTACCAAGGATAGATGATCTATTTGATCAATTGAAGGGAGCTACAGTGTTCCCTAAGATAGACCTGAGGTCTGGCTATTACAAGTTGAGGGTTAAAGAGCAAGATGTACCAAAAACTACATTTCGACGAGGTACGGCCATTATGAGTTTTTGGTCATGTCATTCGGTTTAACGAATGCTCCTACAAACTTTATGGATTTAATAAACCGTGTCTTCTGACCGTATTTGGACAAGTTTGTGGTCGTCTTTGTTGATGACATATTGATTTATTTTCGGGATGAGAGTGAACATGCGGAGCATCTGAGAATTTTCTTACGGACCTTATAAGAGACAAGCAATTGTATGCTAAATTTAGTAAGAGTGAGTTTTGGCTCTGATAGGTCAGATTCCTAGGACACATTATATTAGGTGATGGTATAAGAGTTGACCCGGATATGATCTCGGCTATTATGGAGTGGAAACCGCTGAGAAACATGTTGGAAGTTAGAATCTTTCTGGGTTTAGCGGGGTACTAGAAACGATTTGTGAAGGGATTTTCCATGATTGCTACCCCGATGACAAAACTGTTGCATAAGGATGTTAAGTTTGAATGGACTGAGAAATGTCAATGGAGTTTTGAGAGATTGAAAACATTGTTGACTGAGGCACCGGTTTTTGAGAAATGTCAATGGAGTTTTGAGAGATTGAAAACATTGTTGACTGAGGCGCCGATTTTAGTACAACCTGAGTTGGGGAAAGAGTTTGTGGTCTATAGTGACGTATTGTATAATGGTCTCAGTTGTGTGTTGATGCAAGAGGGTAAGGTAGTCGCATACGCCTCGAGGCAGCTAAAACCACACAAGAAGAATTATCCGACTCGTGATTTGGAGTTGGTTGCGATTGTTTTCGCTTTAAAGATTTGGCGACATTATTTATATGGTGAAAAGTGCCAAATTTTCACGGATCATAAGAGTTTGAAGTATTTGATGGATCAAAAGGATTTAAATTTACGGCAATGACGATGGCTCAAATTATTGAAGGACTATGAGCTAGTAATCGATTACCACCCGAAAAGCGAATGTGGTTGTGGATGCCTTGAGCAGAAAATCCCTGTATGCCTTGAGAGCTATGAGTACGAGCTTAACATTGTCTGATGATGGTGATATATTGGCCGAGTTGAAGGCTAGACCGTTATTTCTTCAGCAGATATGTTAAGCCCAAAAGGATGATAGTGAGATGCAAGTTAAGAGAGCTCAGTGCAAATCGAGAAATGACTCTAATTTTCAGGTTGGTCCAGATGATTGTTTGATGCTTCATGATAGTCAAAACCCCTGTAGGTTCGAAATGAAAATAAATCCCACATGGGGTAGGGACATGGGCGTGTGTGATCACATGGCCTGCCCACACGGGCGTGTCCCATTCTACACGGGTGTGTGGCCCCTGTTTAGGTGTAATTTTCCTAAGTGCGTAAAAGTTTCTGAATCATCTCTGAAACCTTTCGGAAGCATGATTAGGGCCTTGTAGGTCCATTTTAAGGACATTAGAGGTGTGTATGGAAAATGTTTTAATTTGGAATGGAATTTGATAGCCCAAAACTATATAACCATGTGAATTAAGTTTGGTAACGCCTCGTATCCGACTCCAACGTAGAATACGGATAAGGGGTGTTACAATAACTAGCTTCACCCAAGTCTTTCATGCTAAACTATTGAGCTAACCATAGTTTAATTGATGACAATTCTCCTACATCATTTCTGATAAGTAGAATATCATCGACATAGAAAATGAGGAAGACCACCTTTTTGTCTTTTATACGCATATAAACACAAGGTTCATCATTGTTTTGTCCAAACCCAAAAGGCTTGATCGTTTGATTAAATTTTTCATTCCATGAGTGGGACACCTGCTTAAGTCCATAAATGGGTCTTAATAGTTTGAAAACTTTCTCCTCCTTTCCTTTGACAACATAGCCAGTGGGTTGAACCATATAAATGGTCTCATCAAGATAGCTATTCAAAAATGCTTTCTTAACATCCATTTGCCAGATCATATAATCGAGAGCAGTGGCAATGGATAAAAGTATGCAGATAAACTTAAGCATGGCTACCGAAGAGAAGATCTCATCATAATCGATGCCTTATTTTTGTGTGTAGTCTTTCCCTACAAGTATGGCTTTATGTGTTTTGACTTTCCCTTCTGCATTTTTCTTCTTGTTGTAGATCCACTTGTAACACCCCTAACCCGTATCCATTACCGAAATAGGGTTAAGGAGCATTACTGGAGTTTTTCAGAACATTTATAGTTAATTCACAACATTTTCTAATCATATTTGAAATTATACATAATCAATCATATTGTCCCTCAAATGGACCCTCGAGGCCCAAATTATGCATTAGAAACAAGCCGAGAATAAACCGAGAACTTAGGGAATTTTTCACAAAATTTCAAAAATTTTCTCATGTACAAGGTCACACTCCCGTGTAGGCAGGCCTTGTGGTTCACACGGCCAAGTGACAGATCACACGACCGTGTCTCCAACCTATGTAACTCTCTAACTTGCAAAACATTAAGGTGCAATTTTCACACAGCCAAGACACACGCCAGTGTTCTAGGCCGTGTGGCACATACAGTTGAGACACAGCCCGTGTGCTCAATCCTGAGCATTCTGTTTCTCAAATTTAAGCTACAGGGGACACACGGCCGGACCACATGCCCAGGTACTATGCCCTGTGTCACACACGGTCACCCTTTTTCAATATCAACCTGCAAACAACATTTCCTTATACCAATGTCCTCAATCAAGCAACCAATTCAAGTCTATTCTCAAGTTTTAAACCTAATGTGTCATTACACTACTTATTTGCATAAACTTACCATATAATTCCATTCATCGATTACTATTAGATACGTGCACATAAACTAACATATATGTATAAAAGCTAATCATGATCATATTACAAGTTTACTTTCTTTTCATTCTATCCTATACATGCCATATAAACCATAAGTTGTTTTACAAAATTTATCGGTGAAATCTGGATAGTTTGGCCCGATGTGTTGATCCGATCCTCCGAACTCTTGTTCATCTACAATGAACATTTAACACACAAAAGTAAGCTCATGAAAGCTTAGTAAGTTCATAGGTTTTAAGGTAAATCTCACCAAACAAGTTATAATTAAAACAATAAACAGAGCATTTCATTGATATTTCCTTTCCCTGGCAATCACAATCTCAAATAATGAATTCACTTGATTAAGCTCAATATCAAAACTGATTGAATTCTATCACTTTAGTTCATATAACACTTACCACTTCTTGTTAAATTAGAGAATGTCTTACGGATTTGAGTACATCATTTAATTGATATCATAATTCCACTATGGTCTTTCATAACTATTGCCATAGCCTTGCTATGGTTTTGACTCATGATGCCATAACCTAGTTATGGTCTTATATATGTACACTTACTGCCATGTTCCAACTATTGTCTTACATTCACTGTGCCATAACTCAATTATGGACTTTACAATGAAATGCCATAGCCCAGCTATGGTCTTACATTCCACACTTTGCCATGATTATACCATGACTTTATCTGTCAATTCATCACTTGTCATTTCACTTGTCACTATACGATTGTACTCAATCCAGCGTTCTACTCAATTTGAACTTTTGCTTCGATTTTTATTTTATTACAATAATCATAATTCCATAACAAAGATATAAAATAATACACTATATAGTGTCTAATTTTAACAATCAATCATAAAATTCAACCATATGAACTTACTTGGACCAATTTCTAAAAGTTGTAGAAAATTTAGGGGCTAATCAGCTATTTTCTCTTTTCTACGACTTTCTTTGAGCTCTTGGTTTATTATATAAAATTTTCCATTCATTAGCATCTAATACAATTCTAATTCACTTCATAATTTATGCCTTTCAATTTTAAAATTACACTTTTACCCTAAATTTTATAATTTTTTACAATTTAGTCCCTAATCAATTAACCCATCAATTTAACTAATTTTTCTCAATCAACACTTTATTCCATCATTATAAACTACTACACAACCTTTGGCATTCAGAATTTCAGTACAAAACCCTAATTCTTAACTTTTCACAATTAGGTCCTAAAAATCAATTTCTATTGAAATCACTTAATAAAATCATCACATAGCAAACTTAAAGCTTCAAATACATGTTTATTCATCATAAAATTCCAGCACTTACCCATGGTAACTTTAAAAATTATTCATAGAATCAAAAAGTAATGAAATCAATAGTTTGACCTAGTTGTAAAAGTATCAAAATCACAAAAATTACAAGAAATAACCAAGAATTCAAGTTACTTGTAGCAAGAATATGAAAACCAGTTTAGAAGAACTCTTATATGGTGTTTTTGGCTGGAGAAAAGTGAAGAAATGTCTAGAATTTCAATGTAGTCCACTTTTATCTATTAACTTTTATTGCTTTTTCAATTTTGCCCCTTGTTCACACTAGTTTTTGTCCATTTCTTCTTCCACATGCCGTCCAACCTGTAATTTGGGTATATTTTCCTTTTAAATTCTTCCTCATTAGACACTTAAGCTATTTAATCATTTTAGCAAGTTTTGTACCTTTTACAATTTAGTCCTTTTTAATTAATTAACTATCAAAACGTTAAAATTTTTTAACAAAACTTTTATACTAACTCAATAACACTCCATTAATATTTTTAGAAATATTTATGGCTCGATTTATGAATTCGAAGTCTCAATACCTCGTTTTCTACCCAATTTTTCTAATAAATTTTTTTAAATCACAAAATTCAATAATTCAAAAATATTTCTAATGTCATACTTGTCTCATATATATTATTTTATTAAATCTTTGAACTCATTTGTCGGATTTAGTGATCTCAAATCATTGTTTCCGACACCACTGAAAATTAGGCTGTTACAACTCTCCCTCTTTTAGGAAATTTCGTCCTCAAAATTTATTACCTGAAAATAGATTCGAATATTGTGATTTTATTGATTCCTCTGTTTCCCAGGATGCCTACTCTGAACCATGTCAACACCATAACACTTTAACTAATGGTACTTGTTTATTTCGTAATCATTTAACTTCACGAGCCAATATCTTCATTGGTTCTTCTGAATAAGTCATATCCGGTTGAAGCTCAATTTCAGTGTGAGGAATTACATGTGAAGGATTTGATCTGTACTGTCTTAACATAGACACATGGAACACGTTATGAATCTTTTCAAGTTTCGAAGGTAGAGCTAGCTGATAAGCTACAGGGTCAATTCTTTCAATTATTTCATATGGTCCGATAAATCTTGGACTCAGATTTCCTTTTCTGCCAAATCGTAACACTTTCTTCCACGGTGAAACTTTTAGGAACACTCGATCGCCAACTGCAAATTCTATATCTCTTCTTTTCAAATCTACATATGACTGTTGTCGATCTGCTGTAGCTTTTAAACTGTTTCAGATGATTTGAAATTTTTCTTTGATTTATCGGATCAAGTCAACTCCAACCAACTTGGATTCACTCAATTCATTCCAATACAATGGAGTCTTACACTTTCTACCATAAAGAGCTTCAAATGGTGCCATTTTGATGCTAGACCGATAACTATTATTATAGAAAAATTCAGCCAAGGGTAAATAACTTTCCCAACTATCTCCGAACTCAAGTATACAACATCTCAACATATCTTCTAAAACCTGAATCACTCGTTCTAATTACCTGTCAGTTTGAGGATGAAAAGCTGTGCTAAAATTCAATTTAGTACCCAGAGCTTCTTGAATTTACTCCAAAACCTCGATGTAAACCTCAGATCTCGATCCAAAATAATGGATGTTGGACCCCATGTAATCTCACAATCTCAAACATATACAACTCCGCTAACTTCTTAAGCGAAAAGTCTGTTCTTACTAGAATAAAATGTGCTGACTTAGTCAGTCTACCAACAATCACCTAGATCGAATCTTTCTTTTTTGGAGTCATAGGTAATCCGGATACAAAGTCCATAGTGACATGTTCCCATTTCCACTTAGGAATCATGACAGGTTGTAGTAAACCTGTTGGTACCTGATGCTCTGCTTTGACTTGCTGACAAATCAGGCATCTAGCAACAAACTCACAGATTTCCCGTTTCATACCAGGCCACTAATACATCCTTTTCAAACCACCAAACATTTTCGTACTGCCCAGATGAATAGAATACATCCTACTGTGAGCTTCATAAAGAATATCATTTTCAGATCTAATTTATTTAGAATATAAATTCTATTACGATAATATAATATAATGTTATCAATGGTATACTTTAAACTCAGATTATCCCAAACCATCTGTCGTTTCAACACCAACTTTGAATCATCATCTTGTAACTTACGAATCCTTTGAAAGAACAAAGGTTTTTCTTTCAATTCTGCTAATACAGAACCATCCTCATTAAGTGCCAAATGAGTATTCATTACCTGAAGTGCAAATAAAGAACACATTCAACTAAGTGCATCAGCTACCACGTTAGCCTTTCTCGGATGATTGACTAATCATAATCTTTCAACAATTCCAACCACCGTCTCTGCCTCAAATTCAGCTCCTTCTGAGTCATCAAATATTTCAGACTTTTATGATCTGTGTACACATATCATTTCTCCTCGTATAAATAGTGTCTCCAAATTTTCAAAGCAAACACAATTGCAGCCAATTCGAGATCATGTGTAGGATAATTCCTCTCGTAGTTTTAACTACCGAGAAGCATAAGCCACTACTTTTCCCGACTGCATCAATACACAACCCAAACCATTCAAAGATGCATCACTATATACAATATATGGCACACCTGATTTTGGTTGAGTCAAAACTGGAGCTTCCGTTAACATTTTCTTCAACTAATTAAAGCTCTACTGACATTCCTCAAACCATATAAACTTAACATTTTTCTATAGTAGCTAAGTCATCGGAGAAGCAATCATCAAGAAATTTTGACAAAATCAGTCATAATACCTAGCTAAACCCAAGAAACTTTGCAATTCTGTTATATTCTTTGGAATTTTCCAATTCACCACTACTTATACTTTGCTTGGATCCACATGAATCCTTTCATCTGACACTATGTGACCTAGAAATCCAACCTCATGTAGTCAAAATTCACATTTGCTGAACTTTGCATATAGTTGTTTTTCTCTTAAAGTCTATAATACAATCCTCAGATGCTATGCATGCTTAGACTCTTTCTTAGAATAGATTAGTATATAATCAATAAACACAACCACGAATATATCCAAATAAGGTTGAAAAATTCGATTCATTAAATCCATAAAAGTAGCAGGAGCATTAGTTAAGCCAAATGGCATTACCAAAAACTCATAATGACCATACTGAGTTTTGAAAGTTGTCTTCGGCATATCACACTCTTTAACTTTCAACTGATAATACCTGGATCTAAGGTCTATCTTTGAAAATACTGCAGCACCTTTCAGTTGATCAAATAAGTCATCAATACGTGGCAATGGATATTTATTCTTGATGGTAACCTTGTTCATCTGTCGGTAGTCTATACACAATCTCAGTGAACCGTTTTTCTTTTCACAAATAAGATAGGTGTACCCCAAGGAGGCATGCTCGGTCTGATGAAACCTTTATCCAATAACTCTTGCAACTGTGTCTTCAACTTTTTTAACTCAGCTGGTGCCATTCTATACAGTGTTATAGATATTGGATTTGTTTCTGGATCACATCAATTACAAATTCAACTTCACGATCTGGTGGAAAACCCGCAATTCCTTAAGAAACACATTAATAAACTCATTAAAAATTGGTAACTGTTCCAGCTTTAGTTCAGAACCCCGAGTATCAAGAATGTAAGCTAGAAATGCTTCATTACCTTTCTGCATTAATTTCTGGGCTAAAATGGCTGAAATAATTCTAACAACATATTTTATATTCCCAAACTCAGCTGAAATTACTTCCCCTATCTGACTTTTCAAATCAATCATTTTCTCTCAACAATTCACTATAGCATCATGTTTTGTCAACCAATCCATCCCCAAAGTAATATCAAATTCCTGAAAGAGTAACAACATCAAATCAGTAGAGAAATCACAGCCTTTTATTTTCAGTAGACAATTTCGACATATTAGATTAATTATCACACTTCTTCCTAATGGATTAGTGACTTGTACATCATAATCAGTAGGTTCAACATACAATTCCTTTTTTGATGCTAATGTAGTGCAAATGTATGAATGTGTAGACCTAGGGTCAATTAATGTATACACAGAATCATCAAAAAGATAGAAAGTACCAACTATGACATCTGGAGCTGAAGCTTTCTCTCTCGCTCGGATGGCATATGTACGTGCAAGTGCCCTAGCTTCTGACCAGGTAGCATTTTCTCTCATAATCGAGCGAGCAATCACTATAGCACTTCTTTGACCTGAGCATTTGCCTTTTTGAGAAGTGGCTGATTGCTTTACTTTTTGTTCTCATTTTTCTTTTATCAGTTGAAGGCAGTCCCAAATAAAATGATCAGTGGCTCTACATTTATAACAAGCCCCCATCTTAACTCTACATTCACCCTAATGAAATCTTCTACAATATTTGCATTTAGTCCTGGAAACATTCTGTACACCACTAACACTAGCCGCAGGTTTAACAGTTACCCTAAACTCTTACTGAATTGCTCTGTTTCTATTCGATCGTTCTGGTATTGTAATAGATCGGCTAGAATCTTTTCTAAAATTTTTGGCCAAAAATGTTGAAAATGACTTAGAAGAACTTCTTTTTTAAGATTCTTTACTTCTTCTTTCTTGTTGCATCTTTTTATTATACACTTCTTCCATTTTCTGAGCTCGGTCTAATAAAATAACAAATTCCTAGATTTTTGTACCTCCAATCATCATTCTGATCTCATCATTTAGCCCTTCTTCAAATCTACTACACATTTCCTCTTTAGTGGGTACAATATCTCGAGCATATTTGCTAAGGTATACAAATTCTCTTTCATACTCAACTACTGACCGGTTTCCTTGGTGTAAATCGAGAAATTCCCTCTTTTTCTTGTCCAAATATCTCTTACCAACATATTTCTTTTTAAACTCACTCTGGAAAAATTCCCAAGAAAGTTTCTCTTCAGGTACTACAGCTTCTATAGTCTCCCACCAGTTGCATGCTTATTCTTTTAGTAAAGAGACAGCACATCTCAAATAATCATCCAAAGAACAAGCCATTTGTTTAAAACCTCTTACTAAATTCTGTAGCCAGTATCCAGCTTTCACTGGATCATCATCTGATCTTCCCCTAAATTCTACAACTCTAAACTTTCTGAGCTTTTCAATTGGTGTACGCTTACTATATTCATCTGTCGGAGGAGGTGGAGGAGCAACTGGGGGTGCTTCTGATGGTGTAGTAGGGAAGAGGTTGTTGAGCCTAATTCCTTTATTGAATCATCTCATTATACCACTGATTCATAAATCCATAAATAATGTTTTTGAGTTCTTATTCTCGCATCAAAGAAATTAGAACATTACCACTTGTTCCTTATTCAGATGTCTGCACTCTACTGTTAACTTCTTCCTGTGTAGCACGTTCAGGTCTATCTTACATCTTTATAGTCTATAAGAAAAATAACGATTAGATCAGATCATACACATCACACTATCACAGATTTATATAACATGTATTTCTAGACACTTTTCACGTCATTTTCATTCCGAGAATTGGCTAAACCGTAGCTCTGATACTAATAAATGTAACACCCCTAACCCGTATCCGTCACCGAAATAGGGGGAGCATTACTGGAGTTTTTCAGAACATTTATAGTTAATTCATAACATTTTCTAATCATATTTGAAATTATACATAATCAATCATATTGTTCCTCAAATGGACCCTCGAGGCCCAAATTATGCATTAGAAATAAGTCGAGACTAAACCGAGAATTCAGGGAATTTTTCATAAAATTTCAAACTTTTTTTCTCATGTACAGGGGTCACACGCCCATGTGGGTAGGCCATGTGGTTCACACGGCCAAGTGACACAGATCACACAGCCTTGTCTCCAACCCGTGTAACTCTCTGACTTGCAAAACATTAAGGTGCAGTTTCTACACGGTTAAGACACACGCCCATGTTCTAGGCCGAATGGCACATACGGCCGAGACATACGCCCGTGTCTCTGCCCGTATACTCGATCTTGAGCATTCTGTTTCTAAAATTTAAGGTGCAGGGGACACAAGGCCAGACAACATGCCTATGACACACGCCCGTGTGTCTACCCCTGTGGATGAAAATAGGTCATTTTAAGGCCACTTTTCTCACCCTTTTTCCAATATCAACCTGCAAACAACATTTCCTTATACAGTATACTCAATCAAGCAACCAATTCAAGTCTATTATCAAGTTTTAAACCTAATGTGCCATTACACTACTTATTTGCATAAACTTACCATGTAATTCCATTCATCGATTACTATTAGATACGTGCACATAAACTAACATATATGTATAAAAGCTAATCATGATCATATTACAAGTTTACTTTCTTTTCATTCTATCCTATACATGCCATATAAACCATAAGTTGTTTTATAAAATCTACCGGTGAAATCTGGATAGTGTGCCCCGATGTGTTGATTCGATCCTCCGAACTCTTGTTAATCTACAATGAACATTTAACACACAAAAGTAAGCTTATGAAAGCTTAGTAAGTTCATAGTTTTTAAGGTAAATCTTACCAGAAAAGTTATAATTAGAACAATAAACAAAGCACTTCACTAATATTTCCTTTCCCTGCCAATCACAATCTCAAATAATGAATTCACTTGATTGAGCTCAATATCAAAATTGATTGAATTCTATCACTTTAGTTCATATAACACTTATCATTTCTTGTCAAATTAGAGATCGTCTTGCGAATTTGAGTACATCATTTAATTGATATCATAATTCCACTATGGTCTTTCACAAATATTGCCATAGCCTTGCTATGGTCTTGTACTCATGATTCCATAACCCAGTTATGGTCTTATACATGTACACTTATTGCCATGATCCAACCATGGTCTTACGTTCACTGTGCCATAACTCAATTATGGACTTTACACTGAAATGCCATAGCCCAGCTATGGTCTTACATTCCACTCTTTGCCATGATTATACCATGACTTTATCTTTCAATTCATCACTTGTCATTTCACTTGTCACGTACGATTGTACTCAATTCAGCGTTCTACTCAATTTGAACTTTGGCTTTTATTTTTATTTTATTACAATAATCATAATTCCATAACAAAGATATAAAATAATACACTATATAGTCTCTAATTTTAACAATTAATCATAAGATTCAACCATATGAACTTACTTGGACTAATTTGTAGAAGTTGTAGAAAATTTAGGGACTAGTCAGCTATTTTCTCTTTTCTACGACTTTCTTTGAGCTCTTGGTCTATAATATAAAATTTTCCATTCATTAGCATCTAATTCAATTCTAATTCACTTCATAATTTATGCCCTTCAATTTTGAAATTACACTTTTACCCTAAATTTTATATTTTTTATAATTTAGTCCTTAATCAATTAACCCATCAATTGAACTAATTTTTCTCAATCAACACTTTTTTCCATCATTATAAACTACTACACAACCTTTGGTATTTAGAATTTTAGTACAAAACCCTAATTCTTAACTTTTTCACAATTAGGTCCTAAAAATTAATTTCTATTGAAATCACTTAATAAAATCATCACATAGCAAAATTAAGGCTTCAAATCGATGTTTATTCATCATAAAATTCCAGCACTTATCCATGGTAAATTTCAAAATTATTCATAGAATCAAAAACTAATGAAATAAATAGTTGGACCTAGTTGTAAAAGTATCAAAATCACAAAAATTACAAGAAATAACCAAGAATTAAACTTACTTGTTGCAAGAATATTAAAAACCAGTTTAGAAGAACTCTTCTATGGTGTTTTTTGTTGGAGAAAATGAAGAAATATATAGAAATTCAATTTAGTCCACTTTTATCTATTAACTTTTATTTCTTTTCCAATTTTTCCTCTTGTTCACACTAGTTTTTGCCCATTTCTTCTTCCACATGTCGTCCTGCCATATAATTTGGGTCTATTTTCCTTTTAAATCCTTCCTCATTAGACACTTAAGCTATTTAATCATTTTAGTAAGTTTTACACCTTTTACAATTTAGTCCTTTATGATTAATTAACTATCAAAACGTTAAAATTTTTTAACAAAACTTTTATTCTAACTCAATAACACTCCATTAATATTTTTAGAAATATTTATGGCTTGATTTATGAATTTGAGGTCTCAATACCTCATTTTCTACCCAATTTTTCTAATAAATTCTTTTAAATCACAAAATTCACTAATTCAAAAATATTTCTAATGTCATACATCTCTCATATATATTATTTTATTAAATCTTTGAACTCACTCGTTAGATTTAGTGATCTCAAATCACTATTTCTGACACCACTGAAAATTAGGTTGTTACACACTTACACCCTATTGGTTTAATCCCAACAATAAGTCTATAAGTTCCCACATCGTTTTGGATTTCATAGAATCCATCTCAATATCCATGGTCTGTTTCCAGAGCTTGGAATCAACATTCTGCATAGCCTCTTCCTAAGTGAGTGGATCATCATCCTCATGATTGGCTTTCATATGATAAATACTAACATCATAGATGATGAAGTCCAGTTTCTTAGAAATTCTCCCACTACGATGGATTCCCCTATACTGTTGATTTTTTGTAGGTTTTTCTACAAGTTTCTTGAGAATTGAACTTGGTGATGTTCTACAACTCTTGAAAGTTCCTTGAGTACCACTTTACTTCAAGGTTTAAAGTTATCCATGTAACTTTCCTCGAGGAAAGTAGCATGAGTAGAAACTTTGATAGTATTATCTTTCATATTGTAGAATAATCCACCCTTTGTTCCTTTCAGATATCCTACAAACATACTCAATTTTGTCCGTACATCCAAATTTTTTGCATCTTTATCTAGAACGTGTGTTGGACAACCCCATATCTAAAGTGATTTAGAACGGGTTTCTTTCCATTCCACAGTTCATAAAGTGTCTTACAAGCAGACTTGATTGGCACATCATTCATAATATAGCAAGTCGTTTGTATCGCATATCCCCAGAAGGAAGTAGGGAGTTTTGAATAGCTTAACATTGAACGAACCATGTCAAGCAAGATCCTATTCCTTCTCTCAGCTATTACATTCTGCTATGGAGTGCCCTACATAGTCAACTGGGATAAAATCTCATTCTCTATGAGGTATCCTAAGAACTCATCGAACAAGTATTCCCCACATCGGTTAGACCAAAGATTTTTTATGGATAAACCTAATTGTTTTTCCACTTCCGCACGAAACTCTCGAAATTTATCAAAGGGTTCACTTTTGTGATGCATTAGATACACATATCCATATCGAGAATATTCATCGATGAAAGTCACATAATAATCCTATCTTCTTCAGGCACTGATGCTGATGGGACCACATACATTAGTGTGCACAAGTTCAAAAGATTGGTTCACCCTTGTACCTTTCATATTAAAAGACCTTTTAGTCATTTTACCTTCCAAGCAAGATTCACATTGTGGAAGACTAACTTCCTTAAGCATATTTAAGAGACCATCTTTTAGGAGTCAAGTGATTCTTTCTTGGTTAATATGACCAAGTTTTAAGTGCCATAGGTACCCCTTATTAAAGTGAGAAATTTTAAGCTTTTTATCCACTATTTCAGTTTGAAGTATCGAGTAGTTATTTGGTTTGATAAAGTAGAGATTGTTTTCCATCCATCCATTACAAGTTAAAGAACAATTTCTATGAATAGTAGTCATTTTATTGAATGTCATGGTATAACCGTCATAAAATAAACATGTTACAAGAATTAAATTCCTCTTAAATTCCTCTTAAAGTGTAAAATAACTTCTCCCACTATTTCTGCTGAAACATAGCTCCCATCTTCTGTTCGTAACGAGAGGCTTCTATCATGCAGACTTCTCATTTTGTTGAACCCTATAAAGAAACACATATGGTTAGTGGCTCCAAAATCAATAACCCAGTTATCAATTGATTCTTCCACTAAGGAAGCTTTAACCACAAAGAGTTTCACACCTTCGCCCTTTTTGGCTAGGTAATCCAAATACTTCTTACAATTTGATTTTAAATGCCCTTTCCTGTTGTAGAAGAAACATTTGATGTCTTTAGGATATTTTGACCTCTTAGCCTTCTTCCTATCCACATGAGGTGGAGCCAAAGACTTAGTCAGTTTCTTCTTTCCCTTAGCTTTTTACTTCCATTAGAAGACAAGGTGTTAGGAAATGTGCTCATACTATAGTAAACATGTAATTATTTTCTATATATTTAAAAGATGAATAAATAAATTTCACATTTCATTATTATGCCTTTTGTATTTCTATCTTTCATATTTTGCATGCATAGCAAAATTATGACAAGCAAAGATTAGCTCATTGATTGTTTAAGTTCAAATTGATGATAAATGGAACTATAAGAACGTTTACATTGCAAGAAAGATAACTTACTTCAATAATAATCTAAACGAGCTCGTAATCCCAAAAAAGAATGAAATTGAGAATTTGATTCAAATATTGAAAATGATTATTATGTCGTCTATAATTCCAATTGAGTAGATGACTAGTCTTAGCTATCGAAGCAGATGACTCCATGAGTAGAGACATAGATGTATTCATTGTCAGAATCATACATTGGACTGGACCCAAAATAAATTAATTCTAAATCCGTTTGTGAATTAATTCACTTGTGATATTGTAACGACCGGAATTTGGGCCTAGTAGGATTGGGCCCATTGGACCTTAGGCATGGGAGTGTTTAAAAAATTTTTAAGAACAAAAGAATGGCATTGAGGCAAGTTGGACCTATTAGGTGAGTGATTTTGGAAGGGTAGGGGGCTTCTATGAAGTCCCGGATCAAACTTGGGCTTTAGGAAAATTTTGGTTTTAGGTGAATAAAACCATGGGAGTTAGTAAGTAGGCTTTAAGAATAAAATGTGGAGAAAAATGGTACAAAAAGAGCTTGTGGTGTAGTGGCAAAGTGACGCCACATAAGAGACAAGAAGGTGACTCCACAAGGAAGCAAGGGGTCCAAGGTTCAAGCCTTGGCGCTGGCATTTCTTTTTGATTTATTTTTAAGTGAACTTGGACTTTGGCCCATAGGTTTATATTTAGTTGCGCATGATGTTAGACACAAGAGGAGCTAGTGGCTTAGTGGAAAGTGGCGTGAATTGGCTGATGGGAGAGCCTAGGTTTAAATTTCATGACAAGTAGGGGAGTATTTATTTTGTGGACTGGACGGCCAGAGTTTGTGTTGGATTTAAACTCTACTGAATAAGGGATCCCACATCAGAAAGCTTGCAAGAGGGAAGGTGAAAAGCTGGCTATATATAAAGATCTATGAGGAGAGGAAGCATACCTTGGTGGGCGTATGGGCATAGGAGCATTCGGAGCGCAGATTAGCTTCAGACTCCTATTAGGTGTGTATCTCGCACTACTCTATCTGTAAAGCGGCAAATGTCGAAATGTCGGTCACACGACGATGGTAGCCACACGAGCATACGAGCGCACATATGGGAGCTTCGACGTGATAGTCGAGGCCACCATGAGTATTCTTATGGGTTGACGCTGTTTAGGCCATGATGGGTCGAAAGGGGCCAAGTGGGCCCAATAGGTCCGGAGGCCCATATGAATAAATTGTATGATTGTGTAGTAGATAGTGAACTGGGCTATGTGAATCTCATATCTGTAGCTAGATATGGGCTAAACGGGCCACACGAACGTGTGGGTCCATTTGGGTCGAGAATGAGCCTTAGGCCTATTCGTATCGTTATCTCTGTTTAGAATATCTCGGTTTGTGAAATTACTAAAATACCATTGGTTTGCAAAATTACCAAAATACCTTTAGTTTGTTAAATTATCGAAATACCCCTGGTTTGTGAAATTACCGTAATACCTCTAGTTTACAAAATTATTGAAATACCCCTGGTTTACGAAATTACCGAAATACCCCTAGTTTGCAAAATTACCAAAATACCCTTGGTGGGTAAATTACTGAAATACCTTGGTGGGTAAATTATTGTTATACCCTTAGGGGTTAATTAGTACGATTGTGTGTATCCTGTTTAATTGGTTGTGATGGTAATTTATTTCATACATCATTTCGATATGTGCTTTGCATACATGACATTTTGCATGGGTTTGGGATATTGATGATCGGAGGAAGTGTTATTCTGATGGCTCTGCCACATATTCTGGTGGCTCTGCCACAATCTGTATAGTGGCTATGCCATGTATATTCTGTTATTCTGGTGGCTTTGCCACAAATTCTATGATGAGCAGCTTGTCTGCCATCGAGGTGTGTAGCGGATGGATAGGTCGATTTAGAAATCCCCACAGGTGTGTTGGGCTGGTATGGGTGGTGTGTAGCGGATGGATTATTAGTCTGGGCTGCATATTTTGTTTGCATGATCATGTTTAAAGGGCTAAGGCCCAGATTGTTATCGAATAGGGCTTCGACCCAGTCTGCCTCTGTATGGGCTTTGGCCCAGTCTACTTCTGTATGGGCTCGGGCCTAGTTAATGACCGATTAGGGGATTACATCACTGAGTTCTCGTAACTCACCCCTTTTTCCCTTAACCTTACAGGTAATCCCCAACGATAGAGGGTTTAGAGCTACGGAGGACTCTGTGGTGGCCATACATCGAGCTTTATTCATGAATTTTAGTAAATCTGGTCTTTACTTCATTTTAAGATTATTTTAATTTGGGTTCAGTATTTTGTAATAAGGCCTTTGGATTTTGTTTTACTTTTTAACTTTCATTTCTGTTATATTCAAACTATAAATGATTAAACACTGGGTTTTCTTAAAAAGTTAATAATTGTTTTCAAAATATCATGTTTCCGTAAATTACTGGATCTGATTTCTGCTATAAACAAAGTTTTTGCTAATAGCAATAACAACTCTTTTACAAAAAACCATAAAAGTGAATCTGAATTTCACAAACAATAAAGCGCAGAGTTTCAAAAACAATACGAAGTTTTTAACGAGTGTGTAATTTTTAAACAACCCTTTCATGTGACATGCCAGGTCTGGTCGTAACGTCTAGGCCAGTTTTGGGTTGTTACATTTTATGGTATCAGAGCCCGATTGTAAAATTCAGCTGTGGAATGGGTTTAAATTTTTTTTCAAAATCTGTTTAACCTTTTGTTTAGAAAAGTGACAGTGTTATTGGAAGTATAGCACACCAAGTCTCCGGCACCAAATCCGTAAGTCCCTAATACTATGCTTTGTTGTATGCTGTATTGACTATAGTTTTTCTATGTAGTTTTGTGGATGTGATGTTTAAACTTAGAGTTTGTATTTATTCCGTGTATATTATGGAAATTATTTGCATGTGATGTCCATCAGCTCTGATGGATAAATAGTGTGGTGCGTGCTTGTGTTATTAAGATCAGAGTGCGCAGCGAGAGTGTCGTGTGCTAGGTTAGGATGTGAAATGTTTTCGTTAGTTGGAAATTTTGAGGATGAAATTTCTTTAAGGGGGTAGATTTGTAACGACCGAATTTGGGCCTAGTAGGATTGGGCCTATTGGGCCATAGGCGTGGAAGCGTTTAAAAAAATTTTTAGAACAAGAGAACGGCATTGATGCAAGTTGGACCTATTAGGTGAGTGATTTTAGAAGGTTAGGGGGATTCTATGAAGTCCCGAGATCAAACTTAGGCTTTAGGAAAATTTTGGTTTTAGGTGAATAAAACCTTGGGAGTTAGTAAGTAGGCTTTAAGAATAAAATGTGGAGAAAAATGACACAAAAAAAAGCTTGTGGTATAGTGGCAAAGTGACGCCACATAAGAGACAAGGAGGTGGCACCACAAAGAAGCAAGGGGTCCAAGGTTCAAGCCTCGGCGTTGGCATTTCATTTTGATTTATTTTTAAGTGAACTTGGACTTTGGCCCATAGGTTTATATTTAGTTGCGCATGATGTTAGACACAAGAGGAGCAGGTGGCTTAGTGGCAAGTGGCGTGAATTGGCTGATGGGAGAGCCTGGGTTCGAATCTCATGAAAAGTAGGGAAGTATTTATTTTGCAGACTGGACATCCAGAGTTTGTGTTGGATTTAAACTCTACTGAAGAAGGGATCCCACATCGAAAAGCTAGCTATATATAGAGCTATCTATGGGGAGAGGAAGCATACCTTGGTGGGCGTATGGGCATAGGAGCATTCGGAGCATGGATTAGCTTCAGACTCCTATCTGGTGTGTATCTCGCACTACTCTAGCTGTAGAGTGGCAAATGCCAAAATGTCGGTCACACGACGATAGTAGCCACACGAGCGTGCGGGCGCATATGTGAGAGCTTCGACGCGACAGTTGAGGCCACCATGAGTATTCTTGTGGATTGACGTTGTTTGGGCCACGATGGCCCAATGGGCCCGGGGCCCATATGAATAAATTGTATGATTGTGTAGAAGATAGTGAACTGGGCCATGTGAATTTCATATATGTGGCTAAATTTGGGTTAAATGGGCCACACGAACGTGTGGGACCATTTGGGTGAGAATAGGCCTTAGGCCCATTCACATCGTTATCTCTGTTTAGAATATCTCGATTTGTAAAATTACCGAAATACCTCTGGTTTACGAAATTATCGAAATACCCCTGGTTTGTGAAATTACTGAAATACCCCTGATTTGCAAAATTACTGAAATACCCCTGGTTTGCAAAATTACTGAATACCCCTGGTTTGTGAAATTATCAAAATACCCCTGGTTTGTGGAATTACCAAAATACCCCTGGTTTGTGAAATTACCAAATACCCCTGGTTTGTAAATTACCAAAATACCCCTAGCTTGTGAAATTTTCGAAATACCCTTGGTGCGTAAATTATCGAAATACCCTTGGTGAGTAAATTACTGAAATACCCTTGGTGGGTAAATTACTGTTATACCCTTAGGGGTTAAATAGTATGATTGTGTGTATCCTGTTTAATTGGTTGTGATGGTAATTTATTTCATACATCATTTCGATATGTGCTTTGCATACATGACATTTTGCATGGGTTTGGGATATTGATAATTGGAGGAAGTGTTATTCTAGTGGCTCTGCCACATATTCTGGTGGCTCTGCCATAATCTGTATAGTGGCTATGCCACATATATTCTGTTATTCTGGTGGATTCGCCATAAATTCTGTGATGAGCAGCTTGTCTGCCATCAAGGTGTGTAGTAGATGGATAGGTCGATTTAGAAATCCCCACAGGTGTGTTGGGCTGGTACAGGTGGTGTGTAGCGGATGGATTATTAGGCTGGGCTACATATTTTGTTTGCATGATCATGTTTATAGGGCTAAGGCCCAGATTGTTACCGAATAAGGCTTCGGCCTAGTCTACTTCTGTACGGGCTTTGACCCAGTCCGCTTCTGTATAAGCTCGTGTAACACCCTATACCCGGCCTAGACGTTACGACCAGATTTGGTATGTCACAGGGAAAGGTTATAAAAAGGCTTTGTAATTTTAAGGAAAACCGTAAGTTTGAAACTTACATTTACGTGATATTATAAAAAACAATGACTTGTAGATTTAAGAAAATTTTTGAGTTGAGTTAATCGAGTATTCGATATCTTTGTTGGCACTTGAGAGAAAACGGTTGTTTAGGTTACTTATGTTTTGAAAACCCCATCTTAAAGTTTTCATGTCAAAATATATATTGATGTCATATCATAAATAAATAATAAAAAACCAAATATCAACTTAAAAAGGCCTTATTACATAACAATATCCCCAATTAAAAATAATTTATAAAAAGGAAATGAATTTATGAAAAGAAACATTTCATGGCCTCCACGAGTCCGTCTTAGCTCCCAGATCCACGATCTACGATTACCTACAAGGTTAAGCAGAGGGGTGAGTCAGCAAGACTCAGTGTGCAATTCCCCTTATATCACATCAACGGCTTCGAGCCCACATTCACACATTGGGCCTTAGCCCACTTAATATGACATACACAAATTATGAATGTAATATGTTCCAGCCCAACCTAATTTTCCATCCTCTACACGCCACCCGTACCAGCCCAACACACCGTGGGGATTTCTAAAATCAACCCTCCATCCGCTACACGCCATATATGTGGCACCAAGCCACTGGTGATAGTGTCCCTAGTTATATCATATGGGGCCAACCCACTTATGGTACCAAACCACTGGGACAAGTCACAGAATCAACATATATATATACGTGGTGTCAAACCACCGTGGTACCAAACCACTGAGACTTAGTCACTGAATCAGATATGTATGGCCAACCTACTGTGGTGCCAAACCACTGTGACAGTCTTTACTAGGACTTCCCCTTTCGCATCATAAACCAAACCCATGCATAACATACCAAATGAATGCAACATGCTATCAAGCAAAGTAACAGGTTACACCATACATTTATATACTCATAAATGGAACGTTAAAGACACTTACCTGGTATCCCCAACTATACCTACAAGGGTATTGTGACTGCCTTTCCAGTCACTTCTGCTTTTCAGCCCAAACAGTTAATTACACAAACTAATAACAGAGTGTAAAATTTACACACCTGATAACACGTAAGACTATACTCTCTATGTTGACGCTCTCGTTAGCAGGGACAATTGCTATCTGTCGATCCCATGTAGGTGTCGGCTCTCTTCCAAAGCCCAACAGAAAATCTCGAACCGCCGACACAACGCGTTTCTTAAACTTTGGAATAGAGGTTATGGACACACTCCCCTCCCTGGCTTGACCGTTTCTTGCATCCATGAATAGCCTTGATCAGTACACAGGAAGGCGTAGGTTGACTAAATAACAGAACTTGGTTTAGGCATATTATGATTAAAAGAAATAAGTAACCGAGATTCACTAGATAACCCCTTACCTTAAGATCCTGAATAGAGAGATAGGACTCAGAGATTGACTGATCCTCAGACTTGGAACTCAAATCATTCAGCTAGAGATGTTTCGCGGAATAAGCACCCCCAACGAGAGAAGAAGATAAAAGAAGAGAAGTAAATTCAATTGTAACACCAAGCCAATTAGCCATTCGGCTTTGGCTACTAAATACCAAAAGAAGAACATAGGGATTGTTCATGAGGAAAGAAAAAGAGAGAATCTTACCTCAACACAGAAGACTCAAATGACACACAAGAAGATTCGACACAAGCGGTTATGATAGAAAAAGTTACAAGTTTGAACAAGATGATCACACTAGAGGGGAATCTATTTTAAGGAGGATAACAAAGGAGATTCGGTGTAGTGATGGAACTCACTTGCAGAAGATGATCCAAGGTTTGGCTCAAGAGAACAACAAGGAAACCACAAAAAGAGAATAAAAAGAAGATGAAGAAGAAAATGATTTATGAGGCTAGGAGGTTTCGGCTAAACAAGGAAGGAAATAGAGGAACAAGAAAAGAAGAAGAAAAGAAATCGCAGAGGGGTGAAGGTGAATGGTTAGGCCAGAAAAATCAAACAAAATAGAAGGAAAAGAGAATGATTTTGGCTTAAGAAGAAAAGTAGAGAAGAAAGATGGAATGCAAAGAATTGGTGTCGTGCTTTCGATTGTGAGGTTAAAGAGAATGAGTAGAGAGGAAAAGGAGATTCGACAAAGGGCTCAAGAGGTTTCGAATTAAGAGGGAAAAAGGAAAGAAAAGGAAGAATGGTGGAAATGATGAGTAAGATGAAGCTATGGTTCGGCTACCAAGTAAAAGAGGGTTCGGCTAAAAAGTCTTAGGTGAAAAAGATGAAGAAAAGGGATGCACTAATGGTCTCTCAAATTTTGGCTAAAGGTCAAAGGAAAAGAAAATAAAAGAGCATAATTGGACTTACTAATATTCGGCACTATCCACATCCCTAATGACCGAATGCACTTCAAGAGAACAAAGGAAAAGCTTAAGACCCTAATTGATTTTTGGCACACACCCCACTAGACCCCAATCAAAATTTCTCCCTCTTCTCAAGCTCCCCACAACCGGCCAATACCTCCATCCACTTGAAAATCAATTACTTTGCTCCACATTCACTCTTGTTCACCCATTCAAAATAGTTTGAATTATTCAAACTTCCCCTTCCCCTCATGGCCACTCTTTCAAATTATTTGACTCATTTAACCCCCCTCCATGCAATGCCCTTACTAAATCCACCACCCAAGCTCTTTAGGTGCAAAAATTTAGTTCTCCTTGTTGACGATGTGACTCAAACCCCTTCTCCCTCCAGCTTCTCCCTTGTGATGCCACTTCAAGTACCCTATGTGGCGCCTCCTTTCCACTTTACCATCTCATTTCTTGTGTTAACAGACCACAATTAAAAACCCTTAAGGCCTGCCTCAGCTAGCTCTCCCCTAAAGTGCCTAAAACTAAAATTTCCACCAAGGCTCAGGCTTGACCTTGAGCCTTCCCAAGACCCCCAAACACATCAAAATAACATACAAAACATGCCAACACACAGTAACATAGAATAACTCCAAGCCCCTAATTCCAAGATGTTACAGTTCTACCCCCTTAAAGAAATTTTGGCCTCGAAATTACCTGGTCAGAAGAGTTGTGGGTATTGCTGCCACATAACATCCTCTGGCTCCCACGTGGCCTCCTCTAAACCGTGGTTTCGCCATAAAACTTTGACCAAAGGGACTGATTTCCTTCTCAGGATCTTAACGTCTCGATCCAAGATCTGCACTGGTTCCTCTTCAAAGGACAGGTCTGGTCTTACTTCAATTTCTTCCACCGGCACAATGTGAGATGGATCAGAACGATAATGCCTCAACATCGAGACATGGAACACATCATGTATTTGTTTCAATTCTGAAGGTAATTCAAGTTGATACGCCACTGGTCCCACACGTTTCAATATCCGATAAGGCCCGATAAACCTGGGACTTAGCTTGCCCTTCCGTCCAAACCTCATCATCTTCTTCCACGGTAAAACTTTTAAGAAAACCCGATCACCCACTGCAAACTCTATTTTCTTTTGCTTCAAATCTTCATATGACTTCTGCCTATCGGAGGCTTCCTTTAACCGAGTTTGAATCAATTTAACTTTCTCTTCTGTTTCTGAAATCAATTTCGGACCCAAGATTTGACGCTCACCCAATTCCATCCAACAAGTAGGAGTACGACACCTCCGTCCATACAATGCTTTATAGGGCGCCATCTGAATACTAGACTGGTAGCTGTTGTTGTATGCAAATTCTGCCAACGACAGAAACTCTTCCCAACTACCCCTGAAGTCAATGACACAACCTTTCAACATATCTTTCAAGATCAGAATTACCCTCTTAGACTGACCATCAGTCTGTGGATGAAATGCTGTGCTGAAATCTAGTCTTGTACCCAATGCCTGATGTAGTGCCCTCCAAAAGTGCGACATAAACCTAGGGTCTCTATCCGATATGATCGACACTGGTATCCCATACAACATCACAATCTCTGCCACATACAGCTTAGCCAACTTCTGTAGAGTATAGTCGACACGAACAGGTATGAAATGAGTGGACTTCATCAACCGATCAACAATCACCCATACTAAATCTTTCTTAGTAGGCGTAAGAGGTAGCCCACTAACAAAGTCCATCGTGATCCTTTCCCATTTCCATTGTGGAATCTTCACCGGCTGTAAGAACCCTTACGGCAACTGATGTTCTGCTTTCACCTGCGACACGTCAAGCATTTACCCACAAACTCGATAATTTCTCACTTTAAACTAGGCCACCAAAACTATTCACGCAGATCCCGATACATCTTACTCCCACCAGGATGCATAGCGTAAGGGCTACTATGCGCCTCCTGAAGAATCATCTGCCTTAACTCCGCATAACTTGGCACATACGCTTTTCCACAAAAACACAAAACCTCATCACTATTTAAACTAAAATCGTCTATCTCACCTCTTGCCACTAACTGAAACTTGGAACCCAATGATACATCTGACAATTGCTTCTCTTTAATCTGACTGACCCAAGAAGGTTTTGCTTGCAGTTCAGCTAACAAACTTTCGTCGTCATACAAGCTGAAATGGGCAAACATTGCTCTCAAGTATGATACTACTTTACGACTCAACGCGTCAGCTATTACGTTAGCTTTACCCGGGTGGTACTCAATTGAAAAGTCGTAATCCTTCAATAATTCAATCCACCTTCACTGTCTTAAGTTCAACTCTTTCTAGGTAAGAACGTACTTTAGATTCTTGTGATCAGTGTAGATGATGGACTTCTCCCTATACAAGTAGTGTCTCCAAATCTTCAGAGCGGACACTACTGCCGCTAACTCAAGGTCATGGGTGGGATAATTCACTTCATGAGGTCTCAACTGTCGAGACGCATACGCAACTACCTTCACATCCTGCATCAAAACACATCCTAACCCTGTATGTGACACATCGCAGTAGACCACAAACTCCTTCCCTGCTTCAGGCTGAATCAACACTCGTGCCTCAGTCAGAATCTTCTTTAACTTTTCAAAACTTTCATGTTGCTTATTTGACCAAACAAAAGGTACCCCCTTCCGTAACAACTTAGTTAGCGGTGCAGCAATTAATGAAAATCCTTCTACAAACCTTCTGTAGTACCCAACTAAACCAAGAAAACTTCGAATTTCTGCCACAGTCCTAGGCAGTTTCCAATCCAACACAGCTTTAATTTTTTGGGGATCCACCCTAATTTCCTTTGCAGAAACAACATGTCCCAAAAAGGAAACTTCTTTCAACCAAAATTGGCACTTACTAAATTTGGCATACAACTGCTTTTCTCGTAAAATTTGCAGAACCACCCTAAGATGCAAATCATGCTCCTATTTCATCCTTGAATAAACCAGAATATTGTTTACAAATACTATGACAAACCGATCTAGATAGGGTTGGAAAACTTGGTTCATCATATCCATAAACACAGCTGGTGCATTCTTCAATCCGAACGGCATCACCAAGAACTCGTAATGACCATAGCGAGTTTGAAATGCTGTCTTTTGAATGTTCGCCTCCTTAACCTTAAGCTGATGGTAACCCGATCTCAAGTCTATCTTCGAGAAGACCGAAGCACCTCACAACTGATCGAACAAATCGTCTATCCCCAACAACGGGTACTTATTCTTAATTGTCAACTTGTTCAACTGGCGGTAATCAATACACATACGCATCGACACGTTTTTCTTCCTAAAAAATAACACTGGAGCTCCCCACGGAGATACACTTGGTCGAATAAATCCCCTATCCAATAGTTCCTGAATCTAGGCTTTAAATTCTACCAACTCCTTCGGTGCCATTCTATACGGAGCAATGGACACTGGCGCTGTTCCCGGAAAAAGATCAATACCGAACTCTACCTCGCGATCTGGAGGTAACCTTGGTAACTCTTCTAGAAAAACATCAGAAAACTCCTTCACCATTCTAACACCTCCTACCGGCAGCTCCTTGGCTTCTAATGCGCTGACAAAAGTTAAGAAAGCCCCACACCTTTTCTCACCATCCTTTCAACCTTAAGGACAGACACCACATTGGATAGATAATTTCATTTTTCGACACAAGCACCTCATTATCCTCGGGCATCTTCAACACCATGCGCTTCGCAGCACAGTCTAAATTTGCTCGATACTTCACCAACCAGTCCATGCCTAAGATCAAATCAAACTCTCTGAATGGCAGCTCCATCAAATCAGCCAAAAAAACTACCCCTTGAACTTCTAAAATCACCTTCCTAAAGAGTTTATTTACCACTACAAATTGTCCTAAAGGGCTAACTACAGTCATCTCCCTAGAAGTAATCTCAGAGTCTATGTTCAGAGTTCCCGACACAGTACTAGCAACATAAGAATGTGTTGACCCAATATCAATCAACGCAGAAAAAGGCAATCCAAAAATTAAGAACGTACCGGTTAAGACGTCCGGTGCGTCGCCCTCCTTACAACGTCTAACTACATAAACCAACCCAGGCTATCTTGCATCTGTGTTCCCAGCACCTCTGCTTGGTGCTCCACGCCTTCGGCCAAAACTATTTCCTCCCCTAGCGGAACCATGACCCCTCTGTGGTTGTTGACCACCTCTACCCACCGAACATAAATCTGACCCACTGGTCGCGCTCTGCCCAACTCCTGTGGAAAATCTCTTACCTGATGATCCGTAGACCCACACCTGACACATCCTCTATTATTCGTCCAACACTCACCCGAATGAAATTTATCGCATTTAGCACAACTCTGAGGCCGACTAACAACAACAAGTCTCGCAATACAACTTGGCCCATCCAACCTGGGCCTCTTCTGAAAACCCCCAATTGACCCCGACGATCCAAAATTCCTTTTATTTCTACCTCTATCCCTCTCTTGATTCTACTTCTCGGACTGCTTCACCTCCTCGGCTATCTTAGCCTTTTCTACTAAAATAGCAAATTCTCTTTCCCGCTGCAGAGCTATCAACACTTGTAACTCATCCCTCAGACCATCCTCAAACCGAACACAACACTCATGGTCTGTAACAAAAATACCCAGGGCATAACGACTATGACGTAAAAACTCCACCTCATACTCGGCCATCGACTTACCCCCTAAACCAAATTTAGAAATGCCTTACGCTATGCATCCACATAACTTGATCCAATGTACTTCCCCTAGAATGCTGTCTTGAATACGATAAGCCACTGTACCATCCCTGACCGTGAGCCACCACTGATACGCCTCATCCCGAAGAAGAGACACAACTCCTTTCAACTTCTCCTCCACTGTAAAGTCAAGATCATCCATAATACACTCAACTCCTTCCAGCCAATACTCAGCTACGTTAGGAGCTACACCATAAACACCCCTAAACATTTTCGCCCCATTGGCTCGGAGTTGTTCAGACATAGATTTTTGAGCCCCTGAACCCATGCTCGCTCTAGCAACTCTCTCCAACACACGTAACATCGCCTGAGACACAGCATCATCTCTGCCTATTTGATCTTGAAAATCCTCTTCCATAGCTGGCGGTGTTGGCACATAACTTTCTGACATGTCCTGATTCCAAGGGTTCAGACCCAACACCCCGGCCTCTACCACGGCCGTGCACAACACGTCCATGTCCCCTAGTACTCATGCCTACTGATATGATTTAATCTGATTAAGAGTTTTATAAATTAGTATTTTCTTTCACTGATTATTACCGAGCTGTCTTATAAAAATAGCATTTAAAAGTAATTCCCGCAGATTCATATCCATACCTAAAAGTTTCAATCTCTAAGGTTTGGATCTCTTAATACTAGTAATCATAGCACAACATAATTATTTCATGCAAAAACAACCAATGATTAAAACACTTACAGCGTGGATTGGGTGCCGGTAGACTCGGGTGCCATACTCCAACTAAAACATTTCCTTAAATAACATTTTAAATTGACTTTCTAAAATGTTTATTGAACCCATTTCACAGTCGAATTTTGAAACCAAGCTCTGATACCAAAATTGTAACACCCCATACCCGGTCTAGACGTTACGACCAGATCTGGTATGTCATAGGGAAAGCTTATAAAAAGGCTTTAAGGAAAAATCATGAGTTTGAAACTTACGTTTAGGTGATATTATAAAAAAACGGTGACTTGTAGATTTAAGAAAAATTTTTGAGTTGAGTTAATCGAGTATTCGATATCTTTGTTGGCGCTTGAGAGAAAAGGGTTGTTTAGGTTACTTATGTTTTGAAAACCCCATCTTAAAGTTTTCATGTCAAAAGATATATTGATCTCATATCATAAATAAATAATAAAAAACCAAATATCAATTTAAAAAGGCCTTATTACATAACAATATCCCCAACTAAAAATAATTTATAAAAAGGAAACAAATTTACGAAAAGAAATATTTCATGGCCTCCACGAGTCCGTCTCAGCTCCCAGATCCACGATCTACTGATTACCTGCAAGGTTAAGCAAAGGGGTGAGTCACCAAGACTCAGTGTGCAATTCCCCTTATATCACATCAACGACTTCGAGCCCACAATCGCACATTGGGCCTTAGCCCACTTAATATGACATACATAAAATATGAATGTAATGTGTTCCAGCCTAACCTAATTTTCCATCCTCTACACGCCACCCGTACCAGCCCAACACACCGTGGGGATTTCTAAAATCAACCCTCCATCCGCTACACGCCATATATGTGGCACCAAGCCACTGGTGATAGAGTCCTTAGTTATATAACATGGGGCCAACCCATTTGTGGTACCAAACCATTGGGACAAGTCACAGAATCAACATATATATATATATATACGTGGTGTCAAACCACCATGGTACCAAACCACTAAGACTTAGTCACTGAATCAGATATGTGCGGCCAACCTACTGTGGTGCCAAACCACTATGATAGTCTTTACTAGCACTTCCCTTTCGCATCATAAACCAAACCCATGCATAACATACCAAAGGAATGCAACATGCTATCAAGCAAAGTAACAGGTTACAGCATACATTTATATACTCATAAATGGAATGTTAAAGACACTTACCTAGTATCCCCAACTATACCCACAAGGGTATTGTGACTGCCTTTCCAGTCATTTCAGTTTTTCATCCCAAACAGTTAATTACACAAACTAATAACAGAGTGTAAAATTTACACACCTGATAACACGTAAGACTATACTCTCTATGTCGACGCTCTCGTTAGCAGGGACAACCGCTATCTGTCTATCCCACGCAGGCGTCGGCTCTCTTCCACAGCCCAGCAAAAAATCTCAAACCGTAGACACAACACGTTTCTTAAACTTTAGAATAAGGGTTATGGACACACTCCCCTCCCTGGCTTGATCGTTTCTTACATCCATGAATAGCCTTGATCAGTACACAAGAAGGTGTAGGTTGAGTAAATAACAAAACTTAGTTTAGGCATATTTTGATTAAAAGAAATGAGTAACCAAGATTCACTAGATAACCCTTACCTTAAGATCCCGCATAGAGAGATAAGACTTGAGATTGATTGATCCTCAGACTTAGAACTCAAATCATTCGGCTAGAGATGTTTCCCAAAATAAGCGCCCTAACGAGAGAAGAAGATAAAAGAAGAGAAGTCAATTCAATTGTAACACCAAGCCAATTAGCCATTTCGCTTTGGCTACTAAATACCAAAAGAAGAACAGAGGGATTGTTCATGAGGAAAGCAAAAGAAAGAATCTTACCTTAACACAGAAGACCCGAATGATACACAAGAAGATTCGGTGCAAGCGGTTATGATAGAAAAAGTTACAAGTTCGACTAAGATGATCACACTAGAGGGGAATCAGTTTTAAGGAGGATAACAAAATAGATTAGGTGTAGTGATGGAACTCACTTGCAGAAGATGATTCAGGGTTCGGCTCAAGAGAACAATAAGAAAACTATAAAAAGAGAATAAGAAAAAGATGAAGAAGAAAATGATTTATGAGGCTAGGAGGTTTCGACTAAACAAGGGAGGAAATAGAGGAACAAGAAAAGAAGAAGAAAAGAAATTGAAGAGGGGTGAAGGTGAATGGTTCGGCCAAGAAAATCAAACAAAATAGAAGGGAAAAGAGAATGATTTCGGCTTAAGAAGAAAAGTAGAGAAGAAAGATGGAATGCAAAAAATTGGTATGGTGCTTTCAATTGTGAGGTTAAAGAGAATGAGTAGAGAGGAAAAGGAGATTCGACAAAGGGCTCAAGAGGTTTCGGCTTAAGAGGGAAAAAGAAAAGAAAATGAAGAATGGTGGAAATGATGAGTAAGATGAAGCTAAGGTTTGCCAACCAAGTAAAAGAGGGTTCAGCTAAAAAGTCTTAGGTGAAAAAGATGAAGAAAAGGGATGCACTAATGGTCTCTCAAATTTCAGCCAAAGGTCAAAGGAGAAGAAAATAAAAGAGCATAATAGGACTTACTAATATTCGACACTGTCCACTTCCCTAATGACCAAATGCATTTCAAGAGAACAAAGGAAAAGCTTAAGACCCTAATTGATTTTGGCACATACCCCACTAGACCTCAACTAAAATTTCTCCCCTTTCTCAAGCTCCCCATAACTGGCCAATACCTCCATCCACTTGAAAATCCCTTACTTTGCTCCTAGATTTACTCTTGTTCACCCATTCAAAATAGTTTGAATTATTCAAACTCCCTATTTCCCTCATGGCCACTCTTTCAAATTATTTGACTCATTCAACCCCCTCCATGCAGTGCCCTTGTCGAATCCACCACCCAAGCTCTTTACGCGCAAAAATTTAGTTCTCCTTGTTGACAACGCGACTCGAACCCCTTCTCCCTGCAGCTTCTCCCTTGTGATGCCACTTCAAGTACCCTATGTGGCACCTCCTTGCCACTTTACCATATCCTTTCTTATGTTAACAGAACACAATTAAAGACCCTTAAGGCCTGGCCCAGCTAACTCTCCCCTAAAGTGCCTAAAAATAAAATTTCCACCAAGGCTCAGGCTTGACCCCGAGCCTTCCCAAGACCCCAAACACATCAAAATAACATACAAAACATGCCAACACACAGTAATATAGAATAATGCCAAGCCCCTAATTCCAGGATGTTATAGCTCGGGCCTAGTTAATGACCGATTAGGGGATTACAATCTGAGTTCTCATAACTCACCCTTTTTTCCCTTAACCTTGCAGGTAATCCCCAGCAATAGAGGAATTGGATTTACGGAGGACTCTGTGGTGGCCATACATCAGAGCTTTATTCACAAATTTTAGTAAATCCTGGTCTTTACTTTATTTTAAGATTATTTTAATTTGGGTTCAGAATTTTGTAATAAGGCCTTTGGATTTTGTTTTACTTTTTAACTTTCATTTCTGTTATATGCAAACTATAAATGATTAAACATTGGGTTTTCTTAAAAAGTTAATAATTGTTTTCAAAATATTACATTTTCGTAAATTACTGGATCTGATTTCTGCTATAAACAAAGTTTTCGCTAATAGAAATAACAACTCTTTTACAAGAAAACCATAAAAGCAAATCTAAATTTCACAAACAACAAATCGCGAAGTTTCAAAAAGAATACAAAGTTTTTAACGAGCGCACAATTTTTAAACAACCCTTTCATGTGACATGCCAGATCCGATCGTAACGTCTAGGCTGGGTTTGGGGTGTTACAGATATTCATGATATGATTTACCTGAATCCTAAGTTAGTCACTAACCATGTGTATGTAACTCATATACTTTGATATAAGTGATGGTTTATGCTCTATAGATAATCAAGCCGATAGTCGTCATATTGGGTACATGACTTGTGTATGGCATGAATTTACAAGCAATAGTGTAATTCATAGCTTAATTAAAGAGTTAACTATATTTCTCTCATTGGCATTGTGAGGATTGATAAATATGGAACGTGGCCACTAGTTTCTTATTCTCGAATGAGTAATTTATCACAGTGATTTGTTAATAGTGGTCATATTAATCATTAAGAAGACACAATGGTGACAATGAGATAAAATAAGACTATATTGAGTGAACAAATTTAACTGAAAGGAATCAATGATATCGTATGAGGGTAACACACACATGACAAGGTCATTGGACAAAACAATTAGATGAATTGCTTTCATAAAGAGTATACAATAAGGAGTTTTTAATTATGGTATTTCTTGTGGACTAACTCCATGATTAAGTAATTGTGAATTATCGAAATGATGCTTCTAGATATAATTGTAATTACTAGACCCTAATTGTATATGTCCGATTGATCCATCTGCTAGTTGAACAAAAGCTCGATCGGACTACATTTGAATCAGAAGAAAATTCTACGACTTTGGAAATAATTTAATTGAGTCGATTTATTTGATGTGGAATTAAATTGGGCAGTCGTAAGAATTGTTCAACTAGATAATTTGATTAAAGAATTTTCTTGAAAAAATAATTTGGAAATTCTAAGTGATTTTTGGGAAAATTAGTTTGGATAAAATAAAATTAAATTAATAAAATTAATATGACATTTTGAAAATTAATCTTCAAGTCAGACAATTGACTTAATGGGTAATTAAATTTGAAAATTGGACCTAAGATCGTAAATTGGGCCCAGGAGCCCAAAATCAAAACCAAGATCCAAAAGTTAGTTGAACCGAGCTTGAGATTTGAAATTAGGCTAACGATCCAAATGGTTGCTGAATCGGACCGATTGGGCTATCACAAGCCTAAATCGAACTGGCAGAAATTGAACCATCTCGGGGTGCCAGCGGTTGCAATGGCGACATTCTGCTAGCCAAAAAATGGTCGGCGGTGGTGGATATTCTGTGGTTGAGAAGTGGAAGAATTACACTCCTACTGGGACAATCTCACTGAGAGTCATGCATGATTAGTTGTCTTTAAAAGAAAATCTCATCGAGTGAACCTACATGATAAAGTTTACCTTAGGCTAGTGTAACAACCCAATTTTAAAAATACAAAAGTTGTGTTCTAATTTTTTAAGTGTTTATTTGCTTTGATAGATTAAATGTGAGGTCCTTATTATATGATTAGACCATAATTAGTGGATTATGACATAAATGGTCATCCATTATAAGTTTGATTAATGTTTTAATTGAGGGCATTTTAGTAATTATGTAAATAAAGGTTAATTAAATAAAACTAAAGCCAAATTTAGTCCATCTTTGTCTTCTTTAATCGAATAAAAAGAAATAAAAGAGAGTTTGGAGGCATTTTAGGGTTTGTCCCATGTGTAGGTTGATTTAGGTATGTATTTTGCTCGGTTTTTTAGGATTTCTATGTTTTTATGATCGTTGCTTCGTGTTCTAGCTAGCCCATGCCCTAGTCTTTGAATTTGTTGATGATTTTGTGAAGTGCTATTGATGAGTGCTTGAGCTTTGTGATAGATGATGATGAAAAATGGATATTTGTTGATAGATTATCATATTTTGTTAAGTGATTTTTGGTAAAAATACAAATTAGGGATTAATTGTGAAAAGTACAAATTATGTGGTTGAAATGTGAAATAAATGTGAAATATGGGCTATTAAGGGTACAATAGTAATTCGGCACACATGGGTTTGAATTGAATTTGTGTGAATGTTGTGTTTATTGAAATAAGAACTAAATTGAATAAATGTGAAACTTTAGGGGCTAAAGTGCAAAAATGCCCAAATAGGTATTTTTGGATGAAATTGAATGAATAAGTGATTAAATGAGCTAAATTTGAATTTATATAGATAAAGAAAGAAAGAAATCGGATTTAGCCCGGGGGAATCGAAAGTTGTCGAGTAGTCGATCTGATCCATTCATCGTATATACTAGGTAAGTTCATATGCAAATAAATGTCTTTAAATTGATTTATAAATGTTAAATTGTTATTGAATTGCTATGAATGTTGAAAGAGTAATTACGAGCAAGAATCGACGAAGTTACAACATCCAAAAGTCCCGTACGAACCTTAGGAATAGTATAGGATACAAATGTCATGACATTAGGATTACCGAGATGTGATTACATGTAAGACCATGTCTAGGACATTGGCATTGTATTATGATTACGTGTAAGACCATGTCTGGGACATTGGCATCGTTATATGATTTCGTATAAGACCCTGTCTGGGACAGTGGCATCGATATATGATAACATGTAAGACCATATCCGAGATATGGCATTGTACGAGCATTATATGATTTCCAAGTATCCTTAACGATTTCGAATGGTTCAACGGGCAAAGTCAAGTCGAGAAAGAATGTGTAAAAGAGTTAAGTGACTCAGGTGCGTACAAGATTCATACGAGCTTTGAAAAGGGAAGTAATTGATGAATTCAACTGTGATATTGAATATGTGGACAATGACAAAGGTTTGTGAACTTATAAATGCTTACTTATAGTTTGCCTATTGATGGAAATGATGTTGATGCATGTGGTAATTTATTTTTATATGGCTTACTAAGTTTCTAAAGCTTACTTTGTGTGTTCTTTCCTTGTTTTATAGATTATCGAAGCTAGCTCAGACATCGGGGATCATCGGAACCGTCATCACACTATCGACTACTTGTTGGTACTTTGGATGCTATATATATATGGTATATGGCATGTATTGTAACAGCCCAGTTTAGACCCTAGTGGGAACAATGGTTTCGAGACCATAAATCCAAGGTCAAAAAATATTTTTTTATAATAATATTTTCTGTGTGAATAATATGTGATATAGCCTGTGTGAAAATTCTGTGTGATTATTTTATCGACTATGCGCTGATTTATGAAAAAGGACTTAATTGCATAAGGTGTAAAAGCTGTGTGCTGGTTTATAGTGTCAAATTGTTGATGGCTTTTTAAGGTGGAGGCCTTATGTTGTTAATAAGCCATTTTTAAGATAGTGGGGTGTTAAATGACTAGATAACCATAATGCTAATTTGTTTTGTATGTTTATTAAAAAGGGCAAAATGGTAAAGTGATAATTAAGTTAATTTATAATAAAACAAAGCATCAAAATAAAAGCCATTATCATCTTCCTAAGGGCCGAATTTGAAGAAAAGAAAAAGAAGAAAACCTAAGCTAGGTTCGGCCATTGCTATCCTTAATTAAGGTATGTTTTGGCTCGATTTTTGATAATTTCTACATTTTCGTAATTGTTGCTTCGTGCTCTAGCTAACCCATGTAGAAATTTTGTGAATTAACGATGTTTTTATGATGAGCCATTGATGAATGTTTGAGCTATGTGTTAGATGATAGTGAAATATGAAAACTTGGTGTTGGATTAACATGTTTTATCTTTGGATTTTTGATGAAATTGAGTATTTTGGGCTAAATTGTGAAAAGTTTAAATTGAGGGGCTAAAATGTGAAATAAATGAAATGTGTGGGCTTGTATTAGCATGGGAAGAGTTCGGCTAAGCACATGTGTATTGAAATTTGGTGTATTTTGTGATTTTGTGAATTAGGGACTAAAGTGTCAAAATGTGAAAATGTGAAGGCTATTGTGTAAAATGCCCTAAATATGTGTGTTGGACTAAAATGAGTGATTTGATGATTGAATGGATTGAATTTGAATGTGTATAGACCAAGAGAGGAGAGGTTCAGATCGAGATCGAGGCAAAGATAAAGTGCTCGATTAATCGACCGTATCGATAGTTCAACGTTCGAGGTAAGTTCGGATATAATACATGTTATTAAGATATGTTTTAACATTATGAGATGAATATGTATATGTGTATGAAAGTGAATTGCTATGTGCAAGATTTAATTGGTGGCACTAAGTGTGCGAAATTGAAATCGAAACAGAAATGAATAGCACTGTGTGTGCGATGATATGAAAGCTTCGGCTTATTGACCTGGCACTGTGTGTACGATACCAAGATAAGTCGATTGAAAGATTAGGCACTAAGTGTGCGATGCCGATTATGATTCGGTTATGAAATTGGCACTAAGTGTGCGATTAGATCAAAAGAATAGCAAAGGTTGAACGACAGGTAATATAGAGCAATTGAGTAGCATGAATGGTGAGTAACTATGTGTTGATTAAGGTACGTTTGAACCTAGGTGGTTGATGATAGAATTAAGAGTTAAATGAATAGATACTTGAACATATGGTTAAGATTGATGATGAACCTAATTGTGCAATTTATCTATGTGATGATTTAATTGTGTATGATGTGGTATTATTGAGTAATATGTATTAAATTACGAACTTACTAAGCTTTGAAAAGCTTACTGTGTGATTTGTTTTTCTGCTTTGCAGCGTCAGTAAAGCTAGCTCGGATCTAGGGATCATCAGCATCTCAATCACACTATCGGTAATCTATTTTGGGTTATTTTAGAAAGATGTTCATAGTTAAATATGGCATGTATATGCTAGTTATTTGAATCATGTTTGAGATTTGTAAGTAGCCATGAGATGTGGCTAGATATGTACTAGTTTTTGGCATGAATGAATTTGGTATATATGATGCATCTTTTGGTATGGATTGTGAGTTGAGAAATTGACTTATGGATGGAAATTTTGGTGATGGTATGATGCTAGTATGAACAAGTGAAATTGGGAATGAATTATGCTTGTGATAAGATAAGTTTTGGTATTAAATTTGGTATGAATAGAATTGGTATTGAATGCATGGTTTCAATAATTATTTTGGTATGCTTTTGGTAGTCATAAGTGCATGAGTTGTTTTGGTAAATGTTGCTTGTAGGTATGACCCATTTGGGTGGCATTTTGGTCTTGCAATTGACCTATAATGTCACATGGCCATGGCACACGGACGTGCCTAGAAACCGTGTGAGAAAGTCAGTATATGGCCTACTAGTGCACGGCCTTAGCACACGGGGTGCTTGGTAACCGTGTTGCTTTGATGGATTGACCACGGTCAGGGTACAAGGGCGTACTTGGTGGCCGTGGTGAGGAATCAGGTTCGACCACGGGGAGGACACACGGGTGTGTCTAGCAGCCGTGGAAGGCACACAGTTGGCTCCCACGAGCGTGTATCCCCTGTATTTTGGATAAGTTTTTAAGTTTTTGAGAACTTTTGTATGTGTTTCGATTTAGTCTTGATCCTTCTCTAGCATGTGTTTAAGGTCTTATAGGCCTCAATAAGGGACTATATGTTTATGTTTTGATGTGATATACTGATGACTGACTTTGTGTCATGAATGGGTTGTTAAATAATTTAATTGTTCGGTAATGCCTCTTAACCCTATTCCAGCGACGGTTTCGGGTTAAGGGTGTTACATGTATAGGCTAGTGTTAAGATAATATGTTTTGAGATATGATATAGCCATGAGATTTGGCTTGTTTTTTATGTAAATGTTGATGTGAATTTGGTCATTTAAGTTGGCTTGAATTATGCGTTTGATAAGTGACAAATTATGCATATAATGCATTATGTTTGGCAAGTTTAGCATGGTTCATGTATTGGCTAAATGGTTTATTAATTTGGCTAATTGTAAATGATTAAACATGGTTGAGAAATGGCATGTTGTGGTTTGATTTTTAGATGATGAAATGGTATGTTTTGAGGCATGAAATAGATGACAAGATGATAAGGAAATGCATTTAGAAGTTATGTAAGTTTGATGATTTTGGTATATTGATTTGGTATGTTTTGGCTATGGAATTGAGTAGTTAAGAGGATGGTTTCTAAATGGCATAAAATGTGTATGAAATAGCATGTTTTGCTTGCTTATATATGTATGAAAATGGTGCAATTTGATGTGGTTTAGGTGTGCTCAAGGAGGGTGAGAAATGTGGCTTCAACTAAGCTTATTTTTACTCTACACAGCCGAGCAAACGGGCGTGTGGCTCGACCGTGTGTGACACATGGCCTGGTACACGGTCGTGTATCCCTTGGGTAGCCCTTCGAATTAAGTCAGTATACCCTACAGGTTTGGCACGGCCTAGACACACGGGCGTGTCTATAGGCCATGTGTGGTACACGAGCTGACACATGGGCGTGTGTGGCTGGCCGTGTGACCCAAGTCAGTAACCCCTCTAGATTTCACACAGCCTGATGCACGGGCATGTCCTCGGCCATGTGGTGCAAGTCAGTATGTATGCCTTGTTTTCACACGGCCTGAAACATGGGGTTCTAGTGGCCGTGTGAGGCACACGGCCTGTTCACACTGGCGTATGACCCTTAAATGAATGAAAATTTTCTAAGTTTCCCAAAGTTTTTAAATGTTATCGATTTAGTCCCGAACCTCTTCCAAGCATGATTTATGGTCTCGTAGAGCCTTATAAGGGACAATGTGATTATGTTAGATTGATATTTGTGTGAAATTGAATCATGTATGAGAAATGTATATTATATGTTGTGCTTTGATAAGTAATGCCTCGTAACCCTATTCCGACGAAGGATACGGGTTAGGGGTGTTACAGCTAGGGTATGAACCGGGTCAAAACTTTATCATGCTATCACTTAGGGACCATCAATAGAGGTCGTAGGTCTTGTTCAAGGACCTTCTCCTACTCAATATTTTAAAATGACATGCAAGGTTTTTATCCCATATTTCAAGAATGATCATACAATAGTCCTAGTGACATTTTTGCCTAATATATATGACATGCTTCCAATATATGCATGGCATGCTATGACAATTTTATAATATTCACATTCTTTTATTCACAAGAATCAATCAATCATAAAAACAAACAATTTTGATCCTCCACAGTTTTTCTTTTAATGGAAAAACCGAAAAAGTGAATGTGAACCATGCACCAGGTAGGTACCAGGAAAGTGAGACGAGTCAAATTTAACCGCTTAAAAATCAAGTCTTTCCTAGCCAGAGCTAATCCTAGACATGCACATTCTCATTACCACACTTCTCATAATAATCGAATAACCTAATGAAGTGAATAGAACAATACAACACATGTATTTTCTCATTACCATACTTCTTATTTTTTAATCGGTTAACTGTTGATCATCTCATATATATCACAATTATAACATTATATAATATAAATATTATAAACAATTATAAAACAAATATATAAAGAGATAGTTAATTAAAATAAAATTGCGAACCAACGTTTCTATGGTTCTATTTCTAGAAAATAAATGAAAAAAAAATAAAATTACATAGTTTTTCGCCACAAGGCATTCCTTGGGTCTTCAACTACCATCGCTCCATCCCTCCTCGTCATGGACTCCTTTTGGAAAATCTACATTTAAGTCTTATATTCGTTTCCAGCTCACAAGAATTCTATAAATTAAAAAAAATAGTCCTAGATTTCTATGTAATCAAATCATTTAAGAAAAAGAGAAATTTATTTTGATTATCTGTTTATATTTATAGATAGAGCACAAACTGGCTTTGATACCAATTGATGGAAAATTGGGTTTGAAAAATGTAATAGAAAATAAATTTAGGAAAAAAATCATAGTTTTAAAAAAAATTCAAAACAAGAACTTGGTTGTAATATCTAAAGTAATAAATACTTAATCAAAATTATACATTTTTTATTCATCTAGGATGAATGCTTCGACTAAGTAGTTTTTTCGCTATCTTTAAGCTCACGTCTAACGAGTGTGGGCTTGCTTCGAATTAAAAAATTTTCACAAAAATTATCAGTGGGGTAATCTCTCAATTTTTCTAAACTTTTGGGGTAAGTTTTAAATAAGAAAAATATCTTTAGAAATTTTTTGGAATAATTTCTTTAGAGAATTTTCTCTCTACAACTTTTTCTCGAATTCAAGTATGTAAAAAATTACCAAATGCCCTCTTTATATAGGGAGAGTTTAGAGAATTCAACTATGATTAAATTAAATCATTTTAATATTAAATTTAATCTAATATTTATCTTGGTAAATATTAGATTAAATTTAATATTAAATCTTATTAAATTAATAGAATATTTATCTACAATATAAACATTTAATTTAATTTAATATTAAGATAATAACTTTAATATTAAATTAATAAAATACTATTAAGATAAGTATTAAATTTTGTTTACTATTAAATATATTAAGATAATATTATTTTTGGAATAGTTAATCTGAAATCAAATTCTCTGGTGGAATTCCAGTAGGAATGTAATTCTTTCACTACTCAATCACTTCTCTGGTGGAATTCCAGTAGGAATGTAATTCTTTCACTACTCAATCACCGAAGACCTACTGTCGTCAACCATTTTTCGACCACCGGAATGCCGTTATTGCAATCGTCGACACCCAGAGCTGGTTCGATTTTTTTCGATTTCAATTCGGATCAGTGATGACCCGACTGGTCCGATCCAGCCACTGGTTGGACCGTCAACTCGGTTTCAGATATCAAGCTCGATTCGACTAGTTTTAGGTCTTGGTCTCGATTTTGGGCTCTTGGGCCCAATTTACAATATCAAGTCTAATTTTCAAGTTCAATTGCCCATTAGGCTAATTTTCTGACTTAAAATTTAATTTCCAAAAATATCATATTAATTTTAATTAATTTGGTTAATTTAATTTTACTTTACAAAATTAATTTTCTCAAAAATCACTTAGAATTTCCAAATTCATTTTTCAAGAAAATTCTTTAATCAAATTCTCAAGTTGAACAATTCTTACAATCGCCTAATTAATTCCACATTGAATAAATCAACTCAATTAAATTATTTCCAAAGTCGTAGAATTTGCTTCTAACTCAAATACAGTTTGATCGAGCTTTTGTTCAACTAGCGAAGGGACTAATTGAAAATATACAATTAGGCTCTAGTAATTGCAATTATGTCCAGAAGCATTATTTCAATAATTCACAATTACTTAATCATAGAGTTAGTCCATAAGAAGTACCATGATTGAAAACTCCTTATTGTATACTCTTTACGAAAGCAATTCATCCAATTACTTTGTCTAATGACCTTGTTATGTGTATGTTACCCTCATATGATATCATTGATTCCTTTGAGTTAAATCCATTCACTCAATAAAATCCTATTTTATCTCATTTTCACCATTGTGCCTTCTTAATGATTAATATGATTACTGTCAACAAATGACTGTGATAAATTGCTCCTTCTCGAATGAGCAACATGTGGCCACGCTCCATATTTATCAATCCACACAATGCCAATGAGAGGATACCGTTAACTCTTTAATTGAGTTATGATTCCACTTTTTCCAGTAAAGCCATGCCATACACAAGTCATGTACCCAAATGCCGGCTATCGACTAGATGATATTTAGAGAATAAGCCTCCACTTATATCAAAGCACATGATTTACATACGCATAGTCAGTGACAAACTCAGGATTTAGGTAAATCACACCATGAATGTAACACCCCATACTCGAGCCCAATGCTAAGACTGGATACAAGACATTACCATGCTTGCACTCACTTAAAACATGTACTTACGGGCTATAAAATTTTGTTCCGAATTAAAAACTTCTCTTGCTTAGTCAAATCATACCTTTCATGGGCCTACGAGGCCTTAAACACGTATCTGAAAACTTTCGAAACTCAACTGAAAACTTTTCCTTAAAATAGGGGCCACACACCCATGTGGCTTGAGACACGCCCGTGTACCCCTAACACATGCCCGTGTCTTCTACCCGTGGTCGACACTAACTAATTACACACGGTCTTGACATGCCCGTGGACGTAAACCGTGTGTTATACCTTGATATACTGACTTATTTCACACGGCCTGGGGCACACGCCCATGTTCTGACCGTGTGTCATACACAACTTAAACAAACGGGCGTGGAATTTTCACGTGGCCTATCTTGACTTCAATTATAAAGGTGTAGGGTACGCACGGCCTAGACACACGCCCGTGTGCCTATCCGTGTGGGCACTTGAAGGTTATTTACCAAATCAATTGCCACCCTAAAATCAAGATCAATCTCATACTCAATTCAACAACTCAAGTTACTACATCTTTCATGAATAATTCTACATTCTTCATTTATAACATTGAACATACATGCTTAGTCAAATTTGGCCAATCACTTAGCCATATACAAAAGAATAATAAACTTGATAGCCTATACATTGGCCCTTCTTAAAAAATATACTCAAATGAAGTGTTTTCTATACATGCCATACTTAACATAAACAACTTGGCAATACCAAAATAGTGTTTGCTAGTGTGCTCCGAGCTCCGATGACGATGATCTATGAGATTAGCTTGGCGGACTACATGGAAAGAAGGAAATAAGAACGCAAGCATTTAGCTTAGTAAGTTTGTGTATAATACACATAGAAACATGCTTGATTAATATAAACCATTTGACATAAACAATGGTATCATAAATTTCAGCTATAAAGCTTACTTACTCATACTGATTCTTCCATATCTCATGATACTTACTAGTCTCATACTTGTGAGTTAAATAAGGTACATGTATCACTTGATCACATTGATCAGTATACTTTAACATGATAATCATAATCTTTCATTCATCATTCATAACATGGCAATACTCATTTCCAGCTTAACAGTAGCTTTACTTACTTAGCTTTCTTATTATCTCATTTGAGCTTTACTCGTTTGCTCGATGAATCTCTATGAATACCCGAGGATACTAGATCTTGACCCATATATGACTTGATGCCAAAACCATATCCTAGATACAGTTTTACATGGAATTTCTCATCTTGGTGTTGAGGCCATGTCTTGACAGGGACTTATACGAAGTCTTTCTTGTGTGTTCCCTTTGGAACTTACCATTGCCATGTCTTGGCATGGTCTTACTTGGTGTCTTTGCTCATGAACTGATCAATGCCGAGCTTTGGCTTGGTCTTACATGAAATCTACCTTGTTCTCACCAATGCCATGCTTTGGCTTGGATTTACATGGGGTCTTTATCTCTTGCTAGCTTTTCAATGCCAAGACTTGTCTCGGACTTACATGATAACTTTTCAATGCCAAGACTTGTCTTGGACTTACATGACATTTTTGTTTGGAGACTCACCAATGCCATGCCTTGGCTTGGGCTTTTAAGGGTCTTCATCTCATAATAACTTTTCAAAGCCAAGACTTGTCTTGGTCTTACATGATAACTTGCTTGATTGCCGATGCCATGCCTTGGCTTGGTCTTATACGGACTTTCTCATTTCATGTGGTAGATCGAGTATCCTAGGTAATTCATCTTCAATCGGGACTTTCTCATGCTTAATCTCATTGATTTCTTTGTTTAACATAATATTAAACATTTTCATGATGGTATTATACATTACACTAAGCATTTCAATTATATAAATCATAAAGCTTAGAAATCATACAAACTTACATCGATATACAAAATGTATGTAGATATTGTAATTTAGTCCTCGACTTTGTTCTTGCCTCAGTTTTGATCTGGGCTTCGTTTCTCCTGATCTATAATAATAATTTAACTCATTTAATACTCATAATAACTAAATGGACTCATAAATCATACTATGGCAAAATTACTATTTTGCCCCTAAACTTTCTCATAATTACTCTTTTGCCCCAAGGCTCGTAAAGTGATTTTCATTCAACTTTCTTAAACTTCATGCTTAGCTGATTCATTTTATCTACTATAACAATCATCAATTCTCAATATTTCTATCATGAATGACAAATTTCATAACTATTACAAATTAATCCATACTAACATTTTTCATGAAATTCACTGAGGAAAAGATGTTTATCTAACATCAAACTCTCATAATCTTCCATAAAACATCTTTTTACAAGCATATAATTCATGGGTAGATTTTTGAACATGCATCTTAGCTCATTTTATAGCTAAAAATAGCTAATTCATAATACGAGAATTTAAAAAATACGAAGAATATTAAAAACAAGGCTAAGATGAACTTACTAGCGAGCTTGAAAAATGAACAAACCCTAGCTACGGGGTTCTTCAAATTTTCGGTACCAAGGAAGAAGATGAATGAGATTTTTATCATCTTTTCCCTATTTTAATTATTTAATTAATTAAATGACCAAAATACCCTTCTCTTAAAATTTTCACATTTTACTAACTCATGTCCATTTTTTTTCCAAAAATTATAATTTGGGAAAATTGCTATTTAAGGACTTCTAATTAACATTTTAAATCTATTTCATACAAAAAGCTTCTAGAAACTCATATTTTGCAACTTTTGCAATTTATTATTAATGGACCATTCAACCTCAATTTAACAAAATTGCTTCATGAAACTTTCACACTAGCATGCAAACATGGCATAAACCTTAAAAACTCATAAATTTACCTCAAATTCGTGGTCTCGCACCACTATTCTGACTAGGCCCTAAATTGGACTATTACAATGAATGTCACAAGTGAATTAATTCACAAACGGATTCAGAATTAATTCATTTTGGGTCCAGTCTAATATATTATTCTGCCAATTAATACATTTATGTCTCTACCTGTGGAGTCGACTACTCAGATAGCCAAGACTAATTATCAACTCAATTGGAATTGTAGACGACATAATAATCCTTCTTAGTATTTGAATCAAATGCTCAATTTGATTTTGTTACGGGATTACGGACTCATTTAGATTATTTTTGAAGTTATCTTTCTGGCAATGTAAACGTTCTTACAGTGCCACTTATCATTAGTTTGAACTTAAACAATCAATAAACTAATATTTTCTTGTCACAATTTCACTATGCATGGAAATTATGAAAGACAGCAATACAAAAGACATAACAATGAAATGCGAACTTTATTTATTCATTGTTCAAGTACATAAAAAAATTACATGTTTAGTACAATTTGAGCACATTTCCCAACACATTTCTGGGCGACAATGGTTGTCGTTGTTAAACAACATATTAATAACTACAATTACTACTATGTCGAACCGAGTTTGACCTCTACTTCCACCAAAACATCCGCTCTCTGCCTAAGAGCCCTCTTTGTCTACCTCCGTTTCAACCTTTGAATAAGAATGAAAGGTTAAAGATATCGGCTACGTAGAAATAGAGAAAATAATTACGTTGATTACACTGGAAAGCCCTCCGTTTTTCCCTATGATTATGACATCAATCTTATGTATGATATATATATAAGGCATCATTTGAGGGTATCCAAAAAGCTTAAACTTGTAACCATATAACTATTGGAAAAATGGGTTTGGAAAACGCAACGAAAAATAAATTTAGGGAAAAATCAGAGTTTTAATTTTTTTTTCTAAAACAAGATCTTGGTTGTGATATCTAAAGTAATAAAAACTTAATCAAAATTGTACATTTTTATTCATCTAGGATGAGTGCTTCGACCAAGTAGTCTTCTTCACTATCCTCAAGCCCACGTTTGCCAAGTGTGGGCTCGCTTTGAATCAAAAAAATTTTCATAAAAATTACCAGTGGGGTAATTTTGCGATTTCTCTAAATTTTTGGGTCAAGTTGTAAATCAAAAAAATATTTCTAGAAATTTTTTGGAATAATATCTTGAGAAAATTTTCTTTCAACAACTTTCTCTTGAATTCAAGTGTGTGTAAATAATGACCCAAGCCTCCCTTTATATGGGTAAAGTTTAGAGAGTTCAACTATGATTAAACTTAATCACTTTAATATTAAATTAATATATATTTATCAAGATAAATATGAGATTAAATTTAATATTAAATTTTATTAAAATAATAGAATGTTTATTTACAAGATAAATATTAAATTAAATTTAATATTAAGATAATCACTTTAATATTAAATTAATAAAATACTATTAAAATAAGTATTAAATTTAATTTAATATTAAACTATTAAAATAATACTATTTTTAAAATAATTAATCTGAAATCAAATTCTCTAGTGGAAATCCAGTAGGAATGTAACTTTTCCACTGCTCAACTAATAATCACCAACAGTCGCAAGCCACCAGGACGACGACGTCGCAGCCACCGACACCACTGTGTCCGGTGATATAGGTGTGAACCCTTACGGCACCCCAAGTCGATTCGGCTGCTATAGGTTCGGTCCGGGTTAATGACGACTCGATCGGTCCGGTCTAAGAACCTGTTGGACCATCGACTCAGTTTCACATATCGAGCCTGATTCAACCAGTTTTTGGGTCTTGGTCTCGATTTTAGGCTCCCTATCCAATTTATGATCTCAGGTCCAATTTTCAAGTTTAATTACCAATTGCAACAATTATTTGACTTGAAAATTTACTTCAAAAAATATCATATTAATTTTAATTGATTTGATTAATTTAATTTTACTTGATCAAAATTAATATTTTCAAAAATCACTTAGATTATTTAACAACAACAACCTAATTTAATTCCACATCGAATAAAGAGACTCAATTAAATTATTTCCAAAGTCATAGAATTTTTTTCTAATTCAAATACAGTTCGATCGAGCTTTTGTTGAGCTAGCAAAGGGACCAATCAGACATATACAATTAGGCTCTAGTGATTGCAATTATGTTCAGAAGCATCGTGTCGATAATTCGCAATTACTTAATCATAGAATTAGTCCACAAGAAGTATCATGATTGAAAACTCCTTATTGTATACTCTTCACGAAAGCAATTCATCCAACTGCTTTGTCTAATAAACTCGCCATGTGTGTGTTACCCTTATATGATATCTTCGATTTCTTTGAGTTAAATTCGTTCACTCAATACAATCCTATTTTATCTCATTGTCACCATTGTGTCTTCATAACGATTAATATGATCTCTGTCAACAAATGACTGTGATAAATTACTCGTTCGAGAACTAGCAACCTGTGGTCACATTCCATATTTATCAATCCACACAATGCCAATGAGAGGATATCATTAACTTTTTAATTGAGTTATGAATCCCACTGTTGCTAGTAAAGCCATGCCATACACAAGTTATGTACCCAACATACCGGTTATGGGCTCGATCATTTTTAGAGCATAAGTCTCCACTTATTATATCAAAGCACATGAGTTGCATATGCATGCTCTGTTGCTAACTCAAGATTTAGGTAAATCACACCATGAACATCACAAGTGAATTAATTCACAAACGAATTCAAAATTATTTCATCTTGGGTCCAGTATAATGTATCATTCTACCAATGAATACATCTATGTCTCTACTCGTGGAGTCAATTGCTCCGACAGCCAAGACTAGCCATCTCCCCAATTAGAACTATAGATGACATAATAATCATTCTCAGTATTTGAATCAAATGCTCACTTTGATTCTTTTACAGGATTATGGACTCATTTAAATAATTTACTGAAGTAATGTAACAGCCCGATTTTGGGGTCAATCAAAATAGTGGTTTTGAAACCACTAATTTGAGGTTGGATAAATTAGTTTTAATATTATTTTATGTGTTATGGCATAATTAAGTGGGTGTATGAAAATTTTGGTGTATTAATTTTGAGGATTGCATGCTTAATTGCGAAAAAGGACTAAATCGCATAAAGTGTAAAATTTCTATTTTATAGGCTAAAATTGTATAATTGCTGTAGAATATTAATTGGAAGTCCTAAATGTGCAATTAGACCCTTAGAAAATGAGTGGCCGACCATAGGGGACAAGAAATGTCAAAATTTGGTCAAAGTGGGTGAATTAGGTGACTAAATTGAGGGAAATAAAATAAAATAAAGGAGTTGTCATCTTTTACTATTCCCATTTTTTCTTCCATCGAAAATTGAAGTGAAGATAGAGGTTTTTGGAGCTCAAACTTTCAGCCAAGCTATTCCCTTGCAATTAAGTGACTTTAGAGGTCTTTCTTGATAATTTTTGTACTTTTGGGACCCCTAAAGCTTAAGTTAGCTAATGAGGGGACTATTTTGCAAAATGGTTGAAAGTTTAGGGATTTTTCATGAGAGTATTTATGTTGTTTGCTGAGTTTTTATAGAAGAAAATGAATGTTAGTGGGTTAGGGAATAACTTTTGTGAAAGGTTTTTCCATGAAAACACCTAAATGGGACTTATTTGTAAAGGTTGTAATTGAGTACTAAATGCATGAAATGATTGGTATTGAGGATTGTTATAAGAGAAATAAATGTTCAGCTAGGCATGTTTAATGAGAAAATGTGATGAAAATGATTTACGAGCCTAAGAACAAAATCATAATTTTGCCAAAGTATAAGGGCAAAACAGTCATTTTTGCCTAAGTAGGAATTTTGAAGTGTCATGATTTATGTAGTGATTAAATGAGTAAATTTTATTATTATAGATCAAGAATAACGCGGAAACAACCTTGACTGGGGAAAATGGAAGGATACGGATTAAGCCGCAAATTAACATATTTTGCACTGAGGTAAGTTTATGTGTAAACGATACATCTTTAATATATATGTTGTTACCTATTGATGCATTGTATGGATGTACATACTTATTGGTGAGCTTGATTGAAAATGATAGAAAACGAGTAATTCTCGAATGAACATCGGAGTAGCAATTAGGTACGGATAAATATCCGTAAATATGTAATTATTGGTGGGTTGTGTGCTATACCACCTTATTATTTATTCATGATGGGATGTATGCGATACCATTGTTTATATTATTATTTGGTGAGCTGTGTGCGATACCACCTTATTATTGATTAATGGTGGGTTGTGTGCGAAATCACCGGGTACTTTGTATCATTCTAAAGGGTTCATCGAGAAACTTGTTTAAGTAAAATATTTCATGTGGCTTTATGGCGATGAGTGCAAGGCATATGTGTAAGTAATTATGAGCAATGTTTGTGATATGTTTTGGGGTGTGGTAAGATTGGAAATAAGTAAGCTTGACTATGAGGTTAAGAATTGTTATAGCATGGTGTGTAATGTTTAGCTGAATTTTTAGGTCGTATGATGCTTATTGTTTACATATAGACTTACTAAGCTTAAAGCTTACTCCCTTTTCTTTTCCTTTGTTTTATAATGTCGAAGAGCCAGCTCGGGGTATGGAGATAAACAAAGGATCACCCACACTATTAGTACATCTTGGTATATTAGACTTAGCATTTTGAGTGTGGCATGTATAGGGACTAGACTTAGTTGAATGTCATATTGTTTTGGCCAAGTGTGTTGGATCATTCTAAGATAAACTCTTTTGTATAAGGCCATATTGGGTGGCTCTTTCTTATTAATATATGAAAATATGAGGTTATTCATGATTATGCTAGTAGCATGTTGATTTACTTGGTTCAATTATGCATGATTGAGTTGAGGGTTGAATGTGACTTATGCTTGTATGAGTTGGAGTAAAAGAAAGAGCTTGGCAATAGCCTTGTTCTTGTCCACACGGGGGTGTGTCTAGGCTGTGTGTGACACACGGTCCGCCTCATGGGCGTGTGGTCAGGCCATGTGTCCCCTTGCATGCTAGGTTCACAAGTCAGTATGCTCAGTAATAAACACACGAGCAGAGACACGGCCGTATGTCTTAGCCGTGTAGAAGGCACAGCCATGGACATGGGTGTGTGCCCAGGTCGTGTGAAGTCTGCACCTAAAATTTGGAATTTAATTAGCCACACGGTTGAAAAACATGGGCGTGTGCCTAGGCCGTGTGACATTTTTGGTTTGATGACGTCAGAAACAGAATGCCAAGGTTTTTGGCACACGGGCTAAGACACGGGCATGTCGAGGCCGTGTGAGAGACACTGGCCAGGGACACAAGCGTGTGTCCGGCCATGTGAAAACCCCTGTAGGTTCGAATTGAGAAACGATTCCACACGGGTGTGGAACACGGGCATGTGATATGCCACATGGGCGTGTCCCTTCTCCCACACGGGCGTGTGGACTATTTAATGAAAATTTTTCTAAGACTTTTAGGGATCCCTTAAAGAGTTCGATTTGATCCCGGACTATTCTTAAAGCGTAATTTAAGCCTTGTAGGCTTGTTTAAGAGGTGTTATCAAAAGTTTTTAATTTGGAGAGAAAGTTAAGTCTCGAAATTGTATGATTGATTGTGTATAAGCCTAGTAACATCTCGTACCCTATTCTGGCATTGAATACGGGTAAGGGGTGTTACATTTAGTGGATTAGAGCTATGGTTTAGTCAGTTCTCGGACTACCATAGCGTGTGTAAGAGTCTAGCTATACATGCCATGAACATATATTGATAGTGTGGTGACTCCTAACAATATTAAATTGTGTTTTCATATAGTAAATGGATCCCGACCGAGCTGCTGTTGATGACGCTGCTAGTAATGCGTCGGCTCCCGTACAAGGGACTGTGCCTGTAAAAAGTAGACCCGAGACTTTGGGTCAAGGAGAAGAAGCTTAGGAAGCTTTTCTCCACATGATGAGTAATTGGTACACCAAATTTGTACGAGCAAACCCTAATGCTCAACCTCCTCCACCCTCACCTATACCTCAACCAGTCCTTGTGGCTCCTCAAGGTATAGACTTGGTAAGAGTGACTAAACCCCCAGTCGATAAAATTCAAAAATAAGGGGCTGAGGAATTTAGAGCCAATATAGATGGTGACCCTGAGAGAGCAGAGTTCTGGCTTGAAAACTCTATGCGGGTATTTGATGAACCCTCTTGCACGCCTGAGGAGAGCTTAAAATGTGTTGTGTCATTGCTGAAGGACTCGGTATATCATTGGTGGAAAACACTAACATTTGTAGTACCGGGGGGAGTGACATGGGACTTCTTCTTAGAAGAGTTCTGAAAGAAGTACATAAGTCAGAGATTTGTAGATTAGAAACAAAAGAGTTCCTTGAATTGAAGCAAGGTAAAATGACTGTGGTAGAGTATGAACGCGAGTTTATTAGGCTCAACAAGTATGTATAAGAGTGTGTGTCTACGGAAGCTATTTTGTGCAAAAGGTTTGAATATGGGCTTAATGAGGATATCAGATTGCTAGTTGGGATTTTGGAATTGAAGGAATTTATGGTTTTGGTCGATAGAGCTTGCAAGGCTGAAGAGTTGAATAAGGAAAAGAGAAAAGCCATGATTGAGGCCTGAGATGCAAGGAAGAGGCCAATGAGTAAATCATTCCAAACTCAATGAAAAAGGTCCAAAGCAGCAAACCCTCGGACCACTACTTCAGTTGGGTATTCACACTAAAATCGAGGTAATACATATTCAAGCTCGAGAGTTCAAGCCACTTCGATGGCAAGTGTGGGCAATACAAAACCAAATAAATCGAAGTGTCCAAATTGTGGTAGACAACACAATGGGGAGTGTTGGAGAAACAACCGTAATTGCTACATGAGTGGTTTACCTAATCATTTCGTTCAGAACTGTCTAGAGAGGGATGAGAAGGATAAAAAATAAGAAGTAAGAGCAAGCAATGTACCTTCGAGAGGTAGAGCACAGAGGAACTCAGGGAGTGGGACTAGTAGTAGAGGTGCGCCTAGAGACTTTGGTGTGCGATCGGAGGGGCGAGCACTTGCAAGAACTTATGCCATTCGTACTCACGAAGAGGCATCATCTCTAGATGTGATAATAGGTACTTTTCCTCTTCATGATATTTCTGTTGTTGCTTTGATTGGTCTAGGGTCTACCCATTCTTATATTTGCATGAAATTGGTATCTAGTATGAGTATGATTGTGGAGTCTACAAAATTTGTGGTAAAAGTGTCAAACTTGTTAGGTAAACATATGCTAGTTGACAAAGTGTGTTGGAATTTTCCCTTGACAATTAGAAGTCAATGTTTTCCGGTAAATCTCATGTTGTTGTCATTTGCTAAATTTGATCTGATTCTTAACATGGATTGGTTGACTACTCATAATGTTTTAGTAAACTATGGTTGTAAGTTTATTGAACTGAGATGTGTAAATGGAGATGTCATTCGGGTTGAATCAAGTAAATCGAATAATATGCCTGTAGTGATTTCGTCTATGGTAGCTGAGAAATACATGAAAAAAGGGTATGAGTCCTATCTCGCCTTTGTGAAGAATAAGTATCCCTTGCCAAGGATCGATGATTTGTTTGACTAATTGAAGAGAGCTACGATGTTTTTTAAGATTGACCTGAGGTTTATCTATTACCAGTTGAGGGTTAAGGAGCAAGATATGCCGAAAACTACATTTCGGGCAAGGTATGGCCATTATGAGTTCCTTGTCATGCCATTTGGCTTAACAAATTATGGATTTAATGAACCGTATCTTTCGATCGTGTTTGGATAAGTTTTAATTTCTTTTATCGATGACATATTGATTTATTCTCGAGATGAGAGTGAACATGCAGAGCACCTTAGAAATGTTTTGCAGACTCTAAGAGACAAGCAATTATATGCTAAGTTTAACAAGAGTGAGTTTTGGCTCTGAGAGGTCGAATTCTTATGACACATTGTGTCAGGTGATGGCCTTAGAGTTGATCCGAGCAAGATCTCGGCTATTGTGGAGTGGAAATCGCAGAGGAATGTGTTAGAGATTAGAAGCTTTTTGGGTTTAGTGGGTTACTACAGACGATTTTTTAAAGGGTTTTCCATGATTGCTACACCGATAATGAGAATGTTACATAAAGATGTTAAGTTTGAATGGACCGAGAAGTACCAACAGAGTTTTGAGAAACTGAAAGCTTTGTTGACTAAAGCGCCGATTTTAGTACAACCTAAGTTGGGAAAGGAGTTTGTAGTCTACAGTGATGCGTCATGAAATGGTCTTGGTTGTGTGCTGATATAAGAAGGAAAGGTAGTAGCTTATGCCTCGAGACAGCTAAAACTGCATAAGAAAAATTATCCGACTCACGATTTGGAGTTGGCTACAATCGTTTTCACTTTAAAGATTTGGCGTCACTATTTGTATGGTGAAAAGTGTCGAATCTTTACTAATCACAAAAATTTGAAGTCCCTGATGAACCAAAAGGATTTGAATTTGTGACAATGGCAGTGACTCGAATTACTGAAGAATTATGAGCTAGTAATCGATTACCACCCGAGAAAAGTGAATGTGGTTGTGGATGCTTTGAGTAGAAAATCCTTGTATGCCTTGAGAGCTATGAGTACGAGCTTAGCATTGTCTGATGATGGTGCTATATTGGCCGAGTTGAAGGCTAGACCATTATTTCTTCAGCAGATATGTGAAGCCCAAAAGGATGATAGTGAGATGCAAGTTAAGAGAGCTCAGTGCAAATTGGGAAATGACTCTGATTTTTGAGTTGGTTCAGATGATTGTTTGATGTTTCATGATAGAGTTTGTGTACCTAAGGATGATGAGTTAATCTGGAAAATTTTACATAAAGCACACAATGGTTGCTTGTCAGTACATCCGGGCAGCACAAAAATATACAATGATTTGAAGAAGTTGTATTAGTGGCCGGGTATGAAAAGAGATATCTCCGAGTTTGTTACAAATTGTTTGATCTGTCAATAAATGAAAGTCGAGCATCAAGTACCTTCGGGATTACTTCAGCCAGTGATGGTTCCCGAGTGGAAGTGGGATCGAATCACAATGGATTTTGTAACGGGGTTACCTATGACTTCGAAAAAGAAAGATGTTGTATGGGTTATTGTGGATAGATTAACAAAATTGGCTCACTTTATACCTGTGCGTGTGGATTACACACTTGATAAGTTGGCCGAGCTGTATATTACTGAGGTGGTAAGATTACATGGGGTGCCTATATCTATGATCTCGGATAAAGATCCAAGATTTACTTTGAGGTTTTGGAAGAAGTTGCAGGAAGCCTTGGGTACAAGATTGAACTTTAGAACCTCATTCCATCCTCAAACCGATGGCCAATCTGAAAGAGTGATTCATGTTCTTGAGGATATGCCCGATGCTGTGTTTTAGAGTTCGAAGGTAGTTGGGAAAAATATCTACCTTTGGTTGAGTTTGCCTACAATAATAGTTATCAGTCGAGTATACGGATGGCACCGTACGAAGCTGTATATGGTCGCAAGTGTCGGACTCCCTTATATTGGACAGAGCTTAGCGAGAAGCAAATTCACGGGGTTGATCTAGTTAAGGAAACTGAGGAGAAAGTGAAAGTGATCCGTGATAGTCTAAAAGCTACTTTAGATCGACAAAAGTCATATGCAGATTTAAAAAGGAAAGAAATCGAGTTTCAAGTGGGAGATAAAGTATTCCTGAAAGTATCCCCGTGGAAGAAAATATTGAGATTTGGTCGAAAGGGTAAATTGAGTCCAAGATTCATAGAGCCTTATGAAGTTATTGAAAGGATTGGGCCAGTAGGTTACTGGTTGGCTTTGTTGGCAGAGTTAGAGAGAATACACAACGTGTTTCATGTGTCAATGTTGCGACGATATCGTTCTGATCCTTCGCATGTGATCCCTCTGACCGAAATTGAGATACGATCGGACATGACTTATGAAGAGGAACCAATTAAGATTTTGGCTCGAAAGGTGGAACAGTTGAGGAATAAAAGTATAACCTTAGTGAAAGTGTTATGGGAAAACACGGTGTAGAAGAGGCTACGTGGGAACTGGAAGAAGCCATGAGAGAATAGTACCCGAAGCTTTTTACCGGTAAGATTTTCGGGGACGAAAATCTCTAAAAGGGGAGAGTTGTAACAGCCCGATTTTGGGGCCAGTCAGAATGGTGGTCTTGGAACCACTAATTCAAGATTGAATAAATTAGTTTTAATATTATTTTATGTGTTATGGCATAATTAAATGGGTGTATGAAAATTTTGGTGTATTAATTTTGAGGATTGCATGTTTAATTGCGAAAAATGACTAAATCGCATAAAGAGCGAAAATTCTATTTTATAGGCTAAAGGTGTCTAATAGCTGTAAAATATTAATTGGAAGCCCTAACTGTGCAATTAGACCCTTAAAAATGAGTGCCCGACCATAGGGGACAAGAAATGTCAAAATTTGGTCAAAGTGGGTGAATCAGGTGACTAAATTGAAGGAAATAAAATAAAATAAAGGAGTTGTCATCTTTTACTATTACCATTTCTTCTTCCACCGAAAATTGAAGTGAAAATAGAGGTTTTTGGAGCTCAAACTTTCAGCCAACCTATTCCCTTGTAACTAAGTGACTTTAGAGGTCTTTCTTGATAATTTTTGTACTTTTGGGACCCCTAAAGCTTAAGTTAGCTAATGAGGGGACTATTTTGCAAAATGGTTGAAAGTTTAGGGATTTTCCATGAGAGTGGTTTTGTTGTTTGCTGAGTTTTTATAGAAGAAAATGAATGTTAGTGGGTTAGGGAATAACTTTTGTAAAAGGTTTTTCCATGAAAACACCTAAATGGGACTTATTTGTAAAGGTTGTAATTGAGTAGTAAATGCATGAAATGATTGGTATTGAGGATTGTTATAGGAGAAATAAATGTTCAGCTAGGCTTGTTTAATGAGAAAATGTGAGGAAAAACGATTTATGAGCCTAAGAATAAAATTGTAATTTTGCCAAAGTATAAGGGTAAAACAGTCATTTTTGCCTAAGTAGAAAATTTGAAGTGTCATGATTTATGTAATGACCAAATGAGTAAATTTTATTATTATAGATCAAGAAGAACGCTGAAACAACCTTGACTGGGGAAAAGGGAAGGATACGGATTAAGCCGCAAATTAACATATTTTGCACTGAGGTAAGTTTATGTGTAAACGATACATCTTTAATAAATATGTTGTTACCTATTGATGCATTGTATGGATGTAAATATTTATTGGTGAGCTTGATTGAAAATGATAGAAAATGAGTAATTCTCGAATGAACATCGGAATAGCAATGTAGGTAAGGATAAATATCCGTAAATATGTAATTGTTGGTAGGCTGTGTGCGATACCACCTTGTTATTTATTCACGATGGGTTGTGTGAGATACTATCGTTTATATTATTATTTGGTGGGCTGTGTGCGATACCACTCTATTATTGATTAATGGTAGGCTGTGCGCGAAACCACCGGGTACTTTGTATCATTTCGAAGGGTTTATCGAGAAACTTGTTTAAGTAAAATATTTCATGTGATTTTGTGGTGATGAGTGCAAGGTATATGTGCAAGTAATTATGAGCAATGTTTGTGATATGTGTTTGGGGTATGGTAATATTGGAAATAAGTAAGCTTTATTATGACGTTAAGAATTGTTATAGCATGGTGTGTAATGTTTAGCTGAATTTTTAAGTGGTATGATCCTTATTGTTTACATATAGACTTACTAAGCTTAAAGCTTACTCTCTTTTCTTTTCCTTTGTTTTATAGTGTCGAAGAGCCAGCTTGGGGTACGGAGATAAACAAAGGATCACCCACACTATCAGCACATCTTGGTATATTAGACTTAACATTTTGAGTATGGCATGTATAGGGACTAGACTTAGTTGAATGTCATATTGCTTTGGCCAATTGTGTTGGCTCTTTCTAAGATAAACTCTTTTGTATAAGGCCATATTGGGTGACTCTTTCTTATTAATTTATGAAAAGATGAGGTTATTCATGATTGTGTTAGTAGCATGTTGATTTACTTGGTTCAATTATGCATGATTGAGTTGAGGGTTGAATATGACTTATGCTTGTATGAGTTGGGGTGAAAGAAAGAGCTTGGCAAATAGCCTTGTTCTTGTCCATATGGGTAGACACACGGGTGTGTGTCTAGGCCGCGTGTGACACACTGTCAGCCTCATGGGATTGTGGTCAAGCCGTGTGTCCCCTTGCATGCTAGGTTTACAAGTCAGTATGCTCAGTAGTAAACACACGGGCAGAGACACAGCCGTGTGTCTCAACCGTGTGGAAGGCACGGCCATGGACATAGGCGTGTGCCTAGGCCGTGTAAAGTCTGCACTTGAAATTTGGAATTTAATTCGCCATAAGGTCGAAGAAGATGGGCGTGTGCCTAGGCTGTGTGTCATTTTTGGGTTGATGACATCAGAAACAGAATACCAGGGTTTTTGGCACACGGGCTAAGACACGGGCGTGCCGAGGCCGTGTGAGGGACATGGGCCAGGGACACGGGCGTGTGTCCGGCCGTGTGAAAACCTCTGTAGGTTCGAATTGAGAAATGATTCCACACGACGTGGAACACGGGCATGTGATGTGCCATACGAGCGTGTCCCTTCTCCCACATGGGCGTGTGGACTATTTAATGAAAACTTTTCTAAAACTTTTAAAGAGTTCGATTTGATCCCGAACTATTCTTGAAGCGTGATTTAAGCCTCGTAGGCTTGTTTAAGAGGTGTTATCAAAAGTTTTTAATTTGGAGAGAAAGTCAAGTTTCGGAATTGTATGATTGATTGCGTATAAGCCTAATAACGCCTCGTACCCTATTCCGGCGTTGAATACGGGTAAGGGGTGTTACAATTAAGTTGTCTTTCTTACAATGTAAACGTTTTTTATAATGCCACTTATCTTTAGTTTGAACTTTAGACAATCAATGAGCTAATATTTGCTTGTCACAATTTCGCTATGCATGCAAAATATAAAAGACATAATAGTGAAATGTCAATTTAACTTTATTTATTCATTCATCGTCCAAATAAATATAAAATAGTTACATGTTTACGACAATATGGACACATTTCCTAATAATAACAATCGTCATCGGCCCCCAACTATGAAACATATGTGTTTTGAGACGCGTTATCGCATCCCCGGCCCCTCAATTCTACCTATAAACTTTCACGATTTCACCCCTAAAACATAACCCTAATTCTTAAAAATCTCTAACACTAACAAAGTTAAAAAACCCTATCCCTATCAAAATTTAAAAAAAAAAAATCAAGAGTGTAAAATCGCGCCCAGCTGGATGTGTTTTCACACACACTTTAAAATTTATCTATTTTCCTAATTTATAAAAAATTGCCTTAATTAAAAAAAATCAACATATACATCTAAATTAGCCAAATTAGTTATACAATTTAACTTAAAATTTCATTAAAAAATGATAGATTAACTTATTATATTCATAATAAAAATGAAAGATGAGATGATTATAATGTAATAAATTGATAATGTTTATTATAAAATAATTTTTAATATTGAATAACCAAAACGTGATTTTAAGTAAAAATAACTAAATAATTGATTATGCTTATAGTTTATCCAAAGGTACATTAAAATTGTTGCATTTATCTTCGAAATTCTTAAATTAATTTTCTTTAAAACCTCAAAACAATGGAAGTAAATAAAAGTGCTTGTTTTTTTATTTTCACAACGAAATATTCTTTTAGTCTGCTTTCCTTTTCCCCTTCCTCTGAACTCCGAGTTTTCAACCGATCATACCATCATGAACAACTTACTCACGGTATTTATCAACACTTTGCTTATTCTCATCGGTAGTAGCTTTGATTTCTTAATTATTTCTTAATTAAATTAAGATTATGAAATTATTGGGTTCTATTTCTTTTTATCGATCAATTAACTTTTTTTTTTCTATTATCTTTCTGGAATTTAATACTGAAATGATGCTTATTTTTTTATTTCTGGGTTTACTTGGAGCTGGGTTAGTGTTTCTTAGTTTTAAGGACTACCGTTCCTCTTCTATTTCTATTTTAAGTATGGAACTTTTCGGTTTTTTCTTTTTACATTATGTTTTCTTTACTTCAATTTAGTGCTTTAGCATCACGCTTATTCTTTTATGTGATTTTCCTGGTTGTCTTTGTTTGATTACTGAGAGTTTACTGGGGAATGTCTTTGTTTTTTGTTTAGTTCTTCTATTGTTCTAAGTTGGAACCAATATTTGCACCATGCGTAGGCTCGAATGTTCTTTCCACTGTATATAACTTATAATTTGACATGGGCTTTATATCTTAGTCTAGTTAGCTTTCTTCTGGCTTCTGTCAGTTCTTTTTCCCACTTTGACAATTTAATTGTGATGGCTTCATTATTTCATTAGGCTTTGTTTTATGAGTTAATGATTTTATTATTCTCTTAATCAGGATTCATTCGTTGATGATGCCCAAGGCCATGGTGATATCGAAATGGGAAGGCAGGTTCCCGGAAGCACTTCAGACATGGGAATGGAAGCTTTTAATAAGGAGGTCAGTAATACACTTGCTAAAACAGAACATATTAGCTGCATTTTAGTTGATTGTAATGGCCTAATTGACTATTTGCAGTCTTATGTGTAAAGCTCAAAAGTTATCATAAAAAAAATTTATTGAAATTTCAGAATTCCTTTTCCTTTTTTGTTTATTTCGATTAGTCTAATTGAAGAACATAAATCTGCCCATATATCAGGACTCCCAAAGCTCCTTCTCTTGATTTGGCTTTTTTTTTTCTTTATGTTCTTTTTACTTATTATCTGCATTACAGATGCAAGAGGTCGAGAAGCAAGTGGAGAAGCTCTCTGGATTACTAAGAAAACTCAAGGTATGCTGGATGTTCACCTAAGATTATCTTAGAATTGAAGGTTGTTCCGAGATATGTTTGTGCTAGGTTTTTGTATCTTGAAACCTCTGGCTGACATTTTTCTCTTGCTATCTTATCAGTGTCCCTTTGAAATTTTATGTCATCTCATTTCTAGATTCTATCAGTTGTTCCTACCAGGAATATATAATCAAATCTGAATGTCTTTTGAGTGTAATGCTTAGCTGGTTCATTTGCTGCTATAAAAATTTATGTTATCTAATTAAAAATCTTTGCAGGACGTTAATGAAGAGTCCAAGTCTGTTACAAAGGCCTCTGCTATGAAAGGTAGAAAGTTTTATTCTTCCTTTACAATCCTTTGCAGATATAATATGAGCATTGCATGGTAATATTGCATAGTTTGTAACTCTGTTTCATATCTAGCTATTAACTAGTCATTCAACTTAGTGTTAAACTGTTAATGGCCGAGTTTCCTGAGAAAATTGGATATAAAGTATTAGCACAAACAAATTGGTCATCAAGTTGGTTATCCATTAAATCATTATCAATTCTTAATGATGCTCTTTACTTATCTTGTTTATTCAAGTTCCATATTGTCTAAATGTAAAGTAATTTATTGAAGCTATGAAGAAGCGAATGGAGAAAGATATCGACGAGGTTGGAAAGATAGCCCGTAATGTCAAAGCAAGATTAGAAGCAATAAACAAAGAAGTAATACTTTGTTCATCTTTTCTCTTTAAATGTCTTAATTTTGAGGCTTTAGGGCTCTGCATTTGAAGCCTATTTGTTGATTTTTATCGCTTTATATCCAGAACTTAACCAATAGGCAAAAGCCTGGATGTGAGAAGGGAACAAGCATCGACAGATCCAGGATGAATGTTACAAAGTGTGTTGCAAATGCTTAGTTTAGTTCCTTTCATTATCTAGAAAAAAGAAGTTGATCTTTATCACTGTGATTGGTTTTTGCAGTTCTGTGGCAACAAGATTCAAGGAATTGATGATGGAATTTCAGGTAGATATTTGGCATCTTTCTAGATTGGTTTTTCTTTTATTGGTTTAATACCCAAATATATCTTTGATTTTTTAGTAAAAAATAACATTAAGCCCCCGACCATTTTATTGCATTTAATCAAAGTTACAAATTTTATTTTCGGTAATTATAACTTAAACTTTTAAAATCAATGGAAAAGGTCCAAATGAAATAATTTGAAGACTAACATTTGTTGTTTGCAATAGCTAGCGAATGCGTAGCAAGTGCTGCATGTCTTAACTAGTCAATCCGTAATTCCATTAGATATTTTTGTAGAACAAATTAAGTTATAGAATGACTTAAAAGTTGTTCCGACTAAAGATTATGGTTATAATTATAGGAAAATAAAAGATTACTGCCTTATTTACATGAAATGAAAGGTCAAGGGCTTAATTCATTTTCATTGAAGTTTGAGATTATATTTGGGTTTTAAGCTTTTTCTATACTATCTGTTTCCTTACCTCTATTTTTGTTTCAGACTCTTAGGCAAAAGATTCAGGATGAATATCGGGAGGTTATAGAAAGAAGGGTTATTACAGGTTTAACTTGCCAGAACTCCAAAAGTAATCTGATATTTATTTTTCCTGAATCAGTAATTATTCTTCTTTTATGATTGTTTTAACAGTTACCGGGACTAGACCAGATGAACAGGTGAGCTGAAGCTTGATGTTGGAACTTTTGGCTCTAACTTATATCAATGTTATTTTAATTTGCCAAAACGTGTTCTTGTCTTAGACAATTGACCAGCTCATTGAAACTGGAAAAAGTGAACAAATTTTCCAGAAGGCAATTCAAGAACAGGGACGAGGACAGGTAGGACCTTACATTTGAAACTAGTTCACTTTGAAAAACAACTGTTATCATTGTTTGTGCAGTTACCATTTGTTCACAGCGCAATATGTAGTATAACTTTATTACAAGCTTATAATATGATGTAAAGAACTAAAAAAGGACATGCAAATTTTCAGATGGGAAGATTATTATTTGCTTATATTAGGACACTTTGTTACTGCATCTTTGATATTGGATTATGATTGTAGATACTAAATACGGTGGAGGAAATCCAAGAAAGACATGATGCTGTAGTTGAGATTGAGAAAAAGCTTCTCGATTTGCAACAGGTGAATTTACATTGAGCCCTTAGCATGCATGATGGACTAGCTGAGTTTAACTTTTTCTAACCGAACTACTATTATCAGATTTACCTTGATATTGCAGTACTTGTTGAATCCCAAGGAGAAATTTTAGACAACATAGAAAGTCAGGTTCGTTTGCATTCTCAAATCTCTTAGAATGGGCATTTAAGTGCATATTAGGTTGAATGACGTGTTCTGGTCGGTGTTGTGCGTTAATGGAATCCTGTTCAGGTTTCAACTGCAGTCAGTAACGTCCAATCCGGGACGGTTGCCCTTCAAAATGCAAAGAAACGACAGAAGAGTACAAGAAAGTGGACGTGCATTGCCATTATAATCCTCCTAATCATAGTTGCTGTTATAGTTGTTGGAGTCCTTAAACCTTGGAAGAGCAGCTAGGGTGCTTGCCTTATTCACTCTTTCTTGTTTGACGATGTAGTTAGAATGGAACCACTAGTTTTCTTGTGTCAAGAGTGCATGTTCTGTTTTGCATTATCCCATTTTTCTTAGTTTAGAGCACTCGGGTACTTGTTCCTTTCATTTCTCGTCTTTTTTTTCTTTATATATACATTTTCTAATTAAGGTGCGAAGTTTGGTCTGTTAATATTTATGAGATTTAAGCACACATGTATAGCAGCTCATCTTTATGGAAATTATCCTCTCTCTTTCTCCTCCAATCTCTTTGCACTCTTTTCCAATAATGGGATTTTTCTGTGGAGCCATTTAAGGCTTTTTTTTTTTCTTTTAAGCACATTTTCCATTTTCATAATTAAGGTGTGTCATTATTGGCTAAGGGAAATGTTTCAGCTTTCCTAAATCAAAAGCCTATCCAGTCCAGTGTATTTTAAGAATTAAAGATTCAACGAACCTATATAAAATTGGTTCAACAGGTCTGGTATATTGAATGGTGGTGACTTGAAAATCACTTCGTTTTAGTTGTTGGTATGTATATTAGTGCTATAATCTTAAAAAAAGGAAAAGTAATCTAGCTTAGAAATTTTCTATTATAAAAGGAACAAGTTTCTCTAACAAAAGCATTAGAAAGCTTTAAAAAAGAAAAGGCACAATATGGCCTAACAGAAAGCAGAAAGAAAACGAAATACCCAGACTGATCCATTCTCAAATGATTTTATTACCACCTTTTCTTTTCCTTTTTTCTTTTTTTCTTTTTTATTTATTTCCCGTCTCAATTCCAAAATTCAAGAATTGGGTAATTCTCCCAAGTCCAAAATAGACCATCCTTCAGCTCATTTTCGCTTGTCTTACATTCTAGCCTTAGCCACAACCAGATTGCCTTCACTTCCAATGTTCCCTGCTCCTGGTCTAGTCCATGTTTCCTTGAATTGCTCCTCAGTCACCCCTGCACAAATAGCAAAGAAAATGTTGGTAATTATCATACAGTTTTTCCTCCCCATGATTGTAAGCAATCACTAGGAAAGAAGAATGGGGTTAATTTCTTTGACTTGCCTTTGCCCATGGCTGCTGTAGATGACATACCTCCTTGAACTGTCTTGAGATATCTATCATAAAAGTTGGCACCTGACCATTTTTGGTGAGCCAATGTGTCCACTCCATTGTTCCTTTCTTCTCTTTGGATCTTCTCCACATACGCTAGCATCCCCCTCCTTGCGAAATCTCTCGCAAATGTGTCGGTCACCAATGCATCGGCATGGAAACCAGCTAACGTTATGAACTGCCAACAGAAACCAAGCTTGGCTATTCTTGGAATGAAGCCTCTCATCTGTTCATCTGTCATTCCCGATGCATCCCAATTGAAAGATGGGGAGAGATTGTAAGCCAACATGATCTCGGGGTGCATTGATTTCACCCCTTCAGCAAACCTGGTGCACTCGACCATGTCGGGGCTCGATGTCTCCATCCAAATAAGGTCTGCATGAGGTGCGAAAGCCCTACCGCGAACAATGGCAGCCATTACAGACCCTCTAAACCTATAGAACCCTTCTCTGGTTCTAGGCAAATCCCAGTCCCAGAAAAGATTCTTAAGCCCCAATCTCTCAGCAACCTCTCTTGCTTGTTCATTTGATAGGCACTTATCATAACTTGAATGATTCATCCATTCATTCATTCTCCTTCTCTTTTCATCCTCTGTTATGTTCATGTTCTTAATGGCATCCATTACGCATTCGGAGAATGTCTTAAGTTGTGCTATTGCTAGCCAATTATCTTCAATGGCCTGAAGTTGGGGCCCATTTTTACCAGCAGCCATTCCTTCAGCCAACATATTTGCCAGACTTTTCCCCCGAAGATTCGGATTTGTCGCACCAAGAATAAACTGATGATCCCTGGTGTCGACATTGGTTTGGATCAAAGTAGCTGCAACGGCATCGGTTCGAGCCACCAACACCGTCTCGACTCCCATAACATCAAACTGCAACCTCGCTGCCACTAGCCTGTTAATGTGTTCACTAACAGCAACAAGCACTTTACCAGCCATGTGACCACATTTTTTGGTTACAGATGACTGGTCCTCGATGTGGACACCGGCAGCACCACGTTCAACGAAAAGTTTACAAAGCTTAACGGTTGCTGTGGTTCCACCAAAGCCAGTATCACCATCAGCTATGATTGGCTTCAGGTAATCGACATAAGGGGTTCGAGCGCGCTCCTCCCGGCTCATACTCATTCGTGCCTCTCTTTGTTTGCGGTCATGGTATTGTTGTGCAAAGAAAAGGTGTTCGACTTTGTTAGGAACGGTGTCGTAAGGGTAGTCAGCAAGGTCAGGACCTGGCTCGTTGGTGGTGGTGTGAGTGGAGGAGCATTGCCAGCCAGAGACATAAATGGAGTCCAAATGCTTAGCCATCATGGTTACTTGGACGGGGTCAAGTGCACCAAAAGTCCTAGAGGCAGTGCCATTGGCTTGGTGCGTCTTGAGAGTCGTCCATAACTTCTTTGCCATCTCGTTGGAGCCATAGCTCTGCTTGAGGCTGCCTCGTAAAGCCACAACGTCTCGAGCCGAGTATGGTCGTCGGGTTAGCTTGAACCTCTCCGAGTTCCACCATGCTTGCACCTCAGCAACTTCAGTTTCAAATCTTCCTTCTTCTTCCATTATCTATTCAAAGGAGTTTCAGTCATTATAAATCTTGTTGGCAGGATATAATTTGCATCTCTATATACTGAGTTTTAGTTACTTAAAAAGGATTTGAAATAAATTACTAAAAAAAAATAATGCCATGATGAATACATTAAACAAAGAGATGGAGATTGTAGAGTGAAAGAGAAAAAGAGAGAAGGATAGTCCAAAATGGTTTGTTTTACAAAAGAACACTGAGGAAAAAACCAAAATGTTTGAATTCTTTCTTGGTTCTACAAATCATCCTAACCACCATATGCTAAAACTCCATAAAATATTTCAGTCCAATGATATTTTTATACCCTTAATAGGTGTCCGGTACTCACACAATAAACATCATAGGAAACAAGGGAAAATCTGAACAATTTGCAAATATATAGCTTAGCATTCCTAGAAAGAGAGAGGGGAGATGAAATCTAGCTAATTAAAGATAGTTTGTTGGTAAGATTAAGAGGAAAAGTGAGAGAAAGGGTGGTAGGAAATGAATCTTACCATTGAAGGCACTGAGAAAGATGCAGCCATGGCTAGAACTTCGGTTTTTGTAAATACAGATGAAGAAACCTTAATGAAAACAACTAAGAGAAGTTCATGGCATGCTCTTACCCTCCCAAGTCCCTCAATTTATAAGCGAGAACAGGGCATCAGTTGCCACCTCCCCTTTACAAAATGGTAGCAACTAATGCACTTGATGATAAAAAAAAAAAAAAAACACATGTATCATTTATCTTCAGAAAATGAGTGAAAAGTGTCCCATGGAACATGCATTTAGAGGCACGTAAGATAATGCAATTGTCTTGTTTCATTTCACGTTATGCCACTTTTTTTCTTTTTCTTTATTTATTTTTTCTCGTTCATGTTTTAACTGATTTCTGGTTTAGGGGTCCCCGTTCCTTTTTTATTTAATCTCTGTTTTTCACTTCATTAACATTTTTTTTACGCAGTTTGTTCATTATTGGAAATATCATCGTGTCCTCTACTTAACCATAAGATTCCTTTGGAAGTTTATGAACTACCCTCTTGCTGCTATTTTGGTCGATAAGCTAAGGTTACAGGGAGTCGGAGTAAGTATTGGATATGCCATTTTTTTATACTCATGTCCGGATATATCAAAAATAAAAATCACTATAACTCTTTTACTCCCAAAAAAATCACTATATCTATAACATAGGATTATTTCCATGATTAATCACATTTATAACATCCAACTTAAAATTAATCCAACCTTAATCTTTTTAAAGGAAAGATGCATTATCTAAATTCGGATGAGTGTTAAATAAATACTTTTACTTGACATAAATATATTGAAAGTTTCAAAGTTAATAATTTGTCATTTGGTAAGCTAATTATTTGACACGTGTTGTTGTTAACTAAAGTTTAAAATGAATAGTATTTCAATTTAATTTCTTATAAAAGTATATTAACATTAAATACTCATACATATAAAAGTGATTATATATATCAATAATTTTTGCTATAATTGATTTAGTAATAGATTATGAAAAAAATAAAAATATGTACACATGTCAAGGGCCTTGGATCAAAACCCGTGATAAATGTACACGGAACCCCCTATGAAGGTCAATTGATCAAATGAGACTCATTTCATGGAATACATAGAAAAACTCATCTACTTGAAGCCTTGGTGGCCCACTAAAACACTTTAGTAAAACTAGAGTTACCAAGATAATTATTGTAAATTCTAAAGGATAAAGATGTATAGAGTTTAAATCCCTTAGGACTCTCATCTTATAGATAGTCACTAATCTCAGCCATTGATGTAATTCAATCTGTACCGTTAGATCTGAAAGAGTTAAACTATAAATAGAGGCATTCCCCCTAATTTTTTATCATCCCATTGTATTTCATTCTTGAGTTAAAGAATATATTTGGAAGCATTTACTCAAACACTTGGTGTACATTTCTTTCTTGTGGTTTCCAAGTTTTTTCGTTGCTTATTTGCTTTTGAGTTACTTCCGCTTTATTTCTGGTGCCTTAGAGAATTTCTAGGAGAATTTTCACTTTTTGAGAGTTAGGTTGACTTAGACAGATTTGAAGCAAAGAAATCACTTAAGGCCACGCGGTTTGCCAAACTTAAGTTCTAGCCCCGTGACAATTGGTATTCCAGTTAGTATTAGAAGGTGTCAATTGAGATGTCGAAAATAGGAAACAAGCAGGCTAACCTTATGGAGATTCATAGGAGGGCCAAGAAAGCAAACAGCTCGAGGGATATGTTGTCAGCTTTGGAAGGCAAGGTTGGCAAACTTGAGAGTTCCATGAGTGATGTGATGGGGACCTTTGAGGAAGTTGATGGACGTACCACAAATCTAGAATCAAAGCAAGATCAGCTCAAGGAAAAAATGGCAGAGGCCCTTAGTGATAATGTGGATTCGATGCAACGAGACTTCAATATTGCTGTGGGTGAGCTAACTAAGAGGAATGATACTCTCGAGGCCATGGTCTCGACCTTGAAGGAACATATTGAAGAGCTCAATGGGGAGTTTAATAACTGCAAAACTTCTTTGGATAATAGGGTGTTGGCTACGACACCCAAGCCTAAGGTAGATGTCCCGAAGCCAAAAATTTTAATGGGACGAGATCCACAAATGATGTGCACAACTTCTTGTGGGGAATGGTGCAATACTTCCATGCCAAAGGCATCATGGATGGTGTTACCAAGGTAAATATTGATGCCATATATTTTACTGATGTCACTTTGTTATGGTGGCACCGTAGGTCCATAGATGAGAGACAATATGGTAACACTATTGGGACTTAGGAGTAGTTCTAGAGTGAATTCAAGGGGCAGTTTTACTCAGAATATGCCGAGGATAAGGCTCGGGCTAAGTTAACGTAACAAGGCACAATTAGGGAGTATGTGTAGTAGTTCAGTGAACCTATGCTCCAAATTTCTGGTTTGGCTAAAAAGGAGGCATTTTTCTCTTTTATGGATGGGCTAAATCCTTGGGCAAAGCTAGAGTTGCAATGCTAAGGGGTTAAAAACTTACCAAAGCCATGGCCGTAGTGTAAGAGTGTGCCTAAAGATCAATCATGAGATGGTTGTAATAACATACTTGATTTACCATGTTTATTAATATAAAGCGTTGTCATTATTATTTCAGTTTTTCTTTCTGTGTGTACAAATAAAGTGTTTTATAATAATGTCCTGAGAATAATATGATTATTCTTAAAAGATCCTTAGTCAAGTATTATTGTTGACTAGGACAACAATAATGCATAAGACTAACATGTAGTTGATTGATGATAAAGAGTTGACATTGATATGGAGTGTCAAAATCAATACATGAATATGTGTGTTAGAGAACAACATATTGGATTGACCCGCTATGAGTATGTTTCTTGGATTATTATGTAATTGTCACAACATTACTCATAGTCATTAATATGTATATGATCCTCAGACTTGAGATCATCATTATCCCAACATCGTGAGTTGTATATTTTGATACGATCAAGCGTACAAGTAACAAAGTTGTTCTATAAAGGTCGATGTTGGATATACCACAATCTATGTAGAGGGATATGGTTGATCAATATAGGATAAGTCCCTCCTACATAATAGGAGTAATATCTTAGGCCACTTGATTAAGTGAGACTAGAAATGCATGGCCATGCTCAAATAAGTTGATATGAGATGTCATACCAATTTGTATATCATAGTCTACTTAAGATATCAAGAAACATGGGATGGACTATGCAAGTGTGACTATCCCATGACTTGTATCCATTCCAGAGATAAAGGACTTAAGGATTAATGCATGAAAGGTTAATCACAAAAGGTTATGTCGAATCATGACTTCTTGTAGCTTAGGTAGCAATGATGCATTGCTAGATGCCACTCATTGTTTGTAACATTAGAATCGTTCTAGTATTACTGCTAACGTTGCAAGAACATACAGGGTCACACCCTATAATTGAAATGAACGGAATAAAACATAGTTGGTATTGTGTTTGGTTGTCACATGAATTAAATTAATTAAAGAATTAATTTAATTGGGCAATCAAATATTGAACATATTATATGTACAAGGATGTTGTACACATAATGACAAAATAGTTCTATTAATATATGAATTTGATTCGTATATAAATTTAAATAAATATAGTTTATGAAATCCTTGTTATAATTAATGTAATTATAATTTTCGGATATAATTAATGAATTATAATTTTTGGTTAAAAACTTTATTGTATTTATTTAATTTTATAATACATTCAAGAGATACCAATTATAAAAGGTATTAAAAAGATACAAAGCTTAAAAAAAAAACCCTAAGAGATTGTTTTGTGAGGTCTAGCAGCCGTCAAGAAAATAAACCTCCAAATTAGTTTTGGAGATTTCTTCCGTTCATAGTCAAACCGGGTGAATTACATAGAGGCCGACATCGGAATAAGGTTGCCGCTTGGTTCGACAGTAGATCAAAACTCTTGTTGCCGAGGCGTCGCTATCTACTCAGATTGAAGTTTTGGTAATTTCGAAACCTTTATTTCACCCCGATACGTTCCTCACACATGGATTCATGGTTTGGATCGTCGACTGCGCCATGGGGTGCCAGCGTTCCAACAGTGGTATCAGAGCCACTTGTGTGATACGAACTCGGGTTTAAATACTTGGGTCTTGCAATTGTATGAGATGCATGCTTTAATTTTATTGCATTTTCGATTATTTAAATCGTTTAAGCATAACCTAATAACTGTTCCTTTCGATAATTGATTAAATGTTAATCATGGTGTTGTGGCCTATTCGATTTTATGTTATTACTGTTAACTAATAACAAATCTGTAATAATGCGACGGTGGTATTTACAGTTTCCAGTAAGAGTTAACTGGCTAGTGGAACAATGGTTGTTCCGATATGAAACCTCAAGGATTAAAATCCTGAAAACACGATTCTATTGATAAAAGTTATCAAATCGTGAGGTTTCATTTGACTGGGGTATGCGATTCGTACTGTGGGGGCGCACCCTCAGCTTCTACCATGACATTCCCTCTCATATTTTGGGAATAGGGATCTGAAGATGGCTCTAGCCACGGACCTTCGGCCCGCTTCCTCTGACCGCCTCAGACCCCATCTTCTTATTACAGTATGTTTTGTTAATAAAAGAAATTTATAAACTTGATGGGCCATAAAAGGTTGAAAAGATATTTTATAATTCACATTAGCAAAATCGTTGAATTATGTATGCTATTTTTGACATGCACGGTGTTTGAAAATGTATAGTTATAGCTCGATGACCCATTTGATAAAAATTGTAATTTTATATATATAAATACGACCTGCGTGTCGTGCCTTACTACTATTCTCTTGTATTTCTCTTCTCATCTTACTCTCTTACATGTAAAACGAGTTTCTACATATTGTAATTTGCAAGAGTTACTGTGGGCTAGACGAGAAGGAAGTTGGGACAACTATCGTGGATTGATATCTTGTGAAATGGTTTACACCTTTAGGTTTTCTTTTGGTTCTCCCATTGGCTTGGGTTGAATCATCTTAGTTTATGGGCTATAACTATTGCATTTATTTATCACTTTATTTATTCATGTATGAGATGCTATGGATATCTAAAGCATGCCAATTTTTATATATTAAAATTTGATAAAAATAAACCCCATTAATTGATGAGATCAATTAAAAGACTAAATGGACTAAAGTAGACCATAATTGGTGAGATGGAACAACCTTAATAAAATCCCTCTATTAAAATATTAAGTCAACATGGCCTTCCAATTTTTCCCTCGTTAAGGCCTCGATCAATACTATGTAGGTTCTGCCAAAGCGAAGTACTAGTATTTATCTTGGTTAAATGCGAAGAATAAATAAGTGATATTCGCTGGTTAAAAATTGGTTAATGACTTAACTAGGTTACTCTAATAGGATTAGAAACCTAGAGGCAAGTAAATTGGATAAATCATAAGATGATTAGAACAAGAGTTGTTCACAAAAATATTAGGAGTTACATATGATGTAATTAGCAAATGTTGTTTACCTAAATACCATAGTCTTAAGAGTAAAGCCAAAGCTGACTTAAGAAGAGGTGAAATATGGATCCTTAACCCACTAGAAATACTTTTGAGAAAGTTTTTCCAAAATTAATATATGAGGGTTATTAATTTTGAAATAAAATAGTGGGAACATCATTTAATAAAGTCTTTTTAATGATTGATATAAAATTGGTAAATTTAGTCACACGCATATTTAATTATTGTAGATATATTATGGCTACAAACACTACTGGTTCCGTAACTTGAGGATTATCCTCAAACAAGAACGAAAATTATATGTCATTAAACAACCACTTCCTAATGAACCACCCACTAATGCCTCGAGGATTGATAAAGATGCTTACAAGAAGTATCTCGATGACATGGTAGATGCTGGATGTCTTATGCTTGCCACTATGAATCCTGAGCTTCAGAAGCAACATGAGGACATGGTTGCTTATGATATGATCGAGCACCTGAAAGAACTTTATCAGGGGCAAGCACGGCAAGAGAGGTTCGATATCTCTAAGGTCCTATTCCAATGTAAGTTGGCTGAAGGAAGCCCAGTAGGACCTCATGTCCTTAAGATGATTGGCTATATTGAAAGCCTGTCTAAGCTTGGGTTTTCATTGAGCCAAGAGTTGGCCACTGATGTTATTCTACAATCGTTGCTAGATAGCTACGGCCAATTTGTCCTCAATTTCAATATGAATTAAATTGACAAGACTCTGCCACAATTGCTCAGTAGGTTACGAATCGCTGAAGGCAACATGAAAAAGGTTGGACCCAAGCCCATATTGATGGTCCGTAATAACAAGGGCAAGGGAAAGGCCAAAGTTCAAACAAAGCCTAAGGGAAAAGGTAAGCTCAAGCTTGGAAAAGGAAAGGCTGCACTGAAACCTAAAGGTGGGGTGTCTAAGGAAGGAAACTATTTTCATTGTGGTGTGACTGGACATTGGAAACAGAACTGCCCTACCTATCTTGAGGAAGTCAAGAAGGCTAAAGCAAGCGGAACGTCTGCTTCAGGTATTTATGTTATTGATATTAATTTATCAACTACTACTTCTTGGGTATTAGATACTGGTTGTGGTTCTCATATTTGTACTTCTGTACAGAGACTACAAAGGAGTAAGACTTTGGCTAGAGGAGATGCGGACCTGTTGGAAATGGAGCAAAAGTTGCTGCATTAGCTGTGGGAACATATACTTTATCTTTTCATACTGGACTTGATTTATGTTTAGAGGATTGTTATTTTGTGCCCAGTTTGACTAAAAACATTATTTCAATTTCTTGTTTTGACAAAATTGGTTTTGAGATAATTATTAAGAATAATTGTTGTTCCTTTTATCTCAATAATGTTTTCTATGGTTCGGTACAATTGATTAATGGCCTCTATATTTTAGATCAAACGAATCTCATTTACAACATAAATACTAAAAGATCTAAAATAAATGACTCAAATCAAACTTATTTTTGGCATTGTTGTTTGGGCCACATAAGTGAGAAACGCATATCCAAACTCTATAAAGATGGTCTCTTGAACTCATTTGTTTTTGAACAATTTGAAGCATGTGAATCTTGCTTATTGGGAAAATGACTAAATCTCCTTTTACTGGTAAAAGTGAATGAGCTAGTGATTTATTGGGCCTAATACATTCTGATGTATGTGGACCAATAAATACACAGGCCAGAGGTCGATTTCACTACTTCATTACTTTCACTAATGATTTCTTCCAAACGATTCAAAAATAGTTTTGGAGATTTCTTCCGTTCATAGTCAAATCGAGTGGATTACGTAGAGGCTAACATCGGAATAAGGTTGCGGCTTGGTTCGACAGTAGATCAAAACTCTTGTTGGCGAGGCATCGCTGTCTACTCAGATTGAAATTTTGGTAATTTTGAAACCTTTATTTCACCCCGATTCGTTCCTCACACATGGATTCATGGTTTGAATCGTTGGAATTAATTTTATTTTACTGCGCCATGGGGGTGCCAGCGTTCCAACACATAGCGGAGTCCTTAATCGCGTTTTTTCTGAGGAAAGACAAATTTGAGTTTTCAAAGCCCGAAGAGAAGGAAAATTGTGGAGGAGATAAAGAAGGATAGATTCAGAATACCAACAACAATTGTGGTAATGGAAAACCACAAAATTTAAAGTGGAAGCCCAACAACACCAAAGGGGTTAGTGAGATGTTTCCTTTGCGAAGGTTCGTATATTGTGAGGGATTGTCCAAAATGATACGTGTTAGGGATGATAAACTAGAAGAAACATCGTTGAAGCTTGGTTCAATATTGAGTTTCATCGAAGCTAATGGGTTCAGAGAGAATGAAAAAAAACTAGTGAACTACTTTTTATGTTGTGGTCTGCATAGGATACGAGATTGTCCAGAGCGATCAAAGATATCTGCTATCAATAAAGAAACTGAAGTGGAGCTAGAGAGTAAGGCTTTAAAGATTATGTCAATGATACTCAATTCTGCAAAAGCGAACGGTTTGCAAGCAAAAAGGGTTGATGTTTGTGGACATCAACATTGTAGGCCAAAGAGAAGTGCTCTTATGATATGGAGGCATCAAACTTGTTTATATCGAAGAAAGCCATGGATAAACTTGGTCTCTTAGTTATCAAATCGACAAGTGGAAAGACAAGGAAGATTTTGAGGTAATTCATTTAGATGATTACAACTTTGTACTTGGCTTGAATTTCCTTGACCGGATTAATGCTCTTCTTATTCCTTTTGCCGATTGCATATGTATATTAGATACTCATAAACGATAATACGTGGTGTCGATGAGTCATGATGAGAAAGGTGGGACCAAGGTATTTTTAGCAATCAAGTTAGCCGAGGATGTTCATTGTGAAAAGAATATTGACTCAGTAGATCAGAGTGCTATGAAGACCCATTTGGAAATGCTAGAGGTGCGACAAATGGATGTGAAACCTATTGAGTTATCAATGGGGCTACAACCTATGAGAGAGGTGGGTTGTCCATAGTATTTTGTGGGAAAAGTGGTGATGCAAATTGGATAGCCAAAACTAGTAAATGCGAAAAGCGAGGTACATCTCAAACACTTATCTAGTGTTTTACATTGTGACTTACCGTTGGCTTGTCAAAGACATAAGCCTTTTAGAGTTCTGAAGCGAGTAAGTCGAGGAGTTTACAAACCAGAGTTAGTAGCAATACTCAAGGTTAACCCTATGTTCAATATGGGTACGTCGAAGTTTATTTGTGAGGATCAAGAGGATCCTGATCGAGGCAAGTCACAATGGTGGCAAGTAATAACAATGGCCTCTTACTATCAAGATGTACAAGAGAGAAATACAGTTCAAGTTAGGCAACAACATAGACATAAGCCAAGGAAAATGTTCCGTGAGGCAGAACTACCCAATGAAAAGACTACTTGGTAATCGGTCGAGGCGTTGAGGCAATTCTAAGATAAGTCAAACCATTGTCATTTTGAGGATGCGACAAAAGTTTCGTGAGAATGGGTGGGGAGAATGTTACTAGCTGCGGATCAAATCTTAATGACGAATGCACACGGGACGCCCCATGGATGTTAACAGATCAAATGAGACTCATTTGTTCCACTTGAATTGGCCTGATTCGTGGAACACATGGAGAAACCCATCTACTTGAAGCCTTGGTGGCCTAGGGAAAGACTCTAGTAAAACTAGAGTTACTAAGGTAATTGTTGTAAATTCTAAGGGATAAAGATGTATCCTTTAGGACTCTCATATTGTAGATAGCCACTAATCTCAACCATGGATGTAATTTAATCTGTACCGTTAGATCTGAGGGAGCTAAACAATAAATAGAGGCCTTCCCCTTAATTTGTGATCATCCCATTACATTTCATTCTTGAGTTAAAGAATCTATTTGAAAGCATTTACTCAAACACTTGGTGTGCATTGCTTTCTTGTGGCTTTCCAAGTTTTTCGTTGCTCATTCGCTTTTGAGTTGCTTTTGCTTTTATTTCTGGTGCCTTAGAGAATTTCCAGAAGAATTCTCATTTTTTGAAAGTTAGGCTAACTTAGGCGAATTTGAAGTAAAGAAATTGTTTAAAGCCGCTCGATTTTCCAGACTTAAGTTCTATCCCGTGACATACACATTTAGTTTAATTTTAATTTGTTCTTAATATTAAGTCCTTATATATTATTTTTAATATTCATTATAGGAAAATATAAATATATACTTCAAGTCCCTAAATTTTAAAATTTACTCATTCATGCACTCATTTTTTTAATTATTGAAAATTGAATTTCATATATAATATTTATCAAATATTTATTTCTTCAATAGATAAATGAGAAAGATATTAAAAATATTATATAAGTCATACCGATTAATTTAATTATCAATTGTGTAATTTTTTTTTTGAACGATTGTATTTTCTTTCTTTTCTATACATCTTTTCATTTTGTAATTCTTGTTTAATAACTTAATTTACGTATTTTTTTCTCTTTTAATTTTTATTCTAACTTTTTAAGAGTAAAGTTGAAATTGTAATTAGGAATAATATCAAATCGTTAAACTTATTTTAAATATTAAATTTTTTGTGTTAATTTAGATGGATTATAATTTAAACTATCATTGCAAGAAGTTAATATTCATAGTATTTTATTTTTTCGATAATAATAATTATGAAATGTTATAAAATTTGTACTATTTATTTATTGATAAAAACTAATATTTTATAACAAAATTTAAGTGTAATTTGGAGCGGTAAAATTTACAATATGTTTCGAATTATTTATCACCTATATGTAATATTTTAAATATCATGTAAGTGTAACCGTTACAGAAAAAGATGGAAATTTGGGCATTGAATTAGGGATATTGTTCATGGCGGATTGCTGACGATAGGGAAAAGGTTACATGATTTGGAAAATTGGGATTCCCGAGGAGGACAATCATGATAGCCCTATCTCCATTTCTCCATTCCCCATTTTTAGTATTTATCACTTTACCCACTTGCCAATTCAATCCACCAACTAAATAAATAAATAGGATATAAATTATCTATTTATATTAAATTGGCTTAATATATCAAAAAACCCCTATAAAATAATTCAATAATCAAGTGAGCTCTCAATTAAAAATAGCACTTAATTGAGTCCTTAATTAAATATATGCAATCAATTAATCCTTGAAGAATCAATTTTGTAAAATTCCTTTAGAAAAACACAAAATCATAATTTTTAGAAAAAATCTAACATTACAAAAATAAAATTTTCAAAATTATAAAAATTACAAAATTAGGAAGAAAAATTACAAAAGTATATGAAAATTATGAAATATAACAAATTATATTTTTTATAGACCCATCTTTGAGATTGATCAACTTGTTGACATCATCAATATAACTATCAACGTTCTGTAGGAACATGATGTTGTCACTAGGGAACCTGAACCTCTCCTCTTCGACCTTAACCTAATTTTGGTTCTTTTTTTCGACGGTCAGTTCTTTATGTGGCATAATAACGAACTATGCAAAAATATTTTTCATAATTTTATATAATTTGTAATATTTTTTATGCAATTTCTATAGTATTTAATATTTTTTTACAATTTTATATTATTCTTAATAAATTATAATATTTTCCTTTTATAATTTTTAAAAATTCAAAATTTTTATTTTTGTAATTTTAAAATTATGTTCTTTAATTATTTTGAAAATTATAATCTTATATTTTTTATTCCACGCACGAAGTTAACGGATGTCAAGGGTTTACACAAAAATTAGTTTTTTGAGGGCTTAATTGATTGCTTATATTTGATTAAGGGCTTAATTGGGTGCTATTTTAGATTGATGGCTCAATTGATTGTTGAATTATTTTACAATGGTTTTTTTTTTATATATTAAACCTATTATATTAATAGACTAATTGAGTTGATGGCATTCGTCAATATCAATAGGATCTTAACTTAGTTGAGTAAAATAATAAACAATATTATGAAGGTATTTTTGTCATTTTAAACGGCCAAATGACCAGAAAATACTAATTTTTAAAATAATTTATGAAAAAAAGGCCGAAAAAATAATTATTTATCGGAAAGGGCCATTTTCCCCGAAAACGCATCCACGTTAGCGCGTTTTCAGGGGATGAATCAGAAAAGTGCGTCCACGAGGGAGCACTTTGTGCCACATCAGCAAAAAAAGCGTCCTTGAGGGCGCGCTTTGCTGATGTGGCAAAAGCGCTCCATCGTGGACGCACTTTTGCCCGTTCCAACGGTCATTTTTTTTACCGTTGGTCCTCCAACGGTAGAAAAAACTATAAAACCCCCCACCCTTTTATTTGTTTCACACAAAAGTCCTTACTCATTTCTCTCTCAACTTTCTCTCAAATTCCTCTCAAATTTCTCTCAATTTCCTTTAAACTTCCTCTCAAATTTCACAATAGTCCTTTAATATTTACAAAAAAGCCCCTTTTTAAATTTTTTGAAATATATTTTTTGATAAATTTAAAAATATTCGATCGTATTAGAAATGGCTGGAGAATTAATTCGTCTCGACAATAAACACATCTTCGTCGATCAAATGACAATGGTAAGTTCTTATTTTAATTTTACAATACTATATAATATTTTTTAGGTTTATGTAATTTTAATTATATTTTATTTTATAATTTTTTAAATAGTCTGTAGATCGGGTGTTGCAATGCTATATTCGCAATATGCCTGGTCTGCCATCGCCATTGATCGAGAATTACTTGCGAAAAGCGGGTTTTTGGCACGTGGCCACGATAGGCGGGGGGTGCAAGTTGGACCCGAAGTTAATCAGTGCGTTGATAGAGAGGTGGAGACCCGAGACACACACTTTCCATCTTCCATGCAGAGAGTGTACTATAACTCTGGAAGACGTGTATTTTCAATTAGGATTGCGGTGGATGGGTACGTAGTCATTGGGTCCGCAACTTCTGGCGATTGGGGAGTCGTATGCTACGAGCCTTTGGTTGATATTCCAGATAACATTTATGAAGGTCGAATCGAGATGAGCTGGTTACGAGACACATTCCTGGAGCCGAATAATGATTCGACCGAAATAAAAAGAATACGGTATGCTTGGGCATACATTCTTGAGATGATTGGAGGCTATCTGATGTCGGACTTATCAGAAACCTTGTACATCTGAGATGGCTGCTGAAACTCGTTGATTTTAGAGCAGCCAGTGAATTGAGTTGAGGGTCTACCGTGTTAGCAAAATTGTATCGGGAGATGTGCGGGGCGACGCGGCTGAATAAAGCGAAAATCAGAGGTTGCCTATCATTACTGCAATCATGGACACGATTTCGATTTTCATTTTTACGTCCTCGAGTCGACCACCCATATACATTCCCACTCATAACAAGGTGAATTTAATATTAGTTTTTACAATTATTATGTAGATTTAAAATATAATTGTATGCTAAAAATTTATTTAATTAGGTGGAACCATTTGGCGAGTTATGTTGGAATACCTACCTCGCTTGAAGCTATACGACTTCTATTAGAGCAACAGTCGAAATCACAAGTAAATATTAAATAAAATATATTTCCGTAATAAAATAGTCGTTTCGTATTTCGTATTTAGTATTTCATATTTAGTATTTAGTATATAACTAATATTTTTATCATGTTAATATAGTTTGAATGGATACCATACGAGGATCCGTCAATTCGGGCAGTAATTCCGGATGAGTTCTTTCAAAATCCGAAATTTGGCATGTGAAGGTCCCATTGATCAACTATGCCACCATGGAGATGCACCAGTCAGATCGGGTTCTGCATCAATTTGGATTCCGACAACCGATTCCTGTGGCACCGAGGTGCTCGATGATGAGCACAAAGTCGACTTACTGTAGTTGCATACGGTTGGCCAAGATTTTAGTCAGCATATATCGAATTGTGGGAGAACCGGTATGATTATATACCTACTCGGGAACCGATCATCGTTCTTGAGTTAGCGTGCATGCTGGAATACATGCCATGGTTTAGGATCCATGGCAAGCCGTATTTATTGTCGGAAGAGGAGAGGCGACGGCAACTTCGTGAACAAATGGAACGACGGGGCCCTTTAAATCCAAGGAGAAGGGGTGATGAGACGGGACCATCTACAGCACCGACAGAATGATCGAGCCTATCAACAGCGCCCACACAGTCATCGGGCCCAACACTTCAGCCAACGACACCCACATCACAGCCTTTTCAGATTATGCCAGGTGTGTACCCTAGCCCTTATATGTATCCTAACCCTTATATGTTTCCTTTTTCCATCCACGACAAGTTGGAATGCATAGCCCAGTTTGAGTCCGTTCTCGACTACTCCGAATGGCTAGCCGATCTTGAGGCCGCCGTCGCATGAGGGATCACACAAGGCACCGTCGAGGAGCTCTTCTTTTTACCAGTCTCCTTCGCCTTATGAGATTCAGACACCTCTTCCATGGTTTATGCAAACACCTCCCCAGTCATTATTTTATCAAGATGGGTCATCCTCCCAACACCCACAACCAAACCCCCTACTGGAGGAACCAGAATCCCCGCCTGAGGTTCCACAATCCCCGCCAGAAGCTAGAAGAAGGAGGAATTCAACGCGTAACCGTCGACCACCCCCATGTGGCACTGATTCCGACTGGCACCAACATTGATTCCGACTGCAATTTTTTTATTTTTATTGTAATTTATTTTTATATATTTAATAAAATAAAAGTTGTTTTTTTTTTTTATTGTAATTTATTTTTTATATCTTTAATAAAATAAAAGTTTATTTTTATTTTTTATTGTAATTTATTTAATTTTTATATCTTTAATAAAATAAAAGTTGTTTATTTTTTATTTTAATTTAATTTTTATATCTTTAATACAATAAAAGTTGTTTATTTTTATTGTAATTTATTTAATTTTATATCTTTAATAAAATAAAAGTTGTTTATTTTTTTTGTTGTTATTTAATTTTATATCTTTAATAAAATAAAAGTTGTTTTATATTTTTTGTAATTTAATTTTATATCTTTAATAAAATAAAAGTTGTTTATTTTTATTTTAATTTAATTTTTATATCTTTAATAAAATAAAAGTTGTTTTTATTTTTAATTTAATTTTATATCTTTAATGAAATGAAAGTTGTTTTTTATTTTTTTGTAATTTAATTTTTATATCTTTAATAAAATAAAAGTTGTTTATTTTTATTGTAATTTAATTTTATATCTTTAATAAAATAAAAGTTGTTTTTTTAATTTAAATTTTATATCTTTAATAAAATAAAAGTTGTTATTTTATTTTTTGTAATTTAATTTTATATCTTTAATAAAATAAAAGTTAATGTTTATTTTTTGTAATTTAATTTTATATATTTAATAAAATAAAAGTTGTTTTTTATTTTTATTGTAATTTATTTTTATTTTAATAAAATGAAAGTTTTTTAATATCCTAATTATAATTTAATTTTATATATTTAATAAAATAAAAAACACATGCTTTTACTTCTATCATGTCTTTAAATACATCTAAATAGGACTCACATGAAGTTTTAAAATATGACACTTGTGCGGTTTAAAACGCCGCAAATCAATCCTGCTCCTAGTTTAACCCCATTTATATCCTCAAGACATAACTTTTCATTCTTCCAAGAGATAAAAATGATAAGGAGACTATCAACTATTCCGATTTGGACATGAGCGAGATGTATGGCCTGGGTTCCTAAACCATCCGCATAACTTTTGTTGGTTGCCCGTTTCTCGGATATCCATATCGTTGAGTATTCTAGTCGAGCAAGGCCGACATTTTGGTTTGCGATGGAATTCTCTCTCCGATAACAACTTATACGGAGCAAGCTAAAACACCCCAAACCCGGCCCACAAGCCCTGACCAGATCTGGCATGCTCCTTGAGTAAAACGTAGCAAGTCCTCGTTTTGTCATGTTGGAAAACTGGTGGTTTTGAAAAAAAAATCGGTTTGAGTTATGATCAATTTGAAAATCGTGTTATTTTTGAAGTTTGTATTGAAACGATATTATCATGTTTCAAAAGTTACAAGTTAATAGAATTGCCGAATTTTAGAGCTTTTTATTATTAACTTGAAAACCGTAGGTGTTTGGGTGTCAAAACAATTGAAGTTGTTTTATGAAAAATGTTTAATCGTTTGTTTGTGTGTTCGTATCATAATAAAAATTAAAACGTAAACTTAAAATAGCTAAATGATAATGGCCTTATTACATCAAAATATAACCCAAAATAAATCAAATAAAACTTAATAAGAAAAATCTAAAAATGCTGGTGTAACAGACCGAATCTGGCCCTAATCGGAACGGTGGTTTCGGGACCACGAATCCGAGCCCGAGAAATATTTAAATATTATATTTAGTGTTTATTATATATGAATTTATATGTGTGAAAGTTTCGTAGAAAAATTTTATCGTTTAAGTATTGAATTTGATAAAAAGGACTTAATCGCGTAAAAGGTAAAAGTGGCATACTAAAGTGTAATGTGCTAATTTGAGCATGGCTTTTTAATAGGAAGTATTGAAAGGGTAAATAACCCATTTTAAGAGTTAGTGGCCGGCCATGGACAAGTTTGTCCTTAAGTTAAAATGTTTAGTTATTTTAATTATAAGGTTAGTTTAGTAATTTGGTAATTATTTATTATATGTTAAAATAACCAAGAAAAGAAAGCCATCATCTTTTGACTCATCCATGGCCGAATGTGGAGGAAGAAAATAAGCTTTAGATTCTTTGAAATTTTGGCACTTTGAAGCCAAAATTCAAGGTGAGTTTTAGTTAGTTTTCGATAAATTTTACGTTTTTGAGATCGTTACTTGAGCAACCGTAGGTGACCCATGTTAAAATTTTTGAATCTAAGCATGTTTGATGTTCGGCTATTGATAGGTTTATATGGTTTTTGATGTTTGATGATGTTAGATAAAAGATAAGTTAAAAAAATTAGTATATTATGTATTGGAAGTTTTGAAGAATTTTTGTTTTTAGGGCCAAATTGTAAAAATGAAATTTTAAGGGGGTTTATTTGCAAAATAAGTGAAATGTGAGGGCTTGTAAAGTCCCTAGGAATATTCGACCCTTGTATAGTCTTAGCTAATTTGGTGTATTTTGTGTGTTATGCAAATAGGACTAAATTTCAAAGTTGTGAAATATTAGGGGTAAAATAGTAATTTGCCCATTTATGTGCTTAGGGACTAAATTGAGATGAAATGTACTTGAATGAGCTAAATTTTAATGTGTTTTAGATCAAGAACAAAGAAAAACGGATTTAGATCGAGGAAAGACGAAGGTTCTCGAATAGCCGATTTGCACGGTCTATCGACAACCGAGGTATGTCCTTAAGCAAGTATTGGTTACAGAATTAATTATGAACGTATTAAATGATAATTTTCGATAAATTTGAGTATAGAATCTTGTGTTAGCCTGAATGTAAAAGTATTAGAATGGATTGGTTGAAATTTTATTCAATGTGATGTGAATAAGTGTTTTGGTTTGCTATATAATAAAATATGTGAATTATAAGTGGTGGTGAATTTAGCACAATGAAATGTGAAATGAAAGATTAACTATATTTATTTGGGCTTTAATGCCTTGCGTGCTTCGTCTTGTGATTTATTTTGGGCTTTAATGCCTAGCGAGCTTCGTCTTTGATTTATTTTGGGCTTTAATGCCTAGCGTTCGCTTTATTTATTTGGGCTTTAATGCTAGGCTTGATGTGATGTTTTACAAAGGAGAAATTGAATTTTGTTCAAGGTAAACCGTAGCTAATGTATCTAGTTAAAAGTTCAGGTAAGCAAGAAAGGTATGTTATGTTTAATGTTACTCGAGACGAGTTAACATTATGAGAACAGTGTTATGTACATTTGAGATTATGATTGATGGGCATGAGTATTATATGATTGAATTTGAGCTTGAATGTACTATTATGGAGATTCGGTTTTCAAATAGAAATGTTAAGAATGAAAGAAATTTTAGTACGATAACATGGTTGATATGAATGCTGTACTTATACGATTTGGAGCATGTAATTCTTGTAATATACTTATTTTGTGCTTCGAAGAGATACAGGTTTATGGAAATGAAGTACAATTACTTAAGTTAATGAACTATTAGTATTCGGCCCTGTAGAAACCAATATATTTAAATATATATGTGCAATGTCATAAGTTGAATGATTTAAATGTTTAAGTGTTTGAACGTTATATTATCATGAGCTTGGGACTTACTAAGTTAGTAAACTTATATGTGTCAAATGTTCTCCTCTATTTTATAGATTAGGTTCAGGCTACAAGCTCAACGGGATCGTCAAGAAAGTCGACCACACTATCAATCTAATTTGGTACTCTTTCATTTTGGTTTTCGGATAGAGGCATGTATAGGAAAGACTTTGACTTTGTTTTGTTGAAAACTTTTTGTTCATGTATATAATAGCCATGCGAATATGGCTAAATTTTGATTAAGTATGTTTATCATGCTTTTGATATAATAGTCGGTTTATATCGTTAATGTTTGTGCAAATTCAATCAAGGTTTAATTTGAATATGGTAAAGAAATATATGTTTGTGAAGTGAACATTTGAGTTGGGTAATGTGGTATGAATAATCAATTGTATACTTGATTATATTGAACCATAGTTGTGTTTTGTTCATAGGTTAATAATGTTAGGATTTCATGTGAGTGTTCGAAGTATAAGTTAAATTTATATAAATTATTATGATGCATGGATATCATGAACTGTAGGTGGGTATATTCAGTTATAATCTAGGTACATATCGTATACACATATATGGATAGATATATATGTATATAGGTTAGTCATGACATATAGGCGTGATGTGTTTAGTTGTGTTATATCCATTATTAAATGTGCATGTTTTGCTTAAATGTGAAAGGTAAAAATAAATCTCATAAGTTATGTATTCGGCAATACATGGTATTGAGTAGAAAATATATATATGGTTTTGGATTTCATTTGTACATGGCTAATAAAGATTATATGCTCGGTTTGAATGTGTCATTATAATGATAAGCTCATGATTAAAGTATGTATTTTAAGGCAAATTGTGTGACCTTAAGATATGTATAATGGTCGGAATAAATGATATATATAATTGAAATGAATTCAATTGAACTGTGAGACATGATTTGTATATTAGGTATGACTAAACATTTAAGACTAATATTTAATTAGTAAAATGTTATATACATATATATATATATGCATTTATGGATAAGTTCTATGTGATTATGTGAATGTATGAAAGTGTATTTTCTTTGAAAATGCCTTGTAAACCTAATTAGGCGACGGATTTGGGTTAGGGTGTTACATTTATTGGTATCGAGCTACGGTTTAGTCGATTCTAGGACTACCGTAGTAATGTAAGAGTCTAGCTATACATGCCTTTGAATTTTATATGTGATAGTGTGGTGACTTGACAATTTCAATTGTATTTTATATAGTAAATGGATTTCGATCCCGATAGAGTCAGAATGATGATGTGGAGAGTGTTGCGCTAGTCTCGCACATGGATCGGCTCATTAGACTCTCAACCGATTCACGGGTAACCACGAGGAGAGGTTAAACAAGCCTTCTACCAAATGATGAATGAATGGTTTACCCAGTTTGTTCGAATAATTTGGTGTACAACAACCTCCACCCTCGAATAATCCAACTCGGTACCTTGAACCCCGATGATAGATCCAATAAGATCTAGTAGGCCTCCATTGATAAAATCAAGAAATTTAGGTAGAGGAATTCAAGACTAATGATGATGATGATGCGAGCGAAATGAAATGTGGCTTGATAACACTATTCGGTACTTGATGAGCTATCCTACACTCCATTTAATGTTTGAAATGTGCTATATCTTTACTTGGGACCGCCTATCACCGGTGGAATACACTAGTATCGATGGTTCTAAAAGAAAAGTGACATGGGATTTCTTCGAATGAATTCAGCAAGAAATATATCAGTTAGAGGTTCATCGACCAGAAACAAAAAGAATTTCTTGAACTGAAACAGGGAAAATGACCGTGACTGAATATGAGCGAAAATTTGTTAGATTGAGCCGATATGCTCGGGAGTGTGTATCAACCGAAGCCATTATGTGCAAAAGGTTTGAAGACGGTTTGAATGAAGATTTAAAGTTGCTAGTTGGCATTCTTGAGATCAAAGAGTTTGTGACACTAGTCGAGCAAGCTTGCAAAGTCAAGAGCTTGGGAAAGAGAAAAGAAAGGTGAGGCAGAAGCTAGAGACACTCGTAAAAGACCGTCGGTGGGATCTCCATTCCACATCTAAGAAGTTTAGAGATGACTTCACCAGACATAAAGCTACTTGATTCACCTAGACATGATCGACCTTGATGGGCTCCGAGCCACCTCGATGGCCGATGTTGATAACGTTCCACGAATCGAGTTGAATGCAAACATTGTGGAAAATGGCATTACGGGAGTTGTAGAGTTCGTGATCGGTCTTGCTTTAAATGTGGATCCTCGGACCATTTTATTCGAGAGTGTCCGATGTTAGGTGAAAGAATACGGTGCGAGAACTCTAGACCCAAGCGATTGCATCGACCGCAGGCGGACCACCCAGGCATTACGCAATGTAGGTGGTAGTGAGAGGGATGAAGAACACATCGATTCGATCGAGGCTAGAGCTCCAGCTAGAGCTTATGTTACTCGAGCTAGGAGGATGCTACTTCTCGGATGTTATTACAGTACATTCACCCTTTATGATACTACCGTGATTGCATTGATTGATCTGGTTCGACCCATTCATATGTATGTGAAACTACGGTATTGATAAGACTCGCCATTGAGTCTCTGAGTTTGTGATTCAGCGTATCCAACCCTTTGGGTAGATGTGTGTTTGTTAATAAAGTGTGTAAAAGTTGCCCATTGATGATTCGAGATTTTTGCTTCCCAGTCAATTTAATGCTATTGCCTTTCGATGAGTTTGATATAATTTTGGGATGGATGGTTAACTTCGCATGATGCGGTGGTGAATTGCAAAACAAAGCTTATTGATTTGAGACATCGAGCGGTGAGATCATTAGAATTGAATCTAGTGATTTAAGTGGGTTTCCTACAGCTTATATCCTCGATGTTAGCCCTAAGTATGTGAGAAAAGGTGCGAAGCTTATTTGGCTTATGTCTTGGATAATAAATTGTCGAGAAATGATTGAATCTGTCTGATTGTATGTGAATACCGGATGTGTTCCTCAAGAACTACCGGTTTACCCCAAAGACGAGAGATTAAATTTGGCATTGAATTAGCATTGGGAACGACTCGATCTCAATAGCTCCTTATCGGATGGCACCTCTTGAGCTAAAATAGTTGAAAGCACGGTTGCAAGGGTTAATGATAGGGCTTTGCACGACCAAGTTTCTCTTCTTGGGTGCACCATTTCTTTTGTGAGAAAGAAAGATGGAATGATGCGAATGTGTATTGATTATCGGCAATGAATAAGGTAACTATAAAGAATAAGTGCCGTTACCTCAGTTGATGATTTGTTTGATTAGTTAAAAGGGCTTGATATTTTCAAGATAGATTTGAGATCGGGTTATTATCGATTCTTAGTCGAGATACGGATGTGCCAAAGACGCATTTGGACGAGGTACGAACATTTTGAGTTTTTGGTTATGCCTTTTGGGCTTACTAATGCACTCATTGTTTTATGGATTTGATGAATCGGGTTTTAGGCGCTTTTGGATCGATTTGTGGTAGTGTTTATTGATGATATATTGATCTACTCCAAAGATGAAATTGAACATACTGAGCATTTGAGATTAGTGCTACAAACTTTGAGAAATCAGCAGTTGTATGCGAAGTTTAGTAAGTGTGAGTTCTGGATGAAAGAGGTCAGCTTTTTGGGACATGTTGTTTCAGCATCAGGCATTCGAGTCGATCCGAATAAAATCTCGGCTATACTTGATTGGAAGCCACCGAAAAATGTTTTCGAGATTCGAAGCTTTCTAGGACTTGCGGGTTACTATCGACGATTTGTGAAAGGTTTTTCTATGATAGCTACCCCGTTGACCAAGTTATTGCAGAAAGATGTCAGGTTCGAGTGGTCAGAAAAGTGTCAGAAAAGTTTTGATTAGCTGAAAGCCCTTTTGACAGAAGCTCTAGTATTAGTTCAGCCTGAATTGGGTAAAGAATTTATTGTTTATTCTGATGCTTCTTTAAATGGTTTGGGTTGCATTTTGATGCAGGAAGGCAAAGTTGTAGCCTACGCTTCAAGACAATTGAAGCCACATGAAAGAAATTACCCGACGCATGACTTAGAACTTGTAGCCATTGTTTTCGCATTGAAAATTTGGCATCACTATTTATTTGGCGAAAAATGTCACATTTATTCAGATCATAAAAGTTTAAAGTATTTAATGACTTAGAAAGATCTAAATTTGAGACAACACAGATGGTTAGAATTGTTGAAAGACTATGAGTTGGTGATTGACTACCATCCGGAAAAGCTAACATTGTTGCGGATCGTTAAGTCAAAAATCATTGTTTACTCTTCGTGCAATGAGCATACGATAGCTATGTCGGTGATGGTTCGATCATAGCCGAGTTACAAGCAAGACCGATGTTTATCTAGCAAATTTGTGATGCATGAAAAGTTGACAAGGATTTGAGTGCTAGTCGAAGTCGATTGTGAAAAGGTGCGAAATCGATTTTCGATTGATGCAAATGACTGCTTGAATTTTAAAAGTCGAATGTGTGTTCAAGAACTCGATTTGATCTGATGATGATTCGAGTGAAGCCCATAGTGGTGGATTATCAATACATCCGAGTAGCACAAAGATGTATAATGATTTGAAACAGATTCTATTGGTGGTAGGGCATGAAGCGGGATATATCTGAATTTGTTTGAAATGCTTAATTTGTCGACAAGTAAAAGTTGAACATCAAGTGCCATCCGGACTACTTGACCAATCATGATACCGAATGGAAATGGGATAGAATTTTCATGGATTTTGTATCCGGTCTTCCTATGACACCGAGTAAGAAAGATGCCGTCGGGTTATAGTTGATAGACTGACTAAATCGACTTATTTTGTGCTTGGTTCGTATAGACTTTTCACTATATAAACTTGTTGAATTGTATGTATCGCAGATTGTGAGATTGCATGGGTACCGAGTTCCATTGTTTGAGACGAGACCCGAGATTTACATCGCGGTTTTGGAAGAAGTTGCAAGATTCCTTAGGTACTAAAGCGCATTTTAGTATGACCTTTCATCCGCAGAAGATGGATGGTCATCGAGCGAACTATTCAGATACTTGAGGACATGTTGAGATGTTGCGTTCTCGAGTTTGAAGGTGCGTGGGAAAGATATTTACCTCTGATTGAATTTGCCTATAACAACAGTTTTCAATCTAGTATCAAAATGGCGCCCTATGAAGCCTTGTATGGGCGAAAGTGTCGAACACCATTATACTGGACTGAGCTCAGCGAGAATAAGATACACGGGGTTGATTTGATTAAAGAAACTGAACAGAAAGTAGCTATTATTAGAGACAATTTGAAAGCTGCTTCGGATCGTCAAAAGTCTTATCTTGATTTGAAATGTAAAGACATTGAATTTCGGTCGAGATCGAGTATTTTAAAGGTTTCTCCGTGGAAGAAAGTACTCCGTTTTGGTAGGAAGGCAAGTTAAGCCCGAGGTTCATCGGATCGTATGAAATCATTGAGCGTGTTGGGCCTATTGCTTATAGGTTGAAACTACCCTCGAATTAGAAAAGATACGATGTATTTCACGTTTCTATGCTTCGTGAATCTGATCGAGATCCGTCACATGTGATTGCTCTATCGAAATTGATATCCAACCCGATATGACGTATGAGGAAAAACCGATCCGTATTTTAGCTCGGAAATGAAAGAGTTAAGAAACAAAAGGATTTCCTTAGTGAAAGTACTTTGGAATCGGCACGGAGTTGAAGAGGCTACGTAGGAGCCTGAGGATTCAATGAGGCAATAATATCCGACGTTATTTAACGGTAAGAATTTTCGGGGACGAAAATCTTTAAGGGGGGAGAGTTGTAACAGACCGAATCTGACCCTAATCGGAACGGTGGTTTTGGGACCATGAATCTGAGCCCGAGAAATATTTAAATATTATATTTAGTGTTTATTATATATGAATTTATATGTGTGAAAGTTTCGTAGAAAAATTTTATCGTTTAAGTATTGAATTTGATAAAAAGGACTTAATCGCATAAAAGGTAAAAGTGGCATACTAAAGTGTAATGTGCTAATTTGAGCATGGCTTTTTAATAGGAAGTATTGAAAGGGTAAATAACCCATTTTAAGAGTTAGTGGCCGGCCATGGACAAGTTTGTCCTTAAGTTAAAATGTTTAGTTATTTTAATTATAAGGTTAGTTTAGTAATTTGGTAATTATTTATTATATGTTAAAATAACCAAGAAAAGAAAGCCATCATCTTTTGACTCATCCATGGCCGAATGTGGAGGAAGAAAATAAGATTTAGATTCTTTGAAATTTCGGCACTTTGAAGCCAAAATTCAAGGTGAGTTTTAGTTAGTTTTCGATAAATTTTACATTTTGAGATCGTTGCTTGAACGATGGTGACCCATGTTAAAATTTTTGAATCTAAGTATGTTTGATGTTCGCTATTGATAGGTTTATATGGTTTTGATGTTTGATGATGTTAGATAAAAGATAAGTTAAAAAATTAGTATATTATGTATTGGAAGTTTTGAAGAATTTTTGTTTTTAGGGCCAAATTGTAAAAATGAAATTTTAGGGGGGTTTATTTGCAAAATAAGTGAAATGTGAGGGCTTGTAAAGTCCCTAGGAATATTCAGCCCTTGTATAGTCTTAGCTAATTTGGTGTATTTTGTGTGTTATGCAAATAGGACTAAATTTCAAAGTTGTGAAATATTAGGGGTAAAATAGTAATTTGCCCATTTATGTGCTTAGGGACTAAATTGAGATGAAATGTACTTGAATGAGCTAAATTTTAATGTGTTTTAGATCAAGAGCAAAGAAAAACGGATTTAGATCGGGGAAAGACGAAGGTTCTCGAATAGCCGATTTGCACAGTCTATCGACAACCGAGGTAAGTCCTTAAGCAAGTATTGGTTCTGAAATTAATTATGAACGTATTAAATGATAATTTTGATAAATTTGAGTATAGAATCTTGTGTTAGCCGAATGTAAAAGTATTAGAATGGATTGGTTGAAATTTTATTCAATGTGATGTGAATAAGTGTTTTTGGTTTGCTATATGATAAAATATGTGAATTATAAGTGGTGGTGAATTTAGCACAATGAAATGTGAAATGAAAGATTAACTATATTTATTTCGGGCTTTAATGCCTAGCAGGCTTCATGCCGGTGATTTATTTTGGGCTTTAATGCCTAGCAAGCTTCGTGTCGGTGATTTATTTCGAGCTTTAATGCTAGCGAGCTTCGTCTTTTGATTTATTTGAGCTTTAATGCCTAGCGTGCTTTATCTTGGGTGATGTGTTTTACAAAGGAGAAATCAATTTTGTTCAAGGTAAACCGTAGCTAATGTATCTAGTTAAAGTTTCGGTAAGCAAGAAAGGTATGTTATGTTTAATGTTACTCGAGGCGAGTTAACATTATGAAACGATGTTATGTACATTTGAGATTATGATTGATGTGCATGAGTATTATATGATTGAATTTGAGCTTGAATGTACTATTATGGAATTCGGTTTTCAAATAGAAATGCTAAGAGTGAAAGAAATTTTAGTACAATAACATGGTTGATATGAATCTTTGTACTTATACGATTTGGAGCATGTAATTCTTGTAATATACTTATTTTGTGCTTCAAAGAGATACAGGTTTATGGAAATGAAGTACAATTACTTAAGTTAATGAACTATTAGTATTCGCCCCTGAGAAACCAATATATTTAAATATATATGTGCAATGTCATAAGTTGAATGATTTAAATGTTTAAGTGTTTGAGCGTTATATTATCATGAGCTTGGGACTTACTAAGTTAGTAAACTTATATGTGTGAAATGTTCTCCTCTTTTTATAGATTAGGTTCAGGGCTACAAGCTCAACGGATCGTCAAGAAAGTCGACCACACTATCAATCTAATTTGGTACTCTTTCATTTTGGTTTTGGATAGAGGCATGTATAGGAAAGACTTTGACTTTGTTTTGTTGAAAACTTTTTGTTCATGTATATAATAGCCATGCAAATATGGCTAAATTTTCGATTAAGTATGTTTATCATGCTTTTGATATAATAGTCGGTTTATATCGTTAATGTTTGTGCAAATTCAATCAAGGTTTAATTGAATATGGTAAGGAAATATATGTTTGTGAAGTGAACATTTGAGTTGGGTAATGTGGTATGAATAATCAATTGTATACTTGATTATATTGAACCATAGTTGTGTTTTGTTCATAGGTTAATAATGTTAGGATTTCATGTGAGTGTTCGAAGTATAAGTTAAATTTATATAAATTATTATGATGCATGGATATCATGAACTGAAGGTGGGTATATTCGGTTATAATCTAGGTACATATCGTATACACATATATGGATAGATATATATGTATATAGGTTAGTCATGACATATAGGCGTGATGTGTTTAGTTGTGTTATATCCATTATTAAATGTGCATGTTTTGCTTAAATGTGAAAGGTAAAATAAATCTCATAAGTTATGTATTCGCAATACATGGTATTGAGTAGAAAATATATATATGGTTTTGGATTTCATTTGTACATGGCTAATAAAGATTATATGCTCGGTTTGAATGTGTCATTATAATGATAAGCTCATGATTAAAGTATGTATTTTAAGGCAAATTGTGTGACCTTAAGATATGTATAATGGTCGAATAAATGATATATATAATTGAAATGAATTCAATTGAACTATGAGACATGATTTGTATATTAGGTATGACTAAACATTTAAGACTAATATTTAATTAGTAAAATGTTATATATATATATATATATGCATTTATGGATAAGTTCTATGTGATTATGTGAATGTATGAAAGTGTATTTTCTTTGAAAATGCCTCGTAACCCTAATTGACGACAATTTGGGTTAGGGTGTTACAATGAAATGAGCATAGCCACCCCTAAGTCCCTGCCGACCCGGTCCATTTACTGGGTATCACCTGCAAAATGTTAGCCCACGAAGGGTGAGTCAACAGACTCAGTGTGTAACGGCCATCATAGATTCCCAATCGATAAAACATATTATATCACATATATTAATCATAGGCAATGATGCAACCCAAACCCACCTAGATATCCATCCTCTACACATCACCCATACCTACCAATCACACCGTGGGGATTACTAAATCGACCCTCCATCCGCTACACACCATCGAAGGCAGTCACTGCAGTCAACTGCTCATCGCCCTTATAATTGTGGCATAGCCACCACATAACATGACAGAGTCACCGGATTCATATTATGTGACATAGGTCACCAGATAATGTGGTAAAAACCACTAAAACACTTCCCCTTTATCATTATCACCCATATGCCCATGCAACATACAAGTCATATAGATATCATGCAATCTACCTTACCCCATGGCCATAACAAACTTTCTCATATTTTCATAGCAATGCTCATAAACATTATTAACGAGTAATATGGGGTACATACCTGATTACACTGCACCATTAAATGGTACTCTTAGCCTATTCATTCATTGCCTTATTAACATATACATAATCATTATTATTATTAAACGGGAATTTAGGGTGGGTTACACACCTGGTTACTAACACGATTACTGAATCCTGAAAATCTCGATCTCATGCACTAGATCCCCTTTCCTATATTCGGCCAACACTAAGAACATTAACAAAGAGGCCATTCGGCTATATAGCAAATCCTGAAGGGTTAACGCAACCATAATCCTTACCTTGATGCCGATTTGGTTACCAATTCGAATCCCAAAACTATGTGATAAGCCTTCCTTGAAATCGGCCAAACACTAATATACTTAAAAGGTTAGCTTTCGGCTTTTCAGATAACTAAGAGACGAATTGAATCGATCTGAAACCTTACCAGCGACTTACGAAAACTATTGATTAGGGAAAAGATGATTCCGATCTCTTGCTTCAAAATCCGGAGATCCTAAAAGAAACCAATTGCATGGTTGATTAAAAGTCAAGACAAATCTGAAATTGACTTTTGTCCTACACATGTCGACAGAGAAGAAATAAGGGAGAATAGCGGAGATTCGGTCATGACAGACTTACCTATTCCAAACCGATTAGAGAAGAAAGCAAAGGAGATCTCTGCTTGGTTGATATTCGACCAAAAACTGAGAAGAAAAGGAGATTAAGAGATTTTGGCAATGGCTTTAGGAAAAACTATGGAGATTCGGCCAAAGTGAAAGGAGAGAATAGGAGAAAAATAAATGGTATTCGGCTTTGGTTTAGAGAAAAGGGATGAAGGGAGTTTCGGCAATAATGAAAAAGAAGAAGAAGATTTTAGGCTTTAGCAGAATAAAAGGAGAAGAGAAGATGCACACTTTCACTTTCGGTTTTGGTCAAAAGAGAAGAAAAGAATTTCGGCACTAACTCCCTATACATGACCGAATAAGCCCCTCTCCAATGTCCTTCTACCAGCCAACTCTTCTTCTCTCCACCCAATCCCCCTTTTCACTCCTACTTAGCCAAATCTTTAAGCTTTTGACCCAATCTACACTTTATCCATGAAGTGTCCTTGTGCCGTCCATCACTGCATCTCCTTACTGAAAAATAATAGCTCAAAAATGCTTCCCTTGCTGCTCGAACCTAGGCCCCTTTACACTCCCTGTGGTGTCACCTTACAAGGCCCTAAGTGGTGCCTCTTTGCCACCTTACCAACTTAGTTCTTGTGTCCTAAGCCACACAATAAACTCCTTAAGGCCTATCTCCCTTAGTTCCCCTTTTTAGGCTTAAAAATCAGATATTTTTCTAAGGCTTGTACCTACAACCCAAGGTTCCTGAAGCCCTAAAACAAATTCAAAACACACTTAAGCATGCAATCACATTCATTCAAGTGAAATGCATAACCCCTAAATCCGGATATTACAACAGATGGCCGCTTACGTTCATCTGGGACTGGTGGGAATACGTGTCTCCACATGTTGTACATGTTTTCTATTTTATACACTTCATCGACATAGCTTATGGAATCTAGACAGAGATTCTGACAAGCCGCAAGTACATGAGCGCATGGATAACGAAGTGCATCAAATATCCCACAGTCGCAGGTCCTATTTTTCAAGTTACATGATATTACCCGCCAACAATACCTTGGTTCGGTCTGTCAAACTCAGTCACATGAAACCATAGGTTGTCGCGACTGTGACACGCACTGTGTGCATGGTGTTGGCCTGTGCCTCCCCCTTGTTAATTTCTTACAATACCTTCGTGCACCATACGTGGCCTCCTTGCATTTGGCCTTATAACTCGCTACTCGCTTCAGAAATAGTGCCGCTAAACGAAAATATGTCTCTCGCACAACCGATGTTATCGGTAAATAACGCGTTCCTTTTAGAATAGAATTTATGCATTCGGCCAGGTTTGAGGTCATATGACCATATCGTAGGCCGTCATCGTATGCTTGTGTCCACTATTCGAAAGGTATATTGCGTAGGTAGTGTGCGTCTTCTTCATTAACCGAGTGCAAACTTGCCAAAATCTCGTGAAAACTGTCCTTATTGGTCTCGTACCCTGCCAATATAAGTTGATAGCGAATATTACATACCACTCTTCAATTAAGAATAAATTGAATATTATAAACGAAATTATATTAATAGATATTACATACCCATGTTGGTCACTTGTCGTCATTTACTTGTAGATCGATGTTGCCCGTGGTAGTTGGACGCAACATGCCTTAGGAAATATCGATGGTGTGTGCGATGCCACAGGCTTCCCTGTCGCTCTATTGTGGTTAGTATTCCAGGGCCCCGATCCGATATAACGCATATATCAGGTTGGGGGCAGACATGCCTCCTTAACCTAGATAGAAAGAAATCACAGTCATCACTTGGCTCCCCCGGTGTTATTGCAAACTCAATTGGAAGGATTCTCCCATTGCCATCCTGTACCACAACTAGCAATAGCCAATGTGTATATCTACCATACATAAAGGTACCGTCAATTTGTACTAATGGCTTGCAGTATTGAAATGCGTCTTGAAATTGCTTAAATGTCCAGAACAAACGCTTGAACACTTGGCATCCATAGAAATTGATCGTTGTAGTACGCCGGTTCCGCTTCAAGGTCTGTTATGCTGTCTGAGACATATCTCTCCAGCACCTGACACCACTGCCACAATTCATTATATGAACCGACCATGCAACTTTTCCAACTCCTTCTGCTTAGCTATCCAAGTTTTCCGGTAAGAAGGCGTGTACCCCAATTGGCTACGAATATTTCCAATTAAGGGCGGCACTGTAGTCTTGGGATCCGCCTTCACCGATGATATTATTAAGTCAGCCAACATTTCTGAATCCATCTTCGGATGATCTTGTGAAACACCTATCAACGAAGTACGTTAAATAATGCAACATTACGTAATATCAGTATTATTCAAAAACCTTAAACACCTAGTGATACTGTACCTGCAAGACATGTATGTGGACCTTCGTACTTTTTAATCTCCTACAAGCTTGTCCTTTTCCTCAATGAGGCCATGATTTTTCGTGAACATGCACCATATTGCACTGCATACTTGGCCTCGAACTTATCGAGTTTGGATTTAACCACGTTGTAGTTAACCCCGTTCTTGATGCTATATTGTTTCAATGCACCAAGAAAACTATCCTTGTTGGAAAACTCTTTACCAACTTCTAACTCGCCCGAATCCAACGACGAACTTGTACGGTCACGCAATTTGTATGGTAGTTTAGGAAACTCCAATGCATCATCTTGAGATAGATCAACATTATGCATGTGGGCTGGAGGCGAGTACGCCTTGAATCGCGGATCTTCTTCTTTTTCATCTGAACTGCCTTCAACATCTTCAGGTACGGTTGGAACAGGCTCTGGTTTAGAAAATAATGTAACTTCTGCACCATCGGGGCCGGGCTCTCCTCATCATTCGACCTACCATCATCTGCAATGAACGAGGGCCCCTCGCCGGTGGATGTCGTGGGGAGTACATTATCCCTTCTTAAATAAATTTCATAACGTTCCCAATCATATGTGGACTGCCAACCACCAGAAGTTGATGACGTTCCCCAATATGTATTTCTAGCATCGAACGAAGGAAGGATATACATGTCCCATCCACCAATCGAGTGTTGTGCAGGGGTTGTGTTTTCTATACTACCACCAAACACGGACACTTCCGTATTCTACCTCTCACTAACTATAACACCCTTCACCCATAGCCGTCACCAGATTAGGGCTATAGGGCATTACTAAGCATAGCACATGACATAACAAATATTTACTGATCGTAAGGTAAAAACAAATGCATTATGAATAATGCATTTTCAAATCATACTTAAACATCCATATACCAAATTCACATTTAAGCTTCATTCATCAAATAACAAAGGTTACTATTCATTTGGTCAGACAATATACCTTAGCCGAATATGCAGTGACTATAATTACTTACTAAAACAAAATATCCATTACCAAAACTAAGCATACATATATGTTTTCACATAAACTTTATTTAACTGAATTCAAAATATACCTATTTTAAACATCCAAACAAAATATGGATCAATTCATTTATAAAATAAAAACCGATTCAACCAAAAACCAAATATAACATCAATAATTCGAAACACTTAAATGTGAACATTATACACATATACATTTGCAAACCAAGCCAAATATGTCAATCCTAAGTACCTAACCTATGATTTCATCATTTGACCAAATAGACAATTTACCATATAAATGATCTTCAAGTTAAAATTCATGTTACAAATTATTCACCTCAAAAGTATGATATTATCAATCCATAAACCAAACTTATTCAAGTACACATATGTCAAATTTCCAAAAGCACAACTTATATGACTTTAACAGATACTTCATATTAAAACATATATATATATATATATATATATTGTAATATCTGGGAATTAGGGCTTGTGCATAATTGCTAAATTGTATGAAATAGCATGCCTAAGTGTGTTTGAATGTGTTATATGAATTTTTGAGAACCTTAGAGAGAAGGAAAATGCCTCAGAAAATATTTGATTTTAAGTTTTAAAGGGGAGCTAAGCCTGATAGGCCTTAAAAGAAGTTGTAGGGGAAATTGGACATAAGATTGGGCTTGGAAAAGTGGCAAGGAGGCGCCACTTAGGGCCTTAGTAAGTGACGCCACAAGCAAGGGGAAAGGGTCTTGGTTTGAGCAGCAAGGGACGTAAAGACGAGTTTTATTTTGCAGCTAAGATGGGCAGTGGTGGATGGCATGGGGAGACTGATTGGATAAGCTTTAGATATGGTCTAATTCCTTTTCAAATTTGGCTAATATGGAAGGATAAGTGTTGGATTATTTCAATTATTTTGAATGGGTGATAAAGAGAAAAATAAGGAGGAAAAAGTGGGATTTGAGAAGGGGGTGTGTGTTGGCCGGCCAAGGGACTCTTTTGGTGGTATTTTCGGCCAAAGAGGGGAGAGTGAGGCCATTTGTTTTCTTTTCTTTCCAATTGAGCCTATGTCAAAACTCTTTTCCTCTGTTGACTAAAAACTGAAAGCAACTCTTCTCTTCTTCTTTTATTTTGTCAAAGCCAAAGCTCCTTTATTTCTTTCCATTCTTGTTGAGGCCAAATCTCCATCATTAGCCTTCCCTTCTTCTTTTGCAAATTCACTCAAAGTCGAATATACCAATAACCCTAGCCGATTGTCCATTAAGACCCTAAAAGCCAAAACCTGTTGATCAACATCTAGCCTGTAGTCGAATCTCTCAGTGGTGTCAGGCAGGAGTGCTGTCGATTTCTGTAGTAAGGGTAAGATCAAATGCTATTCGATTTCCTTTCTTTTTCTTTTAGCCAAAACTTAAGAACTAATCCTATCAATGTACTTTGTCCGAAACTCTGAAGGAGGGTTTCAGGATTCTGCTATTGTCAACTACAAGGGAGGAGGCTGTCGGGATTTCAAGATCTAAGGTAAGCGAGTGTGGTTTTAGGCCAAAGGCCATTTTATTGTGTTTAAGAATTAGAACCGAATCTAACATATATCTATAGGGATCTCGACATCACCAAGAGCAAGTAGCAATTTGGATTTAAGATTACGCAAGGTAAGTGAACATGCACATTCGCCAAGGCCATATTTAGTGATTCGGATCTGCTCTTATCGTTCAAAAGTCGAAACTAACTAGTTAAGTGATTTAGTGTCTGGCCGATTGCAAGAGGGAACATCGCAAAGTTTCGGGATTTGAGTAGTAATCAAATCGGCTTCAAGGTAAGGATTTTGGGTTGTGATAATCCTTCAGGATTTGATTATTTAGCCGAATGGTTTCTTGCTAAAATGCTAAGTGTTGGCCGAATGTAGGAACTAAGGATCTAGAGTATTAGATCGGGATTTTCGGGATCTCAGTGAACTCGTTAAGTAAACCAGGTGTGTAGCCCTACACTATTCTCAATAGATTTATGGTACTAATATTCTGTTTATGTTAATGAGAATTTGGAAAAAAGTGGCTAAAGGTACCATATAATGGTACAGAGTACTCAGGTACGTAACCTTAACATTATGTTAACAAATGTTGTGAACATTTGGAATATGGCACATATGTGAATATTGATATGAACATGGAATAAGACATATAGCATGTTACTTGCATGATTTGTATGACATGGGGCATATGGGTGATTATGAAAAGAGGAAGTGATCTGGTGGTTTATACCACAATATCTGGTGACTCATGTCACATAATCTAAATGTGGTGACTTATGTCACATAATATCATCTGGTGACTTTGTCATAATTATCTGGTGGCTATGCCACGAATTTATAAGGGCTATGTGTAAGTCATCTGCAGCGACTGCCTTCGATGATGTGTAGCGGATGGAGGGTCGACTTAGTAGTCCCCACGGTGTGATGGTTGGTACGGGTGATGTGTAGTGGATGGTTATCTAGGTTTGGGTTCGGGATTACATCATTATCTATAATTGCTATAAATAATGTATGAACTGATATGCCTAAATCGTTGGGACTTTGTGTTGGTGGTTATACACTGAGTCCGTTTGACTCACCCCGTTGTGGGATATTTTTCAGGTGACACTCAGTAATGGACCGGGTCGGCAGGAGCTCAGTGGTGGCCATGCTTAGCTCGGAGTTATTTTATTTTTTTGTTTTCTTTATTTAAGTATTTTGGATTTATTTCGGGTGTTGCTATGATGTAATATGGCCATTCTTATTAACTGTTTTAAGTATGCATTTAAATTTGGGTTATTATGATAAGACCATTATTAAATCAAGACTAAATCACTTTTCTTTGAAATATAGGCAAACAACTAAATTTTTTGACACCTAAACAACACCGTTTCTAATTTGAACCCAACACAAATCAACTGTTCTTCAAATACACACAAATTTTTCCAAAGTAACAAGTAAAGTTTTGAATTGTTTTACTCAAGAAGCATGCCGGATCCGGTCAGGGCTTGTGGGCGGGTTTGGGGTGTTTCATATATACACACATATACTTGTGCATAACATGAACTCACATCACAACCATACTCATAATCCAAGCATGACATTCACACATAACACGATTAAGAACATTTAAGCATTAGGTCATTTGGCATTAAGATCAAGCCATTTTTGCATGGCTTATATTTACATCATCAAAATATTACCCAAGTAATTAACTAGCCTATACATGCCTTAAGTTCAAAATCCAAGCTTTTAAAATACCAAAGTAAGTCGATAGTGTGGTTGACTTCGATGACGATTCCCCAAGCTCGCAACTTCCAATCAAAATCTATAAAATAGAATAACAAAACACACAGAGTAAGCTAATTTAGCTTAGTAAGTCTTAAGCAAGCATAACAGATCAATTGAACATTCAATCAAATTAAACCAAACACTTTATAACATTGATATAATAACATAGCACATATAGACTATCATAGCTGAATGCTAATATCCTTACATAGCAAAACATTTATCATTATCTTACTTTAAATATAAAAACTTACCAAATGCACATAGTTCAATATATTCCCATATACAACCAATTAACAATTACCATGTACATATTAATCACACATAACGAATATATATATATAAATATATATACATCTATTAAACAATCACATGTATACAAATATATAATATCAACACAACATCATTTTATCCACATATCTAAGTAGTTTGAATATACAAGAACATTTATTTGTCAACTTACTTGCTCAATAAACATCACATATAATACGTGCATATATAAATACATACCTTTTGGCCGAATATAATCTAAATCATTTAAATAAGCTTTAAATTTCTCAATTTCCACCATAACTTGATCATTTCATAAGCATAAGCTTGTAATTTAAATCACCGGTATAAAACCTGCTAGGCATAAGCCTAAATCACACACCGGCATTAAGGCTGCTAGACCTGAGGTCTGATATTCAATCACCGACAATAAGCCTGCTAGGTATAAAGCCCAATTAAGTTCACCAGCCCAAGGCTTGTTAGGCTCACAGCCTGAATCACGATACTTTTAAGCTGTCTCATACAAATTATTTCATATATCAAATCTCATATACATTTCATAATCTTTATACGAGCATTCAAATAACATATCTCATTCGAACCACTTAAACACATTAAATCTTAAATAAAATCACATCTGGCTATTTAATAATATAGATATAAAATTTCCAAATCAGCATATACTAGGTTATGTACATAATTTACAATGTTTTATTGCTTAAAGACTTACCTCGGATATCGACGAACGATAAAAATCGGCTATTCGACTATTTTCGCTTTTCCTCGATCCAAGATCATTTTCTTTGGTTCTTGATCTAAACATGTTCAAATTAAGCTCATTCAAATATATTTTCATTCAATTTAGTCCAAAATAAATAAATGGCCAAATTACCATTTTGCCCCTAACATTTCATACTTTTTACAATTTAGTCCTATTTGCTCAAAACACAAAATACACAAAATTTGGCTACACACCTTAAGGGCCGAATATTCCTAGTCCTCATAAAAGTCCATACATTTCATTTATTTCACATTTTAGTCCCTCTAAAATTTATTTTTACCATTTAGTCCAACATACTCAATTTCATGAAAAATTCTAGAACAACACTTGTTAATCTATCCCATATAATTAATATTTCATCCTCAAACAACAAAAACAACAAGTTTTCATTAATGGAAACTCATGAAATACTCAATCGATTCAAAAATTTAGACATGGGCTAGTTAAAACACAAAGCAACCATCTTAAAAACGTAAAAATTATCAAAAATCGAGCTAATCTCATACCTTAATCAAGCTTGAATAATGCCAAACCCCTGAAGTGTTTTTCTTTCTTTTATTCTTTTTAGTTTTGGTAGGAGATGATGAACATTGATCATGTCAAACAGTTGAGTTTTAATATTTATAAAGAGTGATTGAACCTATAGACTAATTGTGACAACGATAGAGGTAAGTGCACCTATCGAACAGTAGTATAGCTTAGGCAAGAATATCTTATCGAATCCAAGGGAACCTAAAAGTACTACTACTCACTTTCTTTCTATTACTTAGCCTGAAATATGAAGTGATTGAATTATTAAACTAATGAAATACTTAGACTAAATGCAAAGACAAAAGAATGAATTGGAGAAAGACTTTAACAAAACTCAGTTGATGAAGACGATACCCTCAGAAAGAATCCACCTATGACTTCACTTATTATTTATTCCCTAAACCATATGATTTCTTTACTTAGCTTGATCCATGAGACTCCCTAACCTATATTAAACCCTCTCTCGAGGAGAATAACGTCTAACCTTAGGTTAATTAGTGGAACTCTCGTTCTTTTATAATAACCCCTAAGGAAGCAGCAAATCGATCAATGGATTCCCATATTAGGTTTCACCCTAATCTGGTAAAATCTCGTAACCTTATCTCTAGGCGCCCGATCAACTCTGCTCAATTATGCTAGATCTACTCTTAGGCAGGGTCTATTCCTCTTCCACCTAAGCACATCAGATTAAATTAAGCAACATAATTAAGAACAAATAAGTACTTCTCATATAAATTTAGAAATCAAATAACAAAATCCATCATAGGTTTCATCCCCTTCAGGTATCTGAAGGGTTTAGTTCATAACAAAGTAGGAAAACATCTCAAGAGAAAAGATAAAACAAAATATAAGAAATCCCTAAAACCCCCTGAAGGAATTAAAGGAGAGATCCTCCGTCTTGAATGGAGTTCCGGCTTCTTAAGATGGATCAACTGGCTATCTTCACGTGACTCCTTCAAAGATGAAAGGGCAAAAGCCTCTGCCAAAAAACTCCCCCTTTATGTCTGCATTGGGTCATTTATATAGGCTTTGGAATGCTATACTTGGCTCCTAAGTATCTCCTTCAAGTAGAATTACTATTAGGGTGTTGGAGTAGACTTAGGAGTATGTTTCTTTGGCTTCAAGCATCCAAATTCGAGTGAAATTGTGCTCTCCCGCGATTGTGTAAATCGTGGTTGGGCCATGTCTCAATTCTGTCCTTTTGGGCACGGTACTGTAAGTCCTGGATTGAGTAGTGCTTGGTCTGTCGATTTGGACACGACCATGTACATCACCAGGCACGTCCGTGTGAGAAATGGATGATGCACGGCCGTGTGTGATGGAGTTGAGGCCGTACTCTAGGTAATCACCGAGGCACGGTCATGTGGGCTTTGGGCCAGGCCGTGTTGATTTCCCGCTAAGGCCCAATTACTCCGTTTTAAGCCCGTTTTGTGTTCTTTTTATCCTCGGGTGCTTTCCTAAGTATAAACATAAAAAGAAAGGATTAAAAGCACCTTTTTTTTATAAAATCAAGGGCTAAATCATCCAAAAGCCTATTAAATATGGGGTTAAAATATGTTACTTTTACGGTTTATCAAATACCCCCACACTTTTGTCCTCAAGCAAAATTCTCAACTTACAATTAAAACGAACTTTCCATAATTCATAATTCCTATCGACAATGTCTCATCATAATTCATAGATAATTTATACAAGGATAATTCAACTTAAAGAACCCTAAAGATTCAATTACGATAAGTCATACTTTTATAGCATGAAAACATAGGTGTCTTCCCTTATCTAAGTGATTACCTTTAATTCAAAATCGACAAGGACTGACATCCTCACTAATGATTCACTCAAATCACTAGAAGTGTTTAAGGTTCAAGAATAAGCACTCTAAGTCGAACCTGAAAATTTAATCCTATAGGCTTGCCTGAAAATCAAGTCTCCACCACTGTATATGAGATGATACACAAATCAAAAGGTCTTTAATTAGGGTTGTAACAGGGCTTGGGTTAAAAGGTGTGGATACAAGCTGAATTAGAGGTTATAATCGAGATTGAATTGACTAATTACCTAATCTAAAAATAATGCACTAAATATGAATATTTACATTGAATGAAAACTAACAATATCTACTATTGATAAATACTTTATAACAAGAGTATTTTTATCACTTAAAATTTGATAATACATTAATACGAGCTTTTTATTCAACAATTGGAGTTTAAATGCTCTAAGCTCTTTTATATACTACTAATATTGAATATACTTGGATATTTTTTAAAGAACAAACTAAAAACAAACCTAATAGAAGGAACTTTGATAATTGAAATAACCTAAATCGACAATTGATCAAATCGATTCTCGATAGAGGGGCAGTGAAAGGAATGTTGATAACAAATATAAAGGGATTTTGGGTTAATATTAGTGGGTGAGTCAATAAAAAGGTTGTTAGGATTCAACGGGGTTCACTAGGGGTTAATTTGTATGGGTAGGCTTTTAGTGGATTGAGCAGGTTAAAACCTAGGTGCCTTTATCATCTCAAGATATCAAATCATTAATGTGGTCTCGACATGCATAAACGAGGCAAGTTCTAGAATAACAGTTCAAAGTTGACACATTCATAATCAATAAAGTGAGCGCGAAAAAGAATATATGCTCTATAAGGCTCAAAATCTCACACAAATTATGGGTGTTTTGACATCAATCCTTATAAATTTTGAACTTCAAGGTGATACTCAAATTCAGTTCAATGACCCATTAATTTTTTAATTTTTAGAAAGTAGACTTATCATGCTCGATTCTATAGTATTCTTCAAATTTAATGATCAATGCACAATTAACTATGACTTACTCTAAAACATATCAATAAAAATTATAAATTATTAGAAATTTCACCCTAATTAATAATATGAGAAAAATACTTAAGATCAAGACTAATTTTAAGGTTTTGAGAATTATGGAAAAAGTTAGGCACTATTACCCCCACACTTAAGGTGTACATTGCCCTCAATGTACAAAGATAGATAATGATAATTAGATGCCAAATCAAAGAGATAAGTGGGGAAAGTAATACTCCCTGAAATCTGGATGATCCCTAGCGTCTTTGGTGGCGGTGATGGTGTTTTCTATGGGCCTGCTGGAGTGGCTACCAAAAGCAATTTGCTAGATAAAGAAATTGGGTAGCCTGCGAAGATATAGTGAAGATATCTAGAGAAATAATAATACTATACTAATAATATAATTAAAGACTAAGAAAATAAAGAGAAGGAGACTAAGAAGAAAACTAAAATTTAAAGAAAAGTCTAATGGACTAAGAAGTCCTTATTAGTAGATGGTTCGTGAGGTGTGTATAATTTCTAAGGCTGCAGAGTGTTGGTGATGGTGGAAGTGGCGTGATTCCCTAACAGCCTTTAGAACCTAAAACCAAGAAACTTCTTACATTTCTTCGGCATAATTTTTATGTTGCTCAAGAGTCTTGGACCTTTTCTATGAACAGAGAAAAATTTGAAAAAGAGAAAGAAGAAAGAAGAAAGAAGATGGGAAAAAAAGGGAAAGGGCTGTAGGGATTTAAATAGGGTTTCAAATCGGGCACGTTCCCATGCCCGTGTGCCAAGGGTGTGTCGATTCACACGGCCTCCTCGCATGATCGTGTTGTGGAGTGTGTTGTTCTTCCATGCCCGTTTGTCGATTGGCATGCCCGTTTCTAGAAAGCCAGTATGTGAGCACGGTTGGAATGCACGGGAGTGGTCTGTCCATGCTCAATAAGTCAGTATCTTAGCACGATCGTGAGGCACGACCATGCTATTTTTATCGATGCCCGTGCTGTGGGTGGTTGGATCCGTGACGTTGGGGGTGGTTGGAATGACTTGCATGGCTCTGCTCTGTCAGTGTGATGGTTCTAGTGGTCCACACGGCCACGGGCACGGCGTGTGTAAGGCTGTGTGGCCTGAAAATCTACATTTTTGCGTTTTAAATATTGAGAGAAGAGAGAGAAGGAAAGAAAAAAGAAATTTTAAAGTAAATAGTGTTAGTGCTCGGGTTGCCTCCCGAGAAGCGCTCGTTTATAGTCTTAAGCTAGACTATCCTTGACTTTGAAAGTTTTAGGGAGGTTTAAAAGTTTGAATATTTTCCCTCTTACTGATAGTTTTATTTTCGTGACAAAGTTTAGGTCAAGAAGCGTTTACCTTGAAATTGCCGAATATTGGATTGCTTACCTCGACTATTTCGTGTGGGAGAATATCGTGTACATGAAGGAGTATTTCTTCCTTTTTGTTCATGTCTGTTGAAGTGATGTGAGGATTGCTTTTGTCTAATAGCACCTGGCCTCTTATTTTAAAGTGATTTGATGTCCCTATGAGCTTTTCTGGTGGTTCTATTGGTTTTACTTCATGTGGGTCTAGCTTTTCTTTGATATGTATCTTCTGCTCTTTTAAATTATCGATCTTACGGTTTAGTTTGTGGCGTGATTCTTCTGTGACGACTTGGTGGCTATGAGTTGGCTCAGGTTTGATGCATTGTGATGTTTCCTGCGATGAAGGTTAAACAATTTGGTTATCTATTGAAATGACGTTCTTATCTTCATCTTCTGTTGTTTCGGCTGAGTCGAGAGCTTGAAGATTGACCGACTCTTCTCCTACACGAAGTATGAGTTCACTTGTGGCAACATCAATTTTAGTTCTAGTAGTTGCTAGAAAAGGTCTTCCTAGAATTAAGGGAATTGAATTATCCTCATCCATGTCTAAAACAACAAAATCTACTGGGAAAACAAATTTATCAATTTTTACAAGCACATCTTCAATAATATCCCTAGGAATTCTAATAGTTTTATCAGCTAGTTGAATACTCATCCTAGTTTGTTTGGGCTTCCTTAGACCTAGTCGTTTAAACAATGTATAAGGCATGACATTGATACTTGCCCCTAGATCGGCTAACACATTATCAATAGTTAAACTAGCAATTAAACATGGAATCTTAAAACTCCTTCGATCTTTTAGTTTCAGTGGTAGTTTGTTTTGTAGCATTGCTGAGCAAGTTGCTTTCAATTCCATATGGTGCTCTTCATCTATTTTGCGTTTGTTCATTAAGAGCTGTCTTAAGAATTTCCTTGAATCGGGCATCTGAAAAAGAGCTTCAAGAAGAGGTAAGTTAATATGTAATTTCTTTAAAAGTTTTAGAAACTTACCAAATTATTCCTCTGGGTCCTCTTTTTTCAATGCTTTGGGATAAGGTATGCGAGGTTGGTATTCTTTGATGATCGGTTTTGTCTTTTCGTGAGCTACCTCTATTTTACCTTTTTCTTCCTTGGTTTCTTGTGCTGATGTGGGCTTGTCTACCTTTGTACCCTCTTGAGATGTGATGGCTTGGATTTGTTCTTTTGGGTTTATTTCTGTGTTACTTGGTAGACATCCTTGTTGACGTTCAGAAATCAGCTTTGTAAGATGTCCCACTGACCTAGTAAGTTCTCCAACTTGATTCTCGATCCCTTTGATCGATTTTTGTTGTTCATCACGTGTTGCTTCAGCCTTTTGGAGATGAGAATCTGTAGCTACAATGAATTTTGTCAGCATCTCTTCAAGGTTTGATTTCTTTTCCTGTGGATAGGGATGATTTTGGTAATTTGGAGTAGGTTGCTGCCATTGATTTCCTTGATTTCCTTGTCCTCCCCATGAAAAATTTGGGTGGTTCCTCCAACCTGCATTATAAGTGTTACTATAAGGATTATTATTAGATCAGAAATTGTTACCTATATAGTTTATGCCTTTCGGTTTACATTCTGGTTGGTAGGGTGGGTACTCGAATTGGTCACATTCCGCTTGCTTCGCATTGCATGACCGGATGTACCTATGAAGAACATAAATTATCAAGCTTTTTATTCATTAACTCCACAGTAATACAAACATTGTCACTTGCGTCTATGTTAAAAACTCCGGCTAGTTTTGTCGGTTTAGCTCTTGTAATCTGCCATTGATAGGTGTTCAATGACATCTCCTCAATAAAATCGTAAGCCACTTCAAGAGTTTTATTATTTAAAGTTTCACCAGCTTTCATGTCCAAACTTTTTACAATAGTGTGAATTCCCTAAACCATATGATTTCTTTACTTAGCTTGATCCGTGAGACTCCCTAACCTATATTAAACCCTCTCTCGAGGCGAATAACGTCTAACCTTAGGTTAATTAGTGGAACTCTCGTTCTTTTATAATAACCCCCTAAGGAAGCAGTAAATCGATCAATGGATTCCCATATTAGGTTTAACCCTAATCCAGCAAAATCTCGTAACCCTATCTCTAGGCGCCCGATCAACTCCGCTCAATTATGCTAGATCTACTCTTAGGCAGGGTCTATTCCTCCTCCACCTAAGCACATCAGATTAAATTAAGCAACATAATTAAGAACAAACTAAGTACTTCTCATATAAATTTAGAAATCAAATAACAAAATCCATCATAGGTTTCATCCCCTTCAGGTATCTGAAGGGTTTAGTTCATAACAAAGTAGGAAAACATCTTAAGAGAAAAGATAAAACAAAACATAAGAAATCCCTAAAACCCCCTAAAGGAATTAAAGGAGAGATCCTCCGTCTTAAATGGAGTTTCAGCTTCTTGAGATGGATCAACTGGCTATCTTCAAGTGACTCCCTAAAAGATGAAAGCTTTGGCAAAAGCCTCTGCCAAAAAGCTCGCCCTTTATGTCTGCCTTGGGTTGTTTATATATGTTTTGGAATGCTATACTTGGCTCCTAAGTATCTCCTTCAAGTAGAATTACTATTAGGGTGTTGGAGTAGACTTAGGAGTATGTTTCTTTGGCTTCAAGCATCCAAATCTGAGTGAAATTGCTCTCTCCTGCGGCAGGGGCACGGCTATGGCACACGCCCGTGTAAATCGTGGTTGGGCCATGTCTCGATTCTGTCATTTTGGGCACGGCCGTGTAAGTCTGGATTCAGGCCGTGCTTCAGGTCTGTCGATTTGGACACGGCCATGTAGATCACCAGGCATGTCCGTGTGAGAAATGGATGATGCATAGCCGTGCGTGATGGAGTTGAGGTCGTGCTTTAGGTAATCGCCGAGGCACGGTCGTGTGGGCTTTGGGCCAGGCCATGTTGATTTCCCGTTAAGGCCCAATTACTCTATTTTAAGCCCGTTTTGTGTTCTTTTTATCCTCGGGTGCTTTCCTGAGTATAAACATGAAAAGAAAGGATTAAAAGCACCTTTTTACATAAAATCAAGGGCTAAATCATCCAAAAGCCTATTAAATATGGGGTTAAAATATGTTACTTTTACAGTTTATTAAACATGCATGTGTTCTCTTTATTTTATGCTTTTATTTATTATAAGTTTATAATATAATATTTAATATATATAATATAACTTAACATATAAAATAACTTATAAATGCATTATAAAACCACATGTTGCCCTCCACTATCTTATAGAAATGGATAATTTACAACATAAGTCGTCTCCAATGTAAAGACACATCAATTTAACCACTCAATCAAGAAAAAGGCTACTTTTACCACTTATGCAATTTAGTCCTTTTTCTTAAATTAAACACACAAACAGGAAAATTAACTCACGAAATTTTAACACATGCTCAATCATATATAATTAACACGAAAAATAATAATAAAATATTTTTGACTCAGATTCGTGGTCTCGAAACCACCGTTCTGATTAGGGCCAAAATCGGGCTGTTACAACTCTCCCCCTTAAGGGATTTTCGTCCCCGAAAATCTTACCAGTAAATAGGATTGGATAACGTTCTTTCATTGTATTCTCTGACTCCCAAGTTGCCTCTTCAACTCCATGCTTTTGCCATAGTACTTTAACTAATGGAATTTTCTTATTTCTCAATTCTTTTATCTTATGAGCCAAAATACAAATCGGTTCTTCTTCATATGTCATATCAGACTGAATCTCAACCTTTGTCGGGCTAATCACATGTGAAGGATCATATTGGTATCTACGAAGCATCAAAACATGGAAGACATTATGGATCTTTTCTAGCTCTGGTGGTAAATGCAATCTATAAGCAACCGGCCCGATGCACTCTAGAATTTCATAAGGTCCGATGAATCTCGGACTCAACTTGCCTTTACGACCGAATCTAAGTACTTTCTTCCACGGTGAAACTTTCAAAAATACTCGATCTCCGATCTAAAACTCAATGTCTTTACATTTCAAATCTGAGTACGACTTTTGATGATCTGATGTAGCTTTCAAACTATCACAGATCACTGCCACTTTCTGCTCAGTTTCTTTGATCAAGTCCACCCTGTGTATCTTATTTTCAATGAACTCGGTCCAATACAATGGTGTATGACATTTACGACCGTACAAATCTTCGTAAGGTGCCATTTTGATACTATATTGAAAACTATTATTATAAGCAAATTCAATCAGAGGTAAGATCGTTCCCACGTACCTTCTAACTCGAGGATGCAACATCTCAACATATCCTCAAGAATTGGAATGATTTGTCCGGACTGACCATCTGTCTACGGATGAAAAGTTGTACTAAAGTGTAGTTTACTACCTAGAGCATCTTGCAATTTCTTCCAAAATTGCGACGTGAATCTCGGGTCTCTGTCTGAAACAATAGAAATAGGCACACCATGTAATCTCATAATTTGAGATACATACAACTCAGCAAGCTTATTGAGCAAATAATTCGTACGAACTGGAACAAAGTGAGCTGATTTGGTCAATCTATCCACAATGACCCAGATTGCATCTTTCTTACTCAGTGTTATAGGCAAACCAAATACAAAATCCATAGTGACTCTATCCCATTTCCATTCAGGTATCAAGATTAGCTGAAGTAACCCAGAAGGTACCTGATGTTTGGCTTTTACATGTTGAGAAACTAAACACTTTGAAACAAATTCAGATACATCTCGTTTCATACCAGGCCACCAATAGTACTGTTTCAAATCGTTATACATTTTTGTGCTACCCAGATGTACAGACAATCGGCTGCTATGAGCTTCATTTAAAATCATCTGAATCAAATCTGAATTCTTCGGAACACATATTCGATCTTTGAACTTCAAGCAGTCATTCTCATCAATTCGAAATTCTAACTCAACATTAATTCCACACTGAGCTCCTTTTGCTAGTAAATCTTTATCAACTTTTTGGGCATCACTAATTTGTTGAATAAATAACGGTTTCACTTTTAATTCAGCTACTATCGAACCATCATCAGACACAATTATATGCGCGTTCATTGCACGTAGAGCAAATAATGACTTTTGACTTAAAGCATCCGCAACAACATTAGCTTTTCCCGGATGATAGTCAATCACTAACTCATAATCTTTCAACAGCTCTAACCATCGACGTTGTCTCAAATTCAAATATTTCTGAGTCATCAAATACTTTAGACTTTTGTGATCTAAATAAACATGACATTTCTCACCGAACAGATAATGTCGCCATATCTTTAACGCAAACACAATGGCTGCTAGCTCCAAATCATGTGTCGGATAGTTTCTTTCGTGTGGCTTCAACTGTCTCGAGGCATAAGCTATGACTTTGCCTTCCTGCATCAAAACACAACCCAAACCATTCAAAGATGCATCACTATAAATGACAAATTCTTTACCCGATTTAGGCTGAACTAACACTGGAGCTTCGGTCAAATGAGCTTTCAACTGATCAAAACTTTTTTGACATTTTTCTGACCACTCAAACTTAATATCTTTCTATAATAACTTTGTCAACGGTGTAGCTATCATAGAAAAACCTTTCACAAAATGTCTGTAATAACCAGCGAGCCCTAGAAAGCTTCGAACTTCAAAAACATTTTTCGATGGTTTCTAGTCAAGTATAGCTGATATTTTATTAGGATCAACCTAAATACCTGATGCTGAAACAACATGGCCCAGAAAATTGACTTCACGTAACCAGAACTCACACTTACTAAACTTTGCATACAACTGTTTATCTCGTAAAGTTTGTAGCAAAGTTTCAGATACTCGGTATGCTCGGTTTCATCTCTAGAGTAGATCAGAATATCATCTACAAACACTACCACAAACCGATCCAAATACTTTCTAAAATTTGATTCATCAGATCCATAAAAATAGCAGGTGCATTAGTAAGTCCGAAAGGCATAACCAAAAACTCATAGTGTCCGTACCTCGTCTGGAAAGCAGTCTTTGGCATATTAGGATCTCTGACTCGCAACTAATAATAACCCGATCTCAAATCTATCTTTGAAAACACTGAAGCCCCTTTCAACTGATCAAACGAGTATTTATTCTTTATAGTCACCTTATTTAACTGTCGGTAATCAATACACATTCGCATAGTTCCATCTTTCTTTTTCACAAATAGAACTGGCGCACCCCAGGGAGAGAAACTCGATCGTACAAACCCCTATCTGTCAACTCTTACAATTGTGCTTTCAACTCTTTTAATTCAGTAGGTGCCATCCGATACTGAGCTATCGAAATTTGAGTCGTCCCCAGTACTAATTCAATACCAAACTCTACCTCTCGATAGGTGGTAAACCCGATAATTCTTTAGGAAATACATTCGGATACTCATTCACAACTGGTATAGATTCAATCTTCTTTTCAGTCACTTTACTATCAAGCACATAAGCAAATTAAGCTTCATAACCTTTTCTCACATATTTTCGAGCTAGCATCAAAGATATTACTGCTGGTAACCCATTCAAATCATTGGATTCGATCCAAATAATTTCACTGTTCTGACATCTCAAATCAATGGTCTTTCTTTTGTAATTAACAGCAGCATCGTGCAAAGTCAACCAATCCATACCCAAAATTATATCAAATTTGTCAGAAGGAAACAGTATTAGATCGACTAAAAAACATGAATCTCGAATCATCAACAGACAATTTTTACACACTTTGTCAACCAGAACGCACCGACCCAAGGGGTTTGATACTCAAATCACAAACTCAGTAGACTCAACAGGTAGAGTCTTACCGGATACTAATGTTTCACACACATAAGAATGAGTCGAACCAGGATCAATCAGTGCAATAACACTAGTATCATAAAAAGTGAAAATACCAGTAATAGCATTTGGGGAAGAAGCATCCTCACGGACGCGTATAGTATATGCTCTAGCAAGTGCATGAGCTTCAGATCGAACTACTGTATCTTTTGTTTCTCTCTGACTACCACCTACATTACCTGAATGCCTGGGTGGTCTACCTCACGCTGACATGTTGCTCGGTCTCGCATTCTGAATAGTATTTTGCTCAGCTAACATCGGAACTCCAGATAAAATGATCCATCGATCCACATTTAAAATAGGACCGATCATTCAATCTACAACTCCCAGAATGCCATTTTCCACAATGCTTGCACTCAAACCTGTTCTGCTAAACATTACCAACACTGACAATCGATGTGGCTCGGGAACCCATAGGAGGTCAGTCTCAGTCTCGTCTAGAAAAGTTTGAAGCAGTTTTATGTCGACTAGAATCATCTCTGAGCTTCTTTGATACCAAGTGAAAATTCTTACTTGATGATCTTTTACGGAAGTCTCTAGCTTCAAATTCAGCTTTTCTTTTCTCTTTTCCAAGCTCTTCGGCTTTACAGGCTCATTCAACAAGTATTACGAACTCTTTAATCTCAAGTATGCCGACCAGTAACTTAATGTCTTCATTCAAACCATCTTCAAATCTTTTACACATGATTGCTTTGGTTGAAACACATTCACGATCATATCGGCTTAATCTCACAAATTTTTGTTCATACTCAGTTACGGTCATACGACCCTATTTTAATTCTAGAAATTCTTTACATTTTTGATCGATGAATCTCTGGTTGATGTATTTCTTACGGAACACAGTCTGGAAAAATTCCCAGGTCACTTTCTCTTTCGGAACCATCGATAGTAGTGTATTCCACTAGTGATATGCGGTGTCTCGTAATAAGGATATAGCACATTTTAAGCATTCATCCGGAGTACATGATAGCTCATCAAACACATGGATAGTATTATCAAGCCACAGCTCAGCTCGTTTCGCATCATCATTATCATTAGCTTTAAATTCTTCAGCCCGTATTTTCTGATTCTATCTACAGGAGGCCTGTTATATTTCATTGGATCTATCACCGAAGGTACCATAGGTATCGGAGATGGATTATTCAGGGGTGGAGGGTGTTGTATAGCCGGATTAATCTGGATATACTGTGTAAACCAATCATTCATCATTTGGTAGAAAGCTTGTCTAGCTTCCCCCTCTGGATTACTCGAAGTAGGTCGAGAATCTATCGACGCTGTCCCTGGCACGGGATTAGGTGCTACACTCTCGACATCATCAGCTACGGCTCTATTGGGATCCATTTACTATATAAAAACACATTTCAGATGTCAGAAGTCATCACACTATTGCATTATAAATTAAGGCATGTATAGGTAGACTCACACGCGCTATAGTAGTCTTAGAATCGACTAAAATGTAAGTTTTGATACCAATCAAATGTAACACCCTTCACCCGTACCCGTCGCCAGATTAGGGCTACAAGGCATTACTAAGCATAGCACAGGACATAACAAATATTTACTGATCGTAAGGTCAAAAACAAATGCATTATGAATAATGCATTTTCAACTCATACTTAAACATCCATATACCGAAATTCACATATAAGCTTCATTCATCAAATAACAAAGGTTACTATTCATTTGGTCATATAATATACCTTAGCTGAATATGCACTTACTATAATTACTTACTAAAACAAAATATCCATTACCAAAACTAAGCATACATATATGTTTTCACATAAACCTTATTTAACCGAATTCAAAATATACCTATTTCAAACATCCAAACAAAATATGGATCAATTCGTTTATAAAATCAAAATCGATTCAACCAAAAACCAAATATAACATCAATAATTCAAAACACTTAAATGTGAACATTATACACATATACATTTGCAAACCATGCTGAATATGTCAATCCTAAGTACCTAACCTATGATTTCATCATTTGACCGAATAGACAATTTACCATATAAATGATCTTCAAGTTAAAATTCATGTTACAAATTATTCAACTCAAAAGTATGATATTATCAATCCATAAACCAAACTTATTAAAGTACACATATGTCAACTTTCCAAAAGCACAAGTTATATGACTTTAATGATACTTTATATTAAAACATATATATATATATATATACATATACTTGTGCATAACATGAACTCACATCAAAACCATACTCATAATCCAAGCATGACATACACACATAATACGATTAAGAGCATTTAAGCATTAGGTCATTTGGCATTATGATCAAGCCATTTTCGCATGGCTTATATTTACATCATCAAAATATTACCCAAGTAATTAACTAGCCTATACTTGGTTAAGTTCAAAATCCAAGCTTTTAAAATACCAAAATAAGTCGATAGTGTGGTTGACTTCGATGACGATTCCCCGAGCTCGCAACTTCCAATCAAAATCCATAAAATAGAATAACAAAACATACAGAGTAAGCTAATTTAGCTTAGTAAGTCTTAAGCAAGCATAAAAGATCAATTGAACATTCAATCAAATTAAACCAAACACTTTATAACATTGATATAATAACATAGCACATATAGACTATCATAGCCGAATGCTAATATCCTTACATAGCAAAACATTTATCATTATCTTACTTTAAATATAAAAACTTACCAAAATGCACATAGTTCAATATATTCCCATATACAACCAATTAACAATTACCATGTACATATTAATCACACATAACTGAATATATATATATAAATATATATATATACATCTATTAAACAATCTGTAATATCCTAAAATTTGAGTATCTTTTGTGTTGGCGTGGGTATGAATTTTTGTGTGTTAGCATAGTCTTGTGAAGGCTTGATTTTATTTAGGAAGCTAGAATAAGTTTTAGTATGGTTTATTTAATGAAGTGGATTAAGTGAGTTTGACACTTAAGTTAATTTAAGTGTTAAATTAAAGCACATGAGGAGTTAGTGGCAAAGTGGTTATGGCGTTTGGATGGTTGCTTGAGGATAGAGGTTGAGTAGCATGTTTAGCATTTTGAAGGTTTATTTTGAATCCTTGCTTTGATGGATGGTCAAACTTATTTATGATAGGTTGGACTCTTAACTTTTAGTAAGTTGAATTTTGTTTAAGGAAAGCATGAAATTGGGGATAAGAATCTTAAGGTTTTGGTATGATGAGGGACAAAGGCATGGAATATAGAGGATGTTTTGGAAAGTATTCCAAGGCCTTAGTACATGTATGTGGACTGCATTTTGGTCTAGGGGAGGGCTTGACCGATTTTTGTTGGTAGCTTTGGTAGGTTAGTAGCTAGTTGGCCATTTCTCCTAAGTTTATGATCACCAATTTCTTTTCTCTCCTCAAACACTCCTATAGCCGAATGTGTCTTGGTCATAAGGTGAGTTTTAGGTGTTGTTTTGGCCTTCAAGAATTGTATTGGTGTCATAACCAAAAATCCTTTCTAGTTTTTGTAAGTTTCTCCCTAGTGCATCAAAGTGTATCAAATCTGAAACCATCTTTGTGCTTGGCTGAATTTCTTTTGTTCACAACATCTTTCCCATTCTTTCATACTTGTTCAACCCATATTTCTCCTACTCTCTCTTGGTTGAAACTTCCTTCTCTCCATCTCTCTTTACTTTCTTTCATTTTTGTTCAAAGCCATAAACATTCCTCTCCCATTGAAATCTCTTTCATCTTTTTCCTTTTTCCTTTCTCTTTCTCCACTTTAATCGAATCCTTTTTGTTATTACAAATCAACCAAAGCTGAATTTCTTTGACCATTTAATCATTTTGCCGAAACTTCCCTTTCTCTTTAAGTCTTTGTTTTGGCCGAATATGCAAGGGTAGATTCTCTTTGGTTTTTCTCCAATCAATTTTGGATAATAGGTAAGTATTCATGATCGTATGTCCTTCAATTCTTTTCCCTTTTCCAAGTTATTTTCTTGTGGACAAAGGCCGAATCTTTAGGCATTGGTTTGCAAGGTTCTAACCATTCTAAGAACCGATTTCTTATAGGCTCCTCGGAACGTTGGAAGCAATCAATCTAAGCCTCATATCTTGACTATCATTTTGGGTAAGTTTAGGTAAGACTTGGTTTTCGAAGTGATAACTCATTGGATTTAGTGTAGGGCCGAATGGCCTTTGTTTATAATTTAAGTGTTGGTCGATTGTAGGACAAGGTGATCTAGTGCGATAGATCGGATCTCCGGAAGTTAGTTCTTGCTTTGGTGAAAGGTGTGTATCTTACACACTTTATAACTTGGTTTATATATGTATTTATGCGTGTTATAACTAATCATATTATGAAAGTGGGAAAACGATGAGATTTGGATATGATACCATGATGGTATGAATGAGGATTCGGGTAAGTCTGTTTCGATATGTTGTAAATACATGTGGATAGAAATCATGATCTCGATTTATGATATATTTGTTATGAGATACATATCAAAGTATATTGACATGATTTGTTTATTTATTGCATTGGCATGGGCAATATGAGAGGAGGGAAGATTGATATCGTGACTTGGTCACCGTGATTTAGTATCACATTTGTGTCTTGGACACGGAGGTTTAGTACCTCTAGTGATTTGGTATCACATTCGTGTCTTCGGAAACCAGAGGTTTGGCACCTCATAGCGACTCGTCCCTGTGGTTAACACCACCGTGGGTTGGCCCCACTTTTGAGATATGGGATCGTCGCCAGTGATTTGGTATCACACGTGGGTTGGCCCCACAGATGGATTATTCGTGACTTTGGTCACCAGTGATTTGGTATCACACTTATATCGTGACTTCGGTCAACAGTGGTTTGGCACCACCAATGGTTTGGTACCACATGGGGTAGAAAAGGAGTTATGGATGGCTAGGTTGGGTGCATTATACATATATGTTACTTTGTTATAATTTGTGTAAGTATGTGGTATTTTCCGGGAGAGGAATATGCACTGAGTCTTGGTGACTCACCTTCTCCTTATCTTTTCGGTGATTCGTGAGTTTGCGGATGAGGAGCGGATGAACTTGAGGAGGCCATGCAATAAAATTTGGCTTTACATGAACTTCCATTTGGGTACTTTATTTTAATTTGGTTTTATATTTTTATGGATTTGTAATAAGGCTGTTTAATTATGTTTTGGATTATTTTTATGTTTTGAATATGTTTAAAATATGGCTTATAAATTACTTGGTTAATTTAATAATTGAGCCCAAAGTTTTCTAAATTAAAAACTCATAATGGTTTTAAAAATCTTACCATCGGGTAACATGAATAGTTCAATAGTAAAATTACAAGTTAAATGTTTTCAACAAATTAAGTGATTTCCAAAATTCAAGTTTCTACACTCAATTGCAAAAGGATTTTCAAAATGATATTTGAATTTTCTTAAAAGATATAAATGTTTTTCTATCCTATGATTTATCAACTAAGTTTTAAAGTTTTATGTAATTTAGAAGAAAATTTCAGTTTTAACTTATTTTCGACAAATAAAGAATTACAAAGAGTTTTTCACAAAAATTAATTGTTAATTGATTCTTTCAAACAAAAATATTTTCCTTAGTGACATACTAGGATTCGATTAGTAGGCGTATTGATTGGGTTTGGGGTGTTACAAATTGGTATCGAGCCAAGTTCAAAAGCTCACTATGGGCCGAGGCCCAAAATGATTTAAGTATGGTTTTAAAATGTTTTTGTTGAAAATTTTATGGTTGGAAAGGCATGGCCCGAGTCTCGGCATCAATCCATACAGTAAGTACATCAAAGCTGTTGATTTTGATGATATGATTTTAGTGATGTTGATATGACTATATAGTAGTAGGAACTACTTTAGAGACCCAAAACTATAGGTTTGGTGTACTCATGAAACAACCTCTTAATAAAATTTTTCATAAAAGCGTGCTTTAAAGAAAGTGGAATAATGACTAATGCATAAAACTTTTAAATCGGATAAGTCGAGACTTTAGATATGAGTACTCGAGGTCGAGGTCGTGTTATGCGTGGACGTGGTCGAGGTTGGATGGCTATGTCTGAGCTAGTGAGGTCGGGTCAAAGATCCGAGAATGAGGTACCACCAGTTCCACCACCAGCGGTTGGAGTTGAGCATCAGGATCAAACGGGGGATGACGCAGTGTCTTAGGCAATGCTGTGAGTTCTTGAGAGGGTAGTGGAGTAGGTGGAGGTGCGGGAGCTCAAATCTATACTGGCGACTCAGAGCCAGCAGAGCCGAGGTATTTCAAGGTGTTTGGTGTAGCTCCAGCTTCGGTGAATATTGGTTAGAAACAGCGAGCAAATCATGGATGATCTAGATTTGAATCTGAGGAAAAGCTAAAAGGGATTGTATCGCTTCTTCGTGACGGGTCATATCGGTGGTGGCTCACGATTCGAATGGTACTTTATGGCGGAGGATCTCACTTGGGACTTCTTTAAGGCGTGTCGGAAGAAATATATTGGATCTAGTTATGTTGATGCAGACATAAGGCATTCTGAGTTTGGTCAAGGGAGTAAATCGTATCGAGTATGAGGTGAGTTCTTAAGATTGAGCCGTTATCTTTGGAGGTATTGTGGCTTGAACCTGACGATGTGTTCGATTCGAAGATGGTTTGAAGGGCGAGTGAGATTGTTGATTGCTCCACATCGGAGCGAGAGTTTGCTACTTTGGTTGAAAAGGATAAGATAGCCAAGGAATAAAGGAATCTGGAAGGCGAGCTATGGCCGGAATAAGCATAAGAGGATATGGATCATCTGGGTCACCGGTAATGTTCGAAGAGGGCTTGGCAAAATGGGCGAATCGATCTGGGAGGCTATTCTCGCTAATCGAGGACCAACATGCGTGTAACCGATGTGGGAAATTTTATTGGGGCAAATGTAGGACCGGAGGAAAAGGCTACATCGAGTGTGGTTATTTGGATCATCGTGTGAGAGGCATCCACGTAAGCAAGCCAGAATCAATCTGAAGGTCATGATCGTGTTCGATTCGAGAAAGGAGGACCGTCACCTTGCGAGAGGTTGTGGTAATGGTAGAGAGGTAATGGTTCTAGTCGAGGTGCGGAGCATCTGGCGGTGCAAGCAACAACGAGGCAAGACGACTGGTTTGGTGTATCTTTGCGAGACATCGAGAGGAGGCGGCCTTGCGGATGTCATAACCGATCGTTCTTAATCTTTGGTGTTCCATATCTTGCTTTGATAGATGTGGGTTCGACACATTCGTATGTTGCTAGTAGTATAGTTGAGACTATGAACCTAGATTAAAGATTTCTTCTAGGAAGATGGCCGTACTTAGTCCTCTAGGTCACTCTGTAGAAGTAGATAAGCTATATAGAGATGTACCCTAGAACTTCAAGGGTAGTGTTAAATGGTGATCGATGGAGCTATTTGTTTGAGGAGTTCGATCTGATTCTTGGGATGGACTAGTTGGTTAAGTACCAAGCAAGTTTGGATTGCGTTGCTAAGCGCATGGTTTTGAAGACAGCGGAAGGTGAAGAAGTGGTCATGATAGGTAATAGAAGAGATTATCTATCCAACGTGGTATCTACGTTGAAAGCTGTGAAGATGGTCAAGAAGGGCTGTGAAGCGTTTGTAGTTCATGTGTGTGCTTTGGAAGCTAAGGAGTCTGTGGTAGGGAATGTCTGAACGGTAAAGGAATATGTTGACGTATTTCTAGAAGAACTTTCGGGATTGCCTCCGGATCGTGAAGTCGAATTCGGTATAGATCTGTTACCCGAAACGACGCCAGTGTCTATAGCTCCGTATAGGATGGCACCGAAGGAATTGATGGAATTGAAGGCTCAGATTCAGGAGTTGTTGGATCGAGGTTTCATTTGACCAAGTGTTTTGCCTTGGGGAGCACCGGTACTTTTTGTCAAGAAAAAGGATGCTTCGATGTGGATGTGTATAGACTACCGCCAATTGAATAGGCTGATAATCAAAAACAAGTATCCTTTCCGAGGATAGATGATTTGTTTGATCGGTTTAAAGGGCGCGATTTTCTCAAAGATTGATTTAAGGTCGGATATCATCGACTAAAGGTGAAAGAGGTGATATCCATAAGGCGACATTTCGCTTTCGGTATGGGCATTACGAGTTTACGGTGATGCCATTTGGGTTGACTAACGCTATTGGCGGCATTCATGGATATGATGAATCGGGTATTCCATAGTTTTGGATCGATTTGTTATGGTTTTTGTAGACGATATTTTGGTATACTCAAAGTCAGAGGAGGAGCATGATGCGCATTTGCGGGTAGTGTTGCAGATTCTGAGGGAAAATCAACTTTTTACTAAATTTAGTACGTGCGAGTTCTGGCTTAGGGAGGTGACTTTCTTGGGTCATGTTGTATCAACCGAAGGGATTAGAGTAGATCCTCGGAAGATTGAGGCAGTGTTGGATTGGAAGCTGCCTAAGTCAGTGTCTGAGATTCGGAGTTTCCTAGGTCTGGCGGGGTATTATCGAAGGTTTGTGGAAGGATTTTCTTTGATCACCGCACCTATGACTAAGTTGTTGAGGAAAGGAGTTCCATTTGTGTGGACCGAGAAGCAGCAAGAAAGTTTTGACAAGTTGAAGAAGATTTTAACTGAAGCTCCAGTTTTGATTCAACCTGGGGCAGGCAAGGAATTCACGGTTTACTGTGACGCATCACATACTGGTTTGGGACGTGTGCTGATGCAGGAAAGGAAAGTAGTGGCTTATGCATCTCAACAGTTGAGACCACATGAGGTTAATTATCGGATGCATGACTTGGAATTAGCAGCAGTGGTTTTCGCTTTGAAGATTTGGAGACACTATTTATGCGGAGAAAGTCGATAGTCTACGGATCACAAGAGTCTTAAGTATCTTGACTCGGAAGGATTTGAACTTGAGACATCGTAGATGGATTGAGTTGTTGAAGGACTACGACTGTTCGATTGAATATCATCTGGGCAAGGCTAACGTGGTGGAAGACGCGTTGAGCCGTAAGGTTGTATCTGACTTAAGATCAATGTTTGCTCGTCTTTGCTTATATGACGATGGAAGTCTTTTGGCTGAATTGCAAGTCAAGCGACTTGGTTAGAGCAAATCAAGGAGAAAGCAGTTAGAGGATGATGGTTTGAATGATCGGAGATTGCAAGTTGAGCGGAGGTTTAGAGAATTATAGTTTGTCGATAATGGAGTCTGTGTTTTCAAGGGAGAGCTTGTATGAAGGATATAGAGTTGAGGCAAAGGATTCTTGGGACGCACATAGCGACCCATATGCTATGCATCCGGAGGTAACAAGATGTATTGGGATTTGAGAGAAGCGTTTTGGTGGCAGTGCGAAGCAGAGGTAACCGAGTTTGTGGGTAAATGTCTAACGTGTCGGCGAGGTCAAAGCTAAACATCGGTTGCCATCTGGTTACTTGACCGGTGAAGATTCCACGATGGAAGTGGGAAAGAATCACTATGGACTTTGTCGATGGATTACCTCTTACACCTAGTAAGAAGGATTGATTTGGGTGATTGTAGATCGTCGACCAAGTCGACTCATTTCATTCCGTAAGGGTAGATTACTCGCTTTAGAGGTTAGCTAAGTTGTATGTGGTGAGATAGTGAGGTTGCACGGTGTGCGGTGTCGATCATCTCGACGAGATCTAAATTTACATCGAGGTTTTGGAGAGCGTTACATCGGGCTTTGGAGTGCGCGGTTGGATTTGATCTGTATTTTATCCACGATCGTGAGGCGGTCGAAAGGGTCATTCAGATTTTAGAGGATATCTTTGAGAGGATGTGTTTTGGACTTAGAGGTAGGCTGGGAAGAGTTTTTGCCGTTAGCTGAGTTCGCATACAACAATAGTTATCAGGCAAGCATTAAGATGGCACCATATGAGGCATTGTATGGTAGGAAGTGTCGCACACCTACATGTTGGACAGAGTTGGGTGAGCGTCAGATGTTAGGACCAGAGTTGGTTGCGAAAATTGAGGATAAGGTGAAATTAATTCAGGCTCGTCTGAAGGAAGCTTCGGATAGGCAGAAGTCTTATGTCGATCTCAAGCGGAGGGATATAGAGTTTGCGGTGGGTGACAAAGTTTTTCTGAAGGTCTCGCCATGGAAGAAAGTGTTAAGATTTGGGCGAAAAGGCAAGTTAAGTCCAAGGTTTATTGGGCCGTTTAAGGTGTTGAGACGAGTGGGACCAGTAGCTTATCAGCTTGAGTTGCCAGCAAAATTGAGCGATTCACGATGTGTCTCATGTCTCTATGCTTAGGCGCTATCGTTCGATCCATCGCATGTCGTGGCAATAGAGGAAATAAAAGTGAATCAGTTTGATGATAGAAGAAGAACACATGCGATTCTTGATCGAGATGTAAAAGTTCTGCAGAGGAAGGCAGTTCCTTTAGTGAAAGTCTTATGGCGAGAATCATGGCGTGGAAGAGGCTACTTGGGAGCCGGAGGATGCGATGAGGCAGCAGTATCCTCAACTCTTCTGATCAGGTAATTTCGAGGACGAAATTTCTTAAGGGGGTAGAATTGTAATATCCTAAAATTTGAGTATCTTTTGTGTTGGCGTGGGTATGAATTTTTGTGTGTTAGCATAGTCTTGTGAAGGCTTGATTTTATTTAGGAAGCTAGAATAAGTTTTAGTATGGTTTATTTAATGAAGTGGATTAAGTGAGTTTGACACTTAAGTTAATTTAAGTGTTAAATTAAAGCACATGAGGAGTTAGTGGCAAAGTGGTTATGGCGTTTGGATGGTTGCTTGAGGATAGAGGTTCGAGTAGCATGTTTAACATTTTGAAGGTTTATTTTGAATCCTTGCTTTGATGGATGGTCAAACTTATTTATGATAGGTTGGACACTTAACTTTTGGTAAGTTGAATATTTGTTTAAGGAAAGCATGAAATTGGGGATAAAAATCTTAAGGTTTTGGTATGATGAGGGGACAAAAGGCATGGAATATGGAGGATGTTTTGGAAAGTATTCCAAGGCCTTGTGCATGTATGTGGACAGCATTTTGGCCTAGGGGAGGGCTTGACCGATTTTTGTTGGTAGCTTTGGTAGGTTAGTAGCTAGTTGGCCATTTCTCCGAAGTTTATGATCACCAATTTCTTTTCTCTCCTCAAACACTCCTATAGCCGAATGTGTCTTGGTCATAAGGTGAGTTTTAGGTGTTGTTTTGGCCTTCAAGAATAGTTTTGGTGTCATAACCAAAATCCTTTCTAGTTTTGCAAGTTTCTCCCTAGTGCATCAAAGTGTATCAAATCCAAACCATCTTTGTGCTTGGCTGAATTTCTTTTGTTCACAACATCTTTCCCATTCTTTCATACTTGTTCAACCCATATTTCTCCAACTCTCTCTGGTTGAAACTTCCTTCTCTCCATCTCTCTTTACTTTCTTTCATTTTTTTCAAAGCCATAAACATTCCTCTCCCATTGAAATCTCTTTCATCTTTTCCTTTTCCTTTCTCTTTCTCCACTTTAATCGAATCCTTTTTGTTATTACAAATCAACCAAAGCCGAATTTCTTTAACCATTTAATCATTTTGCCGAAACTTCCCTTTCTCTTTAAGTCTTTGTTTTGGCCGAATATGCAAGGGTAGATTCTCTTAGGTTTTTCTCCAATCAATTTTGGATAATAGGTAAGTATTCATGATCGTATGTCCTTCAATTCTTTTCCCTTTTCCAAGTTATTTTCTTGTGGACAAAGGCCGAATCTTTAGGCATTGGTTTGCAAGGTTCTAACCATTCTAAGAGCCGATTTCTTATAAGCTCCTCGGAACGTTGGAAGCAATCAATCTAAGCCTCATATCTTGACTATCGTTTTGGGTAAGTTTAGGTAAGACTTGGTTTTCGAAGTGATAACTCATTGGATTTAGTGGTAGGGCCGAATGGCCTTTGTTTATAATTTAAGTGTTGGCCGATTGTAGGACAAGGTGATCTAGTGCGATAGATCGGATCTCCGGAAGTTAGTTCTTGCTTTGGTGAAAGGTGTGTATCTTACACACTTTATAACTTGGTTTATATATGTATTTATGTGTGTTATAACTAATCATATTATGAAAGTGGGAAAAACGATGAGATTTGGATATGATACCATGATGGTATGAATGAGGATTCGGGTAAGTCCGTTTCGATATGTTGTAAAGACATGTGGATAGAAATCATGATCTACGATTTATTATATATTTGTTATGAGATACATATCAAAGTATATTGACATGATTTGTTTATTTATTGCATTGGCATGGGCAATATGAGAGGAGGGAAGATTGATATCGTGACTTCGGTCACGGTGATTTGGTATCACATTTGTGTCTTGGACACGGAGGTTTGGTACCTCCAAGTGATTTGGTATCACATTCGTGTCTTGAAAACGGAGGTTTGGCACCTTATAGCGACTCGTCCTTGTGGTTAACACCACCGTGGGTTGGCCCCACTTTTGAGATATGGGATCGCCGCCATGATTTGGTATCACACGTGGGTTGGCCCCACGATGGATTATTCGTGACTTTGGTCACCAATGATTTTATATCACATTTATATCGTGACTTCGGTCACCGATGGATTAGCACCACCAGTGGTTTGGTACCACATGGGGTAGAAAAGGAGTTATGGATGGCTAGGTTGGGTGCATTATACATATATGTTGCTTTGTTATAATTTGTGTAAGTATGTGGTATTTTCTCGGAGAGGAATATGCATTGAGTCTTGGTGACTCACCTTCTCCTTATCTTTTCGGTGATTCGTGAGTTTACGGATGAGGAGCCGGATGAACTCGAGGAGGCCATGCAATAAAATTTGGTTTTACATGAACTTCCATTTGGGTACTTTATTTTAATTTGGTTTTCATATTTTTATGGATTTGTAATAAGGCTGTTTAATTATGTTTTGGATTATTTTATGTTTTGAATATGTTTAAAATATGGCTTATAAATTACTTGGTTAATTTAATAATTGAGCCCAAAGTTTTCTAAATTAAAACTCATAATGGTTTTAAAAATCTTACCATCGGGTAACATGAATAGTTCAATAGTAAAATTACAAGTTAAATGTTTTCAACAAATTAAGTGATTTCCAAAATTCAAGTTTCTATACTCAATTGCAAAAGGATTTTCAAAATGATATTTGAATTTTCTTAAAAGATATAAATGTTTTTCTATCCTATGATTTATCAACTAAGTTTTAAAGTTTTATGTAATTTAGAAGAAAATTTCGCTTTTAACTTATTTTCGACAAATAAAGAATTACAAAGAGTTTTTCACAAAAATTTAATTGTTAATTGATTCTTTCAAAAAAAATATTTTCCTTAGTGACATACCGATTCGTTGTATGTATTGACCGGGTTTGGGGTGTTACACAATCACATGTATACAAATATATAATATCAACACAACATCATTTTATCCACATATCTAAGTAGCTGAATATACAAGAACATTTATTTGTCAACTTACTTGCTCAATAAACATCACATATAACACGTACATATATAAATACATACTTTGTGGTCGAATATAATCTAAATCATTTTAATAAGCTTTAAATTTCTCAATTTCCACCATAACTTGATCATTTCATAAGCATAAGCTTGTAATTTAAATCACCGGTATAAAACCTGCTAGGCATAAGCCTAAATCACACACAGGCATTAAGGCTGCTAGACCTGAGGTCTGATATTCAATCACCGGAAATAAGCCTGCTAGGCATAAAGCCTAATTAAGTTCACCAGCCCAAGGCTTGCTAGACTCACAGCCTGAATCACGATACTTTTAAGCTGTCTCATACAAATTATTTCATATATCAAATCTCATATACATTTCATAATCTTTATACGAGCATTCAAATAACATATCTCATTCGAACCACTTAAACACATTAAATCTTAAAAAAAATCACATCCGGCTATTTAATAATATAGATACAAAATTTCCAAATCAGCATATACTAGGTTATGTACATAATTTACAATGTTTTATTGCTTAAAGACTTACCTCGGATATCGACGAACGATAAAAATCGGCTATTCGACTATTTTTGCTTTTCCTCGATCCAAGTTTGTTTTCTTTGGTTCTTGATCTAAACATGTTCAAATTAAGCTCATTCAAATATATTTTCATTCAATTTAGTCCAAAATAAATAAATGGCCAAATTACCATTTTGCCCCTAACATTTCACACTTTTTACAATTTAGTCCTATTTGCACAAAACACAAAATACACAAAATTTGGCTACACACCTTAAGGGCCGAATATTCCTAGTCCTCATAAAAGTCCATACATTTCATTTATTTCACATTTTAGTCCCTCTAAAATTTATTTTTACCATTTAGTCCAACACACTCAATTTCATGAAAAATTCTAGAACAACACTTGTTAATCTATCCCATATAATTAATATATCATCCTCAAACAACAAAAACAACAAGTTTTCATTAATGGAAACTCATGAAATACTCAATCGATTCAAAAATTTAGACATGGGCTAGTTAAAACACAAAGCAACCATCTTAAAAACGCAAAAATTATCAAAAACCGAGCTAATCTCATACCTTAATCAAGCTTGAATAATGCCAAACCCCTGAAGTGTTTTTCTTTCTTTTATTCTTTTTAGTTTCGGTAGGAGATGATGAACATGCATGTGTTCTCTTTATTTTATGCTTTTATTTATTATAAGTTTATAATATAATATTTAATATATATAATATAACTTAACATATAAAATAACTTATAAATGCATTATAAAACCACATGTTGCCGTCCACTATCTTATAGAAATGGATAATTTACAACATAAGTCGTAACCTATATAAAGACACATCAATTTAACCACTCAATCAAGAAAAAGGCTACTTTTACCACATATGCAATTTAGTCCTTTTTCTTAAATTAAACACACAAACGGGCAAATTAACGCACGAAATTTTAACGCATGCTCAATCATATATAATTAGCATGAAAAATAATATTAAAATATTTTTTTAACTCGGATTCGTGGTCTTGAAACCACCGTTCTGATTAGGGCCAAAATCAGGCTGTTACACTAACAGATTGTCAGCTTGGGGTCATGTATTCCCCTCGAACAGCAGTAGATGTTGAAGTCGAATGAAGATCACTTGGCGATGAAAATTGTACGTATACCTCAAGATAGGTGATCCACTGGCAAGATGAGTTTCCACCAATGCCTCTAAGCTTCGAGGACCTTTGATGTCGAATGAGTCATATCTCACGAGATCAACCGAAGCGCAAAATCTATACTTAATAGACTGAACTTTCATTGGCATTGTTTCAAAGATTTTACGCCTAATTCTTTTGTGAATTTCTGTCAAATTTATGTTCCGGTTAAAACCCAATCGCGTTGTGTTCTCCGACAAAAAATAACACCATTTTCGGTGTCACAAACCTCACCATTGTAGTAAATAACATCATTAATATGTTCACTCATCTTTAGTTTCTATTTTACTTTTGCCTCAATTTCTGTTATGTAACCTGAGAATGAAATTTGGCTGATTTATAGTCTAAGGATTGCCGGAGACTACTGTAGCAAAAGAGCATCCACGTAGGAGCTTTTTTCATTACTCTTGCTAACAGTGCATCCTGCTTGAAGCGTTTTGGTCACTATTTGTTCAGAAATGTCTTCTCAAAATTATCTTTCCAGAGATCTTGTAAAAGCAAAAGCTTTTTTCGTCCATGTGGGAGCTTTTTCACTAGTGCTTTCAAAATTATCTTTCCAGAGAGTCGACAAGGCATCGACAAAGGCATCCTGAAGCGTTTTGGTCACTATTTGTTCAGAAACATCTTCTCAAAATTATTTTGCCAGATACTAATGTACAAAAAATTCAAAAATTTTTATTTTGTTGATATATTTTTCTCAAAACCCTAAACCTAAAATTATTCTAATTAATTAACCCTAAAATCTAGTTCATTAATTTTTCCCTAAAAACCTTTAACCCTAAGACCTTAAAAATCCTAAATCGTAGCCCTAAAACCCTAAAAACTCATACCTTAACACTAAAAATAACTAAAAATCCCATCGGGGGGAAGGGCAAAAGCACCTCCACGAGGGAGTATTTTTGCCACATCAGCAAAGCGCGCCCTCAAGGACGCATTTTTTACTGATGTGGCACAAAGCGCTCCCTCATGGACGCGCTTTTCTGATTCATCCCCTGAAAACGTGCTAACGTGGACACGTTTTCATGGGAAATGGCCCTTTCTGATAAATAGTTTTTTCGCCCTTTTTCGTAAATTATTTTAAAAATTGGCATTTTTTGGTCATTTGGACATTTTAAACTATGTAAAATCTAAAAAAAAAATGCACTCAATAATATTTAAACCCAAGACACTATAACATTCACTCTTTCAACTTAACTATTTCAGTTAAAATCATATTTGATTTTTAAATTAATTTTAATAAATTTATTACTTAAATTTTTAATAAATGAATTTATTAAATATGTGGGATGTGCCTCGTATTCTTCTCCCAATTAAACTCTGCTATGTTTTCCCAATTAAACTCTGATTATTTCAATGATATTTTATTATGATTAGAAGTCTAATATTAGCCTATTTAAAGTGGCATTGTATCCTTGTTTTGAGATGCCAATTAGAAAAAAGGACTTTTCTTTTGGGAGTGACAAGATGTAGTCACATATAAGTATTAATGAGAGTTTTGTGGTAATTATGAACAACATTTTGTATCCTTTTTGTGAGTGCCCTATGAGATTTAGAGTTTTGTTTATCGGTTTGCTCTTTGGGATTTTGAGCTTTGTATTCAAGATTTTGGGTAATGTACGTGTAGTACATTTAGGTTAATTTTCTCCATATTGTACTCTCATTTGTTTACTCATTTAGTGAAAAGTTGAAGCCTCATTTTCCCATGGTTTTTACCTCTTTGAGGGTTTTCCATGTAAAATATTTGTGTTCGTTCTTCTCCACTTTTATTATGTCTTTGTTTATACGGGTCGATCTCCAACAAAATAAGATATAAATTATTTTATATTTATATATTTTCATTATATCCATGTTGTTTGTGAATTAAACTTGTTCAAGAGCGATGTCATATATTAAACTTGTTCAAGAGCTAGCCACTTGTTCAAGTTTGAAGATTGTTCGATATTGGGTAAGTTATATATATATATATATATTACATCTAAAAATGTGTTTGAGAAAAAAATGTTATGCACAATTAAAATATGGGTAAAGCTTAGGCTCTAATATTCAAATGTCGAATCTGGCTTTATTTTTTTATATTTTATAATATGTTATATTTTTTCCTTTTGTATATATTATAATATATATAATAAGAAAATTGTTGCGAATGAAATCAACCCAAGCCCGTAAAATATGATCACAAATAAATTGACTATGAATAAATATGATAGACAATAAGGAATAAAAAAAAGAATTAAAAGGACTTAAGGATTTATGTGGTTTAGCTTTTAAGCTTACATCCACATGTTGAGGCGAGAAGAAATTTCTTTTGAAAGTAAAATGCCTAAAGGCCACATATATTATTAAATAATAGCAACATCATTAATCACAAATGTATGAATCGAATGAGGGTAATCTAGTCCAAACGAGATCTCATTTGAAGAGTTCAAACCAATCTTACTTAAACAATCAACTAACCTATTGCTCGAATGGGCTACATAACAAAAATTTAAAGAATCAAATAAAGTTTTTAAACTGCCTAGCCTAATCTAGCAAATGGCCCAAAATCAAGCAGTATCATAAGGATGAGAGAAGTTTAGACACAAGTATTTCACAGTCGGACTCCACAACATGCCTCGAGCCCATCGAGTGCACCAATTGAAGCTCGTTTGTGATCTAGCAAGCTCCTACCTAGGCTTGTTCATACACTCCTTGCACATTTGCCTCAAGTCCACATCGAGCAAGCCTGTTGGAATCATGCACCATAACCTCCATGCCCAGCCATTGTCTGTCTCGGTCTACTACGAGATCCATATTAACCTTCAAAGCATGTGTAACAGCCTGATTTTAGGTCTAGTCAGAACAGTGGTTTCGGGACCACAAATTCGACGTAGTAAAATTTATTTTTATTATATTTTTATGGTCTACAGTTTTATGGAATGATTTCGTGAAAATTGCATTAAAAAATTTTAACATTTGTGAACTCAATTTAGTTAAAAGGACTAAATTGCAAAAAGTGAAAAACTTGAATTCTATATGTTAAAGGTGTCTAATTGCTATGAGATTTTAAATTAGAGGTCCTTTGATGGTAATTAGACCATTGGTTAAGTTGGTGGACAAAAATGGACATGGTTTGGTATGTTTCTAAAGTTTTTCATTAAGGGCATTTTAGCAATTTGGTAATTAAAATGAATTAAAAAGCCAAAATAAAGCAAAATTTGTCCATATTCTTCTTCCTTGGCCGAATTTTACATGGAGAGGACATGGATAGGGTTTTTCAAGCTTCCAAGCTTAATTGTAAGTCCGTTCTAGCCCTATTTTTAATGATTTTTATGTTTTTAAGATCTTTATAACTCGATCTACCTATTTTTAGTACTAATTTGAAGGATGATTAAGGTCTAGGGTTTGACCCATGTTAGATATTTGGATATTTTGATGTTCAATAGTAGATTATACAAATTTGAGGTTGGATAAACAACTTTTGCTAAGTAATTTTTGGTAAAAATGTCAAAAAAAGATCTATTTGTAAAAGTTATAAAATATGTAGTAAAAGTGTGATGTAATGAAAAATGTGGGCTGGTATGCGCATAAAAATAGTTCAGCTAGGCTTGTGTATTAAAGAAATTGAACATATTTCATTTTACGAGCCTAGGGACTAAAATGTAAAATGTCAAAAGTTTAGGGGAAAAATGTAATTTTTTCATAATATAATTTCTGGGCTGAATTGAATAATGTGATGATTGAATGAGTTAAATTTGTTATTATAGATAAAAAATGAGGTACCGACCTAAACCGGGGGAAAAATAAAGTAATTAACGATTAGGTCAAATTTTACTATTTTTGTACCGAGGTAAGTTCGTATGTAAATAATGCAATGTTATGTTTGTAATTTAATGTTTTGATATTGCACGAACTGTATGATTGATTCTACGAGCATATTTGACAAAGTTCCGGTAAGAGAGAAATCCCGGTTGAACCTTAGAATAGATTAGGATACAAGTGACATGTCCTTAGGAACCCATGTGTTTATGTGATTTATGTGTCCCAGGTGCTAGTCCTATATGTCCTACCGATGGCTGGGTATACCGGCATATGTTGCATATACCTGATAGCTTGTGTGAGCAGCACCGCATAGCTACGTCTTGATTGACAGCTTGTGTGAGCAGGACCGAGGATAGCTCGAGAGCGAGCTTACATGTGTTATGAGATTTGTGGTAGCATTGGCTACATATGTGGCACTTATGTGCAAAGATTTTCATGTATTCGATAGTATTTCAAGTGGTTCAACGAGTATGTTAAAGACGAGAAAGTATGTGATTATGTTACGAGTTGGTACAGGTATGTACGAAAAAGTAAAACCAAATGAGTTCGGTATATCATGAACTATTGGTAAGAATGTGATTGAGTATGTTATGTTCATGAGGTTTTAATGAAATTTGGGTTGATATAAGTATGTTATTTATATGGCAATTGTATGGTTAATGTTGTTCATTATTTGCATATGAACTTACCATGCTATATAGCTTACTCCCTTTTCTTTCCCTTGTCTTATAGTATCACCAAGCTAGCTCAGGATTAGAGATTGTCGGAGATCCATTCACACTATCAACTATTAATTTGGTACCAATAAATTCTACTTTTTGAGTTATGGCATGTATAGGGGACTTGGTCATTTTGTTGTGTGTCATAATTGATGTGGCCAAATGTGTTGGCTTATATTTGGTTGAAAGTTCATTTTGTATAAGGCCATTGAAAATTGACTACAATTGGTATGGGCAATTTATATGATGATGCCTTTCATGGATGTGGGAATTTACATGATTTGAGTTGATAAGCATGTGATGTTTATGTATGATGTATGGTAGCATGTGAATGATGTGTTGATGTCTTGAATATGGCTGATTTGGTTGTATGTAATATGCTTGGATTGGTGCTATATAATGTTGTGTATGTATATGTAACAACCCGATTTTGGGCCTAGTCGAAATAGTGGTTTTGGGGCCACAAATCCGACGAGGAGAAATTTAATATTCTTATATTTTATGATTTATAGTTTTACGGAATGATTTTGTGAAAATTTTGTTTGAAAATTTTGATGTTTGGGCACTCAATTTTGTCAAAATGACTAAATTGTAAAAAGTGCAAAACTTGAGTTCTAGAAGCTAAAGGTGTCTAATTACTGTGAAATTTTAAATTGGAGGTCCTTAAAAGGTAATTAGATTATTGGTTAATTTTTTGGACAAAAATGGACATGAAATAGGTGAATTAGAATATTTTTAAATTTGGGGCATTTTAATAATTTGGTGATTAAATAAATTAAAAAGCCAAATTAAAAGCCAATTTTTGCTCATCTTCAACCCCTTGGTCGAAATTCACATGAGAAAGACATAGCTAGGGTTTTTCAAGCTTCCAAGCTTGATTGTAAGTCCGTTTTAGCCCCGTTTTTAATGTTCTTTACATGTTTGAAATCCTTGTAGCTCAATTTACCTATTTCTACCATTATTTGGAGCTAGGGTTTATGTTTAAAAATTTACCCATTGATTACATGCATGCATTTTGATGTTTTATGGAAGAATATGAAAGTTTGGGGTGTGATAAATGACTTTTACTAAGTGATTTTTGATGAAATTGCATAAAAGGACCTATCTGTAAAAGCTATAAAATTTTGTGTAAAAAAATGTGATTTAGTGAAAAATGTGGGCTGCTATAAGAGGGAATATGAATCGACTAGGCTTAGGATTTGAGAAAAATAAGTGTTTTTCATTTTACGAGCCTAGGGGAAAAATTATAAATATGTTAAACTTTAGGGGCAAAAATGTAATTTTTCCATAGTATGATTTTTGGACTAAATTGAATAATGTGAGTATTAAATGAGTTAAATGTGTTATTATAGATCAAGAAAGACGAGGAATTGACCTTGATCGGCAAAAACAAAAGGTTGTGGACTAAATTGCAAATTCGTCATATTTTGCACTGAGGTAAGTTTGTATGTAAATAATGCATCATTTTTACTTATGTTTTCATATTTTGATAAATGGTATGAATTGTGGCTGAATATTTGATGTAATTGACAAAATATCGACAAGTGAGAAATTTCCCTATTGAACCTTAGGAATAAAAATAGATATGAGTGACATGTTCACTAGAAAACTATGTGAAATCTAAGTGAAATAAGTGATCCGGGTGCTGGTCCGTATGTTCTATTGGTGGCTGAGTTATCCGACATGTGTTACGGATACTTGACAGCTTGTGTAAGCAGCACCGTGTAGTTTCGTCATGACCGACAACTTGTGTGAGCAGACTCGAGATTGTGACTATGTGAAATGGGTGCTGGTCTTATAAGTTCTGCCAGTGGATGGGTAATCCGACATGTGTTGCGTGAGCAGCACTGAGTAGTTACGTATGATCGATAGCTTGTGTGAGCAGACCTCGTGAATGTGATTATCTTGAGAACGAGCCTATGTGAAAAGTGTGATATGAAGTATCTTTAGCTACAAGTGTGTCACTTATGTGAAAATTTCTGTGTATCCGTTATTATTCTGATGCGTTCAATGGAAATGACTAAGTATAAACGAATATGACTAAGTGATGAATAAGTGCAGATATGTGTGTGTCAATTTATGGGCAATGTGCTCGATAGGTGACCGAACTTTGGTAAGTTTGATATGGGGTAAGTGTTACTATGAAAGTTAATACAAAGAAATTATGAAAGAGTAAAGTTTGCAATACAATAGTTTTGGGACAGCAATAGTTATATGTCTTTGAAAAATCACGAAAAATGGTGGAAATTGAATTATAAGTTGAATAAGATATAAAATTAAATCTTATTGAGTCTATTTTCGCATAAAAGAAACGGTGTAAGAAAAAGAATTTCATATTCTGAGATATTTGAATTTTTGTGAGACAGGGTCAGAATGATTTTAGAATCCCCTATTCCGACTTTGGAAAATCACTAAAAATTGTATAAAAATAATTATAGTTTATAATTTATATTAAATTTCTTAATGAATCTACCTTAAATAGAAACAAATGGGAACATCATCCGAATCCCGTACAAAGAGATAATTAATTTTTAGTGAAGAAGGGTCTAAACTGTTAGACAGCAGAACAGGGGAGACTTTAAAGTATAAACTATACCAAAAATTTTAAAAATTTTATGGTAAGAAGATATGTGAGCATAGTTTCAAGGAAAATTAACGGATCTTAATTTGGAGTTCTGTAGATCGAGATATAAATAATTTAGTGACGTGACTCGAGTAGACAGTTTAAGATGAACATGAGTAAATGGTGGAACTATGTGTAATTTTGATTGCATTATCTTGAGAACATATTATGAGGATTGTTAAAGGCATGTTAATAAATTTTTTATTATTTACATACTTACTAAGCTATATGCTTACTCCCTTCTCTTTTCCCTTATTTTATAGTGTCACCAAACTAGCTCGGGATTCAAAGATCGTCGGAGATCCATCCACACTATCAACACTCTTTTGGTATTTTGAAATCAATATTTTAAATTATGGCATGTATAGAGGATTTGGTTGTACTGTTATGTGTCATAATTGATTTGGCCTAAAATGTTGGGCTATGTTTTTGATAGTTCATTTTGTATAAGGCCATTGATGTTGGCTATTATTGATCAAGTTGTATGTTTAGAATGATGCAATTTATGAGATGCATGACTAGGTTGAATGAGTGTGTGATGAAAATTGAAAAGTTTTAAGTTTGGATGGAAATTTTATGCCTCGGTTTAGTACGATTGTATGTGTTTTGTTCCAGTAATGCCTCGTACCCTATTCTGACATCGAACACGGTAAGGGGTGTTAATTTTAGTGGTATCAAAGCTATGGTTTAGTTGGTCCTTGGACTAACATAGTGTGTGTAAAAGTCTAGCTATACATGCCATAAATATACTATGATAGTGTGATGACTCCTGATAATTTAAATTGTGTTTTTATATAGTAAATGGATCCCGGCCGAGCTGTACCTGATGAAGTAGAGAGTAATGCGCTAGCTCCAGCTCAAGGGACCGCACCAGTGGATAGTAGACCTGAAACACATAGTCATGGAGATGGGGCTCGGGAAGCCTTCCTCCATATGATGAATAATTGGTATACAGAATTTGTTTGAGCAAATCCGAATGTTCAACCTCCTCTACCTCTTCCACCCGTCCTATTCCCCAACCGATTCCTGTAGTTCCTCAAGGTACAGAAATGGTAAGACTGACTAAGCCTCCGGTTGATAAGATCCGAAAGAAAGGGGCTAAAGAATCTAGGGTTAACATAGATGATGATCCCGAGAAAGTAGAGTTTTGGCTTGATAATTTTATTCGGGTATTTGTTGAACTTTCTTGTACTCCCGAAGAATGTTTAAAGTTTGCTATATCTTTATTGAGGGAATTGGCATATCACTGGTGGAAGACACTGGTATCTGTGGTTCCGAAAGAAAGGGTTACATGGGATTTCTTCCAAGAGGAATTCAAAAAGAAGTACATAAGCCAACGGTTCATTGATAAAAAACACAAAGTTTCTCGAGTTAAAGCAGGGCTGAATGTCTGTGGTAAAATATGAAAGAGAGTTTGTTAGACTCAGTAAACATGTTCACTAGAAAAGTATGTGAAATCTAAGTGAAATAAGTGATCCGGGTGCTAGTCCGTATGTTCTACCGGTGGTTGAGTTATCTGGCATGTATTACAGATACTCGACAGCTTGTGTTAGCAGCACTGTGTAGTTTCGTCATGACCGACAGCTTGTGTGAGCAAACTCGAGGTTGTGACTATGTGAAAGGGTGCTGGTCTTATAAGTTCTACCAGTGGCTGGGTAATCCGGCATGTGTTGCAAATACTTGACAGCTTGTGTGAGCAACACTGAGTAGTTACGTATGACTGACAGCTTGTGTGAGTAGACCCGTGAATGTGATTAGCTCGAGAGTGAGCCTATGTGAAAAGTGTAACACCCCTTACCCGTGTTTAATGCTGAAATTAGGCACGAGGCATTACCGGACTTAACTTGCATAAACATATATTATCGGGCTATAATTTCATTCCAAATTTAAAACTTTTCATTCATATTCACAACATTATTATTATGGGTTTACGAGGCCCTAAACATACATATGGGAGGTTTCAAAATTAGTCCATAAAACTTTACACTCTTAGAAAATTTTTGCCTAAATAGGGGCCACACACCCATGTGAAATGGAACACGCCCGTGTGGGCAGGCAGTGTGGTCACACACGCCCATATGGAATTTATTTTTCACTTCGAACCTATAGGGTTTTTTATACGGCCGGACACACGCCCGTGTCTTTAGCCTGGGTGTAACACCCCAAACTCGGCCTAGACGTTATGGCCGGATCTAGCATGTCACATCAAATGTTGTTTGAAGACTATAAGTTCATTGAAAAACCCTTTTACAAATCAAAGCTATTTATCTTTTTAAAAATCCCGATTTTCGTTGCTTATTAACAAAACACGATTTGCTCAAAGTCATTCTCTTGCAAAAGCATTATTACTTTCAATACCTTGTTTGTTGAGGAAGTTTGACCCAAGCATTTGCAAATACGTGATATTTTGAAAATAGTGGTTTTAGTTTTAAAACCCGTGTTTTAAAGACCAGCAGTTTGTAAATTAAAGAAATACCAAGTAAAAGTTAAAAGAAAACCCAATGGCCTTATGAAAAAAATTATTAACCCATTTAATTTAAGTAAATAATAAATTAAACTAAAATCGCTAAGTTTAGTCTTTAAACCATATTCGACGTGTGGCCACCTCCGAGTCCTCCGCAGCTCCAAATACTCTAAGGTTGGGGATTACCTCCATGGTTAAAAGAAAGGGGTGAGTTACGGGAACTCAGTGTGTAATCCCCTATTACGGTCATAGTCAGGCCTAAGCCACTTTCGTAGAATTTGGGCCTAAGCCCTATTCAAGAATAACTCCTAAGCCTATCATATCAATGCAATGCACATGTAACCCAACCCAATCCAACCAAACTCTCCACTCGTACCAACCATCTATCTATGTGGGGACCAAGTCGACCCACCCAACCAACTATCCAATAATGCAGCCTAGCTGCTAGTAACGATAATCATGGCTGAGCCACTAGAATTAGAATACGTGGCGATGCCACTATAACGGTACTTCCTCCAATTAGAAAATCCCAACCCAATGCAATATGTTATGTATGTAGTGTATCACAATCATATACAGTTATATAAATATCACAAAAACATCATTTAAACTACTACTAAGGGCATAACGGTCATTTTACCATTTAGGGGTAAAATAGTAATTTCACCCCTTGGAGGTATTTCGGTAATTTACCCATCAAGGGTAATTCGGTAATTTATCCCTATAACGGCCTTTCTAAAGGCCTACTGTTGCCTCGAGCGACATGGATACCCTCTTTGATCGAAACAGAGCATATGGGCCAAAGCTCAACTTTTGACCCAAGTAGGCCCACATACTGGCGTGTCCCATTTGGCCCATTTTCGGTTACGATTCTGCGAACTCGCGGCCACATCTATTATCCGACACTTACCATGGATTTTTCCCGTGTGGGCCCATTAGCCCATTGGGCCCACTCGACCCACTTCGGATCAACAAAGCCCATTACAGCCTCAGTTCCTCGAGAGAGTTCGTGACACTCCCAACAGTTTATTGCCAACTTCTTGTGGCTCGGTTTATCTCAACGAGCGCTCGCACGCTCGAGTGATCTCAGATACTGATATTCCAGCTTTTTAGTATTTCGGCTTTTGGCCGATTCACAGAACATCGCATAACAGAATAAGAAAGGGTGTGAAATTACACACCTGCTTTGGATTGCCGATTGAGACACTCCCCGATGCACCAATGATAAAATCGACCATTAGTTAGTCTCCACCCTTGGTAATTCAAAACATAGAAATACTTTACCTACTGACTTTACTTACCAAAGAACGACAGACTCCTTGCTATGGGAGAGTATTCGGCCTACACCTCCTGAATAAAGAACCGAGTCCCTAGCGAAAAAGAACATGTTAGAAACGTTGCTCCAAGGCAACAAGATAAATAACCTTTCGGCCCCAAAGAACCCAAAACAATAAAGAGAGAAGACAACCAACCCATATTCGACCATAGCCACAACTTACCAACAAGCGGGAGAGATTCAGAAGCGGTTTGAACCAAAAAGAAGAAAATATTCGAACCCTAGAGGATTCGGCCTACACAAAGAGTCAAGGCTTACTGTTTGGTTAGCTTTGCAAGGCCAAGGGAAGAACGAGAGAAAAAGAAGGGTTGGGTGTTCGGATAAAGAGGAACCGAAAGGAAAAGATGAATGTTTGGCTTTAGGAAGAGAAAAGAAAATAACAAGTATGATGGAAAAGGGAAAGAAGTAGGGATTCGGCCAGCCTAGCTTGTAGATGAAGAGTGAAATTGAGCAACTGAAGTGTGAATAGCTATTATCAAAAGAAAGAGAAGTGCACAAAAGGCAGAAAAGTGCACGAAAAGAAGAAAATAAAGCACCAAAACTTCAAAAGAGAAAGACCCGAAATGCATAGAAGAAACTTGAAAGAAAAAGAATATTCGGTTCCCACTAACACTCTAGGTTGCCGAAACTACTTCCTATCATCCCTCTCTATTTGAACTGCTCCCATAGCCACATTCCCAATTTTGGCCCCTCCCCCACTCATCACTTCCTTGATTTTCTCCACCATCTTCTCCTTGAATCACTCTTAGCCTCCCATTCAAACTTGTTGACCAAGTCTCCAAGTCCCCTTGAAGAGTTTGATTCGAACTCTGCTTCCTCTATTCTCAAGCCACAAAATAAAAGCCTCCATTTGCAATCTGTGGGATTCGAACCCCTCCATTCCTTGCTCTCGACTTGACACCACACCACTAAACTACATGCTCAACTTGTGACTCTTAAATGCACACAAATTTATTTAAGTCTTACAACTACAAACCCTCTTCACTTTAGGGTCAAAAACCAAAATTTTTCCAAGGCTCAGACTCGAACCCAGGCCTCCTTAGGACTCCCAAACACACTCAAATAACCAGCTAAGCAAGCAAAACATGAAATTAAGAAAAAATCACAACCCCTAATTTTTGGGATGTTATAACTCTACCCCCTTAAAGAAATTTCAGCCTAGAAATTACCTACTCAGAAAAGGTGAGGGTATTGTTATCGCATTGCCTCCTACGGCTCCCACGTGGCTTCCTCTGAACCGTGATTATGCCACAGCACCTTGATTAACGAAATAGATTTCCTCCTCAGCACCCTAACATCACGATCCAGTATTTGCACCGGCTCTTCCTCAAAGGTCAAATTAGGTCTTACCTCGATCTCCTCCACGGGCAGTATATGTGAGGGATCAAAACGGTATCACCTCAGCATAGAGACTTGAAACACGTTATGTATATGATTTAACTCAGGAGGCAGTTCTAGCTGATACGGCGACCGATCCCACATGTTTTAATATCTGCTAAGGTCCAATGAATCTAGGGCTCAACTTGCCTTTTGCCCAAATCTCAGAATCTTCTTCCATGGTGAGACTTTTAAGAAAACATAATCTCCCACTGCGAACTCAATCTCTTTACGCTTCAAATCATCATACGAATTTTGCCTATTAGATGCTTCTTTTAACTGATTACGGATCAATTTCGCTTTTTCCTTAGTTTCAGAAACTAGTTCTGGACCCAACAGTCACCGCTCGCCCAATTCCGTCCAACAAGTAGGGGTACGACACCTACGACCATATAACGCCTCGTATGGTGCCATCTAAATACTAGATTGGTTGCTATTGTTATAAGCAAATTCGCTAAGGGCAGATAGTCTTCCCAAGTGCCTTTGAAATCAATTACGTAGCTTCTCATCATGTCCTCCAAAATCTGTATTACCCTCTCCGACTGACCATCAGTCTGCGGATGAAATGCTGTGCTGAAATCCAACCTTGTACCCAGAGCTTCGTGGAACACTCTCCAAAATCGTGATGTGAATAGGGGGTCCCTGTCTGAGATGATAGACACTGGTACCCTATGTAACCTCACAATTTTTGCCATGTATAACTTGGACAACTTCTGCAACGCGTAATCAGTGTGAACCGGTATGAAGTGGGTGGACTTAGTCAGTCGATCAACAATAACCCACACCAAATCTTTCTTAGTAGGCATCAGGGGTAGCCTACTAACAAAATCCATGGTAACCCTTTCCCACTTCTAGAGTGGAATTTTAACAGGTTGCAGCAATCCAGAAGGCAGTTGATCCTCAGCCTTCACTTGCTGGCATGTCAAACACTTACTGGCATGTCAAATGCTTACTTACAAAATCAGTAGCCTCACGCTTAAGCCCTGGCCACCAGTGCCTCCTGCAGAATAGATTGCCTTAACTTAGAATCCCTCGGTACACAGACTCTTCCATGAAAGCATAACACCCCTTAGTATTCAGGCAAAAATCCCTAGTCTCTCTCTTCTTCACCAGTTGAAAATGAAGAATCAATGATTCATCCAGTGACTGCTTCTCTTTAATTTGACCAATCCAAGTCGGTTTCACCTAAAGCTCTGCTAACAGACTACCATCCTCAAATAGGCTGAGATGAGCAAACATTGGTCTTAGATCAGACACAACCTTACGACTCGAGTGCATTCGCTACCACGTTAGCTTTTCCCAGATGGTACTCAATCAAGCAATCATAATCCTTAAGCAACTCTATCCATCTTGATTGCCTAAGGTTCAACTCCATCTGAGTAAGAAGGTACTTGAGACTTTTATGGTCACTATAAACAATCGACCTCTACTTGTACAAGTAGTGTCTCCAAATCTTTACTGTGAATACCACCACAACTAATTCCAAGTCATGAGTAGGATAATTCACCTCGTGCAGCCTAAGCTGACGGGACGCATAAGCCATCACCTTGCCCTCTTGCATGAGCACACAGCCCAAACCCGTGTGCGACGTATCACAGTAGACAACAGATTCCTTTCTAGCCTGTGGCTGAATTAGTACTGGGGCTTCAGTCAAAATTGTAACACCCCTAATCCGTATCCATCGTCGAATTAGGGTTACGGCATTACAAAACTAACCCAAATTTATGCACTCCAAAAAAAAAGGAAAATATATTTACAAATCAATAGGCCCAATAAAATGAAACACATTATTGAATATACATTTGATCCCATATTCCTTCAAGTCATAGATAATCATCCATCATAATACATGCATGAAGCAAAAGAGAATTTTCCCTGAATTACCAACACATTCAGCCATAGACTAAATAAGCATGCACTCGCACTCATTTGTACGATCATCATTCATATTATTTTGAAATTTTAGCAATACCACTAACATGTATACTCATTATAATCGGATAACACATCTTAACAATTCAAAGTCACTTATCTCATTAGGTAGTATATCATACTTATTTCACCTTAAAAAAATCCTAGCAAAACTTGTTCAACCACACAATGAGATGATCATAATCTATACACAAGGATAAACACCATTTCGAATTTCCTAAAAAAAAAATCAATATGATTATGCCCCTTACTAATTCCCCTGGTGTATAAACATACATTATGTACCATATGTATATATAGAAGAATATCTCAATGTTATAACAAATCATTTCTAGAAATTCCAACTCATACTTACATATTACTAAAAATTTCTATGTATCCTACAAATCATACACATGCAAATGAATATATAGAAATGAAGGTTTAAAAACCCGAATCATGTTATACACCACATAATATATAATATTCATGCATTCTATAATCCGCACAATACTTACTAAGTAATGATCTCATAAGATAAGATAGCATTCAATAATTCCAACATTCGTACCACGACACCAAAATTAAAAAGGGCTAGATGGTATCTAATCGTGAAAGTACAGCCATATTCGCATGGCTTATATAGTACTTTATAGCGATCAAAAAATACAAAAGAGACCTAGCCTATACATGCCTTAATTTCAAAAGAAACAAAACTTATAAGATTCCAAATTTTTGGTGATAGTATAATTGACTTCGACAAGGATTCCCGAGCTCAAGCTTTGACTTTAAGGATCTATAAAACAACATAACAACACACCATGTAAGCTTCAATAGCTTAGTAAGTTATAAGCAAGCAAATGAAATGTATGAATATTGCCTTTCATCAATATTCTTCTCAATTACAATCTAAATATCAATTAGTTAATGACATCAACAATTTTTCTAGGTTGGCATTCCTCAATCACATGCTCAATCAACCACAAGACAAAATAATCAACTTTTCATATGCTACCTACCCTTATCGAATTATCCTACTTAATTATATACCAAGATAATAACCTATTTGTCCAATAAGAACATACCTGACACCTTTATTTACCCTTCGAAGTGTTTTGCTCTTAAGAAAATCCGATAGCCGCACACTCAGTGCTATTCAACCAATCTCGCACACACAGTGCTCGGTGATTAAGTTCGCACACACAGTGCTCGATGATTAAGTTTGCACACACAGTGCTATTCAACCGATCTAGCACACATAGTGCTCGGTGATTAAATCCACACACACAGTACTATTCAACTGATCTCGCACACACAGTGCTCGGTGATTAAATCCGCTCGGTGATTAAATTCGCACACGGTTTCGGTGATTATTCAACCGATCTATTCAACCGATCTCGCACACAGAGTTCGGTGATTAAATCCACACACAGAGTACTATTCAATCGATCTCGCACACACAGTGCTCGGTGATTAAGTTCGCACACACAGTGCTATGCAACTGATCTCGCACACACAGTGCTCGGTGATTAAATTCGCACACACAGTGCTATTCAACCGATCTCGCACACACTGCTCGGTGATTAAGTCCGCACACACAGTGATATTCAACCGATCTCGCACACATAGTGCTCGGTGATTAAATCCACACACACAGTACTATTCAACCGATCTCGCACACACAGTGTTCGGTGATTAAATCTGCACACACAGTGCTATTCAACTGATCTCGCACACACAGTGCTCGGTGATTAAGTCCACACACACAGTGCTATTCAACCGATCTCGTACACATAATGCTCGATGATTAAATCCACATACACAGTAGTATTCAACCGATCTCACACACACAGTGCTCGGTGATTAAATTTGCACACACAGTGCTATTCAACCGATCTCGCACACACAGTGCTCGGTGATTAAATCCGCACACACAGTGCTATTCAACCGATCTCGCACACACAGTGCTCGGTGATTAAGTCCGCACACAGTGCTATTCAACCGATCTCGCACACATAGTGCTTGGTGATTAAATCCACACACAGAGTACTATTTAACCAATCTCGCACACACAGTGCTCGTGATTAAATCCGCACACACAGTGCTATTCAACCAATCTCCACACACAGTGCTTGGTGATTAAATCTTTCTTTTCTTGTGCATATCATCTACTTTCATATCAAGTTTGTATATATATAACATATCTATAAATATCAAACCATTTTTCTTCCAACCCCAACCCTTTCCATCGACTATGCTCATATATGCATATAACTAAACATTTCATGATCATTCTTCTATACCTCAAGATTTACCTTAACTTATACTCCATTCACTTTAAATCATTTGATCTTAATACATTAATTGAATACAAGCTTCAATTCATATTCGGCTTTCACATGATCTAAAGTCCACATCGTTTGACGTTCGACAATCTATATATATATATATAATTACATTGATAATTACATGCATATACAATTTATACAAATTCCAAGTACTCGAGGGATTATACAATCCAACACATACACATATAACAGTATATCATTCGATATCTACCATTTAGAATGACATGGTGTATTCGGCATTAGTATACTCTTACATCGAATTCAATCAAAATATATATATACTCACAATTTGGTACTAATTGTTTAAAATCGATCACTTATAACTTACCTCGGAAGTTGACAAAAATTTAGTTTCCCGGTTACTCAATCAATTTAGATTTTCCCCGCTCCGCTCCGGTTTCTTTTTGCTCTTGGTCTAAAAAAAATTCCAATTCAACTTATTTAATAACATTTCCATTCAATTTAGTATATAAGCACTTGATTTTCCAATTTACTAAATTACCCCCAATATTTTTAAGGTTTATAACTTAGTCCTTAAAACTAACAATACAAAAATATCATGAATTTGTTTTCAACTATCAATAGCCGAATACTCTTGGTCCTTCTACAAACTCTTTTCCTCAATTTATTTGCTATATCATCCTTTCAAAGATTTTCTTTAAACAAATTTCACCCTATGCTAAGTTCCATCAAGACTTCAAGAAAAATCTAGTTTATTTAACAAGCTTACCAACTATTCTATCTTAAACCATACCAAAAATCAAAACTTCCTTTCATGGCATATTCAAATTATACTATAACTTTCAAAATTCCAATTATAGCTAAATGGATTTCAAGATCCCAGCCTAACACATGCTAGAATTTACAAAGAAAACAAAAACAACATCATTTACTCACCTTATGGGAACATGCAATGACCGAATGGTGAGAATTCAAACCCCCCTTTGTTCTTTTTGTTTCGGTGCTAAGGAAGAAAAAGATGGTATATATATATTTTCTTTTTGTTTCCTTACTTTCGGTCACTCCCCAAGAAAAAAAAAGATGAACACTCTTTTTCTATTGTTTTATTTTATTACCCTTATTACTCAATTTATGAAATAAAATAATACACCACTAACTAAAACAAATAATATTTAATATACATGTAACCATCATGCCCTCCACTACAAACAAAATAAGTTATTTGACATGCAAGTCCTTTCTTTCAACCAACTCTTAAATTAAACCCTTTAATAAAAAGAATGTTACTTATGCACTTTATCTATTTAATCCTTTCTCTCAATTCAAGCACATCAAACAATAAAATTTGCATAATTCAACACACTCTTACTCAATAACACTACACACGAAAATAAAATAATATTATGAGATTTTATATTGTTATTATTTCGATTTGGATTCGTGGTCCCGAAACCACCGTTCCATTTAGGGTCGTAAATGGGCTGTTACAAAAATCTTCTTCAATTTCTCAAATCTCTCTTGCTGTCTATGAGTCCAAACAAATAGTACTCCTTTACGCAGTAGCTTAGTTAGGGGGCGGCAATCAGTGAAAACCCCTCCACGAACCGTCTGTAATACCCAGCCAGCCCCAGAAAACTTCAAATCTCAGATACTGACTTTGGTGGCTTCCAATCTAATACGGCCTAAACTTTCCGAGGATCAACCCTAATCCCCTCGGCAGACACGACATGACCCAAAAATGTCACCTCTTGCAACCAAAACTCGCACTTGCTGAATTTGGAATAAAGCTACTTTTCTCTCAATATTTGCTGAACAATCCGGAGATGTGAATCGCTCCTCCTTGGTTCTTGAATACACCAGAATATCATCTATAAATACCACCACGAACCGGTATAAGTAGGGTTGGAAGACCCAATTCATCATGTCCATGAAAGCAGCTGGTGCATTTGTTAACCCAAACGGCATGACCAAGAACTTGTATGTCCATAACGAGTCTGAAATGCAGTCTTGTACACATCTGCCTCCTTCACCCTTAGCTGATGATACCCCAATCTAAGATTTATCTTGGAGAAAATCACAGCTCCTCGCAGTTGATCAAACAGATCGTCTATTATTGGTAACGGGTACTTATTCTTAATCGTCAATTTATTCAATTGACGATAATCAATACACATGCGCATTGACCCATCCTTCTTCTTCACAAACAATATCGGTGCTCCCTACGGAGACACACTCGGTCGGATGAACCCTCAATCCAGTAGCTCTTGGATTTAAGCCTTTAATTCTACCAGCTCTTTTGGTTCTGTCCTATAAGGGGCGATGGACACTAGAGCCGTTCCCGGTAGGAGCTCAATGCCGAATTTGACCTCACGATTTGGTGGCAACCCCGAAAACTCTTTAGGAAAGACATCCAAAAAATCCTTTACTGTTCTGACATCCCCAATGAACAAACCTTTAACATCAGATATGCTGACATAAGCTAGAAACACCTCGTCACCTTTTTAAACTAGCTTCTCGACCCTTAATGCTGAGATTACATTAGATAAGTAATCCCTTTGCTCCCCTATCACTACCACTTCCTCAGCCTCTGAAGACTTCAATCCATACGACTAGCAGCGCAATCCAAATTTGCACGGTGCTTCACTAACCAATCTATGCCCAAAATGAGATTGAACTCACCAAATGCCAGTTCCATCAAATCTACAGGAAAGACAACCCCTTGAACCTCGTGAGGCACATCTCTAAATAGCTTCTTCACTCTAACTGCCTGTCCCAGTGGACTAATCACTAACATATCCCTATTAGTAATTTCAAATTGTATGCCCAAAGTTCCAGACACAATACATGCAACATACGAATTTGTAGACCCAATATCAATTAAAGTTGTATATGGTACATTATGAATAAGGAACGTACCAGTTATGACGTCAGGTGCGTCGCCATCCTCTCGATGCCGAGCCGTATAAACCAACGCTAGTTGTCTTGCCTCTATGCTACCAGCACCTTAACTCGGTGCTCCACGACCTCGTCCAAACCCATTTCCCCCTTTGGTTGGACCTGGCTTCTTGATGGCTGCTGACCACCTCTCCCTGGCTGCACATAGCCCTATCCTGCCGCTTGCATATGAATGGGCCTTCGAGGACAGTATCTAAACACATGATCCTTGGACCCACGTCTAGAACACCACCTAGTTCTTTTCCAACATTCTCCCGCATGAGGTCTCCCACACTCAATGCAAGGATGCGGTCGACTAGCAACAACTGGAACCCCAGCTCGGACTGGCCCATCAAACCTAGGCCTTTTTAAGCCCACCAAAAGAACTTGAGGGCCCAAAATCCCTCTTATTTCTGCCGCTTTCCTTCTCACAGTTTTGGCGCTTGGAACGCTTCACATCCTCGGTAATCTTTGCCTTCTCAATCAAGACAGCAAAGTCTCTTTCCCTCTGCGGGGCTATTAGTACCCACAACTCATCCCAAATACGATCCTCAAACCGCATGCAGCGCTCATACTCAGTCGCGACTATGCCTCGAGCATACCGATTCAACCACAGAAACTCTACCTCATACTCCGCTACAGACTTATTCCCCTAAACTAGATTCAGAAATTTCTTTCTCCGGGCATCCACATAACTTGCCCCTACATATTTTCCTTGAAAGGCCGCCTTCAAGAAGTCCCATGTCAACCGGTCGGCCTGCATGCCTTCCCTCACGGTAAGCCACCATTGATATGCCTCATCTCGCAGCAAAGGCACTGCTCCCTTTAGTTTTTGCTCCACTATCCAGTCAAGGTCATCCATGATTCGCTCTACCGCCTCCAACTAATATTCTGCTATGTTCGGGGCTACACCAGAGATGCCCTTGAATATTTCTACCCCGTTCAATCGGAGTCACTCAGAAATTGACCCTCAGCCCACTGACCCAGCACTCGCTCTAGCAACCCTTTCCAGAACCCGTAGCATCGCTTGGGACAGGGCATCATCCCCACTGCCTCGATCATGAGACCCCGTTTTAACCACTAGTGATGCCGGCACTTCCCTTTCAGGCATATGTCCTGATGCTGAGGACCCAGCCCTAGCACTTTGGCCTCTACCATGGCCACGTGTACCCCTCTGCGACCTCTTGTGCTCATATCGATGTAGCGTTTTTTGATTAAAAAGTTTTATGAATCAGCTTATAGTTCTCATCATTATTAACAAGTATTTTATGAAAAAAAGTAATTAGGGATGTTCTCACAGATCACATTTACTATAGTTTTAGTATACTACTATCCCTAATAGTTTCTCAATACAGTCATTTCAGCATATAATAGTGTCAAGAAACTTACGGATTTGGTGGTGAGACTCGGTGTGCCACACTTTCAAGAACACTATCACTTTCCAATCAAAATTTTAACAGTTAAGAAAAAAAAGATTTCAAAACCCATTCCACAACCGAGTTTTGCAACCTCACTCTAATACCATTAAATGTAACACCCAAAACCTGGCCTAGATGTTATGGCCGGATCTAGCATATCACATCAAATGTTGTTTGAAAACTATACGTTCATTGAAAAATCCTTTTACGAATCAAAGCTATCTATCTTTTTAAAAATCTCGATTTTCGTTGCTTATTAACAAAACATGATTTGCTCAAAGTCATTCTCTTGCAAAAGCAATATTACTTTCAATACCTTGTTTGTCGAGGATGCTTGACCCAAGCATTTGAAAATATGTGATATTTTGAAAACAATGGTTATAATTTTAAAACCCGTGTTTAAAAGACCAGCAGTTTGTAAATTAAAGAAATACCAAGTAAAAGTTAAAAGAAAACCCAATGGCCTTATTACAAAAATTATTAACCCATTTAATTTAAGTAAATACTAAATTAAACTAAAATCGTTAAGTTTAGTCTTTAAACCATATTCGACGTGTGGCCACCTCCGAGTCCTCCGCAGCTCCAAATCCTCTAAGCTTGGGGATTACTTGCACGATTAAAAAAAAGGGGTAAGTTATAGGAACTTAGTGTGTAATCCCCTATTACAGTCATAGTCTGGGCCTAAGCCCTATTCGGTAACAGTCTGGGCCTAAGCCCTATTCGGTAACGATTTAGGCCTAAGCCCTATTCGATAATAATCTGGGCTTAAGCCCTGTATCATATCAATGCAATGCACATGTAACCCAACCCAATCCAACCAAACTCTCCACCCGTGCCAACCATCTATCCATATGGGGACCAAGTTGACCCATCCAACCAACTATCCAATAATGCAGCCAAGATGCTAAAAACGATAATCGTGGCTGAGCCACTAGAATCAGAATACGTGGCGATGCCACTATAATGGTACTTTCTCCAATTAGAAAATCCCAACCCAATGCAATATGTTATGTATGCAGTGTATCACAATCATATACAGTTATATAAATATCACAAAAACATCATTTAAACTACCACTAAGGGCATAACGGTCATTTTACCATTTAGGGGTAAATGGCAATTTCACCCTCGGGGGTATTTTAGTAATTTACCTATCAAGGGTATTTTAGTAATTTACCCCTATAACGGCCTTTTCGAAGGCCTACTGTTGCCTCGAGCGACACAAATACCCTCTTTGATTAAAATAGAGCATATAGGCCAAAGCCCAACTTTCGACTCAAGTGAGCCCATTTGGCCCATTTCTGATTACGATTATGCGAACCTCACGGCCACATCTATTATCTGGCACTTACCATGGATTTTTACCGTGTGGGCCCATTAGCCCATTGGGCCCACTCGACCCACTTTGGCTCAACAAAGCCCATTACAGCTCAGTCCCTCGAGAGAGTTCGTGACACTCCCAACAGTTTATTGCCAACTTCTTGTGGCTCAGTTTATCTCAACAAGCGCTCGCACGCTCGAGTGATCTTAGATGCTGATATTCTGGCTTTTCGGTATTTCAGCTTTTGGTCGATTCACATAATATCGCATATCAGAGTAAGCAAAGGTGTGAAATTACACACTTGCTTTGGATTACCGATTGAGACACTCCCCGATGCACCTATGATAAAATCGACCATTAGTTAGTCTCCACCCTTGGTAATCCAAAATATAGAAATATTTTACCTACTGACTTTACTTACCAGAGAACGACAGACTCCTTGCTATGGGAGAGTATTCGGCCTACATCTCCTGATTAAAGAACCGAGTCCCTAGTGAAAAAGAACATGTTAGAAATGTTGCTCCAAGGCAACAAGAGAAACAGCCTTTTGGCACCAAAGAATCCAAAACAATAAAGAGAGAAGACAACCAACCCATATTCGACCATAGCCACAACTTGCCAACAAGCGGGAGAGATTCAGAAGTAGTTTGAACAAAAGAAGAAAATATTTGCACCCTAGAGGATTCGGCCTACACAAAGAGTCAAGGCTTACTGCTTGGTTAGCTTTGCAAGGCCAAGAGAAGAACGAGAGAAAAAGAAGGGTTGAGTGTTTGGCTAAAGAGGAACCGGAAGGAGAAGGTGAATGTTCGACTTTGGGAATAGAAAAGAAAACAACAAGTAGGACGGAAAAGGGAAAGAAGTAGGGATTTGGCCAGCCTAGCTTGTAGATAAAGAGTGAAATTGAGCAACTGAAGTGTGAATAGCTATTAGCAAAAGAAAGAGAAGTGCATGAAAGGTAGAAAAGTACGAAAAAGAAGAAAATAAAACACCAAAACTTCAAAAGAGAAAAACCCGAAATGCACAGAAGAAACTTGAAAGAAAAAGAATAATCGGTTCCCACTAACACTCCAGGTTGCCGAAACGACTTCCTATTACCCCTCTCTAGCCGAAATGCCCCCTTAGCCATATTCCCAATTTTGGCCACCTCTCCCCCACACATCACTTCCTTGATTTTCTCCACCATCTTCTCCTTGAATCACTCCTAGCCTCCCATTCAAACTTGTTGACCAAGTCTCTAACTCCCCTTGAAGAGTTTGATCCGAACTCTACTTCCTCAATTCTCAAGCAACAAAATAAAAGCCTCAATTTGTAATCTGTCGGATTCAAACCCCTCTCTTCCTTGCTCTCCACTTGACGCCACACCACTAAACCACATCCTCAACTTGTGACTCCTAAATGCACACAATTTATTTAAGTCCTACAACTACCAACCCTCTTTATTTTAGGGTCAAAAACCAAAATTTTTCCAAGGCTTAGACTCGAACCCAGGCCTCCTTAGGACCCCCAAACACACTAAAATAACTAGCTAAGCAAGAACAACATGAAATTAAGCAAAAATCACAACCCCTAATTTTGGGATGTTACACTGGGTCCCTCGCATGGCCTAGACATGCCCGTGTCCTCACCCATGTGTGAAAACCTAGGTATTCTATTTATGACGTCAGCAACCTCTTATGGGGCACACGGCCTAGGCACACGCCCGTGTGCTGGCCCATGTGACGAATCAAATTCTTGCAATTTGTTACAAGGAACACACGACTTATCAACACACCTATGGGGCTAATCGTGTGTCACACACAGCCTAGACACACGCTCGTGTGTCTACCCGTGTGGACAATTATAAGGCTATTTTCCAAGCCAATTTTCCACCTTGAAAAATAAACACACTTATGCCAACACAAGCAATACATAGCATATCAATATTACAATATGAAGAATCACTAATCATCATTCATTCACTTCATATTACACTCCAACAATTGCATGAACTTTCACTTCATAAAACTTATCATCATTAAAAATATGAAACTTGACAAATATTGGCCAATTCTCAATGGCACCATATACAAAATGAGTGTATAAGATTAAAAGCCAACACTTTGGCTCTCAAATATGACATAACAGAAAATGATTAAGTTCCTATACATGCCATACTAAAAAATAAATCAACTTTACTATACCAAAAGAAGGATTGATAGTGTGATCCGAGTTCTAATCTTCTACGATCCTCGAGCTTGCTTGGCAATACTACAAGGAAAAGGGAAAGAGAGGGGTAAGCATATAGCTTAGTAAGTTTGGATGTAAAATAGCAACGTAAATACTCATGGTAAAAATTTCATTCTTCTTATAAACAATAACAACACAAGTTCTTGAATACTTTGACATACTTAATCATACTTATTCTTACCTATCGTATATCACATTATGGTTTTCACAACTCGTATTTTACTTATGCTACCTACATCACTTCAGCGCATAATTTAGCACTTATGCTATCTTGAACATAAACTTAAATCATTATCATCCTTAACTTAAATGTATCTCTTTGTTATCCTTGTATAACTTAGCTCATTGTCATCTTTACATACTTAGCTCTTTTTCCCGTTGAACTATTCGGAATATCAGAGGATACTCAATCTCATCATACATGTATCATAATGCCAATGCCATATCCTGGATATGGTCTTACATGGGATCACCTTTTGATGCCGATGTCATATCCCAAATATGGTCTTACACGGGATCTCTTAACTCGATGTCGATGCCATGTCCCAGACATGGTCTTATACGAGATCGTACATAGATGTCGATGCCATGTCCCAGACATGGTCTTATACAGAATATACATTCGGTGCTGATTCCATGTCCTAAACATGGTCTTATACGGGACCTACATTTGATGCTGATGCCATGTCCCAAACATGGTCTTATACGGGACCTACATTCGGTGGCGATGCCATGTCCCAAACATGGTCTTATACGGGACCTATGTTTGGTGTCGATACCATGTCCTAGACATGGTCTTATATGGGACCTACATTTGGTGCCGATGCCATGTCCTAGACATGGTCTTATACGGGACCATCCTTATCTCATGTCGTGACAGAGGTATCCTCGTTATTTTGAATCCTCATCCGGGACTTCAACTCAACATATTCTCTTCACTTTCTCATCGAGGTATCATTAATCAATTTCTTGGAAATAATAATATGCATTTCTCATAATAAAAAGAAATATAAATACGATAACATACGTAGCCTTAATTTCACACAAACTTACCTCGGTACTCAAAATGTGCATGGATGTTCGATTTAGTCCAACACTTTGTTCTATCCTCGATTTCGGTCTGAGCTTCGTGTTTCTTGATCTATAATAACAATTTCACTTGTTTAATACTCACATTAACTAAATTGAGTCATGAATTATACTTTGGCAAAATTATAGTTTTGCCCATAAACTTTCACATAATTACACTTTTGCCCCCTAGGCTCTTAAAATGATTTTTATTCAACTTTCTTTTAATTTAAGCCTAGCCAAATTATTTTCTTAACTACAACAGCCCCTAACTTCCTCTATTTCACTCATGTATAACTATTTTGATAACTTTTACAATTTGGTCCTTTTATGCACTTTTCATGAAAATCACTTAGAAAAAGATGTTTATCATACATCAAACTTTCATATTCTTCCATAAAACATCAAATTACATGCATGTCACATATGGGTAAATTTTTGAACATAAACCCTAGCTCAAAATATAGCTAGAAATAGCTAAATCGAGCTACGAGGATATTAAAAATACGAAGAAGATTAAAAAACGGGGCTAGGATGCACTTACTATCAAGCTTGGAAGTTGAAGAAACCCTAGCTATGGAGAGCTTGAAATTTTCGAGCCTAGTTTGACGAAGATGAGCAAATTTTGCTTTATTTTCCCTTTTTAATCTTTTATTAACCAAATGACTAAAATGCCCTTAAGTCCCTTTCGTGAGATTTTTCCTTCCAATGTCTATTTTTGTCTATCTTGACATTTAATGGTCTAATTGCTAAATAAAGACCTCTATTAATTTTATTATTCTATTTCATACTTAAATTTTCTAGAATATCATATTTTCTTATCTTTACAATTTAGTCCTAATGGTCAATTTAATCACTAATAAATAAAATTTCCTCATAAAATTTTCACACAACCACGCAAACTGATCATAAGCCTCATAAAATCATAAAAAACATATTTTTACTTTGGATTTGGGGTCTCGCAAATAGTATTCTGATCTAAGCCTTAAATTGGTCTATTACAATTCTCCCTAGGGATTTTCATCCTCAAAAATCTTACCAGTAAAAATGTTTGGGTACTAGTTCCTCATAGCCTCCTCGGGCTCCCTTGTAGCCTCTTCCACCCCATGTCTTTGCCACAATACTTTCACAAGATCTATACTTTTATTCCTTAACTGTTTGACTTCCCGTGCTAGGATTTCAATCGGTTCTTCACCATATGTCATGTCGGGTTAAATTTCAACCTCTGTTGGTGTAATCATATGTAAAGGTCTAATCAGTAGCGTCACAACAAAGACACGTGAAACATCATTATCTTTTCTAATTTAGACAGCAAGGCCAATCGATAGGCTACCGGCCCTATCCTCTTTATAATCTCATATGGTTCGATAAAACACGGACTCAATTTGCCTTTCTAGCCAAATCTAAGAACTTTCTTCTATGGTGACACTTTCAAGAATACTTTATCACCGACTTGAAACTCAATCTCTTTTCGTTTTAGGTCCGAGTAGGATTTTTGTCTATCAGAAGCAACTTTTAAACAATCACAAATTATTTTTACCTTCTCTTGACTTCCCTAACCAGATCAACCCTGTGAATCTAATTTTCCTTAAGTTCAGTCCAATTCAAAGGCATTCGACACTTACGCCCATATCGAGCCTCATAAGGTGCCATTTTCAATCTCACTGGAAACTATTATTATAAACAAACTCTACCAACGGTAGGTACTTTTCCCAGCTGCCCTAAAACTTAAGAACATAACATCGGAGTATATCCTCAAGTATCTATATTAACCTTTCTGAATGTCCGTCAGTTTGGGGGTGAAAAGCCGTACTAAAACTCAACTTTGTGCCCAAAGCTTCTTGCAACTTTTTCCAAAATAGAGACGTGAATCTTGGATCTCTATCCGATATAATCGATAAAGGCACTTCGTGTAGTCTTACAATCTCTGAAACATACAAGTCTGCTAACTTATCAAGTGAATAATCTACATGTACAGGTATAAAATGGGCCGACTTTGTAAGTCTATCTACCACAACCCATACAGCATCTTTCTTGCTTGGTGTCAATAGAAAACCCATTACAAAGTCCATAGTAACACAGTCCCATTTCCACTCGGGAACCATAATAAGTTGAAGCAAACCCAAAGGTACTTGGTGTTCGAACTTTACTTGCTGACAAATCAAGCATCTTGATACAAACTCAGAAATATCTTTCTTCATACTCGGCCACGAATACCATTTCTTCAAATCATTTTACATTTTCGTGCTGCCCGGATGTACAGATAAGCATCCACTATATGCCTCGTGTAAAATCTTTCAAATAAGCTCACCATTCCTCGGTACACAGACTCTTTCTCTGAACATCAGACATCCATTGGGATTACTCCAAAAATAGGACTCAATACCTGACTCGCACTGAACTCTTTTGGCTTGCAAGTCACTGTTATCTTTCTAAGCCTCATAAATCTCTTGAAGGAACATCAGTCTAGCCCTTAACTTAGCTAGAATGGAACCATCGTCTGACAAAGTCACCTGTGTATTCATAGCTCTCAATGTAAATAGGGATTTTCTACTCAAAGCATCGGTGACTATGTTCGCCTTTCCCGGGTGGTAGTCAATCACTAACTTAGAATCCTTTATCAACTCTAGCCACCTTTGTTGCCTTAAGTTCAATTCCTTTTGAGTTATCAAGTACTTTAGGCTTTTATGATCCGTAAATATCTGACATCTTTCACCATACAGATGGTGTCTCCATATCTTCAATACAAACACAATGGCAACCAACTCTAAATCATGTGTCGAGTAATTCTTCTCGTGTGGCTTTAACTGTCTAGAAGCATACGCTATCACCTTGCCCTCTTGCATAAGCACACAGCCCAATCCATTCAAGGATGCATCATTGTAGATCACAAATTCTTTTCTAGTTCCGGTTGCACTAGAATTGGAGCCTCAGTCAACAATGCTTTTAGTTTCTCAAAACTCTATTAGCACTTTTCTGTCCATTCAAACTTTACATCTTTTTGTAACAATCTCGTCTAGGTGTAGCTATCATGGAGAATCCCTTGACAAACTGTCTATAATAGCCAGCTAGGCCTAGAAAACTTCTAACCTCAATACGCTCCTCGGTAGTTTCCAATCTGCAATAGCTGAAATCTTGCTCGGGTCAACTTGTATTCCATCTTCCGAGACAATGTGCCCCAAAAATCCAACCTTTTTAAGCCAAAACTCACTTTTGCTAAACTTGGCATACAACTGATTATCTCGTAAAATCTATAAAACCGTCCTCAAGTGCTTGGTATGCTCATGATCCTCACGAGAATATATCAATATGTCATCAATAAAAACCACAACAAACTTATCCAAGTATGGTCGAAATATACAATTCATTAAATCCATAAACACAGTAGGGGCATTTGTTAAGCCAAAAGGCATGAATAAGAATTCATAGTACCCATACCTTGTTCGAAATGCAGTTTTTGGCACATTTGAATCTTTGACCCTCAATCGGTAATCTATACATAATCTCATAGAGCCGTATTTTTTTCACAAATAACACTGGGGCACCCCACAAAGAATAACTCGATCTTGCAAAACCTTTTTCATCAACTCTTGCAACCATGCCTCTATATGGAGCAATCGATATAAGTGTAGTACTAGGAGCTAACTCGATACCAAATTCAACTTTTCTAACCAGAGGCAACCTTGACAATTCCTCTAGAAATACATCTAGATACTCACATACTATCGGCACCGATTCAATTCTTAACTTAGTCTCTTTAGCATTCATAACAAAAGCAAGATATGCTTCATATCCCTTTCTTACATATTTCTGGGAAGTCATATGAGAGATCACTACAGACGATCTATCCTATTCATCTAATTCAACATGAAAAGTGTCTCCATTTTCACATCTCAATTCAATGTATTTCTTTCTACAATTTACTGTCACATCATGAGTGGTTAACCAGTTCATATCGAGAATTATATCGAATTCATCAAATGGAAATAGCATGAGATTTGCCTTAAAATAATGACCTCTAATCATCAATGGGCAATCTTTGCCTACCTTATCAACTAATACACTTTTGCCTAAAGGATTGGACACTTTTATCACAAACTCTATAGACTCAACAAGCATGCTCATTCTAGATACTAATTTCATGCAAATGTATGAATGGGTAGACCTCGGATCAATTAAAGCAACAACATTAGTATCATGGAGAGAAAATATACCCTTAATTACATCAGGGGATGACGCCTCTTCACGAGTGTGAATGGCATAAGTCCTTGTAGGCACTTTACCCTCAGATCTCACAGTCTGCTCTCGGGGTGTACTCCTACTACTCGTTCCACTTCCTAGGTTTCTCTGTTGTCTCCCTTTAGTGGTGCTTCTCGATCTTGCACTCTAAATTTTCTCTTTCTAAACCATCTCAAGGCATTATCTAATAAAATGATCTTGGGAACCACACTTAAAACAAACTCTCTCATGGGCTCAGCATTCACCGGGATGACGTCTGCCACACTGTGGGCATTCTGGTCTATTAGGTCGAGTGTTCCCAACACTAGCAACTGAAGTAGTCTGAGCTTTAATCCCATAGTATTGTTTACTCTTACTTCTGTTTGAAAACCCAGCTAAAGTAGTTGATCGAGTAGGGAAGTCTCTTGACTTCTTGGATGAGGACTGAAATGACTTGTTCATTTGTCTCTTTCTTGAGTCACGAGACTCCATCTCAACTTTTTTTTCTCTTTAACCAACTCATCAGCTTTACAAGACTAGTCCACTAACACAACAAATTCTTTCAACTCAAGGACACCAACAAATAATCTGATATCTTTATTTAATCCATCTTAAAACCTCTTACACATGATGGTTTTAGAGGAACGCACTCATGAGCGTACTTGCTGAGTCTTACAAATTCACGCTCATACTCAGTTACTGTCATCTTACCTTGTTTCAGTTCAAGGAATTATTTTCTTTTCTGGTCTATAAACCTCTGGCTAATATACTTTTTCCAAAATTCTTCTTGGAAAAACTCCCATGTGATCCTTTTCCGTGGTACAACTGACACAAGGGTGTTCCACCACTGATAAGTGGAATCTCTCAAAAGAGACACCACACACTTCATGCACTCTTCAGGTGTGCAAGATAATTCATCAAATACCCTGATAGTATTTTCAAGCCAAAATTCTACTCTTTCCGGATCATCATCTTTACTAGCTCGAAATTCCTCATCCCCTTATTTTTAGATTCTATCGACCAGAGGCTTTTCTCTTCTTACCACTTCTACCACTTGAGGAGCTACAAGGGTAGGTTGAGGAATAGGTGGGGATGGAGGGGGTTGTGCATTCGGGTTTGCACGAATGAACTCCGTATACCATGCATTCATCATGTGGAGAAAGGCTTCCCTAGCCTCTTCTCCTCCTCTCTAACTCACGGTCATGGGTCATTCTCATTTCCATTCAGCATCGTCCCTTTAGTGGGAGCCAGCGCGTTACTTTCCACATCATCTGCCATAGCTCTATCGGGATCCAATTACTATATAAAAACACAATTTAAATCATTAGGAGTTGTCACACTATCAATATGTAAAAACTCATGCATAAGGAATGCATATGTTTACGCTACGTTAGTATGAGAATCGATTAAACTTAGCTCTGATACCACTAAATGTAGCACCCCTTACCCGTGTTCAATGCCAAAATCGGGCACGAGACATTACCAGACTTAACTTGGTTGAATATACATTATCGAGCTATAATTTCATTTCAAACTTAGAACTTTTCATTCATATTCACAACATCCTTATTATGGGTTTACGAGGCCCTAAACATACATATAGGAGGTTTCAGAATTAGTCCGAAAACTTTTGCACTCTTAGAAATTTTTTGCCTAAATAGGGGCCATACGCCCGTATAGGTAGGTCGTGTGGTCACACACACCCATGTTCCTAGCCCGTGTGGAATTTATTTTTCACTTCAAACCTATAGGGGTTTTCACACGGCCGAACACATGCCCGTGCCTTTAGCCCGAGTCCATCACACGACCTAGACACGCTCGTGTCCTCACCCGTGTGTGAAAACCTAGGTATTTTATTTATGACGTCTGCAACCTCTTAAGGGGCACACGTCCTAGGCACATGTCCATGTGCTGGCTCGTGTTACGAATCAAATTCTCGTAATTTGTTACAGGGGACACACGGCTTATCGACACACCCATGGGGCTGACCGTGTGTCACACATGACCTAGACACACGATCGTGTGTCTACCTATATGGACAATTATAAGGCTATTTTCCAAGCCAATTGCCACCTTGAAACATAACCACACTTATGCCAACACAAGCAATACATAACATGGTAATATTACAATATGAAGAATCACTAATCATCATTCATTCACTTAATATTTCACTCCAACAATTGCATAAACTTTCACTTCATAAAACTCATCATCATTAAAACTATGAAACTTGATGAATATTGGCCAATTCCCAATGGCCATATACAAAATGAGTGTATAACATTAAAAGCCAACACTTTGGCTCTCAAATATGACATAACACAAAATGACCAAGTTCCTATACATGCCATACTCAAAATAAATCAACTTTACTATACCAAAAGAATGATTGATAGTGTGATCCAAGCTCCGATGTTCTACGATCCCCGAGCTAGCTTGGCAATGCTACAAGGAAAAGGGAAAAGATAGGGGTAAGCATATAGCTTAGTAAGTTTGCATAAATTAAAATAGCAACATAAATACTCATGGTAAAATTTCCATTCTTCTTATAGAACAATAACAACACAAGTTCTTGAATACTTTGACATACTTACTCATACTTATTTACACCCATCACATATCACATTATGGTTTTCGCAACTCATATTTTACTTATGGTACCTGTATCACTTCAGCACATAATTTAGCACTTATGCTATCTTGAACATAAACTTAAATCATTATCATCCTTAACTTAAATGTATCTCTTTATTATCCTTGTATAACTTAGCTCATTGTCATCTTTACATACTTAGCTCTTTTGCCCATTAAACTATTCAGAATATCGGAGGATACTCAATCTCATCATACATGTATCACGATGCCAATGCCATATCCCAGATATGGCCTTACATGGGATCACCTCTTGATATCGATGCCATATCCTAGATATGCCATGTCCTAGACATGGTCTTATACGAGATCGTACATAGATTTTGATGCCATGTCCCAGACATGGTCTTATATGGGATCTACATTCGATGCCGATGCCATGTCCAAGACATGCTCTTATACGGGACCTACAATCGGTGCCGATGCCATGTCCCAAACATGGTCTTATATGGGACCTACATTTGGTGTCGATGCCATGTTCCAAAATGGTCTTATACAGGACCTAATTTGGTGTCGATGCCATGTCACAGACATGGTCTTATATGGGACCGTCCTTATCTTATGTCATGACATATGTATCTTCGTTATTCCGAATCTTCAACCGCATTACTTAACATATTCTCTTCAGTTTCTCATCGAGGTATCATTAATCAATTTAATAATATGCATTTCTCATAATAAAAAGAAATTTAAATATGATAACATACGTAGCCTTAATTTCACGCAAACTTACCTCGGTAATCAAAATGTACATAGATGTTCGATTTAGTCCAACACTTTGTTTTTGCCTCGATTTCGGTCTGGGCTTCATGTTTCTTGATCTATAATAATATTTTCACTTGTTTAATACTCACATTGACTAAATTAGCTCATGAATTATACTTTAGAAAAATTACTATTTGCTCCTAAACTTTCACATAATTACACTTTTTTCCCTAGGCTCGTAAAATGATTTTTATTCAACTTTCTTGTAATTTAAGCCTAGCCGAATCATTTTCTTAACTAAAAAAGCCCTAATTTCCTCTATTTCACTTATGTATAGCCATTTTTATAAATTTTACAATTTGATCCTTTTATGCACTTTTCATGAAAATCACTTAGAAAAAGATGTTTATCATACATGAAACTTTCATATTCTTCCATAAAACATCAAATTACATGCATGTCATACATGGCTAAATTTTTGAACATGAACCCTAGCTCAAAATATAGCTAGAAATAGCTAAATTGAGCTACGGGGATATAAAAAATATGAAGAACATTAAAAACGGGGCTAAGATGCACTTACTATCAAGCTTGGAAGTTGAAGAAACCCTAGCTATGGAGAGCTTGAAATTTTCGACCCTAGCTTGAAGAAGATGAGCAAATTTTGCTTCATTTTTCCCTTTTTAATCTTTTATTAACCAAATGACTAAAATGCCCTTAAGTCCCTTTCTTGAGATTTTTCCTTCCCATCTCTATTTTTGTCCATCTTGACATTTAATGGTCTAATTGTTAAATAAGGACCTCTAGTAATTTTTATGATTCTATTTCATACTTAAATTTTCTAGACTCTCATATTTTCTAATCTTTGCAATTTAGTCCTAATGGACAATTTAATCTCTAATAAATAAAATTTCCTCATAAAATTTTCACAAAACCATGCAAACACATCATAAGCCTCATAAAATCAAAAAACACATATTTCTACTTCACATTTGTGGTCTCGCAATCACTATTCAGACTAGGCCCAAAATCGGCTGTTACAAAAATTATGATATGAAGTATCTTTAGCTACAAGTGTGGCACTTATGTGGAAATTTTTGTGTATCCATTGTTATTCCGATGCATTTAACAGGAAATGACTAATTATAAATGAATATGACTAAGTGATGAATAAGTGTAGGTATGTGTGTGTCAATTTATGAGCAATGTGCTAGATAGGTGATCGGACTTTGGTAAGTTTGATATAGTTTAAGTGTTACTATGAAAGTTAATACAAAGAAAGTATGAAAGAGTAAAATTTGCAATGAAACAGTTTTGGGACAGCAGCAGTTATGTGTCTTTGAAAAATTACAAAAAAATGGTGGAAATTGAATTAGAAGTTGAATAAGATATTAAATTAAAGCTTATTGAGTCTATTTTTGCATAAAAGAAATGATGTAAGCAAAAGAATTTCATATTCTTGGATATTTGTATTTTTGTGAGACAAGGTCAGAATGATTTCGTAATCCCCTGTTTTGACTTTGTAATTTCACTAAAAATTGTATAAAAATAATTATGGTTTATAATTTATATTAAATTTTTTAATGAATCTACCTTCAATAAAAAAACAAGAACATCATCCGAATCCCGTACAAAGTGATAATTAATTTTTAGTGATGAAGGGATGAAACTGTCAGACAGCAGAATAGGGAGACTTTAAAGAATAAATTATACTTATTGGATAAATAAAAATTTTGAAAATGTTATGGTAATAAGATATATGAGTCTAGTTTCAGTTAAAATTAACGGATCTTAATTTTGAGTTCTGTAGCTCGAGATATAAATAATTTAGTGAGTGTAACATGAGTAGACAGTTTAAGATGAACATGAGTAAATGGTGGAACTATGTGTAATTATGATTGCATTATCTTGAGAACATATTATGAGGATTGTTAAAGGCATGTTAACAAATTGTTTATTATTTACATACTTACTTACTAACCTATATGATTACTCTCTTCTCTTTTCCCTTGTTTTATAGTGTTACCAAACTAGCTCAGGATTCGAAGATCGTCGGAGATCCATCCACACTATCAATACTCTTTTGGTATTTTGAAATTAATATTTTGAATTATGGAATGTATAGAGGATTTGGTTATATTTTTATGTGTCATAATTGATTTGGCCTAAAATGTTGGCATATGTTATTTGAAGTTCATTTTGTATTAGACCATTGATGTTGGCTATTATTGATCAAGTTGTATGTTTATGATGATGCAATTTATGAGATGCATGACTAGGTTGAATGAGTGTGTGATGAAAATTAAAATTTTTTAAATTTGGATGTAAATTTTATGTCTCGGTTTAGTATGATTGTATGTGTTTTGTTTTGGTAATGCCTGGTACCCTGTTACGGCGTCAAACACGGGTAAAGGGTGTTACAGTATGTACAAGCAAGGGTGGAAAATGGCTTGGTAAATAGCCTTAATGTTGTCTACACGGGTAGACACACGGACGTCTGTCTAGGCTATACGGCCTGCCTGTAACATCCTAAATTAATGGGCCTATGCGTTTAATGTGTGGTTATGTGTAATGTGTTAATTAGAGTGTTAGGGGTCTAGATTGAGCTCGAGGTTGGGCTAAGGCCTTAGCAGAATTATTTATTGGACATTCTAGTGGAAAGCCAGTTCAGTTAGGACTTTAAAAATGTTATCAGCATTTAAAGTACCAAAATGGGCTTGTGGCCCAAGGTTAAGTGGCACTACATGGAACCATGGGGTGGAGTCATTAGCAGATGAAGAGGGCCCAAGTTTGAGTCACTTGAAGCTCAATTCTTTTAATACAATTTTAGCTAATTTTTGGCTTTTAAATGGATAGAGAGGGACGTAATAGGGGCTTGAAAATAGGAGGATAATAACATGTGGATAATGTACTGATAAAGGGAGGAAGAGGTGATGCTATCTAGGCCTCTTTTGAAGGAGTGATCAGATAAAGATAATGGAGGAAGTTTAGGAGTTATTTGCTAAGCACAGTGGTGGCCGAATTTCCAACTCTGGGGGGGTGCCGAAATTCTCTTTAAATAGAGGGGATATCTCTTCAATTCCAGTATTTGGTCCCTATTTTCTTTTTCCATTCTCTCATCCTCACTTTTATGCAAAAGCCAAAAGTCCATTATTCTATTCTCTTTTCTTTTTCTTTTTTTCGTTTCAAAAGCCAAAACCTCCCAATTGTTCTCAACATCTTTTCTTTCAAAAGCTGAAACTCTGAACTCTCTTCTCATCCCCATAGCCGAATACTTCCTATTCCTTTTGCTGATTTCTTCACTAAAGCCGAATATACATAGACTTCTTCCTATCATCTTTTCTTCTGATCTTCTCAAAAGCCAGAATCTCTAAGGGGTAGTCGAATTCTTTGTGTTAAGGCGAGTGCCAGTTTTTCTATCTCTTCACTTTCCCTTTCCATTTTTGGAAGACAAAGTCGAAAAGCTAATGGTTTAATGGTTTTGTATAATTTCATGTTGGGCATTTAGGTAGCTCACCTAGATTTAAAAGCCAAAAACGCTAGTCTCGGAGTCTCAATCTCTTATTGGGATTTCAAGGTAAGGGTTCAATTCTTCCTATGTTATTTAATCGGGTTCTTTTTCATTATTTGTGCCTTAACCTAATGTTACGTTAAGAAATCATCATAGTATCTTCTGACCAAAGATCACTCATGGACTCGAATGTCAGCAAATCAAAGGAAGGGGTTGGATCTGTAGTTTCAGCCCTAAAGTTCAAGAAATGCGCGGTGTCAGTAGTTCGGGATTGGCCGTCGGGTTGTGGACCAGCTTCAGAGCAAAACCTTAGGTAGTTAGCAGTCGTATCAACTTCTGATAGTGTCGACATAAAAAGTACTGTCCTGTCAGTAATCAGGAGTGTAGATCTCTATCACACTAGTTAAACTGTAGTATGTATATGTTATGGGCTAAAAGCCAAAAATTGAGTCTGCATGAACAGTTGTAATACCCAAAAAGGGTAGGCAAGGGATGCCAGGTATGTAATCATAGAAACTTCTCTATGTGTATCGAAGTATGTGAAAGTATGTGATCTATTTAGATAGTTTAATATTCTGATTCTTGCATGTATGTATGCATGGGATGGGATTGATATGATGAAGGGGAGCAGGTCACGAGGCGATCGGTGGCTTTGCCACATAGGTCACATAGTGATTGGTCTTTATGACAGGCAGCACAGCTGTCGATATATATTATTAAGGTCACATAGCGATCGGTGGTTTTGCCATATAGGTCACATAGTAATCTATATTTATGACTGGCAGCACAACTGTCGATATGGTGTGTAGCGGATGGAGGGTTGATTGTAGAAATCCTCACGGTGTGATGGTTGGTACGGGGGTGTGTAGAGGATGGACTTTTAGGTTTGGGATGGGCCATGTTGCATGTAATATATATTCTGTGCTATTGTGAATGGTCCTAGGCCCATAATGTGTTTGTGGACCCAATGCATTTATGTGTTTTCGAGATGTGTGCACTGAGTCTTGGTGACTTACCCTTTTATTTTTCCTAACTTTTCAGATGAGCAGTAGATCGTGGACATGGAAGCCGAGGCGGACTCGATGGGCCATCAAGTTTTTTTTTTTATCTTTATAGACTATTTTTATTTTTTTCTTTAAGTTTGAATTTGGGATTATTTTTGTAATAAGGCCCCCATAACTTAGGTTATCGTTTTACATTTTTTTTCCTTTATTTAATCTATACGTCTTACAAACTTATATTTCTAAAGTCTTAATTATAAAGTGAAACCAAATGGGTTTTCCAAATGTGTCCAACGCAAATGTTAAAGTTTCTTCAAAATATCACAACTAATGATTAATCGGTTGAAATAAACTGAGATTCTTCAAAACCCTTCAAGCAAAGTTGCCAACATTCAACCCATAGCATGCCAGATCCGGTCATGACGTAGGGGCTGGGTTTGGGGTGTTATATTTTGGTATCAGAGCTCAGTTCAAAACTCGGGCTGTGAAATGGGTCCAATAGTGATTTATAAAGGTGATGTAAGTTAAGAAAAGTTCAGTTGAGATATGGCCTTCGAGTCTACCGGCACCCGATCTACGCAGGTAAGTATTCTAAAGTCACTATGTGATGTACATGTTGGGCTTGATGGGCTTTATGGGACGTAGACAAGTATACTAGAATTTATGAACCTTAGGCCTAGTTTTGAACAACTCTTAAATCTCATAAGACTTAATCTCTAATTAAACATGTCTGTGAACAAGTCACAGGGTTAGGGTGTGGTAACAGGCATACGCATGTCTAGGATTAGATCCAAGAAGAGCTTGGTATTTAAGCGGCCATAGCGGCTCACCTCCTCTTTTTTGGAATCCTACTTGGTGCATAGTATTTGTTCACTCTAACCGAGAGGGCTTGTTGATGGGCCAAAACTTATAACTAAAACCCAAAAGGGACCAACCACCCTATTTTTGTAAAAATTACTTATGTCCCCAGTTTTGTAAAATTTTCGAAATCCCTTGATTTGTGAAAACTTCCCAAAATACCCTGGATTTGTAAAATCACCGAAATACCCTCGGTTGACAAAATTATCGAAATACCCCCGATTGACAAAATTACTGAAATACCCCTGACTTGCAAAATTACCAAAATACCCTTATTTTATAAAATCACCAAGAAACCCTATTTTGGAAAATTACAAAAATACCCTTATAGGATAAAATTACGAAAATACCCCTGGGTAGTGAAATGAAAAAAATACCCTTACGTGATGAATGTGAGTTCATGGATGCTACTTGTGTGTTGATGCGTGATGGTGGAATGTATGTGGATTCTAGAGATAGGAAATATAGGCCTGAGAACTGAACCTTGCAGATAGAGTTCGAATTCGAAAGAACTACTGTTAAAACTACTTTCCATAAGATTATTCGTTATTAATTAGTAGAAGAAATTAATAATTCATAAAATTCCTAATCAGATAAACGTAATCGATAGAATGAGCACTAGAAGACGTGGTGTGCGTGGCCGAGGTAGAGGCAGGATTGCTATGTAGGAATCGGTAGGGTCCAGTCATAAGTCGGGGAATAAGGTACCAGTGCCACCAGCTGTAGCAGCAGAATTCTAGGATCAGACGGCCAAAATGATGCGGTATCTCAGGCGATATTGAGGGTTTTAGAGAGGGTTACTGGGGCAGGCATGGGCATAGGAGCCCGAAAATCTGTGCTGGAGCTACTTAGAGCTAATGGGGCAGAAGTGTTTAGGAGAATTTTTGGGATAGCCCCAAGTACAGCTGAGTATTGGTTGGAGGCGATCGAACGCATAATGGATGATTTGGATTTTACGGAGAAGAGAAGCTGAAAGGAGTAGTGTCCCTTCTCCGAGACGAAGCTTATCAATGGTGGCTTACGGTTAAGGATGGTGCAGTGGTTGATCGTATCACGTGGGATTACTTTAAACGGCATTACAGAGTAAGTACATTGGAACGAGTTATGTGGATGTGCAGCACAAAGCATTCCTGAATTTGGTTCAGAGAAGTAGGTCGGTGGCAGCGTATGAAGCAGAATTCTTACGCTTGAGCCATTATACTCGAGGGATAGTAGCCACAGAACATGAGCAGTGTGTTCGATTTGAGGATGGCCTGAAGGATGATTTACGTGTTTTGATAGCTCCACAACGAGAGAGGGAGTTTGTTGTGCTTGTGGAGAAAGCTAAGATAGCTGAAGAGGTAAAGTGAATGGAAATGCTGAATCGAGATAAAGATAGAAGTGGAAGTAGAAGGAATTTTGGATCGTCAGGAGCAGCCGGGTGTACTCAGAAAAGACCTAGGTCGGATGGGCCGAATCGGGTGGAGAGACCTGCTGCTAACCAGACATGGAGGTGTGTTCGTTGTGGTAAATTCCATGTAGGTGAGTGTTGGACAAGCAGTGGGAAGTGCTTTAGGTGTGGATCTTTGGACCATCAGATTAAAGACTGCCCAACACCACGGAATGATGTAAGACTCGCAAGAAAGGGAAATGCTCAGCCTAGTGGAGGAGGTTAGCAGCCGTAGAGAGGTCATGGTCCAGCTAGAGGTGGTAACGGTTTCGATCGGGCCATGGAACACCAGTGAGGATAAAAATCTTGGCGAGACGACCGGTGGTTAGTCTATCTTGCCGACGTCGAGAGGAGGCTGACGTACCAGATGTTATAACCGGTACATTTTTAATATTTGGTTTACTTTACACTGCATTGATTGGCATTGGGTCGACACATTCATATGTTGCTAGTAGTGTTTCTGGAACTTTAAGTTTAGATTCCGAGATTACCCCTAGGGCGATGACTGTAATTAGCCCATTAGGACAATCTGTGGTAGTAGATAAACTCTACCGGGAGGTACCCCTAGAAGTTCAGGGAATAGTTTTTCAGACAGATCTGATGGAATTACCGTTCGGGGAGTTCAACTTAATATTAGGCATGGACTAGCTAGTAAAGTATCAAGCAAATTTAGATTGTACAGCCAAGCATGTGGTGTTGAAAACCCCCGAGGGTGGTGAAGTGTTGGTGATAGGAGAAAAGGGGAACTGTTTGTCGAATGTGGTGGCTGCCCTAAGGGTAGGAAGGATGGTGAGAAAAGGATGCGAGGCGATATTAATGTTTGTTCGGGCTTTAGAAGCCAAGGACCTAACTGTTGGGGACATTAGGATGGTGAAGGAATTTTCTGATGTTTTTCCCAAAAGAGCTTCTGGGATTACTTCCGGATCGTGAAGTGGAGTTTGGTATTGATCTTCTTCGAGAATAGCACTAGTGTCTATCACTCCATATAGGATGGCACCAAAGGAGCTGGTAGAGTTGAAAGCACAAACACAAGAGTTGTTAGATAAAGGATTTATTTGACCAAGTGTGTAACCTTGGGGAGCATCGGTGTTGTTTGTTAAGAAGAAGGATGGATCAATGCGTATGTGCATTGACTACCGTCATCTGAACAAGTTGGCTATCAAGAACAAGTATCTGTTGCCAAGGATTGATAACTTGTTCGATCAACTGAAAGGGGCGTCAGTGTTCTCAAAGATAGATATGAGGTCAGGATACCATCAGCTTAAGGCCAAGGAGGCAGATATTCATAAGATGGCATTCAGGACTAGTTACGGTCACTACGAATTCATGGTGATGCCATTTGGATTAACCAACGCTCCAACAGTATTTATGGATATGATGAACCGAATGTTTCAACCCTACTTGGATTGGTTTGTCGTGGTATTTATAGATGATATCCTGGTTTACTCAAGATTGGAAGAGGAGCATGATTCACATCTGCGAGTGGTTTTGCAGATTTTGAGGGAGAAGCAGTTGTATGCCAAATTCAATAAGTACAAATTTTGGCTAAGTGAAGTTACATTTTTAGGCCACGTTGTGTCGGCAGAGGGGATTAGGGTTAGCCCTCGAAAAAATTGAAGCGGCATTGGATTGGAAGTCGCCTAGGTCTGTGGCAGAAATTCAGAGTTTTCTTGGTCTAGCGGGGTACTATTGAAGGTTTGTTGAAGGTTTTTCTTTAATCGCGGCACCATTGACAAAGTTATTATGGAAAGGAGTTTCGTTTATTTGGTCTAGCAAGCAGCAAGAGAGTTTCGAGAAGTTGAAAAAGATTTTGATGGAGGCTCCGGTATTGATTCAACCGGAGGCTGAAAAGGAATTCATAATTTACTGTGATGCATCACACACGGGACTAGGATGCGTGTTGATGCAAGATGGAAAGGTTGTTGCGTATGCATCTCGGCAGTTAAGACCGCACGAAGCAAATTATCCCACCCATGACTTGGAGTTGGCGGTGGTGGTTTTTGCTTTAAAGATTTGGAGGCATTATCTGTACGGGGAAAAATATGTTATTTATACAGATCAAAGAGCCTAAAATACCTCTTGACCTAGAAGGAGTTGAATCTAAGGCAGAGGAGGTGGATCGAGTTGTTAAAGGATTATGATTGCTCGATTGAGTATCATCCGGGTAAAGCTAATGTGGTGGCGGATGCCTTAAGTCGTAAAGTAATCTCTGACTTGAGGGCAATGTTTGCTCACCTTAGTTTGTATGATGATGGGAGTTTATTGGCTGAACTTCAATTGAAACCCTCTTAGGTCAGTCAGGTTAAGGAGAAGCAGCAGCTCGATGAGTTGCTAAAGGAGAAGTTTCATGTAGGATTAAGTGATGGATTGACGAACTTCAGTATGAATGAGGAAGGACTGTTATGTTTTCAAGGGAGAGTTTGCATGCCAAAGGATCCGGGATTGAGGCATAGGATTTTGCAAGAATCACATGGAAGTTCATATGCTATGCACCCCGAAGAGGTAAGATGTGTTAGGATTTATGGGATTAGTTCTGGTGGCCGGGCTTGAAGCGTAAGGACATAGAGTTTGCGGTGGCTGACAAGGTGTTCTTGAAGGTGTCGCCATGGAAGAAAGTACTGAGGTTTGGACGGAAGGGTAAATTAAATCCCAGATTTATCGGGCCTTATCGGGTGTTGAAACGAGTAGGGCCGATAGCCTATCAGCTAAAGCTACCTTGTGAGCTAAGCCAGATTCACAATGTATTCCACGTCTCTATATTAAGATGTTACCGTTCGGATCCGTCTCATGTGGTGCCTGCGAAAGAAATCGAGGTGAGACTTGACCTATCCTTTGAAGAGGAACCGGTGGAAATCCTGGATCATGATGTCAAAGTGTTGCAAAGGGAAACGGTTCCGTTGGTTAAGGTTCTATGGCAGAATCATGGTTCTGAGGAGGCTATTTGAGAGCCCGATGAAGCGATGCGGCAGCAATACCCACATCTATTCTGATTAGGTAATTTCGAGGCTGAAATTTCTTTAAGGGGGTAGAACAGTAACATCCTGAATTAATAGGCCTATGCGTTTAATGTGTGGTTATGTGTAATGTGTTAATTAGAGTGTTAGGGGTCCAGATTGGGCTCGAGGTTTGGCTAAGGCCTTAGCAGAATTAGTTATTGGACACTCTAGTGGAAAGCTAGTTCAGTTAGGAATTTAAAAATGTTATCAGCAATTAAAGTACAAAAATGGGCTTGTGGCCCAAGGTTAAGTGGCACTCCATGGAACCATGGGGTGGCGTCATTAGCAGATGAAGAGGGCCCAAGTTCGAGTCACTTGAAGCTCAATTCTTTTAATACAATTTTAGCTAATTTCTGGCTTTTAAATGGATAGAGAGGACGACATAGGGGCTTGAAAATAGGAGGATAATAACATGTGGATAATGTGCTGATAAAGGGAGGAAGAGATGGTGCTATCTAGGCCTCTTTTGAAGGAGTGATCGGATAAAGATAAGGGAGGAAGTTTAGGAGTTATCTGCTAAGCACAGTGGTGGCTGAATTTCCAACTCTAGGGGGGTGCCAAAATTCTCTTTAAATAGAGGGGATATCTCTTCAATTTTGGTATTTGATCCCTATTTTCTTTTTCCATTCTCTCATCCTCACTTTTATGCAAAAGCCAAAAGTCCATTATTCTGTTCTCTTTTCTTTTTCTTTTTTTCTTTCAAAAGCCAAAACCTCTCAATTGTTCTCAACATCTTTTCTTTCAAAAGTCGAAACTCTGAACTCTCTTCTCATCCCTATAGCCGAATACTTCCTATTCTTTTTTACCGAATTTTTCACTAAAGTCAAATCTACATAGACTTCTTCCTATCATCTTTTCTTCTAATCTTCTCAAAAGTCGAAATCTCTAAGGGGTAGTTGAATTCTTTGTATTAAGGTGAGTGCCGATTTTTCTATCTCTTCACTTTCTCTTTTAGTTTTTGGAAGACAAAGCCAAAAAGCTAATGGTTTAATGGTTTTGTATAATTTCGTGTTGGGCATTTAGGTAGATCGCCTAGATTTAAAAGCTAAAATGCTAGTCTCTGAGTCTCAATCTCTTTTCGGGATTTCAAGGTAAGGGTTCAATTCTTCCTATGTTGTTTAATTGGGTTCTTTTTCATTATTCGTGCCTTAACCTAATGTTGCATTAAGCAATCATCATAGTATCTTCTGACCAAAGATCACTAATAGACTCGAATGTCAGCAAATCAAAGGAAGGGGTTGGATCTATAGTTTCAGCCCTAAAGTTCAAGAAACGCGTGGTGTCAGTGGTTCGGGATTGGCCACCGAGTTGTGGACCGGTTTCGGAGCAAAACCTTAGGCAGTTAGCAATCGTATCGACTTCTGATAGTGTCATCATAGAAAGTACTGTCCTGTCGGTAATCAAGTGTGTAGATCTCTATCACACTAGTTAAACTGTACTATGTATATGATATGGGCTAAAAGCCAGAAATTGAGGCTGTATGAACAGTCGTAATACCCAAAAAGGGTAGGGAAGCCAGGTACGTAATCATAGAAACTTCTCTATGTGTATCGAAGTATGTGAAAGTATGTGATCTATTTAGATAGTTTAATGTTCTGATTCTTGCATATATGTATGCATGGGATGGGATTGATATGATGAAGGGGAGCGGTCGCGAGGCGATCGATGGCTTTGCCACATAGGTCACATAGTGATCGATCTTTATGACAGGCAGTGCAGCAGTCGATATATATTATTAAGGTCGCATAGCGATCGGTGGCTTTGCCACATAGGTCACGTAGTGATCGGTCTTTATGACAGACAGCACAGCTATCGATATGGTGTGTAGCGGATGGAGGGTTGGTTGTAGAAATCCCCACGGTGTGATGGTTGGTACGGGAGTGTGTAGAGGATGGACTTTTAGGTTTAGGATGGGCCATGTTGCATGTAATGTATATTCTGTGCCATTGTGAATGGGCCTAGGCCCATAATGTGTTTGTGGGCCCAAGGCGTTTATGTTTTTTCAGGATGTGCACACTGAGTCTTGATGACTCACCCTTTTAATTTTCCTAACTTTCCAGATGAGCAGTAGATCGTAGACATGGGAGTCGAGGCGGACTCGAGGGGCCATAAAGTTTTTTTTTTATCTTTATAGGCTATTTCCGTTTTTTTTCTTTAAGTTTGAATTTGGGATTATTTTTGTAATAAGGCCCCCATAACTTAGGTTATTGCTTTACATTTTTTTCCCTTTATTTAATCTATACGTCTTACAAACTTATATTTCCAAAGTCTTAATTATAAAGTGAAACCAAATGGGTTTTCCAAATGTGTCCGACGTAAACGTGAAAGTTCCTTCAAAATATCACAATTAATGATTAATCGGTTAAAATAAACTGAGATTCTTCAAAACCTTTCAAGCAAAGTTTTCAACATTTAACCTGTAGCATACCAGATCCAGTCATGACGTATGGGTCGGGTTTGGGGTGTTACACTACCCCACGGGCATTTGTTTTGACCGTGTGTCCCCTGCACCTTAATTGTTGCAAAACAAAATGTCCAGAATTGAGCACACGGCAGGGACATGGGCGTGTGTCTTTGCCGTGTAAACTCTGCACCTATTTTATGAAAAATTATGGAAATTAAATCGACCACATGGCCTAGCACACGGGTGTGTGGCACAAGTTAGAGAGCACCCTATTTAGAACATGGCCTGTAGCACGGGCGTGTCTAAGGATCACACATGTATGTCCCTTGGACCACACGGGCGTGTGAGCCCTGTAACATGAAAAATTTTCTACGTTTTGTAAAATTTTCTAAAGTTCTTAATTTAGTCCCGAACCACTTTCAAAGCATGTATTGAGCCTCGTAGGCTCGTTTTAGGGACGATATGAATGTGTATGAAAAGTTTTTAATTTGGATGGAAATTTTTGACTTGGAAATGTATGTTTGCTTGTGTTTATGTCTGGCAATGCCTCGTACCCTGTTCTGGCATTGAATATGGGTAAGGGGTGTTATAGCCTGATCCATATTATGGCTCTTGATGGGCCTTTCGAACACATATCTGAAGCATGAGCACTTGAATTAAATTATAGAGTCAAAATCCTCATTCAGTCCCTTTGCTCGAACCAAAATAAGATGGGGAGCAGTATGCTTGCCTTTGATCACCAAGTGTTTCTTTCATTCCATAGGTTCCAAAGTAAAACCAATAAGCCCATAGAAGCCCTATTGTCCAATGATAACATAGCATCCTCAAGCCAATCAATAATAGTAGTAGCATTAGCAGTAAGAAGAGCATTACCAATATCATCCATTGTTAACGTGTAGAAATGCATACAACCAATAAAATTTAGAAAACATAAAAATGTTGAACAATTAATAAGTAGCATCAATCTTGGATACAAGTTGAATATGTTTAGCTTGATTGTGTTCTTAAGAAATGATTTTTTTAGGCCTATCCTTATGCTTTCGAACTGCATCAAATTATTGCTACTGCAACTGCCTTATACTAACAACCTAGTTACATTTCTATTTTATTCCAGGCACTTGCTATAAATATTGATATTGTCAAGTATTAGCTCCAATTTTCCTTCTAATTAATCTTTCATTGGAGAATCTAGTTGTAACACGCCTTACCTGAGAAACTCGAGTAAGGAATGTTACATTTAGCATCGATAATTCTTTTCTATATCAAATACTTATGATTTGGGCCCTTATCAAGGTCACATTGTTCTTTTTAGAACTTAATTAGACTAACAATGAAGTTTAATTCCATTCCAAACTCGTTTCAGGTCTTTTTTGGCCCAAGTAAAAAATTTTAGTTCTAGGTCTAAATATCTAGGGACGAGAGCTTGAATGTCTCGAGATAGTATCATTTTGCTATAGAACTTTAGCTTTGAAGTTGTCCTGTCTCGAGCCAAATGAGTGTATGTCTCGAGACAACGGGGATGATTTTATTTTTTATTTACTTTAATTTATTATTAAAAGAAATTATTTTGTGTAGGAACCCTACAAATTAGTCGACACTAGAAATTAGAGCTAAAATGACACGAGGAGGACCACTCGACTAATTTTGAGGAATTTCAATGCTTAAACCAAGTAGTCCATTCTCTTATCTTTCTGGGTGCACATTTGGGACAATGGGCCAAATAAAGTGGGGGAGGGGGGGAGGAGGGGGGGAACATAGAATTTTTCAAAATTTTTTTCAAACATTTTAAATTCTATTGCTTGTTTTTAATTGTTTTCGTAGTTAATTTTAATTTTGTGTGCTTGTTTGTGCTCAAGCTTGTAGAAATACTAGTGATTGGTTAAAAGCATGTAAATAGGATTTTTGTATAAGCTGTAAATTTAGTTCGATAGTAATTGATTTTAGGTTATTTAGTATTAAACTAATTAGTTCACTTTGTTACACTAAAAATAGATAAAAGTGTGTTAAGCATACCAAATGACAAACAAGTACATAAAAAGTATATATGTTTCGTTGAATAATAAGTTGTTGGAATGTTAAAATTTAGTTAATTGAATCCATGAATTGAGACACTTAGGGATGACCTAAGGCATTTTTTGGTCATCACTAGAGCAAAAAATTTGACACTATGTATTAATTCCCAAGTTCCAAATTTTTAGCCTAATTCCACTTTTTTGATGAACCTTGAATGAAACCACGAGCCTAATGCATAATCTCTTGATCCTTTTCTTTTTGGTCCCAGCACGAACTTAGATGCTGGGCCATTAATATTGAGGGTTAGGTAGATGCATCACGAAAGCTTCAAAAATAATTGAAAGTGAAAACTAAGGGATAGTATAGTATAGTGAGTATAAGATTGTTTCAAATTTGTGAGTGAATGAAGAAAAATAAGTGTAGAAAAACTTTTTAGAGGCTAAAGTCAAGTGAGAAAATCTTGAGCAAATAAAAGCAAAGTGAGTAGAAAAGAAAAAAAGAGAGAAAAAGAAATAAAATACTCAATTTTGCACAAAAGACTCACTAAGATGATTGTACTCATAAATACTATATTATTCCTTAGGAAATGGAGAGAAAAGGAAGAGGAAATTGAGAGAAAAGGAAGACAAGATAAGTGGATATAAGATGGTGAGCTAAAGGATATAATTGGGGTAGTATCAGGGTCAATATATTGTGCCAAACTAGTATCATGCTTAAACCATTTTGTAGAGTCAATTATTCAATTCCTAAATCAACCTAAGCCAAGAATGTTACAAGCCGAAAAATCCTATTTGACCTAAGTGATACGACTCATGGATGAAAATTAATCTGAATATTAACATTTTGACAACTTGTATTCTTCGAACATAAATGTAAATTTTGTATATTTATTTCAATGGATTATTGTGCTTAACATTTTTGAATTTGTTTGCTTTATAACCTAGTGAACTAACGTGCTTGATATTGACAACCAGAAGTCAATTATGTATCATACTAGAATTATATGTTTAGCTACATAGTCTTGTTTATATTGTTCTGAGTCAATCTCATGTATTCAGCATGGTTTTTATTTTGTTCCTTGAGGATAAAAAATGACTTAAGTGTGGGGGAGTTTGATCTGCCACAATTTTTTGTGAAAAATTTGTAACAGCCCGGTTTAGACCCTAATTAGAATAATGGTTCTGAGACCACAAATCTGAGGTTAGAATAATATTTTAATATTATTTTCGGTGTTGATTATGTGTGATATAGCCTGTGTGAAAATTCTATGTGGTAATTTTATCGACTGTGTGCCGAATTGAGAGAAATGACTTAATCGCATAAAGTATAAAAGTTGTGTGCTGATTTATAAGTACCTAAGTGTTGTTGTCTTTTAATATGGAGGCCTAATGGGGCAATTATTCCATAAATATGATAGTGGATGGAAATGGCTTAATAATAACATATATGTTATAATAAAACAAAAAGAGAAAGATGTAGCCATATTCAGCTTTTCTCTCACTGAATATTAAATAAGGAAGAAGGGGTTTTAAGCTTTGGTATTTTTGGCTAGCAATTGGCTTGATTCAAGGTTAGATTTTGTTTATTTTGATAATTTCTACGTTTTCGTGATCGTTGCTTCGTGCTCTAGCTAACCCATGTTGTAATTTTGTAAATTGATGATGTTTTGTGATGAGCCATTGATGAATGCTTGAGCTATGTGTTAGTTGATAGTGAAATGTGAAAACTTGGTGTTGAGCTAACATATTTTGTATTGGGATTTTTAGTGAAATTGAGCATTTTAGGCTTAATTGAGAAAATAAGAAATTGAAGGATTAAAATTTGAAATAAATGAAATATGTGGGCTTAAATTAGCATGGGAAGAATTTGGCTAAGCTTGTGTGAGTAGAAATTTGATGTAATTTTGTGATTTTGTGAATTAGAGACTAAAGTGTCGAAATGTAAAAATGTGAGGGTTGTTTTGTAAAATGCCCTAAATATATGTGTGCGGACTAAATTGAATGAATTGGTGATTGAATAAGTTAAATTTGAATTTGTATAGACCAAGAGAGGAGAAGTTTGGATCGATATCGAGACAAAGACAAAGTGCTCGATAAATCGACCATTTCAATATTTCGACGTTCGAGGTAAGTTCGGACATAATAAGTGAATTTAACTATGTTTAATGTCATGAAATAAATGGTATGTGATTATTGAACCGTGAATGTTATATGAAGGTTGGGGCTATGTGGCACTAAGTATCCATATTCGACAACGTGATTGAAATGACTGGCACTGTGTGTGCGTATTGATATAAGCTTCGGCTTTGTGGTTGAAACTGTGTGGGGGATACCGAATTAAGATCGGTTTGAGATAGATGCACTAAGTGTGCGATGTTAATGAAGCTTCAGTTAATGATTTGAGGCACTAAGTGTGCGATTGAATTGAAGAAGGGATGATAGTTGATCGAAAAGAGATAGTGAGTACTGAGTAGCATATGTAATCGTCAACTAAGTGTTGGCTAAGGTATGTTCAGAACCTATGTGGTTGATGATACTATAAATGAGTTATGGAAGGTTAATTGAGTATGTGAGTTTAGAATGGAATGGTATATGTGTTTGTAAATTAATCTATGTGATGGTTGATTATGGTATAATGTATTATGTTACGAACTTACTAAGCTTTGGAAAGCTTACTGTGTGATTTGTTTCTATGCTTTGCAGTGTCAGTAAAGCTAGCTTGGATTCGGGGATCGTCAGCATCTCTATCACACTATCAGTAATCTATTTTTGTATTTTTAGAAAGATGTATATAGTTGAAATATGGCATGTGTAGGCTAGAAATTAAGATATGCTTTGAAGTATGTAATCCTTTCCATGTGATTTGGCTTGGAAGTTGAATGATGTAGAATTTATGAATGAGCTATGAATGTGGTATATTTCATGACTTTGTGGTTGATGAAAGATGTGGTTTGAAGATGAATTATGACATGAGCTACCAATTGTTTGATATATATATTTTGAGATATACATTTGTTATTTTGAATGAACTTAGTGTGATGATATTAGGCATGGAAGTAAATGGAAATGTTGATGATTATTTGATGTATGAAATGGTATGTTTGAATGCAATTGAAAGCATGAATTGGTATTGTATTGAAGCTTGTTGATTAACCCTTGTGTGGGTGGCAAATTGGCCTTGCAAATGGCCTATTTTGCATACATGGCTAAGAGACACGGGTGTGTGTCTCTGTCATGTGGTTTAAGGATCATTTTAGGTGTGTCTGGATAGGGTAAATGGTCGAGGCCCACGGGCAAGTATGGTGGCCATGTGATCAATTCAGTAGCTAGCCTAGAAATACACAGCCATGGCACACGGGCGTGCCTAGTGACCATGGGGATAAGTCAGTATGGTTGCTCTGTTTTGACACGGCCTGAACACATGGGTGTGGTTGGTAGTTGTGTGAGGCACATGGTCTGATTGCACAAGCGTGTGACCTCAACAGTATTGAAGAATATTTGGAATTTTAGAAAAATTTTCTGAGTGCTCGGTTTAGTCCCGACCTCTTTCTATCATGTGTTTAAGGTCTCGTAGACCTAAATAAGGGACTATATGTTTGTATTTGAGTATGTATGATTGATGATAGACTTTATGTCGTGAAGTAAATGATGATTTAGAAATTTCTCTTAACCCTATTTTGGTGACGATCTCGGGTTAGGGGTGTTACATTTTATTGGTATCAGAGCTACGAGTTAGTTAATTCTTGGACTAACGTAGCATGTGTGAGTCTAGGTATACATGCAAAATATGAAATTGCGATAGTGTGATGAATGCTGACAGTTATAAATGTGTTTTCATATAGCTATGGATTGCGATCGAGCAGTTGCTGACGATGTTGAAAGTAACGTGCCTGCTTCCGCTCAAAGTATAGCGCCGATCACATCTAGTCTGAATGAAAGTAGTGAGGGAGGAGAGGCTAAGTAAGCTTTCTTCCGAATGATGAGTGAGTGGTTTTTCAGAGTTTGTTCGAATGAATCCGGCTGCTCCACAACCTCCACCCCCACAAGTACCTGTTATGCCACAAGTTGTAGATCCAATCCGACTGAATAAGCCTCCTGTGGATAAGACTCGTAAGTATGGGGCCGAAGAGTTTAGAGCCACAACTGATAATGATGCTGAGTGAGCCAAGTTTTGGCTCGAGAATACAATTCAGGTATTTGATGAAATGTCGGTGATTCCTGTATCAAGTGTGCAGTTTCTTTGTTAAGAGATACGACTTACAACTGGTGGAAAACATTGATATCTGTAGTACTGAGAGAGAGAATCACTTGAGATTTCTTTCAAGTTGAGTTCAGAAAGAAGTATATTAGTTAACAATTTATTGATCAAAAACGTAAAGAGTTCCTTGAGCTGAAATAAGGCCGTTTGTCAGTTACTGAGTACGAGCGGGAATTTGTGAGATTGAGCCAGTATGCTTGGAAATGTGTTTCGACCGAAGCTACTATGTGTAAATGCTTCATAAAAGGTTTGAATGAGGACATTAAGTTGTTGGTTGGGATACTTGACATAAAAAATTTTTTGTGTTGGTTGAAAGAGATTACAAAGCTGAAGAGCTCAATAAAGAAAAGAAAAAAGTTGATTCTGAAGCTCAAGATGAAAGAAAGATGTTAATGGGTAAGTTTTCTCAACCTTCGACGAAGAGATTTAGGGAGGCAAACAACCGATCAAATACTTCATTTGGACATCCGAATAGAGACCGCGTAAGACTAAGTGTTGGTTCGAGAACTCAAACTCCAATAGAATCAAGTATTGATAGTGCCAAAAGCAACAAGCTTGAGTGTAGAAAGTGTGGAAGACAACATGTGGGAGAATGTTGGGGCAAGTACAACAATAGATTTTGCTATAAATGTGGATCACGAGGTCACTTCATTCGAGATTTCCTAAGATGGCTGAGGAAAAAAATGCTCAGAATGTGAGATCGAGTAATGTATCGGTTAGGGGTAAACCATCCAGAAACACTGGAAATGTGAGTGGAAGCTAAAGAGAGACTACTGGTACAGCTATGAAATCAAAGGCGAGAGCACCTGCTCGAGCCTATGCTATACGTGCACGAGAGGAAGCATTATCTCCAAACGTTATCCCTGGTACTTTTTCTCTATTTGATACTTATGTGATTGCATTGATAGATCCAGGATCTACTCATTCCTATGTGTGTGCGTATTTAGTAACTAGTAAGACTCTACCTGTTAAGTCTACTGAATTTGTGATTAGAGTATCGAACCCCTTAGGTAAGAGTGTCTTGTGGATAAAGTGTGTAAGAATTGCCCATTGATGTTTCGAGATATATGTTTTGTGGCTATATGATGCTGCTACCATTCTATGAATTTGATATTATTCTGGGTATGGATTGGATCACTTTGCATAATGCTATTATGAATTGTAAAAGAAAGAGTATTGAATTGAGAAGTTAAAATGGTGAGATAATTCGAATTGAATCTAGTGATATGAAAGGGTTACCAGCTGTTGTATCTGCAATGAAAGCTATGAACTATGTGAGAAAGGGTTGCGAAACTTATTTGGCATATGTGATTGATACAAAAGTGACTAAGAAGAAATTTGAATAAACACCTATGGTTTGTGAGTTTCCAGATGTGTTTCCTAAAGAACTACCGGGATTACCTTCGAATCGGGAAGTTGAATTTGGTATTGAATTAGTGCTGGGGACCACTCCTATTTTGATAGCTCCGTATAGAATGGCATCAACAGAAATGAAAGAGTTGAATCAGTTGCAAGAGTTAACAGATAGAGGACTTGCACGACCGAGTTTCTCGCCCTAGGGTGCTTCTGTGTTATTTGTGAAAAAAGAAATATGGTACTATGAGAATGTGTATTGATTATTGAAAATTGAACAAAATGACGATAAAAAAAAATATTCGTTGCCTCGTATCGATGATTCATTTGATTAGCTGAGAGAAGCTACAGTGTTTTCTAAGATAGATTTGAGATCTGGCTACTATCAGTTGAGAGTTAAAGAATCCAATGTGTCGAAAACTGCATTCAGAACGAGGTATAGACATTATGAATTCTTAGTGATGCCTTTCGGACTGGCAAATGCTCATGCAGTGTTTATGGATCTAATGAATCGGATATTCAGGCCGTATTTAGATCATTTTGTTGTGGTGTTCATTGATGATATTATGATCTACTCATGTGATGAGATGCAACATACTGAACATTTGAGAATTGTGCTACAAACTCTACGTGAGAAAGAATTGTATGATAAATTTAACAAATATGAATTTTGGTTGCATGAGGTTGGTTTTTTTGGGGCATATTGTATCAGCTGTGGGAATACGAGTTGATCCGAGTAAAATCTCTACTATTTTAGAATGGAAGCCTTCGAGAAATGTGTCTGAAGTCCATAATTTTCTGGGATTAATGGGATATTATAGATGATTTGTGAAAGGTTTCTCGATGATTGTGACTCTGTTGACGAAGTTGCTACAGAAAGATGTTAAATTTGAGTGGTCAAAAAACTGCCATCAAAGTTTTGAGCGGTTGAAAGTATTGTTGACAGAGGCGCTAGTGTTAGTTTAGCTTGAATCGGGCAAAGAATTTATGGTTTATAGTGATGCATCGTTAAATGGTTTGGGCTGTGTGCTGATGCAAGAAGGAAAAGTTATTGCTTATGCTTCGAGGCAGTTAAACTCACATGAAAAGAGCTATCTGATGCACGACCTTGAATTAGCCGCAATTGTGTTTGCGTTAAAGATTTGGCGTCACTACTTATTTGGTGAGAAATGTCATGTTTATACGATCATAAGAGTTTGAAGTACTTGATGACTCAGAAAGAATTGAATTTGCGATAGAAAAGATGGTTAGAGTTGTTGAAAGATTATGAACTTGTGATTGATTATCATCCGGGCAAAGCTAATGTTGTTGCTGATGCCTTGAGTCGAATGTCTTTATGTGCTTTGCGAGCTATGAATTCTCAGATAGATCTGTGTGATGAGGGTTCAATTTTAGTTGAGTTGAAAGTAAGACCGATGTTCATAATCCAGATTCGTGATGCCCAAAAAAGAGATGACGAGATGATAGCAAAACGAACTTAATGTAATGTGAATTCGGATTCAAAGTTTAGAGTTGACAGTAATGATTGTTTAAGATTTAGAGATCAGATTTGTGTTCCGAATAATTTAGAGTTGATTCAGATGATTTTGAATAAAGCTCATAATAATCGATTTACTGTTCACCCAGGGAGTACAAAAATGTATAATGATCTGAAACAGTTTTATTGGTGGCATGGTATGAAACGGGACATCTCTGACTTTGTGTCAAAATGTTTAATTTTTTAGGAAGTTAAAGCTAAACATTAGGTTCCGTCCTGTTTGTTACAGCCGATCATGACTCATAAATGAAATTGGGAGAGAATTACGATGGACTTTGTGTCAGGACTGCCTTTATCTCCGGGAAAGAAAGATGCAATATGGGTGATAGTTGATAGATTAACGAAATCAGCTCATTTCGTTCCGGTGAGAACAAATTATTCACTTGATAGATTAGTTGAATTGTATATTGTTGAGATTGTGAGATTACACGGGGTGCCACTATCTATTGTATCTGACAGAGATCCAAGATTTACTTCGCGATTTTGGAAGAAATTATAAGAGGCTTTAGGCACAAAATTGCATTTCGGTACTGCATTTCATCCGCAAATGGATGGTCAGTCAAAGTGGATCATTCAGGTTCTTGATGATATGTTGAGATGCTGTATACTTGAGTTTGAAAGTACGTGGGAAAGACATCTACCATTGATTGGATTCGCGTATAATAATAGTTTTCAATCTAGCAGTAAAATGGCACCATATGAGGCACTTTACAGTCAAAAATGTCGAACTCCATTATATTGGATTGAGCTGAGTGAGAATAAGATTCACGGGGTTGATCTAATAAAAGAAACTGAATAGAAAGTGAAAGTGATTCGTGACAGTTTGAAATCGACCTCAGATTGTCAAAAGTCTTATGCGGACCTGAAATGAAAGGATATTGAATTTTAAGTTGGTGATAAAGTGTTTTGAAAGTGTCTCCGTGGAAAAAAATACTTCGATTTGGCAGAAAAGACAAATTGAGTCCGAGGTTCATCGGGCCGTATGAGATCGTTGAACGAGTTGGGCCAATTGCTTATAGATTGCATGTAACTCCCCAAATTTGGGCCTAAAAGAATTGAGCCTATTGGGCTTTGGGCTTTGGATCTCAGAATTTTTTTTAAGTGAGCGAGAAAATGAAACTTGGTATGTGGGCTTTGAGGGTTAATGAATTTGGAATGTCTAGGGGTGTTGGAGAAGTCCTGGGATCAAGTAAGGGTACAGGAAAAATTTTGGTTTTAGCCCCAAGGGAACTGTAACTTCAGTCAATAGGCCTCTTAAGTAGATTAAAAGAAAATAGGACACAAATGGGCTTGTGGTCCAGTGGAAAGTGGCGTCACTTGGGAGATATGAGGTGGCGTGTGTGAAAGCTGAAGAGGTCCAAGGTTTGAGCAGGAGGAGTATATTTTTGGAGTGTTTTATTTTGCATAGGTGGACAGCAAGAGTTGTGTTGGTTTTGTACTCTTGCCATGGAGAGTTTGTAGTAAGCAGGACTGATGGATATGAAGGAGATTTCGGATAAGATTAAGGTATCATCAGAGAGAAAAGATAGGAGATGAGGAGGGTGAAGTGTTGGGGCTGAATAGGATTGTGGGGGGGGGGGAGGTAGTTTGGCTTTGGCTATAAAATGGGGTGCCGAAATCCTTAGAAGAGGTTCTTGGAGTTTCCATTTTTCTTTCTTTTTTTTTCCCCTCATCCTTATTTTCTTCCATTGCCGAATACCACCATCCCTGTTTGCCGAAACCCTGTTTGCCAAAATCCATGTTTGTCGAAACCCCTATTTATGCCGATTCTTTGTTGTTTGTTCCTCCACCTCAATCAATTATTATCTACTCTTAGTCACGTTTGGAAGCCGAATCTTGTTCAAGTAGATATCTAAGCCACAGGATCAAATGAGAATTTTGGTAAGTGCTTAGTTAAACTTTTTAGTGAGTTTTGTTAAAAGCCGAAGGGCTATCTAACCCCTCCTTGTCATTAACTTGTATTAACAAGGGTAAGGTTCAACAATCACAGGCGTGGTAGGTAAGGATTGTTATCAAGGAAATAAGTATTCTCGACTCAGTCACAGTTTTGTAAATGGTCGAATCTACTATGGCTCATAACGGTGACTTATGATCAATATGGGTCACTTGGTTTTGATGATAGCAAAGGAAGGGCTACTAGAACGTGAAGCATATAGTAAGGGTGCGATGAGGTTTCAGTTTTTGATAAGTATGTATTAAAACCTTGGTTAATCGTTAGTAATGTCGATTGTAGGTTCGTGATTAAGGGGTTTGCAGCACGCGAGGTTACCAGGTGTGTACAAACACTACACACACGAAATCGGCAATGCCTAAAAGCCGAAAGTGGCTAAATGGGCCCAGTGGGCCCTAAGGCTAAGTTTGATGAAATGGTTTGGTAGGTTATACGAATTGAGTTAGTCACACATGATACACAATCTGGATTTGTTTTGGGCCAAATAGGACATATGATGAGATTTGGGCCTAATGGGCCGTAAGGTTGTAATTTGGGTTTGATGGGCTTTTTGGGGACGAAGACAAATATGTTAGGGCTTATGGACTTAGACCTAGTTTGAACAACTCTTAAATTTCATAAGACTTAATCTAATGAAACATGTCTGTGGATAAGTCACTGGGTTGGAGTGTGGCAACGAGCATACACATGTCTAGGATTGGATCTAGGGAGAGCTTGGTAGTTAAGCGGTCCTAGGGCCCACCTTCTCTTCTTTGAAATCCTACCTGGTGCGTAGTATTTATTCACTTTAGCCGCTAGGACTTGTTGATGGGCCAAAGTTCATAACTAAAACCCGAAAGGGACTAAAATACCCCTAGATTTGCAAATTACTAAAATACCCTTAGATTTGTAAATTACTAAAATACCCCTAGATTTGTAAATTACTAAAATACACTTAGATTTGTAAAGTACAAAAATACCCCTATTTTGTAAAAATACCAAAATACCCCTATTTTGCAAAATTACCAAGATACCCTATTTTGCCAAATTACCAAAATACCCCTATAGGGTAGAATTACGAAAATACCCCTGGGTAGTGAAAAGATGAAAATACCCCTATGTAATGAATATGAGTTTATGGATGTTACTCGTATGTTTGATGCATATAGGTGGAAATTATGGTACGAAGGAAGATTTAAAGATCGCATGGCCATATGGTATGGATCCACCGGAGGCTCTAAGCACAATATATGATTAGCAGCTTTACTGCAATGTTCGGTAGTACCGCAAATGGGCTACCCTTGGTGTGTAGCGGAGGGGTGGGTCAAGCTAGAATTCCCTACAGGAGTCATAAGGTTGGGATGGAAATGGTGTGTGTAGCGGATGGATTTTTGGGGTGGGTTTTAAATTATCTTGTTTGTATGTGATGCATTATGGTATGATATGAGGTCATTGTGGGCTACGGCCGAATACCACAGATTTTGATAGGTCTTAAGCCAATGTGAATGTTTATATGTGATTTGGATTGCCAATGGTTGTACACACTGAGTTTCGAAGCTCACACCCTTTAATTTAATGTTTTAGGTGATCCTGAATAGATGGCTTGACGTGGGAGAGGACTCGGAGATGGCCACACTGCAAGATGTTTGAATTTTCATTTATTTGTTTCAAAATACATGTTTTTATTTACTTAATTTTCGGTGGATGTAATAAGGCCTTGTAATCCGTTTTGACTTCAATTTATTTTGGGTTTTGAGGTTAATTGTTTACTTAATTATTAAGCCTAAGTAAGCTCTTATGTTTAAACTTGGTTTCTGAAATACTTAAAATAATGAAATGGGTTTTTATCTTTACTTAATAAGACTCATAAATTTTTGGGCTTTTGGGCCTTAAACTTTTAATTAGCAATACTATTTTGAATTGTGCCTTTAATGTGACATTTCGGATTTGGGCCTAACTTCTAGGCCGGGTTTGGGGTGTTTCATTGCAGTTGCCATTGAATTAGAGAAAATTCATAATGTGTTTCATGTGTCGATGCTTCAACGGTACAGATTTGATCCGTCTCACGTGATTGCCCCTATTGAGGTTGATATTCATTCAGACTTGTCATATAGTGAGGAACTGATTGGAATATTGGCACGAGAGACCAAAGAGTTGAGAAACAAAAGAATTTCCTTAGTGAAAGTGTTGTGGCACAAACACGGAGTGGAAGAGGCTACGTGGGAGCCTGGGAACATTATGAGAGAGCCACACCTATTCATTGGTAAGATTTTCGGGGATGAAAATCCCTAAGGGGGGAGAGTTGTAATAGCCTGGTTTGGACCCTATTCAGATTAGTGGTTTTGAGACCACAAATCCAGGGTCAGAAAAATATTTTAATGTTATTTTTGGTGTTGATTATGTGTGATATAGCCTGTGTGAAAATTCTATGTGGTAATTTTATCGACTGTGTGCCGAATTAAGAGAAATGACTTAATCACATAAAGTATAAAAGCTGTGTGCTGATTTATAAGTACCTAAGTGTTGTTGTCTTTTAATATGGAGGCCTTATGAGGCAATTATGCCATAAATATGATTGTGGATGGCAATGGAAAAATGTGACCTTAATGTTTATATGTTTTATTTATTTATTAAAAGGCTAATTTAGTAAATGGCTTAATAATAACATATATGTTATAATAAAATAAAAAGAGAAAGATGAAGCCATATTCATATTTTCTCTCACCGAATATTAAAGAAGGAAGAAGGGGTTTTAAGCTTTGGTATTTTCAGCTAGCAATTAGCTTGATTCAAGGTTAGATTTGTTCAGTTTTTGATAATTTTTACGTTTTCGTGATCGTTGCTTCGTGCTCTAGCTAACCCATGTTGTAATTTTTTTAATTGATGATGTTTTTGTGATGAGCCATTGATGAATGCATGAGCTATGTGTTAGTTGATAGTGAAATATGAAAACTTGGTGTTGAGTTAACATATTTTGTATTGGGATTTTTAGTGAAATTGAGCATTTTAGGCTTAACTAAGAAATTGAGAAATTGAAGGATTAAAATGTGAAATAAATGAAATGTGTGGGATTAAATTAGCATGGGAAGAATTCGGCTAAGCTTGTGTGAGTAGAAATTTGATGTAATTTTGTGATTTTGTGAATTAGAGACTAAAGTATCGAAATGTGAAAATGTGAGGGTTTTTTTTGTAAAATGCCCTAAATATGTGTATTAGGACTAAATTGAATGAATTGGTGATTGAATAAGTTAAATTTGAATGTGTATAGACCAAGAGAGGACAAGTTCGGATCGAGATTGAGTGCTTGATTAATCGACCATTTCGGTATTTCGACGTCCGAGGTAAGTTCAGACATAATAAGTGAATTTAACTATGTTTAATGTCATGAAATGAATGGTATGTTATTATTGAAATGTGAATGTTATGTGAGGGTTGGGGTTATGTGGCACTAAATGTGCATATTCGAAAACGTGACCGAAATGACTGGCACTGTGTGTGCGAATTGATATAAGCTTCGGCTTTGTAGTTGGCACTGTGTGTGCAATGCTGAATTAAGATCGGTTTGATATAGATGCACTAAGTGTGCGATGTTAATGAATCTTCAGCTAATGATTTGAGGCACTAAGTGTACGATTGAATCGAAGAAGGGATGATAGTTGATCGAAAAGAGATAGTAAGTACTGAGTAGCATATGTAATCGACAACTAAGTTTTGGCTAAGGTATGTTCGTAACCTATGTGGTTGATGATACTATAAATGAGTTATGGGAGGTTAATTGAGTATGTGAGTTTAGAATGGAATGGTATATGTGTTTGTAAATTAATCTATGTGATGTTTGATTATGGTATAATGTATTATGTTACGAACTTACTAAGCTTTGGAAAGCTTACTGTGTGATTTGTTTCTATGCTTTGCAGTGTCAGTAAAGCTAGCTCGGATCCGGGGATCGTCAGCATCTCTATCACACTATCAGCAATCTATTTTTGTATTTTTAGAAAGATGTATATAGTTGAAATATGGCATGTATAGGCTAGAAATTAAGATATGCTTTGAAGTATTTAATCCTTGCCATGTGATTTGGCTTGGAAGTTGAATGATGTAGAATTTATGAATGAGCTATGAATGTGGTATATTTCATGACTTTGTGGTTGATGAAAGATGTGGTTTGAAGATGAATTATGGCATGAGTTACCAAATGCTTGATATATATATTTTGAGATATACATTTGTTATTTTGAATGAACTTAGTGTGGTGATATTAGGCATGGAAGTAAATAGAAATGTTGATGATTATTTGATGCATGAAATGGTATATTTGAATGCAATTGAAAGCATGAATTGGTATTGTATTGAAGCTTTTTGATTTACCCTTGTGTGGGTGGCAAATTGGCCTTGCAAATGGCCTATTTTGCATACATGTCTAAGATACACGGGCGTGTGTCTCTGTCGTGTGGTTGAAGGACACTTTTAGGTATGTCTGGACAAGGCACACGGTCAAGGCCTACGGTCGTGCATGGTGGCCGTGTGATCAAGTCAGTAGCTAGCCTAGTAATACACGGCCATGACACACGGGTGTGCCTAGTGACCGTAGGGATAAGTTAGTATGCTTGCTCTGTTTTGACATGGCCTGGACACATGGTGTGTCTGGTAGCTGTATGAGGCACACGGCCTGATTGCACGGGCATGTGACCTCAACAGTATTGAAGAATATTTGGAATTTTGGAAAAAAATTTTAAGTGCTCGGTTTAGTCCCTACCTTTTTCTATCATGTGTTTAAGGTCTTGTAGACCTAAATAAGGGACTATATGTTCTTATTTGAGTATGTATGACTGATGATAGACTTTGTGTTGTGAAGTAAATGTGAAATGTTTCGATGATTCAGTAATGCTCTTAACCCTATTCCGACGACGGTCTCGGGTTAGGGGTGTTACAAAATTACAGTCTTTTCAACATTTAACGAGCTTGTTTTCTAGCTCTTTTACATATTTTATTACGCTTTTAATTTTTAGTAATTTAGGTTTAAATTTTTCAAAATAAGCATTTTTACGCAATTTTTAACCATGTGATGACCTAATGGGGCAATATGGGCCTAAGGATGAACTAACGAGCTACTCGAGTGTGTATGACACTAATTTTGAGTTGAGAATGAGAAAGATAAAGACAACGACACCGGGATGTGGTGTCGCAACACCAGACTTCAAAGCCAAGGAATTTAGCTTTGAAAGATAGTGTCGCGACACTGGTCCTGTGGTGTCGTGACACCGGACGACGAATCAGAATTAATTAGTCAAGGGTGTTTTAGTCCGCAGAATGAGTATTTATCAATTTTTAGGGCTATAATTAACCTAGTTAGGTCAGACAATTTTGTTTATAAATAGGTGTGTTTAGCTTCACTTTAGGAGGCTTGGCCAAGTGAACCACTTAGTTTAGTGTAAGGTTTTTATTTTTATTTTTTATTTTATTTCAATTTAGTCCTTTTTATGTTATAAGAAAATTTTTTTCTTTGTTTAACTGGGATTTGATTTCGATCCAAGTCTTTAATTAAGTATTTTTTATTTATTTCTTTTTGGTTTTCTATTGCAATTGAAATTCTCTTCATGACTGTGACACCCTCAGTCGATCTGATTCATCGGATCCCAGTCTTAGGTGTTACATCTCTATTACAAACTTAGACTTAAACTATTCATACAAACTATTCAAAGTTTACTACAATCATTTTACGAAGGGTCTCATTTATTAGGATTTATGAATGAGTCTCTTAACACAATTATATTATTTCTATTTATTACAACAGATTCGACCACGCCTACCTAAGCCCGCTCTATATGTATAATAGGACACTTCACAACTCCTTTTGCGTACCCCTGGCATCGTCCCTTCTGATAGAGGCCCCAATCAACTAACCTGTGACAGAAAACACTGATGTAAGTTCATGAGAACTTAGTGAGATGAACTCCATTTACTTGTATCGTCTCAATACAATGTATCTAGTAATTTCATTATCATTTCATTGTTCTTCATTCTTTAATTTGAATTTGGCAAGTACTTATCTTTTTCACACCATAAACACCACACCTTGCTTTGTGACCATTTCTAACCCTTAGCATCTTCAGTTCATTACTTATGTTCTTCGCCCAACCTTTTCGTGATTCCTTATCTGCTCCCATTCTGGAACCCATACCTACAGGGTACTGTTGATTGAGTTGTTCTTCTAGTCTACTTGGTTCATACTATGAATTCACCACATTCTCCGGTGCAATCCATCTTTTATGTATATATCTTAAGATTATGCAGGATACATCATGACATTCCCCATGGAACTAATTCTCTCAGAGTTCACCAGACATACTATTCCTTTAGAGTTTGCCATATGTACTATTCCTTTAGAGTTCGCCATACATACTAGTCCTTCAGAGCTAGCTACACATATCATTCCTTCAGGGTTTGACATACTTACCATTCTTATCTTTTAGAGTTTTCCACAAAAGCGTTTCCTTCAAATGATTGCCACAAGGACCTTCCTTTAGAATATGCCATGAAGGCATTTCTTTCCATAGATCGCCACAAAGGCTTCCATTTCATAGATTGCCATAAAGGCTTTTATTTCATAGTCTGCCACAAAGGCTTCCATTTCACATATTGCCATAAAGGCTTACTTTTTTTTGGCATGTTCACCATAGTGATTCACCTAGACTCACATTATGTTTGGTTTGCCCCTCATCGTCTTGGGTCACGAAGAGAACTCTATTAGGTTATAACCTTATTTTAATTCTTTCCATATGATGCCATAATGATCTGCTGTAATTCAATGTAGTAGGTTAAATTAGTTTTTACACTTTATGAGCATGAACACAAGAATTTTGATAATCTTTTAATTTTGTTTTCATTAAATTCAATAAAATGTATAATTTGAGTCATTTATTGACCTTAGGGGTTGAATGAGGCCTAAGGGTGAGCTAATATACTTTATGAGTGCAGGAGACCATTAGAAGGCGTGCTAACTTGATATTGGTCACTGTGTTGCAACATAGAGAGTTGGATGTCACAACATAGGGAGCAGAATAGAAGGATTTCAAGATTGCCTTTGGTGTCGCAACACAGCCTGAGGATGTCATTGCACACCCCTGAGGACACCCTGAAAATAGAGCATACTGCCTTCGATGACATGACATAGGGCTTGATGTGTTGCGACATCACTTCTGTATGGGAAATAATTACGAGAAAGGGCATTTTAGTCCACACAATCAAACATTAAGCACTAGGATGACAACTGACCTAAGGTTAAGGATGACAACCACTCTAAAGTCTATAAATAGGTTCAATTAATGCATGTTATGGACAACTTTCTTATTGTATAATTTTCTTCCTCGTTTTAGTCTTTAGTTTTTCTATTTTCCTAGGCTTTAGGTTTATTTTAGTTTTTGTTTTTTAGTTTGTGGAAGAAATCAGATTTGTGAAATGTGATCAAACTATGTAAGGATTCAACATTCAATTTGAATACAAATCAAACTTCTTCTAATCTTTATACTCTTGAATCATTATTCATGTCTACTCTTTAAAGCAAGTTTATATTCTTCATAACATCCATGAGGGACTAAGCCTTCTAGGGGGATTAGCGAGTGGAGGTATGATTAATTAACTATTTTGTAGGGTTCTCTTAAGCGGATCAACTGTTCAGGAAAGGAAGAACTTAAACCCTAAGCCTGACGACCTTAGGAAGTCATTAAGGTGGGAATTAACCCAAACTTGGTATGGCCTATCTGTAAACACTTTAACCCTGAATTGTCTGGACTATGAGGTCGAGAGATAAGTAGTTCTTCTTGACTTGTTATTCTAGTGGAAGATCAAAAGATCCTATTGGGATATCGACTAGTTGATTGAATAAGAAAACCCAAATCGACAGTTGATTATGATTACTGAAGCAAGCTAATCACCCATGCTCAGATTTGATAAATTTACTATTTGATTTCTCATTATTTCTTTATTTATTTTCTTTTTTCTTTTTATTATTATTAAGACTCCTAAAAGCCTTTCTTTTTAGTTGATCACAATATAATTCATCTAAAGTACTAATTAGATCTATTTATGCTTAGGATAGAATTAATTTAGTGCTCGCCTCTATTAGGTATGATCCTCAGAGTAGTCATTTGTTCCGTTGTAACTATATTACAACCTAACCTATACACTTGTGGATACTACTTTTCTATATATTATTTGCAGGATTTCTACTCTGGACATTGGTATGTCCGGAGGTGGTCAAGTTGTTGCCGTTGCTAGAGAGGCAATGTCACTAGATTAATTTTTATTTTTGTGTATTGATAGAATAATTAGGAAATTCTTAAATTATAGATACGATTTTATTTTCATATTTATACTAATTATTTCTCTTTGGGTTTAGTGTATAACTCATAGTAGGGGAACACCTATATAGCCTGTGACAAACCGAGGAAGAATAATTCGTTGGAATCGTTGACAACAATAGCAACAGCAAATGCAAAACCAACCACTTGCTGCAGGTAATTTACCACCACAAGAAAATCCACTGTTCGAAAAAGATAACAATAACAACAACTTAGAAGATCCACCATCACCACCACAATTACCTGCAAACATTAATATGGCATGTAACAAAAGAAATTCGAGGGATATACGCTATCGAAACTGGAAATGGTTCAAGGGAGTATAACAAGGCCAGGCATTTCGACCAATAACTATGAAATCAGGCTAGCTATGATCCAAATAATCCAGAATAATTTGTAGTTTCGAGGAACGATGATAGAAGATCCAAGTCAGCGTTGAAAACGGTTCCTCTAGCTTTGTGATAGTTTCAAATATAATAGGGTCACCGATGATGTTATTTGTATTTAGTTGTTCCCATTTTCCTTAATCGATAATGCATTTTCTTGGTTAGATTTGTAGGCACTAGGATCCATTACAACATGGGATGAACTTGCGGGAAAGTTCCTACAAAAGTTCTTCCCCATTAGCAAGACAGTCCAACTAGGAAGGAAGATTTCTATGTTCAAATAGTTAGAGGGAGAGAGTTTTCACAAAGCTTGGGAGCATTTTAAGACACTGGTTCAGAAATGCCCACATAATAGATTGCTCGAGAAGTTACGACTGCAAATTTTCTACAATGGGTTGGATGTACATGCAAGGTCAAGATTAGATGGAGCCGTAGGAAGTGCTTTTAATGAACCGAATGTATGAGGATGCATACGAATTAATAGAAAATATAGCGATGAACTCCTTCCAATGGCCAACTGAACAACACACATATGGTTAGAGACCATCCATGATAAAGGCTATCTAGGAGAATCATAGATACCAACAACTAGTGGACAAAATTAATCACATTGAGTCTTCAAATAGTACATCATCTATATATGGAGAAGATAAACCACATTTTCATTACATTCCCAGATGGTGAGATCACCCAAACTTGAGATGGGGATGAAACCAAGGAGGAGGTAATAATTCGAACCAAGTTAAAAAAACTAACTATCAACCTCCTTATTGGCAAAAACCTCAAGAAAGGACTAACCTTAATGACCATATTGTATGTGGTTAACGTCTGGATTGAATTGAAGGGGAAATGCAGTCAATGAGGATAGGCATGAAACATGTGCAGTCTGAGTGCACCAATTCAGCAAGAACATTGAATAAGCTTGAATATTAGATGAGCCAATTAATGAGCATGATGGGAGATATCAAGAGACAAATTGTAACACCCCAAACCCGGTCTAAATGCTACGACCGGATCTGGTATGTCACATGGAAAGGTTGTTGAAAAACTACATGATCGTTTAAAATTTTGAGTTTTGTTTCCATTTGAAAATCACATTTAATTTTAAGGTTTCCTTGCAAAAATTTTATGAATAACCATAAAAGTTGAGAACAGGCTTTGCGATACGATAAACCGAAACTAGTGGTATTCCTAAATGAGATATTTTGAAAATAGTGTTTGTAATTCTAAGCAAATACCGAGTTTAGTTATTATTCTGCTAGTTATCCGGTTGTTAATGTTTTGGAAAATGTTTATTATATTTTTTTGGGAAAAACTCTGTGTTTAACATTTCATAATATAATAATAACCACATTAAAATAAAAACCCAAATTAAAATCCCGGAGGCCTTATTACATAAAATATTCCCAAATTAAAAGTAAGTCATAAAATATTCCCAAATTAAAAGTAAGTTAAAGTAAAGAAACAAAATTTACGAAAGAAGTAGTGCATGGCCACCTTAGAGTCCTCCTCGGCTCCAAATCCTCGAACTAGGGATTACCTGCGAAATTAAGCAGAGGGGTGAGTCATAAGAACTCAATGTGTATTTCCCCTTACGCACGATAACTGGGCCTAAGCCCACAGAATTAGATTGGGCCATAGCCCTCACAGTAACATATCTGGCCGAAGCCCATATAGATCGAATTGGGCCGTAGCCCTAAGGCATATCAAAAAGTGGATGCAATGCAACCCAACCCAACCCAACGTAGTATTCCATCCGCTACACACCGTTCCATAAGTCCAACCTCAACACACCTGGGATTTCTACAATCAACCCTCTATCCGCTACACTCCTAACTGGCAGTCATGCTGACAGTCATGCTACTCAAAATTGATATAGTGTGACAGAGTCACCGATATATGTGGTACCAAACCACTGTAATGATGTGACCAAGTCACCGATATATGTGGTACAAAACTACTAAAAAAACACTGCCCTTTTTAATCATTAGCATATCCCAATCCCATACAATATGTAATCATAATATAATGGATGCAACATATGTCAATGTAAATCATATAACTAGGTGTACATATATTCATGATAAAGTATCTACACGACACAATTAGAAGGTAACTAACTTGGTATCTCTGATTTTATCTCTCAAGGTGACTCAACAGCTATTACCGATGTTTCAACTGTTAAACAATTCACATATTCTTTATTAAACAAACAAACGAGGGTGTGAGAATTACACACCTGATTACATTAAGAACTAGACACTCTAGATCGTCGACACTCTCACTAGCGGGAATAACAATGATTTGTCTATCCAAAACAGACGTCGGCTCTCTACCACAACCCGGCAGAAAGTCTCGAACCGCCAACACAGCACGTCATTTGAACTTAGGAGTAGAGACTACGAGTCCACTCCCCTCCTCAGTTTGACTAGCACTTGTAGCCATGAAGAGAATCTTGATCAGTACAAAACTTTCAGAGAGAACGATGGTTGTCTAATAAAGAGATTGGGTTAAGGCAATGAAAGAAAAAAGGGAATAGATAAACTAAAATCAAGAGAACCCCTTACCTTGGTCAAAGAATGTACCGAACACAGATAGGCTTGGCTATAGATTCTGATCCGATGCAAACATGCCACGTTAAAAGGAGAGAAGAAGAGATTAGCCGCAACTATCATTAAGAACAAAATAGCCATTTTGACTATGATCACAACCAACCAAAAAATAGAGAAAGAATTGAAAGATTTTCCATTACCCAAATTCGGCCAACACCAACTTACCAAGATGTCCTATATTCGACCATGGTTGGCAAGAGTTTCGGCTTCCTACGAACGAATGAACTCCCTTCAAAGTGAAGGGAGTACTAATATCCGGCCTAGAAAGAAGAAAAATAAGATCATGACTGCTTCGATCCTTCAAAAAGATAAGAGAAGATCATAAGAAAAGAGAACCCGCTACCTTGCACAAACGAAATCGATTGAGAAGAGACTTTCGACAAACAAACAAGGATGCTTCTTGATGCTTTGGTTTTCAATAAAAGATGAGAGATACAGGTTTATTTTGACACAAAGGGGTTTTGGCTTATGGGTAGAATGAGAGAAAGACAAAAAGAAAAGTGAAGGAAGTGAGGAACTCAAGTTCGGCTAACATGCAGATGAAAGAACAAATCGAGAGAAAGAGATGAGAAGTAGTAATGTTTCAGCTAGGTAAGAAAAGAAATGATAGAAAGAGAGGTTCGACTATGGTATTTTGACAATCAAAATGGTCAAAAAAGAGTGTTTTCAAAGAGAAATAAAAGGAAGCAAATGAAGGGTTGAGGTTTCGTCAATAAGAGAGGCAACAGAGAAAATAAAATGTTCAACGAAAAAAGAATTAGTGACCAAAAGGTTCAGTTTTGCTCTCCTCTCACTAATGTCGAATTTTCCTTGCTACACACCTTAGAGCCGAAATTCACCACTCCACCTCTCCAACATTCGGCCAACTCTCACTCCACCTCCCCACTTCCTTGATTTGCTCCTAGATTTGCTCGACCAAGTCCTCTCCATCCACCAATTTGAATTGTTGTCTCATTACACAACCACCATGGTAGAGTCCCAGCAGAAAGCCACCTCCTCCTTGTTGAGCACCAAAAATTAAACTCCCAAGTACAACAAATGGGATTCAAACTCCTCCCCCTGCTTCTACAAGTGACGCCAACACCACTCCACCAGGAGCTCCTTTCTTGTCATGAAACGCGCATAATTACCCTTAAGGCCTACTTTCACAAGCTCTCCCCCTAATGTGCCCTAAAAAGAAAAATTTTTCCTAAAGCCCTGACTCAAACTCGAGCCCCCCCAAGACCCCCAAACACACCAAAATCACAAGCATAGCTAGCCACATGCATGAGATAGTGCAAAATGCAGAACCCCTAATTTTAGGATGTTACAGTTCTACCCCTTAAAGAAATTTTGGCCTCAAAATTTACCTGGTCAAAATAGATGAGGGTATTGATGTCACATCACATCTTTCAAGTCCCACGTGGCTTCTTTCGAACCATGATTATGCCATAAAACCTTGGCCAAAGGAACCAACTTTCTTCTCAACACCATGACATCTCGATCTAAGATCTGCACTGGTTTTCTTCAAAAGACAAATTGATTCTTACTTCAATTTCTTCCACTGACACTATGTGAGACGGATCTAAATGATAACGCCTTAACATAGAAACATGGAAAACATCATGTATCTGACTCAACTCTAGAGGTAACTCAAGTTGATAAGCCACTGGTCCCATATGTTTCAACACTCGATAAGGCCCGATGAATCTAGGGCTCAACTTGCCCTTTCGTCCAAACCTTAGAACCTTCTTCCACGATGAAACTTTCTGAAAAACTCGATCACCCACTGAGAATTCTATCTCTTTCTGCTTTAGATCTGTATACTATTTTTGTCTGTTGGAAGCTTCCTTCAACCGAGCCTGAATCAACTTAATCTTTTCCTTTGTCTCTGAGATCAATTTCGGACCCAACAACTATCGCTCCCCCAACTCTGTCTAGTAGGTAGGGGTACGACACTTACGACCATACAACACTTCGTAGGGTGCCATCTAAATGCTGGATTGATAGCTATTATTGTACGTAAATTCTGCCAATGGTAGAAAATCCTCCCAACTACCCCTAAATTCGATTACACAGTCCCTTAACATGTCTTCAAGAATTTAAATTACCCTTTTCGACTGACTGTCTGTCTGAGGATGAAACATCGTGCTAAAATCTAGCCTCGTACCCAAAGCTTTGTGTAATGCCTTCTAGAACCATGATGTAAACCTAGGATCCCTGTTTGATATGATAGACACTGGTACCTCGTGCAACCTCACGATTTCTACCACATATAACCTGGCAACTTCTGAAGCGAGTAATCCACATGAACCGGTATGAAGTGGGCGGACTTCGTTAGCCGATCGACGATCACCCACACTGAGTCTTTCTTAGTAGGCATTAGAGGCAGCCCACTAACAAAGTCAATTGTTATCCTCTCCCAATTCCATAGTGGAATCTTCATCGGCTGCAACAACCCTGAAGGCAACTGATGATCTGCCTTCACCTGCTGACATGTCAAACACCTACTCACAAACTTAGTAACTTCTTGTTTTAGACCAGGCTACCAATACTGTTCACATAAGTCTCGATACATCTTACTCCCACTGGGATACATAGCGTATAAGCTACTATACGCCTCCCGCAGAATGATCTGCCTCAACTTCGAGTCTTTTGGCATACACACCTTTCCACAAAAAACACAATACCTCTTTTTTGTTCAAACCAAAATCTCTTGTCCTACCACCTTCCACTTGCTGAAATCGAGAACTTAAATTCATCCAACAATTACTTCTCTTTAATCTGACTTACCCATGTCGACTTTATCTAAAGTTTTGCTAATAGACTATCATCTTCATACAAACTAAGGTGAGTAAACATCGCCCTCAAATCTGATATCACCTTACGGCTCAATGCATCCGCCACCACATTAGCTTTACCTAGGTGATACTCAATCGAATAGTCGTAGTCCTTCAATAACTTAATCCATCTCCGCTGCCTTAAATTCAACTCCTTCTGGGTAAGGATATATTTTAGACTCTTATGGTCGGTAGATAATCGACTTTTCTCCATACAAGTAGTGTCTCCAAATCTTCAAGGCGAACACTACCGCAGCTAGCTCCAAATCATGAGTAGGATAATTCACTTCATGTGGTTTTAATTGTCTAGATGCATACACAACTACTTTCCCTTCTTGCATTAGTACACATCCTAACCATGTGTGTGATGCATCACAATAGACGAAAAACTCCTTCCCAGCCTCAGGCTGAATCAACATTGGTGCCTCAGTCAAAATCTTCTTTAGCTTTTCAAAGCTCTCCTATTGTTTATCAGCCCAAACAAATGGTACCCCTTTCCGTAAAAACTTGGTTAATGGTGTAGAAATCAATGAAAACCCCTCAATGAACCTTTTGTAGTACCCAGCTAACCCAAGAAAACTTCAAATTTCTGCTACAGACTTCGGCGGCTTCCAGTCCAGAGCAGCTTTGATCTTCTGGGGATCAACCCTAATCCCCTCGGTAGAAACAATATGCCCTAAAAAGGTAACTTCCTTCAGCCAGAATTCACACGTGCTAAATTTGGCATATAGTTGCTTCTCTCTCAAAAGCTATAGAACCACTCGAAGATACGAATCATGCTCTTCTTCCATTCTTGAGTACATTAGGATGTCATCTATTAATACCACCACGAACCGGTCTAGATAAGGTTGGAAGACCCAGTTCATCATGTCCATAAAAATTGTTGGTGCATTTGTTAACTCGAACATCATCACAAAAAACTCGTAATGTCTATAACAAGTTCATAACGCAGTATAATGAATATCTGCCTCCTTGACCTTTAGCTGATGATACCCAGACCTCAAATCTATCTTCAAGAACACTGAAGCTCCTCTTAGCTGATAGAACAAGTCGTCAATTCTTGGTAGTGGGCATTTGTTCTTAATCGTCAACTTGTTCAATTGATGATAGTCAATGTACATTCGCATCGACTCGTCCTTTTTCTTAACGAATAACACCGTGCTCCCCACGGAGACACACTTGGTTAGATAAATCCACGGTCCAATAGCTCCTGGATCTGAGCTTTAAGTTCTACCAGCTCTTTCGACGCCATCCTATATGGGGTGATGGACACCAGAGCCATTCCTAGCAACAGCACAATGCCAAATTCCACCTCGCGATCCGGGGGCAATCCTGAAGTTCTTCAGGGAATACATCTGAAGCACTGATGAAAGCTAAGAACGCCTCATACCCTTTTCGCACCATCCTTTCAGCCTTTAATGCAGACACCACATTGGACAGATAATTCCTTCTCTCACTTATCACCAGCACCTTCTTATCCTCGAAATTTTCAATATCATGCGCTTAGCAGCACAATCCAAGTTTTCCCGATGCTTAACCAACTAGTCCATACCTAAGATCAGGTCAAACTTGCCAAACGAAAATTCCATCAAGTCTGCCAGAAACACTACCCCTTAAACTTCTAAAGGCACATTCCTAAACAACTTGTTCACTACCACAGATTGTCCTAGAGGGCTAACCACAGATATTTCCCTTGCAGCAATCTCAGATTTAATGCCCAGAGTCTCAGATACAGTACAAGCAACATAAAAATGTGTAGTATCTATCAAAGCTGTAAAGGGTGAATCAAGTATGAAAAGCGTACTGGTTATGACATCCGGTGCGCTACCATCCTCATGATGTCTAGCCACATAAGCCAACCCTTACTATCTTGCGTCTGTACTACTAGCACCTCTGCCCGGTGCTCCATGCCCCTGACCAACTCCGTTCCCTCCTCTAATTGAACCACGACCTCTCCAAAGCTGCTGCCTACCTCTTCATGGCTGTGCATAACCCTGACTTACCGATCGCGCCCTAGCCAACTCTTTTGGACAGTCCCTTATCAGATGATCCATAAATCCACACTGGAAACATCCTCTATTTCTTACCCAACACTCTTCCAAATGTAATTTTCCACATCGAGCACACGGTCGAGACTAACCAACAATAACAGGCATCGTAACTCGACTTGACCCCTCAAACCTAGGCCTCTTTTAAAAACCCCAACAGATCCTAAAGACCCAAAATTCCTCTTATTCCTACCCCTATCCTTATCTCGATTCTGCCTCTCAAACCACTTCACCTCTTCAGCTATTTTTACTTTCTCAACCAGAATGGAAAAGTCTCTTTCCATTACGGAGCTATCAGAACCCGCAGCTCATCCCGCAGACCATCCTCAAACCGAACACAATGCTCATAGTCAGTCACAATGATACCCCGGGCATAACGGCTCAAGCACAGGAACTCCACTTCGTAGTCAGCCACAGATTTACCCCTTTAAACCAGATTTAAGAATTCTTTTCTATGGGCATCCACATAGCTTGCCCCAACATATTTTCCCTGGAACACTGTCTTAAAGAAATCCCAGGTAATACGATCCACTGGAGTACCTTCCCTTACAGTGAGCCACCACTGGTATGCCTCATCTCGAAGGAGGGACACTGCTCCTTTCAACTTCTCCTCTACGGTACAGTCTAGATCGTCCATGATTCGCTCGACTGCTTCCATCCAATACTCAACTATGTTAGGGGCCACGCCAGAAATACCCCTAAATATCTCAGCCCCATTTGCCCGAGTCCCTGGGGATGGATTTCTGGGCTACTGATCCAATGCTTGCCCCAACAACCGGTTCCAACACTCACAGGAAAGCTTGGGACAAAGCATCTTCCCTCAGATCGGTCTTGAGACCCTACTTTCGCTACTGGTGATGCTGGCACTTCGCCTTTCGGCCCATGCCCTAATTTTGAGGGTTCAGTCTCAATGCCTCGGCCTGTACCACGACCGCGAATACCACGTCAATGTCCTCTAGCGCTTATAATTATGGAATCAACTTAATCAGATTACAATTATATGAATTAGTATATCTTCCACTGTTTGTTAACGGATAGCTTATGAAGACAGAATTAGAAGTAGTTTTTCACAAACCTATATCTAAAGGTTTCAATCTCCAGAATTGAGTCTCTTAAAACCATCAATCACAACATAATATAATCTTTGCATACAAATCAACCAATAGTCAAAAGACTTACCGTACGAATTTGGTGCCGGAGACTCAGGTGCCATACTTCCAGAAAACATATATTTTTCTAAACCATGTTTCAACCTAATTTTGGAAAACATTTTAGAACCCATTCCATAGCCGAGTTTTGCAACCTAGGCTCTGATACCATAAATGTAACACCCAAACTCGGTCTAAACGCTACGACCGGATCTGGTATGTCACATGGAAAGATTGTTAAAAAACTACGTGATCGTTTAAAATTTTGAGTTTTATTTCCATTTGAAAATCACATTTAGTTTTAAGGTTCCTTGCAAAAATTTTATGAATAACCATAAAAGTCGAGAACAGGTTTCGTGATACGAGAAACTAAAACTAGTGGAATTTCAAAACTAGACATTTTGAAAATAGTGTTTGTAATTCTAAGCAAATACCCGAGTTTAGTTATTATTTTGCTAGTTATCCGCTTGTTAATGTTTTGGAAAATGTTTATTATTTTTTGGGAAAAACTCTGTGTTTAACATTTCATAATATAATAATAACCGCATTAAAATAAAAACCCAAATTAAAATCCCAGAGGCCTTATTACATAAAATATTCCTAAATTAAAAGTAAATAAAGTAAAGAAACAAAATTTACGAAAGAAGTAGTGCATGGCCACCTCAGAGTCCTCCTCGGCTCCAAATCCTTGAACTAGGGATTACTTGCAAAATTAAGCAGAGGGGTGAGTCATAAGAACTCAGTGTGTATTTCCCCTTACGCACGATAACTGGGCCTAAGCCCACAAAATCAGATGGGCCATAGCCCTCACAATAACATATCTGGTCGAAGCCTATATAGATCGAATTGGGCCGTAGCCCTAAGTCATATCAAAAAGTGGATGCAATGCAACCCAACCCAACCTAGTATTCCATCTGCTACACACCGCTCCAAAAGTCCAACCTCAACACACTTGTGGGGATTTCTACAATCAACCCTCCATCCGCTACACTCCTCATTGGCAGTCATGCGGACAGTCATGCTGCTTCAAAGTCGATATAGTGTGACAGAGTCACCGATATATGTGGTACCAAACCACTGTAATGATGTGACCAAGTCATCGATATATGTGGTACCAAACCACTAAAAAAAACACTACCTCTTTTAATCATTAGCATATCCCAATCCCATACAATATGTAATCATAATATAATGGATGCAACTTATGTCAATGTAAATCATATAACCAGGCGTACATATATTCATGATAAAGTATCTACACAAAATAATCAAAGGTAACTAACCTGGCATCTCTGATTTTACCTCTCAAGGTAACTCAACAGCCATTACTAATGTTTTGACTTTTAAATAGTTCACATATTCTTTATTAAACAAAGAAACAATGGTGTGAGAATTACACACCTGATTACGTGAAGAACTAGACACTTTAGATCGTCGACACTCTCATTAGTAGGAATAACAACAATTTGTCTATCCCAAACAGACGTCAGCTCTCTACCACAACTAGGCGAAAAGCCTCAAACCGCCAACACAGCACGTCATTTGAACTTAGGAGTAGAGACTACAAGTCCACTCCCCTCCTCAGTTTGTCTCGCACTCGCATCCATGAAGAGAATCTTGATCATTACAGAACTTTTAGAGAGAACAATGGTTGTCTAATAAAGAGATTGGGTTAAGGCAACGAAAGTGAAAAGGGAATAGATAAAATGAAATCAAGAGAACCCCTTACCTTTGTCAAAGAATGAATCGAACATAGATAGACTTGGCTATAGATTATGATCCGATGCGAACATGCCATGTTAAGAGGAGAGAAAAAAGATTAGCCGTAACTATCATTAAGAACAAAATAGCCATTTCGACTATGATCACAATTGACCAAAAAATAGAGAAAGAATCGAAAGAGTTTCCATTACCCAAATTTGGCCAACACCAACTTACCAAGATGTCCTAGATTCGGCCACTGCTGACAAGAGTTCCACTTCCTACGAACAAATGAACATGCTTCAAAGTGAAGGGATTATTAATATTTGGCCTAGAAAGAAGAAAAATAAGAGGATGACTGCTTCAATCCTTCTAAGAGATAAAAGAAGATCATAAGAAAAGAGAACCCATTACCTTGCACAAACGAAATCGATTGAGAAGAGACTTTCGACAAACCAACAAGGATGTTTCTTGATGCTTCGGCTTTCAACAAAAGATGAGAGATACAGGTTTATTTTAACACAAGAGGGGTTTTGGCTTATGAGTAGAACGAGAGAAAGACAAAAAGAAAAGTGAAGGAAGTGAGCAACTTAGGTTTGGCTAACATCCAAATGAAAGAACAAATGGAGAGAAAAAGATGAGAAGTAGCAAGGTTTAGGCTAGGTAAGAAAAGAGGTTCAGCTATGGTATTTCGGCAATCACAATGGTCAAAAATAAGTGTTTTCAAATAAAAAAGAAAAGGAAGCAAATGAAGGGTTGAGGTTTCGGCAATAAGAGAGGCAACAGAGAAAATAAAATGTTCAACGAAATAAGAATTAGTGACCAAATGGTTCGATTTTCTCTCCGCTCACTAATGTCGAATTTTCCTTGCTACACACCCTATAGTCGAAATTCACCCCTCCACCTCTCCAACATTCGGCCAACTCTCACTCCACCTCCCCACTTCCTTGATTTGCTCCTAGATTTGCTCGACCAAGTCCTGTCCATCCACCAATTTGAATTGTTGACTCATTCCACAACCACCATGGTAGAGTCCCAGCCGAAAACCACCTCCTCCTTGTTAAGCACCAAAAATTAAATGCCTAAGTGCAGAAAATGGGATTCGAACTCCCCCCTGCTCCTACAAGTGACACCAACACCACTCCACCAAGAGCTCCTTTCTTGTCATCAAATGCACATAATTACCCTTAAGGCCTACTTTCACAAGCTCTCCCCCTAAAGTGCCCTAAAAAGAAAAAATTTCCTAAAGCCCTGGCTCAAACTCGAGCCCCTCCAAGACCCCCAAACACACCAAAATCACAAGCATAGCTAACCATATGCATGAGATAGTGCAAAATGTAGAACCTCTAATTTGAGGATGTTACACAAATTGGAATCGGTATCCCTAGTAACACTAAAAATAATCCTTGAAGAGAAGGAAGGAGCAGGTGAAAGCAGTCACGCTCTGATCAGGTAAAGTGTTGGGTAGCCTGGAGAACCTAACTTAAGAGGTAAACAAGGGGAATACTGATGATCTTTAGGAAGAACCTTTAGAAGTAGATAATGAACCAGAGTTGGAAGAAGCAGCTGAATCGGTAGCTAAGTTAAAAATAAGAACAAATAAAGGAAATTGCAATTACAAAAGTACCATTCCTATCACGGTTGAAGGACAAACAAAAGCAGGTGAAGATGAATTTATATGTTTTGTAAATTTATTTAACTCATTAAATGTTAATCTACCATTGATAGACTTAATTGAAAATTTTTGAAATGCTCTAAGTACCTTAAAGAAATTATGTCAAGGGATAGGAAAATTAAAATTAAAGAGAAAGTTAATATAGATGCATCATGTAGTATGCTTATATCTAGATAGATACCCAAAAAATTAAAAGACCCTGGAAGTTGCAACATACCTATAAAGATAGGGGATATTCATTTTAGTAAATCTCTATGTGACTTAGGAGCTAGCATAAACATAATGTTGTTGTCTATATATGAAAAAATGGGGCAAGGGGACCTCAAGAATACTCACATTACATTATGATTAGCTGATAGGTCATTAGTACAACCTAAGGGAGTATTAGAGGATGTGTTAGTAAAGGTGCCTAAATTCATAATCCCTGCAGACTTTGTGATTCTTGAATTTGAAGAAGATCTTAAAATCTACATTTTGTTAGGTAGACCTTTTCTAGCTACGTTAAGATCCACCATCGATCTTAAGAAAAATGAGTTAACCATGAAGATCAATGATGAAACAAAAAATCTTTAAATGCGGTCACCAACAAAGTGAGGAAAATAGGAGGAAGTTAGGGGAGTAGAGTAATGAAATATCTATCCTTAAAACTAACTACTCTGAGTCAAGGGAAATATTTTTGGTAATCGATGCAGGTTGAAATAATAGGTTCAAAGAACGAGACATGCGAAAGAATGTGGAGTGGCACGACGGGCAATGGACCAATACTGAAAGAAATAAAAACACGTCCTCATGTACATTAAAGGAGTTGTGGGATGAATCCAACAATAAAACTTGATAATTTAATATCAATATTAAATTTTATGTAAATTATTGTATATCTAACTAACTTTTCATTCTAAAGTCTAATTTGCATCAAATTTGCATTTTATAGGAACAGAGACAATTTAAAAATTGGAATTTTGGGCAAAAACAAAGTCAGTGTCGTAACATGGCAACCCCATGTCGCAACACCAGAGCTAGCATCGAAGGGATTGAGAAAATAAATTCGATATTGGGGCATAAACTCCACGTGTTGTGACACTGAAGATAGTTTACCCATAAATTCAAAATTTCAAACGGTGTCGTGACATCGAACCATGATGTCACGACAAATGCAAATTGCTTGGGGTGTCGAGGCACAAAATCCCTATGTCGCGACATCATTGCAAATTTTTACAGGGTTACCCCACCCAATTTGGGTAACTCCGCAGATTAACCTTTATTTTACCCAGTTTTAACCCTAAAATCATTATTTTTAAACTTAAAAAAATCCTAAATTCACATTTTAACTTTTTTAACACTCTAAATCTCTCAAAACTTTCTCAAACCCCAAATCCCTTTTCATTAAGTCCCTAAATCTACAAAGCCTCTTTTTCTATTTGGAACATTAGTGGATGTAGGATCCACATAATAAATTGGGACTAATGCAACAATGGTTACAATGTCAATGTTAAGGGTTCTAAGCTTTCTTTTTACTATTACATTGGAAATATTGCCTGATATCTCATTCGTATTAGTGCAGATTATAATTAAAATGCCACTTAGGAAGTCTAAAAAGATGATTGTGCAAGAACCACCGACGGTTTTGAATCCCTTAAAATTTTAAAATCAAAATGTCGAGAAGTATTATCTTGAACTTTAAGGTAAAACTTTTATTCAAGGAAGGGGATTCGAACCATCAATGGTTCTTTGTAATGAAATATAGTTTTTAGTACGATATCATAAATGGGAACAGCTCTATGTCAATCCTAAAGAAACTGCTATTATTCCACTCGTACAAGAAGTTTACGTCGCTCTTAAAGATGAGGAGACCCAACGTCCACATGAACAAATGTGGAAAACAATAATGGTAAGAGGTAAAGATTTACCATTGTCTCTAAAAAAGATTTGCAAATATTATGATGGTTTATACTATGAATCTAATTATTTACAAAATATTGATTTAATAGAATTTAAAGACTTAGATATGGAAATCATCATAAAATACTTAACTAAAAACCAATGAGAATGAAACGTCCGACAAGATATCAGACTATCGACTAGTTTCAATCAAGCTATAATGTTTCCAATAACTAAAATGTGGATTGGAACGACAAAATGTGCAAGTGTACACAATCACAACAAGTAATAAAGTGACAAGTAAATGTTGAGTTATCGTACCCACAGGGACTGTGAAAAGAATTATATATGAATGAAATTTAAAACACTTTGGTGAAGAAAAATATTTTGATTTGAAAGGTGATTAAAAACTAAAAAAAAAAAACAAAGTAAAATAAATAAAATAAAATAAGCTCTAATACACGATTTCAAAAGTGATTTTAATCAAGATGACATAATTGTATTAGATTAATTACATTTCTTAACTTAGAATTATTAAACTCATGTTTATGTTGTTATGAATAAATTCACGACAACTCGGTAATTTGCTAACTTATGAACATACTTACCTACCAAAATCCATTTATCTCTTGACTATATCTCTATGTTAATTCAACAGATTAAATAGATTTTAATAAGCAAATGTGTTAATGCACATACATACTTACGAAATTAAAATAATCTCTTATACATATCTCTATGCCAATTCAAACAATTAATTCAATCTCATAAGCACATAAAAGATTAAGTGAGGTAACAATGCATTTCTACCTTGAAACAGTTTAATCACAATAATCTTGCAAGTTATGCAAGGTGAATGTATCGTTAGATACCATTGCTAATTCAACCCTCAGCTACCTTAGATGATTAAACATGCACTGGTTAAGTAGACGAAGTGCAAGAATAACTTAGTCATGATTTTACTTAACCAAACATATTACCTAGGCCTATAACAACACAAACACAATTTTAATAAATTAAGTAGACGAAGTGTAATCAATCTAACATGAATTAAATTTATGCCATATCAATTAATTTAAAAATTTCAACATCACAAATATTCATAGACATGTTCATCATAACAACAACAAAAATTAAAAGGATAGGGAACAATAATCAAATCTGGTGTTTCTCCGTGGCTTGACTGATTCGCTCCACTCTTCCTTCTTCGATTGTTCTTGTCAAACTAAGGCTGTTACGAACACTTTAATGCTACTCCAAATTATGGATGAATGAATCTTTTTCAAGAGGTAAAATTGGCAAGAGGACAAAGGAAAATGAATGGAAAATAAAGAGAGAAAGTTGAGAGAAGAGAGAAGAGATGAGATGAGAATGTTGTGGTGTGTTGAAATGAGCAGCCAAGGGAGATTTTAATAAGGTGAGAGGGCTTCTAAAAATATCCAAAATCAGCAGCCAAAGAGCCCTCCCATGGCCGGCCACACATGTGGCAAGTTTGAAGCTTTCAAACTTGCTATATTAAGGCTGGGGCAAATCTAGAAAGGCACTAAAAGAGGAGGGGTTTGTTTGCAGTTTGACGAAGTTTTCGAGGGCCTTTTTTCAAGAAAATTAGTCAGCCAAGCAATCTGATTGGGTCAGCATGCTGGACGGTTTTGGGCTGCCCATAGCTTGGCTGGTTCAGTTTTCTCGGTTCAGCTCAACTAGGCCACTTTTCATAATTAATTAATAATAATTTATTTAACCCAAATTAAATTGGATTAAAATTAAAATTAATTATATTATGAATTAATACACATAATTTGGACTATCTTTATCTAAAAAATTCATTCGTCTCACTTCTTCAAAAATCGCTTCTCAGTTTTACGCTTCTAGTGTGTCCGCTGAGCCAATTTTTGCCCTTTGTGCAAATCTGTCGAAAATGATCAAAATTAATCAAAATTTATTATAAAATTAATTAAAATTCATTAGTTAATAATTTTAGTACAAAATAATTATTTTATAATAATTATACATTTTTCGACAATAATTTTACCGAAACTCATGAATTTGAGTTTAAAAGGGCATGAAAAAGTGTGTATATTTTCGTGTTTCCATGGATGTAGTTTATTTGAACTAGAATTACACCTCCCCTCAATGTTTCTAATGTCAATACATTCTGAGATCTTTTGTTACATGGCATCTTACAAAAAAAGCAGATATGCATTGGAGAATGGATCCATTAAAACATGAAGCGTTGCGTTAGTGGTCAGAAGATTGGGATTTTCTTTCCCCATCTCATGATGACACTTTGCAAAAGCGCAGAGGTTCTGGTGGAAGAAAATGAGCAATTCATGGAGACAACAAGAAGCATAATTGGAGATTTGCTTTATACGCAATGTAACACCCTAAACTCGGCCTAGACGTTATGATCGAATCTGACATGTCACATGGAGAGGTTGTAAAAGAAACTTCACGATCGTTACAAATTTTGAGTTTTGTTTCCCTTTTGAAAATCAAATTTATTTTAAGACTTTCTTTCTTTTTGTTGTTAATACCCCTAACATCGAAAACTTGGTTCTCTAACCCATAAATAAGTTTCAGTGGATTACGAAAATGTGCCGTCTTGAAAACAAGTAAAGTAGAATACTAAAATCCAAAACTGCTCATAGTATGACCACTTTTGAGTCCTCCAATACATCGAACCACCTAATGAGGGTTACTTGGAAAAAATTAAAAAAGGGTTTTCAATGAAAATGTGGTTTTCAAAAAAAGACACCTCAATGTGACACGCCAGATTCGGGCCTAACTTCTAGGCTGGGTTTGGGGTGTTACACGCAATATGTTGAGCTTTAGAGAAAACAAATTATTGACTAGAACCAGAGAAGGAAAGAACTTATGGTTGTTCCAGTATCACTCAAATGGAAAGAACAATTGAAAGCTCAGATAGGGGAAAGTTGGAGCACCGATAAAAAACTTTATGGAATGATCAAGTGGATGTAAGAGACGGGTCTGGTACTCCAAGGATTTGCCCGACTAAACAAGTTTGAGAGCCCTAAATTATCTTTCAAACATGTTTGGCACAACACGAATCCATCATAGTGTAACACCCCAAACCTGGCCTAGAAGTTAGGCTCAAATCTGGTGTGTCACATTGAAGTGTTTTTTGAAAACCATATTTTCATTGAAAACCCTTCTTAATATTTAAAAAATTCTTCCATTTAAACTTGTGTGAAGCCTCAGCTTACGTTCATTTATTTTCAAAATGGGGTTCATTGAAAAAGGTTGTTCACTTTTAAAACGTTATTGATTTCCTTCAAAATCTCCTTCAACTGTGGAAGCTTTAAATGTAACAGCCCGATTTAGGGGCTAGTCAGAATAGTGACCTCAGAATCACTAATTTGAGGTTAGATAAAATTAATTTCATGTTATGTTATGTGTGATAACATTTTATTAAGGATGCATGAAAATTTTGGTGCCTTAATTTTAGCAAATTCTAGCTAAATTGTGAAAATGGACTAAATCGTAAAAAGTACAAAAGTTCTATTTTATTTCCTAGAGGTGCCAAATAGTTATGGGTTATAAATTAAAGGTCCCAAATGTACAATTAGACCATGGGAATTGGTTTGGACGGTCAAAGAAGACAAATAGGACAAGGGCATTAAATGTTGTCATGTTAGGTTATTAAAAAAGAAATAAAATAAGATGAAATAAGAAAAGCTATCATCTTTTTTATTTCTTCTCCTCTTCCACTGAAAATGGACAGTAAGAATGGGGGGTTTTTGAAGCTCAAAATTTCAGCATGTATTCCTCCTCACAAGTAAGTGATTTTGATGATTTTTCTTGATAAAAATTGTACTTTTAGAGTCCCTAAAGCTTAAGCTAGCTAATGGGGACTAATTTGTAACATGGTTGAGAGTATAGGGACTTGACATGAGAAGGTTTATGCTGGTTGCTGAATTTTTATGGAAGAAAATGAATGATAGGATGATGAGAAACAACTTTTGTGAAAGGTGTTGTCATGAAAACACCTAATTTGGGCTAAAATGCAAAAGTTGTAAATTGTTCATTAAGGCATGAAATAGTTGGAATTGTAGATTGTCATAAGAGGATTAAAGGATAAGCTAAGCTTGTTTGATAAGAAAATGTGATAAAAATTTATTTACGAGCCTCGGGGAAAAATCATAATTTTTCCAAAATGTAGAGCAAAATAGTCATTTTTGCTAAAAGTGTAGATTATGGTGTTTTATAATTTATAAGTGATTAAATCAGTTAATTTTTTATTCTAGATTAAAAAAAATTGAGTTTCAGACCTAGAACGGGTGAAAAGAGAAAGGTGGGCAAAAGTTCCTTTTCGGCCTTTTCGGCATCGAGGTAAGTTCATGTGCAAACATTGCGATTACATACGAGTAAATATTCCAATGTTGTACAAAATGTATATTTACTTTATGAATGAATGAAATACCTCTTGATGAGATGTTAATAGAATTGAATTTAAGAGTAATAGCAAATGTGTATAGCATGATATGATGATGATCAAAGTCTCGAGTAAGACCATACTAGAATATGACCTCAGTGTAAGAGTTCCTATAAGACCATGTTAGGGACATGGCTTTGACATGTTAATGTATGTAAGACCCTGTTGAGGTATGATATCAATTAGAACTATGTCCATGAGACACAAGAGAGTTATTTAACAATTTGAGTGATTTAACGGACATATTGAATGTATGTGGTTGCACCATGAGAAGAGCAAGTATGTGTTAGAACTAAATTGATATGAATTCAACATATGATGAACCCTAGCGGGATATGTGTAATTAATGCACTTTGGTTGCATGGAATAGATTTATTGATGCATTGTGCGAATGCGAACGAGTATCGTAGAAAGTCAAGTAAGAATAGAAACATGTAAGGATGTTCTCGGTTGAGCATTTGAAATAGGGATGCACATGTGGATTACTATCCATGAATGTAAAATCAAAGGTGAGCTATGTGCGATATCACCTTATTGATATTAATTGATGGGCTGTGTGCGATACCATCAATTATATTATTATCGGTAGGCTGTGTGCGTTACCACCTGCTAAACTATAAATTGATGGGCTGTGTGTGATACCATCACTTATATTGTTATTGATGGGCTGTGTGCGATACCATCACTTATATTGTTATTGGTGGGCTGTGTGCAATACCACCTGATACATTAGAAATTGATAGGCTGTGTGGGATATCATCGCTTATAAATGAATGGTGAGCTAAGTGCGGAATCACCATAAATATAAATGATTGGTGGGCTATGTGCGATACCATCCTATAAGAGATTCAATGGTGGGCTAAGTGCGTAACCACCGAGAGGTTAGTGTGAGTGGCTTATTGAGAATGTTTGATGCGGTGTTTTATATGATCTTGTGATGATTAGTGCAGGAAGGTATGCTAACTAGACGAGCATTTGACTTATGGCATGGTAAGAATATGGTAAGAGATAGAATGAGTAAGCTTTAATGATGATTGAGTAGGGAACCATGAGTTCATGAGAAAAGCTCATCGTAATAACTTGCAGTCACGTATATTCAGTGAATATCAGTGTTTATCAGTTGTATACAGATGAACTTACTAAGCATTTTTGCTTACTCCTTTTTATTCTTTTCATCTCTTATAGGTCAATTTAGCCAGCTCGGATTGGGGATCACCGATGATGCTTCCATACTATCTGCTCACCTTGGTATATTTAGACTTAGTGATTTTGTGTATGGCATGTATAGGGGCTAGACTAGATAGATTATTTTTTCATTTTGGCCAAAGGTGTATTGACCTTTGCTAAGACATTTATTTTGTAAATTGCCAAGAATGATGGCATATTTTATCATTTATGAAATTTTAAAGTTATCAATGTGAGTGCATGATGAATTATGTGATGTTTATTAGTTTGTTGGATAAACTCATGTAGTGGAAGAAATAGGGGGCTAGGAGCATGGAAAATAGCCTTGTTCTGTCCACATGGGTAGGCACAGGGGCGTGTATCTAGACCATGTGTGACACATGGTCAATCCACGTGCATGCGACTTGGCAGTGTGACCCTTGCATGTTAGCCTTTCAAGTTAGAATAGGCCACGGACTCTCCACACAGGCGTGTCCAGATCATGTTAAATTAGTCAGTAACTCCCCATGGTTCATAGCCACGGGCATGTCGTGAGGGTACATGGGCGTGCCCCCATTTCACATGGACGTGTGCCCCAACCGTGGGAGTTTTGGTAGAAGACTGGGATTTTGGGCACGGTGTGAGTACATGGGCGTGTGTGACTACACACGGGCATGTGTGTCATCTAACACGGGCGTGTACTCCCTATTTAAATGAAAAGAAATTTTATGGATAGTAAGGTTTCTATTACAGTCTCGATAGCCCTCATAGGTACGAGTGAAGTCTTGTAGGTCAAATAAGGAGTTGTTGAAGTGACTCAAGAAGAGTAGTCGTGTTGAGCCTAAGTGGTAATCAAGTACTTTTGTATGATAACGCCTCGTGCCCTATTTCAGTGGGAATTACGGGTAAAGGGTGTTACATTAAAAATGTTGCAGAAACGTGATAATCGAAAGCAGTTATTGTAATATAGTGTTTTGAAAATAGTAATCATTTTGGAAAAATCATGATTTACTTCTAACATATATAAATTAAAATAAAACCAAACCTAAAATTTAAAATCTGAAAACTTTAAGAGGCCTTATTACAATCCAAACCAAAATAAAGTACTTATGAATAACTTAATAGAAAAATAGAAGCAATTGTGTGGCCATCTCAAGAGTCCTCATGACTCAGATTTGTCTAAGGTGGGATTACACTTGATTAAAAATGGGGTGAGTTTACAAAAACTAAGTGTGTAATCCCCTAATATAAAAACAATCAGTCAGATAAATAGAATACAAAAGAAGACTGGGCTTGAGTCCTATCTAGTCACAGTACAATTTTAGTGGGCCTAAGCCCATTATCATATCATTTGGGTCTCAACCCATAATAGAATCATTTGGGCCTAGCCCATCTCCGTATCGGATATCATAAACAGAAATGCAATAGTATAAGAATACACCCCACCCAATCCAGCCAGTACACCAATGTTAGCACCAGTTGTGGCACTAACCGATATCACAGTAGAGCTGCAAGAATATAAGCGGCTTAAAGTAATCGATAGGTCCACAGTCATCTCGAGCGACCCGTGTGACCTTAACAATTAAATCAGTGGGTCCACAATCATCTCGGTGATCGGTGCAACCCTAACAAATCAATCACTTCCTCCAAATCCAAAATCCCAATCCCATGTAGTATGTCATGTATGCAAAGCACATATATATAAATCACATGGCATACTCTTGAAAGGAAGACAAATCATAGCTCAAGTCAATCAAAACATAGCATAAAACAATCCTTTACCCAGAGGGCAAAACAGTCGTTTTACCCTTTAGGGTTATTTTGGTATTCTTACCTTACAAGGGTATTTCAGTAATTTTACAAATTACGGGTATTTTAGTAATTTTGCAAAATAGGGATATTTTGATAATTTTTCAAATCATGGTATTTTGATAATTTTACAGATCGAGGGTATTTTGGTAATTTTACAAATCGAGGGTATTTCGATAATTTCACAAATCGAGGGTATTTCAGTAATTTTACAAATCGAGGGTATTTTGATAATTTTACAAATTAGGGGTATTTCTCTAAATTCACAAATCGAGTGTATTTAAGTAATTTTACAACTTGGGGGTATTTAGGTAATTTTACAAATTGAGGGTATTTCGGTAATTTTATAGACCGGGGGTATTTCAGTAATTTTACAAATTGGGGGTATTTTGGTAATTTTGCAAATTGGGGTTTCAGTGACCCAATAGAAGGTCCACCGTCGCCTTGAGCGACTTAAGTAACCTAAACAGTCACAATGGTGTAAATGGGCCTAAGGCCCATTCTCGGCCCAAATGCTCGTGTGGCCCATTTAGCCCAAATCAGTTACGGCTATGTGAATGCCATAGCCCAATTCATTATTAGTCACTTACTGCAGAATTTATTTGTGTAGGGCCCACGAGCCCATTGGGCCCACACAGTTTATTTTAGCCCATCGAGGCCTAGAACGGCCTATGCCCACGAGAACACTCGCGGTGGCCTCAATAGTCTAATGCCCATGTTTGTAGGCTCGATCCACCATATGGGCGTTCACACACCAATATGGCCTCAATAGTTGTATTCTTGGTTTTTCAGCATATCGACTTTTGCCGTTCTACAACTTGAGTAGTGTGTGTACACACCTTCGGCTTATCAACCGAATATCAGGTACAGGGTAAAAATACACACCTAATCACGTAGAGTACTAAGAATTCATGTGCACCGAAACCTATTCAAACATAACAACAGTTTATCACTTATCAACAAAGTTAAAAGAACATTAACCAAACCCCCTAACCGAATGATCGACTACCACTTGCCTTGACTAGATCGATCGATTGTGATTAGCCAACTTGAACCAGTGTTTGGGGCAGCCATCCTTCCGCATCCTGGTGGAAACTGTAATATCTCGGGATAGGGGCTATTTTGTTATGGCATTGTTTGCATGTTATTGGCCTGCTATGTTGTTGTTCTTGATGTTTTGGGGCTTAGTTGTAAGCTAGGTGTAAGCCTGAGAGGTAGGAAAAATTTTAGTTTTAGGCTTAGGTGAGAGGAGCCAAGAAGTCAAGTTAATAAGCATTCTTTGGTGAATTTTAGCACAAGAAAGGAGCTGGTGGAGTGGCAAGCTAGGCGCCACTTGGAGCTTGAGTTGGCGTCACTTGCGGGGGAGGAGGTCCCGAGTTCAAGTCGCGAAGTCCCACATTTTGCTTCCATTTTGACAAAGACGGAGGAGGAGAAGTTGTTGGCGGTTCAAACTCGCCATAGACCAAGTCAACCCACTTGAATGGTGGGTGGAGAGTGATTTGTGGAGGTGGACTACTTCAAACTTGTTTGAATTGGTGGTTAGGAGTGCTTGGGGTGATGGCGAATAGTGGAGAGTGTTTGGGGAGGAGTGGGCGGTTTTGGGTTGGTGAGTGGAGAGGTGCCAAAATACACTTTGCATTTTGTGCATTTTCGTTCATTTGGTGTCAAAACCAAATTGATTTCTTTTGTCTAGCTAGCCGATTTTCAAAGGAGATTCTTTCATTTTCTACTCCTTGAAACCGAAAGTCCAAGCAACCTTTCTTAGAATTTGTTTTGTTTTCTCTCAATTTTCTTGGTAGCCGAATGTTCTTTGCTCCCTCTTTTCCTCTTCATTTGTGTAAACCAAACTAGCTTCTCTCTTCCTCTCATACTCTCTTTTTCTTCTTGAAATCTCCTTAGCCGAAACTCCATTCTCCAAAATACCTTCCTCCATTTCTATTTCTTTTCAAAACCGAAAGCATCTTTCTTCTTCTTTTTCCCATTTTGTTGTGGCGAATAGCAACCCTTTTTCTTTATAACATTCTCTTGTGTTTTCTTTCTTTGTGTAAGGTCAATCTTGGTGGTTGTTATTAGCAATCATAGCCAAACTTTCCTCTCCTAGTAGTTATCTTGTGGCTGATTTTTGTGTGTGGTGATAATCTCGTTTGGTTGTTCAATCGTTAGAAGGTAAGTACATGGCCGAAAGGTTATTTCCTTTCTTCTTGCTCTTTTTCGACTTTGGTTTGGTTAGAGCTGATTTTGGCTCTTGATGTAAGGAGTTAACCCTTTGTGATTAAACCGATTTCATTATAGGACATCTGGATTTTGGAAACAATCGAGAGGAGCCTTCTTTCTCTGTTAAGCAATTGGTAAGTGATGGTAAGAGTTGGTTCTTTTAGTCTATTCGTTTAGTTTTCATTAAAGGATTAACCGTTTTCTTGTTAGGGTGTGACGTTTGCTTAAAAAGGAACCATTGTTTGGTTCGGGATTTGGTAGGAAACCAAATCAAGTGTAAGGTAAGGGTTAAGCGTTAACCCTCTTGATTTATTTGGTTTTGGCCGAATGGTATAAGTGACTAATCTATGTTTGGTCGATTTTAGAAGCAAGGTAATCGAGGGATTTAGATCGGTACATTTGGATTAAAGCTTGTGTTTGAACAGGTGTGTAAACTAACACACTTTTTACTTAGTAATATGTTTAATAAACCTAATTGTCTATTAAGATCAAAATAGTATGATGATTGATATGGTACCCAATGAGGTATGTGCACGGATTCAGGTAAGTCCGTTTCTTTGCGAGCTTTGTTAGTGATATATGATATCATGATCTGCGATGTATATGTTATGGGATGCACTATGAAACTTGTTTAGCATGATTTGCATGACTTGCACGATTTGCATCAGTATGATATGTTATGGGTGATATGAGAGGAGGGGGAATATGATATCCGTGTCTTTGGGACACCAGAGATTTGGCACCTCCAGTGGTTTGGTACCACAGATTGATTATTGTGACTTTGGGTCACCAGAGGTTTGGCACCTCAACGTCTCATCCCAAAGGGCTTAGCACCACGATTGGGTTGGCCCTACGGTTGATTTTATAGGATTGGCGCTAGTGATTTAGTATCACACGATGGGTTGGCCCCATCATTTGATTCGTGGATCGCGGTCACCGTGATTTAGTATCACACTTGTGTCTTTGGGACACGGAGGTTTGGCACCTCATAGTGACTTATCCACGTGGTTTAACACCACCGTGGGTTGGCCCCACTTTTGAGATACGGGATTGTCGCCAGTGGTTTGGTATCACACGTGGGTTGGCCCCACAGATGGATTATTCGTGACTTTGGGTCACCAGTGGTTTGGCACCACATTGATGGATATCGTGACTTTGGGTCACTAGTGGTTTGGCACCACCAGTGGTTTGGTACCACACGAGGTAGAAAAGGTGTTACGGATGGTTAGGATCGGGTGCATTAATTGTATTGCTTTGTTATGAGGTGTGTTAGTATGTTGCATATAACGGGAGGGGGATTTATGCACTGAGTCTTGCGACTCACCTTCTCCCTTATCTTTTCAGGTGGCACTTAGTTTGCGGACTTGGAGCCGGTGTGGACTCGAGGTGCCCATGCCATGAATAAAATTTGGGGTTGCACTGATTTTAAAAACTTGGTACTTTTTTTCGTTTACTTTTATTTGGTTTTGTTGAGATTGTAAAAGGCCTTTTAAACTTATGTTTGCTATGTTTATGCTTAGATTTGTTTTTAAATATGCCTTAACAAATTATTAGGTTAAAATTTGCTAAAACTTGGAAAGATAAAGTTTTTCAAACTACAAAGCGATATGTTTTAAACGTTACCATCGGGTATCCTGCTGTAATTCATAATAAATGAAACTCAATTGTCTTCCAAACTTGAATTCAATTTCTTATTAAGTCAAAAATGTTTTTAAGCAACAACAAGGATTACTTGAATTTCTAAATGAGATAAACTTGTTTTACTTACATATTTGATTAAGTTTTCAAAATTACCGGGTTTTCAAATGCACCATCGGTTTTTTAAACAGTCATGCCCAAGATTTTCTACAAGTACAAAATATAGCAAAGTGTTTTTATCAAACTTTTAAATGAAAACCTATCCTCTCAAATACGATTTTCCCCGTAACATGCCAGATTCGGTCGTGGTGTATATACTGGGTTTGGGGTGTTACAATTGTGGTATCAGAGCCAAGTTCAAAGGCTCGGCTGTGGGCTCGAGCCCAAAATGTTTTTAAAAGTTTGTTTTAAGTGTTTGTATTTTTTATGTGGTGTGAAAAGGGCATGACACCAAGTCTCTGGCACCAATCCGCCCAGGTAAGTACCCCTTACTATTGCTTGTGATTTTGATGTTGATGAGATGTGATTGGATGGCTAGTAATAGTAAGAGTACTCTAGAAACTGAAACTGAAAGGACTCTGTGGACTTGCGAGAACAAAACTTCTTTAATAAGCAATATTCATAAGACTTTGCTTTTAAACAGTGGAATAATTACTGATGCATAAAACTCTTTAAGTCAGACAAGTAGAGATCTTAGTCATGAGCGCTAGAGGTGGACGTGGTTGTAGACGTGGTCGAGGTAGGATGACAGTTTCTGAACCCGTAGGATCTGGTCGGGGTCAGAGAATGAGATCTGGCACCACCACCACCGGAGGTGGTGAGTTTAGGATCGGGCCGGGATGATGCGATGTCGCAGCGATCTCGCGAGTTTTGGAAAGGGTAGCTAGAGTAGGTGGAGGCGCAGGAGCTAGGAAATCTGTGCCTGAGCGACTTCGAGCAAACAGGGCTGAGGTATTTCGAGGTGTCTCTGGTGTTGTTCTCAAAGACTAGTAGTATTGGAGGCGACGAGCGGGTTATGGATGATTTAGACTGATCGCCGAGGAGAAGCTGAAGGGTATAGTATTGCTTCTTCGAGATGAGTCATACTAGTGGTGGCTCACGGTTCGGACGATCTTTGCGTGAGAGGATCTTACTTGGGATTATTTCAAGGTCGCTTATCGGAAAAAGTACATTGGAGCTAGTTACATCGACGCGCAAATGAAAAGCATTCGAGGTTAGTTTAGGGAGTAAATCGTGTCGAGTACGAGGCAGAGTTCTTGAGGCTGAGTCGGTATGCTAGGGGCATTGTGGCTACTGAACACGAGAGGTGTGTTTGTTTCGAGGATAGCCTGCGAGATGAATTAAGGTTGCTGATTGCTCCCAGCGAGGGCGTGAGTTCTGTCATCTCCGGTTGAGAAGGCTAAGGTACCGAGGGAGTTAAAGAGTCGTGAGACAAGGCATTGATAGGAATGGACATAAGAAGAGTTTGGATCTTACGGGTCGTCGGGTAATCCTCGGAAAGGGCTGAGGCAGTGGGCGAATCGATCAGGTAGGTTTGTTCTTTGCTAGTCGGGGACCACCAGATGTAATCGTTGTGGGAAATCTCATTGGGGAGGATGCTGGACCGGTGGAAAAGGATGTTTCGAGTGTGGCTCTTTGGATCATCGTGTGAGGGACTGTCTGCGTAAGTTGGCTAGGATTCAGTCCGAGAGTCAGGGCCGTACTCAGTTCAGGAATAATGGACCGCCACCGCAGAGGGGCCGTGGTAATGGCAGAGGAGGTAATGGTTCTGGTCGGGGCCGTGGAGCACCGGGCAGAGGTGCAGTGAGTTACGAGGCCGACGGCTGGGCTAGTGTATGCAAAGAAGGTGCCAAGAGGAGGCGATGCACCGGACGTCATAACCCATGTTCTTGATCTTTGGTTCTCTATTTACTACTTTGATTGATGTGGGTTCGACGCATTCATACGTTGCTAGTAGTATAGTAGAGACCATGGACTTAGACTCAAACAACTTCTAGGCGGATGATGATGAATTAGCCCTCTAGGTCACTCAGTAGTTGTAGATAAGTCAGATAAAGATGTACCCTAGAACTCCAAGGGGTAGTGTTTGTGGCTGATCTATTGGAACTACCGTTTGGGGAGTTCGATCTGATTCTTGGGATGGACTGGTTGGTTAAGTACCAGGCGAAGTTGGATTGCGCGGCTAAGCGCATGGTTCTAAAGACGTCGGAGGGTGATGAAGTGGTTATGATAGGTAATAGGAGGGACTACCTATCCAATGTGGTATCTACTCTAAAGGCTGAGAAGATGGTCAGAAAGGGCTGTGAAGCGTATGTGGTTCATGTGTATGCCTTGAAGGCTAAAGAGTCTCTGTTGAGAAGGTTGGACGATTAGGGAATTTCTTGATGTGTTTCGAGGAGCTTCGGGTTTGCCACCGGATCGTGAGGTAGAGTTCGGGATAGATTTGTTACCCGGAACTGCGCTAGTGTCTATTACTCCGTATAGGATGGCGCCTAAAGAGTTAGTAGAGCTTAAGGCTCAGATCCAGGAGTTGTTGGACCGAGGCTTTATCAGGCCAAGTGTTTTGCCTTGGGAAGCACCGGTACTCTTTGTCAAGAAGAAAGATGGTACGATGCGGATGTGTATAGACTACCGCCAGTTGAATAAGCTGACGATCAAAAACAAGTATCCGTTGCCACGGATAGATGACTTGTTTGATCAACTGAGGGGTGAATCAGTATTCTCGAAGATCGATTTAAGGTCTAGGTATCACCAGTTAAAGGTGAAGGAAGCGGATATCCACAAGACGGCATTTCAGACTCGGTATGGGCACTATGAATTTCTGGTAATGCCGTTCGGGTTGACTAACACACCGGCAGCATTTATGGATATGATGAATAGGGTGTTTCAGCAGTTTTTGGATCAGTTCGTCGTGGTTTTCATAGATGACATCTTGGTGTACTCAAGGGCAGAAGAAGAGCATGATGCGCATTTGTGAGTTGTGTTGCAGATTCTGAGGGAGAAACAACTTTATGCTAAGTTTAGTAAGTGCGAGTTTCGACTGAGGGAGGTAATCTTCTTGGGTCATGTGGTGTCAGCTGAGGGGATTAGAGTGGATCCTCGGAAGATTGAGGCAGTTTTGGATTGGAAGCCGCCTAAGTCGATGGTGAGATTGAGCTTCGGGTTTGGTAGGATACTACCAAGATTTGTCGAGGATTTTCGTTGATCGCAATACCGATGACCAAGTTGTTAAGGAAAGGATTCCATTTGTTTGGGTGGGAAGCAATGCAGGAGAGTTTGATAAGCTTAAGAAAATTTTGACCAAGCTCGGTTTTAATTCAACTTTGAGGCGGGAAGGAATTCACGATATATTCGATGCATCACATACGGGTTTGGGTTGTGTGTTGATGCAGAAGGAAAGTTGTGGCTTACGATCTCGGCGGTGAGGCCACATGAGGTCGATTATTCGACGCACAACTGGAGTTAGCGGTGTAGTCTTTGCTTTGAAGATTTGGAGGCATTACTTATACGGAGAGAGATCGATAGTCTACACAGATCACAAGAGTCAAGTATCTTTTGACTCGGAAGGATTTGAATCGAGGCGTATGAGATGGATTGAGTTGCTAAAAGACTACGATTGTTCGATTGAGTATCATTCGGCAAGGCTAATGTGGTGGCGACGCGTTGAGCCTAAGGTTGTTTCGGACTTAAGGCGATGTTTGCCCATTTGAGTTTGTATGACGACGTAATTCTTCGCGAGCTGCGAGTTAAGCCTACTTGGGTTGAGCGGATCAAGGAAAAACAGCTAAAGGATGAGGTTTTGAGTCTTGAGAGGTTGCATGTGCGTGATAGTGGGTTGGAAGGTTCTGCTTTGTCTAGTGATGGGGTGTTGTGTTTTAAGGGAGAGCTTGTATGTCAAGGATGTTGAGCTGAGGCAGATGATTCTTCAGGACCCACATAGCAGCCCCTACACTATGCATCCTAGAGGTAGCAAGATGTATAGGGATCTCGAGAGCGTTTTGGTGGCAGTGTCCAAGAGAGAAGTGAGAGTGTAGGGAAGTGTCGACATGTCGATGGGTCAAGGCGAAGCATCGATTGCCGTCGTGGTTGCTTCAACTAGTGAAGATTCTGCAGTGGAAGTGGGAAATGATAACCATGGATTTCGTCAGTGGATTACCACTTACGCCAAGCAAGAAAGATTCAGTTTGGGTAATTGTGGATCGACTGACTAAATCAGCTCACTTTATTCTGGTGAGGGTGACTACTCACTTCAAAGGTTGGCGAAACTGTATGTGTCAGAGATAGTGAGGCTGCATGGTGTGCCAGTATCGATCATCTCGAATAGGGATCCCAGATTTACGTCAAGGTTCTGAAAAGCGTTGCATCAGGCTCTGGGTACGCGTTTGGACTTCATCACGGCTTTTCACCCGCAGTCTGATGGGCAGTCGGAAAGGGTTATTCAGATCTTAGAGGACATGTTGAGAGGTTGTGTTCTGGACTTCAGAGGTAGTTGGGAGGAGTTTCTGCCATTAGCTGAGTTTGCCTACAACAATAGTTACCAAGCAAGCATCAAGATGGCACCATATGAGGCGTTGTATGGTAGGAAGTGTCGCTCACCTACTTGTTGGACGGAGTTGGGTGAACGCCAGTTGTTGGGACCAGAGTTGGTTACTAAGACCGAAGACAAGGTTAAGTTGATTCAGGCTCTATTGAAAGAAGCTTCGACCGCGTAAGTCTTATACCGATCTTAAGCGGAGAGATATAGAATTTCTGTGTGGAGATCAAGTTTTTCCAAGGTCTCGCCATGGAAGAAAGTGTTAAGGTTCTAAGGAGAGGCAAGCTAAGTCCGAGGTTTATTGGGCAGTATAAGGCAATTTGAGACGAGTGGGACCAATAGCTTACCAGCTTGAGTTGCCAGCAGAGCTAAGTCAGATTCACGACGTATTTCACGTTTCGATGCTTAGGCGATATCGTTTAGATCCATCACACGTGGTAGCAGTGGAAGAGATTGAGGTAAATCCAAATTTGACCATAGAGGAAGAACACATGCGATTCTAGATCGGGATGTGAAGGTTCTGCGTAGGAAGTCTGTGCCTTTGGTAAAGGTACTATGGCAGAATCATGGCGTGGAAGAAGCTACGTGGGAACCCGAGGATATGATGAGACAGCAATACCCGTAACTCTTCTGATCAGGTAATTTCGAGGTCAAAATTATTTTAAGGGGTAGAACGTAATATCCGGGATAGGGGCTATTTTGTTATGGCATTGTTTGCATGTTATTGGCCTGCTATGTTGTTGTTCTTGATGTTTTGGGGCTTAGTTGTAAGCTAGGTGTAAGCCTGAGAGGTAGGAAAAATTTTAGTTTTTAGGCTTAGGTGAGAGGAGCTGAAGAAGCTGGGGTTAATAAGTATTCTTTGGTGAATTTTAGCACAAGAAAGGAGCTGGTGGAGGGGCAAGCTAGGCGCCACTTGGAGCTTGAGTTGGCGTCACTTGTAGGGGGAGGAGGTCCTGAGTTCAAGTTGCAAAAGTCCCACATTTTGCTTCCATTTTGACGGCATGGAGGAGGAGAAGTTGTTGGCAGTTCAAACTCTACCATGGACCAAGTCAACCCACTTGAATGGTGGGTGGAGAGTGATTTGTGGAGGTGGACTAGTTCAAACTTGTTTGAATTGGTGGTTGGGAGTGCTTGGGGGTGATGGCCGAATAGTGGAGAGTGTTTGGGGGAGGGAGTGGACGGTTTTGGGTTGGTGAGTAGAGAGGGTGCGAAAATGCACTTTGCATTTTGTGCATTTTCGGTCATTTGGTGTCAAAAACCAAATTGATTTCTTTTGTCTAGCTAGCCGAATTTCAAAGGAGATTCTTTCATTTTCTACTCCTTGAAACCGGAAGTCTAAGCAACCTTTGCCAAATTTGTTTTGTTTTCTCTCAATTTTCTTGGTAGTCGAATGTTCTTTGCTCCCTCTTTTTCCTCTTCATTTGTGTAAACCAAAACTAACTTCTCTCTTCCTCTCATACTCTCTTTTTCTTCTTGAAATCTCCTTAGCCGAAACTCCATTCTCCAAAATACCTTCCTCCATTCCTGTTTCTTTTCAAAAACCGAAAGCATCTTTCTTTTCAAGTACATGGTTTCTCTTGTGTTTTCTTTCTTTGTGTAAGAATGGTTTTTGTGTGTGGTGATAATCTCGTTTGGTTGTTCAATCGTTTCTTCTTGTTCTTTGTCGACTTTGGTTTGGTTAGAGCCGATTTTGGCTCTTGATGTAAGGAGTTAACCCTTGTGATTAAACCGATTTCATTATAGGACATCCGGATTTTGGAAACAATCGAAAGGAGCCTTCTTTATCTGTTAAGCAATTGGTAAGTGGTGGTAAGAGTTGGTTCTTTTAGTCTATTCGTTTAGTTTTCATTAAGCCAAGTCACTAAAGGATTAACCGTTTTCTTGTTAGGGTATGCCGTTTGCTTAAAGAGGAACCATTATTTGGTTCGGGATTTGGTAGGAAACCAAATCAAGTGTAAGATAAGGGTTAAGCGTTAACCCTCTTGATTTATTTGGTTTTGGCCGAATGGTATATGTGACTAATCTATGTTTGGTCGATTTTAGGAGCAAGGTAATCAAGGGATTTAGATCGGTCCGTTTGGATTAAAGCTTGTGTTTGAACAGTGTGTAAACTAACACACTTTTTACTTAGTAATATGTTTAATAAACCCGATTGTCTATTAAGATCAAAACAAGATGATGATTGATATGGTACCCAATGGGGTATGTGTACGGATTCGTGTAAGTTCGCTTTTTGCGAGCTTTGTTAGTGATATATGATATCATGATCTGCGATGTATGTGTTATGGGATGCACTATGAAACTTGTTTAGCATGATTTGCATGACTTGCACGATTTGCATCGATATGATATGTTATGGGTGATATGAGAGGAGGGGAATATGATATCCGTGTCTTTGGGACACGGAGGTTTGGCACCACCAAAGGTTTGGTACCACAAATTGATTATTGTGACTTTGGGTCACCAGAGGTGTGGCACCTCAGCGTCTCGTCCCAGTGGCTTAGCACCACAGTGGGTTGGCCCCATGGTTGATTTTACAGGATTGACGCTAGTGATTTGGTATCACACGATGGGTTGGCCCCATCATTTGATTCGTGACTGCGGTCACCAGTGATTTGGTATCACACTTGTGTCTTTGGGACACTAGAGGTTTGGCACCTCATAGCGACTTATCGCTGTGGTTTAACACCACCATGGGTTGGCCCCACTTTTAAGATACGGGATTGTCGCTAGTGATTTGGTATCACACGTGGGTTGGCCCCATAGATGGATTATTCGTGACTTTGGGTCACCAGTGGTTTGGTACCACATTGATGGATATCGTGACTTTGGGTCACCAGTGGTTTGGTACCACACGAGGTAGAAAAGGTGTTACGGATGGTTAGGATCGGGCGTATTAATTGTATTGCTTTGTTATGAGGTGTGTTAGTATGTTGCATATACCGGGAGGGGGATTTATGCACTGAGTCTTGCGACTCACCTTCTCCCTTATCTTTTCAGGTGGCACTTAGTTTGCGGACTTGGAGCCGGGGTGGACTCAAGGTGCCCATGCCATGAGTAAAATTTAGGGTTGCATTGATTTTAAAAACTTGGTACTTTTTTACGTTTAATTTCATTTGGTTTTGTTGGGATTGTAAAAGGCCTTTTCAACTTATGTTTGCTATGTTTATGCTTAGATTTGTTTTTAAATATGCCTTAACAAATTATTGGGTTAAAATTTGCTAAAACTTGGAAAGATAAAGTTTTTCAAACTACAAAGCGATATGTTTTAAACGTTACCATCGGTATCACATCTGTAATTCGAATAAATGAAACTCAATTGTCTTCCAAACTTGAATTCAATTTCTTATTAAGTCAAAAATGTTTTTAAGCAACAACAAGGATTACTTGAATTTCTAAATGAGATAAACTTGTTTTACTTACATATCTGATTAAGTTTTCAAAATTATCGGGTTTTCAAATGCACCATCGATTTTTTAAACAGTCATGCCCAAGATTTTCTACAAGTACAAAATATAGCAAAGTGTTTTTATCAAACTTTTAAACGAAAACCTATCCTCTCAAATACGATTTTCCCGTAACATGCCAGATTCGGTCGTGGTGTATATACCGGGTTTGGTGTGTTACAGAAAGTCCCAAATAGCCAACACCGCACGCCTCTTAAACCTGGGAACAGGGACTACTAGTTCATTTCAAGTAGGCACTCTTCCTGATCCCCCGCAGACTGGCTATCACTTGCCTCTATGATAATCTCTTAATTGCCTTAGATATTCGATCGAAAGAAAAAGGCAGATTCAAATGCTCCAATGATACTTGAAAACTCTTCTATACCTTGAGAAGTTTTAGAAACCGAAAGAAAACGTATGGCAAGAGACAAGGTCAATTCGACAAGGTTTAAGAAGAAAGAAGCATAGCTTGGAAACAAAATGAGACCAACAGCTAAACACTTATTCGGCCAAAGAAGTAACTCAGTACTACAAAATAAGGGAAAAGGAGTTTGGGAAAGGGAAAGGTGGTGTATTCAGCTAAGAAGAAATAGGAGAGTTGTTCACCAAACTGACTAACCATTATTGACTGAAACAAAAAGAGAGTTGTCGATAATATGCAGCAACCAGTGCCAACCAGAATGAACCAAATAGAGAAAAGAAAAGGGAATTTTGCCAAATGCATATACCACAATTTTCCCCAGTCGAAATTCCTATGCTTTTCTCCTTTCAAATTCGGTACAAACTCCCTTCCAAATCAAACTCCTTAATTCTCTACTAAAATCTCTCATTCCACAATCTTCTCCACAACAACCTCATCCATCAGAATTCAAATACAACACAAACTCCACCCTTCCCAATTGCAAAATAAATATCCCATTATGCTATGCGAACACTCGAACCTCAGACCTCAAGGTTACTCCACATGCCACCTTGCCACTAGACTACAAGCTCTTCTGTGACTTAAAACATGCACAAATATTTATAAAGCCTATGTGCCAGTGTCCAGATTCATTTAAGAGCAAAATATAAAAATTCTGCAAGAGCCAAGACTTGAACCCATGATCCCTTACAACCTTAATGATGCCACAACCACTAGGCCACATGCTTTGTTGTGTCATTTTTTTCTCACAATAATTTAAAAGGAACTATAGCCAAGCATCCAAGGTTTTATTCACTTAAAACCAAAATTTTTGCTAAAGCCCAAGTTTGAACCCAAAACATTTCCAACTCCTCTCAGGACCCTTAACCACTTGAGCATACATTTAATTGTGTCATTTCCTTGCATAATTAAAAACCTATTTACAGTCTCCTTACGGATCCACACTCAAGGCCCAATACTTCTAGGCCCAAATTTAGGCGTTAGACATAGAGTCGAAGAGGAGGAGGCAACTTCAGAAGACGAGGGTAATAGGGATGAACACAATCTACCGAGAGATGAGGACAACTATGAAGTGGCATTCTAGCCACAATATTCTACACCAAAAGGACTCATCATTCAAAGCCTAACTCAGCTTGGACCTTTGATGGGTGGGAGCTCTCACAAAAGGAAAAGCACCAATGAAAAGGGGGCATTCGCCTCATATTGATGATCCATATTAACACTGAACTTTTCGAGACTGTATTAAATTTGGGATGATTTGTTTTGATTTATTTACATTGTTAGGGTAGGAGTAATAATAGATTTGTAGTTGGTTTTTTGTATTGTTTAAATTTTTTATGTAGGAACCCCACATGGACGAGACACAATGATTTTGAACTTTCAACAATCAAAGGAGGAAAGTACTCACCAATTGCTTATGGAACTATCCTGACCAATCAGGTAACTTCTTTCCTTATCTTTGTAGGGGTTACACATTGCAGACAATGTGTTATCTAAAGTGGGGGGTAACATAGAAAATTTGTTTTAAATTTTTATGCATTTCTTTTATTTTTATGGTCAATTTTGTTCTTAAACTTGTAGAAATACAAGTGATTGGTTAGTAGCATGTACATAAGTTGATTGTATTTACAGTAAATTTGACATGATGATAGGTGATTTTAAATTTTTTATTATTATACTACTAAGTTCTATATACCAAATGATATAGAGAATAGAAGGAAATGAGCATGCTAGTATGAGTGATAAATTGTTGAATTTGTGATTGGTTGGTTGACTAAATTTGTGAATATTAAGATACCTAGGGATGACCTAAGGCATTGATTGGTATACACCCAGAGCCAAAAAGCTAACCTATATTATTCATCCTTAGTATCTATTTTGGGCTAGAAAACACTTTTTGATGAACCTCTATACGAAACCTAAGCTAACAATGATAATTTGTGCTTACCTTTTTCTTTGGTCCTGAGTTGCATGATTATAGACGTCTGGCTATACAAATTGTGGGTTAAGTAGAGTCCTTATCGTGGTTTTTTAAAAATAGAGTGATAGGAACGACCAATATAGTATAGTGATTATAGTTTAGCTTAAAGGTACAAAAAGAAAAATTCAAAAATAAAATAAATGAGTAGAAAAAGTACGTGAAAATTAAAAGCATTTGGGAATGAGGTACTATGAAAAAGAAAGAAAAGTGACAAACTCACAACTATAGGAAAACACATTCATTATTACACAAAAACTCATGAGCTAGCCATAGTTACTATATGATGCTGAGATTTCTTATACAAGAGAAATAAGGATGGTGAGAGAAGGAGAAATAAGGCAGAAAGTGGGAAAGGATCACTAAGGGGGAGAATAGTGGACAATATTATGTGCCAAACTATTTTTGTGCTTGAAAACTATTTGATGCTTACTATTCTTGAATTCCATACCAGTCTCAAGTATAAGAATGTTACAAGACGAAAAGCCCTATGTGATCTAGGTAGACTTATTTACAATTTGAAATCATACTAAATAATTACATGTATGACTATTTGTATTCTAATAGGATAGTCAAATTACATGTATAATTTATTAATGGATTACTATATTTGAGACCCTTAATCCTTATTTTTTGTAATTTATTGAACTTAAATGTTTAATATGAAAAGTGATAAGCAAACTATATATCATGCCAAGGTTATGTGTAAATATGATATGCTTATTCATGTGCTGTAACATCCTGAATTAATAGGCCTATGCATTTAATGTGTGGTTATGTGCAATGTGTTAATTAGGGTGTTAGGGGTCCAGATTGGGCTCGAGGTTGGGCTAAGGCCTTAGCAGAATTAGTTATTGGACACTCTGGTGGAAAGTCAGTTCAGTTAGGACTTTAAAAATGTTATTAGCATTTAAAGTACCAAAATGGGCTTGTGGCCCAAGGTTAAGTGGCGCTACATAGAACCATGGGGTGGCGTCATTAGTAGATGAAGAGGGCCCAAGTTCAAGTCACTTGAAGCTCAATTATTTTAATACAATTTTAGCTAATTTTTGGCTTTTAAATGGATAGAGAGGGATGACATAGGGGCTTGAAAATAAGAGGATAATAACATGTGGATAATGTGCTGATAAAGGGATGAAGAGGTGGTGCTATCTAGGCCACTTTTGAAGGAGTGATTGGATAAAGATAAGGGAGGAAGTTTAGGAGTTATCTGCTAAGCATAGTGGTGGCCGAATTTCCAACTCTAGGGGGGTGCCAAAATTCTCTTTAAATAGGGGGATACCTCTTCAATTCCGGTATTTGGTCCCTATTTTCTTTTTCCATTCTATCATCCTCACTTTTATGCAAAAGCCGAAAGTCCATTATTCTGTTCTATTTTCTTTTTTTTCTTTCAAAAGTCGAAACCTCCCAATTGTTCTCAACATCTTTTCTTTTAAAAGTTGAAACTCTGAACTCTCTTCTCATCTCCATAGCCGAATACTTCCTATTCCCTTTTGTCGATTTCTTTACTAAAGCTGAATCTACATAGACTTCTTCCTATCATCTTTTCTTCTGATCTTCTCAAATACGGGATCTCTAAGGGGTAGTCGAATTCTTTGGGTTAATGTGAGTGCCAATTTTCCTATCTCTTCACTTTCTCTTTCGGTTTTTGAAAGAGAAAGCTAAAAAGCTAATGGTTTAATGGTTTTGTATAATTTCGTGTTGGGCATTTAGGTAGATCGCCTAGATTTAAAAGCCAGAAACGTTAGTCTCAGAGTCTCAATCTCTTTTCGGGATTTCAAGGTAAGGGTTCAATTCTTCCTATGTTGTTTAATCGGGTTCTTTTTCATTATTCGTGCCTTAACCTAATGTTACGTTAAGCAATCATCATAGTATCTTTTGACCAAGGATCACTCATGGAATCAAATGTCAGCAAATCAAAGGAAGGGGTTGGATTGTAGTTTCAACCCCAAAGTTCAAGAAACTTGCGGTGTCAGTAGTTCAGGATTGGCCGCTGGGTTGTGGACTGGCTTCAGAGCAAAACTTTAGGTAATTAGCAGTTGTATCGACTTCTGATAGTGTCGACATAGAAAGTACTGTCCTATCAGTAATCGGTGTGTATATCTCTATCAGACTACTTAAACTGCACTATGTATATGTTATGGCTAAAAGCCAAAAATTGAGGTCATGAATGTCGTAATACCCAAAAAGGGTAGGCAAGGGATGCAGTGCGTAATCATAGAACCTTCTCTATGTGTATCGAAGTATGTGAAAGTATGTGATCTGTTTAGATAGTTTAATGTTCTGATTCTTGCATGTATGGATGCATGGGATGGGATTGATATGATGAAGGGAGAGGGTCACGAGGCGATCGGTGGCTTTGCCACATAGGTCACATAGTGATCGGTCTTTATGACAGAAGCGTGTGTCGATATATATTATTAAGGTCACATAGCGATCGGCGACTTTGCCACATAGGTCACATAGTGATCAGTCTTTATGATGAACAACACAAATTGTCGATATGGTGTGTAGCGGATGGAGGGTTGATTGTAGAAATCCCCAGGTGTGATGGTTGATGCGGGGTGTGTAGAGGATGGACTTTTAGGTTTGGGATGGGCCATGTTGCATGTAATATATATTCGTGCCATTGTGAATGGGCCTAGGCCCATAATGTGTTTAGGGCCCAAGGCATTTATGTGTTTTCGGGATGTGCACACTGAGTCTTGGTGACTCACCCTTTTATTTTTCCCAACTTTCCAGATGAGCAGTAGATCGTGGACATGGGAGCCGAGGCGGACTCAAGGGGCCATCAAGTTTTTTTTATCTTTATAGACTATTTCTGTTTTCTTTTCTTTAAGTTTGAATTTGGGATTATTTTTGTAATAAGGCCCCCATAACTTAGGTTATCGTTTTACATTTTTTTCCTTTTTTTAATCTATACGTCTTACAAACTTATATTTCCAAAGTCTTAATTATAAAGTTAAACCAAATGGGTTTTCCAAATGTGTCCAACGCAAATGTTAAAGTTCCTTCAAAATATCATAATTAATGATTAATCGGTTAAAATAAACTAAGATTCTTCAAAACCTTTTAAGCAAAGTTTTCAACATTCAACCCGTAGCATACCAGATCCGGTCATGAAGTATGGGCCGAGTTTGGGATGTTACATTTTTGGTATCAGAGCCCAGTTCAAAACTCGGGCTATGATATGGGTCCAGTAGTGATTTATAAAAAGTGATGTAAGTTAAGAAAAGTTCAGTTGAGTTATGGCCTTCGAGTCTACTGGCACCCGATCCACACAGGTAAGTGTTCTAAACTCACTACGTGATGTGCATGTTGGGCTTGATGGACTTTATGGGACGTAGACAAGTATACTAGAATTTATGAACCTTAGGCCTAGTTTTGAACATCTCTTAAATCTCATAAGACTTAATCTCTAATTAAACATGTCCGTGAACAAGTCACAGGGTTAGGGTGTGGTAACAAGCATACGCATGTCTAGGTTTGGATCCAGGAAGAGCTTGGTATTTAAGCGGCCCTAGCGACTCACCTCCTCTTTTTTGGAATCCTACCTGGTGCGTAGTGTTTGTTCACTCTAATCGAGAGGGCTTGTTGACGGTCAAAACTTATAACTAAAACCCAAAGGGACCAAATGCACCTATTTTTGTAAAATTACTTATGTCCCCAGTTTTGTAAAATTTTCGAAATCCCCTTGATCTGTGAAAACTTCCCAAAATACAATGTATTTGTAAAACCACCGAAATACCCTCAATTGACAAAATTACTAAAATACCCCTAGATTTCAAAATTACCAAAATACCCCTATTTTGTAAAATCACCAAGAAACCCTATTTTGGAAAATTACGAAAATACCCCTGTAGGATAAAATTAAGAAAATACCTCGAGGTAGTGAAATGACAAAAATACCCTTACGCGATGAATGTGAGTTCATGGATGCTACTTATATGTTGACGTGTGGTGGTTGAATGTATGTGGATTCTAGAGCTAGGAAATACAGACCCGAGAACTAAACCTTGTAGATAGAGTTCGAATTCGAAAGAACTATTGTTAAAACTACTTTCCATAAGATTGTTTGTTATTAATTAGAGGAAGAAATTATGAAACACCCCACACCCGGCCCACGAGCATGGACCGGATCTGGTATGTTCCTCAAGTAAACCGGTTCAAATTCTTTTGTTACTTTGTGAAAAACTTGCGATTTTAAAGAAAATTGTTTGGGTTGGGCTTGTGTTGAAAACCAATTTTAATTTTTATATTAGAAAACCCTTTTAATTTTAAGTGATAAAACATATAGAGTATATTTTAAAATAAAATACTTAGTCTTTAACTCAATCAAAATTTTTAAAACACAATTAAACAACAAGCAAAAATAAAATCGTTCGTCATGGCCTTGTGGCCTTATTACATCAATCATAGTTTCCAAATAATTCAAAATACTAAAATAAATTAAGAGTCCATGAAAATATAAACTTCATGTTGTGCATGGCCACCACAAGTTCTCGCCATCCCGGTCCATCACTTTGTCATCACCGAAAAAATATTCCCACAATGGGGTGAATCAAATAGACTCAATGTGTACACGACACTAAATCATAATAGAATCAGGCATACAATAGTTACACATTCAAAACATAAAATACAAGTTATGATGCATTCCCAAACCCAAACCTAATTATCTATCCGCTACACACCCCCGTACCTACCAATCACACCGTGGGGACTACTAAGTCGATCCTCCTTCCGCTACACACCAAATCGCGGTCTTAGATCACCGCATTCGTGGTCTTAGGTCACCACTTTCAGATTACTGTGGTCTTAGGTCACCACTTTTCAGATATCACGGTCTTAGGTCACCGTGTTCATGGTCATAGGTCACCACATTTACTTCCCCTTTCAAAATAAACCCATATGCCCATAATAATAATAATATGCATGATATGTCACAGTTCACTTTCTTATCATATTCTCATGTTACAAATAACATTTTTCATATTCCTAGTAGAAGTAGGAAACGTACCTGAGTACTTAGTACCATATCATGGTACTTTAGCCACTTTCATATTCTTAATATCACATAGCTCAATTAAACAGGCCATGAAACATATTATAAAGTAGTGTGGGGTACACACCTGATTCGTTTAACGAAGTCCTTGAAATCCCAAAGAAAATCGATTTACAGATTTAGATCTCAAATCCTACATAAATTCATCACTTTCTATTTAAAAAGACCATTCGACCACTAATCCAAATCCTAATAGGATTAGTATTACTTACCTTGTTGCCGAATTGAATTTAAGAATCAAATGCCGGAACTTTATATTCCTTCCTTGTGAAAATCGGCTAAAAACTATATTACTCCACGGGTTAGTTTTCGGCTTCTGATAATAAATCCAAACATTTAAAATAGGCCTTTGGTGAATGTCTTAAACACATACCTTATGATCCCAAAAGTACCCTTGGCTATGGAGATGTTGAAACCTACATGATATCTGTTAGATCCACTTCTAACACTTAAAACAAAGCCTTTGGATCTTATAGTTTCTTACCTTAAATCCTTGAATCCCAAATTCTCTTCACGATTAGCGAAATTCCTTATATCCGAAATCCCAATTCCTCCTTTAATATTGACCAAGAGACAACCAAAAGGGTCGGTTCCTAAATCTTGATTAAAGAGATTGAACAACAAGAATCCATTGTTCTTACCTTAACACCACAGTCGACGGGACCCTTGGTTGAAGCCACAAAGATTCGGCTATGGAGACTTAAACAGGGATCAAAGAGGTTTCGGTTTTGACAGTAGAAGAGAAAAGAAGAAGGAAAGATGGATTTTGGCTTAAGAAAAATTTCGACAGAGAAAGAGTGGGCTAGGGAATTTTCGGCAATCACTTAGAAAAGATGGAAGAATGGCTTCACTTCTCCTCCCTTAGCCGAATTTACCAGGCTAGAGTCCCCTACTTGGCCACTACTCTTCCTTTCTGATAATATTATCCTTTAATTATCACTTTATTAAAAACATTTAATCCAACATTTATCTATCCAATTTAAAAAATCCTTTATTTATCACCCTTTTTAATCGAATATTTATGAAAATAAAACACCTTCTTTCTAGAAGCATGTGCCGTCCACCTCAGTCTTCTGGGAGTAAAAATAAAACCTCCTTTATTTGCTTCCCAAGTGACTCGAACCCAGGCCCATTCCTCTTTCATATGGCACCATTTCCATAGGCCCTAAGTGACATCTTCAGGCCACTTTTCCAAGCCTGTTTGTGTGTCAAATTTCACAAACTTTTTCTTTTAAGGCCACCTTGCCTTAATTTCCTCTTTTAACTTTAAAACTCGACGTTTCTAAGTCATTTCTAAGTTTCCAAAAATTTTCGTTCGGCTCTTTAAACATGACATTTCCTTACATTTCCAAGTTTCCAGAAATGTTCACTTTCCTATTTGCTTAGGTTTCCAAAATGTTCACTTTCCTATTTCACTTAGGTTTCCAAAATGTTTACTTTCCTATTTTACTTAGGTTTCCAAAATATCAACTTTCCTCTTTTTTAACGTAACATTCCCATACATTCTCAGGTTTCCAAAAATTATTCAAAATTTATTCATAATGCATAAGACATGTCATTATGTACAATTAAACCGAAAATGCATAGGCCCTTTTCAGTATGTTACAGTTCTACCCCCTTTAAATAATTTCGTCCTCGAAATTTCCTAACTAAAATAGTTGAGGGTATTGCTGTCGCATTGTCTTTTCTGACTCCCACGAAGCTTCTTTCGATCCATGATTGTGCCATAACACTTTGACTAGAGGAACTGACTTCCTTCGAAGTACTTTCACATCACGTTCCAAGATCTGAATCGGCTCTTCCTCGTAGGATAAGTCTGGCCTTAGCTCCACCTCTTCAACAGGTACCACATGAGACGGATCCGATCGGTAACGACGTAGCATGGATACATGGAATACGTCGTGCATCTGCCAAAACTCTGGTGGCAACTCCAATTGGTATGCCACTGGTCCAACTCACTTCAGTACTCGATAGGGCCCTATAAACCTTGGGCTTAACTTCCCTTTATGACCGAACCTCATAACCTTCTTCCAAGGTGAGACCTTTAAAAGCACTTGATCTCCCACTTCAAACTCTATCTCCTTCCATCTAAGGTCTGCGTATGACTTCTGCCTATCAGAGGCTTCCTTTAATCGTGCTCAGATTATCTCAACCTTTTCCTCAGTTTCTGCCACTAACTCCGGACCCAAAACTCGACGTTCTCCTAACTCAGTCCAACAAGTAGGAGTTCGACACTTCCGACCATACAACGCTTCATATGGTGCCATCCGAATGCTAGCCTGATAGCTGTTGTTGTAGGCGAACTCAGCTAAAGGCAAATAGTCTTCCCAACTTCCTCGAAAATCCATCACACAGCCTCTCAACAAATCCTCCAACACTTGTATAACCCGTTCAGACTGCCCGTTCGATCGTGGATGAAAATCCGTAGTGAAGACCAACTTAGTGCCTAAAGCTTGATGAAGTGCCTTCCAAAATCGAGACGTGAACCTTGGGTCTCTATCGGAGATGATCGATACCGGTACTCTATGTAACCTCACGATTTTCGCCACATATAACTTGGCTAACTTTTGAAGAGAATAGTCCACTCTTATCGGGATGAAGTGTGCAGACTTGGTCAAACGATCCACTATCACCCATACCGAGTCCTTCTTAGTAGGCATAAGGGGAAGCCCACTAACGAAGTCCATGGTAATTCTCTCCCACTTCCATTGCAGAATTTCGATTGGTTGAAGCAATCCCGATGGGACTTGGTGTTTAGCCTTAACTTGCTGACACGTCAAGCATTTCCCCACTAATTTGGCCACTTCCCGCTTAAGATCAGACCACCAAAATTGTTCCCTTAGATCTCTATATAGCTTAATGCCTCCGGGATGCATAGCATAAGGGCTACTATGCGCCTCCCGAAGAATCCTTTGTCTTAACTCCTTATCGCTTGGCATACAGACTTTACCTTTGTAGCACAATACTCCTTCATCATTAATGCCATAATCCTTTAACTCTCCGTCACTGTACTTCATCGTAACTTAGCACTTAGGTCCTTATCGATAATTGTCCCTCTTTCACTTCCTTGACCATGTGGGCTTGACTTGCAACTCGCCAACAAGCTTCCATCATCATACAAACTTAAGTGAGCGAACAAAGCCCTTAGATCCGACCACGACCTTCCTACTTAGGGCATCGGCTACCACATTCGCCTTGCTCGGATGATATTCTATCGAACAATCGTAGTCCTTCAACAATTCCACCCACCTTCGTTGCCTCAAGTTCAACTCCTTCTGAGTCAACAAGTACTTAAGGCTTTTGTGGTCTGTGTAGATAACGGACCTTTCTCCATAAAGGTAGTGCCTCCAAACCTTTAAGGGTGAAAACCACTGCTGCCAGTTCCAAGTCATGAGTTGGGTAGTTAACCTCATGAGGCCTTAACTGTTGAGACGCATAAGCGACCACTTTTCCATCTTGCATTAGCACACACCTAACCCGTGTCGAAGCGTCACAAGACACCACAAAATCTTTTCCCGCCTCGATGAATTAACACCGAGCTTCCACAACACCTTTTAAGCTTTTAAAGCTCTCCTGTTGCTTATCCGTCCATTCAAAGGGTACTTCCTTCCTTAGCAACTTTGTCAAAGGCGTGGCTATTGACGAGAACCCTTCCACGAACCTTCTGTAATATCCTGCCAAACCTAAGAAACTTCGGATCTCAGCCACGGACCTAGGTGGTTTCAAATCCAACACTGCTTTGATTTTCCTAGGATCCACTCTTATTCCTTTTGCGGATACCACATGTCCTAGGAATTCCACCTCCTTAAGCCAAAATTCACACTTGCTGAATTTGGCATAGAGCTTCTTCTCCCTTAACATTTGTAGCACATCTCAGAGATGCTCATCATGCTCCTCCTCCGACTTCGAGTATACCAAAATATCGTTGATGAACACAACGATTTAACCTATCCAGTAGGGTTGGAAAACCCGATTCATCATATCCATGAATGCAATTTGGGCGTTCATCAATCCAAACGGCATCACCACAAACTCAAAATGGCCGTATCTTGTCCTAAAAGCAGTCTTATGGATATCAGCCTCCTTCACCTTCAACTGATGATATCCCGACCTTAAGTCGATCTTTAAAAATACTGCGGCCCCCTTCAGCTGATCAAACAAGTCATCGATCCTTGGCAAAGGATACTTGTTCTTAATGGTCAGCTTATTCAACTGACGGTAGTCTATGCACATCCGTATAGTTCCGTCCTTCTTCTTTACAAACAGGACTGGTGCTCCCCATGGTGACACACTGGGTCGAATGAACCCACGATCCAACAATTCTTGGATTTGAGCTTTGAGCTCCACTAACTCCTTTGGCGCCATTCGGTATGGAGCGATTGACACAGGAGCCGTTCCCGGTAACAAATCTATTCCAAATTCCACCTCCCTATCTGGGGGTATTCCTGGTAATTCCTTCGAAAATACATCTTTAAAGTCCTTTACCGTTCTCACTCCACTAACACCTTCTTCCTTTTCACCTAGCGCACTTACGAAGGCTAAGAATGCCTTGCACCCTTTCCTAACCATTTTCTCAGCCTTCAGCGCTAAAACTACGTTAGACAGGTAGTTCCTCCTTTCTCCGATCATTACTACTACTTCACCCTACAGGGTCCTTAGTTCCATTCGTTTAGCCGCACAATCTAACATGGCTCAGTGCCCTACTAGCCAATCCATACCAAGTATGAGCTCAAACTCTCCAAAGGGCAGTTCCATTAAGTCAGCCCAGAAGTTTACTTGAAACACCCCATACCCTACCACGAGCCCGAACCTGATCTCGTATGTTTCTAAAGTAAACCGTTTTAGAATTTTCAAGATTTAGAGAAAATTTGTAAAATTTTGGAAAAACTTTTATTTTGAGTTGGGCTTAGATTGGAAACCCATTTATTTAATCTTGTAAATCCAATTTGATTTATTACGTCCAAAATAGTTCTTAGCACAATATTTAAAAGTAAAGTAAAAATAAAGAATAATCCATCGGGCCTTATGGCCTTATTACATCAAGTAAAACCCAAAATAAAATTTAAGGTACTAAATAAAATAAAGTCCAAATAAAATAAAACCTCCGAATGTAGCATGGCCACCACAAGGTCCACCGCCCGGTCAAATCCATCATCACCGAAAATAATTCCCACAGGGGTGAGTCAATGACTCGGTGTGCACACAATACTAACATTCAACAAATCAGCATACATGTTCAAACATCGATTCATATAAAATAAATTATGATGCAACCCAAACCCAAGCCTAATGGTCCATCCGCTACACACCACCCATACACCACCACACCGTGGGACTACTAAGTCAACCCTCCATCCGCTACACACCATCAAGGCGATTAAAGAATGACGTGCTCATCGCCCATATAATTTGTGTCATAAGACACCATATTCAAATAATGTAACCGAAGTTACCAAATTAAGATAATGTAACCGGAGTTACCATATTCAAATATTTGTGACCGTAGTCACCATATAACGTTGGTGAGACCAAGTCAACACCTTCTTCCCTTTCACATAAACCCGAATGCCCCAAAATTAATAATCATGCATATAATTAAATTCACATTCATATTCAGTATTTTCACATGTTATAGAATAACATATTTCATAATCCTATCTAAGTAGGAAACGTGCACTGAGTACCTTTGTACCACATTAGGTACTTAGCCATATTCATATTCTTATACATATTCATAAAATAATTGCCACATGATAAATCGAAGGTTAGTGTGCGTACACACCGATTTGCTTAACAAGGTTCCTTGAGATCTCAAATCCCGATCTAATTTTAGATCTGTTAACTTCTATATTCGCCATCATATAAGACACATTAATAAACCCATTTGGCTTGAAACAAAACCAAATCCTAGTAGGATTTGTAAAAGGCTTACCTTTGATGCCGATTTGGGGTTTATTCAAATCTCAAAACTTGGTTTTCCTTCACCGATATTCTACCAACCTTGATTCTTAACATGGGTTAGTTTTGGCTTTAATAATTAAAGAACTGATCTAGGTAATCACAAAAGCCTTGGCGAATACTTTTAAGTGCTTACCTTATGGACTTTAAATCCAAACCTTCACCTTCCTCTTCCTTGAAATCGCCAAATTCTAATTCCACGAATCGGTTAGTTTTGATTACGTTAATCTGAATACCTAAGATTTGGCCTTGGCGAATGTATATACTCACTTACCTTGGATCCTTGACCCTATATTCGTAAAAGTGTAGAAACCCGAGAAACCCCTTGTAGATTCAACATGAACAAGATTTGGGATTAGTACTTTTACTTTCGGCATTTAGAAAAGAAAAGAAAGGAAATTGAATAGCTTAACCTTACCTTGATGCCTTTAATCGATTGCTTCTTTACTTAGAATCAACAAAGGTTCGGCTTTGATAGTAGAAACATAGAAGAAATAGAAGAAGTGAGGATGGATTTTTACTTAAAGAGAATTGACAGAGGGGGAGAGAGCTAGGAAAATTTTGGCAAATGCTTAGAAAAGGTGAGAGAATAGCCTTTAGTTCTCCCTCTTTAGTTTAAATTGTCAATAGGAGAGCCCTTTCTTGGCCACTACTCCATAAATGATAATATTATCTCCTTTAATTATCACCTAATTAAATTAAAAGTATTTAATCCATCCTTTATCTCCTCATTTATCTTAGTAAAAGAAAATCCTTTATTTATCACTTATTTTATCATATATTTATGGAATTAAAACTCCTCTAATTCTAGAAGCTTGTGCCGTCAACCTCCTAGCCTTGGAAGCAAAATAAAACCTTCATTATTTGCTTTCCAAGTGTCTCGAACTCAGCCATTTCCATAAGCCCTAAGTGACCCCTTCAGCCACTTTTCCAAGCCTGCTTGTGTGTCAAATTTCACCAACTTTTTCTTTTAAGGCCCTCTTGCCCTTATTTCCTATTTTGAACTTTAAAATTTGTCATTCCACCTTATTCTAAGTTTCCTAAAATTTTCGACGGCTCAGAATTTGCCATTTTCTTACATCTTCAAGTTTCCAAAATGTTCGTGTTTCCAAATGTTCAAAGCTTCCAAAATGTTTAGGTTTCCAAAATGTTTAGATTTCCATTTTCATGCATTTCCGTGTTTCCAAAATATCAAAATTTATTCTTAGTGCTTAAGCTTGTCATTTCATACAATCAAACCGAAAATGCATAGTTCCTATTCAGATGTTACGCTTCTACCCCTTAAACAAAATTTCATCCCCAAATTTCCTAACTAAAATAATTGAGGGTATTCTTTGTCGATGGTCTCCTCGACTCCCACGAAGCTTCTTCCGCTCCATGATTGCGCCATAGCACTTTGACTAGAGGAACTGCCTTCCTTCGTAGTACTTTCACATCACGCTCCAAGATCCGAATCGGTTCTTCCTCGTAGGATAAGTCCGCCTTAGCTCCACTTCTTCAACAGATACCACATGTGACGGATCCGATCGATAGCGGCGTAACATGGACACATGAAATACGTCGTGCATCTGCTGTAATTCGTGGCAACTCTAATTGGTATGCCATCGGCCCAACTCGTTCAAGACTCGATAAGGCCCTACAAACCTTGGGCTTAACTTCCTTTTCGACCAACCTCATTACCTTCTTCCAAGGCGAGACTTTCAGAATACTTGGTCTCCCACTTCAAACTCTATTTCCTTCCGCTTAAGGTCTGCAGACGACTTACGCCTATCGGAGGCCTCCTTCAATCGTGCCTCAATTAACTCAACCTTCTCTTCGTTACGCTACCAACTCGACCCAAAACTCAAGGTTCTCCTAACTCGATCCAACAAGTAGGTGTTCTACACTTTCTTCCATACAATGCTTCATATGGTGCCATCCGAATGCTAGCTTGATAGCCGTTGTTGTAGGCGAATTCACTAAAGGCAAGTAATCTTCCCAACTTCCTAAATCCATTACACAACCTCTCAACATATCCTCCAACACTTAGATAACTAGTTCCATCGCCTGGCCTCGATTGTGGATGAAAAGTCAGAGTGAAGTCTAGCTTAGTGCCTAAAGCTTGATGAAGTGCCTTCCAAAATCGAGACGTAAACCTTGGGTCTCTATCAGAGATGATCGACATTGGTACTCCATGTAACCTCACAATTTCTGCCACATATAACTTAGCTAATTTCTGAAGAGAATAATCCATTCTTACTGGGATAAAGTGTGCGGACTTGGTCAAACGGTCCACTATCACCCATACCGAGTCCTTCTTAGTAGGCGTAAGGGGAAGCCCACTAACGAAGTCCATGGTAATTCTCTCCCACTTCCATTGGGGAACTTCGATTGGTTGAAGTAATCCTGATGGGACTTGGTGTTCAGCCTTAACTTGCTGACACGTCAAACATTTCCCCACAAATTCGCCACCTCTTGTTTGGATCGCACCACCAAAATCGCCCCTTAGATCTCTATACAGCTTGATGCCTCCGAGATGCATAGCATAAGGGCTACCATGCGCTTCCCGAAGAATCCTTTGTCTCAACTCCTTATTCCTCGGCATACAGACTTTTCCCTTGTAGCACAATACTCCTTCATCATTGACACCATAATCCTTTAATCCCTCTTGCTATACTTGGTGCAACTTAGTATTTAAGTCGTTATCAGCCAACTGTCCCTCTTTCACTTTCTTTAGCCATGTGGGCCTGACTTGTAATTCTGCCAACAGACTTCCGTCATCAAACAGACTTAAATGAGTGAACAAAGCCCGTAGATCTGATACAACCTTCCGACTTAGGGCATCAGCTACCACATTCGCCTTGCCCGGATGATACTTTATTGAACAGTCATAGTCCTTCAGCAATTCCACCCACCTTCATTGCCTCAAGTTCAACTCCTTCTGAGTCAATAAATACTTAAGGCTCTTGTGGTCTGTGTAGATAACTGACCTTCCTCCATAAAGGTAGTGCCTCCAAACCTTAAGGGCAAAAACCACTCTGCTAGCTCTAAGTCATGAGTGGGGTAGTTAACCTCATGCGGCCTTAATCGCCGTGGACGATAAGCAACCACTTTGCCCTCTTGCATTAACACACGACTAACCCCGTATGTGAAGCGTCCACAAGACACCACAAATTCTTTTCCCGCCTCCTACTTGAATTAACACTGGGCTTCCACAAGACCTTCTTAAGCTTTTCAAAGCTCTCCTCCGCTTATTCGTCCATTCAAGGGTACTTCCTTCCTTAGTAACTTGGTTAAAGCGCGGCTATTGACGAGAATCCTTCCACAAACCTTCAGAATAGCCCGCCAAGCCTAAGAAACTTCAAATTTCAGCCACGGACCTAGGTGGTTTCCAATCCAACATCGCTCGATCTTCCTAGGATCCACTCTTATTCCTTCATGGATACCACATGTCCTAGGAATGCACCTCCTTAAGCCAAAATTCAGACTTGTCAATTTGGCATAGAGCTTCTTCTCCTTAACACTTCCAACACGACTCAAGATGCTCATCATGCTCCTCCTCCAACTTCGAATACACTAAAATATCATCGATGAACACAACGATTTAACCTATCCAAGTAGGGTTGGAAACCCAATTCATCATGTTTATGAACGCTACCGAGCGCTTTGTCAACCCAAACGGCATTACTACAAACTCAAAGTGACCATATCTTGTCCCGAAGCGGTCTTATGGATGTCGCCTCCTTCACCTTCAACTGATGGTATCCCGACTGTAAATCGATCTTCAAAACATCATGCTCTCTTCACCGATCAAACAAGTCATCGATCCTTGGCAAGGGATACTTGTTCTTAATGGTCACTTATTCAATCGACGGTAGTCTATGCACATACGCATAGTTTCGCCTTCTTCTTCACAAATAAGACCGTGTTCCCCACGGAGACACACCGAGTCGGATGAACCCACGATCCAATAGTTCTTAGATTTGAGCCTTGAGCTCCACTAACTCCTTTGGTGCCATTCGGTATGGAGAGATTGACACAGGAGCTATTCCCGGTAGTAAATCTATCCCAAATTCCACCTCCCTGTCTAGGGGTATTCCCAGTAATTCTTCTGGAAACACATCCACGAAGTCCCTTATCGTCCTAACTCCATTAATACCTTCCTCCTTTTCACCTATCGCACTTACGAAAGCTAAGAATGCCTCGCAACCTTTCTTAACCATCTTCTCAGCCTTCAGTGCCGAGACTATATTAGACAAGTAGTTCCTCCTTTCTCCGATCATTACTACCACTTCATCCTCCAGGGTTCTTAGTTTCATACGTTTAGCAGCACAATCCAACACGGCTCGGTGTTCTACTAGCCAATCCATTCCGAGTATAAGTTGAAATTCTCCGAAGGGTAACTCCATTAAATCTGCTCGAAAGTTCACTCCCTGAATCTCTAGGGGTACATTCCGAAAGATCTTGTCTACCACTATAGTTTGGCCTAATGGGCTTACTACAATCATCTGCTCATCGAAAGTTCGAGTCTAGGTCTAGTGTTTCCACTACACTACTTGCAACATAGGAATGGGTCGAGCCCACATCAATCAAAGCAAAGTAGGGTTTGTCAAAGATAAAGAACATACCGGTTATTACATCTGGTGCGTCACCATCTTCCCTTCGGCGAACCGCATAAACCAAACCCAGCTTGTCTTGCTTCGCATTAACATTAGTACCTCGGCCACATGTTCCACGGCCTCCGCCAAGACCACCACCTCGGTTATTCGAACCACGACCCTTGAGGTCATGCGCCTCTACCGGCCTGGCTAGCATTCCAACTACACCGGCCGACTCTCATCCGGTTGCTTGGGACGGTTTTAAGCATATGGTCCTTGGACCCACACTTGAAACATCCACCGCCTTTTCTCCAACACTCTCCCATCTCGCTTCTTCCCACAATGCTCACAAGGGCGATCGTCTGCCTGTACCAAATGTTGATTTCATGGCCCGTCAACCCTAGGCCTCTTGTAACCCTTTCTAGATGGCCCAAATCCTCTCTTGGCCTTATTCCTGTCCACGGTCTACTTGGTAGCGTCTTTAATCCCCTCGGCCACCTTGGCCTTTTCAACCAAAGCAGAGAATTCCCGCTCCTGATGCGGTGCTATCAACAGCCTCATGTCATCTCTTAGTCCGTCCTCAAAGCGGACACAGCGTTCATGCTCAGTTGCCACTACCCCTCGAGCATAGCGACTCAATCTTAGGAATTCCTCCTCATATTCTCGTGATGACTTACTCCTTGCACCAACCCTAGAAAAGCCTTCCTTTGTTCATCTCAGATACCGTTCCCACATACTTCTTCTCAAATGCCTCTTTAACATACTCCTGTGTCAAATTTTCACCATGGTACCATCCCGAACAGCTTAACCACCATCGATACGCTTCATCGCGTAATAACGCCACCATCCCTTTCAACTTTTCCTCTCGAGTCGATCGAGCTCATCCATGATACGCCCGTTGCTTCCAACCAAGATCACCAGACTGGTGCCACATTAGATACTCCTCAAACATTTTCGCCCATTAGCTCGAGCCGCTCAGTGCATGACTTTCGGTTTCTGAATTTCCTCCCGCACCGCCACCAATTCCAAAACTCGCAGAAGATCGCATGACACAACATTTTTTCCGTCTCGAGCCTCCGCTCAACATTAACAAATTAGGGGTGGTGGTGGCGGTGGTATTTCATTGTCGGACCCTTGACCCGATCTAACGGGTTCCAACACTGTCATCCTTCCTCTACCTCGACCAGACGCCCACGCCCTCTAGAGCTCATTTTCTAATGTCGAGATCCGATTAAGAAATTTTATAAATTAGTCATAGTTCCACTTATTTACCAAATGAAAGAGTTTTATGAAAAAGGGGTTTAAGAGTGGTTCTTTCAGATACATACAAACACACGCCTTTTCCATTCATTCATTCATCCATCAAACAAATATGAACTTTCGCTCATTCGAGAAACGTTAGTAGTTTTTTATTGTTGTTTTCCACTACCCGGGGTATTTTCGTAATTTTGTCCTATAGGGGCATTTTCGTAATTTTCAAGAAAAACATTCCTTGGTGTTTTGTCAAAATTATTTTGAAAATTTTGAAGTCTAGGGTAATTTGGAAAATTTTAAAATCCGGGTATTTTGGTAATTTTTGACCTCGTGGGTATTTTGGTAATTTTCACAAATCGAGGTAAATTTATTGAATTAGGGTATTTCAAAAGTTGTAAAACTTTGAGGATTCTTTTCAAAATTGTTCCTTCAAAAATGGGGATGTTGTAAAATTTTGGAAATCGTATCATTTGGTAATTTTGTAAGTTAGGGGTAATTTTGTAATTTTTCCAAAATCAAGATATTTTGATATTTTACAAATTAGGGTTTTGAGGGTTTATAAAATAATGAAATTTTGGTAAAGTCATTGAGTAGTTGAACATTTTATAAACCAAGGGCATTTTGGTAATTTCACCCATAAGGGCATTTTTGTAATTTTCGCAAATCGTGAGTTTTTCGTAAAATGTTGTAAAAATAATTTTCTCGATTTAAAAGAAAGTTTTAAAATTTTGAAGAACTAGGGTTTGTTGTTTTGTTCTCTCTCTTTTTTTAAAAACATGGCTAGTTCCTTTCTGGTTTTAGTCATTATGTTTAGCCTATGACCGAGCCCTCTTGGTCGTGGTGAAACAAAGCTACGCACTGTGCAGGATTCGTGTGGGAGGAGGTGAGTCACGCTGATCGCTTAAATACCAAGCTCCCACCGAAACCATTCCTAGACATGCATGAGGTTGCCACACCACCGAGCCTCCGAGTTAGGGTGAACCAAAGTCAGCACTGCAGGATTCTGCCAAGAGGAGGTGAGCCACTAGGACCGCTTAAATACCAAGCTCTTCCTGATCCAATCCTAGACATGCGTATAAGGGTTACCACACCTTAGCTCAAAGGACTTAGCCATAGGTTTGTTTAGTGCTTTAAGTCTTATGTGGTTTTGTGTTTGAGTAGTCTAATCCTAGGGTTCATGTTCCTATCATTCTATTCTACGTCCCATGCCTTTTCTACCCTTATACAGCTCATAAATCATGTAATCACACATAGAGTTAGGGTACTTTACGGTGGATCATGGTCTGAGACTTAGGGGCCATGCTGAAGCCCGCTATTTTCAAGGAAAATCATTTGGGGCTCAATTCAAAACATTTTGGGCCTTAGCCCACAGCCGAGAGTTTAAAACTGGCTCGATATTAAACTAAAACACCCCACACCCGGTCCACGAGCCTGAACCGGATCTGGTATGTTTCTAAAGTAAACCGGTTTTGAGAATTTTCAGTACTTAGAGAAAATTTGTAAAATTTTGGAAAAACTTTCATTTTGAGTTGGGCTTAGATTGGAAACCCATTTATTTAATCTTGTAAATCCAATTTGATTTATTACGTCCAAAATAGTTCAGAGCACAATATTTAAAAGTAAAGTAAAATAAAGAATAATCCATGGGCCTTATGGCCTTATTACATCAAGTAAAACCCAAAATAAAATTTAAGGTACTAAATAAAATAAAGTCCAAATAAAATAAAATCTCCGAATGTAGCATGGCCACCTCAAGGTCCACCGCCCATCCACACCGCTCATCACCGAAAATAATTCCACAACGGGTGAGTCAATGACTCGCAGTACACAATACTAACATTCAACAAATCGCATACATGTTCAAACATCGATTCATATAAAATAAATTATGATGCAACCCAAACCCAAGCCTCATGGTCCATCCGCTACACACCACCTGCACTGCCGCCACCACACCGTAGGGACAACTAAGTCAACCTCCATCCGCTACACACCATCGAAGGCGTCATTGCAATGACGTGCTCATCGCCCATATAATTTGTGTCATAAGGCACCATATTCAAATAATGTAACCGGTTACCAAATTCGATAATGTAACCGAGTTACCATGTTCAAATATTTGTGACCGTAGTCACCATATAACGCTAGTGAGACCAAGTCAACACCTTCTTCCCTTTCACATAAACCCGAATGCCCCAAAAATTAATAATCATGCATATAATTAAATTCACATTCATATTCAGATTTTCACATGTTATAGAATAACATATTTCATAATCCTATCTAAGTAGGAAACGCACTGAGTACCTTTGTACCACATTAGGGTACTTAGCCATATTCATATTCTTATACATATTCATAAAAATAATTGCCACATGATAAATCAAGGTTAGTGTGCGACACACCGATTTGCATAACAAGGTTCCTTGAGATCTCGAAAATCCCGATCTAATTTTAGATCCGTTAACTCCTATATTCGGCCATCATATAAGACACATTAATAAACCCATTTGGCTTGAAACAAAACCAAATCCTAGTAGGATTTGTAAAAAGGCTTACCTTTGATGCCGATTTGGTGTTTATTCAAATCCCGAAAACTTGGTTTTCCTTCACCTGATATTCGGCCAACCTTGATTCTTAACATGGGTTAGTTTTTGGCTTTAATAATTAAAGAACTGATCTAGGTAATCACAAAAGCCTTGGCCAATACTTTTAAGTGCTTACCTTATGGACTTTAAATCCAAACCTTCACCTTCCTCTTCCTTGAAATCGACCAAATTCTAATTCTAATCGATTAGTTTTTGATTACGTTAATCAATACCTAAGATTTGGCCTTGGCGAATGTATATACTCACTTACCTTGGATCCTTGATCCCTATATTCGTAAAAGTGTAGAAACCTGAGAAACCCCTTGTAGATTCGGCCATGAACAAGATTTGGGATTAGTACTTTTACTTTTGGCATTTAGAAAAGAAAAGAAAGGAAATTGACTAGCTTAACCTTACCTTGATGCCTTTAATCGATTGCTTCTTTACTTAGAATTAACAAAGGTTCGGCTTTGATAGTAGAAACAGAGAAGAAATAGAAGAAGAGAGGATGGATTTTTGCTTAAAGAGAATTCGACAGAGAGGGGGAGAGAGCTAGGAAAATTTCGGCAAATGCTTAGAAAAGGTGAGAGAATAGCCTTTAGTTCTCCTCTTTAGCCAAAATTGTCAATAGGAGAGCCCTTTCTTGGCCACTACTCCATAAATGATAATATTATCTCCTTTAATTATCACCTAATTAAATTAAAAGTATTTAATCCATCCTTTATCTCCTCATTTATCTTAGTAAAAGAAAATCCTTTATTTATCACTTATTTTATCATATATTTATGGAATTAAAACTCCTCTAATTCTAGAAGCTTGTGCCGTCTAACCTCTTAGCCTTGGAAGCAAAATAAAACCTTCATTATTTGCTTTCCAAGTGACTCAAACTCGTGCCATTTCCATAAGCCCTAAGTGACCCCTTCAGCCACTTTTCCAACCCCATTTGTGTGTCAAATTTCACCAACTTTTTCTTTTAAGGCCCTCTTGCCCTTATTTCCTATTTTGAACTTTAAAATTTGTCATTCCTACCTTATTTCTAAGTTTCCTAAAATTTTCGATCGGCTCAGAATTTGCCATTTTTCTTACATCTTCAAGTTTCCAAAATGTTCGTGTTTCCAAAATGTTTAGGTTTCCAAAATGTTTAGGTTTCCATTTTCATGCATTTCCGTGTTTCCAAAATATCAAAATTTATTCTTAGTGCTTAAGCTTGTCATTTCATACAATCAAACTGAAAATGCATAGGCCCTATTCAGATGTTACATTACTCCTTGAATCTCTAAGGGTACATTCAGAAAGATCTTATCAACCACTACAGTTTGGCCTAATAGGCTTACTACAGTCATCTGCCTATCAGAAAGTTCAGAGTTTAGGCCTAGTGTGTCCACTATACTACATGCAACATAGGAATGGGTCGAGCCCACATCAATTAGAGCAAAATAGGGCTTGTCAAAAATAAAGAACGTCTTCGGTTATAACATCTAGGCGTCTTCATCCTCCTCCTGAACCGCATAAACCAAACCCGGTTGCCTTGCCTCAAGATAGCAAGACACCTCGCCTCCATTCCTCCACTCTCGCCAAAGACCATTTCTTTGGTTATTCAACCACGACCTTGTTGAGGCCAGGTCCTCCTCTACCACTGACTAACATTTTGAGTCATTGGTCGGCTTTCCTCTATGTTCTTGGGGCAATCCTTGACCACATGGTCCTTGGACCCACACCTAAAACATCCTCTGATTTTCCCCCAGCACTCTCCTAGGTGCTTCTTTCCATACACTTCACAAGGTCGATACCGCCCTTCTGATCCAGCTTGTTGACCTCGCGGCCCATCAACTCTATGCCTCTTATGAACCTTTCTAGATGACCCAAAACCTCTTGTTGGCCTATTCCTATCCATAGCCTGCTTTGTAGAATCCTTGATCCCTCGGCCACCTTGTCCTTTTCTACCAAAGCAGAGAACTCCCGCTCCTGATGCGGTGCTATCAACAGTCTCAGATCATCCCTTAGCCCATCCTCAAAATGGACACAGTGCTCATGCTCAGTTGCCACTACACCTCGAGCATAGCGACTCAACCTTAAAAATTCTACCTCACACTCTGCCACGGACTTGTTCCCTTGAACTAGCCCCAAAAAAGCTTTCCTTTGCTCATCAGTATATCTGGTTCCCACATACTTCTTCTGATAAGCTTCCTTAATGTACTCCCAAGTCAGATCCTCAGCTGTGGCACCATCCCGAACAATTAACCACCACTGATACGCTTCATCGCATAACAGTGCCACCATTCCTTTTAACTTTTCCTCAGGAGTCAGATCAAGCTCATCCATGATGCACTCAGTTGCTTCCAACCAATTTCAACAGACTGGTGCTACTCCAGACACTCCACGAAACATTTCAGCTCCATTTGCTCGGAGCCGTTCAGGCACAGACTTTTGATTTCTCGAATTTCCTCCTGCACCAGCCACCAATTCCAATACTCATAGCACAGCCTGCGACACAACATCTTCCCCCGTCTGAGCTTGCTGCTCAACACCCACAGCTGGGGGTAGTGGTGGCGGTGGTATCTCATTGTCAGACCCTTGACCCGATCTAGCGGGTTCTGACACAGTCATCCTTCCTCTACCTCGTCCACGATGACCACGTCCTCTAGAGCTCATTTCTAGCGTCGTGATCTGATTAAGAAGTTTTATGAATTAGTACTTTTGTTTCACTTGTTTACCCGCGAAGGAGTTTTATGAAAAAGAATTTAGGAGTGGTTCTTTTGTATTCATACATGCACACAGTCTTTTCATTCATTCATCCATCCACCAAACAGTTATGAACTTTCATTCAATCAGATAAATGTTGTAGTTTTTAATTGTTGTTGTTTTCCACTACCCAGGGGTATTTTCGTAATTTTGTCCTATAGGGGTATTTTCGTAATTTTTCAAAAGAAAAAGTTCCTTGGTGATTTTGTCACAAATTATTTTGATATTTTTAAATTCCTGAGGTATTTTGGAAAAATTTTGAAATTCGAGGGTATTTTGCTAATTTTGGACTTTAGGGGTATTTCGGTAATTTTTCACAAATTAGGGTAAATTTGTAAAATTTAATAAATCAGGGATATTTCAAAAGTTGTAAAACTTTGAGGGTTCTTTTTGAGAATTGCATTTTCCAAAACAGTGATGTTGCAAAAATTTTGGAAATCAGGGTCATTTTGGTAATTTTGTAAGTTAGGGATAATTTTGTAATTTTCCAAAATCAAGGTATTTTTTTGATATTTTGCGAATTAGAGTTGTTGAATGTTTATAAAATAATGAAATTTTGATAGAACTGTTGAGTAGTTGGTCATTTTATAATCCAAGGGCATTTTCGTAATTTTACCACTAAGGGCATTTTTGTAATTTAAGTAAAGCGTAAATTTTTTTTCTAAAATTTTGTAAAGATGGTTTTCACGAATTTAAAAGAAAATTTTAAGAGTTTTAAAACTAGGGTTTTGTTGTTTTTATAAATCACAGCTAGTTCCCTTTCGAGTTTTAGTCACTGTGTTTAGCCTATGACCGAGCCTTCTTGGTCAGGGTGAACCAAAGCTACGCACCCGGCAGAATTCGAGTGGAGAGGAGGTGAGTCACGCAGACTGCTTAAATACCAAGCTCCCACCGAAACCATTCCTAGACATGCACACAGAGGTTGCCACACCAACCGAGACCTCCGGGTTAGGGTGAACCAAAGCTACGCACTGTAGGATTCTCTGCAAGAGGAGGTGAGTCACTAGGATTGCTTAAATACTGTGCTCTTTGGATCCAATCCTAGACATGCGCATAGGGGTTACCACACCCTAACTCAATCACTTAGCCATAGGTTGGTTGAGTGCATTAAGTCTTATGTATTTGTGTTTGAGTAGGCTAGTCCTAGGGTTCAAGTTCCTATCATGCTAATCTACGTTCCATGCCTTTTCTACCCTTCTAATATTCATAACATAATTCACATAATCACCCAAATAGTTAGGGGTACTTACCTAGTGGACTACGGGTCGGAGACTTAGGTGCCATGCCGTAAAACACCTTATTTCATAAAATATTTTCAAAAACTCATTTGGGCTCGCTCTGAAAACATTTTGGGCCTTAGCCCATGTAGAGAGTTTTAAACTGGGCTCGATACCAAATTGAAATACCCACACCCTACCCACGAGCCCGGACCGGATCTGTATGTTCCTCAAGTAAACCGTTTCAAATTTTTTGTTACTTTGTGAAAAACTTGCGATTTTAAAGAAAATTATTTGGGTTGGGCTTGTGTTGAAAACCAATTTGAATTTTTATATTAGAAAACCCTTTTAATTTTAAGTGATAAAACATATAGAGTATATTTTAAAATAAAATACTTAGTCTTTAACTCAATCAAAATTTTTAAAACACAATTAAACAACATGCGTAAATAAAATCGTTCATCATGGCCTTGTGGCCTTATTACATCAATCATAATTTCCAAATAATTCAAAATACCAAAATAAATTAAGAGTCCATGAAAATATAAACTTCATGTTGTGCATGGCTACCACAAGTTCTACCATCCCGGTCCATCACTGTTCATCACCTGAAAAAAATATTCCCACAATGGGGTGAGTCAAACAGACTCAATGTGTACACGACACTAAATCATAATAGAATCAGGCATACAATAGTTACACATTCAAAACATAAAATACAAGTTATGATGCATTCCCAAACCCAGACCTAATTATCCATCCGCTATACACCCCGTGCACCGCCACACACACCGTGGGACTACTAAGTTGACCCTCCTTCCACTACACACCAAATCGTGATCTTAGATCACCGCATTCATGGTCTTAGGTCACCACTTTCATTCATCGTGGTCTTAGGTCACTACTTTTTAGATATCACGTCTTAGGTCACCGTGTTCGTGGTCTTAGGTCACCACATTTACTTCCCCTTTCAAAATAAACCATATGCCCATAATAATAATATGCATAATATGTCACAGTTCACATTCTTATCATATTCTCATGTTACAAATAACATTTTTCATATTCCTAGTAGAAGTAGGAAACGTACCTGAGTACTTAGTACCATATCATGGTACTTTAGCCACTTTCATATTCTTAATATCACATATCTCAATTAAACAGGCCATGAAACATATTATAAAGTAGTGTGGGGTACACACCTGATTCGTTTAACGAAGTCCTCGAAATCCTGAAGAAAACCGATTTACAGATTTAGATCTCAAATCCTACATAAATTCATCACTTTCTATTTAAAAAGACCATTCGGCCACTAATCCAAATCCTAATAGGATTAGTATTACTTACCTTGTTGCCGAATTAAATTTAAGAATCAAATTTCGGAACTTTATATTCCTCCATTGTGAAAATCAGCTAAACACTATATTACTCCACGGGTTAGTTTTTGGCTTCTGATAATAAATCCAAACATTTAAAATAGGCCTTTGGTCGAATGTCTTAAACACATACCTTGTGATCCCAAAAAGTGCCCTTGGCTACGGAGATGTTGAAACCTACATGATATCTGTTAGATCCACTTCTAACACTTAAAACAAAGCCTTTGGATCTTATAGTTTCTTACCTTAAATCCTTGAATCCCGAAATTCTCTTCCGGATTAGCCGGAATTCCTTAGATCTGAAATCCTTAAATCCCTCCTTTAATATTCGGCCAAGAGACAACCAAAAGGGTGGCCTCTAAATCTTGATTAAAGAGATTGAACAACAAGAATCTATTGTTCTTACCTTAACACCACAATGACGGCACCCTTGGTTGAAGCCACAAAGATTCGGCTATGGAGACTTAAGCAGGATCAAAGATGTTTTGGTTTGACAAGAGAGAGAAAAGAACAAGAAAAGATGGATTTTTCTTAAGAAAAATTTCGATAGAGAAAGAGTGGGCTAGGGAATTTTCGGCAATCACTTAGAAAAGATGGAAGAATGGCCTCACTTCTCCTCCCTTAGCCGAATTTACCAGGCTAGAGTGTAACAGATCGAATTTGACCCTAATCGGAACGGTGGTTTCGGGACCACGAATTCGAGTCAGAAATCTTGTGATATTTATTTTATTATATGTGATGTGTGTTGAATTGTGTGAATTTGATTGTTTGGTGTGTTTGAATTAAGAGAAAGGATCTAATAGGTAAAGTTAAAGGTAACATTCAATAAATTGAAAGGTTTAATTTAAGTGTAGTATAAAAAGAAGGGGGTTTGCATGTCAAATAACCCAAAAATGTTGGTAGTGGACGGCAATGATGAGTGAATATATATATTAAGTGATTATATGTTAATGAAATTTTAAATGATTATTTTAAGTAATGAAAATGAATAAAGTATAATAAAAAAATAAGAAATACAATTTTTTTTTTTTTACTTCTCTCTTTCATCTTCCTCACCATTTTCACGAAACAAAAGAGAAGAAGGGGAGACAATTTTAGCTTCCATGGCCGGCCTTTGCATGTGCCCTTAAGGTGAGATATTTAGCTTAATTTTGATAAATTCTTGCTTGGTTGTGTTAGTTATCATGAATGCTATCAAATATATGTAAAAAAAAAATTTAGTTTAAAGCTCCTCCTAGGTTCGGCCATGGATGAGCATTATGGTTTTGTTATGTTTGATGAAAGAACATTGAATATATTTAGGACATCAACATGTTGAATAGGAAATTTTAGATAATAGGTATGTGTTAAGGTTTGAATTTTTTGAAATAAATAGTTGAGAGCATAATTGCATAAAAAAAAAATAGTTATATGAACTTGTGAATGAGGAAAGAGATTCTGCTCTTAAGGGATTAGACCAATTTCATGAAACTTTTGTGTTTTGTTTGGGGACTAAATTACAAGGAAATCGAAACTAAGGGGTAAATTTGTAATTATATAAATTATGTATATATGGGTGAGATTAATTCATTTTAACTAATGAAAGGTTAAATTGTACAAAAATTGAGTTGTATAGATTAGCATAAGGGTAAATAGCATTCGGCCATGTAGTATTAAAATTGAATTAAGTACATTTTGTGTATTGTATGCTTGGGACTTAATTGAAAAGCCATGAAATATTAGGGGTAAAATAGTAATTTGCCTATTTATGTGCTTAGCGACTAAATTGATATGAATTGTGCTTGAATGAGCTAAATTTGAATATGTTTTAGATCAAGAGCAAAGAAAACCGATTTAGATCGGGGAAAGACGAAGGTTCTCGAATAGCTAGGTTTGCGGGCCTATCGACAACCGAGGTAAGTCCTTAAGCAAATTTATGTCGAGAAATTATTTGTGAAAGTAGTATATGATAAAATTGGTATTGAAGGCAAGAAAATGTATGTAGGCGAATGTGGGATATGGAATTGTAGTAAATTTTGGTTGTTGAATGTGATGTGAATAATTATGTTCGGTTTAACATGAAATTGTAAAATAAAGTATACTGAGATGGATATGATTTTAGCATTAAGTAATGTGTATGAGAACGTTGATTGGGTTGATAATCGGACTTTGAGCCTAGCGGTGCCTCGTGCAGTGTTATTTATCGGGCTTTGATGCCTAGTAGGCCTTGTGCTTGTTACATATCGAGCTTTAATGCCTAGCGTGCTTCGTGCTTTGATTTATTTCGCTTTAATGCTCAGCTGCTTCGTGCGATGATTTATTTCGGCTTTAATGCGAAAGGTGCGTGTCGATTTATTTGGGCTTTAATGCCTAGCGTGCTTCGTCTTGTGTTTAAATCTCGGACCTTTGGTCTAGCGGTTTTTATACCGTTGATTTTTAATATGAGCATATGTTTATGAATGAAATGGCCTAGTTGTGATGGTATTTGAATATGCCAAGGTTTATGACTATAGTATGAGTGTTTGACCGAAAGTTATGTATTGAATCAAGTTTATGATATACGTGATGCTTCATAAATAAGCTAGTTGATATAAATGTGTTCATATATTCGGTACTTAAGATATGTGAGTAGAAAAGTCATTGAGTTGATATGTTTACTTGCTTACTTGAGATTTTTACTTATATTGATTGAGAAATTATATCTATATAGGTTCGACCATGAGCTATACATATTGATAATTGTACATATTCAATTATGTGTTCTTATCTTAAATGTACACTAAGATATTATTCATTTGTAAGTCTAAATATATATATATATTTTATTAGCAATATGGGTACTATTGATAAATCTCACATTATAAATGTACGTTGAATAAGGTTTCACTAGATATAAATATTGATAATCGGCTGTGATAGTACCTATGTGTTATGTTAGTTCATAAATGTTAAACGTTATTCTACTCAATTTAAATTGAATACCTAGTTGAGTAGTAAAATTGCTTAAGGCTTACTAAGCTAAGTTAGCTTACTTTGTATGTTTTTCACTGCTTTTTATAGATTGTGATCAAGCTCTCGGCTCGAGGGTTCATCGTTGAAGTCATCCACACTATCAACTTATTTTGGTACTATTAGAATTTAAATTCTAAAAACAAGGCATGTATAGGCTAGCTTGTTATTTTGAAGGATAATGTGTTAATGTTTATAGCCATGCGAAAATGGCTTGTCTTATTGGTAAATAATCTAAAGTTATGCAAGACTTGATGAAAGTATGAAAGCAAGTTTTATTTGAATGATGAAGATGGGTGAGCATAAAATCATGCTATGCATAATGGTTGTATACATATGTTTGATATGAAATTGCATAGATGAAATTTTTCTAGTTCTTTGGAAAGTGAATATATATATGAGATGGTATATTAGGTTATGAATAACATTGAGTATGTATATTTTCCTTAAATTTTAATTGATGTGAATCAAAAATGAAATGATCAAATTATGGTGCTATGGTTTGGTTGTATTCGGTCTTGTTGCATGATTTTTAAACAGGTAGATTCGGCATAGTAAGCAAGCATATTTTAAGTACATTGTTATGATAATGTTTTAGTTAGTTATATATATATATATTTCCTAGAAGTGTGACATATGTTTGTGTATATTCTGGATGTGATAGAAGTTTGTTAAAGACTAGGTAATTTATGAAATTTGATAGAACCATTATCCATAAGTTTAAGTAGATATTATATGCACGTTTAATGAACTTAATGGGTGTTATAATTATTCGAATTTTCTATAAACATATTTATATAATCTGTCAAACAAATTTAAAGGTTAGTAATCATTGGTGTGAATAACTAATTATGTTTGTATGTGGTTGAATATACATGTGATAAATTGGTTGGTGTAAGTTAATCTTTGATAATCTCTTTATATTCGGCCACCCTTTATAAAATGACCAAATAAATAGTGCTCTGTAGTTTGAATGAGATTACTTATTTTATTATGCATAATGCAATTGATATTATATTTGGGATGATTTGTTTATCGTAATATCATTTCTTAGGCATTAAGATTCAAGTGATTAAATGAACTTAGTGGTTAGTTGAGTAGCATCTTGTAACCCTAATCCGGCAATGGATAGGGGTTAAGGGTGTTACATTTTATTGGTATCAGAGCTTACGGTTTAGTCGATTCTAGGACTACCACAGCTCGTGTGAGTCTAGCTATACATGTCTTTTTCATATATTGATAGTGTTGTGACTTCTGACATTCTGAACTGTGTTTTATATAGTAAATGGACACTGATCCTGAGAGAGCCGTAGCGGATGATGTAGAGAGTGTAGCGCCTGACCGTGCACATGGATCAGTGCCAGTAGACTCTCGACCAGTTTCGGGTAGCCATAAGGGGGAGGCTAAACAAGCCTTCTACTAGATGATGAACGAGTGGTTTACCCAGTTTATTCAGACTAACCTAGCTGTACCCTAACCTCCACCCCCGAATAATCCAACTCTGATTCCTTTAGCACCCACGATGATAGATCCGATGAGATCTAGTAGGCCTCCAATTGATAAAATCAAGAAGTTTGAAATTTGAAGAATTGAGGCCAATGATGATGATGATGCGAACGAGTCGAAATGTGGCTTGATAATACTATTCGGTACTTGATGAGCTATCTTGTACTCGGAGGAATGCTTGAAGTGTGCTATATCTTTACTTCAGGACACTACATATCACTGGAGGAATACACTAGTATCGATGGTCCCAAAGAAAAAGTGACGTGGGATTTCTTCCAGAATGAATTTCGCAAGAAATATATCAACCAGAGGTTCATCAACCAAAAACGAAAAGAATTTCTTGAACTGAAACAGGGGCGAATGACCGTGACAGAATATGAACGGAAATTTGTCAGGCTCAGCAGATATGCTAGAGAGTGTGTTTCTACTGAAGCTGTTATGTGCAAAAGGTTTGAAGACAGTCTGAATGAAGATATAAAGTTACTTGTTGGCATTCTTGAAATTCAAGAGTTTGTGACATTAGTTGAGCGAGCTTGCAAAGCTGAAGAGCTCGGGAAAGAGAAAAGAAAGGCTGAGACAGAAGTTGGAGGCACTCGAAAGAGATCGTCGGGTAAGAATTTCCATTCCACATCTAAAAAGTTCCGAGATGATTTTAGCCGACATAAAGCTACTTCAGATGTACCTAGACGTGAACGACCTCCAGTGGGCTCCCGAGCTACCTCGATGGCCAGTGTTGGCAACGTTCCACAGAATCGAGTTGAATGCAAGCATTGTGGGAAATGGCATTCTGGGAGTTGTAGATTCCATGATCGATCTTGCTTTAAATGTGGATCGTCAGATCATTTTATTAGAGAATGCCTGATGTTAGTTGAGCAGAATACAGTTCAGAACATTAAGTTGAGCAACGCGTTAGTACGAGGCAGGCCACCCAGACATTCAGGCAATGTAGGTGGTAGTCAGAGAGGAACAAAGAACACTGTAGTTCGATCTGAGGCTAGAGCTCAAGTTAGAGCTTATGCTACACGAGCCAGAGAGGATGCTTCCTCCCCCGATGTCATTACCGGTACTTTCGCCCTTTATGATACTACTGTGATTGCATTGATTGATCCCGGTTCGACTCATTCATATGTGTGTGAAACTCTAGTAATCGGAAGACTCGCCATTGAGTCTCTCGAGTTTGTGATTCGTGTGTCCAACCCTTTGGGTAGATGCTTACTTGTTAATAAAGTGTGTAGAGGTTGCCTATTGATGATTTGGGATTCTTGTTTCCCAGCCGATTTAATGTTGTTGCCCTTCGATGAGTTCGACCTAATTTTGGGGATGGACTGGTTAACTTCACATGATGTAGTGTTGAATTCCAAAAGAAAGCTTATTGATTTGAGATGCCAGAACGGTGAGATCATCAAAATTGAATCCAGTGATTTAAGTGGGTTTCCTATAGTAATATCTTCGATGTTAGCCCAGAAGTATGTGAGAAAAGGGTGCGAGGTTTATTTGGCCTATGTACTGGATAATAAAGTGTCTGAAAAGCATATTGAATCTGTACCGGTTGTGTGTGAATACCCAGACGTGTTTCCTGAAGAACTACCGGGTTTACCACCAGTACGAGAGATTGAGTTCGGCATTGAATTAGTACCGGGAACGACTCCGATCTCCATAGCTACGTATCGGATGGCACCTATAGAGTTAAAAGAGTTGAAAGCGCAGTTGCAAGAGTTGACAGATAGGGGTTTTGCACGGCCAAGTTTTTCCCCTTGGGGTGCACATTCTTTTTGTGAAGAAGAAAGATGGAATGATGAAAATGTGTATTGATTATCGGCAACTGAATAAGGTAACTATAAAGAATAAGTACCCGTTACCTCGGATTGATGATTTGTTTGATCGGTTGAAAGGGCTTGATATTTTCAAGATATATTTGAGATCAAGTTATTATCGATTCTGAGTCGAGATACAGATGTGCCAAAGACGCATTAGGATGAGGTACTACATTTTGAGTTTCGGTTATGCCTTTTGGACTCACTAATGCACTGCAATTTTTATGGATTTAATGAATCGAGTCTTGACACGCTTTTGGATCGATTTGTAGTAGTGTTTATTGATGATATACTGATCTACACCAAAAATGAAACCGAGCATGCCGATCATTTGAGATTAGTGCTAAAAACTTTGAGAGATCAACAGTTGTATGCGAAGTTTAGCAAGTGTGAGTTATGGATGAAAGAAGTCAGCTTCTTGGGACATGTTGTTTCAGCATTAGGTATTCGAGTCGATCCAAACAAAATTTTGGCTATACTTGATTGGAAGCCACCGAAAAATGTTTTTGAGATTCGAAGTTTTCTGGGACTTGCTGGCTATTACAGACGGTTTGTGAAAGGTTTTTCTGTGATAGCTGCACTTTTGACAAAGCTACTACGAAAAGATGTCAAGTTTGAGTGGCGGAGAAGTGCCAAAAAGTTTGACGGCTTGAAAGCCCTTTTGACCAAAGCTCGGTGTTAGCTTAAATTTTGAATTGGGTAAATAATTTGTTGTGTATTCTAATGCTTCCTTAAATGGTTTGGACTGTATTGATGCGGGAAGGTAGGGTAGTAGCCTCACGATCAAGACAATTGAAGCCGCATGAAAGAAATTACCCGACGATGATTTAGAGCTTGCGACCATTGTGTTCGTGACCAAGATTTGGCGTCATTACTTATTTGGCGAGAAATGCCATGTTTACTCGGATCACAAAAGTCCAAGTATCTAATGACTCGTAAAGACTGAATTTGAGACAACGCAGGTGGCTAGAATCGTTGAAAGACTATGAATTGGTGATTGACTATCACCGGGAAAGCTAACGTTGTTGCGGATGCGTTAAGTCGAAATCATTATTTGCTCTTCGTGGCTATGTCTAGTGATGGTTCGATCATAGCCGAAGTTACGAGCAAGACCGATGTTTATTCAGCAAATTTGTGATGCATGAAAGTTGATGAAGATTTGATTGCTAGTCGAATTCGATGTGAAAAGGGTACGTAATCGATTTTCGATTGATGCAAATGATTGTTTGAATTTTAAAACCGAATGTGTGTTCCAAAGAACTCGATTTGATCTGAGATGATTTTGAGTGAGGCTCATAGTGGTTTACTATCGATACATCCGGGTAGCACGAAGATGTATAACGATTTGAAAGCATTCTATTGGTGGCCCGGCATGAAACGGATATATCTGAATTTGTTTCTAAGTGCTTAATCATCGACAAGTAAAAGTGAGCATCAAGCGCCATCTGGACTACTTGACCAATCATGATACACGAATGGAAATGGGATAGAATTACAATGGATTTTGTATCCGTCTTCCTATGTCACCGAGTAAGGAAGATGCCGTCAGGTTATAGTTGATAGGTCCACTAAATCACTCATTTTGTACGGTTCAGTATAGACTTCTCACTCGATAAACTTGCTTGAATTGTATGTATCGCAAATTGTGAGATTGCATGGTGTACCGAGTTCCACTATTTGAGATGAGACCCAGATTTACATCGCGGTTTTGGAAGAAGTTGCAAGATGCCTTAGGTACTAAACTACATTTTAGTACGACTTTTCATCCGCAGACATTTGTCACCTGGCGAACTATTCGTATACTTGAGGACATGTTGAGATGTTGCGTTCTCGAGTTTGAAGGTGCGTGGGAACGATACCTACCTTTGATTGAATTTGCTTATAATAACGCTTTTCAATCTAGTATCAAGATGGCGCCTTATGAAGCCTTGTATGCGAAAGTGTCGAACACCATTATCTTTGGATGAGCTCACGAGAATAAGATACACGGGTTGATTTGATTAAAGAGACCGAGCAAAGTGGCGATAATCAAAGATAATTTGAAAGTCGCATCGGATCGAGAAAAGTCCTATCTGATTTGAAACGTAAAGACATTGAATTTCGGTAGGAGATCGTGTATTCTTAAAAGTTTCCCGTGGAAGAAAGTACTTGATTTGGTCGGAAGGCAAGTTGAGTCCAAGATTTATCGGACCGTATGAAATCATTAAATGTATTGGGCCTGTTGCTTATAGATTGAGATTGCCTCCGAGTTAGAAAAGGTACATGACGTATTTCACGTTTCGATGCTTCGTAAGTACAAATCAGATCCGTCTCATGTGATCACACCGGCAGAGATTGAAATCCAATCTGATTTGACATATGATGAAGAACCGATCCGTATCTTAGCTCGAGAAATAAAAGAGTTGAGAAATAAAAGAATTCCATTAGTGAAGGTTCTGTGGAATAGTCACGGAGTTGAAGAGGCTACGTGGGAGCCTGAGGATTCAATGAAGCAACAATATCCGACCTTGTTTAACGGTAAGATTTTCGGGGATGAAAATCCTTAAGGGGGAGAGTTGTAACAGACTGAATTTGACCCTAATCGGAACGATGGTTTCGGGACCACGAATTCGAGTCAGAAATCTTGTGATATTTATTTTATTTTATGTGATGTGTGTTGAATTGTGTGAATTTGATTGTTTGGTGTGTTTGAATTAAGAGAAAAGATCTAATAGGTAAAGTATAACGGTAACATTCAATAAATTGAAAGGTTTAATTTAAGTGTAGTATAAAAAGAAGGGGGTTTGCATGTCAAATAACCCAAAAGTGTGGGTAGTGGACGGCAATGATGAGTGAATATATATATTAAGTGATTATATGTTAATGGAATTTTAAATGATTATTTTAAGTAATGAAAATGAATAAAGTATAATAAAAAATAAGAAATACATTTTTTTACTTCTCTCTTTCATCTTCCTCACCATTTTCACGAAACAAAAGAGAAGAAGGGGAGACAATTTTAGCTTCCATGGCCGGCCTTTGCATGTGCCCTTAAGGTGAGATATTTAGCTTAATTTTGATAAATTCTTGCTTGGTTGTGTTAGTTATCATGAATGCTATCAAATATATGTAAAAAATTTTGAGTTTAAAGCTCCTCCTAGGTTCTACCATGGATGAGCATTATGGTTTTGTTATGTTTGATGAAAGAACATTGAATATATTTAGGACATCAACATGTTGAATAGGAAATTTTAGATAATAGGTATGTGTTAAGGTTTGAATTTTTTTGAAATCAATAGTTGAGAGCATAATTGCATAAAAAAAAATAGTTATATGAACTTGTGAATGAGGGAAAGAGATTCGGCTCTTAAGGGGATTAGACCGAATTTCATGAAACTCTTGTGTTTTGTTTGGGGACTAAATTACAAGGAAATCGAAACTAAGGGGGTAAATTTATAATTATATAAATTATGTATATATGGGTGAGATTAATTCATTTTAACTAATGAAAGGTTAAATTGTACAAAAATTGAGTTGTATAGATTAGCATAAGGGTAAATAGCATTGACCATGGAGTATTAAAATTGAATTAAGTACATTTTGTGTATTGTATGCTTGGGACTTAATTGAAAAGCCGTGAAATATTAGGGGTAAAATAGTAATTTGCCCATTTATGTGCTTAGGGACTAAATTGATATGAATTGTGCTTGAATGAGCTAAATTTGAATATTTTTAGATCAAGAGCAAAGAAAATGGATTTAGATCGGGGAAAGCGAAGGTTCTCGAATAGCCGATTTGTACGGTCTATCGACAACCGAGGTAAGTCCTTAAGCAAATTTATGTCGAGAAATTATTTGTGAAAGTAGTATATGATAAAGATTGGTATTGAAGGCAAGAAAATGTATGTAGGCGAATGTGGGTATGGAATTGTAGTAAATTTTGGTTGTTGAATGTGATGTGAATAATTATGTTCGGTTTAACACGAAATTGTAAAATAAAGTATACGAGATGGATATGATTTTAGCAATAAGTAATGTGTATGAGAACGTTGATTGGGTTGATAATCGGGCTTTGAGCCTAGCAGGCCTCGTGCCGGTGTTATTTATCGGGCTTTGATGCCTAGCAGGCATTGTGCCGGTGTTACATATCAGGCTTTAATGCCTAGCAGGCTTCGTGCCGGTGATTTATTTCGGGCTTTAATGCCTAGCAGGCTTCGTGCGATGATTTATTTTGGGCTTTAATGCCTAGCAGGCTTCGTGCCGGTGATTTATTTTGGGCTTTAATGCCTAGCAGGCTTCGTGCCGGTGTTTAAATCTCGGACCTTTGGTCTAGCAGGTTTTATACCAGTGATTTTTAATATGAGCGTATGTTTATGAATGAAATGGCCTAGTTGTGATGGTATTTGAATAAGCCAAGGTTTATGACTATAGTATGAGTGTTTAACTAAAAGTTATGTATTGAATCAAGTTTATGATATACGTGATGCTTCATAAATAAGCAAGTTGATATAAATGTGTTCATATATTCGGTACTTAAGATATGTGATTAGAAAAGTCATTGAGTTGATATGTTTACTTGCTTACTTGAGATTTTTACTTATATTGATATGAGAAATTGTAACATCCTAGATTAGGGGTTATGCGTTCGTGCGTAATTCATGAGATAGTGGGATCAGTGGGTGTGTTGGATGTGTTTTGAAGAGTTTCAAGAACTCTAAAATGTAAGGAAATGTAAGGAAATGTAAGGAAATATAAGGAAAATGTAAGGAAATGAAAGGAAATGAAAGGAAATGAAAGGAAATGTAAGGAAATGTATGGAAATGTATGGAAATGTATGGAAATGTATGGAAATGTAAGGAAATGCTTTAGAAATGTTAAGTTTTGGAAACTAAACTAAAATAGGAAAGTGACCATTTTGGAAACCGAAGTAAATTAGGAAAGTGAACATTTTGGAAACCAAGCCAAAAGAGGAAACTAAACATTTTGGAAACCACCAAAATAGGAAACTAAACATTTTGGAAACTTGGAAAATCTGAGCCACGAAAATTTTAGGAAACTTAAAATGACCGGAATGTTGAATTTAAGAGCCCAAAGGGAACTTAGGGCCAAGTGACCCTAAAGATATAAAGTACATGAAATTTGACCCAATAACGGGCTTGGAAATGTGGCTCAAGATGCCACATAAGGCCTTAGAAATGGCCCACATGCAAAAGGTTTTGGGCACGAGTTCGAAGTCATCTAGGAAGCAAATAAAAAGTTTTATTTTGCTTCCATAAGAAGAAAGTTAGACGACACCTAGCTAAAGCTTTAAGTGATTTTTTTAATTTAATTACTTAGAGAGGAAGCAATGAGCGGCAATAGGGACTCTTAGGAGAAGAGTTTTATTCCTTTAAATTTCGACTAAATAGGTGGATAAATGAAGAATTATTCTTTAATTAGGAGAATGAGGGAAGAGTGGTGGCCAAGCAAAGGATTCTTGGCCTAGTAAATTCGGCTATAAAAGGAGGGACTAGGGCCATTCATTATTCATTCTCCTCTCTTTTCCTCTGCCAATATTCTTCTTGAGCCTCCATTCTTTTCTTCTTTTCTTTTAGCCTCCTAGCCGATTTCTTCTAAGCCTATTATTCCTCTCTTCTTTCATCTTTGAAACCTAATACATAAGGGAATCATAGCCATTGTTCATCAAGTCTCTAAGCGAATCTCGAAGGTTGAAGTGAAGGTTCAATCGATTCCTTCAAATAAGGGTAAGATCCAAGTTTGGTTTCCATTCTTTTTATTTTAGACTTATCGAAATTTAGGGACTAATTTGATTATTAATCTTGGCGAATCATGGAAGGAGAAGTTCTTTTCCAAGGTACACCATAGGCCACGTGTTCCCTAGTTATTCGGTGAATTTGGGATTTAAAATCCACAAGGTAAGCACCTAAAAGTATTCGCCAAGGCTTGTATGATTATCTAGATCGGTTCTTTAATTATTAAAAAGCGAAAACTAACCCATATTGAGATTCAAGGTTGGCGAATATCAAGTGAAGGAAAACCAAGTTTTGGATTTGAATAAACACCAAATCGGCATCAAAGGTAAGTCTTTTACAAATCCTACTAGGATTTGGATATCATAACCAAATAGAATTTATGCTAAGTAATAAATGATGAATCAAATGTAGGGACTAAGGATCTAAACTTTAGATCTAGCTTTTCGAATCTCAAGGAATCGTTAAACAAATCGGTGTGTACCCTACACTAAATCTTGATAGATTTGACTTTAATTCATTATATGTGTTAATATGAAAGTGTAAGAATATGGCTAAGGTACTGTGTATTCCACCTAATCTTAATAGATTTATGGTTTAAATATGTTATATATGTTAAAGTGAAAGTGAAAGAAAGTGACCAAAGTACCATATTATGGTACAAAGTGCTAAGGTACGTTTTCCTACTTCTACTAGGATTTCAAAAGATGTTATATTTAACATGTGAGCAGTGATGTGAAAGTGTAATAAAATATGTTATGCATGATATTTATTATTTGGGGCATTGGTCAATTGAAGAAGGGAAGTGAATGTGATGACTTGGTCTCACTAAGTGAAGGTGTTGACTTGGTCTCACCAACGTTATATTTGAAAGTGATGACTTCGGTCTCACTAAGTGAATGTGATGACTTCGGTCTCACTAAGTGAAAGTGGTGACTTCGGTCACATTAAGTGGTAACTTCGGTTACATTACAGTGGTGGCTATGCCACAATATTATCAGTGGGCGATGAGCATGTCATTGCAATGACGCCTTCGATGGAGTGTAGCGGATGGAGGGTTGACTTAGTAGTCCCCACGTGTACAAAGGTTGGTGCGGGTGGAGTCAATGGATGGCATATAGGTTTGGGTTGGGTTTGCATCATTACCTTGAAATTTTTATATGCATATGCTTTTTATGGTGTGCCTATTTCTATTATGTTTAGTGTTGGTTACACCCGAGTCTATCGACTCACCCGTTGTGGGAATATGTTTCTGTGATGGCGGTAATGGACCGGACTGCAGAACTTGTGGTGGCCATGATCGACTTGAAAGTTCAGTTTAATTTGAACCTTTATTTTATTTTAAGTCTTGTACAATTTATTATTTTGGGTTTCGTTTTTATGTAATAAGGCCACCGTGATTTAATTTTTATTATCGCTATAATTACTATGTTATGAATTTAGGGCTTTATAAAGAGTAAGCCCACTTAATATGAAATAAGTTTAAATATTTTGTCACTTGAAACAAATGGGTTTTGTAATAAAAGTAAATTTGTTTTCAACTCAAGCCCAACCCACAACAAACTATCTTCCAAAACACACGCTTTCAAAGTATTGAATGAATTTTGAACCAGGTTACTTGAGGAACATACGGATCCGGTCCATTCTCATGGGCCAGGGTGTGAAATGTTCGATTTATATCGAGCCAGTTCAAACTCTCGGCTTTGTGGCCTAAGGCCCAAAACGTTTTAAAATAAGGCCAAACGAGTTTAATGAAAGTATTTTTACAAATAGGCGAGTATAAAGACATGGCCCTAAGTCTCAAACCCATGATCCACCGGTAAGTACCACAACTCTATGTGTGATTCTGTGATTTATATAAGGGTAGAAAAGGCATGGAATGTAGAATAGCATGATAGGAACTTGAACCCTAGGATTAGACTACTCAAACACAAACACATAAGATTTAAGGCACTAAACCAACCTATGACTAAGTCAATTAAGCTAGGGTGTGGCAACCATGGTACGCATGTCTAGGAGTGGATCCTGAAGAGCTTGGTATTTAAGCAGTCCTAGTGACTCACCTCCTCTTCTTGAATCCTACAGTGCGTAGCTTGGTTCACCCTAACCTAGAGGACTTAACAGGTGTGGCAACCACATGCGCATGTCTAGGAGCAGTTTGGTGGGAGCTTGGTATTTAAGCGATCCGTGACTCACCTCCTCTCCCTCGAATCCTGCACTGCACGTAGCTTTGGTTCACCTTGACCAAGAAGGCTCGATCATAGGCTAAACTCAATAACTAAAACCGAAAGAATTAGCCATTTTTTAACACTTAATATTAAAATTCTTAAATCACTTTCTTTCTCTTATCTTTAATTCACGAAAACTATTTCATTACACAATTATTTTCAAAAATTTTGATCCATACAAAATTACAAAATGTCCTTGGTGGTAAAATTACCAAAGTGCCCTTGGTTTATAAAATGATTCAACTACTCAACAGGTTTTACCAAAATTTTATTATTTTATAAACACTCCAAAAGCCCTAACTTGCAAAATATCAATATACCTTGATTTATGGAAAATTACAAAATTGCCCTAACTCACTAAAATTACCAACATGACCACAATTTCAAAATTTTTGCAACATTCCCATTTTGAAGGAACAATTTTCGAAAGAACCCTCGAGTTTTACAACTTTTGAAATACCACGATTTATTAAATTTTACAAATTTACCTGATTTGTGAAAATTACCAAAATACCCCGAGGTTAAAAACTACCAAATAACTGATTTAAAATTTTTTCCAAATTACCATAGACTTCAAAATTTTCAAAATAATTTTGACAAAAACACCAAGGAACGTTTTTCTTCTAAAAAATTACGAAAATGCCCTTGTAGGACAAAACTATGAAAATACCCCGGGTAGAGGAAAACAACAACAACAAAAACTACAACGTGTCTCTGAATGAGCATAAGTTCATACTTGTTTGATGGATGAATGAATGGAAAAGACTGTGTGTTTGTATGAATACGAAAGAACCACTCTTAAATCCCTTTCCATAAAACTCCTTCGCTGATAAATAAGTGGAACAAAGACTAATCCATAAAATTTCTTAATCAGATCTCGACGCTAGAAAATGAGTTCTAGAGGACGCGGTCATCAAGGACGCGGTAGAGGAAGAATAACTATGTCGAAACACATTAGATCGGTCAAGGTTACGACAATGAGTTACCACCGCCACCACCACCCCATTTGTTAATGTCGAGCAAAGGCTCGGCAGGGGATGAGGTCATGTCATGAGCCATGTTGCAGTATTGGAAATGGTGGTGGCGGGTGGAAATTCGGGAGCTTGAAAATCAGCACCGCAGTGACTCAGAATAGCCAACGGGTCGAGGTGTTTCGTGGAGTGTCCGTGTGGCACCCAAGATCATAATATTGGTTGGAAGCAATCGAGCTTATTATGGATGAACTCGACCGACCCACGAGGAGAAGTTGAAAGGGATGGTAGCCTACATCTGCGATGAAGCATACCAATGGTGGCTAACTATTCGTGATGGTGCCACAGCGGAGGATCTGACGTGGAGTATGCTAAGGAGGCATATCGGAAGAAGTATGTCAAGACTTCGGTATATTGATGAGCGTGAAAAGCTTTTCTAGGACTAGTTCGAGGGAACAAATCGGTGGCGACATATGAGGCTGAATTTTTGAGGTTAAGCCGATATGCTCGAGGAGTAGTCATGACCGAACATGAGCGCTGTGTCCGTTTGAGGACGGATTAAGGGATGACCTAAGGTTATTGATAGCTCCACATCGAGGCGGGAGTTCTCCACGTTGGTTGAAAAGGCTAAGGTAGTCAAGGAATCAAGGACTCGACCAGCGAGAACTCGGCGGGAATAGACCAAGAGAGGTTATGGATAATCGGAAATGGCGAAAAAGGCCCGGCGAGGGGTCAAAGGGTCGACAAGTTGATACGGAGGGTAGTATCGTCCTTGTGAGTATTGTGGAAAGAAGCACTCAGGTGAGTGTTGGAAAAAGATAGGAGCATGTCTTAAGTGTGGATCTAAGGACCATATGCTCAAGGACTGTCCAAAGATATCAAATGACGAACTGACAAACAACTTCAGAATGTTAATCGGGCCGATAGGGAGGACAATGACCTCAACGAGGTCGAGGTTCGAATAACAAAGGTAATGGTTCCGGTCAAGGTCGTGGAGCACCAAGCAGAGGTGTTGAAGGTTCAAAAGCAAGACAGCCAAGGTTAGTTTATGCAGTCGACCGTCGCGAGGATAGTGACGCGCCAGACGAGACAACAAGTAAGTTTCTTATTTATAGATTATACTTCATTTCTTTACTCGCTATAAGATTAGTTCGATCTTATGTTGCTAATGAAGTGTATGGAACCTCGATTGTGAACTTAGAGAAGTGCCTAGAAAATATGATAGTTCTTTAAGATCAGAGTGCGTAGAAATAGCGTAGTGTGGTGAGTTAGACTGTACGGATGAACGATAGTAAGTAATTTCGAGGACGAAATTATTTTTAAGGGGGGTAGAACTGTAACATCCTAGATTAGGGGTTATGCGTTCATGCGTAATTCATGAGATAGTGGGATCAGTGGGTGTGTTGGATGTGTTCTGAAGAGTTTCAAGAACTCTAAAATGTAAGGAAATGTAAGGAAATGTAAGGAAATATAAGGAAAATGTAAGGAAATGAAAGGAAATGAAAGGAAATGTAAGGAAATGTATGGAAATGTATGGAAATGTATGGAAATGTAAGGAAATGCTTTAGAAATGTTAAGTTTTGGAAACTAAACTAAAATAGGAAAGTGACCATTTTGGAAACCAAGTAAATTAGAAAAGTGAACATTTTGGAAACCAAGCCAAAGAGGAAACTAAACATTTTGGAAACCAAACCAAAATAGGAAACTAAACATTTTGGAAACTTGGAAAATCTGAGCAGTGAAAATTTTAGGAAACTTAAAAATGACCCCTAATGTCGAATTTAAGAGCCCAAAGGGAACTTAGGGCCAAGTGACCCTAAAGATATAAAGTACATGAAATTTGACCCAATAACGAGTGGGAAATGTGGCTGAAGATGCCACATAAGGCCTTAGGAAATGGCCCACATGCAAAAGGTTTTGGGCACGAGTTCGAGTCATCTAGGAAGCAAATAAAAGAAGTTTTATTTTGCTTCCATAAGAAAAAGTTGACGGCACCTAGCTAAAGCTTTAAGTGATTTTTTTTAATTTAATTACTTAGAGAGGAAGCAATGAACAGCAATAGGGACTCTTAGGAGAAGAGTTTTATTCCTTTAAATTTATTTAAATAGGTGGATAAATGAAGAATTATTCTTTAATTAGGAGAATGAGGAAGAGTGGTGGCCAAGCAAAGGATTCTTGGCCTAGTAAATTCGGCTATAAAAGGAGGGACTAGGGCCATTCATTATTCATTCTCCTCTCTTTTCCTCTGCGAATATTCTTCTTGGGCCTCCATTCTTTTCTTCTTTTCTTTTAGCCTCCTAGCGATTTCTTCTAAGCCTATTATTCCTCTCTTCTTTCATCTTTGAAACCGAATACATAAGGGAATCATAGCGATTGTTCATCAAGTCTCTAAGCCAATCTACGAAGGTTGAAGTGAAGGTTCAATCGATTCCTTCAAATAAGGGTAAGATCCAAGTTTGGTTTCCATTCTTTTTATTTTAGACTTATCAAAATTTAGGGACTAATTTCGATTATTAATCTTGGCGAATCATGGAAGGAGAAGTTCTTTTCCGAAGGTACACCATAGGCCACGTGTTCCTAGTTATTCGGTGAATTTTGGGATTTAAAATCCACAAGGTAAGCACCTAAAAGTATTTGGCCAAGGCTTGTATGATTATCTAGATCAGTTCTTTAATTATTAAAAGCCAAAAACTAACCCATATTGAGATTCAAGGTTGGCGAATATCAAGTGAAGGAAAACCAAGTTTTGGATTTGAATAAACACCAAATCGGCATCAAAGGTAAGTCTTTTACAAATCCTACTAGGATTTGGATATCATAGCCAAATAAATTTATGCTAAGTAATAAATGATGAATCAAATGTAGGGACTAAGGATCTAAACTTTAGATCTAGCTTTTGAATCTCAAGGAATCGTTAAACAAATCGGTGTGTACCCTACACTAAATCTTGATAGATTTACGGCTTTAATTCATTATATGTGTTAATATGAAAGTGTAAGAATATGGCTAAGGTACCATGTGTATTCCACCTAATCTTAATAGATTTATGGTTTAAATATGTTATATATGTTAAAGTGAAAGTGAAAGAAAGTGACCAAAGTACCATATTATGGTACAAAGTGCTAAGGTACGTTTTCCTACTTCTACTAGGATTTCAAAAGATGTTATATTTAACATGTGAACAAAGTGATGTGAAAGTGTAATAAAATATGTTATGCATGATATTTATTATTTGGGGCATTGGTCAATTGAAGAAGGGAAGTGAATGTGATGACTTCGGTCTCACTAAGTGAAGGTGTTGACTTGGTCTCACCAGCGTTATATTTGAAAGTGATGACTTGGTCTCACTAAGTGAATGTGATGACTTGGTTTCACTAAGTGAAAGTGGTGACTTCGGTCACATTAAGTGGTAACCGGTTACATTACGTGGTGGCTATGCCACAATATTATCGATGGGCGATGAGCATGTCATTGCAACGCCTTCGATAGAGTGTAGCGGATGGAGGGTTGACTTAGTAGTCCCCACGGTGTATGCAGTTGGTGCGAATGGAGTGTAGCGGATGGCATATAGGTTTGGGTTCGGGTTTGCATCATTACCTTGAAATTTTTATATGCATATGCTTTTTATGGTGTGCCTATTTCTATTATGTTTAGTGTTGGTTACACACCGAGTCTATCGACTCACCCGTTGTGGGAATATGTTTGGGTGATGGCGGTAATGGACCGAGACAGCGAGAACTTGTGGTGGCCATGATCGACTTGGAAGTTCATTTAATTTGAACCTTTATTTTATTTTAAGTACTGTACAATTTATTATTTTGGGTTTCGTTTTATGTAATAAGGCCATCGTGAAGAATTTTTATTATCGCTATAGTTACTATGTTATGAATTTAGGGCTTTATAAAGAGTAAGCCCACTTAATATGAAATAAGTTTAAATATTTTGTCACTTGAAACAAATGGGTTTTTGTAATAAAAGTAAATTTGTTTTCAACTCAAGCCCAACCCACAACAAAGTATCTTCCAAAACACACAGTTTTCAAAGTATTCGAATGAATTTTGAACCGGGTTACTTCAAGGAACATACCAGATCCGGTCCATTCTCGTGGGCTGGGTGTGGGGTGTTTCAGAAATTATATCTATATAGGTTCGGCCATGAGCTATACATATTGATAATTGTACATATTCAATTATGTGTTCTCATCTTAAATGTACACAGAAGATATTATTCAGTTGTAAGTCGAAATATATATATTTTATTAGCAATATGGGTACTATTGATAAATCTCACATTATAAATGTACGTTGAATAAGGTTTCACTAGATATAAATATTGATAATCGGCTGTGATAGTACCTATGTGTTATGTTAGTTCATAAATGTTAAACGTTATTCTATTCAATTTAAATAGAATACCTAGTTGAGTAGTAAAGTTGCTTAAGGCTTACTAAGCTAAGTTAGCTTACTTTGTATGTTTTTCTCTGTTTTATAGATTGTGATCAAGCTCTTGGCTCGAGGGTTCATCGTTGAAGTCATCCACACTATCAACCTATTTTGGTACTATTAGAATTTAAATTCTAAAAACAAGGCATGTATAGGCTAGCTTGTTATTTTGAAGGATAATGTGTTAATGTTTATAGCCATGCAAAATGGCTTGTCTTATTGGTAAATAATCTAAAGTTATGCAAGACTTGATGAAAGTATGAAAGCAAGTTTTATTTGAATGATGAAGATGGGTGAGCATAAAATCATGCTATGCATAATGGTTGTATACATATGTTCGATATGAAATTGCATAGATGAAATTTTGCTAGTTCTTTGGAAAGTGAATATATATATATGAGATGGTATGTTAGGTTATGAATAACATTGAGTATGTATATTTTCCTTAAATTTTAATTGATGTGATTCAAAATGAAATGATCAAATTATGGTGCTATGGTTTGGTTGTATTCGGTCTTGTTGCATGATTTTTAAGCAGTAGATTCGGCATAGTAAGCAAGCATATTTTAAGTACATTGTTTATGATAATGTTTTAGTTAGTTATATATATATATATATATATTTCCTAGAAGTGTGACATATGTTTATGTATATTCGGATGTGATAGAAGTTTGTTAAAGAATAGGTAATTTATGAAATTTGATAGAACCATTATCCATAAGTTTAAGTAGATATTATATGCACGTTTAATGAACTTAGTGGGTGTTATAATTATTCGAATTTTCTATAAACATATTTATATAATCATCAAGCAAATTTAAAGGTTAGTAATCATTGGTGTGAATAACTAATTATGTTTGTATGTGATTGAATATACATGTGATAAATTGGTTGGTGTAAGTTAATCTTTGGTAATCTCTTTATATTCGGCCACCCTTTATAAAATGACCAAATGAATAGTGCTCTGTAGTTTGAATGAGATTACTTATTTTATTATGCATAATGCAATTGATATTATATTTGGGATGATTTGTTTATCGTAATATCATTTCTTAGGCATTAAGATTCAAGTGATTAAATGAACTTAGTGGTTAGTTGAGTAGCATCTTGTAACCCTAATCCGGCGACGAATAGGGGTTAGGGGTGTTACATAGAGTCCCCTACTTGGCCGCCACTCTTCCTTTGTGAGAATATTATCCTTTAATTATCACTTTATTAAAAACATTTAATCCAACATTTATCTCTCCAATTTAAAAATCCTTTATTTATCACCCTTTTTAATTGAATATTTATGAAAATAAAACACCTCCTTTCTAGAAGCATGTGCCGTCCACCTCAGTCTTCTGGGAGCAAAAATAAAACCTCCTTTATTTGCTTCCCAAGTGACTCAAACCCAGGCCCATTCCTCTTGCATATGGCACCATTTCCATAGGCCCTAAGTGACATCTTCAGGCCACTTTTCCAAGCCTGTTTGTGTGTCAAATTTCACAAACTTTTTCTTTTAAGGCCACCTTGCCTTAATTTCCTCTTTTAACTTTAAAACTCGACATTTCTAAGTCATTTCTAAGTTTCCAAAAATTTTCGTTCGGCTCTTTAAACATGACATTTCCTTACATTTCCAAGTTTCCAGAAATGTTCACTTTCCTATTTGCTTAGGTTTCCAAAATGTTTACTTTCCTATTTCACTTAGGTTTCCAAAATGTTTACTTTCCTATTTTACTTAGGTTTCTAAAATATCAACTTTCCTCTTTTTTAACGTAACATTCCCATACATTCTCATGTTTCCAAAAATTATTCAAAATTTATTCATAACGCATAAGACATGTCATTATGTACAATTAAACCGAAAATGCATAGGCCCTTTTCAGTATGTTACAAAGTAATAATTCATAAAATTCATAATCAGATAAATGCGAATCGATAGAATGAGCACTAGAGGACGTGGTGTGCGTGGCTGAGGTAGAGGCAGGATTGCTGTGTCGGAACCGGTAGGGTCCGATCATGAGTCGGGGAATAAAGTACCAATGCCCCCAACTATGCTGGCAAAATTTCAAGATCAGACGGCCAAAGATGATGCGGTATCTCAGGCGATGTTGAGGGTTTTAGAGAGGGTTACTGGGGTAGGCATGGGCATAGGAGCCCAAAAATCTGTGAGCGACTTAGAGCTAATGGGGCAAAAGTGTTTAAGGGAATTTCTGGGATAGCCTCGAGTACAGTTGAGTATTGGTTGGAGGTGGTCGAACGCATAATGGATGATCTAGATTTCACGAAAGAAGAGAAGCTGAAAGGAGTAGTGCCCCTTCTCCAAGACGAAGCTTATCAATGGTGGCTTACGGTTAAGGATGGTGTAGTGGCTGACCGTATCACCTGGGATTACTTCAGAACAGCGTTCCAGAGTAAGTACATTGGAACGAGTTATGTGGATACGCAGCACAAAGCATTCCTGAATCTGGTTCAGGGAAGTAGGTCGGTGGCGGCGTAAAGCGAAATTTTTACGCTTGGGCCGTTATGCTTGAGGGATAGTGGCCACAGAACATGAGTGGTGTGCTTGATTTTAGGATGTCCTGAAGGATGATTTATGTGTTTTGATATCTCCATAGTGAGAGAGGGAGTTTGCTGTGCTTGTGGAGAAAGCTAAGATAGCTGAGGAGGTAAAGCAAATGGAAAAGCTGAATCGGGATAAAGATAGAAGTGGAAGTAGGAGGAATTTTGGATCTTTAAGAGCAGCCGAGCATACTCAGAAAAGACCTAGGTTGGATGGGCCGAATCGAGTGGAGAGACCTACTGCTAACCAGACACAGAGGTGTGTTCGTTGTGGTAAATTCCATGTAGGTGAGTGTTGGGCAGGCAGTGGGAAGTGCTTTAGGTGTGGATCTTTGGACCATCAGATTAAAGACTGCCCACCACCACGAAGTGATGTAGGACCCCTAGGGTAGGACAATGCTCAGCCGGGTAGAAGAGGTTAGCAGCCGCAGAGAGGTCGTTGTCTAGCTAGAGGTGGTAACGATTTCGGTCATGGCCATGGAGCATCAGGCCGAGGGGCAGGAAACGTTGAGGTGAGACAACTAGGGTTAGTCTATGCTGCCAGACATCGAGAGGAGGCTAACGCACCGGATGTTATAACTAGTACGTTTTTAATATTTGGTTTGCCTTACACTACATTGATTGACATTGGGTCGACACATTCATATGTTGCTAGTAGCGTGCCTGGAACTTTAAGTTTAGATTCTGAGATTACCCCTAGGGCGATGACTGTAATTAGCCCATTAGGATAATCTGTGGTAGTAGATAAACTTTATCGGGAGGTACCCTTAGAAGTTCAAGGAATAGTTTTCCTGACAGATTTGATGGAATTACCATTCGGGGAGTTTGACTTAATATTAGGCATGGATTGGTTTGTGAAGTACCAAGCTAATTTATATTGTGCAGCTAAGTGTATGGTGTTAAGAACCCCCGAGGGGGGCGAAGTGTTAGTGATAGGAGAAAGGGGGAACTGTTTGTCAAATGTGGTGACTACCCTAAGAGCAGAAAGGATGGTGAGAAAAGGATGCAAGGTAGTTTTAATGTTTGTTCGGGCACTGGAAGCCAAGGACCTAACTGTTGGGGACGTTAGGATGATGAAGGAGTTTCCTGATGTTTTCCCAGAAGAGCTTCCGGGATTACCTTCGGATCGTGAAGTGGAGTTTGGTATCAATCTTCTTCTAGGAATAGCACTAGTGTCTATCGCTCCATATAGGATGGCACCAAAGGAGCTGATAGAGTTGAAAGCATAAATACAAGAGTTGTTAGATAAAGGATTTATTTGACCAAGTGTGCCGCCTTGGGGAGCACTGGTGTTGTTTGTTAAGAAGAAGGATGGATCAATGCGTATGTGTAATGACTACCGTCAGCTGAACAAGTTGACTATCAAGAACAAGTATCCATTGCCAAGGATTGATGACTTGTTCGATCAACTGAGAGGGGCATCAGTGTTCTCAAAGATAGATTTGAGATCAGGATACCATCAGCTTAGGGTCAAAGAATCGGATATTCATATGACAGCTTTCAGAACCCATTATGGCCATTATGAATTTTTGGTAATGCCATTTGGGTGGCGTTTATGGATTTGATGAACCAAATGTTCCAACCCTACTTGGATTTCTTTGTTGTGGTATTTATAGATGATATCTTGGTTTACTCAAGATCGGAAAAGGAGCATGATTCCCATCTGCGAGTGGTTTTGCAGATTTTGAGGGAGAAGTAGTTGTATGCCAAATTTAGTAAGTGCGAATTATGACCAAATGAAGTTACTTTTCTGGGCCATGTTGTGTCGGCAGAGGGGATTAGGGTTGACCCTCGAATAATGGAAGTGGAATTGGATTGGAAGCCGCCTAGGTCTGTGGCAGAAATTTGGAGTTTTCTTGGTCTAGCGGGGTACTATCGAAGGTTTGTTGAAGGATTTTCTTTAATCGCGTCACCATTGACTAAGTTATTACGGAAAGGAGTTCCGTTTATTTGGTCTAGTAAGCAGTAAGAGAGTTTCTAGAAGTTGAAAAGGATTTTGATGGAGGCTCCGATATTGATTCAACCAGAGGCTGAGAAGGAATTTGTGATTTACTGTGATACATCACACACGGGACTAGGATGCATGTTGATGCAAGATGGAAAGGTTGTTGCGTATGCATCTTGGCAGTTAATACCGCACGAAGCAAATTATCCCACCCATGACTTGGAGTTGGTGGTGGTGGTTTTTTGCTTTAAAGATTTGGAGACATTATCTGTACGGGGAAAAATCTGTTATTATTACAGATCATAAGAGCCTAAAATACCTCTTGACCCAGGAGGAGTTGAATTTAAGGCAGAGGAGGTGGATCAAGTTGTTAAAGGATTATGATTGTTCGATTGAGTATCATCCGGGTAAAGCTAATGTGGTGGTGGATGCCTTAAGTCATAAAGTAATCTCTAACTTGAGGGCAATGTTTGCTAACCTTAGTTTGTACGATGATGGGAGTTTATTGGGTGAACTTCAAGTGAAACCCTCTTGGGTCAGTCAGGTTAAGGAGAAGCAGCAGACCGATGAGTTGCTAAAGGAGAAGTTTCATGTAGGATTAAGTGATGGATTGACGGACTTCAGTATGAATAAGGAAGGACTGTTATATTTTCAAGGGAGAGCTTGCATGCCAAAGGATCCGGGATTGAGGCATAGGATTTTGCAAGAAGTGCATGGAAGTTCATACGCTATGCACCCCGGAAGGAGTAAGATGTATTGGGATTTGCGAGATCAGTTCTGGTGGCTGGGCTTGAAGCATGAGGTAACTGAATTGGTGAGTAAGTGTTTGACCTGTCAGCAGGAAAATGTGGAGCATCAGTTACCATCAGGGTTGTTGCAGCCAGTGAAGATTCCACAATGGAAGTGGGAAAGGATCACAATAACCTCAGTTAGTGGGCTACCCCTCACGCCTACTAAGAAAGATTCAGTCTGGGTGATTGTTGATCGCTTGATGAAGTCTGCTCATTTCATACCAGTATGGGTCGATTACTCTTTGTAGAAATTGGCTAAGCTGTATATAGCGGAGGTAGTGAGATTGCATGGGGTACCAGTATCAATCATATCGGACAAGGACCCGAGGTTCACATCGCGATTTGGAAGGCTTTGCATCAAGCGTTGGGTATAAAGTTAGATTTCAGTACAGTGTTTCATCCTCAGACAGATGGACAGTCTGAGCGGGTAATTCAGATTGTGGAGAACATGTTGAGAGGATGTGTCATTGATTTCAGAGGTAGTTGGGAAGAGTTTTTACCGTTGGTGGAGTTTGCTTACAACAATAGCTACCAGTCTAGTATTCAGATGGTGCCCTATGAAGCATTGTATGGGCGGAAGTGTCGTACTCCTACCTGTTGGACAGAATTAGGGGAACGTCAGATTTTGTGTCCGGAGTTGGTTACCAAGATAGAGGAAAAGGTTGAGTTAATTAGAGCTCGACTAAAGGAAGCGTCAAACCGACAGAAGTCCTATGCAGACTTGAAGCGTAAGGACATAGAGCTTGCGGTGGGTGACAAGGTGTTCTTGAAGGTGTCGCCATGGAAGAAAGTACTGAGGTTTAGACGGAAGGGTAAATTAAGTCCCAGATTTATCGGGCCTTATCGGGTGTTGAAACAAGTAGGGCCGGTAGCCTATCAGCTAGAGCCACCTTCTGAGCTAAGCCAGATTCACAATGTATTCCATGCCTCTATGTTAAGACGTTACCGTTCGGATCCATCTCATGTGGTTCCTGCGGAAGAAATTGAGGTGAGACCTGACCTATCCTTTAAAGAGGAACCGGTGGAAATCTTGGATCGTGATGTCAAAGTGTTGCGAAGGAAGACGGTTCTGTTGGTTAAGGTTTTATGGCGGAATCACAGTTCTGAGGAGGCTACATAGGAACCAGAAGAGACGATGTTGCAGCAGTACCCCCATCTGTTCTGATCAGGTAATTTTGAGGCTGAAATTTCTTTAAGGGGGTAGAACTGTAACATCCTGAATTAATGGGCCTATGCGTTTAATGTGTGGTTATGTGTAATGTGTTAAGTAAAGTGTTAGGGGTCCAGATTGGGCTCGGGGTTGGGATAAGGCCTTAACAGAATTAGTTATTGGACACTCTAGTGGAAAGCCAGTTCAGTTAGGACTTTAAAAATGTTATCAGCGTTTAAAGTACCAAAATGGGCTTGTGGCCCGAGGTTAAGTGGCGCTACATGGAACCATGGGGTGGCGCCATTAGCAGATGAAGAGGGTCCAAGTTTGAGTCACTTGAAGCTCAATTCTTTTAATACAATTTTAGCTAATTTCTGGCTTTTAAATGGATACAAAGGGATGGCATAGGGGCTTGAAAATAGGAGGATAATAACATGTGCATAATGTGCTGAAAAAGGGAGGAAGAGGTGGTGCTATCTAGGCCTCTTTTGAAGGAGTGATCGGATAAAGATAAGGGAGGAAGTTTAGGAGTTATCCACTAAGCACAGTGGTGGCCGAATTTCCAACTCTAGTGGGGTGCCAAAATTCTCTTTAAATAGAGGGGATACCTCTTCAATTCTTGTATTTGGTCCCTATTTTCTTTTTCCATTCTCTCATCCTCACTTTTATGACAAAGCTGAAAGTCCATTATTCTATTCTTTTTTCTTTTTCTTTTTTTCTTTCAAAAGTCGAAACCTCCCAATTGTTCTCAACATCTTTTCTTTCAAAATCCAAAACTCTGAACTCTCTTCTCATCCCCAGAGCCGAATACTTCCTATTCCCTTTTTTCGATTTCTTCACCAAAGCTGAATCTACATAGACTTCTTCCTATCATCTTTTCTTCTGATCTTCTTAAAAGCTGGAATCTCTAAGGGGTAGTCAAAAACTTTGTGTTAAGGTGAGTGTCGATTTTCCTATCTCTTCACTTTCTCTTTCGGTTTTTGGAACACAAAGCCGAAAAGCTAATGGTTTAATGGTTTGTATAATTTTGTGTTGGGCATTTAGGTTGATCGCCTAGATTTAAAAGCCGAAAACGCTAGTCTTGGAGTCTCAATCTCTTTTCGGGATTTCTAGGTAAGGGTTCAATTCTTCCTATGTTGTTTAATCGGGTTCTTTTTCATTATTCGTGCCTTAACCTAATGTTGCGTTAAGTAATCATCATAGTATCTTCTGACCAAAGATCACTCATGGAATCGAATGTCAGCAAATCAAAGGAAGGGGTTGGATCTATAGTTTCATCCCCAAATTTCAAGAAATGAACGGTGTCAGCGGTTCAGGATTGGCCACCGGGTTGTGGACCGGCTTCGGAGCAAAACCTTAGGCAGTTAGCAGTCGTATTGACTTCTGATAGTGTCGACATAGAAAGTACTACCTTATCGGTAATTACATGTGTAGATCTCTATCTTACTAGTTAAACTGTACTATGTATATGTTATGGGCTAAAAGCCAGAAATTGAGGCTGTATGAATAGTCATAATACCCAAAAAGGGTAGGCAAGGGATGCCAGGTACGTAATCATAGAAACTTTTCTATGTGTATCGAAGTATGTAAAAGTATATGATCTGTTTAGATAGTTTAATGTTCTGATTCTTGCATGTATGCATGCATGGGATGGGATTGATATGAGACAGGGGAGCAAGTCACGAGGCGATTGGTGGCTTTGCCACATAGGTCACATAGTGATCGGTCTTTCTGACAAGCAGAGTAGCTGTCGATATATATTATTAAGGTCGCATAGTGATCGGTGGCTTTGCCATATAGGTGATATAGTGATCGGTCTTTATGACAGACAGCATGATGTGTAGCGGATGGAGTGTTGATTGTAGAAATCCCCACGGTGTGATGGTTGGTATGGGGGTGTGTAGAGGATGGACTTTTAGGTTTGGGATGGGCCATGTTGCATGTAATATATATTCTGTGCCATTGTGAATGGGCCTAGGCCCGAAATGTGTTTGTGGGCCCAAGGCATTTATGTGTTTTCGGGATGTGCACACCGAGTCTTGGTGACTCACCCTTTTATTTTTCCTAACTTTTGGATGAATAGTAGATCGTGGACATGGGAGCCGAGGCGGACTCGAGGGGCCATCAAGTTTTTTTTTTTTTTTATCTTTATAGACTATTTCCATTTTTTTCTTTAAGTTTGAATTTAGGATTATTTTTGTAATAAGGCCCCAATAACTTAGGTTATCTGTAACTACCCTTAACCCGTATCTGTGCCGGATTAGGGTTACGGACATTACCAAAAAAGTCACAACTTTTATTAAGTCAATTCGATCTTAGTCAAGCATACTTATTATATTAAACTAAGTTATACACAGTAAAATCATTGATGAGCATAAAAGATCATGTACTATGCATTTCAATAATACTACCCAATAATGTACTTACCACAAATCGTATTTATGCTCCATTTATTAACTTATTTTGGTTTTACTTATAAGACCAAAAACGCATGGTTTAAAATTTTCCGATATGGCCGAATAAATAAAATCTTTACAATTACATATGCCCGAATATACAAGCTCAATAACCATCATACACTTAATTTCCTACTTGGCCGAATATACAAGGGTACATGTATGAAATTACAGGTACGTGACATAGCTCATATTAAGTTAGGTAGATACAAACAATGAATCAAATCAAGGAATCACATATGTAGCCATATACATATATATAATAACCAATACAACCAAACCAAAACGTTCATTATACCATTAATTATAGATTCATCATCTATATCATTTCAAACCTATCAATAGATCATCCACATATACGGATTGAATTTCATACCAATCCTATTTCTTTCATTTTCATTTTATAATAGTCAAAACATACATTTTCATGCATTTCTAACTCAAATCTAATTATGCAATTAATATAGCCGAATATACAATGTATGCACATATATATATATATATGTACCAACTTTTTCGATTTATAACAAAGATATCCTATAGCTCATAGATTCATGGAACCTAAGACTCAACTGTCCAATATCATATCATTCAAATCGAGACATATGTTCATCTTCACACCAGACTTTATCATAAAATGCACTTCCAAATAAGTTGATTTCATAACCGAACAACCATATTACCATTTACTACTCAATACTTACTTATAAACCAATCATTTCAAGTACATAATTCATAAAACATACCTTAAATCAATGAAAGTCCTAGTTGAATACATATAAATATTTACTAGCACATGAAACTCATTTATTTACCATACCAAATTTTCTTGAGTCAAATTATATCAAACCACCATGGCAAATCATTTTGACATATCACACATACATATATATATAGATGTCATGACCAAGTTTCATATACTTTAACATCATATTCAGCCATTTTCGCATGGCTTAATAGTTACAAAATGTCATTCTAAGTTTTTACTAGACTATACATGCCTTAAGAACAAAGGTCAAACATTATAGGTACCAAGGAGAACCGATAGTGTGAGTGACTTCAATGACGATCCCTGGAGCTCGTAGTTTGATCAAAGATCTATAAAATGAAACAATGAACATACACAAGGTAAGCTTACTATCTTAGTAAGTCTTAAGCAAGAACAATATAACTTTAATCATCCAAGCATTTTAATATACAATTCAAGGCATTTGACATACATAGTTGAACTTATACATTCACCATAGCTGAATTTCATTGTTTCATTTAACCTAACAATTTTCATTTTCTTACCAGGGTATATCATTCATCAAATATACCAATGCATATATAAGTATAAATCTACTTACACAAGCATTTGCAATCACTCGTATTCTTCCAAGTAACCAATCTCCACCTGGCATAAAGTATATATATAATTCCCAACAACCTATGTATAGTACATTTACTTCCTCATATCATTTGCTCATTAACACCATATGCAACATATAAGTATGAAAACACATACCTCAAGGCCGAATTAATATGATTCATTTTTCAAAAGCTTAGACTTTCTCGATTCATTTCATAACTTTGTTGTTACATAATCTGGGCTCGAAATTTCAATTCATCGGTATAGAACCAGCTAGGTATTAGCCCGAATCACACACACACCGACTAGGCCTACTGGACTCAAGGTCTCAGATTTGATCACCGGCATTTAGCCTGCTAGGCAATAAGCTCGAATATGTCATCGGCACTAAGCCTGCTAGGCATAAAGCCCGATACTGATCACCGACACAAGGCCTGCTAGGCTCGAAGCCTGAATGTAATTATAGTTAATCTTTCATTTCATATTTCATAGTGCTAAATTCACCACCACTTATATTTCACATATTTTAATCATATAGCAAACCAAAAGCACTTATTCATATCACATTAAATAAAATTTCAACCAATGCAATTTATTAACATCACATTCGGCCAATTCATGATTTTATACTATAATTATACCAATTTCATCACACATTAGATTCGTAAATAAACTTTTAACATATGTTCACTTAAGGACTTACCTCGACCGTCGACGAACCGCGCAGACCGGCTATTCGATAACCTTTAATTTTCCCCGATCCAAATCTGATTTTCTTTGTTCTTTATCTAAACACATTAAAATTCAGCTCATTCAAGTACATTTTATTTCAATTTAGTCCCTAAACACATAAATAAGCAATTTACCATTTTACCCCTACTATTTCACATTTTTACAATTTAGTACTAATTGCACAAAACATAAAATATACAAAATTTCACTAATACCCCTTAGGGCCGAATATGCATAGGGACTCTACAAGTCCATTTCTTTCATTTATTTTGCAAATAAACCCCTTTAAAAATTTATTTTCATAAATTAGCCCTAAATACTCAATTTCACCAAAACTTCCAGTACAAAATATACTAATCCTTAACATATCTTTTATATAAAATCATAAACATCAAGAAAACACAAGAACATAACAATGGTCGAACATCAAGCATGCTTGTTTTTAAAAATTCTAACATGGGTCAATTCTACGATTCAAAGCAACGATCTCAAAACGTAAAATTAACAAAAATCAAATCAAACTAACCTTGATTGTAAGCTTATAAGTGCCGAAAATTAAAAGAAATGAAACCCCTTTCTCTTCTCCAACATTCGGCCAAGAACACCAAAGATGGTAATGATTTTTCTTTTGTTTTATTTTAACATATAATAAGCTAATAACTAAATTACTAATATAACCCTTTTAATAAAAATAAAACTAACATATATAATAAGGGCAATGGTGACTTTAGCCACCCACTAACTTTAAAAAATGGCTAATTTCCCTTTTAATACCCCACTTTAAAAAGCCATCATCAAATAGGCACTTTCACTATAGTTTGCAACTTTTACAATTTACACGATTAAATCCCTTTTGTCAAATTAAGCACACAAATGATAAAATTTTTCTACGAAACTTTCACACATATTAATTCACACATAATAAACACAAAGTATAATATTTAAAAAAATCTCAGACTCAGATTCATGGTTCCGAAACCACTATTCCGATTAGGGTTAATTTCGGTCTATTACAACTCTCCCCCTTAAGGATTTTCATCCCCGAAAATCTTACCGTTAAACATTGTGTATCTTTTCCAATTCAGAAGGCAACTTCAATCTATAAGCAACAGGCCCAATACGTTCGATGATCTCGTACGGTCTGATAAACCTCGAGCTTAATTTGCCTTTCCGACCAAATCGAAGTACTTTCTTTCACGGGGAAACTTTTAAAAACACCCGATCTCTGACTTGGTCTTCAATATCTTTACGCTTTAAATCAGCATAAGATTTTTGTCGATCCGAGGCAGCTTTCAAAGTATTTCTGATCACAGTCACTTTCTGCTCAGTCTCTTTAATCAAATCAACCCCGTGTATCTTATTCTCACAGAGCTCGGTCCAGTACAACAGTGTACGACACTTGCGGCCATATAGAGCTTCGTAAGGTGCCATTTTGATACTTGATTGAAAACTGTTATTATAAGCAAATTCAATCAAAGGAAAGTATCTTTCCCACATACCTTCAAACTCGAGGACACAACATCTCAACATATCCTCAAGTATCTAAATGGTTCGTTCAGACTGATCGTCTGTCTCCGGGAGGAAGGCTGTGCTAAAGTGGAGTTTAGTACCTAAAGCATCTTGAAATTTCTTCCAAAACCGCGACGTGAATCTCGGGTCTCTATCTAAAACAATAGAACTCGGCACACCATGTAATCTCACAATCTGGGATACATACAACTCAGCAAGTTTATTAAGTGAATAGTCTGTACGAACTGGCACAAAATGAGCTGATTTGGTCAGTCTATCCACTATAACCCAAACAACATCTTTCTTGCTCGGTGTCGTAAGCAATTCGGATACAAAATCCATAGTGATTCTATCCCATTTCCATTCAGGTATCATGATCCGCTGAAGTAACCCTGAAGGCACTTGATGTTCTGCTTTTACTTGCTGACAAGCTAAACACTTCGAGACAAATTCAAATATATCCCGTTTCATGCCAGGCCACCAATAGAACTGTTTCAAATCATTATACATTTTCGTGCTACCCAGATGTATCGATAATCGACTATCATGAGCCTCGCTCAAAATCATCTGAATCAAGTTCACATTCTTCGGAACACATATTCGGCCTTTGAAATTCAAACTATCACTTGCATCAATTCGAAACTCTGATTCTGCATCATTTTCACATTGAACTCGTCTAGCAATCAAGAATTTGTCAATTCTTTGTGCATCACAAATTTGTTGAATAAACATCGGTCTTGCCTTCAACTCGGCTATGATCGAACCATCACCAGACATTGCCATATGTGCGTTCAACGCACGAAGAGCAAACAATGATTTCTGACTTAAGGCATCCGCAACAACATTGGCTTTTCCGGATGGTAATCAATTACTAATTCATAGTCTTTCAACAGTTCTAACCATCTGCATTGTCTCAAGTTCAAATCTTTTTGAGTCATCAAGTACTTCAGACTTTTGTGATCCGAGTAAATATGGCATTTTTCACCGTATAAGCAATGACGCCAAATTTTCAATGCGAATACAATAGCTGCGAGCTCTAGGTCATGTGTCGAGTAATTTTTTTCATGCGTCTTCAATTGTCTTGAAGCGTAGGCTACGACTTTGCCTTCCTACATCAAAGCATAGCCCAAACCATTCAAAGAAGCATCCGAATAAACAACAAATTCTTTACCCGATTTAGGCTGAATTAACCCTAGAGCTTCGGTCAAAAGGGCTTTCAACTGATCGAAGCTTTTCTGACACTTTTCTAACCACTTAAACTTGACATCTTTCTACAATAGTTTTGTCAACGGGGTAGCTATTATAGAAAAACCTTTCACAAATCGTTGGTACTAACTCGCAAGTCCCAGAAAGCTTCTAATTTCAGAAACATTCTTTGGTGGTCTCCAATCAAGAATAGCTGATATTTTGTTCGGGTCAACATGAATACCTGATGCTGAAATGACGTGACCCAAAAAGCTAACTTCCTTTATCTAGAATTCACACTTAATAAACTTTATGCATAAATCGCTTATCTCGCAAAGTTTGTAGCACCAATCTCAAATGCTCGGCATGCTTAATTTCATCTTTGGAATAGATCAGTATATCATCAATAAACACTACTACAAGCCGATCCAAAAACTATCTGAAAATTTGATTCATCAGATCCATAAAAATAACAGGTGCATTAGTAAGTCCAAAAGGCATAACCCGAAACTCAAAATGTCTATACCTCATCCGGAATGCAGTCTTTGGCACATCTGTATCTCTGACTCGCAACTGATAATTACCCAATCTCAAATCTATCTTCAAAAATACTGAAGCCCCTTTCAACTGGTCAAACAAGTCATCAATTTGAGGTAACAGATACTTATTCTTTATAGTCACCTTATTCAGCTACCGATAATCAATACACATTCGCATCGTTCCACCTTTCTTTTTCACAAAAAGAATTGGTGCACCCCAAGGAGAGAAACTCGGGCGTGCAAAACCCTTATCTGTCAATTCTTGCAACTGTGCTTTCAACTCTTTCAACTCAGTAGGTGCCATTCGATATGAAGCTATCGAGATCGGAGTCGTCCCCGGTATTAATTCAATGCCAAACTCAATCTCTCGTACTGGTGGTAAACCTGGTAATTCTTTAGGAAACATATCTAGGTATTCACCCACAACTGGTACGGATTCAATCTATTTTTCAAACACTTTATTATCCAGTACATAGACCAAATAAGCTTTGCATCCTTTTCTCACATACTTTCGGGCTAGCATCGATGATATTACTGTAGGTAACCCATTTAAATCATTAGATTCAACTCAGATGCTCTCACCATTCTGACATCTCAAATCAATAACTTTTCCTTTGCAATTCACCACTACATCGTGCAAAGTTAACAAGTCCATTCCCAAAATTATATCAAACTTGTCGAAAGGCAACAACATTAAGTCTGCTGGAAAACATGAATCCCGAATCATCAATGGGCAACCTTTACACACTTTATCGATAAGTACACATCAACCCAAGGGGTTAGACACACGGATCACAAACTCGGTAGACTTAACAGGTAGAGTCTTACTGGATACTAGAATTTCACGCACATATGAATGAGTCGAACCAAGGTCAATCAATGCAATCACATTAGTATCATAAAGTGTGAAAGTACCAGTAATAACGTCTGGGGAAGAAGCATACTCTCTCGTCCTTATAGCATAAGCTCTAGCTGGTGCTCGAGCCTCTAATCGAATTACAATATCTTTCGTTCCTCTCTGACTGCCACCTACATTTCCAGAATGTCTGGGTGGTCTGCCTCGTGCTGACATGTTGCTCGGTTTAGTGTTCTGAGTAATATTTTGCTCAGCTAGCATCAGGCACTCTCGAGTAAAATGGTCCGATGACCCACATTTAAAACACGATCGATCGCGGAATCTACAACTCCCAGAATGCCATTTTCCACAATGCTTGCACTCGACCCGGTCCTGCTGTACATTACTAACACTAGGCTCGGGAACTCACTGGAGGTCGATCTCGTCTAGGCAGGTCTAAAGTAGTTTTATGTCGACTGAAGTCATCTCTGAACTTCTTAGGTGCTGAATGAAAATCTTACTCGATGATCTTTTACGAGTATCTCTAGCTTCTATTTTAGCCTTTCTTTTCTCTTTCCCGAGTTTTCAGCTTTACAAGCTCGGTCGACTAGAACCACAAACTCTTTGGTCTCAAGAATGCCCACAAGTAACTTTATATCTTCACTCAGGCCGTCTTTAAATCTTTTACACATGATGGTTTCAGTTGATACACATTCTCAAGCATATCGGCTCAATCTAACAAACTTTCGTTCATATTCAGTTACAGTCATGCGGCCTTATTTTAGCTTCAGAAATTCTTCCCGTTTCTGGTCGATGAACCTCTGGCTGATACATTTCTTGCGAAATTCATTCTGGAAGAAATCCCACGTCACTTTTTTCTTTCAGAACCACTGATATTAGTGTATTCCACCAATGATATGCAGTGTCCCGAAGTAAAGATATAGCACACTTCAAGCATTCATCTGGAGTACAGGATAGCTCATCAAGTACCCGAATAGTATTATCAAGCTACATCTCAGCTCACTATGTGTCATCATCATTATTGGCTTTAAATTCCTCCGCCCCATATTTTCTAATTTTATCAGCAGGAGGCCTACTAGATCTTATTGGATCTATCATCAAGGTGCTTGAAAATCTGGGAGTTGGATTATTAGGGGTGGAGGTTGTTGTACACCAGATTATTACGAACAAACTGGGTAAACCATTCATTCATCATTTGGTAGAAGGCTTGTTTAGCCTTCCCTCGTATTACTCGAATCGGTCGAGAGTTCATCTGGCCGATCTGCGTGCACGATCAAGCGCTACACTCTCTACATCATCTGCTACGGCTCTATCGGGATTAGGATCCATTTATTATATAAAACACAGTTTGAAATGTCAGAAGCCACCACACTATCAAATATATACAATAAAGGCATGTATAGCTAGACTCACATGCGCTACGGTAGTCTAGAATGGACTAAACCGTAAGCGCTGATACTAATCAAATGTAACACCCTTAACTCAGATCATCATCAAATTAGGGTTACAAACATTACCGTAAAAGTCACAACTTTTATTCATCAATTCAATCTTAGTCAAGCATACTTTTTATATTAAACTAAGTTATACACAGAAAATCATTGATGAGCATAAAAGATCATGTAATATGCATTTCAATAATACTACCCAATAATGTACTTACCACAAATCGTATTTATGCTATATTTATTAACTTATTTTGGTTTTACTTATAAGACCAAAAACGCATGGTTTAAAATTTTCTCATATGGCCGAATAAATAAAATCTTTACAATTACATATGCCCGGATATACAAGCTCAATAACCATCATACACTTAATTTCCTACTTGGCCGAATATACAAGGGTACATGTATGAAATTACAGGTACATGACATAGCTCATATTAAATTAGGTAGATACAAACAATGAATCAAATCAAGGAATCACATATGTAGCCATATACATATATATAATAACCAATACAACATAACCAAAATGTTCATTATACCATTAATTATAGATTCATTATCTATATCATTTCAAACCCATCAATAGATCATCCACATATACGAATTGAATTTCATACCAATCCTATTTCTTTCATTTTCATTTTATAATAGTCAAAACATACATTTTCATGCATTTTTAACCCGAATCTAATTATGCAAATAATATAGCCCAATATACAATGTATGCACATATATATATGTACCAACTTTTTCGATTTATAACAAAGATATCCTATAGCTCATAGATTCATGGAACATAAACCTAAGACTCAACCGTCCAATATCATATCATTCAAACTGAGACATATGTTCATCTTCACACCCAAACTTTATCATAAAATGCACTTCCAAATAAGTTGATTTCATAACAGAACAACCATATTACCATTTACTACTCAATACTTACTTATAAACCAATCATTTCAAGTACATAATTCATAAAACATACCTTAAATCAATGAAAGTCCTAGTCGAATACATGTAAATATTTACTAGCACATGAAACTCATTTATTTACCATAGACAAATTATATCAAACCACCATGGCAAATCATTTTGACATATCATATATATATATATATATATATGGATGTCATGACCAAGTTTCATATACTTTAACATCATATTCAGCCATTTTTGCATGGCTTAATAGTTACAAAATATCGTTCTAAGCTTTTACTAGCCTATACATGCCTTAAGAACAAAGGTAAAACATTATAGGTACCAAGGAGAACCGATAGTGTGAATGACTTCAATGACTATCCCTGGAGCTCATAGTTTGATCAAAGATCTATAAAACGAAACAATGAACATACACAAGGTAAGCTTACTATCTTAGTAAGTCTTAAGCAAGAACAATATAACTTCAATCATCCAAGCATTTTAATATACAATTCAAGACATTTGACATACATAGTTGAACTTATACATTCACCATAGCTGAATTTTGATTGTTTCATTTAACCTAACAATTTTCATTTTCTTACCAGGGTATATCATTCATCAAATATACCAATACATAGATAAGTATAAATCCACTTACACAAGCATTTGCAATCACTCGTATTCTTTCAAGTAACCAATCTCCACCTGGCATAAAGTATATATATAATTCCCAACAACCTATGTATAGTACATTTACTTCCTCATATCATTTGCTCTTTAACACCATATGCAACATATAAGTATGAAAACACATACCTCAATGCCGAATTAATATGATTCATTTTTCAAAAGCTTAGACTTTCTCGATTCATTTCATAACTTTGTTGTTACATAATCTGGGCTCGAAATTTCAATTCACTGGTATAGAACCTGCTAGGTATTAGCCCTAATCACACACACACACCAAAGACTTAGGCTGATGGACTCAAGGTCCGAGACTTGAACACCCATTTAGCATTTAGCTCTGAGGCAATAAGCCCGAATATGTCACCGACACTAGGCACCTAGGCATAAAGCCCGACATCGATCACCCAAGACAAGGCACCTTAGGCTCAAAGCCCTAATGTAATTATAGTTAATCTTTCATTTCATATTTCATAGTGCTAAATTCACCACCACTTATATTTCACATATTTTAATCATATAGCAAACCAAAAGCACTTATTCATATCACATTAAATAAAATTTCAACCAATCCAATTTATTAACATCACATTCAGCCAATTCATGATTTTATACTATAATTATACCAATTTCATCATACATTAGATTCGTAAGTAAACTTTTAACATATGTTCACTTAAGGACTTACCTCGACCATTGACGAACCGTGTAGACCGGCTATTCGATAACCTTTGATTTTCCCCGATCCAAATCCGATTTTCTTTGTTCTTTACCTAAACACATTAAAATTCAGCTCGTTCAAGTACATTTTATTTCAATTTAGTCCCTAAACACATAAATGAGGAATTTACCATTTTACCCCTACTATTTCACATTTTTACAATTTAGTACTAATTGCACAAAACACAATATACAAAATTTCACTAATACCCCTTAGGGCCGGATATGCATAGGGACTCTACAAGTCCATTTCTTTCATCTATTTTGCAAATAAACCCCTCTAAAAATATATTTTCATAAATTAGCCCTAAATACTCAATTTCACCAAAACTTCCAATACAAAATATACTAATCCTTAACATATCTTTAATATAAAATCATAAACATCAAGAAAACACAAGAACATAACAATGGCTGAACATCAAGCATGCTTGTTTTTTAAAAATTCTAACATGGGTCAGCTACGCTTCAAAGCAACGATCTCAAAAACATAAAAATTAACAAAAAATGAAATCAAACTAACCTTGATTTTAAGCTTATAAGTGCCAAAAATTAAAAGAAATGAAACCCCTTTTTCTTCTCCAACATTCGTCCAAGAACACCAAAGATGATAATGATTGTTCTTTTGTTTTATTTTAACATATAATAAGTTAATAACTAAATTACTAATATAACCCTTTTAATAAAAATAAAACTAACATATATAATGAGGGCAATGGTAACTTTAGCCACCCACTAACTTTAAAAATGGGCTAATTTCCCTTTTAATACCCCACTTTAAAAAGCCATCATCAAATAGGCACTTTTCACTATAGTTTGCAACTTTTACAATTTACGCGATTAAATCCTTTTTGTCAAATTAAGCACACAAATGATAAAATTTTTCTGAAACTTTCACACATATTAATTCACATATAATAAACACAAAATATAATATTTAAAAAAATTCTCAGACTCAGATTCATGGTTCCGAAACCACTGTTCCGATTAGGGTCAATTTCGGCATGTTACATTATCTTTTTACATTTTTTTTCCTTTATTTAATAAATACGTCTTACAAACTTATATTTCCAAAGTCTTAATTATAAATTGAAACCAAATGGGTTTCCAAATGTGTCAACGCAAATGTTAAATTTCCTTCAAAATATCACAATTAATGATTAATCGGTTAAAATAAACTGAGATTCTTCAAAACCCTTCAAGCAAAGTTTTAAACATTCAACCCGTAGCATACCAGATCCGATCACGACGTATGGGCCGGTTTGGGGTGTTACATGTGCTCCAAAACTAACATTTGTACCATAACAACTCAAGGGTCGTCTTTTCATTTGCTATTTTTGTTTGTTTTGCTTGAGGATAAGTAATTACCTAAGTGCGGGGGAGTTTGATCTACCGTAACTCAGTGTAGTAGATTAAATTAGTTTTCACACTTTAAGAGCTTGAACATAATCATATTTCTTATGTTTTAATTATGTTTTCATTAAATTAAATAAAATGTGTAATTTGAGTCTTTTATTGACCTTAGAGGCCAAATAAGGCCTAAGGGTGAACTAATATACTTTATGTGCGTGTAGGAAACCATTAAAATGCATGCTAACTTGATATTGGTCGTTGTGCTGCAACATAGAGAGTTGGATATTGCAACATAGGGAGTAGAATAAAATGATTTCAAAATTGCCTTTGGTGTCGCGACACAGCCTGAGATGTCATGACACACCCCTGAAGACACCTTGAATATAGTGCATACTACCCTTGATGTCGCAACACAGGACCTGGTGTGTCGTGACATCACCTCTATATGGGAAATAATTATGAGCAAGGGACGTTTTAGTTTGCACAATCAAACATTAAGGACAAGGACGACAACTGACCTAGGGTTAAGGATGATGACCACTCTAAAGCCTATAAAAAAGCCAAATTAACACATGGTATGGACAAATTTCATGTTTTATAATTTTCTTCCTAGTTTTAGTCATTCATTTTTCTCTTTTTCTAGGTTTTAAGATTATTTAAGTTTTTGTTCTTTACTTTGTGGAAGAAATCAGATTTGTGAAACATGATCAAACTCTGTGAGGATTCAGCATTCAATTCAAATACATATCAAACTTCTTTTAAACTTATACTCTTGAATCATTATGCATTTGTACTCTTATATCAAGTTTATATTACGTATAAGATTCATGAGGAACTTATCCTCTTGTGGGAGATTAACGAGTGGAGGTATAATTAATTAACTATTTTCTAGGGTTTTCTTAAGTGGATCAACTGTTCAGGAAATGCCTATCCATGAATACCTTAACCTTGAACTGATCTGGGCTATGAGGTTGAGAGATAAGTAGTTCTTGCTAACTTGTTCTTCTAGTGGAAGATCAGAAGATCTTTCTAGGATATCGACTAGCTAATTGAACAAGAAAACCCGAAGCGACAGTTGATTATGAAGCTAATCACTCATGCTCAGATTTGAAAAATTTATTATTTGATTTCTCATTATTTCTTTATTTCTTTTCTTTTTCCTTTTATTATTATTAAGTCTCCTAAAAATTTTTCTTTTTATTTGATCATAATATAATTCATCAAAAAACTTATTAGATCTATTCTTGCTTAGGATAGAATTAATTTAGTGCTCGCCTCCCTTGGGTATGATCCTTGGAGTACTTATCTACTTCGTTGTAACTATATTACAACCTAACTCGTATACGTGCAGATACTACTTGTTCATATATTTTGTGTAGGATTTCTACTCTGGATGTTGGTACGTTTGGAGGCTATCACATAACCCATCAGTTATAGTCTTATACAATATGGTCTTTCTATTTGATGCCACAGCCCACCGGCTATGGTCTTATACAATAATGTGTCATGGACTTTTCCTTTTAGAGAATTGTGTTTAAAGTCCCAATGTAACACCCCATAACCCCTCTCTGTTGCCAGATTAGGGCCACGGACATTACTAACCAATCATAATTTTAATATCAAACTAATGTCATATACAATTGAATAATTAACCAACCTATTTCATTCAATAATAGAATAAGAATTACCTATCCTTATTACGAGTTTACAAGACTCTAGAAGTAATTTGAAAACAAATAGGGGCTAATTTGAAATAATTTAGAAAGTTTAGGACCATTTTTTGAAAATACCTAAAAACAGGGGACACATAGCTAAGTGGACAGGCCGTGTAAGAAGCCTTAAACTGTATAACTCTCGATGTTGGGACACATCGCCGTGTCCCAACCAGTGTCACTGCCGTGTCACTCTCTAACTTGAGACCACGGTCATGTCCCAGCCCGTGTAATTCACTAACTTGGATCACACAGCCGTGTCGTAGGCCGTGTGTTAGCCTGTGTGAAAATTACACCTATACTACTTTTCACCATGCTCAGGGCACACACCCACGTGTGTCACTCGACCGTGTGATAGATTGTGTCTCAGGCTTTGTGCACCTAAATGTACCTTTAAACTCAAGTTTACCATTTCCTACTTGCTTGGGTATTAGGCAACTTAAATACCAACCATTTAACATGTCCAAAACATAATTAAACACACACAAAACATGCTAAAACAACCATATAAAGTGCCTAACCAATGTACCCTCATTGGCACCACATTTTATATCATCAAACATACAAGCAAAAACAATCAACCATTAAAACTTCTATTCATACCACATTTTCCATAATTTAAACATTTGCCATAATTTAACTAACTTTCAACTCTTTGAGCTACCAATTTGAAGTTGTGGCAAAACAAAAACATTAGGCTAAACTATAACTATATATAAGTGGCTAACATTTCATATTAAGCCAAAACAATATTACACCTACAATTCAATAATCAACCAGGACTTCCTAAGTACATGCCATTACAAAAGGAAATATCACCACACTTGAGTTCAGGATTGAGGTTGGATGCTCGAGTTGACTGTAAGCCGAAATGTACCTAACCTATGCATGAAAAAACAAAATCATTCACTGAATATAAATCATTGGTATTTCTAAAATCCGAACAATATAAACTCGATATAAGCAATTAAAATGTATAAATGTAACAAATAAAGCTATATACATGTGTTTTAATTCAGTAATATAATTTTTTTGCTTATCTCTTAGTCACACCTACTACAATTTTCACAAATTTAATCACATATCAATGCAATTTCATATAGCATTTGCAAATCTTAACTCATGCAATGGCATGATTCAACCCTTTGATTAATACTTGATTTCATTTCTCAATTCACTTTTCATTCATCATTTCATATTTCCTTTCTCATTCTTGCCATTTCCATATCAACATATAATTTAATTATTTAATTTCCCCTATTAACATGCCTCAGCTTCGGACGGATACATGGTTCCAACCAACACACCAATTTGGCACCCAGTGCCTCATCGGATAAATCCAAAGTAATATATACGCCCAACGTTATATAAATTAACACCAAGTGTCTCATCGATTAAACCAAAGCAAATTAGCACCCAATGCCTCATTGAACCGAGGTTGAAGAAATCCTTGAACTCTTCCTATCCTATGGCATGGCATCTATATCCGACTTAGCTTGAAAAGTTAATAGGGTTCTATTTCACTTTCAATTACTTCCAATGTCCAATTCTCATATAAACACAAATAGACACATATTCAATTCAATATTCATATAACCAATTCATTCAAAATATACCAAATCAATCCATTTCAATCAAACATGAATTCAATTCATTCTCAAAGTACCAATGTACTCACCTCAAATGCTTACCATATGCAATAATTTACAACTTAGTTAGGATTATAGAAACACAAACCGTGAATTCTGAGCTATTCGACGTTGGTTTTATCCTTCCCCTTTTTACTCAAGTATTTTGGTAAGATGTTAGCTACGAAATAAAACAATTAAAATACATTAATATTACACAATTCAATTCCACATTAAACTTTCAATTTTTACACTATATTTGCTTAAACTTCTCCCTTTTCTTTCTTTTGTTTTTAATTTATTGCATGTGAAATAAAAGAATGTTTTAAGTTGTTTAATACCATTATTATTATTATTATTGTTGTTGTTGTTATTATTATTATTATTATTATAAGTTAACTAAATATATATAAAACATATATAATTATAATATACATATGAATATGTATTAAAGCATAATCGGCCACCATCCAACCATTTAATTAATGGTATAATTGATACTTAGTCCCTTATATTTATTTTAATATATAATTCAACTTTTGACCCTTTCATGATTTAGTCCTCATACCTTAATAACTCCTAATTTCATGCAAATTATTTATCCAAAATTTAATTTACTACAAAACTAACCTCGTTATACCTAATAAAAATATCTACAAGTTCATTTTACGAAAATGAAGTCCCGGAACTCACTTACTGACACCCCTAACTATCGAGTCATTACACCCAATGGGCTTATGCAGATGACTCTGCAGAGACAAACACAGACTCACTTAACAGATCTTTCATGCTTTGACACCATACAAAAATTAACATACATTAGGCCAACTAAATAAAGATACCATTAAAACTTATTCATATGACTTCTATTATCACTAGAAGCCCGTTAACTTTCGTTCAAAGCCTTACTTCTTCATTTACTATCTACACTCGTAAACATACTTACTCAATCAGATGTTCACATGCAAGTCAAAATTACTTACCCTGAACATGAAACAACCATTTGCATGAACTCCGATCTTTAATTTTAGCTCAACAAGAAAGATCCCTAAAAAAATCTAAAGTAAGATAGAAATGGTGTTTTCAAATAGAAGGAAGAAGATAACTCTCACTTTTTATTTTTGTAAAGTTTATATCAAGATATATATATACATATATAGAAAGCCCATGTTTCCATAGTGGAACTTAACACGTGTTATCAATCTTCAACAATGACCTCTCAAGGGTTAACAATTCTAAGGAAATGCATACAAGAGTCCATAATCTTTACGTATCTTTGGTTTACCCTATCGCTCATTCTGGACCATCTTATTAGAATGTAACTTGCAAAATAACAAAGAAAACTTAGCGTAACTCACCTTTGGTGTTATCTTCATTACCCAAAGAACCCTTAATACTCTTACTGTAACATCCCAAATTTGGAATTTTATGTGTTGCATTATTTTTTGTGCTGAGCTAGTTAAACTATTAATTGTGTATGTTTAGGATGGCCTGAGGAGGCTCGGGGTTTATTTGGATGTAGTAATTTTTTTTTTTTGGCATTTAGCACTTTAAGGAGATAGAGTAAGCGACCTTAAATCATATGGAAATAATGAGTAAATAGCTAGCATAAATGAGCAATTAGTAAAGAGGTTATAGCGCCACATGAAGTACCTTGAGGGAAGAGGTTCAAATCCCATTGTGTGCAAATTTTGACTATTATATTTGCACTCTTTCCTTAAGTGTCGGCCAAGCATGTAAATATGGCAAGGTGGACTTTTTTATTTTTGGCAAGATGGCTAAGGAGAATATGAAAGAATGAAGGTGAGGAAAGAAATCATGAAAAAGGGGAAAGTAAGGGGAACAAGTGGCCTTTTTCAAGGAAAATGTTATGGAAAGTATGGGTGGCTAATTTTGACCATTTTAGTCATGTATGTGGATGGTTTTGTGTGTTAAGGGGATAGCCGAATTTTGCTTGGTGTTTTGGTAAAGTTTGTGTTTGTTTTGGTCAAATTCCTTTAGCATCAAGAGTGTGTCATTTTCTCCAAAATACCATTCTCTTAGCCGAATTTTGTCTTTTGCAATTGGTAAAATTTTTTGTATTGTTTTAGCCAAAATTCCTTTATGCAACTTTTGTGACATTCTCTTCTCTCCAAATTTCCTTCTTGCCGAATCTTCAACTTTGAGTGTGCTGATAAACCATAAAAGTAACATATTTTAACCCTATATTTAGTATGCTTTTGGATGATTTAGCCCTTGATTTATGTAAAAAGGTGCTTTTAATCCTTTCTTTTCATGTTTATAATCAAGAAAGCACCCGAGGATGAAAAGAACGAGAAACGGGCTTAAAATGGGCCAATTTGGGCCAAAGAGGAAATCGACACGGCCTGGATTTCAAGCCAAATGGCCGTGCCTCATCAAATTACTTTACAAGGCCATGCCACGATTTACACGGCCGTGTACCATGGCCGTGCCCCTACCGCGGGAAAGAGCAATTTCACTCAGATTTGGATGCTTGGAGGCAAAGAAACATATTCCTAAGTCTACTTAAACATCCTAGGAGGAATTCTACTTGAATTAGGATACTTAGGAGCCAAGTAAAGCATCTCAAAGCCTATATAAACACCCAAGGTAGCAACTAAAAAGGGGAGTTCGGCAGAAGCCGAAACAAGAGTCGCAGTTTGGCAGAAGCCTTCTCCAAAGCTTTCATTCAGGGAATTACTTGAAGATAGCCAGTTGATCCACCTCAAGAAGGTAGAGTTCTACTCAAGACGAAGGATCTCTCCTTCAATTCTTTCAAGGAGTTTTAAGGATTTCTTATGTTTTATTTTATCTTTTCTCTTGAGATGTTTTGGTATTTTGTTATGAACTAAACCCTTTAGATACCTGAAGGGGATGAAACCTAGATGAATCTTGTTATTTGATTTTTGGATTTATATGATAAGTACTTAGTTTGTTCTTAATTTGTTGCTTAATCTAATCTAATGTGCTTAAGTAGACCCTGGCTAAGAGTAGATCTAGCATAATTAAGCAGAGTTGATCACACGCCTAGAGATAGGGTGACGAGATTTTGTCGGATTAGGGTGAAACTTAATATGGGAGTCTATTGATCGATTTACTGCTATTCTAGGGGGTTATTATCAGCGAACGAGAGTTTCACTAATTAACCTAGGGTTAGACGTTATTCACCTCGAGAGAGGGTTTAATATAGGTTATGGAGTCTTACGGATCAAGCTAAGTAAAGAAATCATATGATTCAGGGGTTAAATAACAAGTGAAGTCTAGGTGGATTCTTTCTGAGGGTATCGTCATGATCAACTGAGTTTTTCCTAAAGTTATTTCCCAATTCACTCTTTTTTCTTTGTGTCTTTAGAGTAGTAGTTGTTAGTTTAATTTAGTTTAAAGCAACTTCACTATATTTTTAAGGCTAAATAATAAAAAGAAAGTAAGTATTAGTACTTTTAGTTCCTTTGGGTTCGATAATCCGGTCTTGCCTAAGCTATACTACTGTTCGATCGGTACACTTGCCTTTAATCATTGTAAGAGTTAGTCTCAAGGTTCGATCTAATTCATTATAAATTTTAAAGCTCTGATTTCAGCGATCATGTGCATATTCTCTTCTTTTCTTTCTTCTTGTTGCCGAATGTACACCAACCATTGAGACCAAAATTTGTTCTTTCATCTTTCTTGAAAACCAAGCTAGTCAAACATCTTTCTTCTTATTTCTTTTCTTTCTCACGAAATCCTTCAAGCATCTCTTTTGTCCTAATTCTTTTTCACCATAGCCGAATAACAACATACAATTTCCTCTATAATCAAAACTTCATCTCTTCTCTATTTCTTCTTCTCATCCATATTAACATCCATTTCATGATCAATCGGTAAGTGTTCTTCTCAATATTTTATTTATTTATTTACTTTAATGACCGAATTTATACTTTGGTTTGGGATGGTCATTTTGACCGAGACCATCACCTTACTTTCTCTCATTTGAGATCATTTTCTTTTTCGTAGTGATATAGTGGAAGGCCGAAACTTTGATTCTTTTGAAGTCATCATATAATCACTAGAAATCAGTCCTAAAAGCATTAAGGTAAGGAGTTCTTCAAGGATTCTATAAATCATTCTTTATTCATTAAGATAGTGATGATTAACTGATATTTTATAGGGATTAAATTGCTCGATCTACCCAATTGTTGATCACTCAAAAATTAGTGGCAAGCCGATCTTTACCATTTTGGTAGTCCATATTTTATCATAAAATTGATATATATAAGATCTAACCGAATGGAGGCTTGTGGTACCGATTTGAATGGGAAGTCGAGTGGAGATCTCAAAAGGAGCAGATTAGCGATCCCTACTCCTAAATTCAAGTGAAGCGGTATCGACGATTCAGGATTTTCCATCGGGTTGTGGGCCGTCAACCGAGGAAAATCGAAAAATCGTAGTCGTTCACGATCCCGAGGGTAAAATTTTAGATCATTTGTTTTAAAGTAGATTTATTAAATCGCGTACGTTGACTAATCGAGCGTTATAAAATTTTAGGTGTCGACGATCAAGAAAGTGTAGTGCTTACCGTATTCAGGTGTGTAATCTCACACTGTTTTTCGTGGGTTAAAGATTAATATTATATTGGTAGTAAATCGCGTGACTAAAATCATATTATTGTGAATCTGGGAAAATTGGCTTAGATCTCACTATTGTGATAAAATTGACAAAATCGGTATTAACATCGTGAAAGATTACAAAAATACCCTTAATGGGCCAAATTAGTATAATTTGCTATATAGGCCAATCTAATAATTTGCTATATGGGCCGATCTATTAATTTGTTATATTGGCCGATCTGATAATATGATATATAGGCCGATCTATTAATTTGCTATATGGGCCGACCTGATAATTTGCTATATGGGTCGATCTGTTAATTCACTAAATGGGCAGATCTGATATTTTGCTTAATGGGCCTAATTAATAAATTGTTATAATGGGCCACAATTTTGTAATAAATATGCGAATAAATTATTGTGGTTATATTGTGATATGTTATGCATTATATACATGATTTGCATGGGATGGGATAATGTTGAAGAGAAGTTCTAGTGGCTCTGCCACAAATCTGTATAGTGGAAATGCCACGTGAATTCTGTTATTCTGGTGCCTGGTCCACAAGTAATTTGTTATAAATGGATCAATACTTCCAATTGGTGTGTTGGCGGGGTGGGTTGACTTGATCCCCATAGGTGTGTTGGTTGGTACGGGTGGTGTGTAGCGGATAGAATACTAGGTTTGGTTTGGGAGTTGCATTTCGTACACATGTTAAACTTAATACATTATTATTATTGTAAATGGGCTTAGGCCCAAATAATTGCTTAATGGGATTTTGGCCCAGTGGACAACGATAAGTGGGTTACATACTGAGTTCTAGTAGCTCACCCCGTTTCTCCTTCCCCTTTCAGGTAATAATCAGTGATGGAGACTTGAGCTATGGATGACTCGGTGGAGGCCATGCTACAAAAATGGTTTAATTTGAAATTTGGATTTCTATTAGTACTTTTAATTACTTTGCTATTTTGAGTTAAGGTTGTAATAAGGCCTCTAGATTAATTTTGTTTTGTTTTATGTTTTGACGAATTTATAAATTGCTTTAAGTATTTCAAATTGAGATTTTTTTAAAACTAAAATAATCGTTTTCTTAAAATGGTTAAACAAAAAGGGTTTATAATAAACTTTTATAAACATATTTTTAACTCAAAAATTTCTCTTAAAATTTTCATCAACACTTTTTGAAAATTATTTTCAAATTCTTTTCAAACCATTAAAGATATTTTCAAAGTCATGATTTATAAGATTTTCATATCTCAAATTTATCGAATTATCAATTAAACTTTTATTCAATGATACTTTATCAAAAATTTTAAAAAGGGAAGTTGTTTTAATTGATCTATTTATGAAAAAGGACTTAGTAGTATTTTCTCATGTGACATGTCAGATCTAGCCTTAACACATGGGTCGGATTTAGGGTGTTACATTTTATGGTATCAAAGCCCGATTCAAAACTCGACTGTGGTTTGGGTTCAAAAACATTTTTTTCAAAATTATTTTGAAATGTAAAAAAAAAAAAAAATAGAACGTATGTTTTTAAAGGAAGTATGGCACCACGGGTATCCGGCACCAAGTCAAGTAAGTGTATGTTATTGTATGATTATGATTATTGTGATATGACTATAGGAACACTCTAGAACTTTTAGTTTTAGGTGTTGAAACTATAGAGATTGAGACTATAGGATGCATTTACAAAAATAATTTTATTTCTTATACCTCATAAAGTATTCTTTAATAAAGATCAAAATAGTATACTGATTCATAAGACTTCTAATCAGATTAAATCGAATTACCAAATATGAGCACTAGAGGATGTGGACGCGGTAGACATGGCCGTGGTAGAGGCCGAGGTGCTAGAGTTGCGTCTGAAGTGTTGGGACATATGCTAGAAATGGACGCACCTACGTCACCCATGACTGAAACTGGATCACAAGACTGTATGAGGAGGACATCGCTCTATCCCAAGTAATGTTCCGAGTTTTGGAAAGGCTTGCTAGGGCTAAAATTGGGCCAGCAGCTCGTGGGTCAATTTCGGAGCGACTCAAATCAAATGGTGCTGAGGTTTTTAGGGGTATCTTAGGTGTATCCCCAAATGTTGTAGAATATTGGCTTGAGGCTGTGGAGCGGATCATGCATGATCTAGATTGCACCGTCGACCAGAAATTGAGGAGAGCTATGTCCTTGTTGAGAGACAAGACGTATCAATGGTGGCTCACTGTTTGAGAAGGTACTTGGGCCGATCGTGTTTCTTGGGATTTCTTCAAAACTACATTCCAAGTAAAGTATGTCGGGGTTAGCTAAGTGGATGGCCGAAGGAAGGAATTCCTAAATCTGGTCCAAGGCGGTAAGACTGTGGCAGCTTACGAGGCAAAATTTCTATGTCTGAGTCGTTATGCTCGGGGTATAGTGCCCACTGACTATGAACGTTATGTGCGTTTTGAAGATGGATTGAGTGATGAGTTGCGGGTACTGATAGCCCCACAACAAGAAAGGAATTTTGCCACACTTGCAGAGAAAGCCAAGATAGCTAAAGAGGCTAAGCACTCGAAGTGGTGAAACCGAGAAAAAGATAGAGGCAAGAGCAATAGGGACTTTAAGTACTCAGGACCTACTAGGGTTTGAGAAGAGGCCTAGGAATGATGAGCCCGCTCGAGCTAGAGTACCAATTGCTACCAATCAGATACAGCCATGTGCGGATTGCAAAAAATGATACCCGGGTGAATGCTGGAAGAGAACCGCTAGTTGTTTCAAATGTGGTTCCAAGGACCATCAGCTTAAAAATTTCCCTCGACGGACTGCTTAGACTCAAGATGCTCGTAACTATGATGCACAGCTATCTAGAGGCGCTCAGCAGCCACCGAGAGGTTGTGGGCCAGGTCAAGGTGGTAATGGTGGAGGACGAGGTCAGGGTGCACTGGGTAGAGATACTGGTTTCAAGGGTAACGCGGAGGCGAGGCAGCCAGGGTTGGTTTATACAGTCAGACGCCGAGAGGATGGCGATGCACCTAATGTGATAACCAGTATGTTTTTCATATCCGATGTACCTGTTATTACTTTGATAGATATCGAATCCACCCATTCGTATGTTGCTAATGTTGTATCTGGAAATCTAAACATTAGATTTGAGATTACTACTAGAGAAATTTCGGTAATTAGCCCTTTAGGACAGTCTGTGATAGTGAATAGATTGTTTAGAGATGTGCCCTTAGAAATTCAAGGAGAAACATTTTTGGCGAATTTGATGGAACTGACTTTCGATAAGTTCAACCTTATTTTGGGCATGGATTGTTGGTGAAACATCGTACGAACTTGGATTGTGCTGTAAAACAGATGACGCTAAGAACTTTGGAAGATAAGGAAGTGGTGATGATAGGTGAAAGGAGAAATTATCTATCAAATGTGGTATCTATTTTAAAGGCAGAAAAGTTGGTGTGAAAAGGGTGTGGAGCATTCCAAGCCTTCATTAGTACGTTGGATGCCAAGGAATTATCGGTGGAAGGTGTTAGAATGGTGAAAGAGTTTTCGGACATCTTTCTCGAGGAACTTCCTAGATTGCCTCCGGATCGAGAGGTAGAGTTTGGCATTGAGTTATTGCCAAGAACGGCTCCAGCGTCCGTTACTCCTTATAGAATGGCACCGAAGGAGTTAGTAGAGGTTAAAGCTCAAATTCAGGAGTTGTTGGATAGGGGATTCATTCAACTGAGTGTGTCACTGTGGGGAGCACCAGTCTTGTTCGTCAAAAAAAGGATGGGTTGATACGCATGTGCATCGATTATAGACAGTTGAATAAGTTGACGATCAAGAATTGATATCCGTTGCCAGAATCAACGATCTATTTGATCAACTGCGAGGAGCCTTGGTTTTCTTGAAGATAGATTTGAGATCGGGTTATCACCAACTTAAAGTTAAGGAGGCAGATATTCATAAGACTGCGTTTCGAACTCGCTATGGACATTATGAGTTCTTGGTGATGCCGTTTGGGTTGACTAATACGCCAACTGCATTTGGACATGATGAACTGGGTCTTCCAACCCTGTTTAGATCAGTTTGTGGTGGTGTTCATAGATGACATCTTGGTGTACTTGAAGAATGAGGAAGAGCACGATTCGCATTTGCGGGTAGTATTACAGATATTACGAGAAAATCAAGTTTATGCCAAATTCAGTAAGTGTGAATTTTGGCTGAAAGAAGTGAACTTCATGGGGCATGTTGTGTCGGCCGAAGGAATTAGAGTTGATCACCGGAAGGTAAAGGTTGTGTTGATTGGAAAACACCAAAGTCAATGGCCAAAATTTAGAGTTTTCTAGGGTTGGCTGGTTATTTCAGGCGTTTCGTTGAGGGGTTTTCATTGATTGCTGCACCCTTAACTAAACTGTTGTACAAGGGAGTACCATTTGTATGGTCAAATCAGCAGCAAGAAAGCTTTGAGAAATTAAAGAAGATTCTGATGGAAGCACCAGTATTGATTCAACCTAAGGCTGGAAAAGAGTTTGTTATTTACTATGATGCGTCACACATGGGCTTGGGATCTGTGTTGATGCAAAGTGGAAAGGTAGTGGCTTATGCATATCGTCAGTTAAGGCTACACGAAGTGAATTATCCCACTCATGATTTGGAGTTGGCTGCAGTGGTGTTTGCTTTGAAGATTTGGAGACACTACCTGTACGCATCTATACAGATCATAAGAGTCTAAAGTACCTCCTTACCCAAAAGGAGTTGAACTTGAGACAGTAGAGGTGGATAGAACTATTGAAGGATTATGACTTCTCAATCGAGTATCATTTCGAAAGGCTAACGTGATGGCAGATGCGTTGAGTCGCAAGGTGATATCGGATTTGAGAGCGATGTTTGCTCATCTCAGCTTGTATGAAGATGGTAGCATGCTAGCTGAACTTCAGGTGAAGCCTGAGGGGGTAGGTCAGATTAAGGAAAAATAGTTATCAGATGAAAAGTTGGGTTCCTTACTTTAGTAAGTGAAAGGTGGTGTGATAGGGGATTTTGGATTGAATAATGATGGAGTATTGTGTTTCTGTGGAAGAATCTGTATGCCCAAAGATTCAAATTGAGACAAATGATTCTACGTGAGGCACATAGTAGCCCATATGCTATGCACCTCAGGGGAAATAAAATGTATCGAGACCTCCGTGAGTAGTATTGGTGGCCAGGGTTGAAATGGAAGGTTACTAATTTTGTGAGTCAGTGCTTGACATCTTAACAAGTGAAGGCGGAACATCAATTGCCATCAGGATTGCTACAATCGGTGAAGATTCTATTATGGAAATGGGAACGGATAACGATGGACTTTGTTAGTGGGTTACCCTTATTGCCTACCAAGAAAGATTCCGTTTGGGTAATAGTGATCGGTTGACGAAGACTGCCTATTTCCTACCTGTTCGTACGGATTTCTCATTGTAGAAGTTGGCCAAGTTGTACATAGCAGACATCGTGAGGTTACATGGGGTACCAGTGTCTATCATTTCGGATAGAGACCCTAGGTTTACATCACGGTTTTGGAAAGCCTTACATAAAGCTTTGGGATCAAGATTGAATTTCAGTACGGCATTTCATCCTCAGACAGATGGTCAGTCAGAGAGAGTAATCCAGATTCTGAAAGACATGTTAAGAGGTTGTGTGATTGATTTTAGGGGTAGTTGGGAGGATTTCCTACCATTGGCAGAGTTTGCTTATAACAATAGCTATCAATCCAGCATCTAGATGGCACCCTACGAGGCGTTGTATGGCCTAGGTGTCGTACTCCTACTTGTTAGACCAAATTGGGGGAGCGACAGTTATTGGGTCCTGAGCTGATATCAGAGACTGAGGAAAAAGTAAAGGTAATTTGGGCACGATTAAAGGAAGCTTTCGATAGACAAAAACGTATGCGGATCTGAAGCGTAAGGATATTGAGTTTGCGGTGGGAGATCAGGTCTTTCTAAAGGTCTCACCTTGGAAGAAGATCTCAGATTTGCAAGGAAGGGCAAGTTGAGCCCTAGGTTCATCGGACCGTATCGTGTGTTAAAGTGTGTTGGGCCAATGGCTTATCAGCTTGAGTTACCCCCGGAGTTGAGTCAGATACATAGTGTTTTTCATGTCTCAATGTTAAGGCATTATCGATCGGATTTGTCTCATATAGTACCGATAGAGGAAGTTGAGATAAGATCTGATTTGTCGCTCGAGGAGGGTGCAAATTCTAGATCGGGATGTTAAGGTACTAAGAAGAAAGACTGTGCCATTAGTCAAAGTTCTATGGTGTAATCATGGAATGGAGGAAGCTTCGTGGGAGCCTGAGGACACGATTCGACAGCAATATTCTCACCTCTTTTAATAAGGTAAATTTCGAGGATGAAATTTACTTTAAGGGGGTAGAATTGTAACATCCTAAAATTTGGAATTTTAAGTGTTGCATTATTTTTGGTGCTAAGCTAGTTAAACTATTAATTGTGTATGTTTAGGAGGGCCTGAGGAGGTTCAGGGTTTATTTGGACCTAGTAAAAAAAAATTGGCATATAGCACTTTCAGGAGATAGAGTAAGTGACCTTAAAGCATATGGAAATAATGAGTAAATAACTAGCATAAATGAGCAATTAGTAAAGAGGTTATGGTGCCACATGAAGTACCTTGAGGGACGAGGTTCAAATCCCAATATGTGCAAATTTTGACTATTATTTTTGCACTCTTTCCTTAAGTGTCGGCCAAGCATGTAAATATGGCAAGGTGGACTTTTTTATTTTTGGCAAGATGGCTAAGGAGAATAGGAAAGAATGAAGGTGAGGAAAGAAATCAAGAAAAAGGGGAATGTAAGGGGAACAAGTGGCCTTTTTTCAAGGAAAATGTAATGGAAAGTGTGGGTGGCTAATTTTGACCATTTTAGTCATGTGTGAGGACAGTTTTGTGTGTTAGGGGGGATAGACAAATTTTGCTTGGTGTTTTGGAAAAGTTTTAGTGTTTGTTTTGGTCAAATTCCTTTAGCATCAATAGTGTGTCATTTTCTCCAAAATACCATTCTCTTAGCCGAATTTTGACTTTGGCAATTGGTAAAAATTTTGGTATTGTTTTGGCCAAAATTCTGTTATGCAACTTTTGTGACATTTTCTCTTCTCTCCAAATTTCATTCTTGCCGAATCTTCAACTTTGAGTGTGCATATTCTCTTCTTTTCTTTCTTCTTGTTGCTGAATGTACACCAACCATTGAGACCACAATTTGTTTTTTCATCTTTCTTGAAAACCAAGCTAGTCAAACATCTTTCTTCTTATTTCTTTTCTTTCACACGAAATCCTTCAAGCATCTCTTTTGTCCTAATTCTTTTTCACCATAGCCGAATATCAACATACAATTTCCTCTATAACCAACCTTCATCTCTTCTCTATTTCTTCTTCTCGTCCATATTAACATCCATTTCGTGATCAATCGGTAAGTGTTCTTCTCAATATTTTATTTATTTTTTTTCTCTTAATGACCGAATTTATACATTGGTTTGGGATGGTCATTTTGACCGAGCCCATCACCTTACTTTCTCTCATTTGAGATCATTTTCTTTTTCGTAGTGATATAGTGGAAGGCCAAACCTTGATTCTTTCAAAGTCATCGTATAATCGCTAGAAATCGATTGCAAAATCATTAAGGTAAGGAGTTCTTCAAGGATTTTATAAATCATTCTTTATTCGTTAAGATGGTGATGATTAACTGATATTTTATAGGGATTAAATTGCTCGATCTACCCAATCGTTGATCACTCAAAATTAGTGGTAAGCCGATCTTTACTATTTTGGTAGTCCATATTTTATCGTAATATCGATCTATATAAGATCTAACCGAATGGAGGCTTGTGGTACCGATTCGGATGGGAAGTCTTGTGGAGATCTCAAAAGGAGCGGATTAGCGATCCATACTCCTAAATTCAAGCGAAGGGCAGTATCGGAGATTCGGGATTTTCCACTGGGTTGTGGGCCGTCAACCGGTAAAAATCGACAAATCGTAGTCGTTCACAATCCCGAGGGTAAAATTTTAGATCGTTTGTTTTAAAGTAGATTTATTAAATCGTGTACGTTGACTAATCGAGTGTTATAAAATTTTAGGTGTCGACGATCAAGAAAGCGTAGTGCTTACCGTAATCAGGTGTGTAATCTCACACCGTTTTCAGTGGGTTAAAGATTAATATTATATTAGTAGTAAATCGCGTGACTAAAATCATATTATGGTGAAACAGGGAAAATTGGCTTAGATCTCACTATTGTGATAAAATTGACAAAATCGATATTAACATCGTGAGAGATTACAAAAATACCTTTAATGGGCCAAATCGATATAATTTGCTATATGGGCCGATCTGATAATTTGCTATATGGTTCGATCTGTTAACTTGCTATATGGGCCGATCTGGTAATATGATATATGGGCCGATCTGTTAATTTACTATTTGGGACAATCTGATAATTTACTATATGGGCCGATCTATTAATTCGCTAAATGGGCCGATCAGATATTTTGCTTAATGGACCTAATTGATAAATAGTTATAATGGGCCATAATTTTGTAATAAATATATGAATAGATTATTTTGGTTATATTGTGATATGTTATGCATTATATACATGATTTGCATGGGATGGGATAATGTTGAAGAGAAGTTCTGGTGGCTCTGCCACATAATTCTGGTGGCTTTGCCACAAATCTGTATAGTGGGAATGCCACGTAAATTCTGTTATTCTGGTGGCTGGTCCACAAGTAATTTGTTATAAACGGCTTAATGCCTGCGATTGGTGTGTTGGCGGGGTGGTTTGACTTGATCCCCACAGGTGTGTTGGTTGGTACGGGTGGTGTGTAGCGGTTGGAATACAAGGTTTGGTTTGGGAATTGCTTTTCATACACATGTTAAACTTAATACATTATTATTTTTGTCAATGGGCTTAGGCCCAAATAATTGCATAATGGGATTTTGGCCCAGTGGCCAAAGGTAAGTGGGTTACACACTGAGTTCTAGTAACTCACCCCGTTTCTCCTTCCCCTTTCAGGTAATGATCAGTGATGGAGACTTGAGTCATGGATGACTCGGTGGAGGCCATACTACAAAAATGGTTTAATTTGAATTTTGGATTTCTATTAGTACTTTTAATTACTTTGTTATTTTGAGTTAAGGTTGTAATAAGGCATCTGGATTAATTTTGTTTTGTTTTATGTTTTGACTAATTTATAAATTGCTTTAAGTATTTCAAATTAATATTTTTTAAAACTAAAATAATCGTTTTCTTAAAATGGTTAAACAAAAAGTGTTTTATAATAAACTTTTATAAACATATTTTAACTCGAAATTTCTCTTAAAATTTTCATCAACACTTTTTAAAATTATTTTCAAATTCTTCTCAAACCATTAACGATATTTTCAAAGTCACGATTTATAAGATTTTCATATCTCAAATTTATCGAATTATCAATCAAACTTTTATTCAATGATACTTTATAAAAAATTTTAAAAAGGGAAGTTGTTTTAATTGATCTATTTATGAAAAAAGACTTAGTAGCATTTTCTCATGTGACATGTCAGATCTAGCCTTAACGCATGGGCCGAGTTTGGGGTGTTACACTTACCATGCCCTTAATTTTAACATATCCACATCTTTCTAAGAACATTCATTACCTTATACTCTATTTTCAATGAAACGCCCTAAGTATATGCCAATGGCGTCAATTGGGTAGAAAGGTACATTCCACTAAAATTCCTTCAGGCTACTTGCCCAACGTTGGACTTGCCAGTTCTGGGTGTTACAACTCTCCCCCACTTAGGGAATTTCATCCTCAAAATTACTATGATATCAATGAATAACAAAACCTATATACTAAATCTCAGCCCATACGCTATAAACTAATTGGATCCACACATGCTCAAAATAAAAATAAGCTAACTTACTTGACGGACCTGAAGCTGAGCGGTCACACGCAAAATTTTAAACTTTCACAAATTTTCTCATGATGCGTGGCACCACCCTATTGGAGGAATAAAAAAAATCCTGGCCTTTTTAACTTCTCCCGCTTGATTTCTTTTATTTATCCCTGTAGTTTCAATCCTTATTTTCTTTTTAACCTTTTTGCAATCATTTAAATCCATTATATTTCCTTGTCTGATCTGTTTATTCTCCATACTCTTCGTTTTCATTTGTTCAGAGGTATAAATAATTCTTTCTTTCCTTCCTTTTTACATTCGTGTCTTCCAAAATGGTTTGAAGCAATACTCAAGGGAGGGGTTACAGCCAATCTAGCTGAGCTATTGCTCATACTAGTTCAAACCCATCTAGTTTCTAGAGTCCCGTGAATACTTTACCTCAGGTGGAAACTCAGTCTGTTACTTGTTACACTATCAAGGATGAGATGACTCGACATTTAGCAGTTTGAGGTATTCAAATCCCAAAATTTTCTTATAGTTCCCCATTTTTGACCCTTAAGGAGGGTCCAAAAATGGTAAGTTACAATTTTGAAGCCTTTCTTTACAGTAACGAAATTAGCAAAATGTAATGTTGACAAAAGAATAAAAGGTATTTGCTATTGAAGTAATAAATAAAATTTTTAAACTCAATGGACCAAACACCTTTAAAACACAAAAGTTCATTGTAAATATTTAAAGAGAGGATGTCATTTAGCGGATACACTTTTAGTTATAAAATATTGTTTCTGAGATTTCAAGCCTTGATGCCACTTTCATTTTTCATGCATAATACAAAATCACTATAAGCCCTACACAGATTATGTAACACCCCTAACTTGTCTCCATTATCAGATTAGGATTATGGAGTATTACAGTGCAATTCAGAACATTTAACTTTAAATAGAAACTATTAATCAGTTTAAATACTAACATACAAATACACATTTCATGTATAGCATCAGTGCACTTACATGCCTTAAAATGAACCTATGAGGCCCTAAAAATTAGTTTGGCAACAATCATGGACTAATTTGAAACAAAACACAAAAATTTAGAAAAATTAGAAAATTTTGGAAACAGTGGTGACACGGCCATGTGACATAGCCTAGGCCATGTGGCATGAAAATATGGTTGTGTGGCCAAACGTGTACAATTTGAAGTATGAGACACACGTCCATTCCCATCTCATGTGTTCATCTATGTAAGTTCTCGAAATAGGGTAACACGGCTTTTCACAAGCCGTATGTGATATCCTATTTTTAAATGGTGTAAAAAATAGTGGTTCTGTGACCACATTTCAAATATGAGAGGTCGTGTTTTTAAATTAAGTAATGTTTATAGAGTTACATTAGGGTTGTATTAAAATTTGGTTAATAAATTTGAACGTTTGGATATTTAATTAGTAAAATGGACTAAAATGTAAATGTTGAGAAAGTTAGTTGCCATTAGTTAATTGGGTTAAATAGCTTTAGAAATTTAATTTGGCAGCCTTAAATGGTAATTAGACCATCACTATCTATGATGGATGGTAATGGGTATTAAGTTAGCTTAAATGAATGTTTTATTAAAAGACAAAAGGGTAAATTAAAAATCAAACTTAAGAAAAATGATAAAATAATGCTATCATCTTCCTTAGTGAAATGTTTCACCAAAAATTAAAGGAGGAACCACTATTTTTATCAAGCTTGAGGATCGGTTATACTCATATCTTGCATGTAAGTAATTTCCAACCCATTTCTTATGATTTTTATGTTTTTGGAATCATTGCAACTAGGTCCAACTAGCCCATAGCTTTGTTTTTGAATCACAAAGATTTTTAATGTTACCATTGATGAGTTCTTGATGTTCATGATGTTAAATAATATATTTGAACTATTAGTTGTTGATTATGAGTATTTTATAATGTGGTTTTGTTAGTTTTTGAGTAAATGATTAAATTGATTAGATATTTAAAATATCATGGAAATTGCATAATTAGTGAATAATGGTGGATTGCCCTAGTTTAGAATGAAATTTGGTTAGCCTTGGGAAGTTGTAAAATTGGTTAATTTGGATTTTGAGTATAGGGAATAAATATTGATAAATGTAAAAGTTTAGGGAAAATGTGTACTTAATGAAAAGTTAAGGCTCATATGCACTAAAATTGCATAGTAGTCCCTGCTGTGAAATCCAAAGTAGATCATGGGTAAGTTCATAGTATAAAAGAATTATATTATATAAAATTTAGTATTGATGTTATTTTGTATTAGTTAATTTATTCTGAAGTTGAAATTGAAATGGTTATTGATGAGTATGTTTAAGTATTACATTGGTTGAGAAAATGGATGAATTTACAAATGACAAAACCTTAAGGTGAACATATTGAAGTTATTAGTTATGTATAGTTATTATGGAAATGCACATAAAGTGAAATTGATAAATTTAGTAAATTTTTCGGTCGAACATAGTAATCTCTATGATATAGTTGGCATGCTAATAAGGTTAGTACGCGCACTTGTATGGGCTTGCACTTCTATGCCTCTTGTAACACCCCAAACCCGGTCAAAACACTACGACCGAATCCAGCATGTCACAGAGAAAGATCATTTTTGATAAAACCAGTTGTTGACTTAAGTTGTGAGGAAAACGTTTTGTCTTATGGAAACCGAAGTTGGCTTAAAACAATTGCTTAAACCTTTTTGTTTTAAAATTTGTCTTAAAGAAAACCGAGTTAACTTGTTGATGTTACTCACTTTTTACCCAATGGTAGATTTTGGAAAATCCCAAAAATTCATAAAGGTTTGTGAAAACATTCATTTTATTGATTCTTTCCCATTTTAAACGTCCTTTTGTGGTTAACCCAAATGCAAAGATATTCAACGAAGTAAGTAATCCTGAAATAACAATTTAAATGGCCTTATTACAACCAAAAACCAAATTTAATGAAAATTAAGTCCGAAGTAATAAATTAAAATAGAACTCGAAATATCGAGCATGGCCACCTCGAGTCCGTCCTGGCTCCACATCCGCGATCTAAGAATTATCTGCAACATGAAAAAGGGAGAGGTGAGTCACTGAGACTCAGCGTATAAATCCCCATCCCATAGATATAAGCCCTTATACAGTTTCATAAGTAGTTAAGTATGCCATGCAACCTAAACCTAACCATCCAAACTCATGTGTCTACCCCGTGTGGTCAAAACCACTGGTGGTCAAAACCACTGGTGACCGAAGTCACAATCAATATATGGGTGGTCAAAACCACTGGTGACTGAGGTCACAAATAATGTATGTATGGTCAAAACCACTAGTGGTCAAAGCCACTGAGACTTAGTCACAATATCATAATAAGTGGGGCCAACCCACTGTGTGGTCAAAACCACCGGTGACAGTCTGAAATCATATTCTTCCCCTCCTTTCATCACCCATTTCTATGAACATGCTTATCAGGGCAAAATAATCATGCTTAATATTCAGAAATAACATAACCTGGCATATGCAACCTTAACCGAGGCATCTAACGTTAACCAAATCAGAATGGACTTACCCGGAGTCCTCGCTTATACCCACAAGGGTAACACATCGATTTCTACAGTTATTCCAGCTTTTGACAAATTATAAAATAATAACAAATTAACTTACGAAGTGTGTAAGAGTTACACGCCTAATTACTCACAACACGATGCTATCTACGTCTACACTGTCGTTAACCAACACTACCGCTATCTGCCTACTATTTTGCTCAGATGCCGGTCCATACCCAGGTGGCCAATCGCGAATAGCCGACACAACCCTCTTCTTGTACTTAGGGGCTGGGGTCTCAGATCTAACCCCTCCTAATGCTTGGTTAGCCTTCGAATCCATAACACACCTTATCACTAAATCGGTTAAAGCAGTGAAACAAATCAAAAGAGATTAGCGATTTAGGCTAAGGTCCTTACCTAGATCGACAACTCTCGAAGCTCTTAGGCTTGATCTACAAGCCAAATGAATCCCGAAGAACAAAAGAATGCATCATCCCTCCTTCCTAAAATTGGCCAAACGTCCACACATAAAACAAAATAGCCTTCGGCATTTAACGCAGCAAAAGATGTCAACCGCATAAAAACACTTACCACACCCTAGTAGAATCGATTGGAAGTGATGGCTTAATAATGACAACGATCTACTGCAACCAATAATCCAATGAGAGAGGTGGAGTGTCAGAGATTTTGGCTTTCCTTACCATAACAATCAAGATAGAGAAAGAAATAGAGATGTGCCCATGTCAGGGGGATTCGAACATAAGAGCAAAAGAGAAAGATAGAGAAGAAAGCAATGAAATCCTACCTGATTATGGGTTGAGATTCTTCTCAAAGAACTAGAGAAGGAAAAATAGACAAAATAGGCTGAAGGGACTCGACTATGGCTTTTAAGAGTGAAGACGATGGGAAATGAAATTTCGGTAGAGGTATGGCTACAGAGGGTTTTCAGTTTTGAAGGAAGTAGCAAAATGATTGAAGTACAATTGATAGATGAATGGCAAGGTAGATTTGGCCAAAGCAAAATAGAAGAGAAAAGAAGTTTAAGAGAGCATTCGGGTTTGAGTAAATGAGAGAAAAGAAGAATGAAAATAAAATTTGGAATGAGGGTGGTTTAGTTTCGGCACTAAAAAAAATGAGAGGAAAAAGAAAAGCTCCAATGCTCCCTATCTAGCCGAAATGTTTACTTGAGAGCCAACCCCCCAAGTTCAAATGTGAATATTCGGCACCCCCCTAAGCTACTAAAACCGATTGCTCCCCTCCCAACCAGAGTTCATGTTTCGGCCAACTCTAAACTCCCCATGTCCACCTCCACAATTTCCTCCTGACCACTCATTTAAATCTGTTTGAATGATTCAAATCCCTACATTTTCTCTTCTCCATCAATTCAAATGTGTTGACTCCTTCAACACATATCCATCAATGTCCATCCTGTGCACAACTCTCCCTTGTCCTGGTGTAAAAAAGAATGCCGAAAAGGACGTTCCTACAACTCGAACCCAAGCCTTCACCACCTACATATGGTGTCACCCCCCCTGAGCCTTAGGTGACATCCCTTGCCACTTTACCAAGGCCCAACTTGTGACATAATCTACCACCAATTACCCTTAACACCTAGCTCCATCAATGCCCCTCTTCCAGAAGCCCAAAAATAAAATTTGTGTCAAGGCTCTAGCCTATCCCAGGCCTAAGCCTAGGCCCCCAAAACACCCAAAACTAGCATCACATTCATACCATTCACATGCAAACAATTAAAAAGCAAAAGCCCCGATTTAAGGATGTTATAGTTCTACCCCCTTAAAAATAATTTTGGCCTCGAAATTACCTGGTCAAAAGAGTTGGGGGTATTGCTGTCGTATCACATCCTCTGGCTCCCACGTGGCCTCTTCAGTTCCGTGATTCTGCCATAGAACCTTCACCAAATGAACTGACTTTCTACGTAGAACCTTGATATCCCAATCCAGAATATGCACTGGTTCCTCTACAAAAGACAAATTTGGACTCACCTCAATCTCTTCCACTGGTACAACATGCGACAAATTCGAGAGATAACGTCTAAGCATTGAAACATGAAACACGTCATGGATCTGACTCAATTCCATTGGCAACTCGAGCTAATATACTACTGGTCCCACACGCTTCAACACTTTATAAGGCCCGATGAACTTAGGGCTCAGCTTGCCCTTCCGACCAAATCTCATCACCTTCTTCTACGGTGACACCTTCAGAAAAACTTGTCACCCACTGCAAACTCTATATCCCTCCGCTTAAGATCGACATAAGACTTATGCCTATCCGAAGCTTCTTTCAGACAAGTTCGAATCAGCTTAACCTTATCCTCTGTCTCAGCAACCAACTCAGGACCCAACAGCTGACGCTCTCCCAACTCTATCCAGCACGTAGGGGTTGAACACTTCTGCCAATAAAATGCTTCATACGGTGCCATCTTAATACTTGCCTGGTAACTATTGTTATACGCGAACTCGACCAACGGTAGAAATTCTTTCCAACTACTCCTAAAATCCAAAACACAACCCCCAACATATCCTCTAAGATTTGAATTACCCTCTCGGATTGCCCATCTGACTGCGAATGAAACGCCGTGCTGAAATCCAGCCTAGTACCTAATGCCTGATGCAGTGCTTTCTAGAATCTTAATGTGAATCTAGGGTCCCTATCTGAAATAATCAACACTGGCACTCCATGAAGTTGTATGATTTCCACCACATATAACTTAGCCAACCTTTGAAGTGAGAAGTCAACTCAAACCGGAATAAAATGAGCCGACTTTGTCAGACGATCAACAATCACCCAGACCGAATCCTTCTTGCTAGGCGTGAGGGCTAACCCACTGACGAAATCCATCGTAATCCTTTCCTATTTCCACTGCGGAATCTTTATTGGTTGCAACAGACTTGAAGGTACTTGATGTTCAGCTTTGACCTACTGACACGTCAAACACTTACCCATAAATTCTGTTACTTCTCGCTTTAGACCCGGCCACCAAAACTGCTCCCGCAGATCTCGGTACATCTTACTACCTCTAGGATGCATAGCGTATGGACTGCTATGTGCCTCATGAAGAATCTTTTGCCTCAACTCCACATCCTTCGACATGCAAACCTTACCTTGAAAACACAGCACACTCTCACCGCTTAAACTATACCCCACCAATTCATTATTCTGCACTTACAAATACCGAGTACTTAAGTCCTCATCCACTAGCTATTTCTCCTTAACCTGATTCACCCACGTTTGCTTCACTTGCAATTCCGCTAACAGACTTTCGTCATCATATAGGCTTAGATGAGTGAACATTGCTCTCAAGTCCGCTACCACCTTGCAGCTCAACTCGTCAGCCACCACATTAGCCCTACCTGGATGGAATTCAATCTAGTAGTCGTAGTCTTTCAACAACTCAACCCACCTACGCTGATCGCAAATTTAATTCCTTCTGAGTCAGGAGGTACTTTAAACTCTTGTGGTCCGTGTAGACGATAGACTTCTCCCTATACAAGTAATGCCTCTAAATCTTCAAGGTGAAAACTACTGCAGCTAACTCCAAGTCATGCATCGGATAATTCACTTCGTGAGGTCTCAGCTGGTGAGAAGCGTACACCACCACTTTCCCTTATTGCATCAGCACACATCCTAACCCAGTATGCGACACATCACAGTAAACCATAAATTCCTTCCTTGCCTCAGGCTGAATCAAAACTAGAGCTTCTGTCAGAATCCTCTTCAACTTATCAAAACTCTCTTGTCATTTGTCGGACCATACAAATGGAACCCCTTTCCTCAGCAGCTTAGTTAACGGCGCTGCAATCAAAGAAAACCCCTCTACAAATCTTCTATAATATCCTGCTAAACCCAGAAAACTCCGTATCTTTGCTACAGACTTAGGTGGTTTCAATCCAATACCGCTTCAATCTTCCGAGGGTCCACCCTAATTCCCTCACTGACACCACATGACCCAAGAAAGTTACCTCCATCAACCAGAACTCACACTTACTAAACTTTGCGAACAGTTGTTTTTCTCTCAAAATCCACAAAACCACACGGAGATGCTTATCATGCTCTTCCTCAGACTTCGAGTACACTAGAATATCATCTATAAATTCCACAATGAATCGATCCAAATACGGATGAAAAACCTGATTCATCATGTCCATGAATGCTATTGGTGCGTTAGTCAACCCAAATGGCATTACCAAGAACTCGTAGTGCCCATAACGCGTGCAAAATGCCGTTTTACGGATATCAACTTCCTTTACCTTAAGCTGGTGGTACCCTGACCTCAGATCGATCTTAGAGAAAACTGACGCACCATTCAATTGATCGAACAGATCGTCTATCCTCGGTAACGGGTACTTGTTCTTAATCGTCAACTTATTTAGCTGACAGCAACCTGTACACATCCGCATTATTCCATCTTTCTTCTTAACAAAAAGCACAGGTGCTCCTCGAGGTGACACACTCGGCGGATAAAACCCCGGTCCAACAACTCTTGAATTTGCGCTTTCAACTCCACTAACTCCTTCGACGCCATCCTATATGGGGTAATAGACACTGGCGCGATTCCTGGTAGTAGATCTATCCCAAACTCAACTTTGCGATCGGGATGCAGACCCGGAAGCTCTTCCGAAAATACATCAGTAAATTCCTTCACCGCTCAAACATTTCCCACAGCTATTTTCTTGGCCTCCAATGCATAAACATGAACCACAAATACCTCACATCCCTTCCTCACCATCTTCTCGGCCTTCAACGCAGATACCACATTGGATAGAAAATTTCTTCTATTACCTATCATCACTACCTCCTCACCCTCAATAGTTCTCAATACCATGCGCTTAGCTAAGCAGTCCAAACTCGCTTGTTACTCCACTAACCAGTCCATTCCTAGGATCAAGTCAAACTCCCCGAATTGCAGTTCCATCAAATTAGCCGGAAACACTACCCCTTGAAGTTCTAGGGGTACATCCCTATACAGTTTGTTTACTTCTACAGAGTGACCTAGAGGGCTAATTACAGTCATCTCCCTAGAAGAAATCTCATAAGCTAAGTCCATAGTTCCCGCTACACTACTAGCAACATAGGAGTACGTCGAACCAACATCTATCAAAGCAATATAAGGCAGTCCAAAAATTAAGAACGTATAGGTTATAACATCCGGTGCGTCGCCCTCCTCTCGACGCCTCGCTGCATACACCAACCCAGGCTATCTTGCATCAGTATTCCAGACACCTTTGCTCGGTGTTCCCCGTCCTCGACCAGAACCATTACCTCTCCTGGCTGGACCGCGACCCCATTGTGGTTGCTGGACATCCCTTCTGAATTGTGTACATCCCTATCCCTCAGACTGGATTCTAGCTGATCTCCGCGGACAATCTCTTACCCGGTGCCCTATTGACCCACACTCAAAGCACCCTCTATTTCCTGTCCAACACTCTCTCGAATGAGTCTTACCACAACGTGCACACCGTGGCGGCCACTGAGTAGTAGCAATAGGCTTTGCAGCTTGGTTTGACCCGCCAAATCTAGCCCTTTTTTATGAATCCCCAGCAGACCCTGACGACCCAGTACTCCTCTTACCACAGCGTCTATCATGATTCTATCTCACCGACTGCTTTACCCCTTCAACTATCTTGGCCTTCTCCACTAAGACAGTAAATTCTCTTTCCTTCTGCGGGGCAATCAACATTCGTAGCTCATCTCTCAACCCGTCCTCAAACCTGACACAGCGCTCGTGTTTCATAGCCACGATACCCCTAGCATAACGACTCAGCCAAAGGAACTCTGCCTCATACTATGATACTGACTTATTCCCCTGAACCAAATTCAAGAATGCCTTCCGCTGCGCATCTATATAACTAGACCTGACATATTTCCTCTAATAAACTACCTTAAAGAAATCCCAGGTGATGTCATCAACTGTCGCACCATCCCGAATCATAAGCCACCATTGATAAGATTCATCCCGGAGAAGAGACACTATCCCCTTCAGCTTCTCCTCAACCGTAAAGTCCAAATCATCCATTATACGTTCAGTTGCCTCTAGCCAGTATTCTACTGTGTTAGGAGCCACACCAGAAACACCTCAGAATACTTCTGCCGCATTGGCTTGGAGTCCTTCAGACATCGATTTCTGAGCCCCCGTACCTCTACCTGTTCCAGCTACTCTCTCCAAAACCCGCAGCATTGCCTGCGACATTGCATCGTCACCATCCGTCTAATCTTGGAACTCAGTGCCCACAATTGGTGGTAATGGTACCTCATTCTCTGACCCATGGCCATACCTTGACGGTTCTGATACAATCATCCTACCTCTACCACAGCGCGTGCATTACGCCATGTCCTCGGGTGCTCATGCCTACCATTCTCGAATTAATCTGATTTAAAGATTGTATGCATTAGCTTTCTTCCACTATTATTACAGTACATTTTTATGAATAACTTAGAGTTGTTCTCGTAAGTTCCTACAATCCTATGGGCTTCAGTCTCCAAAGTGGATTCCTATTACTAGCTTCCATATTACAACTATTTAAACCTTGGAATCGATAGTTAGGGGACTTACCGTTGTGGATTAGTGCCGGAGACTCAGGTGCCATGCTTCCCAGAACATGTATTTTCCTTTAAAGTTATTTTGTAAACCCTTTATTGAAAATGTTTTAGGCCTCGAGCCCACAGTCGAGCTTTTGAACCTGGCTCTAATACCAAAATTGTAACACCCCAAACCCGATCAAAACACTACGACCGAATCTGGCATGTCACAGATAAAGATCATTTTTTATAAAACCAGTTGTTGACTTAAGTTGTGAGGAAAATGTTTTGTCTTATAGAAACCGAAGTTGGCTTGAAACAATTGCTTAAACCTTTTTGTTTTAAAATTTGTCTTAAAGAAAATCGAGTTAACTTGTTGATGTTACTCACCTTTTACCCAATGGTAGATTTTGAAAAATCCCAAAAATCATAAAGGTTTGTGAAAACATTCATTTTATTGATTCTTTCCCATTTTAAATGTGCTTTTGTGGTTAACCCAAATGCAAAGTTATTCAATGTAGTAAGTAATCCCGAAATAACAATTTAAATGGCCTTATTACAACCAAAACCAAATTTAATGAAAATTAAGTCCGAAGTAATAAATTAAAACAGAACGCAAAATATCAAGTATGGCCACCTCGAGTCTATCCCGGCTCCACATCCGCGATTTAAGAATTATCTGCAACATGAAAAAGGGAGAGGTGAGTACCGAGACTCAGCGTATAAATCCCCATCCAACAGATATAAGCCCTTACACAGTTTCATAAGTAGTTAAGATGCCATGCAACCCAAACCTAACCATCCAAACTCCTGTGTCTACCCCGTATGGTCAAAACCACTGGTGGTCAAAACCAATGGTGACCGAAGTCACAATTAATATATGGGTGGTCAAAACCACTGGTGACCGAGGTGACAAATAATGTATGTGTGGTCAAAACCACTGAGACTTAGTCACAATATCATAATAAGCGGGGCCAACCCACTGTGTGGTCAAAACCACCGGTGACAGTCTAAAATCATACTCTTCCCCTCCTTTCATCACCCATTTTTATGAACATGCTTATCAGGGCAAAATAATCATGCTTAATATTCAAAAATAACATAACCTGGCATATGCAACATTAACCGAGGCATCTAACATTAACCAAATCAGAATGGACTTACTCGGAGTCCTTGCTTATACCCACAAGGGTAACACATCGATTTTCACAGTTATTCCCGCTTTTGACAAATTATAAAATAATAACAAATTAACTTACGTAGTGTGTAAGAGTTACACACCTGATTACTAGCAACACGATGCTCTCTACGTCTACACTGTTGTTAACCGACACTACTACTATCTGCCTACTACTTTGCTCAGATATCGCCCACACCTAGGTGGCCAATCGCAAACAGCCGACACATCCCTCTTCTTGTACTTAGGGGCTGGGGTCTCAAATCTAACCCTCTTAACGCTTGGTTAGCCTTCGAATCCATAACACACCTTATCACTAAATCGGTTAAAGCAGTGAACCAAATCCAAAGAGATTAGTGATTTAGGCTAAGGAGGTTACCTAGATCGACAACTCTCGAAGCTCTTAAGCTTGATCTACAAGCCAAACAAATCTCGAAGAACAATAGAATGTGGCAACCCTCCTTCCTACAATCGAACAATCGTCCACACATAAAACCAAATAGCCTTCGGCATATAATGCAACAAAAGATGTCAAACGGTAGAAAACACTTACCACACCCTAGTAGAACCGATTGAAAGTGATGACCTAAGAATGACAACAATCAACTGCAACCAAGAATCCAACGAGAGAGGTGGAGTGTCAGAGATTTTGGCTTTCCTTACCATAACAATCAAGATAGAAAAAGAAATAGAGATGTGCCCATGTTAGGGGGATTTGGCCATAAGAACAAAGGAGAAAGATAGAGAAGCAAGCAATGAAATCCTACCTGATTATGGGTTGAGATTCGGCTCAAAGAACTAGAGAAGGAAAAATAGACAAAAGAGGCTGGAGGGATTCGACTATGGCTTTTAAGAGTGAAGACGATGGGAAACAAAATTTCGGCGAAGGTATGGCTATAGAGGGTTTTCAATTTTGAAGGAAGTAAAAAATGATTGAAGTACAATTGATAGATGAATGGCAAGGTAGATTCAGCCAAAGTAAAATACTAGAGAAAAAAAAGTTTAAGAGAGCATTCGGGTTTGAGTAAATGAGAGAAAAGAACAATGAAAATAAAATTTGGAATGAGGGTGGTTTAGTTTCGGCACCAAAAGAAATGAGAGGAAAAAGAAAAGCTCCAAGGCTCTCTATCTATCTGAAATGTTTACTTGAGAGCCAATCCCCAAGTTCAAATGTGAATATTCGACACCCCCTAAGCTACCAAAACTGATTGCTCCCCTCCCAACCAGAGTTCATGTTTCGGCCAACTCTAAGCTCCCCACGTCCATCTCCACAATTTCCTCCTGACCACTCATTCAAATCTGTTTGTATGATTCAAATCCCTACATTTTCTCTTCTCCATCAATTCAAATGTGTTGACTCCTTCAACACATATCCACTAGTTCCATCCTGTGCACAACTCTCCCTTGTCCTGGCGTCAAAAAGAATGCCCAAAAGGAGATTCCTGCAACTCGAACCCAAGCCTTCCCCACCTACATAAGGCATCACCCCCTTGAGCCTTAAGTGACGTCCCTTGCCACTTTACCAAGGCCCAACTTGCGACACAATCTACCACCAATTACCCTTAACACCTAGCTCCATCAACACCCCTCTTCTAGAAGCCCAAAAATAAAATTTTTGTCAAGGCTCTAGCCTATCCCCGGCCTAAGCCTAGGCCCTCAAAACACCCTAAACTAGCATCACATTCATACCATTCGCATGCAAACAATTAAAAAGTAAAAGCCTCGATTTAAGGATGTTACACCTCTGTATAAACTTTAGTGTCTCTGATCGTACTACGGAGCCCTCGTTTGCACATCCGTGCCTCTGTTCATACTTTAGTGCCTCTATTATGCATCTTTGATGCTTTTGGTGTGGTATAGCTACCTGTGTATCCGAGCCAAGTTTCTAATTCATCGGGCTATGTGACAATTGAATTACAATCTATCTATGTGTTAATATGTATTACATATTCATAAAATTTTTAAGTGAGAAATAATGCTATGAAATGCTTGGTTATATGTGTGACTTTTAATTGGAATAAATATGGTTTATGGAATGTACAAGTCCTTTGAGATGAAGTCATTTGATATGTAAGAATATATGAAAGTTATTAATATGAATTAGTGAACTTTGATTTGGTGATCAGGATACTAAGTTGTCTCTTAAAGTGTTTATGTAACATCCTAAATTGGGGGCTCTGCATTTGTAATGTGTTATGAGTGTATGCTGTGCTATGTGTGTTATTCTAGTATGTTTACAGGTTTCGGGAAGGCTCGAGGTTAAGCCTGAGCCTTGGTAAAAATTTTGTTTTTAGGCACTACAAGGGAGAGCTAGTTGAAGTTAAGGGTACTTAAGTGGGATAGTTGACACAAGAATCTAATTGGTAAAATGGTAATGAGGCGCCACTCAAGGTGTAGGTAGGTGACGCCATAGGGAGGTTGTGAAGGAGCAGGTTTGAATTGCGTTGATAGCAAATAGGAGTGTTATTTTTGCGCCTAAGGAGCCTGAGTGATGGATTCGACTAGGACTCTGCATGGGTGAGTGTGGATTAAGTCCGAAGATATGCAGATGAGGCTAAGAGGAAAACGTGGGATAATATATGGGTGTAGGTGGTGGCCGAATGTTGGACACTAGGAACAAGGTGGAGGAATCGATTTTGGATGGTTAAGGGTGTGTCAAATGTCTTAGGGTCTTAGGCTTTATTGCTTGTGATCAGTGTGTATTTTCGGTTACTAGGGTAAGTGTAGAATTTACTAAGCCAATTTCTTTTGTTCTTCTTTTGCTTTCTAGCCAAATTTGCTTAGACCATTGGTGTTTCTTTTTCTCTTTCTCTCTTCTTCCCTTCCTCTCTTCATAAAAGACCTTGAATGAAATCATTTTTCCTCTCTAAACTCTTCTTCAAAGTCGAACCCTCTCATCATCTTTTCCACTTTCCGTTCTCTTCTTTTCATTGCTTCGTTTAAATGTCAAATCTCACCTTTCTTCTCTTCTTCTTCTTAACCGAATCCTCCCTTAAAGACTAATTATTTCCTTGATTCCATCTTACTTAGCTAAATCTCACAAGCCTTTCTCCTTGAATCTCTTTTGTTGAAGCATATCATGTCCCTTCTCATAGTAGTTATCGTCACTCTACTCCACAACTCTGCCAATCGGATTCTTTTGATCAGGGTAGGTATTATTCTTTTCATCTCAATTCTCTTTTCTCTCCTTTATGGATGTCGAAAGCATTAATCTTGTCTTATGGCTTTGACCGATCAAAGTAGGGGCTTGTCTTTGCATTTTTGGCTTTTGGTCAACGATTGAAGGGTGTTAAAGGGCATTCGGTTCTAGTCGACCTAGACATTTAATCGATGCTTAATCCAAGTTTTATAGTCTTCGAGATCTATCAATCTAGGTAAGGGATCTTTACTTTGAGTGTTTATTCGTCTTCGTTTTTGCTTCAACGTTTTAATTTGGTCAATTGACCAAGATCTTTTTCATGGATACAAACGCTAGTCAAGTAAAGAAAGGAGTTGGACCCGTAGTGCCAGCCCTCAAAATTTAAGAAACACGTGGTGTCTGCTGTTCGAGATTGGCGACTGGGTTGTGGACCGTAACCACGGCGAGAATAGTAGATGATAGTAGTGGTTCCTATTATTGATAGTGTCGACATAAAAAGCGTGGTATTGAGCATTATCAGGTGTGTAAACCTCCACACACTTTACTTTATCTGTACTAACAATTGTATGGGCTGAAAGGCCAGAAAAGGCTGTGTAGACAGTCGTGATGCCATTAGGGGTAAAGCTAGGAATGCCAAGTACATGACAATATCATTTTCTTTGCATGAGATGAATATATGTGTGGTATCTGCTGTGTTATGGATAGCATGTTGCATTCGTTAGGATATGTATGTAGTCCATAGGGTATGGGTTTGATATGAAGGGGAAGTGCATGATTATTTGGTCATGTAATGATTGGTGGCTATGCGATGATATATATATATATGTACATACATTAATTTGGTCACATAGTGATCGGTGGTTAAGCTACGATATATATATTTTATTAAGTCACATTATGATCGGTGGCTAAGCCATGATGTATTATTTGGTCACCTAGTGATCGGTTTATAACTGGCAGCATGACTGTCGAAATGGAGAGTAGCGGATGGAGGGTTGATTGTAGAAATCCCCACGATGTGATGGGCTGCTACGAGTTGGCATGTAGAGGATAGAAAAACTAGGTTTGGGTTGGGGTTATTGCATTCATGTGTTTGGATTTTTTTTAGATGGACTAAGGCCCAATGTGTGATTGTGGGCCACGAGCCGTTTGTATAATGTGGGAGAATTTATGCACTGAGTCTCGGTGACTCACCCATTCTTTAATTTTTTAGGTAATCAGTAGATCGTGGATGTGGAAGCCGAGGCAGACTCGTGGAGGCCATAATACCCTTTCCTTTCATAAACTTGTTTCTTACTATAAATTTATTTTGATTTGGGACTTTTGTTATGTAATAAGGCCTTTCCAAGTTAAACTTGGGTTTTTATTAGCTATTGTTTATTTCAAATTCGACACTTAATCATTAAAGTGAAAATTGGGTTTTTCAAAAGCATACGGGCAACATAAAACAATCATTTCTCTTTAAAGTATCAACAAATATAATGAATGTTTGATTATCATAACTTGGGAATTTTCTTAATCTACGTATTGTTATTTTCAAGACTACACCTTAATCGAAAAGTTTTTCAAACCTTGGGTTTTTCCTGAATTCAACAAATCTCATTTTTACTTTACCCTGTAACATACCAGATTCAGTCCTAATGTTTAGGCCGAGTTTGGGGTGTTACATTTTTGGTATCAGATGCTAGGTTACAAAACTTGGGTTGTGAAATGGGTTCGAGAAGGTTGTATAAAATCAAAGTAAATATTAAGGTTTTGATCGAAATATGGCATCCGAGTCTACCGGCAACTGATCCATGCAGGTAAGTGTTCTAATTCCTACTAATGTATGCATGAAATGCTTATTTGCCTGGATGGATATGTTGTTAGCACAGGGAAACTTAAACTTTAGGGATTGAAACCTCTAGCTTGTGACGTGTTTTGCAAAAACTACTCTTTAAAGCTAAGTTGCATAAAATTGCTCGGTATTAAAATAGTGGAAGATACTAACTCATAAAATGTTTAATCAGATTAAGTCGCAAACATTAGTTATGAGCACTAGAGGGCATGGTGTGCGTGGCCGTGGTAGATGTAGGATTGTTGTGTCGAAACTGGTAAGGTCTGGTTATGAGTCAGGAAATGAGATGCCAGTACTACCAGTTATGGAAGTAGAATATCAGGACCAAACGGGTGAAGACAATGCGGTGTCTCAGGAGATGCTACAGGTATTGGAGAGAGTTACTGGGGCAGGCATGGGTACATGGTCTCAAAATCTATGTCAGAACGACTCTGGGCTAATGGAGCGAAAATGTTCAAGGTATTTTCGATGTAGCTCCTAATACAACTAATATTGGCTGGAGGCAGTGGAGCGTATAATGGATGATCTTAACTTCATAGAAGAGGAAAAGCTGGAAGGAGTGGTGTCTCTTCCCCAGGATTAGGCGGAACAATGGTGGCTTACCGTTAAGAATGGTTCAGTGGCTGACCGCATTACCTGGGATTTTTCAAGTCGGCATTCCAGAGTAAGTACATCGGATCGAGTTATGTGGATGTGCAGCGTAGGGCATTTCTAAATCTGGTCCAAGAAAATAAATCAGTGGCTGAATATGAAGCAGAATTCCTGCACTTGAGTTGTTATGCTCTAGAATAGTGGCCACAAACCATGTGCATTATGTTCGGTTTGAGGATGGTCTGAGGGATGATCTACGTGTGCTGATAGCTCCACAGTGAGAAAGGGAGTTAGCGGTTTTAGTGGAAAAGGCTAAGATAGCTAAGAAAGTTAAGCGGTTCGAGAAGCAAAATCATGATAGAGACAGGGATAGAAATAAGAGGAGTTTTAGATCGTCGAGGTCAACAGGGCATTTTCGAAAAAGACCTAAGATGGTTGGGCCGAGTCAGGGTGTGAGATCTGTTGGTAATAGTCAGCCTCAGAGGTGTGCTCAATGTGGTAGATTTCATTCGGACGAGTGTTGGATAGGTGACAGAAGATGTTTCAGGTGTGGGTCCACTGACCATCAGGTTAGAGACTGTCCACAACACTAGGTTGGTGCGAGGCCCGTAGGTCAGGCTAATGCTCAACCGGGTGGAGGAAGTCAACAATGGCAAAGAGGTCATGGTCCAGCCAGGGGGGGGTAATGGTTATGGTCGGGGTCGTGGAACACCAAGTAGAGGTGTAGGGAACACCGATGCGAGACAGTCGGGGTTGGTCTATGCAACTAGATGTCGAGAGGATGGGGATGCATCGGATGTCATAACTGGCACGTTCTTGATTTTTGGTTTGCCTTTTTTCTGCATTAATTGATATAGGATCGACGCATTCTTATGTTGCTAGTGTAGTATCTGGAACTTTAAGTTTAGACTCTGAGGTTATTTCTAGGGAGATGACGGTAATAAACCCGCTAGGTCTGTCGGTAGTGGTGAACAGACTGTATAGGGATGTACCTCTAGAAGTGCAAGGGTAGTTTTTTCAGTGATTTAATGGAGCGCCATTTGGGAGTTTGATCGATCTTAGGTATGGATTGGTTAGTGAAATATCGAGCAAATTTGAATTTGTCAAACTAAGCGTATGGTACTAAAGACTCTTCAGGAGGATGAGGTAGTGGTAATAGGGGAAAGGAGAAACTACTTGTCTAATGTGATGTCCGCTCTGAAGGCTGAAAGAATGGTGAGAAAAGGATGTAGGGCATTTGTAGCCTTTGTTTGCGCTCTGGAGGTCCAAGAGTCAACTGTGGGAATGTTAGAACGGTGAGGGAATTTTCTGACGTTTTCCCAAAAGAACTTCCAACATTATCCCAAGATCGCAAGGTGGAGTTCGAAATTGATCTTCTTCCGAGATAGCACCAGTGTCCATTGCACTATTTAGAATGGCGCCGAAGGAGTTGGTGGAGCTGAAAGCTCAGATTCAAAAACTATTGGATTGGGGTTTCATCCGACCAAGTGTATCGTCTTGGGGAGCGCCAGTGCTATTTGTTAAGAAGAAGGATGGATCAATGCGTATGTGCATTGACTACCATCAGTTGAACAAGTTAGCTATTAAGACCAAATATCCGTTGCTGAGGATTGATGACTTGTTTGATCAATTGAAAGGGGCGTCAGTTTTCTCAAAGATAGATTTAAGATCAGGATATCATCAGCTTAAGGTCAAAGAATTGGATATTCAAAAGACAGCTTTCAGGACCCGTTATGGCCATTACGAATTCTTGGTGATGCCATTTGGGTTAACCAACGCACCAGTAGCGTTTATGGATATGATGAACCGAGTATTCCAACCCTTTTTGGACCAGTTTATCGTAGTATTTATAGACGGTATCTTGGTATATTCAAGGCCGGAGGAGGAGCATGATCCGCATCTTCGAATGGTTCTACAAATCATGAGGGAGAAACAATTGTAGGCTAAATTCAGTAAGTGTGGATTTTGGCTAAGTGAAGTTACTTTTCTGGGACACGTTGTGTCGGTGGAAGGGGTCAGAGTTGATCCCCGAAAAATTAAAGCTGTCATGGATTGGAAATCACCCAGGTCTATGACAAAAATTCAGAGTTTCCTTGGTCTTGCTGGGTATTATAGGAGGTTCATTGAGGGGTCCTTCTTGATTGCGGCACCTTTAATCGTTGTTGAGAATGGGAGTACCTTTTGTGTGGAATGATAAGCAACAGGAAAGCTTTGAGAAGCTGAAGAGGGTGTTGACAAAAGCTCCGATTTTGATTCAACTGCAGGCTAGAAATGAGTTCGTGGTTTACTATGATGCTTTACACAGAGGTTAGGATGTGTGTTGATGTAAGGTGGAAAAGTTGTTACTTATGCATCTCGACAGTTAAAACCGCATGAGCTAAATTATCCCACACATGATTTGGATTTGGTAGCGTTGGTTTTTGCCTTGAAGATCTAAAGACATTATCTATATGGAGAGAAATCTATCATTTATACAGATCATAAGAGTTTGAAATATCTTCTTCCCAAAAGGAGTTGAACTTGAGGCAGAGGAGGTGGATTGAGTTATTAAAGGATTACGATTGTTCGATTGAATACCATCCAGGTAAAGCTAATGTGGTGGCAGATGCGCTAAGTCAAAAAGTAATCTTGGATCTGAGGGCGATGTTTTCCCATTTTAGCCTGTATGAAGATGGGAGTGTATTAGCTGAGCTTCAGGTGAAGCCGACGTGGATAGATCAGATTAAAGTGAAGCAGTTGCAGGATGATGACTTGAGTGCTCGACTATCTCAAATGCAACATGGTGAAGTAGGGGATTATAGTCTGAATGATGATGGGGTCCTGTGTTTCCGAAAGAAAGTTTGCGTGTCGAGGGACGTGGAACTGAGGCGGATGATTCTCCAAGAATCGCATAGTAGCCCATATGTTATGCATCTTGGAGGAAGTAAAATGTATCGGATTTACGAAAAGAATTTTGGTGGCCAGGTCTGAAGCAAGAGGTAACCGAATTTATGGGTAGATGTTTGACATGTTAGCAGATAAAAGTGGAGCATCAGTTGCTTTCGGGTTTATTACAATCGGTAAAGATCCTGCAATGGAAATGGGAGAGGATCACTATGGACTTTTTTAGTGGGCTACCCCTTACGCCTACTAAGAAGGATTCGATATGGGTAGTCATTGATTGATTGATGAAGTCTGCTCATTTTATACTAGTTTGGGTCGATTACTCTCTTCAGAAGTTGGCTAAGTTGTATATAGCAAAGATTGTGAGGTTGCATGGAGTACCTGTGTCCATCATCTCGGATAGAGATCCTAGGTTTACATTAAGATTTTGGAGGGCATTGCATTAAGCGTTGGGTACAAAGTTAGATTTTAGTATGGTGTTTCATCCGTAGACATATGGATAGTCAGAAAGGGTAATTTAGATCTTGGAAGACATGTTGAGAGGTTGCATCCTCGATTTCAAGGGTAGTTGGGAAGAATTTTTACCATTGGCAGAATTCGCATGTAACAATAGCTATCAATCCAGTATTTCGATGGTTTCCTATGAAGCATTGTATGGAAGGAAGTGTCGTACTCCCACGTGTTGGACAGAGTTGGGTGAGCGTCAGCTATTGGGTCCAGAACTAGTGTTAGAAACGGAGAGCAAAGTTTAGTTGATCCGGACTAGGTTGAAGGAAGCGTCTGACAGGCAGATATCCTACGTTGACCTGAAGCAGAGGGACATAGAATTTGCAATGGGTGACCAGGTTTTCTTAAAGGTGTCACCGTTGAAGAAAATTCTAAGGTTTGGACGGAAGGGTAAGCTAAGCCCCAGAGTTCATCGGGCCTTTTCGTATATTGAAGCGTGTAGGGCCAGTTTCTTATCAGCTAGAGCTACTTTTGGTTAAGTATGATTCATGATGTGTTTCATATTTCAATGTTGAGACGCTACTGTTCATATCCATCCCATGTGATACCATTGGAGAAACTTGAAGTAAGGTCTGATTTATCCTTTGAAGAGGAACCAGTTAAGATCTTGGAGCGGGATGTTAAAGTTTTGCAAAGGAAATCGATTCCTTTGGTTAAGGTTCTGTGGCTGAATCATGAGTCAGAAGAAGCTACATGGGAGCTAGAGGATGTTATACAATAGCAATACCCTCACCTCTTTTGACTAGGTAATTTCGGGGCTAAAATTTCTTTAAGGGGGTAGAACTATAACATCCTAAATTAGGGGCTCTGCATTTGTAATGTGTTATGAGTGTATGTTGTGCTATATGTGTTATTCTGGTGTGTTTAGAGGTTCGGGAAGGCTCGAGGTTAAGCCTGAGCCTTGGTAAAAATTTTGTTTTTAGGCACTGCAAGGGAGAGCTAGTTGAAGTGGGCTTTAAGGGTACTTAAGTGGGGTAGATGACACAAGAATCTAATTGATAAAGTGGCAAGGAGGCACCACTCAAGGTGTAGGTAGGTGACGCCATAGGGAGGTTGTGAGGGAGCAGGTTCGAATTGCGTTGACAGCAAATGGGAGTGCTATTTTTGAGTCTAAGGAGCCGAGTGATGGATTCGGCTGGGACTCTACATGGGTGAGTGTGGATTAAGTCCAAACATATAGAGATGAGGATAAGAGGAAAACGTGGGTAAGATATGGCTGTATGTGGTGGTCGAATGTTGGACACTAAGAGCAAGGTGGAGGAATCAGTTTTGGATGGTTAAGGGTGTGCCAAATGTCTTGGGGTCTTAGGCTTTGTTGCTTGTGATTAGTGTGTATTTTTGGTAACTAGGGGTAAGTGTCGAATTTACTGAGCCAATTTCTTTTGTTCCTCTTTTGCTTTCTAGGTGAATTTGCTTAGACCATTGGTGTTTCTTTTCCTCATTCTCTCTTCTTCCCCTCCTCTCTTCACAAATGACCTCGAAGCCAAAATCATTTTTCCTCTCTAAAATCTTCTTCAGATCTGAACCCTCTCATAATCTTTTCCACTTTCCTTTCTCTTCTTTTCATTGCTCCATTTAAACGTTGAATCTCACCTTTCTTCTCTTCTTCTTCTTGACTGAATCCTCCCTTAAAGACCAACCATCTCCTTGATTCCATATTACTTAGCTGAATCTCATAAGCCTTTCTCCTTAACTCTCTTTTGCCGAAGCATATCATGTCCCTTCTCATAGTAGTTGTCGTCACTCTACTCCACAACTCTGCCAATCACATTCTTTTGATCAGGGTAGGTATTATTGTTTTCATCTCAATTCTCATTTCTCTCCTTTATGGATGCCGAAAGAATTAATCTTGTCTTATGGCTTTGACCGATCGAAGAAGGGCTTGTCTTCACATTTTCAGCTTTTGGTCGGCGATTGAAGGGTGTTAAAGGGCATTCGGTTCTAGTCGACTTAGACATTTAATCGGTGCTTAATCCAAGTTTTATAGTCTTCGGGATCTATCAATCTAGGTAAGGGATCTTTACTTTGAGTGTTTATTCGTCTTCGTTCTTTGCTTCAATGTTTTAATCTGGTCTATTGACCAAGATCTTTTTCATGGATACAAACGCTAGTCAAGCAAAGGAAGGGGTTGGACTCGTAGTCCTAGCCCCAAAGTTCAAGAAACGCGCGGTGTCTCCTATTCAAGATTGGCCACCGGGTTGTGGACCGGCTTCTGAGCAGAATAGTAGACAGATAGCAGTGGTTCCTATTATCAATAGTGTCGACATAAAAAGCGTAGAATTGCGCGTTATCAGGCGTGTAAACCTCCACACACTTTACTTTATCTGTACTAACAATTATATGGGCTGAAAGGCTAGTAAAGGCTGTGTAGACAGCCGTGATGCCCTCAGGGGTAAAGCTAGGAATGCCAGGTACGTGACCGTATTGTTTTCTTTGCATGGACAAATATATGTGTGGTAATCTGTTTTGTTATGGATAGCATGTTGCATTCGTTAGGATATGTATGTAGTCCATGGGGTATGGGTTTGATATGAAGGGAAAGTGCATGATTATTTGGTCACGTAGTGATCGGTGGCTATGCCATGATATATATATATGTACATACATTAATTGGGTCACATAGTGATCAGTGGTTAAGCCACACTATATATATATATTATTGGGTCACATTGTGATCGGTGGCTAAGCCATGATGTATTATTTTGCACCTAGTGATTGGTTTATAATTGGCAGCATGACTGTCGAAATGGAATGTAGCAGATGGAGGGTTGATTGTAGAAATCCCCATGGTGTGATGAGCTGGTACGGGTTGGCATGTAGAGGATGGAAAAACTAGGTTTGGGTTGGGCTTATTGCATTCATGTGTTTGGATGTTTTTTTATATGGGCTAAGGCCTAATGTGTGATTGTGGGCCACGAGCCATTTGTATAATGTGGGAGAATTTACACACTGAGTCCCAGTGACTCACCCCTTCTTTAATTTTTCAGGTAATCAGTAGATCGTGGATGTGGGAGCCGAGGCAGACACGTGGAGGCCATAATACCCTTTTCTTTCATAAACTCGTTTCTTATTATAAATTTATTTTGATTTGGGACTTTTGTTATGTAATAAGGCCTTTCCAAGTTAAACTTGGGTTTTTATTAGCTATTGTTTATTTCAAATTCGACACTTAATCATTAAAGTGAAAATGGGGTTTTTCAAAAACATACGGGCAACATAAACCAATCATTTCTCTTTAAAGTATCAACAAATATAATGAATGTTTGATTAACATAACTTGGGAATTTCCTTAATCTACGTATTATTAATTTCAAGACAACGCTTTAATCGAAAAGTTTTTCAAACCTCTGATTTTTCCTAAATTCAACAAATTTCTTTTTTACTTCACCCTGTAACATTCCAAATTCAGTCGTAACGTTTAGGCTAGGTTTGGGGTGTTACAGTTTATTTTGGATTAAGGTAAGTTAATTTGATGTTAATGCTATGAAATTACTAAGTTTTTTTAGCTTACTTATTTTTTCTTTTTTGTAGTTGTCAAATTATGGATTAACTGAACGAATCAATTCAGGAGCTCACACTGTCCAGCTGATGTGGTAGCTTTTGTATTTCTTTTTGGGTTGTGGCATGTATATTGGCTCTTTCTTGTTCATATGTCAAATGTTGTGTTGTGATGTTATATCTATTGAATGGTTAATCATGAACGTGAATATAAGTTAGCTTTTGGTTAAACGAATATTTAAGGTTAAGATTTGGTAATGGTGTTTTGTTTTGGAAAGCTTTTATGCATGTTTTTATTATGGCCAAAATGCTTGATAAATGGAAAATGAATAGATGGTTAATGTTATGTGAATTTGGTTTTTATTATTTGAGTGAGTTTGGTTTGAGTGAGTTTGGTTTGGATGAAATTGGCTTAAGGCCAAGGAAGAACCAATACTATAGGGAGTATTGACCCGAACCTTATACGGCACTTAAGGTAATGGAAGATAGTAGAAAGGACCTTGACCCACTATCTATTAAGAGATAGGAACCAAAGGTATCAAAGGGTGAACGTCACACTCGGAATTGAGTGATAAGTTTGAAAAGAAACAAGGTAGATGCCACTAGCGATGCTGGATAAGTTAACTTGAGTCTTAAACGAAATAAGAGAGTTGAATAACTCACAAATGTTATAAACAATCATCAAAATAAGCAAAAGTTTTCTAACAATCTATTTATAGGCACTATTATGACTATTCAAATGCCTATTCGTGACCTTTCACCTCTAGCAATTAACTAAGGTTATTACAAGTGTTAATTTCATTTTAAACTCATGTAGGGCAGCCAATAGTCATGTCTCTTCACTTGATTCTGGTGTAGATGAAAAGGCATGCCTTTTCACTTTATTGATGACTTAATGTACCCTTAAGGTGCTGTTTGGTGTCCCTTCATCTCCCTTAAACCGAATGGAAAAATACTTGTGCATTCTTCTCTCTTTAATTGACACCATAACTAGCTTTGAATGCATGAAACCGATCAGACTTAAAGAGTTACTCTTGGTCCATTTGAAAAACCATCATGATGAGCTTTGAGTGCTTCAATATCCACCAAAACGTCCCCTTTATGAACCAAAATTAAGTAACCAAATGCACACTCTTTTATGCCAAAACTGAACAGCCATTTGAATGCGACATCAATTGATTCTTCTTGGGAAACTAATAGCCCTATTGTAGCTTTAAAAATATGTGACCAACCTTTTGGACTTTCCTACAACAAATTATTGATCACATAATTAATTTATTTAAGAAAAATTAAACACACTATAACTTATGCATTAAAAAGTAATAGCCAAATTAAATAACATACTTAATACATGACTTAATTTAATGATGAAAACTTTAACTAACATGGGAGTTACATAATGCATGTCATAATTTATGATGCAAACTTTAACTAACATAGGAGTTACATAATACATGACTTTATTAAATGCAGAACACAAATAAATGATGTTCAAACTATGACATAATTAAAGACTCATATTAATGATGTTCAAACTATGACATAATTAAAGCTCAAACTAATTTAACTAAAAATAACTATGACCGAATTAATTTATTTATTCCAGCAACTAAAATGCATAAATTAAAAATGACTTGAAATAAGCTCAACGAGCTAGGTACGAGCTAAATGAGCTCGAATGAGGTTGTGCGGGTTGCTTGGCTTACTTTTCCATGAACTCTCGATAAACCCTAATGGCTTTTCCCAAGGTTCCATGCCAACTCTAGGAGGGTCTTAGGTCGTGGCCGTATCACAACCCATTTTCAGTAAAATCAAAACAGTGGTTGCAAGACCACAAATCAGACGAGTAAATATTTATTTTATCAATATTTTAATGTCTATGGAATGTTAGTAGTGTCGTATAAAAATTTTGTTAGGAAATTATGATGTTTGCATGCTTAATTTCGTGAAAAGAACTAAATTGTAAAAGGTGCAAAAGTGGAGTTCTAGTAGCTAAAGGTGCCAAATAGCTATGAAACTTTTAAATAAGAGGACTTAGATGGTAAATAGACCATTTATATAGTTAGTGGATATTCATGGATTGGTTTTGTTAAAATTATGAATGTTTTTAAAGGTTAAAAAAGTAAAAAAAGTAAATAAAGATAAATTAAATAAGAAAAATATGCCATCTTCTCCAAATTGTTTCTTCTTCAATCGAATATTCAGGGGAGAATAGCTAGGGTTTGGCCATGGTATTTTTTCTTGCATAGTATGTGTTTTGATTCCATTTTTAATGATTTTTATGTTTTCGGGATCGTTGTAGCTTAATCTAACTAGTCGTGGGGCTAATTTGCAAAATTGTTGAAGGATTAGGGTTTTTCGTGAACATGTTTGCATGATTCTTGAGGTTCAATGAAATATTATGAGTCCTTGTTGTTAAATAAACAAGTTTTATTAAGTGATTTTTAATGAAATTATCATTTAGGGACTTATTTGTAAATGTAGTAAAAGATGATGGAAAAATTTTGAAATTATGGTTTGTATGGGTTGATATGTGTCCCTTGGTAAATTGGGTAACATGAAATGTGGATGAAATTGCATAAATTTCCATTTATGAGCTTAAGGACTAAATTGTAAAGAAATTAAAATATTAGGGGAAAAAGTGTACTTTTGTAAAAGTATGAATTTTGGACTGAATTGAATAGTACGGATCTAGATCGAGGAAAAGCTAAAGCCTCGGATTAGTTGATCTTATTTTGATATCTTTATAATCGAGGTAAGTTAATATGTTTAAATAACATTTTAATGTTATTTTGATGTATATGTCATTGTGCTACTTATCATGTAATAAAATGATGGAAATCCAACGATGTTTCGATGATTATCGAGCCCCGTATGAACCTTAGGAAAATATAGGATATAAATGACAGTTATTAAGGTTACCATGTTACGGGTGCTGGTCCTGAATGTCCTACCGATGGCTAAGTTCAAAAATTGTTGTGGATACTCATTTGCTTCTGTGAGCGGCATCGTGTAGCTTACATTTCGATCGTCAGCTTGTGTGAGCAGACCCATCTTATGGCTCAAGTGAGGAACGATGTAAAGGAAAAGGAAAATGAATGGTTTCGACCATATGTTTAGCACACTTTATGTGAGCTTTCCCACGTATCCGATATTATTCCAAGTGGTTCAAAGGACATGTAAAGGGAAGGAAAGGTAAGTGTTCAAATCGACTATGTTATGAACCTTTGGGAAGGTATGAAATGATAATGATCAATGTATGCATATCTATGTTATTGGAAAGTATGAATCAATGGCACTATGTTCATGTAATCTATCTTACCTTATGATGAATCTATTAAGTTATGTGTTAAAGCACTAACATGTCCTGTTGATGATGCTTAGACTTGTGCAAAGCTCATGTTGGATTGAATCATGTTTAAATTATAAGGTTATGTATTGAAATGGTAAGCCCTATTGATGATTTACGAACTTACTAGGCATTATATGCTTACGCAGTTTTCTTTTCTATGTTTTATAGATTATCAGAATCTCGATCGATTTGGAAGCTCGTCGGAGACCTATCACACTATCCAGCGAATATATCCGTAGATTTTGATGTTTTGGCCAAGGTTATAATGGCATGTATAGGTGGACCTATGTTTAAAGTTTGGGTTGAATGCTAAGTGTTGATTTTGGTATGTATATATATGTTGGTTGCTTGGTATCATTTGGAAATTGTTGATTTGTGTCACTTATATGATTTTGATGCATGTGAGTAATGGTCCAAATGGTAAATTTATATTGATATGGTATAGGTCAAGAATGGCATGTTTTGAGATGGAAATAATTTAGTTGTGTATGGTTGATGTATGGCCAAATATGCATAAGTTTAGATGTGTTAAATGGTTAGTGATTGAGGTGCCTTATGGGCATATTTGTTGCATGGATTAATCGTTTAGTGAATTTGTCATTGTCAGAATGTTTTAGGCATGTTTTAATGCTTTGGTCATATGTGCAAATTGTAACACCCTTTACCCGTGTTCAACGCCGGAGCAGGGTTCGAGGCATTACTGTAACATCCCAAAATTTGGAATTTTAATTGTTGCATTATTGCTTGTATTAAGCTCAATAAATTATTAATGGTTTATGTTAGGGGTTCTGAGAAGGCTTGGGTTTATTTGGGCCTTAGTAAAAATTTTGTGTTTAAGTCTATTAAGGAGAGATGGTAAGTAGTTTCAAGGCTTATAGAAATAAATGAGTAATGTGCTTGCATAAATGAGCAATTGGTAAAAAGGATATGGCGCCACATGATGGACTTTGAGGGAGGAGGTTCAAATCCCATAATGTAAAATTTTTGACTAATTTTTTCATTGTATCATTTCCCTAAGTGTCGGCCAAGCTAGTAAATAAGGCAAGGTGGCTAAAGAAATTAGGAAAGGATGAAGGTGGGGAAAGAAATCAAAAGAAAATGGAAAGTATAGGAAACATGTTGGCCTTTTTCAAGGGAGGTGTTTTGGAAAGTCTTGGTTGGGAAATGTTTGACCTTTTTGCCAAGGTATGTACGGTTTAGGTGAGGGGAGAGTATAGTCGAATTTTGCTTTGCCTTTTGGTAGAAACCTTAGTGCTTGTTTTGGTCAAAAACTCCTTTAGCATCATTTTGTGTCATTTTTCTTTCTCTCCAAACTTCTTCCTCTCTTTGCTGAATCTCCAAGCCTTGGTGAGCATTTTTTTGTTTCTTCATTTTCCTTCTTGTTGGCCTAATGTACCAAACTATTGAGACCAAATCATTCTCTCATATCTTCTCTTGAATATCGAAACTAGTTAGCACCCATTCTCTCTTTTTCTTTTCTTTTAATCATCTTTTCAATCCTTCTTCCATTTCTTAAAAAAACAAAACTTCATTTTGATCAAATCCTTTTCTTTTATTCATTTTCTTAAAAAAAAAACAACTTGTCTCTCCACTATCTCTTTTTCCTTCGTGTTTAGACACTATCTTCTTGACGAATCGGTGAGTAATAATTTTTCTTTTTAATTTCTTCTCTTAAGGTCGAATATATGTCCTTGTCATGGGATGGTTATATTAACCGAATCATCATTCTCTTTTTCTCTCACTACATGATCATTTTCCCTTTTGTAATATCCTAGTGGGAGGCCGAACATCACTCTAGTATTAAGTTGAATGGTGAACAATGGATCCAATATCGATACGATAAGAATTCGTTATGGATTATTGATAGTACTCAATATTCAATTGATTGCATAAGGAGTAATAATTTGAAATAATCAACTTTATGTTTTAGGGGCTAAATCGCTCGATCCAACGACTTGTGATCACACAATTCTAGTGGTAAGCCAACCTTTCTCCTTAATCAATCATTCATATCAACGTAATATAAGTTTTGACTAAGATTTGTTTTCAATGGAGACAAGGAATATCGAATCGAAAGGGATAGCGATTGGAGATCACAAAAGGAGCGGATTTGCGATCCCTACTCCTAAATTCAAACGAAAGGCAATTTCGACGGTTCGGGATTTTCCATTGGGTTGTGGACCGTCATCCAGAGAAATTCCAAAAATCGTGGTCGTTCACGATTCAAAGGTAAAAACTTTAGATCGTGTATTTTAGATTCGATTAATTAAATCACGTTTGTCGACTAATCGAGCGTTATGATATCTTAGGTGTCGAAGATCAAGAAAGTTTAGTACTTACCGTAATCAGGTGTGTAATCTCACACCGTATTCTGACGATTTTAAGATTGATATCATATTGGAAATAAATCGCTATGACTAAAAACGTAATAGGGCATAAACCGAAAAAATTGGCCTAAGATACACTATTTTGATAAATTTGAAAAAATTGGTAATATCATTGTGCGAATAATGAAAATACCCTTAAAGGGTCGAATTACGAAATTACCTTAATGTGCTAAATTGATATATTGCTTATGGGCCAATTTGATACAATGCTTAATGGGCTAATTTGATACATTGCTTAATGGGCCGATTTGATACATTGCTTAATGGGCCGATTTGATACATTATTTAATGGGCCGATTTGATAAATTGCTTAATGGGCCAATTTGATACATTTCTTAATGGGCCGATTTGATACATTACTTAATGGGCCGATTTGATACATTGTTTAATGGGCCGATTTGATAAATTGCTTAATGGGCCGAATTGATATATTGCCTAATGAGCCGAATTGATATATTGCTTAATGGGTCGATTTGATAAATTACCTTAATGGACTGATTTGCAAAGTGTTAATGGGCCAAACTTTTGTCTAAATTAATTATTGTTGTTATATTTATAAATATCATGATTTGCTATGTATGATGCATTTACATGACTTTGCATGGGATGGGAAAATGTTGAAAAGAAGAGAATCTAGTGGCACTGCCACAAATATGTTTGATAATTTGATTCACTATGATTCTGGTGGCTTGTCCACAATTTGAATATATTATAAATGGCTAAATCCCTGCGATTGGTGTGTTTGGCAGGGTGGGTTGACCTGATCCCCACAGGTGTGGTGGATGGTACAGGTGGTGTGTAGCGGATGCATTATTAGGTTGGTTTGGGATTGCATTACATTCATATGATACATAATGGATACATTATTTTGTAAAAAGGGGCTTAGGCCCAGGATATTGCTAAATGGGTTTTAGCCCAGTGGACAACGGTAAGGGGGTTTTACACTGAGTTCTAGTAACTCACCCCGTTTCCTTATTCCTTTCAGAAATGCTCAGTGACGGGGATTTGGGCCATAGATGACTCGGTGAAGGCCATACTACAGAAACGATTTTATTTGGACTTTGGATTTCTTTTTAGTACACTTAATTACTTTGCTATTTTGAGTTAAGGTTGTAATAAGGCATCTGGATTTTTTTTTGTTTTATGTTTGACGAATTTATGTTTTACTATAAGTACTTTAAATGAGATCTTTTTTCTAAAAACTTAAATAAACATTTTCTAAAATGGATATACAAATGGATTTCATAATAAACTTTCATAAATATTTTTAACTCGTAAATCTTCTCTTAAATTTTCATCAACACTTTTCAAAAGACATGGTTGTAAAATTATTAGTTCAAATTTACCGATTTATCAATCAATCTTCTATTCAGTAATACTTTATCAAGAGTTTTAAATGGGAAATATGTTTTACTTAATTTTAAATCAATATCTATTTACGTACGAATGGAAAGGACTTAAAACATTTTTCTCATGTGACATGTTAGATCTGGCCTTAACTCTTGGGCGGGTTTAGGGTATTATATTTTATGGTATTAGAGCCCATTTCAAAACTCGACTGTGGATTGGGTTTAAAAACATTTTCCAAATCTATTTTGAATTTTAAATTTAAAATGCATGTTTTAGAAGAAGTATGGCACCACGGGTATCCGACACCAAGTCATGTAAGTATATGTTATTATTGTTTGATTATGATTATTATGACATGACTATAGAAATACTCTAGAACTTTTAGTTTTAGGTGTTGAAACTATAGAGATTGAGACTATAGGATGCGCTTGCAAAAATGGCTTTACTTCTTATACTTCATAAAATATTGTTTAATAAACCCTGAAATAGTATACTAATTCATAAGAATCTTAATTAGATTAAATCAAATTAGACAATATGAGCACTAGAGGACGTGGACGCAGTAGATGTGGCCGTGGTAGAGGCCGAGGCACTAGAGTTATGTCTGAGGCGACGGGACATGTGCCAAAAATGGATGCACCTGTGTCACCTGTGACTAAAGCTGGGTCACATGATCGTATGAGGGAGGATGACACTCTGTCCCAAGCAATGTTGCGAGTCTTGGAAAGGGTTGCTGGGGCAAGAACTGGCCGGTAGCTCGTGGGTCAATTTTAGAACGACTCAGATCGAATGGTGCTGAAGTTTTTAGGGGTATCTCGAGTGTAGCCCCAAATGTAGCGGAGTACTGGCTTGAGGATATGGAGCGGATCATGGATGATCTGAATTGCACCACCGAACATAAACTGAAAGGAGCTATGTCCTTGTTAAGAGATGAGGCGTATCAATGGTGGCTCACTATTTGGGAAGGCACTTAGGCTGATCGTATCACCTGGGATTTTTTTAAGACGACATTCTAATGAAAGTATGTCGGGGCAAGCTATATGGATGCCCGAAGGAAGGAATTCCTAATCTGGTCCAAGGAGGTAAGACTGTGGCAGCTTACGAGGCAAAATTTTTGCGTCTAAGTTGATATGCTCGTGGAATAGTACCGACTGATTACGAATGTTGTGTGTGTTTTGAGGATGGATTGCGTGATCAGTTGCGGGTACTGATAGCCCCACAAAAGGAGAGAACTTTTGCCACACTTGTGGAGAAAGCCAAGATAGCTGAAGAGGCTAAGCACTCAAGCGGCAAAACTGAGACAAAGATAGGGGCAGGAATGAGGAGCTACCTCGAGCTAGAGGGTTTCAGAAGAGGCCCAGGAATGAGGAGCTACCTCAAGCTAGAGTACCCTGCTACCAATCAATTACAACCATGTACGGATTGTGGAAAATGACACCCGGGTGAATGCTAGAAGAGAACCGATGGTTGTTTCAAATGTGGTTCCAAGGACCATCAGCTTAAAAATTACCCTCGACATATTGCTCAGACTCAGGATGTTCGTAACTATGATGCACTGCCAGGTAGAGGCGCTCAGCAGCCACCGAGAGGCCGTGGGCCAGGTCGAGGTGGTAATGCCGTAGGACGAGGTCACGGTGCACTAGGTAGAGGTACTGGTAATAGGGGTAACGCGGAGGCAAGGTAGCCAAGGTTGGTCTATGCGGTTAGACGCTGAGAGGATGGCGATGCACCTGATGTAATAATTGGTACATTCTTCATATCTGATGTACCTATTACTGCTTTGATAGATATCAGATCTACCCATTCGTATGTTTCTTGTGTTGTATCTAGAAATTTGAACATTATATTTGAGATTTATGCTAGAGAGATAGCGTAATTAGTCCTTTAGGATAGTTATTGGTAGTAAATAAATTATTTATAGATGTGCCCTTAGAAATTCTGGGAGAAATATTTTTGGCGGATTTGATGAAACTGCCATTCGACGAGTTCGACCTTTTTTAGGCATGGACTGGTTGGTGAAACACCGTGCAAACTTGGATTGTGTTGCAAAGTAGATGATACTAAGAACTTCGGCGAATAAAGAAGTAATGATGATAGGTGAAAGAAGAAACTATCTATCTAATGTGGTATCTACTTTAAGGGCAGAAAAGTTAGTGAAAAAGGGGTGTGGAGCTTTCCTGACTTTCATTAATGCTTTGGATGCTAAGGAATTGGTGGTGGAAAGTGTTAGAACAGTGAAAGAGTTTTTGGACATCTTTCCCGAGGAACTTCAAGGATTGCCTCCGGATCAGGAGGTAGAGTTTGGCATTGAGCTGTTGCCAAGAATGATTCCGATGTCCATTGCTCTTTATAGAATGGTGCCGAAGGAGTTAGCGGAGCTTAAAGCTCAAATTCAATAGTTGTTGGATCGGGGATTCATTCGATCGAGTGTGTCACCGTAGGGGAGTGTCGATCTTGTTCGTCAAGAAGAATGATGGGTCGATGCATATGTGCATCGATTATAGACTGTTAAATAAGTTGACGATCAAGAATAGGTATCCATTGTTGAGAATCGGCGATCTGTTTGATCAACTACGAGAGCTTTGGTTTTTTCGAAGATAGATTTGAGATCGGGTTATCACCAACTTAAGGTCAAGGAGGCGAATATTCATAAGACTACGTTTCGAACTCGTTATGGGAATTATGAGTTCTTGGTGATGTTGTTTGGGTTGACTAATGCACCAGCTACATTTATAGACATGATGAACCGGGTCTTTCAACCCTATTTAGATCGGTTTGTGGTGGTGTTCATAGATGACATATTGGTATACTCAAAGAATGAAAAAGAGCATGATTCACATCTGCGGGTAGTATTCCAGATATTACGAGAAAAGCAACTTTATGTCAAATTCAGTAAGTGTGAATTTTGGCTGAAGGAGTGACCTTTTTGGGGCATGTTGTGTCTGCCGAAGGAATTAGAGTTGATCCTTGGAAGGTAGAGGCTGTGTTGGATTGGAAACCACCGAAGTCAGTGGCCAAAATTTGGAGTTTCCTAGGGTTGGCTAGTTATTACAGGCATTTCGTTGAGGGGTTTTCGTTGATTGCTGCAACCCTAACTAAGCTGTTGCACAAGGGAGTACCATTTGTGTGGTCAGATCAGCAGTAAGAGAGCTTTGAGAAATTGAAGAAGATTCTGACGGAAGCGCCAATATTCATTCAATCTAAGGCTGGAAAAGAGTTTATTATTTACTGTGATGCGTCACACACAGGCTTGGGATGTGTGTTGATGCAAGGTGGAAAAGTGGTGGCTTATTTATCTCATCAGTTAAGGCCGCACAAAGTGAATTATCCTACTCATGATTTGGAGTTGGCTGCAGTGGTGTTTGCTTTGAAGATTTGGAGACACTATCTGTACGGTGAGAAGTCGATCATCTATATGGATCATAAGAGTCTAAAGTACCTCCTTACCCAAAAGAAGTTGAACTTAAGACAACGAGGCGATAGAACTATTGAAAGATTATGACTTCTCAATCGAGTATCATCCCGAAAAGGCTAACGTGGTGGCGATATGCGTTGAGTCGTAAGATGATATCAGATTTGAGACCCATGTTTGCTCATCTCAGCCTGTATGAAGATGGTATTCTACTAGCCAAACTTCAGGTGAAGCCTACGTAGGTAAGCCAGATTAAGGAAAAGTAATTATTAGACGAAAGGTTGGGTTCCTTACTTCAGCAAGTGAGAGGTGGTGTGATAGGGGATTTTGGATCAAATAGTGATGGAGTATTGTGTTTCCTCAAAAGAATTTGTATGCCCAAAGATTTAGAATTGAGATAAATGATTCTGCGTGAGGCGTATATTAGCCCTTATGCTATGCACCCTGGGGGAAATAAAATGTATCGCGACCTTCGTGAGCAGTATTGGTGGCTAGGGTTGAAACGGGGGTTACTAATTTCGTAAGTGCTTGACATGTCAGCAAGTGATGGCGAACATCAATTACAGTCGGGATTGCTACAATCGTGAAAATTCCATTATGGAAATGGAAAAGGATAACGATGGACTTTGTTAGTGGGTTACCCTTATCGCCTACTAAGAAAGATTCCGTTTGGGTAATAGTGGATCGGTTGATGAAGACTGCTCATTTCCTACCTGTTCGTATGGATTACTCATTACAAAAGTTTGCCAAGTTGTATGTAGCAGAGATCATGAGATTACATGGGTTACTAGTGTCTATTATATTAGACAGGGACCCTATGTTTACATCACGATTTTGGAAAGCGTTACATGAAGCTTTGGGAACAAAGTTAAATTTCAGCACGTCATTTCATCCTCAGACAGATGGTCAGTCGGAGAGAGTAATCCAAATTCTGGAAGACATGTTAAAGGGCTGTGTGATCGACTTTAGGGGTAGTTGGGAGGATTTCTTACTGTTGGCAGAGTTTCATACAACAATAGCTATCAATCTAACATCCAAATGGCATCCTACGAGGTGTTGTATGGTTGTAGGTGTCATACTACTACTTGTTGGACTGAACTGGGGGAGTGATAGTTATTGGGTCCTGATCTGATATCAGAGACGGAGGAAAAAGTAAAGATAATTCGGGCACGGTTAAAAGGAAGATTTGGATAGACAAAAATTGTATGCGGATCTAAAGCGTAAGTATATTGAGTTTGCAGTGGGAGATCAGGTCTTTCTAAAGGTCTCACCTTGGAAGAAGATCTTTAGATTTGGATAGAAGGGCAAGTTGAGCCCTAGGTTCATCGGACCGTATTGTGTAATGAAGCGTGTTGGGCAAGTGGCTTATCAGCTTGAGTTACCTCTGGAGTTGAGTCAGATACATAGTGTATTTCATGTCTTAATGTTAAGGGGTTATCGATCAGTTCCGTCTCATATAGTATCGGTAGAAGAAGTTGAGATAAGACCTAACTTGTCTTTCGAAGAGGAGCCAGTGCAAATTCTAAATCGAGACGTTAAGGTGCTGAGAAGGAAGTCGGTACCGTTAGTCAAAGTATTATAGCGCAATCACGTAGTGAAGGAAGCTACCTGGGAGCCCGAGGATGCGATTCAGCAGTAATATCCTCACCTCTTTTAAACAGGTAAATTTCGAGGACGAAATTTTCTTTAAGAGGGGTAGAATTGTAACATCCCAAAATTTTGAATTTTAATTGTTGCATTATTGCTTGTATTAAGCTCGATAAATTATTAATGGTGTATGTTAGGGGTTCTGAGAAGGCTCGGGTTTATCTGGGCCTTAGTAAAAATTTTGTATTTAAGTTTATTAAGGAGAGATGGTAAGTAGTTTCAAGGCTTATAGAAATAAATAAGTAATGTGCTTGCATAAATGAGCAATTGGTAAAAAGGATATGGCGCCACATGATGGGCTTTGAGGGAGGAGGTTCAAATCCAATAATGTACAATTTTTAACTAATTTTTTTGTATTCTTTCCCTAAATGTCGGCCAAGCTAGTAAATAAGGCAAGGTGGACTTTTTAATTTTGGCAAGGTGGCTAAGGAAATTAGGAAATGATGAAGGTGGGGAAAGAAATCAAAAGAAAAGGGAAAGTATAGGAAATATGTTGGCCTTTTTCAGGGGAGGTGTTGTGGAAAGTCTTTGTTCGCAAATGTTTGACCTTTTTGCCAAGGTATGTACAGTTTAGGTGAAGGGGGAGTATAGCCTAATTTTGCTTTGCCTTTTGGTAGAAACCTTAGTGCTTGTTTTGGTCAAAAACTCCTTTAGCATCATTTTGTGTCATTTTTCTTTCTCTCCAAATTTCTTCCTCTCTTTGTCGAATCTCCAAGCCTTTTGAGCATTTTTTTGTTTCTTCATTTTCCTTCTTATTGGCCGAATGTACCAAGCCATTGAGACCAAATCATTCTCTCTTATCTTCTCTTGAAAACCGAAACTAGTTAGCACCCATTCTCTCCTTTTGTTTTCTTTTAAACATCTTTTCAATCCTTCTTCCATTTCTTAAAAAAACAAAACTTCATTTTGATCAAATCCTTTTCTTTTATTCATTCTCTCCATAGCCGAATCTAATAACAACTTGTCTCTCCACTATCTCCTTTTCCTTCATTTTTGGAAACTATCTTCTTGATGAATCGGTGAGTAATAATTTTTCTTTTTAATTTCTTCTCTTAAGGCCAAATAAATGTCCTTGTCATGGGATGGTTCTATTAACCGGAATCATCATTTTCTTTTTCTCTCACTATGTGATCATTTTCCTTTTGTAGTATCCTAGAGGGAGGCCAAACATCACTCTAGTCTTAAGTTGAACGGTGAGCAACGGATCCAATATCGATACGATAAGAATTCATTATGGATTATTGGTAGTACTCAATATTCGATTGATTGCTTAAGGAGTAATAATTTGAAATAATTGACTTTAGTTTTTAGGGGTTAAATCGCTCGATCCATCGACTTGTGATCACACAATTCTAGTGGTAAGCCAACCTTTCTCCTTAATCAATCGTTCATATCAACGTAATATAAGTTTTGACTAAGATTTGTTTTCAAAGGAGACACGGAATATCGTATCGAAAGGGATAGCGATTGGAGATCGCAAAAGGAGCGGATTTACGATCCCTACCCCTAAATTCAAACGAAAGGCAGTTTTGGCGGTTCGAGATTTTCCACTGGGTTGTGGACCGTCATCCAGAGAAAATTGACAAGTCGTTGTCGTTCATGATTCCAAGGGTAAAAACTTTAGATCGTTTATTTTAGAGTCGATTAATTAAATTGCATTTGTCGACTAATCTAGCGTTATGATATCTTAGGTGTCAAAGATCAAGAAAGTCTAGTACTTACCGTAATCAGGTGTGTAATCTCACACCATATTCTGACGATTTTAAGATTGATATCATATTGGAAATAAATCGCTATGACTAAAAACGTAATAGGGCGTAAACCGAAAAAAATTGGCCTAAGATATACTATTTTGATAAATTTGACAAAATCGATAATATCATTGTGCGAATAACAAAAATACCCTTAAAGGGTCGAATTACGAAATTACCTTAATGTGCCAAATTGATATATTGCTTATGGGCCGATTTGATGCATTGCTTAATGGGCCGATTTAATACATTGCTTAATGGGTCGATTTAATACATTGCTTAATGGGCCGATTTGATACATTATTTAATGGGCCGATTTGATAAATTGCTTAATGGGCCGATTTGATACATTGCTTAATGGGCCGATTTGACACATTGCTTAATGGGCCGATTTGATACATTGTTTAATGGGCCGATTTGATAAATTGCTTAATGGGCCGAATTGATATATTGCCTAATTAGCCGAATTGATATATTGCTTAATGGGCCGATTTGATAAATTTCCTTAATGGACTAATTTGCAAAGTGTTAATGGGCCAAACTTTTGTCTAAATTAATTGTTGTTGATATACTTGTAAATATCATGATTTGCTATGTATGATGCATTTACATGACTTTGTATGGGATGGGAAAATGTGAAAGAGAAGAGATTCTGGTGGCATTGCCACAAATATGTTTGATAATTTTTTTCACTATGATTTTGGTGGCTTGTCCACAATTTGAATATATTATAAATGGATAAATGCCTGCGATTGGTGTGTTTGGTGGGGTGGGTTGACTTGATCCCCACAGGTGTGATGGATGGTACGGGTGGTGTGTAGTTGATGGATTATTAGGTTGGTTTGGGATTGCATTACATTCATATGATATATAATTGATACATTATTTTGTAAAAAGGGGCTTAGGCCCAAGATATTGCTAAATGGGTTTCAGGTCATGTAGACTACGATAAAGGGGTTATACATTGAGTTCTAGTAACTCACCCAGTTTCCTTATTCCTTTCAGGTAATGCTCAGTGACGGGGATTTAGGCCACGGATGACTCGGTGGAGGCCATACTACAAAAACGGTTTTATTTGGACTTTGGATTTCTTTTTAGTACACTTAATTACTTTACTATTTTGAGTTAAGGTTGTAATAAGGCCTCTGGATTATTTTTATTTTGTTTTATGTTTGACGTATTTATGTTTTGCTCTAAGTACTTTAAATGAGATTTTTTTTTTCTAAAAACTTAAATAAACATTTTCTAAAATGGATATACAAATGGATTTCATAATAAACTTTCATAAATATTTTTAACTCGTAAATCTTCTCTTAAATTTTCATCAACACTTTTCAAAAGACATGGTTGTAAAATTATTAGTTCAAATTTACCGATTTATCAATCAATCTTCTATTCAGTAACACTTTGTCAAGAGTTTTAAATTGGAAATTTGTTTTACTTAATTTTAAATCAATATCTATTTATGTACAAATGAAAAGGACTTAAAAGCATTTTTCTCATGTAACATATCAGATCTGGCCTTAACGCTTGGACCGAGTTTGGGGTGTTAGAATTACCGGACTTTTACACAAGCATTCATACAAAATCGAGTCATGAAAATTGCATCCAAAGTAAAATCATTCAGAAACACACATTGTCCATATTATGAGCCTACGAGGTCCAAAACATTCGCTAGAGGTGGTTCGAGACTAAACTGAGATCATAGGAAACTTAGAAAATTTTTCATCAAAACAGGGGTCACACGCCAGTGTGGTTTGGGACACGATTGTGTAGGTAGGCCATGTGGTCACGCACGCCAGTGTCCCTACCTATGTAACTCTCTGTTTATGATGCCATCAGCATTTGAAAGTCACACGGCCAAGTTACACACCCGTATGCTTAGGCCTTGTGGCGAATTAATTTTCAAAAATAGGTGCAGACTTCACAAGCCTTGGGCACATGTCCATGTCCTTGGGCCGTGTCCCTCACCCGGCTGAGACACACGGCCATGTCTCTGCCTGTGTGGCCAATTCGAAGCTAAAATTCAAGATGAAGGGGACACACAACCAAATCACACACCTATGGGGTTGACTGCGTGTGGCACACGGCCTAGACATACGCTCGTATGTCTACCCGTGTGGACAAAAATAAGGTGTAACACCCCTTACCCATATTCGATGCCGGAATAGGGTACGAGGCATTACCGAAACACATACACTAGTAAACATATTAAATCGAGTCATAAAATTTCATTCAAATTGAAACTTTTCAAATTTTTTTATCTTTGAGTCCCTAAATAAGGCCTACGAGGCCTAATACATACTTTGGAAGTGGTCCGGGACTAAACTGAGAACTTTGGAAAACATTAGAAAGTTTCTTGAAAAATAGGGCACACGCCCATGTCCAAGGCCATGTCCTTCACACAGCCGAGATACACGCCTGTGTGTTAGGCCTTGTGGCTTTCCGAATTTCTAAAATTCAAGTGCAAACTTCACACACCCTGGGCACATGGCCATATGGCTTCCCGTGTGGCCACAAGTAAGGCTATTTACCAAGCCATTTGCCACCACAAAACACTTATACATTTCTACAAATTTATCATCACACAACATGGTATTATTAAGCATTCAAACATCCACATTAATACATCCATATACCATTTGGAAACTACATTCATCATGCATAATCACATATACACACACACTTAACCATTCACATGCAAGCATACACATCCTTCAAATGCATCATCATAGACTTATAACATAACAAATATTGGCCACATTAAATGGCCTTATACAACAATAACCATCAAATTGCATAGGCCAATATTCTAGGCCAACTAATAATGACATATACACATAATCAAGTCCCTATACATGCCATAGACTTAAAAATACTTGAAGATCGTTGATACAATACCAATCAATAACTTGTTAGTGTGATAGAATCTCCGCCAACCTCCAACTCGAGCTAGCATCTATGACACTATAGGAAAAAGGAAAGGAAGGGGGTAAGCATTATTGCTTAGTAAGTAGGTATGTAAATAATAATTAATTTATTAACATGCTTTTATAAGTCTTAACAATATGTTCTCAAGATAATACAATCATAATTACATATAGTTCCACTATTTATTCATGTTCATCTCAAGTTGTCTACTCGAGTCACAGTCACTAAATTATTTCTAACTTGAGTTACAGAACTCCAAATTAAGATCCGCTAATTTTCCTGAAACTAGACTCACATATCTTCTTACCGTAAAATTTTTCAGAATTTTTGGTTTAGCCAATAAGTTCAGTTTATTTTTTAAAGTCTCCCCTATTCTGCTGTATGATAGTTTCGACCCTTCTACACTAAAAATTAATTATCCCTTCGTACAGGATTTAGATGATGTTCCTATTTATTTCTATTGAAGGTAGGATCATTATGAAATTTAAGAATATAAATTATAAACCATAATTATTTTTATACAGTTTTTAGTGATTTTCCAAAGTCGGAATAGGGGATTCTAAAATCATTCTGACCCTGTCTCACAAACATTCAAATATCTCAAAATAATTTTTTTTTTTTTGCTTACACCATTTGTTTATGCGAAAATAGACTCAATAAAATTTAATTTCATTTCTTATTCAACTTCTAATTCAATTTCTACCATTTTTGGTGTTTTTTCAAAGACACATAACTGCTGCTGTATCCCAAAACTATTTTATTGCAAATTTTACTCTTTCATTATTTCTTTGTATTAACTTTCATAGTAACACTTATCCCATATCAAACTTACCAAAGTTCGATCACCTATAGAGCACATTGCTCATAAAGTAACACACATATACCTGCACTTATTCATCACTTAGTCATATTCATTTATACTTAGTTATTTCCCGTTGAACGCATTGGAATGCTAACAGATACACGAAAATTTAAACATAAGTGCCACACTTGTAGCTAAAGATACTTCATATCACACTTTTCACATAGGCTCGCTCTCGACCTAATCACATTCACGAGCCTGCTCACACAAGCTGTCGGTCATACATAACTACTCAGTGCTGCTCACACAAGTTGTTGGTCATACATAACTACTCAGTGCTGCTCACACAAGCTGTCAGGTATCCGCAACACATGTCAGATTACCCAGCCACTGGCAGAACTTATAAGACCAACATCCATTTCACATAGTCACAATCTCGGGTCTGCTCACATAAGCTATCGGTCATGATGAAACTACACGGTGCTGCTTACACAAGCTATCGAGTATCCGTAATACATGCCAAATAACTCAACCACGGTAGAACGAATGGACCAGCACCTGGATCACTTATTTCAATTAGATTTCATATAGGTTTCTAATTAACATGTCACTCGTATCCATTTTTATTACTAAGGTTCAATCGAGAAATCTCTCACTTGTCGATATTTTCTCAATTGCATCAAATATTCAACCACAATTCATACGGTTTATCAAAATATGAAAACATAAGTAAAAATGATGCATTATTTACATACAAAAAAAACGATGCATTATTTACATACAAACTTACCCTGGTAGCACGATCGGTGAAAAGGACTTATTTGTCATATTCTTTGTTTTCCTCTATTCTAAGTCCGAATCTCATTTTCCTTAATCTATAACAACATGTTTAACTCATTTATTCATCCTACTACTCAAATTAGCCTAAATTCGCATTTTGGAAAAATTACATTTTTGCCCCTAAACTTTATCATATTTACACTTTTGCCCCTAGAATCGTAAAATGATTTTCATTCAATTTCTTTTTACTTTAAGCCTAGCCGAACCATTTTCATAACTATAACAGCCCACAATTTCCATTGAAACACACTCTTATGACACATTTTATAACTTTTACAAATTAGTCCTTTTAGGCATTTTCATCGAAAATTACTTAGTAAAAGTCATTTCTCTAACCATAAACATGCATTTTCAACCATTAAACACAAAAATACACACATATTCATCATTTTTCAAAACCCTAGACTTTAACCATATCTCAGATTAGTGGTAGAAATAGGTAGATCTTGTTACGAGGATTTGAAAAACGTAAAAATCATTAAAAACGAGGAAAGAACGGACTTAGAATCGAGCTTGGAAGCTTGAAAGCCATGGTTTCCCCTTGTGAAATTCGGCATGGGGTTGAAGATGGACGAAAATTTGCTTTTAATTTTGTTTATTTAATCATTTAATCACTAAATAACCAAAATGCCCCTAACTTAAAAATATTCTATTTCACCTATTTCATGTCCATTTTTGTCCAACAAACTAACCAATGGTCTAATTACCATTTAAGGACCTCCAATTTAAAATTTCATAACAATTGGACACCTCTAACATGTAAAGCTCAACTTTTGTACTCTTTACAATTTAGTCCATTTGACTAAATTGAGTGGCCAAACGTCAAAATTTTCGAACAAAATTTTCATGAAATCATTTCGTGAAATTGTAGACCATAAAAATATAATAAAAATAAGATTTTCCTCGTCGAATTTGTGGCCCCGAAACCACTATTTTGACTAGGCCCAAAATCCGACTGTTACAACTCTCCCTCTTAGGGATTTTTGTCCCCGAAAATCATACCAGAAGAAATTGTTTTCAACTCTCATGAATCACTTCCACTAATTTTTTCAAATCACAAATCAAATCAACCTTGTATCACTTTCTAGTCACCATTGAACTTTAACACCTCGTGTTAGAGCATACCATCAAAGTTTTTAATTACACTCTCGGACTTACCACTGATTTACAGGTGTATTACCGTGCCAAGATGCAATTGCGTATTCATAGTTTCCTTTAGCTCTTTCCATAATTGGGATTTAGCCCTCGGATCTCAATCCGAAATAATGGAGATTGATACTTTGCATAATCGAATAATCCCAGAAACATCTCACTCAACTGGTTTGGTAAACAAGAAATCTTTACCCGAATGATCAATCACAATCCGATAACATCTGTGACTATATCTACTTTCCCAGAGATTAATCAATAACTACTCGTGATCTTTGTTTATGTTGTTAGGATAGTTCAAACATACAATCTTTCATAGTTCTTTCAACATGCCAGTCACATATATTTACTAACTATATTAACTCAGATGAAACATAACATCTTGCTTGAACTCACTGATAACAATCAAAATTATCCGAAGAAAGAAAATCAATATAAATTTAAACTTGAATTGTCATAATCCACACTTTTGCCAATATCAACTTTAAAGATAAGCCATGTTTGATCAATTAAACAATAGGGATGATAAGAAAACCAAGATAATGAAATCCAAGATACAAGACCATACCGAATGCCCGGAATACTACTCATATGAAATAATAGAGATCCTAACGATTCCTCAGAGAAAACCAAATGAAAGAGAAAGACTGTTCATACATTCTGAAATCAATTGTGACAGAGATAATATATATTCCATACAGATATAAACAAAATAATAGCCAAAAGAAACAGAAGAATAGTTTCACATGAATTCATTGTCAACTGTTTATCTCAGACGTAATGGAGTAGAATACCAATGGAAGATAGATGAATGCTGATCTTAAATCAATCAGACCAATGATGCTTTCATCAGAAAACGAACAATTACATATGCCTCTAAGAATGTATGAATACATAGAATACCAAGTAAAGATAGTCATAAATTACTCAACTGTAGCTGTCATACTCAAACAATTTTACAATTCAAACATTATTCCTCAGACTAATTCTATCATCATTAATCCCATCATATTTCATTCATTAACAAAAATCAATTTAGAAGAATTCCCAGCAAGTACAGTCTTTAGACATCATACTTGAATGAGTCGATTAGCCGAGATTAACTTCTTCTCTAACCGTGGCATTGTACATTCCAAATAATCTTTAGAATAATCTGATATCTCTCTCATAACCATCTTTGCTCGCTAAATCATTCCCATCTCTAATCACATCATTAATTATTCCACCACTGAACTCTTAGGCTTCTCCACTTGTGAGCTTATTCAATATAAATCTCGTGAACTTCATCATATGACACTATACCGATATGGGGGTGAAGATTGTAAAGCCTTTAAAGTTTTGACTCTTATACATACACATATACAATATAGCATTTAACATCAACATAATATCATATACTTTGATTCATACATCTTTAGGCTTTAACTCATCATGAACACATTTTCAAATATTTTGGTAACACATTCAACATTATCAGATATGGATATCAATCAATCATAATAAGCTCAAAACAAAATAAATTTTCACTTTATCCATTGCAAAAAGTCACCCTGATGCATCCAAATGCAATGTTCAATTCGAATGATAACATTTTATCCATATTTCTCAACTTTTGATTAATCCATTGTATCCATTAACACATACATATCATCACAAATCACAAAGATCAATTCAAGTAGATCAATATATTCACTAAGTTATATGAACTTATTTATCCCCTTTCAGCATTATCGATGGTAGCTCGGTTGGAAAGCATCTCTACTTTAACAAAACAATCTTATTGGAGTCAGGAGATACCACACTATCATAGTTCACATATTACTTGTATAGCTAGACTCTTGCGCACGCTATGTTAGTCCAAGAATCAACTAAACCATAGCTTTGATACTACTAAATATAACACCCCTTACCCGTATTCAATGACGGAATAGGGTACGAGGCATTATCGAAACACATACACTTGTAAACATATTAAACCGAGTAATAAAATTTCATCCAAATTGAAACTTTTCAAATTTTTTATCTTTGAGTCCCTAAATAGGGCCTACGAGACCCAATACATACTTTGGAAGTGGTCTAGGACTAAACTGAGAACTTTGGAAAACATTCAAAAATTTCTTGAAAAATAAGGGCACACGCCCGTGTCCAAGGCCATGTCCTTCACACAACCGATAAACACGCCCATGTGTTAGGCCGTGTCTTCACACACCCTAGGGACATCGCCATGTGGCTTCCCGTGTGGCCACAAGTAAGGCTATTTACCAAGCCCTTTGCCACCCCAAAACACTTATACATTTATACAAATTTATCATCACACAACATGGTATTATTAATCATTGAAACATCCACACTAATACATCCACATACCATTTACAAACCACATTCATCATGCATAAACACACACACACACAATTAACCATTCACATGCAACCATATACATCCTTGAAATGCATCATCATAGACTTATAACATAACAAATATTAGCCACATTAAATGTCCTTATACATCAATAACCATCAAATAGCATAGGCCAACATTCTAGGCCAACTCATAATAACATATACACATAATCAATGTAACAGACCGAATTTAACCCTAGTCAAAACGGTGGTTTTGGGACCACGAATTTGAGTCTAAGAAATATTTTAATATTTTATTTTGTGTTTATTATGTGTGAATTAAAATGTGTGAAAGTTTCGTAGAAAAAATTCATCGTTTGGGTGCTTAATTTGACAAAAAGGACTTAATCGTAAATTTTAAAAGTCTCAAACTATAGTGTAAAGTGCCTATTTGATGATGGCTTTTAAAGTGTAGCATTAAAAGGTTAAATAACCCATTTTTGAGTTAGTGGGTGGCTTATGTAAAAAATAACCTTAGTATATATGTTAGTTTTATTTTATATTAAAGGTTATATTAGTAATTTAATAATTACTTTATAATATGTTAAAATAACATAAACAAAAGCCACCATCTTTCTCATTCTCTCATGGCCAAATATTGAGAAAGAAAAAGGGTTTTGTTCTTTGAATTCGACTTGGAGGCTTGATTTCAAGGTTAGTTTGAATTTAGTTTTTGTTAATTTTTACGTTTTTGAGATCGTTGCTTCAAACCGTAGCTGAGCCATGTTAAAAATTTTGAATCTAGGCATGTTTGAGGTTCGGCTATTGATAGATTCATATGGTTTTTGATATTTGATGATGTTAGATAAAAGATAAGTTAAAAATTAGTATTTTATGCATTGGAAATGTTGATGAATTTTTGTTTTTAGGGCCAAATTGTAAAAAATGAAATTTTAGAGGGGCTTATTTGATAAATAATTGAAATAAAAGGAATTGTATAGTCCATATACATATTTGGCCCTTAAGGAGTATTGAGAAATTTGGTGTATTTTGTGTTTTACGTAAATAGGACTAAATTGTAAAAATTTGAAATAGTAGGGGTAAAATGGTAAATTGCCTATTTATGTGCTTAGGGACTAAATTGAGATGAAATGTACTTGAATGAGCTAAATTTTAATGTGTTTTAGATCAAGAGCAAAGAAAAATGGATTTAGATCGGGAAAGACGAAGGTTCTCGAATAAGCGATTTGCACTGGTCTATCGACAACCGAGGTAAGTCCTTAGCGAACATATGTTAAAAGTTTATTTATAAATCTAATGTATGGTGAAATTGGTATAATTATAGTATAAAGTCATGAGTTGGCCGAATGTGATGATAATAAATTGGATTGTTTTAAATTTCATGAAATTGATATGAATATGAATTTGGGTTATATGTTTGAGAAGTATGTATCTAAACATGTATCAATTCGGTTGTTTTAGAATAGGATGAAGTATATTGAATGAAAAAGGTATTACAGTACGAAAGTTATATTTTCTTTGAAAATGCCCCGTAACCCTAATCCGACGACGAAAATGGGTTAGAGGTGTTACATTTTATTGGTATCAGAGCTTACGGTTTAGTCGATTCTAGGACTACCGTAGCGCGTGTGAGTCTACCTATACATGCCTTTATTATATATCGATAGTGTGGTGACTTCTGATATTCTGAACTGTGTTTTATATAGTAAATGGACACTGATCCTGAAAGAGCCGTAGCGGATGATATGGAGAGTGTAGCGCTGTTGTGCACAGATCGGTCTTGGTAGACTCTCAACCAGTTTTGGGTAGCCACGAGGGGGAGGCTAAACAAGCCTTCTATCAGATGATGAATGAGTGGTTTACCCGTTTATCCGACTAATCCGCTGCACACCAACCTCCACCCCAAATAATCCAACTCCGATACCTTCACAGAACTTCGATGATAGATCCGATGAGATCTAGTAGGCCTCCAATTGATAAAATCAGGAAATTTAGGGCCGATGAATTTAAGGCCAATGATGATGATGACGCAGAGCGAGCCAAAATGTGGCTTGATAACATTATTTGGGTACTAGATGAGCTATCTTGTACTCCAGACGAATGCCTGAAGTGTGCTATATCTTTACTTCGGGACACTGCATATCACTGGTGGAATACACTAGTATCAGTGGTTCCGAAAGAAAAAGTGACGTGGGATTTCTTCCAGAATGAATTCCGCAAGAAATATATCAGTCAAAGATTCATTGATAAAAAACGAAAAGAATTTCTTGAACTGAAACAGGGAAGGATGACCGTGATAGAATATGAACGAAAATTTGTCAGGCTTAGCAGATATGCTAGAGAGTGTATATCAACTGAAGCCATTATGTGTAAAACGTTTGAAGACAGTCTGAATGAAGAGATAAATTTGCTTGTTGGCATTCTTGAAATTCAAGAATTTGTGACTCTAGTTGAGCGAGCTTGCAAAGCTGAAGAGCTCGGGAAAGAGAAAAGAAAGGCTGAGACAGAAGCTAGAGACATTCGTAAGAGGTCGTCGGGTAAGACTTTCCATTCCACATCTAAGAAGTTCAGAGATGATTTTAGCTGACATAAAGTTACTTCATATTTACCTAGACGTGATCGACCTCCAGTGGGCTCCCGAGCTACCTCGATGGCCACTTTTGGTAATGTTCCACAAAATCGAGTTGAATGCGAACATTGTGGAAAATGACATTCTGGGAGTTGTAGAGTTCGTGATCGGTCCTATTTTAAATGTGGATCCTCAGACCATTTTATTCGAGAGTGCCCGATGTTAGTTGAAGCGAATCTGACGAGAACTCTAGATCGAGCGATGGTATCGAAGACGGAGAGACCACCGAGCATTCGGCAATGTAGGTGGTAGTCGAGAGGGACGAAGAACACGATTCGATCGAGGCTAGAGCTCGATTAGAGCTTATGTTACTCGAGCTAGGGAGGATCTTGCTTCTCTAGATGTCATTACCGGTACTTTCACCCTTTATGATACTCTGTGATTGCATTGATTGATCTGGTTCGACCCATTCATATGTATGTGAAACTACGGTATTGATAAGACTCGCCAGTTGAGTCTCTTGAGTTTGTGATTCGTGTATCCAACCCTTTGGGTAGATGTGTGTTTGTTAATAAAGTGTGTAAAGGTTGCCCATTGATGATTCGAGATTTTTGCTTCCCGATCGATTTAATGTTGTTGCCTTCGATGAGTTTGATATAATTTTGGGAATGGATGGTTAACCGCATGATGCATAGATGAATTGCAAAAGAAAGCTTATTGATTTGAGACATCGAGCGGTGAGATCATTAGAATTGAATCCGATGATTTAGGTGGGTTTCTCTGATTATATCCTCGATGTTAGCCAGTATATGTGAGAAAAGGGTGTGAAGCTAATTTGGCTTATGTACTGGATAATAAATTGTCTGAGAAATAGATTGAATCTGTACCGATTGTATGTGAATACCCAGATGTGTTTCCTGAAGAACTACCGGGTTTACCCCCAGTACGAGAGATTGAGTTTGGCATTGAATTAGCACTGGGAACGACTCCGATCTTAATAGCTCCATATCGGATGGCACCTACTGAGCTAAAAGAGTTGAAAGCACAGTTGCAAGAGTTAACAGATAGGGGCTTTGCACGACCAAGTTTCTCTCCTTGGGGTGCACCAGTTCCTTTTGTGAGAAAGAAAGATGGAACAATGCGAATGTGTATTGATTATCGACAACTGAATAAGGTAACTATAAAGAATAAGTACCCATTACCTCGAATTGATGATTTGTTTGATCAGTTGAAAGGGGCTTCAGTATTTTCGAAGATAGATTTGAGATCGGGTTATTATCGATTCTTGAGTCGAGAGATACGGATGTGCCAAAGACTACATTAGGACGAGGTACGACATTTTGAGTTTTTGGTTATGCCTTTTGGGCTTACTAATGCACTGCTATTTTTATGGATTTGATGAATCGGCTTTTAGGCGGTTTTGGATCGATTTGTGGTAGTGTTTTTTGATGATATATTGATCTATTCCAAAGATGAAATCGAGCATGCTGAGTATTTAAGATTAGTGCTACAAACTTTGCAAAATCAACATTTGTATGCGAAGTTTAGTAAGTGTGAGTTCTGGATGAAAGAGGTCAGCTTTTTGGGACAAGTTGTTTCAGCATCAGGCATTCGAGTTGATCCAAACAAAATCTCGGCTATACTTGATTGGAAGCTACCGAAAAATGTTTACGAGATTCAAAGTTTTACGGGACTTGCGGATTACTATCGACGATTTATGAAAGGTTTTCTATGATAGCTACCCCGTTGACAAGGTTATTGCAGAAAGATGTCAGGTTCGAATGGTCAAAAAGTGTCAGAAAAGTTTTGATCAGCTAAAAGCCCTTTTGACAGAAGCTCCAGTGTTAGTTTAGCCTAAAACGGGTAAAGAATTTATTATTTTTAGTGATGCTTCTTTGAATGGGTTGGGTTGCGTTTTGATGCAGGAAGGCAAGGTTATAGCCTACGCTTCGAGACAATTGAAGCCACATGAGAGAAATTATCCGACTCACGATCTGGAATTAGCAGCCATTGTTTTCGCATTGAAAATTTGGCGTCACTATTTATTTGGCGAGAAATGTCACATTTATTCAGATCATAAAAGTCTAAAGTATTTAATGACTTAGAAAGATCTAAATTTGAGACAACGCAGATGGTTAGAATTGTTGAAAGACTATGAGTTGGTGATTGACTACCATCCGGGAAAAGCTAACGTTGTTGCAGATGCGTTAAGTCAAAAATCATTGTTTGCTCTTCGTGCAATGAGCGCATACGAGATAGTTATGTCTAGTGATGGTTCGATCATAGCCGAGTTACAAGCAAGACCGATGTTTATTCAGCAAATTTGTGATGCATAGAAAGTTGACAAGGATTTGATTGCTAGTCAAATTCGATTGTGAAAAGGTGCGAAATCAGATTTTCGATTGATGCAAATGACTATTTGAATTTTAAAAGCGAATATGTGTTCGAAGAACTCGGTTTGATCTGAGATGATTCGAGTGAGGCCCATAGTTATCGATTATCAATACATCCGGGTAGCACAAAGATGTATAATGATTTGAAACAGTTCTATTGGTGGTAGGGCATGAAACGGGATATATCGAATTTGTTTCAAAATGCTTAGTTTGTCGACAAGTAAAAGTTTGAACATCAAGTGCCATCCGGACTACTTGACCAATCATGATACCGAATGAAAATGGGATAGAATTACAATGGATTTTGTATCCGGTCTTCCTATGACACCGAGTAAGAAAGATGCCGTATGGGTTATAGTTGATAGGTGACTAAATCACTCATTTTGTGCTTGGGTTAAATGCAGGACTTTTCACTCGATAAACTTGTTTGAATTGTATGTATCACAGATTGTGAGATTGCATGGTGTACCGAGTTCCATTGTTTCAGAAAGAGACCCAAGATTTACATCCAGATTTTGGAAGAAGTTGCAAGATGCCTTAGGTACTAAACTACATTTTAGTACAGCCTTTCATCCACAGATGATGCAGTCGATCGAGTGAACTATTCAGATACTTGAGGACATGTTGAGATGTTGCGTTCTTAAGTTTGAAGGTACGTGGGAATGATACCTACCTTTGATTGAATTTGCTTATAATAATAGCTTCCAATCTAGTATCAAAATGGTGCCTTATGAAGCCTTGTATGGGTGAAAATGTCGAACTTCGTTATACTGGACTGAGCTCAGTGAGAATAAGATACACGGGGTTGATTTGATTAAAGAAATAGAACAGAAGGTAGCTATTATTAGAGGCAATTTGAAAGCTGCTTCGGATCGTCAAAAGTCCTATGCTGATTTGAAACGCAAAAACATTGAGTTTTAGGTCGGAGATCGTGTATTCTTAAAAGTTTCTCCGTGGAAGAAAGTACTCCGATTTGGTCGGAAAGGCAAGTTGAGCCCGAGATTTATCGGACCGTATGAAATCATCGAACGTATTGGACCTATTGCTTATAGATTGAAGTTGCCCTCGGAGTTAGAAAAGATACATGACGTATTTCACGTTTCGATGCTCCGTAAATATAGATCAGATCCGTCGCATGTGATCACTTCGTCTGAGATTGAAATCCGACCAGATATGACGTACAAGGAAGAACCGATCCGTATTTTAGCTCGGGAAATGAAAGAGTTAAGAAACAAAAGAATTCCTTTAGTGAAAGTACTATGGAGTCGGCACGGAGTTGAAGAGGCTACGTGGGAGCCTGAGGATTCAATGAGGCAACAATATCCGACTTTGTTTAACGGTAAGATTTTCGGGGACGAAAATCCTAAAGGGGGGAGAGTTGTAACAGACCGAATTTGACCCTAGTCGGAACGGTGGTTTCGGGACCACGAATCTGAGTCTAAGAAATATTTTAATATTTTATTTTGTGTTTATTATGTGTGAATTAAAATGTGTGAAAGTTTCGTAGAAAAATTTCATCGTTTGGGTGCTTAATTTGACAAAAAGGACTTAATCGCGTAAATTTTAAAAGTCTCAAACTATAGTGTAAAGTGCCTATTTGATGATGGCTTTTTAAAGTGGAGCATTAAAAGGTAAATAACCCATTTTTGAGTTAGTGGGTGGCTTATGTCAAAAATAACCTTAGTATATATGTTAGTTTTATTTTATATTAAAGGTTATATTAGTAATTTAATAATTACTTTATAATATGTTAAAATAACATAAACAAAAGCCACCATCTTTCTCATTCTCTCATGGCGAATATTGAGGAAGAAAAAGGGGTTTTTTTCTTTGAATTTCGACACTTGGAGGCTTGATTTCAAGGTTAGTTTGAATTTAGTTTTGTTAATTTTACGTTTTGAGATCGTTGCTTCAAACCGTAGCTAACCATGTTAAAAATTTTGAATCTAGGCATGTTTGAGTTCGACTATTGATAGATTCATATGGTTTTTGATATTTGATGATGTTAGATAAAAGATAAGTTAAAAATTAGTATTTTATGTATTGGAAATTTTGATGAATTTTTGTTTTTAGGGCCAAATTATAAAAAATGAAATTTTAGAGGGGCTTATTTACTAAATAATTGAAAGAAAAGGACTTGTATAGTCCCTATACACATTCGGCCCTTAAGGAGTATTGAGAAATTTGGTGTATTTTGTGTTTTAGGTAAATAGGACTAAATTGTAAAAATTTGAAATAATAGGGGTAAAATGGTAAATTGCCTATTTATGTGCTTAGGGAATAAATTGAGATGAAATGTACTTGAATGAGCTAAATTTTAATGTGTTTTAGATCAAGAGCAAAGAAAAATAGATTTAGATCGGGGAAAGACGAAGGTTCTCGAATAGCCGGATTTGCACGGTCTATCGACACCGAGGTAAGTCCTTAAGCGAACATATGTTAAAAGTTTATTTATAAATCTAATGTATGGTGAAATTGGTATAATTATAGTATAAAGTCATGAGTTGGCCGAATGTGATGATAATAAATTGGATTGTTTGAAATTTTATTTAATGTGATATGAATAAGTGCTTTTGGTTTGCTATATGATTAAAATATGTGAAATATAAGTGGTGGTGAATTTAGCACTATGAAATGTGAAATGAAAGATTAACTATAATTACATTCGGCTTCAAGGCCTAGCGAGCTTCGTCTTTGATTTATTTCGGGGTTTAATGCTAGCGAGCTTCGTCTGATGATTTATTTAGGGCTTTAATGCTAGCGAGCTTTGTCTTGATGATTTATTTCGGGATTCAATGCCTAGTAGGCTTCGTGCTGGTGATTTATTTCAGGCTTCAAGGCCTAGCATGCTTCGTGCCGGTGATTTAATTTCGGGCTTTAATGCCTAGCAGGCTTTATGCGGGTGATATGCTATAAATGGAGATTCTGAGAATCAAACAAGGTGAGATATATATATATAGTGCTATGTGCTAAAAGTTCAGGTAAGAATTAGCCTACTATATTAGTAAGGAATGAAGTGAGCTAAATTCTTATTGTTTAGTTAAAGATCAGTGATGAATGAGACAAAAGTGTTTGTTTTTGTGTATAAGTAGAAATAGAAGATCGATGCCTAGATTGGTTCATGTGATTCGAAATATACGATATAAGATGATATTCATGTGATTTGATAATGTATAGGTTCATGATGACATAGCAATGATATTTAAATCAAAAGCATTACTAGTATTCAGCTATGTACATTTTACATAATGAAATATTTATGTTCCATACTATAAGCTTGGGTATTAACATGTTTAAATGTATGTTCATTACGTTTATATTTGCTTGAGACTTACTAAGCTAGCAAGCTTACTATGTGTGTGTTCTTATCTACCTCTGTTTTATAGATTTTTGATTCAAGCTACGGACTCAAAGGATCTTCAAAGAAGTTAACCACACTATCCACTCTCTTTTGGTACTGATAAACTTGGTTTTTAATTCAAAAGGCATGTATAGGTTAGACTAAGTTGTATTACTAATGATACTTAATCGTGTATATATTTATAGCCTTACAAAAATGGCTACTTATTTTGGGTTAAACTTCATCAATATGCTTGGATGAAATGGCTTGCTCATGCTATTAATGAATGTTTGTATTCGGTTGAAGTTTAGATATTATTGGAAATGTGGTAGGTGATATGAGTGTTATGTATATAGTTGTAAAATCTTAACTTGGGTTATTGAATGTTAAATATGGTTGTTACGGTTAGGTGATAATAATGATCTCATAATGAAAATTTGTATATGTAAGTTGATTTGCTAGATTCATTTGTTAATGATAACTATAGGTAGTTATAAATTGTATGGAAAGGTGGTATGGAAGGTTCGGTCTAGGCATGATTAAATATGCTTATAATTCTATGTTAATTTAGTTTGATATCTACATTTATGAATGGTCAATAGTGTACAAATTTGTGACATAGAATTCATGAATTATGGAAGTTTAATTAGTATATTCGGTCTTTGATCTTATGCATATATCATGCAAAGTTAATTTGTGTTTATGGCATTAAAAGCTAAGATGATGCGCATTCTGATATATGTAATTGTAAAAGGAATATTATTTCTTAGTTTATAAGTATGCAAGCGGGTGATATATGCATGTAACCATATGATGCTTATTAGTATTTCTAACTATAAAGTTTTAATGTGCATTGGTTCGAAACAAGATTGTACATGAGGAATGGTTGCATGAAATGAATGCGTAGGTGGTGGTGCTAAGTAGGTGTTTGTATTTGTTTTGTGGTTGATTTTATTAAAGAAATGTATATTGATTGATCATTACGTATTCATTGATGATTATACCGAATATACTTAGAATTTTAATCATGCATATATGTGGTAAGTTAATAAAGGAGATGTTAGGAAATTTTAAATTTCATGAAATTGATATGAATATGAATTTGGGTTATATGCTTGAGAAGTATGTATCTAAACATGTATCAATTCGGTTGTTTTAGAATAGGATGAAGTATATTGAATGAAAAGGGTATTACAGTACGAAAGTTATATTTTCTTTGAAAATGCCCCGTAACCCTAATCCAATGATGGAAATGGGTTAGGGGTGTTACAATCAATTCCCTATACATGCCATAGACTTAAAAATACTTGAAGATTGTTGATACAATACCAATCAATAACTTGTTAGTGTGATAGAATCTCCGATGACCTCCAACTCGAGCTAGCATCTGTGACACTATAGGAAAAAGGAAAGGAAGAAAGGGTAAGAATTATAGCTTAGTAAGTAGGTATGTAAATAATAAGTAACTTACTAACATGCTTTTATAAGTCTTCACAATATGTTCTCAAGAGAATACAATCATAATTGCACATAGTTTCACTATTTACTCATGTTCATCTCAAGCTGTCTACTCGAGTCACAATCACTAAATTATTTATATCTTGAGTTATGGAATTTCAAATTAAGATCTACAAATTTTCCATGAAACTAGACTCACATATATTCGTACCATAATAGTTTCATAATTTTTAGTTTAGTAAATACGTAAAGTTTATTCTTTAAAGTCTCCCCTGTTCTGCTGTCTAACAATTTCGACCCTTCTTTAATAAAAGCTAATTATCTCTTTGTACGAGATTTGGATGATGTTTCCATTTGTTTCTATTGAAGGCATACTCATTAATAAATTTAATAATATAAATTATAAACCATAATTATTTTTATTCAAATTTTAGTGATTTTCCAAATTCCAAATAGGGGATTCTGAAATCATTCTAACATTGTCTCACAAAAATTTAAATATCTCAGAATATAAAATTATTTTTCTTACACCGTTTCTTTTATGCAAAAATAGACTCAATAAGCTTTAATTTTATTTCTTATCCAACTTCTAATTCAATTTCCCCAGTTTTCGTGATTTTGAAAAGCACATAACTACTGCAGTCCCAAACTGTTTTATTGCAAATTTTACTCTTTCATAATTACTTTGTATTAACTTTCATAGTAACACTTACCCCATATCAAACTTACCAAAGTTCGATCACTTATTGAGCACATTGCTCATAAATTGAAACACACATACTTGCACTTATCCATGACTTAGCCATATTTGTTTATACTTAGTCATTTCCTGTTGAACACATTGGAATAATAACGGATACACGAAAATTTGCACATAAGTGCCACACTTGTAGCTAAAGATACTTCCTATCACACTTTTTACATAGGCTTGCTCTCGAGCTAATCACATTCATGGGTCTACTCACACAAGCTTTTCGGTATCCGCAACACATGCCAAATTACCCAGCCACTGGTAGAACTTATAAGACCAACACCCGTTTCACATAGTCACAATCTCGGGTCGCATCACACAAGCTGTCGGTCATGACGAAACTACACGGTGTTACTTACACAAGTTATCGAGTATCCGTAACACATGCCGAATAACTCAGCCACTAGTAGCACGTACGGACCAACACCCGGATCACTTATTTCACTTAGATTTCATATTGGTTTCTAGTGAACATGTCACTCGTATCCATTTTTATTCCTAAGGTTCAACCGGGAAATTTCTCACCTGTCGATATTTTGTCAATTACATCAAATATCCAGCCACAATTCATACCATTTATCAAAATATGAAAATGTAAGTTAAAACGAAGCATTATTTACATACAAACTTACCTCGGTAGCACAATCGATGAAAAGGACTTATTCGTCTTATTCTTTATTCTTCCCCCGTTCTAAGTCTGAATCTCATTTTCCTTGATCTATAACAACACATTTAACTCATTTATTCATCCTTCTACTCAAATTAGCCTAAATTCAAATTTTGGAAAAACTACATTTTTGCCCCTAAACTTTATCATATTTACAATTTTGCCCCTAGGCTCATAAAATGATTTTCACTCAATTTCTTTGTACTTTAAGCCTAGCCGAACCATTTTCATAACTATAGTTGCCCATAATTTCCATTACCACATACTTTATGGCACATTTTATAACTTTTACAAATTAGTCCTTTTAAGCATTTTCATCAAAATCACTTAGTAAAAGTCATTTCTCTAACCATAAACATGCATTTTTTACCATTAAACACAAAAGACACACATATTCATCATGGTTCAAAGCCTTATACTTTAACCATATCTCAGATTAGTGGTAGAAATAGGCAGATCTTGTTACGAGGATTTCAAAAACGTAAAAATCATTAAAAACGGGGCTAGAACATACTTACAGTCAAGCTTGGAAGCTTGAAAAACCCTAGCCATGGTTTCCCATTGTGAAATTCAGCCATGGGGTTGAAAATGGACAAAAATTGACATTTAATTTTATTTATTTAATCATTTAATCACTAAATGACCAAAATGCCCCTAACTTAAAAATATTTTATTTCATCTATTTCATGTCCATTTTTGTACAAAAAATTAACCAATGGCCTAATTACCATTTAAGGACCTCCAATTTAAAATTTCATAATAATTGGACACCTCTAACATGTAGAACTCAACTTTTGTGCTTTTTTTTATAATTTAGTCCTTTTGACTAAATTGAGTGCCCAAACGTCAAAATTTTCGAACGACCATGAAATCTTCGACCATAAAAATATAATAAAAATAAGATTTTCCTCGTCGAATTTGTGGCCCTGAAATAACTTTTTTGACTAGGCCCAAAATCGAGCTGTTACATAAGGCTATTTACCAAGCCATTTTGCCACCCTTACTTGCACCAACCTACACAACAACAAGCAACACCAATCCAAGCATATGCATACAACCAAATTAGCCACAAAAAAAGATATCAATACATCATTTACTCATACTAACATCTATCATGTATAAACATCACATATCTTCTTTTCCATTCATGCCAGTTTCATCTTCATGATAGGCATCATCACATAAACATACCAATAACAAATAAAATTAATATTAGCCAACTTCTAATGGCCATATACAAAATGAATCATTAACCATTATAATGCCAACACATTTAGTCCAAATCATTTATGACACATAACAAAATGATCAAGTCCCTATACATGCCATAACTCAAAATACTTGAATTCATTGGTACCAAAATAATTATTGCAGATAGTGTGTATGGATCTCTGACAAATCTCCAATATCGAGCTGGATTGGTTACACTATAAGATAAAGGAAAGGAAGGGGAGAAAGCTTTATAGCTTACACATGCAAATAATAAGAAACATTAAACAACAATAAACATGAATATCATACAATTAGTATAACACAAGTTACATAATTTTCATCATAGGTTCATAAACATAACTTAATCTTTCTTAATCTTACCAAGTGTTCACCACATACCGAGCTCATTCTTATGAGTTTTTCATACATACCTGTACCAACTTGTAACATATCATACTCTTTCTTGTCTTTGACGTACTCATTGAACACTTGGAATACTAATCGGACACACGAAAAGTCTTGAACATAAGTGCCACATACATAGCCAATGCTACCTTATATCTCATAACACATAAGGGCTCACTCTCGAGCTAATCACGGGCCTGCTGAAACAAGTTGTCAGTCAAGACATAACTACGTAGTGCTGCTAACGCAAGCTATCAGGTATCCACAACACATGCCGAACTACCCAGCCACTAGTAGACGTACGAGTTCAGCACTCGGATCACATAAATCACATATATCACATGGTTTCCTAGTGACATGTCACTCGTATCCTAATTTATTCCTAAGGTTGAAACGAGATTTCTCACTTGTCATTTTGTCGTCGAAATGCATAATAAAACATATAAAAATAAAAATATAACATTACCTTTATTTACGCATGAACTTACCTCGGTACAAAATAGTAGAAAAGGATTTAATCGTTAAACACATTATTATTTCCCCAATCAAGGTTCGAACTTTATTTTTCTCGATCTATAATAGCAAATTTAGCTTATTTAATATTCACGTTATGGCAAAACTAGCTTTTTGCACCTAAAGTTTCACATTTTTACAAATTAGTCCTGTAACATCTTGTAATCCAGGTGTCTAGCATTTTTGTGTTGTTGCATGTACTTAGCTCACTTAGCTTGTTATTTAGGTGCGTTTGAGGGTCCTGGAGAGGCTCGGGTTTGAGCTAGAGCTTTGGTAAAATTTTACTTTATGGGCATAAAGGGAGAGAGCTAGTGGAAGCAAGCCTTAAAGAGTAATTATTTATTTTTAATGACACAAATGAGTGCTTGGTGGAGTGGTGTTGGCGTCACAGGGAAGCATGCAAGGGGAGTGAAGTTCGAATCCCATCTGCTACAACAATGAGCTTTATTTTTTGTGTCCAAGGTGGAGAGGTGGTGGAGTAGGTATGGGACTCTACCAATGTGAAGTTGAATTGGTCAAAGGGGTTCAAATGGATGGTAGATAGGAGATTGAGGAGTGGGACTTGGTCAACCATTTCGAATGGTGGATGGTGGATGGAGAGTGAGTTGGGGAGAAAATCAAGGAGAGAATTGTGGGAGAGGAGTGGGAGGTAGTAGTTGGCTGAATAAGGAGTGTATGGGAGTGGATTTTTGTCTAGAGGTTGATATGGTATGGGGAAAGCAGCATTTTGGGATAGGGAGCATAACTGAAGCCTTTGGATCTGTTGTGTCGAAATTTTTAGATGCATTTTAGTTCTCTTTTGCATTTTCGGCACTTACTTTCTCTTTACCAAAGCTATTATCTTTTCTCTCATATAGTTGTGCCGAACTCACCAAACATTTTTCCCTTTTTGCATGTATTTTCTTCTACTCCAACAACACTATAGTCGAACCACTTTTTTCCATCTCCTACTATTTGTTTTCTCCACCATAGTCGAACCTCTCATGTAGCCATTTTGAATTGATTCTCTCTTGAGTGTTCACATAGCTGAAACTTCTGCTATTTTCCTTCTTCTCTAAATATTCTACCTCCTTCTTCTGCTCTTGTCAAGTGTGAAATATTCTTGCTCCATTTTTCTCTTCCCTTGGTAGCAGTCGTTTAGTCATAAGTTATTTCTGGTAAGGTCTCTTTTGCTCATTTTGTGTTTTGCTTCTTTCTCCTCTTCTCACATCTCTTTCGCTGGAACTTCTCTATCAACCAAGTGTCCTATTTGCATCTTTTGAAGCAGGTTTCTTTGTGTTGTGCTTCTAGCTGAATAGTAGAAATGGAAAGCCGAGTGTTCTCTGATAATCAATTCTAGTGTGCTGATTCGATCCGACTGAGATCGTAAGGTATAATGTTTGTGGTTTTCTTTCTCTTCTTTTTGGTCTTAGGTTGCACATAGCCAAAGTGGCTATTTCTCTTAATCCTAGTTCTCGTCTAATTTCATAGTCGAATCTGTGGAAGTTTGGCTCCTCATTGTTTAAGACCAATTATTTTGGGAGATCAAGCAACTTTTTCCTCTGCTCTTTAATCATTCAGATTTTGGAAGTGGTGGTAAGTGCCAAAAACCCTTTTAGATAACCACCATTTCCCTTTGTGTTACGATTTTTGATCGAGACTTTCTTCATGGAGGCGAGTGCTAGCCGATCTAAGGAGGGTGCGCTAAAGGAGCCTAGGGGAGTGGACTTGTAGTCTTTGCTCCCATGTTCAAATGACATAAGGTGTCAACGGTTTAGGATTTTTTGTCGAGTTGTGGTAGAGAGTCGATATCTATTTGGGATAGGCAAATCGTTGTTGTTCCCGCTAGTGAGAGGACGACGATCAGGAGGGTATAGTGCTTCGTGTAATCAGGTGTGTAATCTCACACCTTTATTCGTTATAAAATGTAATATTCTGTGTGTCGGTTAAAAACTAAAAATGCCTTAAAGGGTAAGCTACTGTGATACCTCTAGTGGGTGCGTTAGGAAGTAATCCAGGTACATAAAATTTTGATTATACCATTTCAGGTAATTAGGCATAACTGTGTATTATGTTATCTGCTTTATTGGTATGTTCATGCATGCACTAAAATATTATGCCATGATATGTTGTATGGGTTTAGGATATTAATGATTGGGGAAGTATATTTTGGTGGCTCTGCCACATATTTTGGTGACCCTGTCACATTATTTTGGTGGCACTACCACAATTTCGGCAATGAGCAACGGGGCTGCCATCGAGGTGTGTAGCAGATGGAGGGTTGATTGTAGAAATCCCCACAAGTGTGTTAGGATGGACACGGGCGGTGTGTAGCGGATGGAATTTTTAGGTTGGGCTGGGTTGCATTGCATGTATTATCTGTGTTATCATGCTATTAGTTTCCATATGGGCTTCGAGCCATTGTACTTCTGTATGGGCTATGGCCCAATTTGCTTCTATGGGCTTAGGCCGGTTTTGTTCGATTGGGGAAATACACACTGAGTTCTCGTAACTCACCCCACTACTTAGTTTTGCAGGTAATACTCAGCATTAAGGATTTGGAGCCGAGGTGGACTCAAAGGGGCCATACATTGCTACGTAGTAAATTTTGCGTTACTTTACTTTAAATTTTATTTTAAAATTAGGTTTATGTTTTGTAATAAGGCCTCTGGTATTTTATTTTGTTTTAACTTTTAACTTGGTTTTTGCTTATTATTAATTGTTCAATACGAGATTTTCCTAAAACCATAACACCGGTTGTTTTTCCAAAATGTTAACGAACGATTTTGTTTCAACTAAAATTTATTAAACGCTGGGTTCACTTAAACGATGAAATAATTTACAAAACATCACATGTTCGAAATTCACTAAAGCTAATTTCTGTTATAAACAAGATCATCAGAAATAACAACGAAAATGTTTTTGAAAAGAGAGCTATAAAACAAATTGAATTTTCCACAAGTAACAGAACTCAAAATTTTTAATGAACGCGTAGATTCTTTAAACAACTCTTCCATGTGACATGCCAGATTCGGTCGTAACATTTGGACCGGGTTTGGGGTGTTACATTTAGTGGTATCAACGCCCGGTTGCAAAACTCACATGTGGAATGGGTTCAAAAATGTTTCCTAAAAATTGATTTGAATCATGGTTTAAAACATATGTTTTTTGGGAAGTATGGCACCTGAGTCCCGGCACCAAATCCGTAAGTCTTCTGACTTTGTTTGATATTATGATTTTTTGAAAGGGAACTATTAGAATTAGTGTTTTATGACTGCTAGCTAAAAGAGTTAAGACTGTAGAGATTGAGACATTAGGAATTCCATTCGCGAAAACCACTTTTAAATCTATCTTCATAAGATATCTATTAATAAACAATGGAGTGATATACTAATTCATAAAATTTCTAATCAGATTAATTTGATCCAGCGAATATGAGTATGAGAGGAAGTGGATGCGGTAGACGCGGCCGTGGTAGAAGCCGAGGTGCTGGGGTAAGATCCGAGGCAGCTGGGCATATGCCGAAAATAGAAGCACTGTATCACCGGTTATTGAGACGGGGTCCCATGATCGAGCTGGAAGGGACGATACTTTGTCCCAGGCTATGTTCCGAGTTTTGGAGCTGGTTGCTAGAGCGAGTACTAGGTTAGTGGGCCGAAAATCTATTCCTAAGCGACTTCAGGCAAATGGGGCTGAGGTATTTAGGGGCATTTCTGGTGTGGCCCCAAACGTAGCTGAATATTGGCTGGAGGCAGTTGAGTGTATCATGGATGATTTGGACTGCATAGCGGAGGAAAAAGTGAAAGGAAAAGTGTCCCTCCTACGGGATGAGGACTACCAGTACTAGCTCACGGTAAGGGAAGTTACTTGATCATTGTTTTATCGAGTTTTAAAATCTATAAAGAGAATGATCGAACCAGGAAACTGACTCTGACAATGACTTAAGACAAGTGTACTTATTGAACAGTAGTATAGCTTAGGCAAGACCGGATTGTCGAACCCAAAGGAACTAAAAGTACTAATACTAGCTTTCTTTTTATTATTTAGCCTAAAATAAGTGAAGTTGCTTTAATCTAAATTAACGACTACTAAAATAAAGACACAATGACGGAAAGAATGAATTAGAAAATAACTTGAAGGGAAACTCAGTTGATCACGACGATACCCTCAAGAAGAATCCACCTAGACTTCACTTGTTTTTTAACACTGAACAATACGATTTATTCACTTAGTTTGATCTGTAAGACTCCCTAACGTATATTAATCCCTCTCTCGAGGCGAATAACGTCTAACCCTAGGTTAATTAACAAAAATCTCTTTCTCAAATAATAACCCCCTAGAATAGTAGTAAATCGATCCATGGACTCCTATATTAGGTTTCACCCTAACCCAGAAAAATCTCGTCACTCTATCTCTAGGCGTGCGATCAACTCCGTTTAGTTATGCTAGATCTACTCTTAAGCAGGGTCTATTCCTCCTCCACCTAAGCACATCAAATTTGGATTAAGCATGCATAATTAAGAACAAACTAAGTATTTATCATATAATTCAGAAAGTAATAACAAGACTCATCTAGGTTTCATCCCCTTCAGGTGTTTAAAGGGTTTAGGTCATAACAAATAAAGAAAACATCTCAAGAGAAAAGATAAAACAAAACATAAGAAATCCCTAAATCCCCCTGAAGAAATTGAAGGAGAAATTCGCTGTATTGAGTATAATTTTGGCTCCATGAGACGGATCAACTGGCTATCTTTGAGTAATTCCCTCAATTATGGCCTTCTGGCTAGGCTCCTTGGCCTAGCTAACCGCCCCCTTTCATGATACACTTGGGGTGTTTATATAGATTTTTAGAATACTTTACTTGGCCTCTAAGTGTCCTAATTCAAGAATATTACATACTCGGTGTTTGAATAGGTTTTGGAATGTGTTTCTTTGCCTCAAAGTATCCAAATTCGAGTGAAATTTGTAACATCCTGAAATGGGGGTTGTTGTGTTTAAATTGTTTTTGCATGGGTATGGCTTGATTGTGGTAGTAATTAAGGTGTTTTAAGATCTAAGTATAATCCAAGGGTAGGCCCGAGCTGTAGGAAAATTTTTGTTTTTAAGTTTTAGTTAAAAGGAGCTGAAGGAGCTAGGGGTTAAGTGTAATTCGTGGGGAATTTAAGTATAAGAATGGGCTTGGTAAAGTGGCATGGAGGCGCCACTTAGAGCCTTGAGGGTGATGCCACATGCAGGGAAGGGAGAGCTCAGGTTCGAGGAGTAGGAATCCCATTTTTTGCTTTGCATTTTGACGCTAAGGGGGAGGAGTTGTGCTCAGCACAAACTCTGTCAGATAAGCTTGGAATAAGTCAAATTAATTTGAATGGTTGGCCAGGAGTGATTCAGGGAGTTTGCCAAAATTTGAACTCTGGTGTGAGAGGAGCAATCGGTTGAGAGACTTAGGAGAGGTGCCTTTCTCCAAAGTCAGGCTAGGTGACATTTTCGGCTAGCAAAAGCCTTGATGCATTCGGTTGAGAGGCAAACCAAAACTTTTTTTTTCTCTTCTCTTAGCATGTGCCAATTTCTCCATTGGTGCCTTGTGTTAGCAAAAGTCGAAAGTCCATAGGTGGTTGTCGATTTCTCCCTTAGGCATTTGGCCAAATCTTCCTCTTTACCATCTCTTATTTTTCTTTTTCATAATTACTCAAAATCATATCTTTTCTCTTCATTCTTTTTTGTGAATCTTCTTCTTCTTCTCGTTTTGTTTTGGTTGAATACCAATCAAGTCTAGATCTTCTTTTGGTTTTTCTCCAATCGATTTTGGAAGAGGGTAAGTGTTCTTGGCCAAATTTCTTTATTCCTTTTCTCTTCTCTCTCGACTCTCATGAGACCAAAAGCCAAATTTTGGCATTTGTTGATAAGTAATGCTAATCGTCTATAGGGACCGATTTCTTTTAGGATCTTTGGGGTTTTGAGGCAGTAGATCTAAGCCCTCTATTCTCTGACAATCGAATTCGATAAGTCAGTGGTAAGGATCCATGTTAGTTCAGTCTTTCCATTACATATTTGAAAGGTCGAAGGCTATTGAAATGAGTGTTAATGATTGCCGATTGTAGGGGAAGGCCGATTGTAGGGGAAGGCTCAATCTCACATACTTTGGGTGGTGGCTAGTATTCAAAGAGCATCAAGGTAAGGTTTGGGGTTTCATGCGTTAACCCTTCGGGATTTGTTGGTGTGGCAGAATATCCTTGTTACTGATTTTAGGTTTGGCCAAATGTAGGATCAAGGAGATTTGGTGTAGTAGATCGGGTCTTCGGGATTTAGTGATTGCGTTAGTAGCAAGTGTGTAACCCTTACACACTTTATTAGTATAATATGCCTATTATGTTACTATTATAGCCAATGAAATCAGTGATTATGCCTTGTGGGTAGGAGCTTGGGTTCCGGGTAAGTCCCCCTGTTATGTGATTTTTGATATACATCATCATGTCACTGTTAAATGTATGCCATGTGTTATTTGCATCACTATATGTTATTATGCCATGATTGATGTGGACATGATGGTGGGATTGTTGAGATGAGGGGGAAGAGATATTTGGACTGTCACCAGTGGTTTTGACCACACAACGGGTTGGCCCCATCTTGATATTATATTTTGTGACTAAGTTCCAGTGGTTTTGACCACTAGTGGTTTTGACCACATATGAATATTGTGACTCGTCCCAGTGGTTTGGTACCACAGTGGGTTGGCCCCACATGTTAATTACAAGATTGTCATCAGTGGTTTTGACCACATGATAGGTTGGCCCCATCACTTGATTTGTGACTTCGGTCATCAGTGGTTTTGACCACACCGTTATATATTTGTGACTACGGTCACCCGTGGTTTTGACCACCAGTGGTTTTGACCACACGGGGTAGATAAAGGAGATTGGATGATTAGGTTATGGGTTGCATGATTTGCATGTTCGCTGATAATCTGTGTAAGTGCTTGCACTATCGGGTTGAGGATTTATACACTGAGTCTTGGTAACTCACCCCCTTCCCTTATATTTTGCAGATGAGGCGTAGATTGCGGATATAAAGCCGAGAAGGACTCGAGGTGGCTATGCATGCTTGTTTGGGTTTTGGTTTCTTTTAGTTACTATCTCAATTTTATCTATTTACCTAAAGTTGGTTTTGGTTTGTAATAAGGCCGGTAAGTATTATTTTGGGTTTTTATTATTTGCTTTTATCTTGATTATATTATACATATGTTGGATATATGGACTTGTTAAATTAATCGGTAAAAAACAATGTCTCAAAACTATAATTCCTTCAGTTTTCTAAACGTTGCCATCGGATAACACCACTTATAAGATGATAACAAAGGTAACTTGTATGTTTTCTAAAACTCATAACAATAAGCAGATTTTCAAGCATGAGTTTTAAAGCAGCCATCACACGATTTCAAAATCATCTTAAACAAGGTTTTCTAAACTTTTCATACTATAGAAGGGTTTTCTAAGAAAATTATCCGACAAACTTTTGGTTTAAAAAGGATTTTCACTCCATAGCATGCCGATTCGGTCGTGGTGTATTGGCCGGGTTTGGGGTGTTATAATTTTGTATCGAGCCAAGTTCAAAAGCTTTTTGTGGGCACGAGGCCCAAAATGTTTTAAAGTAGGGTTTTGAAAAGTTTGTGGAAAAGGTACATGGTTTGAACAACATGGCACCGAGTCTCGGCACCAATCTACCCATGTAAGTATCCCTAACCATTGTGTGAATTATATGTAGGGAAATGGGTGTTTTGGATCGTAGATTAGTAGATTAGGAGATATTGAACCTAGGAATAGCTTACTCAAATTCAAATTACATAAGACTTAAATATCCGCTAAACAAACCTGTGGGAATGTCGCTAAGTTAAGGGTGTGGTAACCGTTGTGCCCATGTCTAGGATTGGATTCATGGGGAGCTTGGTATTTAAGCAGTCCTAGTGACTCACCTCCTTTCCGCTCGAATCCTACAGTGCGTGGTATTGCTCACCTCACTGAGACAACTTATTCACAGGCTAAATTTAATAACTAAAACCCGAAAGGGACCAGCCATCTTGATTTGTAACACTCTAAAAAAAATTAAACCTTGGTTTCAAAATTACCCCATTATCCTTGATTTATGAAATGACCAAAATACCCCTGATTTGAAAAAATGACCAAATTACCCCTGACTTGTAAGAATTACCAAAATACCCTCGGTATGGAAAATTACCGAAATACCCCTGAATTGAAAATTTTCAAATACCCTTATTTCATAAAATCATTTGGAACCATATTTTGGAAAAATTACGAAAATACCCCTGGTTTATGAAATTACCAAAATAGCCCTAATTTATGAAATTACCAAAATACCCCCATTTCTAAGATTTCTGAAATACCTATGATTTGTAAAGATTTCCAAATTAACCCTAATTTATTACTAAAATACCCCGATAGGTTAATTATAGAAATACCCTCGAGTAGTGAAATGACGAGAATACCCCTACACGTGGAATGAGGGTAGAGGAGTGAAAATGAAAACTTTGTGATGATCGAAAGAACCACTACCAAATCTCTTTTCAATAAAACTTATTTGTGGGTAATCAGTGGAACAGAAACTAATTCATAAAATTTTTTTAAGCAGATAAATCGCGATTATAGACATGAGTACTAGGGGATGTGGTCGTAATGTGCGAGGGCACAGTAGAGGCAAAATAATCGTATCAGAACCCGTTAGGTCTGATCAAGGGTCCGAGAATGAGATACCACCACCACCAGCTACTGGTGTAGAGTATCAGGATCAAACGGGGGAAGATGCGATGTCGCAGGTGATGCTACGAGTGCTAGAAAGTGTGGCTGGAGTAGGTAGAGGTACGGGAGCTCAGAAATTCGTATCTGAGCGACTTCGAACCAATGGAGCTGAGGTATTCCTAGGTGTATCTGGTGTGGCACCCAATACGGCTGAGTATTGGTTGGAGGCGACGGAACGAATCATGGACGATTTGGATCTGACGGCTGAGGAGAAACTAAAGGGAGTAGTGTTGCTTCTCCGAGATGAGTCATACCAGTGGTAGCTCACAGTTCGAGATGGGGTTGTAGTAGATGATCTCACTTGGGATTACTTCAAGGCAGCTTATCAGAAGAAGTATGTTGGGACCAGTTACATTGATGAGCAGAGAGGAAGGCGTTTACGAGGTTTGGTTTAGGGAGTAAGTCCAGTATTAGAGTCGAGGCGGTATTCTTCAGGTTGAGTCGATATGCTCGGGGCATTATAGCTACGGAGCATGAGCGATGTGTCAGATTTGAGGATAGATTAAGGGATGATTTGAGGTTGCTGATTGCTCCACAACAGGAGAGAGAGTTTGCGGTCTTAGTGGAAAAGGCCAAAGTTACGGAGGAAGTGAAACAGTCGGTTAGACGGAATCATGACAATGGTTAGAATAAGAAGAATTTCGGATCATCTGGTCTACCGAGAATTAGCAAAAAAAGGGGTAGATATAGTGGTCCAAATCAAGCTGCTAGGCCTACTACTGCTGATACTCAGTGGCCGCCATGATGTGATCGATGTGGAAAGTCTCACACGGGAGAATGTTGGACTGAAAATAGGGGATGCTTTGAGTGTGGATCGATGGGGCACCGGGTGAGGGATTGTCCATAGAGGTCAGCTAGGTTGCACTCTGGGGATCAGAATCGTACTCAGAATAGGAGGGATGGTCAAGAGCCACGGAGGGGCCGTGGTGCTGCTAGGGAGGTAATGGCTCTGCAGAGGTGGGAGCACCGGGAGAGGTGCGAGTGGAGCAGAGGCGAGACAAATGGATTGGTCTATCACGGTGAGGCGTCGAGAGGAGGCGATGCAATGAGCGTCATAACCAAAGACGTGTTCTTAATCTTTGGACTATCTTATAATGCTTTGATAGATGTGGGTTCGATGCACTCATACGTAGCTAGTAGCATAGTAGAAACTATGAACTTGAACTCTGAGAACACTTCTAGGAAGATGACTGTGATAAGCCCTTTAGGTCACTCTGTAGAAGTAAGTAAACTATATAGGGATGTACCCCTAGAACCTCAAGGAGTCGTGTTCTTAGCGAATTTGATGGAACTGCCATTTGGGGAATTCGATCTGATTCTCGGGATGGACTGGCTGGTGAAGTACCGTGCCGGTTTGGATTCTTGTGACTAAGCGCATGGTGTTGAGGACAATGAAAGGTGAGGAGGTGGTGATGATAGGTAATAGGAGAGATTACTTATCTAATGTGGTCTCTGCACTGAAGGCAGAAAAAATGGTAAGGAAGGGTTGTGAGACGTTTTTGGTTCGGGTGTGTGCCTTGGAGGCCAAAGAGTCGATGATGGAGAATGTCCAAACCGTAGGGGAATTTATGAATGTATTCCCAAACAAACTTTTAGATCTGCCTCCGGATCGGAAGTAAAATTCAGTATAGACTTATTACTCGAAATTATGCCAGTGTCTAAAGCCCCGTATCGAATGGCGTCAAAGGAATTGGTGGAGTTGAAGGCCCAAATCCAGGAGTTGTTGGACCGAGGTTTCATTCAACCAAGTATATCCCTTGCGAACTACATGCTCTTTGTTAAGAAAAAAGACGGCACAATGCGGATGTGTATAGACTACCGCCAGCTGAACAAGTTGATGATCAAAAACAAGTATCTGTTGCCCAAGATTGATGACTTGTTTGATTAACTTAAGGGTGTATCAGTTTTCTCGAAGATAGATCTCAGGTCGGGGTACCATCAGCTCAAAGTGAAGGAGGCTGATGTTCATAAGATGGCATTTCGTACTTGGTATGGGCATTACGAGTTTACGGTGATGCCGTTTGGGTTAACCAATGCAAACAAGCATTCATGGACTTGATGAATCAGGTGCTCTAGCGATTTTGGACGGTTTGTCGTAGTATTCATAGGCGACATATTGGTGTACTCAAGGGCGAGGAGGATCATAATACGCACTTACGGGTGGTTTTACAAATTACGAGGAGAAGCGATTATTTGGCAAGTTCGATAAGTCGAGTTAAAACAAGGAAGTAACTTTCTTGGGTCACGTAGTGTCCATTTGAAGGATTAAGTGGACCCTTGCAAGATTGAGGCGGTGTTGGATTGAAGCGCCTAGGTCGATTCTGAGAGATTAGGAGTTTTCTAGTGCAGGAGGTATTAGGAGATTTGTGGAAGGATTTTCTCTAATCGTGGCGCCGTTGACCAAGTTATTAAGGAAAGGAGTTCCATTTTTCTAGTCAGAGAAACAGCAGGAAAGTTACGATAAGTTGAGGAAGATTCTAACGAAGCTCCAGATTGCATCTGACTGAAGCGTGAAAGGTATTCACGGTCTCTTGTGATGCATCGCATCTTGGCTTAGGATGTGTCTTGATGAAAAAAGGAAAGTAGTGGCATATCGTCTCGACAACTGAGACCGCATGAAGTTAACTATTTGACACATGACTTAGAGTTGGTTGCAGTGGTTTTCGCCCTAAAAATATGGAGACACTATTTGTACGGAGAAAAGTCGATAGTCTACACGGACCACAAGAGTCTCAAGTATATTTTGACGCAAAAGGATTTAAATTTGAGGCAGTGAAGGTGGATTGAGATGTTGAAGGACTACATTTGCTCGATTGAGTACCATCCGGTAAGGCTAATGTAGTAGCGGATGCATTGGCCGTAGGTGGTCCTGAACTGCGGCGATGTTTGCTCACCTTAGTCATATGACGATGGGAGTTTGTTGGCGGAATTGCAAGTAAAGCCGACTTAGGCGGAAGCAGTTAAGGAGAAATAGTTAGTGGATGAGGGTTTGAATGCTCGGAGGTTGCAAGTATAGAGTAATGGTTTGGAAGGTTCTGACTTGACTCACGATGGAGTGTTGTGTTTTCAAGGAGAGCTTGTATCTTGAAGGACGTCGAGTTGAGGCAAAGGATTCTTCAGGATGCACATAGCAGCCCATACGCTATGCATATTGGAGGTAGCAAGATGTATCGAAATTTGCGAAAGTCGTTCTGGTGGCCAAGGCTAAAGCGGGAAGTGACTGAGTTTGTGGGTAAGTGTCTGACGTGTCAGCAAGTCAAAGCTAAACATCACCCGCCAAGCGAGTTTACTTGGTGGTGAAGATTCCTCGATGGAAGTGGGAAAGGATTACCATGGACTTTGTCGATTGGGCTACCCTTACGCCTAGTAAGAAGGACTCGACTGGGTGATTGTGGACCGTTTGATTCAATCACTTATTTCATACCGGTGAGGTTAATTATCCGCCTGGAAGTTAGCTAAGTTGTATATGGTTTGAGATAGTAAGGTTGCATGGTGTGCGGTGTCAATTATCTCGGATAGGGATCCGAGGTTCATGTCGAGGTTTTGGAGGGCTTTGCATCAAGCTTTGGGAGCGAGGTTGGATTTCAAATTTGACTTTTCACCGTGTCGATGACGGATCTGAAAGAGTAATTGATTTTAGAGCATATGCTAAAGGGTCGTATTCGGATTTCGATGGTAGTTGGGAGGAGTATCTACCATTGGCGAGTTCGCTTATAACAATAGTTATCAAGCGAGTATCGAGATGGCACCATATGAGGCACTGTATGGACGAAAATGTCGTACTCCTACGTGCTGGATAGAGTTGGGTGAATGGCAGATATTAGGTCCGAAATCGGTGGCAAAAACTGAGGATAAGGTTAAGGTGATTCAGGCTCGTCTTAAGGAAGTGTCAGACAGGCAGAAGTCTTACGTCGATCTTAAACGCAGGGATATAAAGTATGCAGTGGGTGATAAGGTCTTTCTGAAGGTATCGCCCTGGAAGAAAGTGTTGAGATTTGGGCGGAAGGGCAAGCTAAGCCCTAGATTTATTGGGTCGTATACGGGGTTGAAGCGAGTGGGGCCGGTAGCTTATCAGCTTGAGTTGCCAGCAAAATTGAGTTAGATTCATGATGTCTTTCATGTGTCCATGCTTAGGCGCTATCGATCAGATCCGTCACATGTTGTACCAGTTGAGGAGATAGAGTGAGCCCAGATTTGACTATGGATGAGGAACCAGTGTAGATTCTAGATCGAAATGTGAAAGTGTTGCGCAAGAAGTCAGTTCAGTTAGTGAAGGTATTATGGCAAAATCATGGCGTGAAAGAAGCTACATGGGAACGAGAGGATGTGATCGACAAACAATACCCTCAACTCTTTTGACTGGGTAATTTCGAGGCCGAAATTATTTTTAGGGGGTAGAAGCGTAACATCCACGAAATGGCATTGTTGTGTTTAAACTATTTTTGCATGGGTACGGCTTGATTGTGGTAGTAATTAAGGTGTTTTAAGATCTAAGTATAAGCCAAGGTAGGCCCGAATTTGTAGGAAAATTTTGTTTTTAAGTTCTAGTTAAAGGGAGTTTGAAGGAGCTAGGGGTTAAGTGTAATTATGGGGAATTTAAGCATAAGAATGGGCTTGGTAAAGTGGCAAGGAGGCACCACTTAGAGCCTTGAGGTGGCGCCACATGCAGTGAAGGAGAGCTCATGTTCAGCGGTAGGAATCCCATTTTACCTTTGCATTTTGGCGCCAAGGGAGGAGTTGTGCTCAGCACAAACTCACGAGATAAGCTTGGAATAAGTAAAATTAATTTGAATGGTTGGCGAGGAGTGATTCAGGGAGTTTGCCGAAATCTGAACTCTGGTGTGAGAGGAGTAATCGATTGAGAGCCTTAGGAGAGGTGCCGTTTCTCCATAGTCAGGCTAGGCGACATTTTCGTCTAGCAAAAGCCTTGATGCATTCGGTTGAGAGGTAGACCGAAACTTTTTTTTCTCTTCTCTTAGCATGTGCTGATTTCTCCCTTGGTGCCTTGTGTTAGCAAAAGCCGAAAGTCCATAGGTGGTTGTCGATTTCTCCCTTAGGCATTTGGCCGAATCTTCTTCTTTACCATCTCTCATTTTTCTTTTTCATAATTGCTCAAAACCATATCTTTTCTCTTCATTCTATTTTGTGTCGAATCTTCTTCTTCTTCTTGTTTTGTTTTGGCCGAATACCAATCAAGTCTAGATGTTCTTTTCGTTTTTCTCCAATCGATTTTGGAAGAGGGTAAGTGTTCTTGGCTGAATTTCTTTATTCCTTTTCTCTTCTCTCTATCAACTCTCATGAGAGCAAAAGCTGAATTTCGGTATTTGTTGATAAGTAATGCTAATCTTCTATAGGGGTGATTTCTTTTAGGATCTCCGGGGTTTTGAGGCGATGGATCTGAGCCTCTATTCTCGACAATTTAATTGATGAAGTCGATTGGTAAGGATCCATGTTAGTTCGATCTTTCCATTAGATATTTAAAAGCCAAAGGCTATTGAAATACGTGTTAATGATTGCCGATTGTAGGGAAAGGCTCAATCTCACATACTTTGGGTGGTGACTAGTATTTAAAGAGCATCAAGGTAAGGTTTGGGGTTCCATCGTTAACCCTTGAGATTTGTTGGTGTGGCGAATGGCCTTATTCTTGATTTTTGGTTTGGCCGAATGTAGGATCAAAGAGATTTGGTGCAGTAGATTGGGTCTTTGGGATTTAATGATTGCATTAGTAATGGTGTGTAACGCTTACACTCTTAATTAGGATAATATGCCTATTATATTCTTGTTATAGCCAATGAAATCGGTGATTATGCCTTGTGGGTATGAGCTTGGATTAGGGTAAGTCCTACTCATTATGTGATTTTTGATATACATCATCATGTCACTATTAAATGTATGCCATGTGTTATTTGCATCACTATATCTTATTATGCCATGATTGATGTGGACATGATGGTGGGATTGTTGAAAGGAGGGGGAAGAGATATTTGGACTGTCACAAGTGGTTTTGGCCACACGACGGGTTGGCCCGTCTTGATATTATATTTTGTGACTAAGTCCCAGTGGTTTTGACCACCGGTGGTTTTGACTACGTATGAATATTATGACTCGTCCCAGTGGTTTGGTACCATAGTGGGTTGGCCCACATGTTGATTACTGGGATTGTCATCGATGGTTTTGACCACACGATGGGTTGGCCCCATTACTTGATTTGTGACTTCGATCATTAGTGGTTTTGACCACACTGTTATATATTTGTGACTACGGTCACCATGGTTTTGACCACCAGTGGTTTTGACCACATGGGGTAGATAAAGGAGATTGGATGGTTAGGTTATGGGTTGCATAATTTGCATGTTCGCTGATAATCTATGTAAGTGCTTGCACTATCGGGTTGAGGATTTATACACTAAGTCTTGGTGACTCACCCCCTTCCCTTATATTTTGCAGATGAGGCGTAGATTGGGGATACGGAGCCGGGAAGGACTCGAGGCAGCCATGCATGCTCATTTGGGTTTTGATTTCTTTTAGTTACTATTTCAATTTTATCTTTTTGCCTAAAGTTTGTTTTGGTTTGTAATAAGGCCGCTAAGTATTATTTTGGGTTTTTATTATTTACTTTTATCTTGATTATATTATACATATGTTGGATATATGGACTTGTTAAATTAACCGGTAAAAAGCAATGTTTCAAAACTATAACTCCTTTGGTTTTCTAAACGTTGCGATCGGGTAACACCACTTATAAGATGATAACAAAGGTAACTTGTATGTTTTCTAAAACTCGCAACAATAAGCGGATTTTCAAGCATGAGTTTTAAAGCAGCCATCACACGATTTCAAAATCATCTTAAACAAGGTTTTCTAAACTTTTCATACTACAAATGGGTTTTCTAAGAAAATTATCCGACAAACTTTTGGTTTAAAAAGGATTTTCACTCCGTAGCATGCCAGATTCGGTCGTGGTGTATTGACCAGGTTTGGGGTGTTACAAAATTACTCTCCCCGCGGCAGGGGCACGGCCGTGGTACACGCCCATGTAAATCATTTTTAGGCCGTGTCTCGATTCTGTCAATTGGGGCATGGCCATGTAAATCGTGGCATGGTCGTGTGAATTAAATTGACGAGATACGGCCGTGTGGCTTGAAGTCCAGGCCGTGTCGATTTACACTTTGGCCCAACTTTGCCCGTTTAAAGCTCGTTTCTCATTCTTTTCGTCCTCGGTGCTTCCTTGAGTATAAAACATGAAAAGAAAGGATTAAAAACACCTTTTTATAAAAATCAAGGGCTAAATCATCCAAAAGCATACTAAATGTGGGCCTAAAATATGTTACTTTTATGGTTTATCAAATACCCCCCACACTTAAGCTTTTGCTTGTCCTCAAGCACAATTCTCAACTTATAATTAAAACGAACTTTCCATAATTCACAATTCCCAGCAACAATGCCTTATCATAATTCACAGATAATTTATACATGGATAATTTAACTCAAAGACTGGTAAAGGTTCAAACAATTCTAAGTCATAAATTTGTAGCATGAAAACATAGGTGTCTCCCCTTATCTAAATAATTATCTTTAATTTAAAATCGGCAAGGATTGACATCCTCACTAAAGATTCACCCAAAGAACTCAAAGTGTTTAAGGTTCAAGAATAAGCACTCATAAGTCGAGCCTAAAAAGTTAATACCATAGGCTTGCCTGAAAATCAAATCTCCACCACTGTAATATGAGATGATACCCAAATCAAAAGGTCTTTAATAGGATTGCAACGGGGCTTAGGTTAAAGGTGTGGATAAAGGCTAAATTAGAAGGTTTAGAATCGAGATTGAATTGACAAATTACCTAACTAAAAATAATGAACTGGAAAATAAATTATTACATTAATTGAAACTTTGAAACTAATAATATTACGAGCTTTTTCTTTGAAAATTGAAATTTAAATGTACAAGCTCACTAATACTAAATATACTTTGATTTTTCAATTTTTTAAGAACAAACTAGAAACATAATAAAGAAAACTTTATCAACTGAAATAAAGTAATTCAGTAACTGATCAAATAAATTCTCGATAGAAGGGTAGTCAAAAGAATGGTGGTAAAAATACAAAGGGTTTTAGGTTAAAATTTAGCGGGTAAATCAATAAAAGGGTTGTTAGGATCAACGGGGTTCACTAGGGGTTAGTTATGTAGGTAGGCTTTTTAGTGGAGTGAATGGGTAAAAACTTCGGTGCCTTTATCATCTCAGTATATCAAATGATTTAATGTGGTCTCGATATGTATAATCAAGGCAAGTTCTAGAATAACAATTCAGTGTTGACACACTCATAATCAATAAAGTGAGCATGAAAAAGAATATATGGTCTATAAGGCTCAAATCTCACAAAAATTATGGGTATTTGACATCAATCCCTGTTAATTTCGAACTTCAAGGTAATATTCAAATTCTGTTCAACAACCTAGGAAATTTTTGATTCTTGAAAAATAGACTTATCATGCTTGGTTCTCTAGTATTCTTCAAGTATAAATCATCAATGCACAATTATCAATAACTTACTCAAAAACATATCAATAAAAATCATAAATCATTAGAAATTTCGCCCTAATTGATAATATGAGAAAATTACTTAGGAATAAGACTAAAATTCAGGATTTTGGAATAATGCAAAAAGTTAGGTACTTTTACCCCCCACACTTAGGATGTACATTGTCCTCAATGTACAAAGATAGTTGAATAATCATGTAATAAAATCAAAAGAGAAGAGAAGAAGTAACACTTCTTGAATTTTGGATGACTCTGAGACTTGGCGGTGGTCGTGGTAGAGGGTGGTTGGAGGAGGCGGTGGTGGCATTTTCTATGGGCCTGGTGCGATGGCTGCCGATGAGCTTTGTGCTAGATAAAGAAATTGGGTAGCCTGCAAAGATATAGCCAAGAAATCTAAAGAAACATTAATAATATACTAATACTATAATTAAAAACAAAGAAAATAAAGAGAAGGAGACTAAGAAGAAAACTAAAATTAAAAGAAAAGACTAATGGACTAAGGAGTCCTTATTGTTGGATGGTTTGTGAGGTGGGTATGACCTCTAAGGCTGTGGTGCGTGATTCCCAAGCAGCCTTTAGAACCTGACACTAAGAAACCAAAAGAATTTAAAATATATTAAGCAGAAGAGAAGTATAGATAAGTAGGATAAAGTGGAAAATAAACGTAAAGAAAAATTTAAATGGCCTAAAATACCCTTGGCTTGATGTTTGGATGAAGCGGCCGGCATGAACTTATGTGTTGGGGTCTCCTTTAAAGAGACAATGCTTGCCTTCTTACGCTTTTTTGGCAATATTCTAGTGTAGCTCAAGAGTCTGGACACCTTTCTAAGAAAGGAAAAAGAAGGAAGAAAGAATGAGAGGAGAAGGAGAAGGGCTGTGGGGTTTAAATAGGATCTCAAATCTGGCACATTCCCATGCCTATGGACTGAGGGCGCGTCGAATCACATGGCCACCTCGTATGGCCGTGTCTCTGTGTGTGTTGTTTCACCATGCCTATTTTTTAGCTTACCACTCTTGTGTTTGGCAAGTCAATAGCTTTACACAGTCATGGAGCACGGCCATGCCAATTTATCAATGCCCGTGGGGGAGTGGTTGGATCCGTGACATCAAAAAGTGGTTGGGATTTGATTCGAACGTCCTCTACTATGTTAGTACGGGGATTCTAGTGGTCCACACGGCCACGGAGATGGCCGTGTGTCCTAGAAATCTGCACTTTTGGTTAGGTTACAAAGAGAAAGCGAAAAAAATAAAATAAAATGAAAACAAATGTAAAAAGAAGTAGGGTTAGTGCTCAGGTTACCTCCCGAGTAGCGCTCGTTTATAGTTTTAAGCTAGACTTTTCCTTGTACTTGAATCAGGGAGGTTTAAAGGTTTGAATATCTTCCCTTTTGCTTAAAGTTCTATCTTTTTGACAAAGTTGAAATCGAGAAGCGTTTACCTCAAAAGTATTGAATGTTAGGTTGCTTACCTCGACTATTTCATATGGGAAGATATTGTGTACCTTAAGAAGGGTTTCTCCCTTTACCTTCAGATCTGTTGTGATGATGTGTGGATCTACTTTGTCTAACAGTACCTGGTCTCCTATTTTGTAGTAGTTTGATGTTCCTACGAGCTCTTCTGGTGGTTCCTCTAGTTTTACTTCGTGTATTTTCTGTTCTTCTTTGACTTGTGTCCTCTGCTCTTCTAAATTGTCAAGCCTAAGGTCTTGTTCCTTGTGTGATTCTTCTTTGTCGATCTGGGATCTATGAGTCAGCTCAGGGTTGTGTCTTGCAGTGTTTCTTGCGATAAAGGTTGAGCAAATTGATTATCAAATATATTGTCTTTCTTACCTTCATCGATTGTTGTCCTGGCCGAGTCAAACGCTTGAAGACTGATTGATTCGTCACCTACACAAAGTATGAGTTCTCCTGTGGCAACATCAATTTTAGTCTTGGCAGTTGCTAGAAAAGGTCTTCCTAAAATTAAGGGGATTGTATTGTCCTCTTCCATATATAAGACAACAAAATCTACTGGGAAAAAAATTTATCGATTTTTTTCAAGAACATGTTCGATAATGCCCCTAAGAATTCTAACAGTTTTATCAGCTAATTGTATACTCATCCTAGTTTGTTTGGGCTTCCCTAGACCTAGTCATTTAAATAATGTATAAGGCATGACATTTATGCTTGCCCCTAAATTAGCTAATGCATTATCAATAGCTAAACTACCGATTAAACATGGAATTTTAAAACTCCCTGGATCTTTTAGCTTTCGTGGTAGTTTATTCTGTAACATTGCTGAGCATGCTGCGTTCAATTCCACGTGGTGTTCTTCACCTAATATGCGTTTGTTCGTCAAGAGCTATCTTAAAAATGTCCTCGAGTCTGGCATCTAAAAAAGAGCTTCAAGAATAGGTAAGTTAATATGTAATTTCTTTAAGAGTTTAAGAAACTTACCGAACTGTTCCTCTGAATCGTCTCTTTTCATCGCTTCGGGATAAGGTATGCGAGGTTGGTACTCCTTGATTACCGATTTTGTCTTTTCTTGTGTTACCTCTACCTTAACTTCGTCTACCTTGTTTTCTTGTATTGGATTGGGTTCATATAACCCCTTACTATCATGAGCTGAGATGGCTTGAATTTGCTCCTTTGGGTTAATCTCGGTGTTACTTGGTTGACGTCCTTGCGGTCATTCTGACATTAGCTTTGCGATTCATTCGACTATATTAGTGGCTTTCTTGTCTGACTTAGTAAGTTCCCTGACTCGGTTCTCGTTGCTTTTGATTGTTTTCTCAATTTCTTAAAAATGATTTTCTATGTTTGCCATGAATTTTGTCAACATCTCTTCAAGGTTTGGCTTCTTCTCTTGCGGATATAGCTGATTTTGGAAATTTTGAGGAGGTTGTTGTCTTTGATTTCCATGATTTCCTTGGCCTCCCCATGAAAAATTTGGGTGGTTCCTCCAACTTGGATTGTAGTTATTACTATAAGGATTATTATTAGATCTGAAATTATTACCTAAGTAGTTCATCTATTTGCTCTCTGCGTCCGGTTGGTAGGGTGGGTACTCAGGATTTGCCACAGTTCTACTTGCGTTGCACTGCATGACTGGATGTACCTGCGAAGAACACAAACTATCAAGCTTTTTATTCATCAACTCTACCTGTGTTGATAGCATGGTTACTGTGTCGAGGTTGTAAACTTTGGCTGATTTTGTTGGTTTTGTCCTTGTAACTTGCCACTGATAGTTATTTAGTGACATCTCTTCAATGAACTCGTAGGCTACTTCAGGAGTTCTGTTGTTCAGGGTTCCACCGGTGGCTAAATCGATTAGTTGCCTTGTTGAGGGGTTTACACCATTATAGAAAGTTTGGACTTGTAGCCACAAGGGTAGACCATGGTGTGGACACCTTCTCAAGAGATCCTTGTATCTTTCCCATGTGTCGTATAATGTTTATAAATCCATCTATGCAAAAGAAAAGATATCATCCTATAATTTGGCCGTTTTGGCCGGTGGGAAATATTTTAATAATTTTTTTTGTCATTTGGTCCCATGTAGTGATTGACCCTCGTGGTAACGAGTATAACCACTGTTTGGCTTTATTCCTTAATGAAAAGGGAAATAATCAAAGACGAATGGAATCATCAGAAATGCCATTTATTTTGAAAGTATCACAGAACTCTAAAAAATTAGCTATATGAGTATTCGGGTCTTCTCCTGCAAACCATCAAATTGAACAAATTGTTGAATCATTTGTATTATGTTAGGCTTTAATTCAAAATCATTAGCAACTATAGCAGGCCTAACAATACTAGATTCAGCTCCTGTTAAATGAGGTTTAACATAATCATACATAGTACACGGAGCATTATTTTCTGCCACATCTCGTGGTAGATTATTCTCATCCATCCCTTCAGTAGGATTGGATATGCCTTCTCGCTCTTCTTCTGTGTAATTTAGGGTTCGCCTAATTTATCTACGATTCCTACAAGCGGTAGCTTCAATATCACTATCGTATACTAGAGGTCCTATCGGGTTCCTTTTAGTCATAAAGTAGAAGTACCTGCTAGGAAAAGGAAATAAAATTGGCAAAAAACAATAAAATAAAATAAATTGCGAAATAAAAATAAAAATAGTGGCTAAAGTAATAAAAATATAGCTTTCTTAATATTTTGGTCCCCCGACAATGGCGCCAAAAACTTGATCGTTGTTTTGTCGAGTTTTAAAATTTATAAAGATAATGATCAAACCTGGAAACTAACTCTGACAACGACTTAAGGCAAGTATACATATCGAACAGTAGTATAGCTTAGGCAAGACTGGATTGTCGAACCTAAAGGAACTAAAAGTACTAATACTAACTTTCTTTTTATTATTTAGCCTAAAATAAGTGAAGTTGCTTTAATCTAAATTAACGACTACTAAACTAAAGAAGGAAAGATAAAAAGAATGAATTGGAAAATAACTTGAAGGAAAACTCAGTTGATCACGATGATACCCTCAGGAAGAATCCACCTACACTTCACTTGTTATTTAACACTGAACCATACAATTTGTTCACTTAGTTTGATCTGTAAGACTCCCTAACGTATATTAAACCCTCTCTCAAGGCGAATAACGTCTAACCCTAGGTTAATTAAGGTAAATCTCTTTCTCAAATAATAACCCCCTATAATAGTAGTAAATCGATCTATGGACTCCCATATTAGGTTTCACCCTAATCCGACAAAATCTCGTCACCTTATCTCTAGGCGTGCGATCAACTCCACTTAATTATGCTAGATCTACTCTTAAGCAGAGTCTATTCCTCCTCCACCTAAGCACATCAGTTTTGGATTAAGCATGCATAATTAAGAACAAACTAAGTATTTATCAAATAATTTAGAAAACAATAACAGGATTTATCTAGGTTTCATCTCCTTCAGGTATCTGAAGGGTTTAGTTCATAAAAAATAAAGAAAAATCTCAAGAGAAAAGATAAAACAAAACATAAGAATCCCTAAAACCCCCTGAAGGAATTGAAGGAGAAATCCGCCGACTTGAGTAGAATTTCGGCTCATTGAGACAGATCAACTGGCTATCTTCGAGTAATTCCCTCAATTTTGGCCTTCTGGTTCGGCTCCTTGGCCTAGCTAACCGCCCCTTTTCAAGAAGCACTTAGGGTGTTTATATAGATTTTTAGAATACTTTACTTGGCCTCTAAGTGTCTCAATTCAAGAATACTTCCTCCTTGGTATTTGAATAGGCTTTGGAATGTGTTTTTTGCCTCAACGTATCCAAATCTGAATGAAATTGGTCTTTCCCGCGGCAGGGGCATGACCATGGTACACGCCTGTAAATCATTTTCAGGCCGTGTCTCGATTCTATCGATTGGGGCACGGCCATGTAAATCGTGGCATGGCCATGTTAAGTAAATTGACAAGACATAGTAGTGTGGCTTGAAGTCCAGGCCGTGTCGGTTTCCACTTTGGCCCAACTTGGCCCGTTTTAAGCCCGTTTCTCATTCTTTTCATCCTCGGGTGCTTCCCTGAGTATAAAACATGAAAAGAAAGGATTAAGCGCACCTTTTTACATAAATCAAGGACTAATTCATCCAAAAGCATACTAAATGTGGGCCTAAAATATGTTACTTTTACGGTTTGTCAGTACTCCAGTAGATCGTATCACCTGGGACTTCATCAAGACAGCGTTCCAGGGAAAATATGTTGGGGTGAGTTATGTGGAAGCCCAGAGAAAAGAATTTTTGAACTTGGTCAAGGTGGTAAATTCGTGGCAGAACACGAGGCAGAATTTTGTGCCTAAGTCATTACGCTCGGGGTATAGTCACAACCAATTATGACCATTATGTACGGTTTGAGGATAGTCTGCGGGATGAGCTACGAGTACTGATAGCTCCTCAACAAGAAGGAGATTTTGCCATTCTGGTTGAGAAAGAAAAAATCACCGAAGAGGTGAAACGTTCTGAGAGGCAGAATCATGATAAGGATATGGGCAAGAATAAGAGAAGTTTTGGGACGTCAAGATCTTTTGGGGTTTCAAAAAGAGGCCTAGGTTAGATGGGCCAGCTCGAGCTTTGATGCAAGTTGCTGTAGGTCAGCGGCAACCTTGTGCACAATGTGGGAGAACATATTCGGGGGAGTGTTGGAGAATAACTGGAGGATGTTTCAAATTTGGGTCTAGGGATCATCTGATAAAGGACTATCCACAGGAGTTGCTTAGGGCACGCTCGGTAGGTCAGGGATTTGCACAGCCAGAAAGAGGTGGTCAACAGCCACCGAGAGGCCATGGTCTAGCCAGAGGAAGAAATGGATTTGGTCAAGGTCATGGAGCACCGGGCAGAGGTGCTGGTAATACAGATGCATGATAGCCTGGATTGGTTTATGTGGCTAGACGTTGAGAGGATGGCGATGCAGTGGACGTCATAACCGATACGTTTCTTATATTTGATACATCCTTTACAGCATTGATAGATGTTGCGTCTACACATTCATATGTTGCCTGTACTGTATTTGGGACTTTGAGCATTAAATTTGAGATTGCTGCTAGAGAAATGCCTGTGATTATAACTCTAGGACAACCGGTGGTACTGAACAGATTATTTAGGAATGTGCTTTTAGAAGTTCAAGGAGTAGTATTTCCAGCAAACTTGATGGAACTACCATTTGGCAAGTTCGATCTTATCTTAGGCATGGAATGGCTAGTTAAGAATCGTGCAAACTTGGATTGCACTGCTAAGTGTATGGTCTTAAGAACTCCAGAGGATGAGGAAGTAACTGTGATAGGAAAAAGGAGAGATTATCTGTCTTATGTGATTTCGGCATTGAAGGCCGAAAGGATGAGGCAAAAAGGGTGCGAGGCATTCCTAGCTTTCATTAGCTCTTTGGATGCAAAGGAATTGTCTACAAGGGATGTTAGAACGGTGAAGGAGTTCTCGAATGCCTTTCTTGAAGAGCTTTCAGGGTTACCTCCAGATCGCGAGGTGGAATTTGGCATTGAGCTACTTCCGAACGACTCCGGTGTCCATCGCTCCTTACAGGATGGCACCGAAGGAGTTGGCGAAACTAAAGGCTCAAATTCAAGAGCTATTAGATCGAGAGTTTATCCAACCAAATGTATTTCCATGGGGAGCACCGATTTTGTTTGTGAAGAAAAAGGATGGGTCAATGCGTATGTGTATTGAATATTGCCAGTTGAACAAGTTAACTATGAAGAACAAATACCCGCTACCAAGGATTGATGACTTGTCTGATTAGTTGTGAGGAGCTTCAGTTTTCTCAAAGATAGATTTAGGATCTGGGTACCATCAGTTAAGGGTCAAGGAGGCGGATATTCACAAGACTACTTTTCGAACTCGTTATGGGCATTACCAGTTTCTAGTGATGCCGTTTGGATTGACTAATGTGCCAGGTGCTTTTATGGACATGATGAACCGGGTCTTTCAACCCTATTTAGATCAGTTTGTGGTGGTGCTCATAGACGATATCCTAGTTTATTCGAGAACGAAGGAAGAACAAGATTCACATCTTTGGATAGTTCTACAGATTTTGAGGGAGAAGCAACTATATGCCAAATTTATCAAGTGTGAATTTTGGTTGAAGGAAGTGACCTTGTTGGGGCATGTTGTTTCTACCGAGGGTATTAGGGTTGATCCTCGAAAGATCGAAGCTGTATTACATTGGGAACCACTAAAGTCTGTGTTAAAATTTAAAGTTTTCTGGGTTTGGTTGGGTACTACAGAAGATTCGTTGAGGGGTTTTCGTTGAATGCTGCACCTTTAACCAAGTTATTGCGAAAAGGAGTACCATTTGTTTGGGCCGATAAACAATAGGAAAGTTTTGAGAAGTTAAAAAGATTCTGATTGAGGCACCGGTATTGATTCAGCCTGAGGCTGGGAAGGAATTTGTCGCCTACTGTGATGTATCGCACACAGGTTTGGGTTGTGTGTTCATGCAAGAAGGGAAGGTGGTAGCGTATGCATCTCGTAAACTAAGGCCGCATGAGATGAGCTATCCCGCTCATGATTTGGAATTAGCTGCAGTGGTGTTCGCTCTAAAGGTATGGAGACACTATATGTACAGAGAAAAGTCGGTTATCTATACGGATCATAAGAGTTTAAAATATCTCCTTACCTAGAAGGAGATGAATCTAAGACAGTGGAGGTGGATTGAGTTCCTGAAAGATTATGACTGCTCGATTGAGTATTACCCGGGTAAAGCTAATGTGGTGGCATATGCGTTAATTCATTAGGTGATATCAGATTTGAGAGTAATGTTTGCTCATCTCAGTCTTTATGAAAATGGTTGTCTGTTAGCAGAACTTCAGATAAAACTGACATGGGTAAGCCAGATTAAAGAAAAACAATTATTGGATGAATCATTGGGTTCTCGGCTTCAACAGGTGGAAAGATGAGAGATTGGGGATTTTAAGTTGAATAGTGAAGGGGTATTATGTTTCCGTGGAAGAATTTGTATGCTGAAAGACTCTGAGTTGAGATAGATGAATCTGCGGGAAGCGCATAGTAGCCCATATGCTATGCATCCCAATGGAAGTAAGATGTATCGAGACTTACGTGAATTATATTGGTGGCCTGGTATGAAGCGAAAAGTTACTGACCATATGAGTAAGTGTTTGACATGCTATCAACCGGTGAAGATTCCACTTTGAAAATGGGAGAGGATAACAATGGATTTTGTTAGTGGGCTACCCCTAACGCCTACTAAGAAAGATTCAGTGTGGGTAATCGTTGACTAGATTGACTAAGTTCGCACACTTCATACCGATTCGTACCGACTATTCGTTGCAGAAGTTGGCCAAGCTATATGTGGCAGAGATTGTGAGGCTACATGGGGTACCAGTGTCTATCATATCAGATAGGGACCCTAGGTTTACATCGCGATTCTGGAAGGCATTACATGGAGCTTTAGGTACAAGGCTAGATTTCAGTATAGCGTTCCACCCACAAACGGATGGTCAATTGGAAAGGGTAATTCAGATTCTAGAAGACATGTTGAGGGGCTGTGTGATTGACTTCAGATGTAGTTGGGAAGATTACCTACCGTTGGCTAAATTCGTGTATAATAACAGTTATCAGTCCAGTATTCAGATGGCACCCTATGAGGCGTTGTATGGTCGTAGGTGTCGTACTCCTACCTGTTGGACTGAATTAGGTGAGCAACAGTTGTTGGGTCCGAATTGATTTCAAAAACAGAAGAAAAGGTTAAGCTAATTCGGGACTGGTTAAAAAAAGCCTCCGATAGACAGAAATCGTATGCAGTTCTGAGGGTAGGGAGATAGAATTTTTAGTGGGGGATTATGTCTTTTTAAAAGTGTCATCTTGGAAGAAGTTTTTAAGATTTGGACGGAAGGGCAAGTTGAGCCCCAGATTAATCGAGCCTTATCGAGTGTTGAAACGTGTGGGACCAGTTGCTTATCAGCTTGAGTTACCCCTAAAATTGAGTCAGATACATAATGTATTCCATGTTTCATTGCAAAGGCGCTATCATTCAGATCCATCTCACGTAGTACCGGTAGAAGAAATTGAGGTTAGACATGATCTGTCTTTTGTAGAAGAACCAGTGCAGATTTTAGACCGGGATGTGAAGGTGTTGAGAAGAAAGTACGTTCTGTTAGTTGAAGTGCTATGGTGTAATCACTGTTCAGAGGAAGCTACGTGGGAGCTGGAAGATGTGATGCGATAGCAATATCCTCATCTCTTTTGATTAGGTAAATTTCAAGGCCAAAATTTCTTTAAGGGGGTAGAACTATAACATCTTGTAATTTAAGGGTCTAGAATTTTTGTGTTGTTGCATGCATTTAGCTCACTTAGCTTGTTATTTAGGTGTGTTTGGGGGTCCTGGGGAGGCTTGAGTTCTAGCTAGAGCTTTGGTAAAATTTTTCTTTTTGGGCATAAGGGGAGAGAGCTAGTGGAAGCTGGCCTTAAGAAAAATTATTTGTGTTTGATGACACAAATGGGCACTTGGTGGTGTGGTGTTGGCGTCACAGGGGAGCATGCAAGGGGAGTGAGGTTCGAATCCCATCTGCTGCAACAAGGATCATCATTTTTTGTGTCCAAGGTGGAAAGGTGGTAGAGTAGGCGTGGGACTCTACCAAGGTGAAGTTGAATTGGTCAAAGGGGTTTAAATGTATGGTAAAGAGGAGATTGAGGAGTGGGACTTGGTCAACCATTTCAAATGGTGGATGGAGAGTGAGTGGGGGAGAAAATCAAGGAGGAATTTTGGGAGAGGAGTGGGAGGTAGTAGTTGGCCGAATGAGGAGTGTGTGGGGGTGGATTTTCGGCTAGAGGTTGAGATGGTGTGGGGAAATCGACATTTTGGGATAGGGAGCATAACCGAAGCCTTTGGATGTGTTGTACCAAAATTCTTTAGGTGCATTTTAGTTCTCTTTTGCATTTTCGGCACTTACTTTTCTCTTTACCAAAGCTATTCTCTTTTCTCTCATATACTTGTGCTGTACTCACCACCATTTTCCTTTTTTACATGTCTTTTCTTCTACTCCAACAACACTATAGCTGAACCTCTCTTTTCTATCTCCTACTATTTCTTTTCTCCACCATAGTCAAACCTCCCGTGTAGCCATTTTGAATTGATTTTCTCTTGAATGTTCACATAGCTGAAACTTCTTCTATTGTCCTTCTTCACTAAATATTCTACCTCCTTCTTCTACTCTTGTCAAGTGCTGAATATTCTCGCTTCTGTTTTCTCTTCCCTTGGTATTAGCCGTCTAGTCATAAGCTATTTTTGGTAAGGTCTTTTTGCTCATTTTGTGTTTTACTTCTTTCTCCTCTTCTCGCATCTCTTCCACTACAACTTCTCTTTCAACCGAAGTGTCCCATTTGCATCTTTTGAAGCAGGTTTCTGTGTTGTGCTTCTAGCCGAATAGTAGAATTGGGAAGCCCAGTGTTCTCTGATAATCAATTCTAGTGTGCTGATTCGATCCGGATGAGATTGTAAGGTATAGTGTTCATGCTTTTCTTTCTCTTCTTTTTGGTCATAGGTTGAACATAGCCAAAGTGGCTATTTCTCTTAATCCTAGTTCTCGTCTAATTTCTTTTTGCATCTCTTGTCATGCCATAGTCAAATTTGTGGAAGTTCGGCTCCTCATTATTTAAGACCAATTGTTTAGGGAGATAAAGCAACTCTCTCCTTTACTCTTTAGTCATTCGGATTTTGGAAGTGGTGGTAAGTGTCGAAACCCCTTGTTAGATAACCACCATTTCCCTTTATTTTACGATTTCTGATCGAGACTTTCTTCATGAAGGCGAGTGCTAGCCGATCTAAGGAGGGTGTGTTAAGGGAGCCTGAGGGGAGTGGACCTGTAGTCTCTGCTCTCAAGTTCAAATGACGTAAGGTGTCAGTGGTTCGGGATTTTTCGTCGGGTTGTGGTAGATAGCTGACATCTATTTGGGATAGGTAAATCATTGTTGTTCCCGCTAGTGAGAGTGATGGCGATTAGGAGGGTATAGTGCTTCACATAATCAGGTGTGTAATCTCACACCTTTATTCATTATAATATGCAATATTTTGTGTGTCGGTTAAAAACCTAAAATGCCTTAAAGGGTAAGCTACTGTGATATCCCTAGTGGGTGAGTTTGGAAATAACCCAGGTACATAAAATTTTGATTATACCCTTTCGGGTATTAGACATGACTGTGTATTATGTTATCTACTTTATTGGTACGTTCATTCATGCACTAAAATATTATGCCATGATATGTTGCATGTGTTCAGGATATTAATGATTGGGGAAGCATATTTCGGTGGCTCTGCCACACATTTCGATGACCCTGTCACATTATTTTGGTGGCACTGCCACAATTTCAGCGAAGAGCAGCGGGGCTGCCATCGAGGTGTGTAGCGAATGGAGGGTTGATTGTAGAAATCCCCACAGGTGTGTTATGATGGATACGAGCAGTGTGTAGCAGATGGAATTTTTAGGCTGGGCTGGGTTGCATTGCATGTATTATCCGTGTTATCATGCTATTAGGGCTAAGGCCCAGTTTGTTTCTGTATGGGCTAAGGCCCAATCTGCTTCTGTGGGCTTAGGCCCAGTTTTGTCCGATTGGGGAAATACACATTGAGTTCTCGTAACTCACCCCACTGCTTAATTTTTCAGGTAATACTCAGCATTGAGGATTTGGAGCCGAGGTGGACTCAATGGGGCCATACATCACTATGTAGTAAATTTCGCTTTACTTTACTTTAAATTTTATTTTAAAATTGGGTTTATGTTTTGTAATAAGGCCTCTGGTATTTTATTTGCTTTTAACTTTTAACTTGGTTTTTGCTTATTATTAATTGTTCAATATAGGATTTTCCTAAAACCATAACACCAGTTGTTTTCCCAAAATGTTAACAAACGGTTTTGTTTCAACTAAAATTTATTAAACACTGGGTTCACTTAATCGATGAAACAATTTACAAAACATCACATGTTTGAAATTCACTAAAGCTTATTTCTGTTATAAACAAGATCATCAGAAATAACAACAAAAATGTTTTTGCAAAGAGAGCTATAAAACAAATTGGATTTTCCACAAGCAACATAACTCGAAATTTTTAATGAACACGTAGATTCTTTAAACAACTCTTTCATTTGACATGCCAGATTCAGTCGTAGCGTTTGGGCCGGGTTTGGGGTGTTACAAGTCCCTAGGCTCGTAAAATGAAATGTATTCAATTTCTTGATAACCCAAGCCTACCCGAACCAATTTCATGCTTATAGCAACCCATATTTTCCATTAAATCAGATTTTTACTACCCATTTTACAACTTTTTACAAATAGGTGATATTTAGGTATTTTCATGAAAAATCACTTAGTAAAAGTTGTCCATCACACATCAAACATCCATAACCTACCATTAGGCATCAAAGCACACACATGTCTAACATGGGTCAAACCCTAGACATCAACCATAACTCAAATTAATGGTAGAAATAGATAGATCAGATGATAACGACTTCAAAAATGTAAAGAGCATTAAAAATAGGGCTAAGATGTACTTACAATCAAGCTTGGAAGTTGAACAAACCCTAGCTATGGTGACCTTATAATTTTTGGCACATGGAGAAGAAAATAGACAAAAAAATTTTGCTTTATTTTTCCTTTGTATTCATTTATTTACCAAATGACCAAAATGCCCTTAATGGATAACTTTGAAATTTTACCTATTCATGTCCATTTTTGTCACTAAATTATCCAATGGTCTAATTACCAACTAAGGACATCTAATTTAAAATCTCATAGAATTGGACATCTATAACAAGTAGAACTCAACTTTTTCATCTTTTATAATTTAGTCCTTTTTTACTAAATTGAGTGCCTAAATTCACAATTTTCACGAAATCATTTCATAAAACTATAGAACATAAAAATATAATAAAACAACATTTTATTGCATCAGATTTGTGGTCCCGAAACCACTGTTCTGACTGGATCCAAAATCGGGCTGTTACAACTCTCCCCCTTAAGGATTTTTGTCCCAAAAATCTTACCAAAAATAGGTTTGGGTGCTATTTTCGCATAGCTTCCTCAGGTTCTCACGTAGCCTCTTCGACTCTGTGTCATTGCCAAAAAACTTTAACTAGGTCTATGTTTTTATTTCTCAATTGTTTAACTTCCCGAGCCAAAATCTTGATCGATTCTTCACCATAATTCATATCGGGTCAAATCTCAACCTCTTTAGAGATATCACATGTGAAGGGTCTGATCGATAATGGCGTAACATGGATACATGAAACACGTTGTGGATCCTTTCCAACTCTGTCGATAAAGCTAACTAATATGCCACTGGCCATATTCTTTCAATAACCTCATACGGCTCAATGAAACATGGACTTAACTGGCCTTTACGGCCAAATATCAGAATCTTCTTCCATGAAGATACTTTTAAGAATACTTTATCACCAATTTTAAATTCAATCTCTTTTCTTTTCAAATCTGCATACGACTTTTGTCGATCTGAAGCTGCCTTTAAACAGTCACAAATTACTTTCACTTTCTCTTCGGTCTCTCTAACCAAATCGACCTTATGTATCTATTTCTCACTAAGCTCGATCCAATATAATGGAGTTCGACACTTGAAGCCATACAATGCCTCATACAGTGCCATCTTTATGCTTGACGAAAATTATTATTATAAGCAAATTTGACTAAAGGTAGATATTTTTCCTAAGTGCCTTTGAACTCCAAAACACAACAATGAAGTATATCTTTGAAAACCTAAATTGCTCTCTTAGATTGGTCGTCAGTTTGCGAATGAAATGTACCCAAAGCTTCTTGCAACTTCTTCCAGAATCGTGAAGTAAACCTATGATCTCTATCCGAAATGATAGAAATAGGTACTTCGTGCAATCTTACAATTTTAGCAATGTACAATTCAACTAGCTTATCAAGTGAGTAATTGGTAAGTACCGGTATAAAATGAGCCAATTTTGTCAACCTATCGAAAATGACCCAAACAAAATCTTTCTTTTTCAGAGTCAAAGGCAAACCCGTTACAAAATCCATTGTAATTTTATCCCATTTCCACTCGGGTACCATCACTAGTTGAAGTAAGCCTGAAGGTACTTGGTGTTCGACCTTTACTTGTTGACAAACTAAGCATCTCAAACAAACTATGAAATATCCCATTTCATACCTGACCACAAATATCATTTCTTCAAATCATTTTACATTTGTGTATTACCTGGATGAGCTGATAAGCAACCGCTGTGTGCCTCGTGTAAAATCTTCTAAATAAGTTCATCATTTTTTGGTACACCTTTTCTATCTCAGAACATCAAACAATCATCCGAATTGATCCAAAAGTCTGAATCATTACCAAACTCACACTAAGCTCTTTTAGCTTGTAATTCACTATCATTTTTCTAAGCTTCATAAATTTGCTGAAGAAATACCGGTCTAGCTTTTAACGCAGCTAGAATCGAATCGTCATTGGATAAAGTCAACCTTATATTCATAGCTCTCAAGGCAAACAAGGACTTTTTGCTTAAAGCATCTGCGACTGCGTTCACCTTTTCAGGATGGTAGTCGATTACCAACTCATAATATTTTAGTAACTCGAGCCATCTTCGTTGTCGTAAGTTCAAATCGTTTTGAGTCATCAAATACTTCTAACTCTTGTGGTCAGTATAGATGTGGCACTTCTCACCATGCAAATGATGACGCCAAATTTTGAAAGCAAAAACAATTGAGGCCAATTCCTAATCGTGCGTCGGATAGTTTTTCTCATGTGGTTTCAACTGTCTCGAGGCATAAGCTATCACCTTGCCCTCTTGCATCAACACACATCCTAATCCATTCAGTGACGAGTCACTATAAATTGCGAACTCTTTTCCTGATTCAGGTTGTACTAAAACATGTGCCTCAGTCAATAATGTTTTCAACTTCTTAAAGCTTTGCTGACATTTTTCTAACCATTCGAACTTAACATCCTTTTGCATCAGCTTAGTCGTAGGAGTAGTGGAATGACAGAAACGTGCAAGTGTACACAATCGAAACAAGTAATAAAGTGACAAGTAAATGTCAAGTATCGTACCCACAGGGATTGTAAAAGAATTATTTATGAAAGTAATTTTAAACACTTTGGTGAAGGAAGAATATTTGGATTTGAAAAATGATTCAAAACTAGTAAACAAAGTAAAATAAAATAAAATAAAATAAAGTTCTAATGCACAATTTCAAAAGCTGATTTTAATCGAGATGATATAATTGTGTTGGATTAATTATATTTCCTTACCTTAGAATTATTAAACTTATGCTTATACTTGTTACGAAGAAATCACGACAACTTGGTAATTTGCTAACTTATGAACATATTTACAAATAAAAAATCCATTCATCTCTTGTACATATTCCTATGTCAATTCGACCGATAAAACATATTTATAAAGGTAAACATGTTATTGCACATACATACTTATTAAATTAAACAATCTCTCGCATATTCCTATGTCGATTCAAACAATTAATTCAACCTAATAAGCATATAAAAGACTATGTGAGGTAACAAAGTATCCTTACCTTGAAACAGTTTAATCACAATCTTGCAAGTTATGCAAGACATATGTATCGCCAAATACAATGCTAATCTAATCTTCAGCTACCTTAGAAGAATTAAACAAGCACTGATTAGGTACTGTATCCATTAATTACAATTTCATTGCGTTTAAATAATTAATTCTTTAGTTATCTAAACAATTATAATGACAGAATAACTTAGGCATGATTTTACTTAATCAAGCATTTTACTGAGACCTATAACAACATAAACATAAATTTAACAAATCAAGAGAACGAAATGCAATCAACCCAACACGAATTAAATTCAAGCTAAGCTAATTAAATTAAAGATTCCAACAACATGAATATTCATAGATATGTTCATCATAAAAACAACAAAAATTAAAGAGATAGGGAACAAGAATCAAATCCGATGGTTTTCCATGGCTTGACTAGGTTGTTCTGTTATTCCTTTGTTGTCCTCACCGATCAAGGCTGCTATCAACACTCAATTGCTGCTCCAAAATGGCTGAATAAGACCCTTTTCCCAAGAGGAGAAGTCGGCACAAGAGCAAGGAACATTGAATGGGAAAATGAGAGAAAAAGTGAGAGAGGAGAGAAGAGTTGTGAGAGAAGAGATGTGAATGTTGAGGGATGCTTTGAATGGGCAGAAAATGGGGGTTTATATAGCTGAGGATGGTTGCTAAAAATATCAAATTTCATCAGCCAAAGAGCCCTCTCATGGCATGCCATCCTACATGGCAAAGTTGAGACTTTCAACTTTGCTAAAATTAGCTTGGGGCAAATATGTAAAGCCTTTATTTAAGGTGGGGTTTGAATGCAATTTGGAATTCTTCCAAGGTCCTTTTTGCAAGCTCATTTAATCAGCTAAAATTCTGATTTGTTCAGCAATTGAACGGTTCTGGGCTGCCCATTTGGTGGCTGGTTCGGTTTGCTTAATTTGGTTCAACTGGTGCGGTTCAACTGGGCCCTTTTTTCATAATTAATTAAAATTAATTTATTTAGCCCAAATTAAATTGAGAATAAATTAAAATTAATTATATTATGAATTAATACACATATTTGGACCGTCTTAGGCTGGAAATTATTTTTCCTTGTTACTTCGAATTGCTTCTCGATTTTGTTCTTCTAACGGTGTTTGTCGGGTCAATTTTTGCCCTTTGTATGAATCTGTCAAAAATAATCAAAATTAACTAAAAATAATTGTAAAATTTAATAAAAATCAACATGTTCAAAATTTTAATACAATTTAATTATTTTATGACAAAAATTCTAACGAAATTGCATGATTTTAAGTAAAATTAGGTATGAAAAAGTATATAAATCTTTGTGTTTCCATGCCCCCAAACTTAAATCATTGCTTGTCCCAAGTAATGCACAAATTTCAAAAGAATTTCTCAGAAACACTTTTGAAGAACTCCTTCAGAACAACTTTCTTCTCAAAAATTATGAATTTAATATACTTAGGCTCAAAATTAAGAAATTTGATAATTATGCTACTTAAGTATACATATCGTTTAAATTATATCCAACAACTATTATAATAGAAAATTAGACTAAATGCCTCTTTAACAAAGACATGTTAACCCTTACCAATTTGAAATTTTTTTATTCCCTTATTCAAGACTAAGCTGCAATTATTAAGTTTAACTTATGTCTTCATATGTTGATCTTAACAATTTCTCTCCACTAATATATGTAGTATAGAAACGTGAATCAATAGGCCTTTATTAAGGTGGTAACGTGGCTGGGCGATGGGTAGGTAAACGATAGATAAACTTTGGCTTAAACTTTGGCTTAAAAACCCTAGACTCAGCGTAAAATCGAACCTTCAGAATTTTTACCTTTGATACACAAACTTATTTTACTTTCACATGCTATTTTGTACATCTATTTTATTTCGAGTACATGTGTTTTCTTTTTTTTTTTTTTTTGAATTCAAATTCGAGCACTTGCTTCATGTACTACAATTTTCGAGCAATTGATACTTCTTTCCAATTCCCCCAAACTTATTTTCAAACGATATTCTGAATTGTACCGAGTCTAGTGTTTGGGACAATTTTAAAGATAATGAAGAGAAAACTAATGGCTAAATATTGCAAAGGTCCAAACAAAACTAGGCCATATAGTCTCAATGTTGGGTTTCAAAGGATAATTTTATCATGGTCTGCTTGAAAGGCTCAAACGGTCCAAACAATAATTGCCTAAATCATTTTCAATATTCCATGCTTCCTAGGATTTCGCCTCAAGAAATTACTAAGTCAATTCTAAACACTTAAACTTTCATGCATGCCTAATTTTTTCGTAAGGAACTAAAAATATTATGGTACGAATTTGCATGCTTTATTAAAAATGCATTCATATCATTATTAAGCTAACATAATAACTTATTGAAATAATATAACTTTATTAATACTGAAGTTTAGCATACTTAACAAAATTTCAAATTATTGAGCAAAATATATCCTAATCATAGTTAAAAGAAAATTTTATTCTGAGTGGAACTAATTCAAATTTTCGGTCCCCCTACTTAAAGTGAACAATGTCCTCATTGTAAAAGTTCGGTTTATACCCTAGTCAGAACAGTGGTTTCGGACTACAAATCTGAGTCTGTATAATATTTTAATATTATTTTCTGTGCCGTTGATATGTGATTAAGCATGTGCTAAATTTTCATAAGTTAATTGGTCCGTTTGTGTGTTTAATTTGACAAAAGGATGAAATTGCATTGAATGTGAAAGCTACTTGCTATTTGTGAAAGTTCCAATGTGTTGAGGCTTTGTAAAGTGGTGGCTTTAAGTGGCAAATAGACCACTATTTAGATAGTGGATGGTAAATGGCCTATTATACCCTTGTTGTCTAATAATGCCAAATATCTTTTAAATGGCTAAAAAGGTAATTGTTTTATTATCATAAAATTTATGAAACAAAAGATGAAAGTGTTCATCTTTATTTTTTATGTTTTCACCGAAACTAGTAAAAGAAAAAGAAAGGATAAGCTTGCTAAGGGTCGACCATTTGAGGGTTTAAATTTAAGGTATGTTTTCGATCGGTTTTCGATAATTTCTACGTTTTTACAATTGTTGCTTTCAGAGCTACAAAACCCATGTATTAATTTTGTGAATTGATGATGTTTGTGTGATAAGCCATTGATAATATGACAAGTTTTTGATGATTTTTGGTGTCAAATGAAAGAAATGATCTAGATGAACATATTTTGTTCATGAATTTTTGATGAATTTAGCTAAATAGGGCTAAATTGAGAATATGGTAATTTGAGGGACTAATAGCAAATTTTATGGAAAATATGGACTTGTGTGAGATGTATATGCATTCGGCTAAGCATGTGTATGTATGGATTTTGTGAATTTGATGTTTTGAGAAAAATGGACTATATCGATAAAATGTGCAAATATGAGGGTTAATTTGCAAATAGTCCTAAATGTGTATCAATGGATTGAATTTAATGAATTAGTGAATGAAAGGGTTACTTCTGAATATGTTTAGATCAAGAATCAAGGAAAAAGGACATAGATCGCGGGAAAGCGAAAGTGACAGAATAGCCATTTTCATTCCGATATACAGAATCCGAGGTAAGTCACTATGCAAATAAACGTACCTACATGAAATTGTAATTGTTTATATGACTAATGTTGATAATAGATGTTTATGAGAGCATTATGCACATAAATTTCGTGATAAGTTTAATATAGTAAGTAAGTTCGAATATAATACAAGTTGTTAATTTATATCTATGTGATGTGAATTGAATGATAGTTATTGAATTAGAAATGCTACATGTATGATGTTGAGAAATGAGGCACTAAGTGTGCGTAATTGAAATTAAAATGGAGTTAAATAGCACTGGGTGTGCGAAGTAATGGAAGCTTCAGCTTCTATGATTGGCACTGTGTGTGCGATATCGAATTAAGGTCGGTTTTGTATTAATGCACTAAGTGTACGATGTCATTTAAGTTTCGACTATGAATCACGACACTAGGTGTGTGATTATAAGAAGTGAATAGCACTGTGTGTGCGATGAAATGAAACCTTCATCTTATTGAATTGCCACTTTGTGAGACATCGAGACAATTCTATTAAAAGAATAGGCACTAAGTGTGCGATTATAAGAAATGAATAGCACTATGTGTGCGATGAAATGAAAGCTTCGGCTTATTGAATTGGCACTGTGTGTGCGACATCGAGACAAGCCTATTAAAAGAATAGGCACTAAGTGTGCGATGATTAATATGCTTCAATTATGTATATAGCATTGAGTGTGCGATTAAGTTGAATGAATATTAAAGGACGATTAACATGTAATATCGAGCATTAAATAGCTTGGAAGTTGAATAACTATGTGTTAGATAAGGTATGTATTGAACCTTTGTGGTTGATGAGTTATAAACAAGCTATGAATGAGTGAATGACTATTTTAGCTATGTGTAGGATGTTGGTATTGTACAATCATTCTGAGTTTACGAGTATCTTATTAGATTCCAAACTGTTTAATGAGTAAATTTGAGCTATGAACAATTACGAGAACGATATATTCATTTTAGATACGTTTGGCATGTACATTAAGTGTGTATAAAAGGTAAGTACCTATATAACTTTGATTTGAAGAAAGGTATGATTGAATATTAGAACGAGAATGAGATGCAAGAATGTTTAAGAAAGAGTTGTATATATATACATATGATTCTTGTATGAATGAATGTGGCAATTGTGTCCAAGTATATGAACCAAAGTACTATGTGATAGCTTCCTAAGTAAATGTTATGTGTCAATGTAATTTATGCGTATATGCCTTTATGCTAAGTTTATTTGTATTATAACTTACTAAGCTTTGTAAAACTAACTCTATGTGTGTGTTTTCTCTATTTTATAGGTCCTCAAAGCTACTGAAGGATCGGGACCGTCAAGGATCGTCATCACACTTCTAAACTCATTTTGGTACCCTTTTGAAAATGTATATAGCTAATTATGGCATGTATAGGCTAGATATGTGTATATGTTTAAGAAGTGAACTTAGCCATGTGTTTTGGCAAGTTTTGGGTTGTTTTAAGGTTTGAATGAATGATTCACATGATTTATGTTTTGGTATGGCTTGACGTATATGAAATGATCATTTTGGTATGTATTTGGTTACCATATATGCATGACATGTGATGAGAATGGTTGCTTGTAGGTATGACCCATTTGGGTGGCATTTTGGTCTTGCAAATGGCCTATAATGTCACATGGTTGAGGCACACGGGCGTGCCTCAGACCGTGGGTAAATTAAGGTAATGTGACTTAAATCGACACTACCTCGACACGAGGGTGTCATCTAACCGTGGTGCACAAGTCAGAAGCCTGCTTTAATAGTACAAGGCCATGGCACGGGCGTGCCTATAGGTCGTGCGAGAAATGGTAGTATATGACCTTATAGGACACGGCCTTAGCACACGGGCGTGCTTGTTAGCCATGTTGATTTTGGCAGTGTGTAACCACGGGGAGGTCACACGGGTGTGTCATGTAGCCGTGGGAGAGGCACTACTACCTCTACCAGGTGTGTCTCCCCTATATTCTAGAAAAGTTTCAATGTTTCATGAAATTTTATGTGTTTCGATTTAGTCCCAACTCGGGTCATAAGCATGTTTAAGGTCTCGTTGACCTCTTTAAGGGACATTATGAATGATATTGATGAATAATTGTGTGAAATTTTGTAAATGTTTTTGATCTTTTGGTAACACTTCTAACCCTAATTCGACGACGGCCACGGGATAGGTGTGTTACATTTGGTTGGTATCAGAGCTATGGTTTAGTCGATTCTTGGACTAACGTAGCGTGTCAGAGTCTAGTTATACATGTCATATATTTGAATTGTGATAGTGTGATGAATCCTGATGTATAAAATGTGATTTTTATATAGTAATGGATCTCAAAAGAGTCGTAGCTGACGACGTAGAAAGTAATGCACCTGATCCCGTGCAAGGGACAGTGCCCACTGATTTGAGACTGGTTACCAGCTGTCAAGAGAGAGAAGCTAAACAAGCTTTCTTCCAGATGATGAGTGAGTGGTTCACTCAATTTGTAAGAAATAACCCGACTATTTCACAACCCCCGTCCCCGATTAATCTCCTCAGACTACATATATGCCACCAGTTATGCATCTAAGTCTGTTGAATAAGCCTCCTGTGGACAAGAACCGTAAATATGGGGCCAAAGAATTCCAGGCTACTAAAGATGACGATGCTGAAAAAGTCGAATTCTGGATTGAAAATACTATCTAGGTATTTTATGAGATGTCTCTGACTCTGGAAGAATGCATAAAATGTGTTGTATCGTTACTTCGAGATGAAGCATATCAATGGTGGAAAACTTTGATTTCAATCATTTCGAGAGAGCGATTCACGTGGGGCTTCTTTCAGATTTAATTCTGGAAGAAGTATATCAGTGAGAGATTTGTCGATCAGAAACGAAAGGAATTTTTGCAACTAAAACAGGGCCGAATGACTGTTTCTGAGTATGAACGGGAGTTTGTGAGATTGAGTCAATATGCTTAATAATGTGTATCTTCTGAAGCTATAATGTGCAAAAGATTTGAAGATGGCCTTAATAAAGACACTCGGTTGCTGGTCGAGATTTTAGAAATAAAGGAGTTCATTGTACTCGTTGACCGAGCTTGCAAAGCTGAGGCACTTGGAAAGGATAAAAGAAAAGCTGAGTCTGAAGCTCGTGATATGAAAAAGAGATTTCAGAGTAAATCATTTCAGTCTACTCTGAGATGATCAAAGTTGTTTTAGAGATAATGTGGGACATTTGAACAGAAATCAAGCTAGATCACAATTAAGTTCCAAAACTCCAGCAGCTTCAGTGGCCAGCATTGGAAATGTTTGATCCGAGAGACCCGAATGTAAACATTGTCGAAAAAGACATCCAAAAAGCTATAGATTAAACGACAGAGCTTGCTTCAGATGTGGATCGCTTGATCATTTTATCCGAGATTGTCCTGAGACTGTTGAGCTAGAAACTGTTCAGAATCTGAGATCTAATAGTGCACTTCGAAGGTAGATCTTCAAAGAATGTAAGAAATGTCGGTGGTAGTCAAAGAACTATGAGAGACAATGTTGTCAGATCCGAAGCTAGAGCGCCTGTCAGAGTGTATGCTATCCGAGCTAGTGAGGAAGCTTCATCACCTGATGTGATAACTGGTACTTTTACTCTTTACGATACTACTATGATTGCTTTGATAGACCTTGGTTCTATGCATTCATATATGTGCATGAATTTAGTATTCAGCAAGACTTTGCCTGTAGAGTCTACTGAGTTTACTATAAAAGTATCGAGCCCCTTATGTAAAAGTGCCCTTGTTGATAAAGCATGCAAGAACTGTCTGCTAATGTTTCGAGATATCTGTTTCTCTGCCGATCTGATGCTTTTGCCATTTGATGAATTCGATATTATTCTGGGTATGGATCGGTTGTTTCTGCATGATGCTGCTGTGAACTGTAAAAAAAAGACAATTGATTTGAGGTGTCCGAATGATGAGATTATACGAGTTGATTTTAATGATTTGAATGGACTACCTACTGTGATATCTGTTTTGAAAGCTCAAAGTTATGTGAAAAAGGGTTACGAGGCATATTTTACTTATGTGATTGATTCGAAAGTGTCTAAGAAAAAAGTTGAGTCAGTGCCTATTGTTTGTGAATTCTCTGATGTGTTCCCTAAAGAGTTACCGGGTTTACCTCCAATTCGTGAAGTTGAGTTTGGTATTGAATTGATGCCTGGTACTACATCTATTTCAATAGCTCCGTATAGAATGGCACCAACAGAGTTGAAAGAGTTGGAGTCGCAGTTGCAAGAGTTGACTAATAGAGGGTTTGCTAGACCGAGTTTCTCACCTTGGAGTGCTCCTGTCCTGTTTGTGAAAAAGAAAGATGACATGATGATGATGTGTATTGATTATTGATGGTTGAATAAGGTGACAATAAAGAACAAATATCCGTTGCTCAAAATTGATGACTTATTTGATCAGTTAGAAATGAGCTACTGTATTATGATCTGAAGCAACATTGTTGGTAGTCTGAAATGAAACGAGACATATATAGCTTTGTGTTAAAATGTTTAGTCTGACAACAAGTGAAACTGAACATCAAGTTCTGCTTGGTTTGCTACAACCATTTTTGATTCTTGAATGGGAATGGGATAGAGTGATAATGGATTTTGTTTCTATTTTGCCTCAGATTCTGAGAAAGAATGATATGATTTTGGTCAGAGTTGATCGATTGATGAATTCTGCCTATTTTATTCTGGGAAGATCTGATTATCCCCTTGAAAAATTAGTCAAGCTTTATATTTATGAGGTTGTGAGATTGCATGGGGTGTCACTATCTATTATGTCAGGTAGAGATCTAAAGTTTACATCGAGATTTTGGAAGAAATTGCAAGAAGCTTTGGGCACGAAATTACACTTCAGTACAACTTTTCATCTGCAAACAGATGGTCAGTCTAAATGGATCATACAGATTCTAGAAAACATGCTAATATGTTGTATACTTGAGTTTGATGGTTCATGGGAACAAGATTCGCCATTGATCAAATTTATGATAATAATAGCTTTCATTTGAGCATCAAAATGGCACCATATGAAACTTTGCAAGGACGTAAATGTCGTACACCTTTGTATTGGACTGAACTCAATGAAAATAAGTTACTTGGGGTTGATTTGATAAAAGATTCAGAACAGAAAGTGAAACTGATTCGAGATTGTTTGAAAGCTGTATCTGATCGTCAGAAGTTTTATGAGGACTCAAAAAGAAAAGATATTGAATTTGAGATTGAAATCCCACTCTGTTTAACGGTAAGATTTTTGGGGACGAAAATCCCTAAGTGGGAGAATTGTAACAATCCGATTTATCCCTAGTCAGAATAGTGGTTTTGGGACCACAAATTCGAGTCGGTATAATATTTTAATATTATTTTCTATGCCGTTGATATGTGATTAAACATGTGCTAAATTTTCGTAAGTTAATTGGTTCGTTTGTGTGTTTAATTTGACAAAAGGATGAAATTGAATTGAATGTGAAAGTTGCTTACTATTTGTGAAAGTACCAATGTGTTGTGGCTTTGTAAAGTGATGGCCTTAAGTGGCAAATAGACCACTATTTAGATAGTGAATGGTAAATGGCCTATTATACCCTTGTTGTCTAATAATGCCAAATATCTTTTAAATGGCTAAAATGGTAATTGTTTTATTATCATAAAATTTATGAAACAAAAGATGAAAGTGTTCATCTTTATTTTTTATGTTTTGACAGAAACTAGTAAAAGAAAAAGAAAGGATAAGCTTGCTAAGGGTCAGCCATTTGAGGGTTTAAATTCAAGGTATGTTTTCGATCAGTTTTCGATAATTTCTGCTGCTTTGAGAGCTATAAAACCCATGTATTAATTTTGTGAATTGATGATGCTTGTGTGTTAAGCCATTGATAATATGACAAGCTTTTTGATGATTTTTGGTGTCAAATGAAAGAAATGAGCTAGATGAATAGATTTTGTTCATGAATTTTTGATGAATTTAGCTAAATAGGGCTAAATTGAGAATATGGTAATTTGAGGGATTAAATAGCAAATTTGATGGAAAATATGACTTGTGTGAGAAGTATATGCATTCGGCTAAGCATGTGTATGTATGGATTTTGTGAATTTGATGTTTTGAGAAAAATGGACTATATCGATAAAATGTACAAATATGAGGGTTAATTTACAAATAGCCCTAAATATGTATCCATAGATTGAATTGAATGAATTAGTTAATAAAAGGATTACTTCTGAACATGTTTAGATCAAGAATCGAAGAAAACGGACTTAGATTGCGAGAAAGCGAAAGTGACAGAATAGTCATTTTCATTCCAATAAATCGAATCCAAGGTAAGTCACTATGCAAATAAATGTACCTACATGAAATTGTAATTGTTTATATGACTAATGTTGATATTAGATGTTTATGAGAGGATTATGCACATAAATTTTGTTATAAGTTTAATACAGTAAGTAAGTTCGGATATAATACAAGTTGTTAATTTATATCAATGTGATGTGAATTGAATGATAGTTATTGAATTAGAAATGTTACATGTATGATGTTGAGAAATGAGGCACTAAGTGTGCGTAATTGAAATTAAGATGGAGTTAAATAGCACTGGGTGTGTGAAGTAATGGAAGCTTTGGCTTTTATGATTGGCACTGTGTGTGCGATACCAAATTAAGTTCGATTTTGTATTAATGCACTAAGTGTGCGATGTCATTTATGTTTTGACTACGAATCACGGCACTAAGTGTGCAATTATAAGAAATGAATAGCACTGTGTGTGTGATGAAATCAAAGATTCAGCTTATTGAATTGGCACTGTGTGTGCGACATCGAGACAAGTCTATTGAAAGAATAGGCACTGAGTGTGCGATTATAAGAAATGAATAGCACTGTATGTGCGATGAAATGAAAGCTTCGGCTTATTGAATTGGCACTTGTGTGCGACATCGAGACAAGTCTATTAAAAGAATAGGCACTAAGTGTGTGATGATTAATATGCTTCAATTATGTATATAGCACTGAATGTGCGATTAAGTTGAATGGATATTAAAGGACGATCAACATGTAATATCTAGCATTGAATAGCTTTGAAGTCAAATAATTATGTGTTAGATAAGGTATGTATTAAACCTTTGTGGTTGATGAGTTATAAACAAGCTATGAATGAGTGAATGAGTATTTTAGCTATGTCTGGGGCGTCGGTATTGTACAATCATTCTGAGTTTACGAGTATCTTATTAGATTCCAAACTGTTCAATGAGTAAATCTGAGCTATGAACAATTACGATAATGTATATTCGTTTCAGATACGTTTGTAAGTACATTAAGTGTGTATAAAAGGTAAGTACCTATATAACTTTGATTTGAAGAAAGGTATGATTGAATATTAGAACGAGAATGAGATGCAAGAATGTTTAAGAAAGAGTTGTATTTATATACATATGATTCTTGTATGAATGAATGTGGCAATTGTGTCCAAGTATATGAACCAAAGCAATATGTGATAGTTTGTTAAGTAAATATTATGTGTTAATGTAATTTATGCGTATATGCCTTTATGCTAAGTTTATTTGTATTATGACTTACTAAGCTTTGTAAAGCTTACTCTGTGTGTGTGTGTGTTTCTCTATTTTATAGGTCATCAAAGCTATTGAAGGTTCGGGACCGTCAAGGATCGTCATCACACTACTAAACTCATTTTGGTACCCTTTTGAAAATGTATATAGCTAATTATGGCATGTATAGGCCAGATATGTGTATATGTTTAAGAAGTGAACTTAGCCATGTGTTTTGGCAAGTTTTGGGTTGTTTTAAGGTTTGAATGAATGATTCACATGATTTATGTTTTGGTATGGCTTGACGCATATGAAATGATCATTTTGGTATGTATTTGGTTGCCATATATGAATGACATGTGATGAGAATGGTTGCTTGTAGGTATGACCCATTTAGGTGGCATTTTGGTCTTGCAAATGGCCTATAATGTCACACGGTTGGGGCACACGGGCGTGCCTCGGACCGTGGGTAAATTGGCAGAATGTGACTTAACTATACACGGGCTCGACACGGGGGTGTCATCTAACCGTGGTGTACAAGTCAGTAGCCTGCTTTAATAGTACACGGCCATGGCACGGGCGTGCCTACAGGTCGTGCGAGAAATGGCAGTATATGACCTTATAGGGCACGGCCTTAGCAAACGAGTGTGCTTGTTAGCCGTGTTGATTTTGACAGTATGTAACCACAGGGAGGTCACACGGGTGTGTCATGTAGCCGTGGGAGAGGCACGGCCCACCCCACTGCATGTCTCCCCTGTATTCTAGAAAAGTTTCAATTTTCATGAAATTTTATATGTGTTTCGATTTAGTCCCGACTCGGTTCATAACCATGTTTAAGGTCTCGTTGACCTCTTTAAGGGACATTATGAATGATATTGATGAATGATTGTGTGAAATTACAGAAATGTTTTCAATCGTCTCAGAACACTTCTAACCCTAATCCAGCGAACGGCCACGGGATAGGGGTGTTACACTCATTGGTTAAAGTGAATAGATACTATACACCAGGTAGGATTTTTAGAAAAGAGGAGGTGGGTCAAATTGTCTTCTTAAGTACCAAGCTCTCTCTAATTCAATCCTAGACATGTATATACCTATTGCCACACTTTAGCCTTTGTGACTTGTTTAGATTTTATTCATGATTCCTTTCTCTTGTTAGATTGTGAAAAAATAAAAATTCCTAATTAACCTAATCCTAAAATAAAATAAAAATAAAATAAAGTTGAGGTCCTCCCTTTTTTATTTATTTGCCGATCATTCCGAATTTGAGTCATCTTTTGCTCCATCATTATTTCCTTTGCATGAATCGCTTTGCTCCCTCTTTGATACTGAACTCCATGGTTCAAATGTGAAATCCAAAAACTAAGGCACAAAAATAAATGGGTCATTATAAATTTTCCTAAGGGCACTCCTCATCGAGTCATCCCTAAATTTTGAATATCTCTAGTAGGCTTGTTGCTGCCATTGCATGTGTTGCATTAAGTCCATTAGCTTTGACAACTCATCTCGAAGATCTGGGTTAGGCGGTGGAGCTCCAAACATTGAGGTTTCGATATCAGGTTCAGCTTCTGGTTCCATTGGTTCTACCTCATTAGGGACTTCAGTTGATTACTCTGGCGAGATCTCTGTGGGGTTATCTTTTGCTTCGAGATCCTCACTCTCTTCAACTCGTTGTTGTAGAACAAAATCTCCAGATACTCGGTAGAGGTCCCAATCGATGATTGTGCCCTGACTATACCCTGTCTTCTTTACGTTCGCAAGAATTTTTGCTTTTAAGCATAGAATTTTTATCGCAAAGGGGAAATAGGCTGGGCCAGAATGTCTAACGTAGAATTTCGCATTTCTCTTAGGATGATTTTGCCCACGTCAATGGTCTTTCCAGTTAGAATTGAGTATAATAGGACCATTCGCTCTAACAAGATAGTAGTCCCATGCGAACTAGGCATAAGGCTAAAACGGATTAAATAGAGCCATACCTTCGAAAGTGGTGTCAACTATTCTCTTTGACACTGTCCACTTAGAACCTGGAACTATAAGTTCCTCGAGAATTTCTTGCAAATTTTCAGGCTTAATGTTGCTCAATAAAGAAGAATATTCATCGATTTCAAAATCAAGTAATTCAAAGAACTTATTAATAGCATTTGAATTTATTGGTACCTTGATTCTGCGAACTGGAACTTCGGTCAATTCGCTTGAGGTTAAGTTCGCATAGAATTCACGAACTAGTTCCTCATCCACACTTGGTCTCTTTTCACAAAACAATTCCCAATTGAAGGCTTTATCAACTTCATTAACACGTGCCATAAAGTCTCTGTAGTCGCTTTCCTTCAATGTGAAGCCTCTCTCTGGATGCATCTATTGATTTTTGAAGATACTTTCGTATCTCACTTTGGCTTCTTCACAGAGAAATTTGTTTTGTGTTTCGTCAATTTGGGCGGAGGCACGAGTTCTCTTGCGAGGCATGACTAACCACCTTTTTTTAAGAACTCCTGAAAAAAGATAATTAAAAGCAAAAGAGGTCAATTTAAGGTAGGTTGGAGGATTTGGCTAGGGATGGGTGAAGGTGTGTAACACCCCATACCTGAGTTCGATGCTAAGACTAGTACGAGACATTACCATGCTTGAACTCACTTAAAACATGTACTTACGGTCACACACCCATGTGACTTGGGACACGCCCGTGTACCCCTAAAACATGCCCGTATCTTTCACCCGTGGTCGACACTGACTAATTACACATGGCCTCGACACGTCCATGGATGTAAACCACGTGCTATACCTTGATATACTGACTTATTCACATGGTTTGGGGCATACGCCCATGTTCTGACTGTGTATCACACACGGCCTAAACAAACGACCGTGGGATTTGTCCGTGGCCTATTCTGACTTAAAACATTAAGGTGCAGGGTACGCACGGCCTAGACACACGCCTGTGTGTCTAACCATGTGGGCACTTCAAGGCTATTTACCAAGCTTATTGCCACCCTAAAATCAAGCCCAAACTCATGCTCAATTCAATACATTTAATAAACATTACTACATACTTCATTGATCTCCATAAACATACATACTTAGTTAATTTCGGCCAATCACTTTGCCATATACAAAAGAATTAATAAACTTGATAACCTATATAATGACCCTTCTTTAAACATATTCTCAAAATGAAATGCTTCCTATACATGCCATAATTAGTAAAATAACTTGGCTATACCAAAATAGTGATTGATAGTGTGCTACGAGCTCTGACTCCAACGATCCACAAGTTAGATTGGCGGGACTACATAGAAAGAAATAATTAAAGACGTAAGCATTTAGCTTAGTAAGTTTGCATGTAAAACACATATTAATAAACTTGCTTAATATAAACCATTTGACATAACAATTGTATCATAAATTTCAGCTATAGAGTTTACTTACTCATATTGATTCTTACATGTTTCATGGTACTTACTATTCTCATACTTGTAAGGTAAACATGGTACCTGTATCACTTGATCACGTTGATCAACATACTTTAACATAATAATCATGATCTCTAATTCATCACTCATAACGTATATGATTCTCAATTTTAACTTGGTAATAGCTTTGCTTACCTAGCTTTCTTGTTAACTCATTTTAACTGTACTTATTTGCCCGATGAATTTCTGTGAATAACCGATGATACTAAATCCCATCCCATATATCTTGATGCCAAAGCCATATCCTAGATACGGTCTTACATGGAATATCTCATCTTGGTTTCAAGGCCATGTCTTGACATGGACTTATATGAAGTCTTTCTTGTTCACACCAATGCCATCCCTTGGCTTGGACTTACATAGGATCTCTTTCTCTTGATAGCTTTTCAATGCCAAGCTTGCCTTGGACTTACATGATAACTTGTTCAATGCCAAGCTTGCCTTGGACTTACATGATAACTTGTTCAATGCCAAGCTTTCCTTGGACTTACATGATATATGTTCAATACCAAGCTTGCCTTAGACTTACATGATATCTGTGCTTGATTGCTGATGGCATGCCTTTGCTTGGTCTTATATGGACTTTCTTATCTCATATGGTAGATCGAGTATCCTAGGAAATTCATCTTCAATCGGGACTTGCTCATACTTAATCTCATTGATTTCTTTGTTTAACATAACATTAAACATTCCATGAAAATAGTGTATATTATACTAAGCAATTAAATGATAAATATCATAAAGCTTAGAAATCATACAAACTTACCTCAATCTACAAATTGTATGTGGATATGCAATCTAGTCCTCGACTTTGTTCTTGCCTCGGTTTCGATCCGGGCTTTATTTTTCTTGATCTATAATCATAAATAGACCATTTAATAATCACATTGACTAAATTGTCTCATTACTCATACTTTAGGAAAATTACTATTTTGCCCTTATACTTTCTCATATTTTCACTTTGGCCCCAAGGCTCGTAAAATAATTCTCATTAAACTTTCTTAAACTTCATGCTTAGCTGATTCATTTTCTCTACTATAACAATCATCAATTCTCACTATTTCTAGTATGAATGACCAATTTTCATAACTATTACAAATTAGTCCATATTCTCATTTTTCATGAAATTCAGTTAGAATAAGATGTTTATCTAACATCAAACTCTCATAAAAATTCCATAAAACATCATTTAACATGCATGTCATTCTTTGGTAAATTTTTGAACATGCATACTAGCTCATTTTATAGCTAAAAATAGCTAATTCATAATACGAGAACATCAAAAATACGAAGAATATTAAAAACGAGGCTAAAATGAACTTACTAGCAAGCTTGAAAAAAAATGAAGAACCCTAGCTATGGAGTCTTCAAATTTTCGGCAATAAGGGGAAGAAGATAAATAGATTTTTATCATCTTTTTCCCATTTTAATCATTTAAATTCATTAAATGACCAAAATGCCCTTCTCTCTAAATTTTTACAATTTACTATCTCATGTCCAATTTTGTCCAAAAATTATAATTTGGGAAAATTGCTACTTAAGGATTTCTAATTGATATTCTAAAGCTATCTCATACAAAAAGCTTCCAGAAACTCATATTTTGTAACTTTTGCAATTTAGTCCTTTTGGACCATTCAACCTCAATTTAACAAAATTGCTTCATGAAACTTTCACACTAGCATGCAAACATGACATAAACCTTAAAAGCTCATAAATTCACCTTGGATTCGTGGCCTCGCACCACTATTCTGACTAGGCCCTAAATGGGGCTAGGGATTTTCATCCTCGAAAATCTTACTGGCGAATAAGTTCGAGTACTGGTTTCTCATTATCATTTCTGGTTCCCGTGTAGCTTCCTCTATCTCATGCCTTTGCCACAATACTTTCACTAGAGCAATACTTTTATTTCTTACCTGCTTAACTTCTCGAGCTAAAATCTTGATTGGTTCTTCATCATAAGTCATGTCGGGATGAATCTCTATATCTAACGGGGTAATTACATGGGAAGGATCTAATCGGTAGCGTCTCAATATTGACACGTGAAATACATCATGTATCTTTTTTAACTCTGATGGCAAAGCCAATCTATAAGCTACCGACCCAACTTTCTCGGTTATCTCAAATGGTCTAATAAAACGTGGACTTAACTTGCCTTTCCGGCCAAATCTGAAAACTTTTCTCCAATGTCAGACTTTCAAGAAAACTTTATCCCTGACTTGATACTCCATCTCTCTTCTCTTTAGGTCCAAATAAGATTTCTATCTGTCTGATGCAGCTTTTAAACATTCTCATATCACATTCACTTTCTCTTCAGCTTCTCTAACCAAATCAACCTTGTGATCTTGGTTTTCTTTGAGTTCAGTCCAATATAAAGGCATTCAACATTTAAGCCCATATAGAGCCTCATACGACGCCATCTTTAAGCTCGACTGAAAGCTATTATTGTAGGCAAATTCTACCAATGGGAGACTTTTCCCAACCGCCTTGGAATTCTAGAACACAACATCAAACATATCCTTGAGTATCTGAATCAACCTCTCCGACTGACCGTTAGTTTGAGGATGAAAAGCTGTGCTAAAACTCAATTTTGTACCCAAGGCTTCTTGAAGCTTCTTCCAAAATCTGGAGGTGAATCTCGGATCTCTATCCGATATGATTGACAAAGGAACTCCATGAAGTCTTGCTATTTTGGAAACATATAAGTTTCCCAATTTGTCGAGTGAGTAGTAAACTCATATAGGTAGGAAATAAGCTAACTTCGTGAGTCTATCAACTACAACCCATATAGCATCTTTCTTACTTGGTGGTAATGGCAATCTCGTTACAAAATCCATAGTGATACGGTCCCATTTCCACTTGGGTATCATAATTGGTTGAAGCAAACCCGAAGGTACTTGGTATTCAGCCTTTACTTGCTGACAAATCAAACATCTTGAAATGAACTCTGAAATATCTTTCTTCATTCTCGACCACCAATACAATTGCTTCAAGTCATTATACATCTTGGTACTACCCGAATGAACAGATAAACATCTGTTATGTGCCTCATACAAAATTCTCTGAATAAGCTCCTCTTTTTTCGGTACACAAACTCTATCCATAAACATCAAGTATCCATCAGAATTAATCCAAAAGTTAGATTCAACATCTGACACGCACTAAGCTCTCTTGGCTTGCAACTCTTTATCTTCTTGTTGAGCTTTAGTGGTCTCTTGAAGGAAAATTGGTCTAGCTTTTAATTCAGCTAGAATAGAACCATCGTCAGATAAGGTCATCCATGAATTCATTGCCCTTAATGCAAAAAGGGACTTCCTACTCAAAGCGTCGACAATAACATTTGCCTTTCCTGGATGGTAGTCAATGGCCAACTCATAGTCCTTTATCAACTCTAACCATCTTCGTTGCCTTAAGTTCAACTCTTTCTGAGTCATCAAGTACTTCAGACTTTTGTGATCAATAAATCCAACATCTTTCACCATATAAATGGTGTCTCCAAATCTTCAAGGCGAAGATTATGGCAGCCAGCTCTAAATCATGCGTCGGATAATTCTTCTCATGAGGCTTCAACTGTCTTGAGGCGTAAGCAATAACCTTGCCTTATTGTATAAGTACATAGCCTAATCTTTTTAAGGATGCATCGCTGTAAATCACAAATTCTTTCCCTGTCTTGGGTTGTACTAAAACCGGAGCTTCTGTCAACATTGCTTTTAATTTCTCGAATCTTTGTTGTCATCTTTTTGTCCATTCAAACTTCACATTTTTCTGTAACAATTTAGTCATCGAGGTTGCGATCACAGAAAACTCCTTGACAAATCGTTAGTAATAGCCAGCTAGGCCTAAGAAAATCCTAATCTCAGAGATATTACTCGGTGGTTTCTAGTCCATTATAGCCGAAATCTTGCTTGGATCCACTTGGACTCCATCTCTCGAGACAATATGTCCCAGGAATCCTACTTCCTTGAGCCAAAATTCACTTTTACTGAACTTGGCATACAACTGATTTTCTCGTAGAATCTATAAAACTGTCTGTAGGTGCTCAACATGCTTATTCTCATCCCGAGAATAAATGAATATGTCGTTAATGAAAATGACTACAAACTCGTCGAGGTAGGGCCTAAAGATGTAGTTCATTAAGTCCATGAATATTGCAGAAGCATTGGCCAAACCAAAGGGCATGACTAAGAATTCATAATGCCCATATCTTGTTCGGAAAGTTGTCTTGGACACATCTGAATCCTTTACTCTTAACTGATAATACCCTGATCTCAAGTCTATTTTGGAGAACACATTAGCTCCTTTCAATTGATCAAACAAATCATCGATCCTAGGCAATGGGTACTTGTTCTTCTCTGTCACTTTATTAAGTTGACGGTAATCTATGCACAATCTCATGATGCCATCTTTCTTTTTCACAAATAAAACTGGAGCACCCCAGGGAGAACAACTTGACCTAGCAAAGCCTTTATCTCACAACTCTTGCAATCAGATCTTCAACTCTTTCAACTCGTTGGAGCCATTTGTTGGAACGCAAGGCACCCCAAGGCACAAATGAAATAAAATTAATCCCGTCGATCCAAACCATGAATCCATGTGTGAGGAACGAATCGGGGTGAAATAAAGGTTTCGAAATTACCAAAGTTTCAATCTGAGTAGATAGCGACACCTCGGCGACAAGATATCTGATCTACTGTCGAACCAAGCCACAACCTTTACGATGTCGGCCTCTACGTAATCCACCCGGTTTGACTATGAACGGCAGAAATCTCCAAAAACTATTTTTTTAGAGAGGGTGTTTTGCTTGACTACCGCTAGACCTTTTTAAGCAAAATTTTAGGGTTTTTCTTCACTTATTACCATTTTTATAATCGATATTTCATTTATGAATAATAAAATTAAATAAATATAATAATGTTTTAACCAAAATTATAATTACATTAATTATACCCAAAAGTTATAATTACATTAATTATAACATGGATTTCGATAAACTATATGTATTTAAATTTATATACTGAACCAAATTCATATATTAATTCTCATTATGTGTACAACATCCTTGTACATATAATATATTCAATATTTGATTGCCAATTAAATTAATTCTTTAATTAATTTAATTCATGTGACAATCAAACACAATACCAACTATGTTTCATTCCGTTCATTTCAACCATAGGGTGTGACCACAGAGGTTCTTGTAACGTTAGTAGTAATACTAGAACGATTCTAATGTCACAAACAATGAGTGGCATCTAGCAATGCATCATTGCTACCTAAGATACAAGAAGTCATGATTCACATAACTTTTGTGATTAACTTTTCATGCATTAATCCTTAAGTCCTTTATCTCCGGAATAGATACAAGTCATGGAATAGTCACACTTGTATAGTCCATCCCATGTTTCTTGATATCTTGAGTAGACTATGATATACAAATTAGTATGACATCTCATGTCAACTTATTTGAGCATGGCCATGCATTTCTAGTCTCACTCAATCAAGTGGCCTAAGATATTACTCCCATTATGTGGGAGGGACTTATCCTATATTGATCAACAATATCCTCTACATTGATTGTGGTATATCCAACATCACCTTTATAGAACAACCCAGATTCACATTGCACGCTTGATCGTATCAAAATATACGACTCACGATGTTGGGATAATGATTATCTCAAGTCTAAGGATCATATACATATTAATCACTATGAGTAATGTTGTGACAATTACATAATAATCCAAGAAACATACTCATAGCGGGTCACCAATATGTTGTTCTCTAACACACATATTCATGCATTGATTTTGACACTCCATATCAATGATAACTCTTTATCATCAATCAACTACATGTTAGTCTTAATGCATTATTGTTGTCCTAGTCAACAATAATACTTGACTAAGGATATTTTAAGAATAATCATATTATTCTCGTGACATTATTATAAAACAGTTTATTTGTACACACGTATGGAAAAGTCAAATAATAATGACAACGCTTTATATTAATAAACATGGTAAATCAAGTATGTTATTACAACCATCTCATGATTGATCTTTGGGCATACTCTTACAATCTCCGACTAGCACTAAGACCAATCAATCATATATCTAATACCAAGAGACTTAGTGTGACGATCATGCTTCTGGCATGTCGGAGGCTTGGTCAAGGATCAACAATGTTATCATCCGTAGGTACTCTACATATCTCAACATCTCCTCGATCGATAATCTCTAATAAGATGATAGCGCCTAAGTATATGTTTGGATCATTGGTGAGATCTGGGTTCTTTAGCTTGTGCAATAGCTCCATTGTTATCACATCGAGTTCTATAGCATTTGATATGCTAGGCACAACCCCTAGTCCAAGAATGAACATCTTGATCCAAACCGCTTCTTTTGTCAGCCTCACCGTCGCAATATACTCTACCTGTTGTAGAATCACCATCGTACTTTGCTTTGAACTCTTCCACTCACAAGACCACCATTAAGGCAAAACACAAATCGATTGCGATCGAGAATCGTCCTTGTCGGTTTGAAGTCGCATCGGTGTAACCTTTTACACTTAACTCTTCCTCACCTCCATATATTAGGAACGTGTCCTTAGTTCTTCTCAAGTACTTAACGATATTCTTGATCGTGGTCCAATGACCTTCACCGGATCTACTTGGTACTTGCTCGTCATACTTAAGGCATACTGAGACATCCGGCGGGTACATAACATGGCATACATGATAGATCCAATAGCGTACATATGGAATTTTACTCATGCGTTCTCTCTTGTGGAGTTGAAGGACACATTTCCTTCGAGAGTGAAATACCATGTCTCATAGGTAGAAATCCTCTTTAGATTCTTCCATACCGAACCTTTTCAAGATTTTTATCTATGTATGTACTTTGGCTTAGACCTAGTAGTCATCTTGATCTATCCCTATAGATCTTGACTCCTAAGATGTAAGTAGCTTCGCCCAAGTCCTTCATAGAAAAACAACTTCCTAACCAAGTCTTGATAAACTGCAAGGTAGGTATGTCATTTCCCATGATTAGTGTGTCATCCACATATAGTACCAAGAATGTGATAGTGCTCCCACTAACTTTCTTGTAAACACATGGTTCATCTTCATTTTTGATAAAACCAAACTCTTTAATTGCATCGTTAAAACGAAGATTCCAACATCGAGAAGCTTGCCTTAATCCATAAATGGATCTTTGTAGCTTACAAATCTTTCTAGCATCCTTTGGATTGACAAAACCTTCAGGTTGTGTCATGTACACATCCTCTTCAAGTTTCTGTTAAGGAAAGTCGCTTTTGACGTCCATCCGCCAGATTTCATAATCATGAAATGCAATTATGGCGAAGCAAGATCTGATGGATTTAAACATAGCTACTGGAGAAAAGGTTTCATCATAGTTAACACCATGAATTTGGCAAAAACCTTTAGCGACTAATCGCCCTTGTATGTTTGTACATTACCATCCATGTCGGTTTTCTTTTGAAAACCCACTTGCACCCTATAGGTTTAACCCCTTCGGTGGGTCAATCAAAGTCCATACTTGATTTTCATACATGGAATCCATTTCGCATCTCATGGCCTCAAGCCATTTCTCGTAGTATGGGCTCGTCACCGCTTCTTGATAAGTCCTAGGCTCATCTTGATCTATAAGAAGAACGTCACCATGTGTTGTAATGAGAAATCCATATCTCTCGGTGCATGGCGTTCTCTTAAAGATCTTTCATGGGTTGTGTTTCTTCAGCCGCTTACTTGTTCCTCAATTTCTTGTGGAATTTGCTGTTGTTCTATCACTGGTTCAGTGGTATCTTGTGATTTTCGAATTTCTTCAAGTTCAATCTTTCTCCCAATTCCTTTTCTAGAAATAAATTCTCTCTCTAGGAAGACACCAGTCCGAGCAACAAACATTTTGTTCTCAGTGGGATTAAAGAAATAATAACCTTTGGTTTCTTTCGGATACCCCACAAAAATACACTTTTCAGATTTGGGTTCAAGCTTAGTAGACGTCTGACGTTTAACATAAGCTTCACAACCCCAAATTTTCATAAAAGACATACTGGGACGTTTCCCAGTCCACATCTCATATGGCGTCTTTTGAACCGATTTAGATGGAACACGATTTAGTGTGAAAGCAGCTGTCTCAATTGCATGTCCCCAAAAAGAAGTCGGTAGATCAGCATGACTCATCATGGATCGAACCATGTCTAATAAAGTTCGATTTCTTCTCTCAGAAACTCCATTCCATTGAGGAGTAGCAGAGGAGTAAGTTGTGAGACAATCCCACATTCCTTCAATAGATCATCAAACTCTAGGCTCAAATACTCTCCACCTCGATCGATCAAGTGACTTGATAGTTTTGCCTAGTTGATTTTGTACTTCATTTTGAATTCCTTGAATTTTTCAAGAGACTCGGACTTATGGCGCATGAGATAAATATACCCATATCTCTGAAATCATCGGTGAAAGTAATGAAGTATTGAAATCCACCTCGGCTCTGTATTTATTGGTCCACATACATCAAAATGTATTAGGCCCAATAAATCACTAGCTCGCTCACTTTTACCAAAGAAAAGGAGATTTGGTCATTTTCCTAATAAGCAAGATTCACATACTTCAAATTGTTCAAAAACAAATGAATCTAAGAAACCATCTTTATGGAGTATGGATATGCGTCTCACTTATGTGGCCCAAACGACAATGCCAAAGATAAGTTTGATTTGAGTCATTCATTTTAGATCTTTTAGTATTTATGTTGTAAATAGGGTTCATTTGATCTAAAATATAGAGGCCATTAATAAATTGTGCCGAACCATAAAAAACATTATTGAGATAAAAGGAACAACAATTATTCTTAATAATTATCTCAAAACCAATTTTGTCTAAACAAGAAACCTAAATAATGTTTTTAGTCAAACTGGGCACAAAATAACAATCCTCTAAAATTAAATCAAGTCCACTAGGCAAAGATAAAGTATATGTTCCCACATTAATGCAAGAACCTTTGCTCCATTTCCAACTCATGAGTCCACATCTCCTCTAGCCAACGCCCTACTCCTTTGTAGTCCCCGCATGTACAAATATGAGAACCACAACCAAGATCTAATACCCAAGAAGTAGTAGTTGATAAATTAATATCAATAACATAAATACCAAGCAGACGTTCATTGTTTTGGCCTTCTTGACTTCCTCAAGATAAATAGGCGATTCTGCTTCCAATGTCCAACACACCACAATGAAAGCAGCTTCCTTCCTTAGACACTCCACCTTTAGGTTTCATTGCAGCCTTTCCTTTGCCAGGCTTGGGCTTACCTTTACCCTTGGGCTTTGTCCGAACTTTGGCCTTTCCTTGCCCTTGTTGTTACGGACCATCGGTATGGGCTTGGGTCCAACCTTTTTCATGTTACCTTCAGAGATTCAGAACATACCGAGTAATCGTGGTAGAGTCTTGTCAATTTCATTCATATTGAAATTAAGGACAACCGGTCAGTAGCTATCCCAAGAACGATTGCGAATAACATCAGTGGCAACTCTTGGCCCAATGGAAAACCAAGCTTAGATGGACTTTCAATATAGCCAATCATCTTAAGGACATGAGGTCCCACTGGGCTTCCTTCACCAACTTACATTGAATAGGGCTTTAGAGATATTGAACCTCTTGTCGTGCTTGCCCCTGATAAAGTTCTTTCAGGTGCTCGATCATATCATAAGCAACCATGTCCTCATGTTGCTTCTGAAGCTCAGGATTCATAGTGGCAAGCATAAGACATCCAACATCTACCATGTCATCGAGATACTTCTTGTAAGCATCTTTATCAGTTCTCGAGGCATTAATAGGTGGTTCATTAGGAAGTGGTTGTTCAATGACATACAATTTCCGTTCTTGTTTGAGGACAATCCTCAAGTTCTGGAACCACCAAGAAAATTCAAACCATTCAATTTGTCCTTCTCAAGGACCGATCGCAATGAGAGTGTGCTAGTATTTGCAGCCATAATATATCTACAACAATTGAATATGCGTGTGAGTAAATTTACCAAGTTTATATCAATCATTAAAAAGACTTTATTAAATGATGATCCCACTATTTTATTTCAAAATTAATAACCCCTATATATTAATTTCGGAAAAACTTTTCTAAAGTATTTCTAGTGGGTTAAGGATCCATATTTCACCTCCTCTTAAGTCACTTTGGCTTTACTCTCAAGACTATGGTTATTGAGGTAAGCAACCTTTGCTAATTACATCATATGTAACTCCTAATATTTGGTGAACAACTCTTGTTCTAATCATCTTATGGTTTATCCAATTTAATTGCCTCTAGGTTTCTAATCCTATTAGAGTAACCTAGTTAAGTCATTAACCAATTTTAACCAAATGAATATCACTTGTTTATTCTTCGTTTAACCAAGATAAATACTAGTACTTTGCTTTGGCATAACCTACATAGTATTGATCGAGGCATTAACGAGGGCAAAATTGGAAGGCCATGTTGACTTAATATTTTAATAGAGGATTTTATTAAGGATGTTCCATCTCACCAATTATGGTCTACTTTAGTCCATTTAGTCTTTTAATTGATCTCATCAATTAATTGGGTTTATTATTAAATTTTAATATATAAAATTGGCATGCTTTAAACATCCATAGCATCTCATACATGAATAAATAAAGCAATAAATAAATGCAATAGTTATAGCCCATAAACTAAGGTGATTCAACCCAAGCCAATGGGAGAACCAAAGGAAACCTAAAGGTGTAAGCGGTTTCATAAACTATCAATCCTCAATAGTTGTCCCAACTTCCTTCTCGTCTGCCCATAGCAACTTTTGCAAATTACAATATGCGTAAACTCGTTTTACATACGAGGAGTAAGATGAGAAGAGAAATACAAGAGAATAGTAGTAAGGCACGACACGCAGTCAGTATTTATATATATAAAATTACAACCTTTTATCAAATGGGTCATCGGGCTATAACTATGCATTTCAAACACCGTGCATGTCAAAAATAGCATACATAATTCAATGCTCTTTTACTAAGGTGAATTATAAAATATCCTTTCAACCTTATGTGGCCCATCAAGTTTATATATATTTCTTTTATTAACAAAATATACTATAATAAGAAAATGGGGTGCAAGGCGGTCGGAAGCGGGCGAAGGCCCACGGGAGCCGTCCTCGATCCCCATCCTCAAAATATGACCATGCGGTACAAATCGCATACCCATCAAATGAAACCTCACGATTTGATAACTTTTATCAACGGAATCGTGTTTTCAAGATTTTAATCCTTGAGGTTCATATCGAACAACCCTTGTTCCACTAGCCGCTTAACCTCATCGAAACCGTAAATACCACCGTCGCAATATTAAAGATTTGTTAATAGTTAATGTAAATAACATAAGATCAAATAGGCCACAACACCATGATTAACATTTAATCAATTATCAAAGGAACAGTTATCGTGTTTATGCTTAAACAATTTAAACAACCGAAAACGTAGTAAAATAAAAGCATGCATCTCATACAATTGCATCACCCAAGTATTTAAACCCGAGTCCGTATCACACAAGTGGCTCTGATACCATCGTTGTTGGAACGCCGGCACCCCCAAGGCGCAGCGAAATAAAATTAATCCCGGCGATCCAAACCATGAATCCATGTGTGAGGAATGAATCGGGGTGAAATAAAGGTTTCAAAATTACCAAAGTTTCAATCTGAATAGATAGCGACGCCTCGGCGACAAGATATCGATCTCTTGTCGAACCAAGCCACAACCTTTACGATGTCGGCCTCACGTAATCCACCGGTTTGACTATGAACGCGTAAATCTCCAAAAACTATTTTTTAGAGGCGGTTGTTTTGCTTGACTGCTAGACCTTTTTAAGCAAAATTCTTAGGGTTTTTCTTCACTTATTACCCTTTTATAATCAAGATTTCATTTATGAATAATAAAATTAAATAAATATAATAATGTTTTAACCGAAAATTATAATTACATTAATTGTACCCAAAAATTATAATTACATTAATTATAGCATGGATTTCAAGAACTATATTTATTTAAATTTATATACTAACCAAATTCATATATTAATTCTCATTTTGTGTACAACATCCTTGTACATATAATATATTCAATATTTGATTGCGAATTAAATTAATTCTTTAATTAATTTAATTCATGTGACAATCAAACACAATACCAACTATGTTTCATTCCGCTCATTTCAACCATAGGGTGTGACCCTGTAGGTTCTTGTAACGTTAGTAGTAATACTAGAACGATTCTAATGTCACAAACAATGAGTGGCATCTAGCAATGCATCATTGCTACCTAAGATACAAGAAGTCATGATTCGACATAACTTTTGTGATTAACTTTTCATGCATTAATCCTTAAGTCCTTTATCTCGAATAGATACAAGTCATGGAATAGTCACACTTGTATAGTCCATCCCATGTTTCTTGATATCTTGAGTAGACTATGATATACAAATTAGTATGACATCTCATGTCAACTTATTTGAGCATGGCCATGCATTTCTAGTCTCACTCAATCAAGTGGCCTAAGATATTACTCCCATTATGTGGGAGGGACTTATCCTATATTGATCAACAATATCCTCTACATTGATTGTGATATATCCAACATCGACCTTTATAGAACAACCATTCACGATGTACGCTTGATCGTATCAAAATATACGACTCACGATGTTGGGATAATGATTATCTCAAGTCTAAGGATCATATACATATTAATCACTATGAGTAATGTTGTGACAATTACATAATAATCCAAGAAACATACTCATAGCGGGTCACCCAATATGTTGTTCTCTAACACACATATTCATGCATTGATTTTGACACTCCATATCAATGATAACTCTTTATCATCAATCAACTACATGTTAGTCTTAATGCATTATTGTTGTCCTAGTCAACAATAATACTTGACTAAGGATATTTTAAGAATAATCATATTATTCTCGGGACATTATTATAAAATAGTTTATTTGTACACATCAAGGAAAAACCGAAATAATAATGACAACGCTTTATATTAATAAACATGGTAAATCAAGTATGTTATTACAACCATCTCATGATTGATCTTTGGGCATACTCTTACACCATTCTGTAAGGAGTAATAGATATCGGTACAATACCGGGAGCTAGCTCAATATTGAACTCAACCTCCCTAACTGGTGGTAGTCCTGGTAATTGCTCGGGAAAAACATCTACGTACTCACATACTATCGGTACTGACTCAATCTTTTATTCTGTTTCTTTATCATTCATCACAAAGGCCAAATATGCTTCATACCCTTTTCTTAAGTATCTCTGTGCCATCATATAAGAAATCACTACCGGCAATTTTCTTTGTTCATTTGATTCTATATGAAGAGTGTCCCCATTCTCACATCTCATCTCAATGTATTTCTTCCTACAATTAACTATTACATCATGGATAGTCAACCAGTCCATACCAAGAATGATGTCAAACTCATCAAATGTTAACAACATAAGGTTTGCTTTAAAATAATTACCGCTAATCATCAATAGGCGTCTTTACATACTTTATCAACTAAAACACTTTTTCCTAAAGGATTAGACACCTTAATCACAAATTTTGTAGACTCTATAGGCATATTCATACTGGATACTACTTTCATAGAAATATAATAGTGTGTGGATCCGTGATCTAGTAAAGCAATAACTTTGATATCATAAAGAGAAAAAGTACCCATAATAACATCAGGAGAATATGCCTCTTTACGAGAGCAAATTGCATAAGTCATAGTAGGTGTCCTACCCTCAGGTCTCATAGCCTGCTCTCTAGAGTTACCTTTTCCACTTGCCCCACTCCCCGGGTTTCTCTGCGGTCTGCCTCTGACCATACCCCCAGATATCGGGTTCTGAGTTCTCTCTTCTTTCGTCATCTCAGGACAATCTTTTATAAAGTGATCATGGGAACCACATCTAAAACAAGCATTTTCATGCGCTCTACATTCACCGAGATGGCGTCTACCACACTGTGGGCATTCAGGTCTATTAGATCAAACGTTCCATACACTAGCAACTGAAGTAGTCTGTGCTTTATTCCCTGAATTCTGCTTACTCTTGTCCTTCTTTGGAAACCCAGTGGAAGTAGCCGGTCGGGTAGGGAAATCTCTTGACTTCTTGGACGAAGATTGGAATGACTTATTCCACTGTCTTTTTCGAGAGTCACGAGAATCTATTTCAGATTTTCTCTTCTCTTTTATTAATTCTTCGGCTGTACAAGCCCTTTCCACTAACACCACAAATTCTTTTAATTCAAAGAGAGCAACAAATAACTTGATATCATCATTTAGTCCATCCTCAAAACTCTTACTCATGATGGCTTTAGTGGACACACATTCTCGAGCGTATTTGTTGAGTCGCACAAACTCTCGCTCATAATTAATCACTAACATCTTGCCTTGTTTAAGTTCTAGGAATTCCTTCCTTTTCTGGTCCATGAATCTTTGACTGATATACTTTTTCTTGAAACCTTCTTGGAAAAATTCCCATGCTACCATTTCCCTCGGTACTACCGACACAAGGGTGTTCCAACATTGATAGGCAGCATCCCTTAAAAGAGAAACTACACACTTTATACATTCCTCAAGTGTGCATGACAACTCATTAAATACCCTGATAGTATTTTCTATCCAGAACTCACCCTTTTCCGGATCATTGTAACACCCCAAACCCGGCCCATACACCATGGTCGAATTTAGAATGCTACTAAGGAAAACGTTTGAAAGAGCATTTGACCTAAAGGTAAAAACATAAAATTTGTTGTCATTTGTAAAACCTTGTGGATTTAAAATGCTAAGTAAAAATTAGATTGTTACAAAAATTTTTGGATATAAAACTTTAATATAAGATTTTAGGATATAAGTTGCTAAAGATAAAAAAAGCATTTCCAACTAATAATTTAGTCGTCCATCCATCTTAAACATGATAAAAGTTCCCAAATACTTTAAGTGGCCTTATTACAATAAATACTTAACCAAAGTACTGAAAATATATAATGCGTAAAACAAATTAAACACCTTCTGCATGGCCACCTCGTATCCATTCCAACCCGGTCCAAGCATCATGTATCACCTGCTATGTTTGAGAAAAATTGGGTGAGTCTAACAGACTCAGTGTGTAATTAGTCCACAACTTCCCACACCCAGGCTTAGCCCACAACCAGACCAAACCACATATCAGATAATACTGCAATTTATCCATACGAGTCCACAAATAGGGCTTGGCCCATATTCACACGATACCACATACCACACATGATTATGCAAAGTGCACCCAACCAAGCCTAGGGTCCATCCTCTACACACCCCCGTATCCAGCCACCACACCAGGGGATTACTAAATCAACCCTCCAACCTCTACACACCACTCTGGCAATTAATACCGTCCACGTGGAATAAATGACAATAATCCACAACGCGACCTCAGTCAGTGCCAATCCACGATGTAGCTCGTAGCTAACATCAAAACACGATGAGGCACATAGCCATCACCAACCACGATATGGCACAAAGCCGATACCAACCACGATGTGGCACAAAGCCAATCATCAATCCACGTGAGGCTCGTAGCCATCACCAAACCACGTACATAAAGTACACCATGTCCTTCTTTCATATTCATATCCTACCCCATGCACATGCAACATACGATGGTGACATAATAAAATAACATATGAACATGTTATTCGGCATACCACACATATACACATATTTTCATCAGATGTGATACTGACCTTATTATCGACATACCCCTTTTCAGGGTAACCATCACATTATTGCCACTGCACTTATCAACATATACACATAACACATGCAAATATGACATATAACTGGGAAATTTGTGGGCACTTGATAACCTGAAGCGTTACACTTTCAATACTGATGCTATCACTAAGTGAAACTACCGCTATTTGCCTACAATCCTGCCCTGCTGCTGGCCCACACCCCGGTGGCCAATCTCGCACCGCAGAGACTGATCTCTTCTTAAACATAGGAATAGGGACTACCCCTTTTACTCCTTGACTGGCACTCGCATCCATCGAAGAGTGCTCTAATCAAAACCGATTAATATAAGATCTTAAACGAATAGAATTACAACTTGACAACCTTACCAAATGGATGAAAATCCCAAAAGCTTCTGCTTACTCCTGTCGATCTGCCCCTAAACAATTCTCAGTCAGATATCGGCTAACATTAATAACCAAAATAACTTATGGTCGAATATCACAAACCACCTACCTTGCTTATCTAAATCCCGAAACTATCACTTGCTCCTAAAGTTGTCGAGATCCCTACTTAACCACTGTTAGAATCGGCTATAAGCAATAATCCATGAAAATGGCCCTTGGCCGAATACTACATTGGCTTACCTTGATCACTTCAAATCCCGAAACACCTCCTTTAATGTTCCTTCACGTTGGCTACCTTTAAAGGAACACATTATTATTATGGCCCTAAACATATTCGGCCATCCCTAAACAAAGGCCTAACCACTTGGTTCGGCACTCCTATGAAAAAGAACCCAAACCGATTGCTAAGGAAGAAATTACTTACCACTATTCAAGCACCCTCAGAGAATCGACTTCTAAATCCCAAAGAGAAAGATTTCAGCTAACTGCTTCGGCTTTTGAGACTTGCGACAAAGAAAATAGAATAAGGCACCTTGAGATTCGGCTATGGCTCTTAATAAAAATGGAAGAATGAGAAAAAATACTCAAAAGTAGAGAGAGCTTTAGAGGATTCGGCAATGGTGAACAATGGGGGAGAGGTTTCGGCTTTAAGGATGTGTGAAAAAGAAAAAGAGATAAGGGACTTATAAGGTTCGGCTTTGGGAAAGAAAATGGGAGGAAGAAAAGATGCACAAATTGCACATATGGCTACTTCAATATTTAGTTCTTGCTTCAAACAAAAGAGAGAAAAAGAGAGGAATTCTCTTGACTAAAAATTTCAGCAAGAGAGACTAAGGAAGAAATAAAAAGATGGACACACTCACAAAGGTAATTTCGGCACCAACTCCCCTTTTACCTGACCGAATTTTCTACCCAAAAGACACCCCTATCCGGCCAACACTTCTTTCCTCTATCGTAACCCACATTTTCTCCTATTTTCTCTCTTCAACACTCATTCAAAAAGTTTGAATGAGTCCAACGTTCATCCACTTACCTTAGCCAAATTTTAAAAAGAATTGACCAAGTCTTTATCCTCATCTTTTCAAAGTCCTTCCTCCTTGACGCAAAAAGGAACCCCATTTGCCTCCCTTTCCACTCGAACCTTCTCCCTCCTAAAGCTCCTATTGACGCAATCTTCCCTGCACCCTAGGTGGCATCCCAAGCCATTTTACCACATGGTTCCTCGTGTCCTAAACTCCCTCACAAATTTCCTTAAGGCCTCCTTAGCCTAGCTCCCCCTTGAAACTTAAAATCTAATAATTTCCTAAGGTACTCTCTTACCTCCTAGGGTTCTCAAAAACCCCTAGAACACATCCAAACACACACTAAGCCCTCTATCACTTGAATTATGCATCAAACACATAACCCCTAAATCCCGAATGTTACAGTTCTACCTTCCTTAAAAATAATTTCATCCTCGAAATTACTTGGCTAAACTAAACAAAGGTACCACTGTTCCCCGAACCTCTAACGGTACTTGCCTAAGAAATGTGTCTACTACCACTAATCACCCTAGAAAACTAAGTACGGTCATCTTCCTAGATACGGTTTCAAAGTTCACAGTCATGGTTCCAAACACCTCACTAGCAACACAAGAACGAGCTGACTTTACAACGAACAAGGCAATAAAGGGTATTCCAAAAAAAAATAAAGAACTTACTCGCTACCACATCTGGCACATCTTTCTCCTCGCGACGCCTGGCTGCATAAACCAACCCTGGTTACCTCGCATCTAAACCTTCAGCACCTCTGCTTGGTGCTTCATGACCTCGACCGAAACTATTTCATCCATGGTTCAACCACGACCCTCGTCGCTCACGACCACCTCACTGGTCAAGACATAACCTTGGCCTACTGCCCGAGCCCTATCCATCTCCTGAGGACAATTCCTAACCAAATGAGCCTTAGACCCACACCGGAAACATTTCTTACTATTTCCCCAGCACTCTCCTTCATGAGCTCTTCCACACTGAGCACATGGACGACTCCGATTCTCAGCAACTAGTACAGGTGTACGCACAAAATTCTCACTCCTTGGTCTTTTCTAAAAATCCCTAGATGATGCTGATGGTCCAAAACTCCTCTTGTTCCTGTTCCTATCATTATCTCGGTTCTATCTCTTAGTTTTTAACTTCTTCAGCGATCCCAGCTTTCTCCACTAGAATAGCAAAGTCTCTTTCTCTCTGCGGAGCAATCAGCACCCGCAGCTCATCCCGCAACCCATCTTCGAATCGGACACACCTTTCATAATCAGTAGCCACGATCCCCTTGGCGTACTGACTTAATCGCACAAATTCCGCTTCATACTTTACTACCGACTTACTTCCTTGCACCAAGTTTAGAAACGCTTTTCTCTACGTGTCTAAGTAACAAGCTCCAACATACTTCCCTCCAAACTTAACCTTAAAATATCCCCAATCCAATCGATCTGTAGGGGTACCCTCTCTGACAGTGAGCCACCATCGATATGCCTCGTCTCGAAGCAACGAAATAGCACCTTTCATCTTTTCCTCAGTGGTACAGTCCAAATCATCCATGATTCTTTCGACTGCCTCTAACCAATACTCCGCTACATTCGGAGCCACTCCAGACACTCCTCTAAAAACTTTGACTCCGTTTGACCTAAGTCTCTCCGACACGGACTTTTGAGCTCTATTTCCCACACTAGCTCCTGCCACTTGCTCTAGCACTTGCAGCATAGCCTGCGATACTACGTCATCTCCTCCCGTCTGATCTTGGTCCTCCGCGCCCATTGCTAGCGGTGGCGGCACATCATTTTCTGACCCATGGCTAGACCCTACTAGTTCCGATACTGTCATTCTACCCCTACCACGTCCACGACGACCACGTCTCCTAGAACTCATATCTAACGTCACGATTTAATCTGATTTAAGAAATTTTATGCATTAGTATTTTGTTCCACTGATTATCCGCGAACAATTTTATGAAAAGAAGTTTTTAGAAGTAGTTCTTTCGATCAATCAAATTTTTTAGCTCAAGTTTACTATTCTGATTCAGAGAGTCACATTCATTCATCCATAACATTCAACACACTACTTCGGGCATTTTTGTCCGTTCCCAACCCAGGGGTATTTTCGTCATTTATCTTACAAGGGTATTTTAGTAATAAATTAGGGTCAATTCAAAATCTCAAAAGGCATTCCGAAATTTTCAAAACTCATGGATATTTTTGAAAGAAAAATTTTCCAAATCAAAGATATCGCGGACATTTTGGAAATCGGGGTTATTTTGGTAACTTCATAAATCAGGGGTAATTTAGTAAAATTTCCAAATCAGGGTATCTTGCTATTTCGCAAAATATGGATTTTTGGTATTTTGTAAATCAAAAATATCTTTGCAAAAGTCGAGGGTAGTATGGTAATTTTACAAACCAAGGGTATTTTAGTAATTTCACCACCAGGGATATTTGGGGTAACTTTTGTAAATCGGGAGTGATTCGAAAGAAATGTTTTTCAAAATCTTATTTAGTGGGTACATTTCAAAGGGGTAATTTGGTGATTTTATAAACTAAGGTCTTTATAAAACAGCAAGGCTAGTCCCTTTCGGGTTTTAATTATTGGGTTTAGTCGGTGACTAAGTCCTCTTGGTTAGGGTGAACGGTCACTACGCACCAGGTAGGATTCGAGTAAAGAGGAGGTGAGTCACTAGGACTGCTTAAATACCAAGCTCTTACCGAATCCACTCCTAGACATGTGCATAACTGTTGACACACCCTAACTCGGCAACTTACTCACAGGTTTGTTTGATTGCACTTAAGTCTTATGTATCTTGTGTTGGAGTAGACTAGTCCTAGGGTTCAATAGCCCTATTCTGCTAATCTACGATCCCATAATGCCCATAAAGTTCACATATACAAATCACTTCAATAGTTAGGGGTACTTACCTGGTGGACTTCGGGCCAGAGATACCGGTGCCATGCCAGAATAACCTGAAAATGTTTATGAAAGTCCATATTTTTGAATAGCCCATCTTTGAAAATGTTTTTGGGCCCAAAACCCTCAAAGTCGAGTTTTAAATCGGGCTCTAATACCAAACTGTAACACCCTAAACCCGCCCATACACCACTGCTGAATTTAGAATGCTACTAAGGAAAACGTTTGAAAAAACATTTGACCTAAAGGTAAAAACATAAAAATTCATTGTCATTTGTAAAACCTTGTGGATTTAAAATGCTAAGTAAAAATTAGATTGTTACAAAAATTTCTGGATATAAAACTTTAATATATGATTTTAGGATATAAGTTGCTAAAGATAAAAAAAACATTTCCAACTAATAATTTAATCGTCCATCCACCTTAAACATGATAAAAGTTCCCAAATACTTTAAGTGGCCTTATTACAATAAATACTTAACCAAAGTACTGAAAATATATAATGCGTAAAGCAAATTAAACATCTTCAGCATGGCCACCTCGTATCCACTCCAACCCGGTCCAAGCATCATGTATCACCTGCAATGTTTGAGAAAAATTGGGTGAGTCTAACAGACTCAGTGTGTAATTAGTCCACAGCTTCCCACACCCGGGCTTAGCCCACAACCACACCAAACCATATATCAGATAATACTGCAATTAATTCACACGAGTCTACAAATGGGGCTTGGCCCATATTCACACGATACCACATACCACACATGATTATGCAAAGTGCACCCAACCCAGCCTAGGGTCCATCCTCTACACACCCCAGTATCTAGCCACCACACACCAGGAGATTACTAAATCAACCCTCCAACCTCTACACACCACTTTGGCAATTAATGCCATCCATGTGAAATAAATCACAATAATCCACAACGCGAACTCAGTCAGCGCCAATCCACGATGTAGCTCGTAGCTAACATCAAACCACGATGAGGCACATAGCCGTCACCAACCACGATATGGCACAAAGCCTATCCAACCACGATGTGGCACAGAGCCAATCATCAATCCACGTGAGGCTCATAGCCATCACCAAACCACGTACATAAAGTACACCCTGTCCTTCTTTCATATTCATATCCCACCCTATGAACATGCAACATACGATGGTGACATAATAAAATAACGCATGAACGTGTTATTCGGCATACCACACATATACACATATTTTCATCAGATGTGATATTGACCTTATTATCGACATACCCGTTTTTAGGGTAACCATCACATTATTGCCACTACACTTATCAACATATACACATAACACATGCAAATATGACATATAACCGGGAAATTTGTGGGTTAATCACACACCTGGTAACCTGAAGTGTTACACTTTCAATACCGATGCTATCACTAAGCGAAACTACCGCTATCTGCCTACAGTCTTGCCCTGCTACTGGCCCACACCCCAGTGGCCAATCTCGCACCACAGAGACTGATCTCTTCTTAAACTTAGGAATAGGGACTACCCCTTTTCCTCCTTGACTGGCACTCGCATCTATCGAAGAGTACTCTAATCAAAACCGATTAATTCAATATCTTAAATGAATAAAACTACAACTTGACAACCTTACCAAATGGATCAAAATCCCAAAAGCTTCTGCTTACTCCTGTCGATCTGCCCCTAAACAATTCTCAGTCAGAAATCGAATAACATTAATAACCAAAATAGTTTATGGCCGAATATCACAAACCACCTACCTTGCTTATCTAAATCTCGAAACTATCACTTCCTCCTGAAGTTGTCGAGATCCCTACTTAACCACTGTTAGAATCGGCTATAAGCAATAATCCATGAAAATGGCCCTTGGCCGAATACTACATTCGCTTACCTTGATCACTTCAAATCCCGAATGACCTCCTTTAATGCTCCTTCACGTTGGCTACCTTCAAAAGGAACACATTATTATTATGGCCCTAAACATATTTGGCCATCCCTAAACCAAGGCCTAACCACTTGGTTCGGCACTCCTATGAAAAAGAACCCAAACCGATTGCTAAAGAAGAAATTACTTACCACTATTCAAGCACCCTCAGAGAATCGGCTTCTAAATCCCAAAGAGAAAGGTTTTAGCTAACTACTTCGGCTTTTAAGACTTGCGACAAAGAAAAGAGAATAAGGCACCTTGAGATTCGGCTATGGCTCTTAATAAAAATGGAAGAATGAGAAAAAATACTCAAAAATAGAGAGAGCTTTAGAGGATTCGTCAATGGTGAACAATAGGGGAGAGGTTTCAGCTTTAAGGATGTGTGAAAAAGAAAAGGAGATAAGGGACTTATAAGGTTCGGCTTTGGGAAAGAAAATGGGAGGAAGAAAAGATGCACAAATTGCACATATGGCTACTTCAATATTCGATCCTTACTTCAAAGAAAAGAGAGAAAATGAGAGGAATTCTCTTGACTAAAAATTTCGTCAAAAGAGACTAAGGAAGAAATAAAAAGATGGACACACTCACAAAGGCAATTTCGGCACCAACTCCCCCTTTACATGACCGAATTTGCTACCCAAAAGACTCCCCCGTCCGGCCAACTATTCTTTCCTCTATCGTAACCGACCTTTTCTCCTATTTTCTCTCTTTAACACTCATTCAAAAAGTTTGAATGAGTCCAACCTTCATCCACTTACCTTAGCTGAATTTTAAAAAGAATTGACCAAGTCTTTATCCTCATCTTTTCAAAGTCCCAATGCCGTCCAACTGCTCCTCCTCCTTGACGCAAAAAGGAACCCCATTTGCTTCCCTTGCCACTCGAACCTCCTCTGTAACAGACCGAATCTGACCCTAATCGAAAAGGTGGTTTCAGGACCACGAATCCGAGTTTGATAAATATTTAATATTTATATTTTGAGTTTATTATATGTGAAATTATGTGTGGAAGTTTCAGAGAAAAATTTTATCGTTTGAGCATCGAATTTGACAAAAGGACTTAATCGCATAAAAGGTAAAAGTGGCATACTAGAGTGTAAAGTGCCTATTTGAGCATGGCTTCTTAATATGAAGCACTAAAAGGGTAAATAACCCATTTTTTAGAGATAGTGGATGGCAACATGCAAATTTTATAAAGTAAAATATGTTTATATTATATGTTATATTATAATATATTATTATATTATAAACATATTATAAACAAAACATAAAAGAAAAGAAAGTGGAGTGTTCATCTTTATTTTCATTGTTATTACCAAACAAAAGAAAAAGAAGAGAGAAACCAAAGCTCTCAAACATTCGGTCTTTGCAAGCTTGATTAGGTATGTAATTGAGTTCGGTTTTGATTATTTTTACGTTTTTGAGATCGTTGCTTGAAACGTGCTTCACCCATGCTAGAATTTCTAAGATTATTGTGTATGTATGAATTAGCCATTGATGAATTCTTGAGGTTTATGATGCTTGATGATGTTAGATGATAGATAGGTTAAAAATTAGTATATTATGTGTTGGAAGTTTTAGTGAATTTGTGTTTTTAGGGCCAAATTGTAAAAATAAAAATTTAAAGGGCTTAATTGCAAAATAAATGAAAGATATGGACTTGTATAGTCCTCATATATATTCGGCCCTTAAGGAGTATGGGGAAATTTGATGTATTTTGAGTTTTATGCAAATAGGACTAAATTACAAAGTTGTGAAATACTAGGGGTAAAATAGTAATTTACCCATTTATGTGCTTAGGGACTAAATTGAGATGAATTGTGCTTGAATAAGCTAAATTTAATGTGTTTTAGATCAAGAGCAAAGAAAAACGGAGTTAGATCGTGGAAAGACGAAGGTTCTCGAATAATGATTCGCGACCTATCGACAACCGAGGTAAGTCCTTGAGTGAAATTTGTTAAAGAATTATTCATGAACTTATTAAATGATAATGTTTGATAAATTTTAGTATATAATCATGTTATAGCCGAATGTATATATGTGTATTGGATTGATTTCATAAATTGATAATGTGATATGAATAAGTGTATCAATGCGAATTGTGGGATTGTACGATGAAGTAATGATTTATTTGTTTAAGGTGAATAAGTTTAGTTGAATTGGATATGTAATATAGATATGAAATGTGTGTGGAATGATTGATCACATTGATATATTCGGCTTAGTGCCTAGCAGGGCTTCGTCTTGGTGATATATTCGGCTTAGTGCCTAGCGAAGCTCGTCTTGGTTTGATTTATTTCGCTTTAAATGCCTAGCGGGCTTTATACCTTGATATGCTATAAGTGGAGGTTCGAACATCAAACAAGGTGAGATGTTTATATAGTGTTATGTGGTAAAAGTTCGTAAGAACTAACCTACCATTTTAGTAAGGAATGAAGTGAACAAAAAATTCTTAATGTATAGTTAAAGATCGGTGATGAGTGTGACAAAAGTGCTTGTTCTTGTGTATAAGTAGAAATAGAAGATCGATGCCTAGATTGGTTTTCGATGTTATAGCAATGATATTTAAGTAAAGAGTATTACTATTATTCAACGATCTATATTTTACATAATGAAATAATTATGTTTTATACTATATGCTCATTATATTTATGTATGCTTGGGACTTACTAAGCTAGTAAGCTTCTCGTGTGTGTGTCTTTGTTTATCTTTGTTTTATAGATTTTGATTCGAACTACGGCTCGAAGGATCATCCGTGAAGTCAACCACACTATCGACTTCCATTTGGTATTGAAAACTTAGTTTGTTATTTAAAAGGGCATGTATAGGCTAGATTAAACCGTATAACTAATGTTTTGTAATAGTGTAAATATGCTAGCCATGCGAAAATGGCTATCTATTTTGAATAACTTGTTTCGTGTTTTGATGATATTGTTTTCTCATGCCATGAACTATTATTTATGCTTGATTATGGTTTAATCATGTGTGAGAGTGGTATTATTATTTATGCATGTTAGATTATGATAAGAAAGACTTATTAATTGGTTCATGTTAATGAGCTTAATATATGGTATATACATTGATAATGTTTGGATTATGATTCGGCAATGAGAAATGGTAAATGATGGATATGTATTTGATTGAGTATTGGCTATATAAGCTTGGTTGCTAAATGATAAGTAAAGAATATGTTTCATGACTATTTTTGTTGATTGTTGGTACGGATCCAAATGGTAAATGATGGTTATGGTTTAAGTATGTTTTGGTTAGTTTTATTGGATAGTTAAAAGTGCCAAGTTGATGTTAATATTAATATGGGTATGCGCACATGTGTGGTTGTAAATTCGGTTGTAATATTTGGTTCATTTTGATAAGCATATGATCTTGATTATGGTGTGGCTGAATCAATGATTAGTTAATAAGATGAAAATGAAGTTTAGGTATACTAATATACATGCTAATTAGAGTACTGATGAAATGTTATTTGTGTTCAAATGTTAGATGTGGCTTTTATTTTAAGGTAAAATGCGCACTATATATATATGCATCAATAGTATGTTCGGCCATATTGTAAGGTTACTAAAATCGCATATGTGATTGCATAATAATTAATGTAATATGGTTTGAATGGTTTTATTTTGTGTTTGTGTAGTAGCAATGAATTGATATGTTCGATATTCAATTAATGAAATAGATATATTGACATATATGTGATGTATGAAATGAAATGATATATATCTTTAATATGTTTTAAGTATACAAACGCCATTAATATTAGAGTCATATGTATTAAGTACATGTAACATGGTTTTGTGGCATATTAGTTAATTCGGTATGTGGATATATAGATGATATTAATATGGTTGAAATTTTAAAGCATAGTTTGCATATGTATTATAAGTAACTAAGCATGATTAATTTTATCTAGTTGTGTGTTTCATATGGGCAAATTTAACTAATATGATTTAGTGGATGATTGCTATTGGATTTAGAAGTTATATCGTAAAGAAATTGATATAACCTTGTGAATGAAAAATGATAAATGACTATGTGAAACTGTGTTTGTTCGGTAATGCCTCGTAACCTTATTCCGACGACGGATACAGGTTAGGGGTGTTACATCCTCCCTCCTGAAGCTCCTCTTGACGCAATCTTCCCTGCACCCAAGGTGGCGTCCCAAGCCACTTTACCACATGGTTCCTTGTGTCCTAAACTCCCTCACAAATTTCCTTAAGGCCTCTTTAGCCTAGCTCCCCCTTGAAACTTAAAATCCAATAATTTCCTAAGGCACTCTCTTACCTCCTAGGGTTCTCAAAAACCCCTAGAACACATCCAAACGCACACTAAGCCCACTATCACTTGAATTATGCATTAAACACATAACCCCTAAATCTCGGATGTTACAATCATCATCTTTTCTAGCCTAGAATTCTTCTTCCCCATGTTTCCCGATCTTATCAATTGGAGGTTTGTCTCCTCTTACTACCTCTACTACTTGAGGGACTGCGAGGATAGGTTGGGGAACAGGGGGGTTGAGGGGGTTGTACATTAGGGTTCATATGAACGAATTTCGTGTACCACATATTCATCACATGGAGGAAGGCTTCTCTAGCCTCTTCTCCTCCTCCTTAACCCACCGTAGTGGGTCTAGTCTCATTATCATTAGGCACCGTCCCTTCAGTAGGAGCCGGTACGTTACTTTCTACATCATCTGCCTCAGCTCTTTCGGGATCCATTTACTATATGTATAAACTTAATTTAAGTCATAAGGAGTCATCACACTATCATTATAAAAAACATTCTTACGTATGGCATGAATAGCTAGACTCGTGCTCGTGCTACATTGTCCTAGAACTGACTAAATCGTAGCTCTGATACAACTAAATGTAACACCCCATACCCAAGTCTGATGCTAAGACTGGATACGAGACATTACCATGCTTGAACTCACTTAAAACATGTATTTACGGGCTATAAATTTTTTTGAATTAAAAACATCTCTTTTTAGTCTAATCATACATTTCATAGGCCTACGAGGCCTTAAACAAGTATCTGGAAACTTTCGAAACTCAAATGAAAACATTTCCTTAAAACAGGGGTCACATGCCCATGTGACTTGGGACACACCCGTGTACCCCTAACACATGCCCGTGTCTTCCACCCGTGGTTGACACTGACTAATTACACACGACTTTGACATGCCCGTGGATGTAAACCATGTGCTATACCTTGATATACTAACTTATTCACACAATTTGGGGCACACGCCCATATTTTGGCCGTGTATCACACACGGCCTAAACAAACGACGGTGGGATTTGCCCGTGGCCTATTCTGACTTAAAACACTAAGATGCAGGGTATGCACGGCGTAGACACACACTCGTGTGTCTAACTGTGTGGGCACTTAGAGGCTATTTACCAAGCCTATTGCCACCCTGAAATCAAGACCAAACTCATGCTCAATTCAATACATTTCATAACCATTACTACATACTTCATTGATCTCCATAAACATACATACTTAGTTAATTTTGGCCAATCACTTTGCCATATACAAAAAAATAATAAACTTGATAATCTATACAATGACCCTTCTTTAAACATATTCTCAAAATGAAATGCTTCCTATACATGCCATACTTAGTAAAATAACTTGGCTATACCAAAATAGAGATTGATAGTGTGCTACGAGCTCCGACTCCAACGATCCACAAGGTAGCTTGGCGGGACTACATAGATAGAAATAATTAAAGATGTAAGCATTTAACTTAGTAAGTTTGCATGTAAAACACATATTAATATACTTGTTTAATATAAACCATTTGAAATAACAATGGTATCATAAATTTCAGCTATAGAGTTTACTTACTCATACTGATTTTACATGTCTCATGATACTGACTATTCTCATACTTGTAAGGTAAACATGGTACCTGTATCACTTGATCACATTGATCAACATACTTTAACATAATAATCATGATCTCTACTTTATCACTCATAGCATAAATGATACTCAATTTCAACTTGGTATTAGCTTTGCTTACCTAGCTTTCTTGTTAACTCATTTTAACTTTACTCATTTGCCCGATGAATTTCAGCGAATAACCGAGGATACTAATTCTCATCCCACATATCTTGATGCCAAAGCCATATCCTAGATACGATCTTACATGGAATATCTCATCTTGGATTCAAGGCCATGTCTTGACATGGACTTATATGAAGTCTTTCTTGTTCTCAACAATGCCATGCCTTGGCTTGGACTTACATGGGATCTCTTTCTCTTGATAGCTTTTCAATGCCATGGTTTCCTTGGACTTACATGATAACTTGTTCAATGCCAAGCTTGCCTTGGACTTACATGATAACTTGTTCAATGCCAAGCCTACCTTGGACTTACATGATAACTTGTTCAATGCCAAGCTTGCCTTGGACTTATATGATATCTGTTCAATGCCAAGCTTGCCTTGGACTTACATGATATCTTTGCTTGATTGCCGATGCCATGCCTTAGCTTGGTCTTATACGGACTTTCTTGTCTCATGTGGTAGATCGAGTATCATAGGAAATTCATCTTCAATCGGGACTTGCTCCTACTTAATCTCATTGATTTCTTTGTTTAACATAACATTAAACATTCCATGAAAATAGTGTACATTATACTAAGCAAATAAATGATAAAGATCATAAAGCATAGAAATCATACAAACTTACCTCAATATACAAAATGTATGTAGATATGTAATTTAGTCCTCAACTTTGTTCTTACCTCGGTTTCGATCCTGGCTTCATTTTTCTTGATCTATAATCATAAATAGATCATTTAATAATCGCATTGACTAAATTGACTCATTACTCTTACTTTGGAAAAATTATTATTTTTCCCTATACTTTCTCATATTTTCACTTTGGCCCCAAGGCTCGTAAAATAATTCTCATTAAACTTTTGTAAACTTCATGCTTAGCTGATTCATTTTCTCTACTATAACAATCATCAATTCTCACTATTTCTAGTATGTATGACCAATTGTCATAACTATTACAAATTAGTTCATACTATCATTTTTCATGGAATTCTCTTAGAAAAAGATTTTTATCTAACAACAAACTCTCATAAACTTCCATAAAACATCATTTAACATGCATGTCGTTCTTGGGTAAATTTTTGAACATGCATCCTAGCTCATTTTATAGCTAAAAATAGCTAATTCATAATACGAGAACTTCAAAAATATGAAGAATATTAAAAACGGGGCTAAAATGAACTTACTAGCAAGCTTGAAAAAAATGAAGAACCCTAGCTATGGAGTCTTCAAATTTTCGGCAATAAGGGGAAGAAGATGAATAGATTTTTATCATTTTTTCCCATTTTAATCATTGAAATTGATTAAATGACCAAAATGCCCTTTTCTCTAAATTTTTACAATTTACTATCTCATGTCCAATTTTGTCCAGAAATTATAATTTTGGAATATTGCTACTTAAGGACTTCTAATTGATATTCTAAAGCTATCTCATACAAAAAAGCTTCTAGAAACTCATATTTTGCAACTTTTTCAATTTAGTCCTTTTGGACCATTCAACCTCAATTTAACAAAATTGCTTCATCAAACTTTTACACTAGCATGCAAACATGACATGAACCTTAAAAGCTCATAAATTCACCTCGGATTCGTGGCCTCGCACCACTATTCTGACTAGGCCCTAAATCGGGCTATTACAAGGTGTGTGCCGCAGAAGTGTTAGAATGCTAATAAGTGTGCAAGCGGATGGGTACGGAAGCAGGCAGCAATGTGCAGCAGGGGTTGTGCGCAAGTAGCAGTGTGCAAGACCTTATGCAAGTAGGCCTGATGTGTTGGGACGTGCGCAGGTGTGACACATAGGAACAGGACACGGCTGGTGACTCTAGAGGGCTAGGCGTGTAGGTCTTTGAGGCTAGCCCAAAGAATGTGTGCGATTGAGGATTGCGACACTTAAGGGATTTGGTGCTTTGGGGTTTCGAGTGATGAATGAATGGGGGGAAGTAAGGGTGGAATTTATAGTGGGAGAAGTAGGAACTAGAGTAGAATTCTTAGAGAAATTTAATAATTTAAATATTCTAAGTCTAGTCCTACTCAAAGTTAACATCAATTAATAATTAAATATATGCATATGAAATTATCAATTGCTATTAAATTATTAAAACAAGAATAAAATATGATTAAAATTAAACTAATCATAATTCTATGCTATGTTGATAAAAATTAATATATAAATTATAAGAGATATAAATATATATTAAAGTTTATCATATTTATATAAATATATATTAAGTAAAAATATTTATTTTCGATGCCTTTTGGAAATATTTACAAAAGAGGCACCTAGTTTATACTATTTACGAAATTATCAACCAAATTTTAAAAATAATTAAATTAAGTCCCTAGACTTAATGAAAATTTGAAATTGAGTTGTAATTTAAAACTTGGATCACAATTTGACCCTTTTATTTGAAAAATTAAAAATTTGTTTTGTCATTCAAGAAATAATTTCTCTGAAAATTGTGTGAAAATCAATTCCCAAGAGGATTGGAGGGGTCACAAGCGGTTCTGCTTAAGTTCCAATCTATTAGACAGAATTTATTAACTTGAAAATATACCCTAAATATTTTACTAAAAATATGAAAATTTAAATATCTGATAAACTGAACAAGATTTGATCCCGTTCAGGTTTTTCTCCGTAGTAATGTTTCGAACGCTGAGCATTGACTTGAAAGTTACCTCCCTTACCTTGGAGGTCAACAACTCCATATGGATAGACACGATGAATCGTAAATGGACCAGACCAACGTGATTTTAACTTACCTAGGAAGAACATCAATCTGGAATTAAATAACAAGACTTGCTGACCTGCTTCAAATTTTTTAACTCGAATGTGCTCGTCATGCCATCTCTTGAGTCTTTCTTTGAGTAATTTGGCATTGTTGTATGAGAACGTTCAGAATTCCTCTAGCTCATTGAGTTGGAGCATCCGTTTCTCTCTAGCAAACTTAAAATCCAAGTTGAGTCCTCGAAGAGCCCAGTAAGCTTTGTGCTCTAACTCCAGAGGTAGAATCCCAAAGACCAACCTGTAGGGCGACATTCCTAAAGGTGTCTTGTATGTTGTTCTGTAAGCCCATAAAGCATCATGTAGTCTTTGGACCAATCTTGTCGATTCCGACAAACTACCTTCTCAAGTATGCCTTTGATCTCCTTATTCTCCAGCTCAGCTTGCCCATTTGTCTACAGATGGTAAGCTATAGTAACCTTATGTTTCACTTCATGTTTATCTAACAACCATTTTAACCACTTGTTCACAAAATGGGTCCCTTCATCGCTGATAATAGCTCTTGGGGTTCCAAACCTTGTGAACACGTGTTTCTACAAGAACTTCATCACAACCTTAGCATTCTTCGTCGGATAAGCTTCAGCCTCAACCCAATTGGACACATAATCTACAGCTACCAATATGTACCTGTGACCAAAAAATGGAGGAAAGGACCAAGAAAGTCAATACCCCAAACATCGAACAATTCTACCTCAATGATATTTGTTCGAGGCATCTCATTTCAGTTGGTGACATTTCCAACTCTCTGACATCGATCATAAGTCTTTACGTAAGCGTATGCATCCTTGAATAGTGTGGGCCAAAAGAATCCGGATTGTAATACTTTGGCCACATTACGCGAGTACCTCTGAAGTGTCCCCCACTCGGAGCTGAGTGACAGTGGTATAAAATCTTCGGTATTTCATCTTCTGCCACACATCTCCTGATCATCTAATCTGCATACTTTTTAAACAAATATGGCTCTTCCCAAAAATAGTACTTCGCATCGTGAAGAAACTTTTCCTTTTTGATACGTGTTATTAATAGGCATCAAACCACAAGCTAAATAGTTAGCAATATCAGCAAATCAAGGAATATTATGGACATGATTTACCTTCAATATATGTTCATCTAGAAATGTCTCCTGAATCTGTAGAAGTGGAGAATTTCCTTCTTGTGGCTCCAATATGGACAAGTGATCTGCTACTTGGTTTTTACTCCCTTTCGATCTTGAATTTCTAGATCAAACTCTTTAAGTATAAGTACCCACCAGATCAATCTCAGCTTAGCGTCTTATTGGCCAGTAAATATTTAATTGTTGAGTGGTCCGTATAAACAATCACTTTGGTACCTATAAGATAAGATCGAAACTTGTTGAAAGCAAATACAATAGCAAGTAACTCTTTTTCTGTTACCGTATAATTTAGTTGTGCTCCTGTTAAAGTTCGACTTGCATAGTAGATGGGGTAAAAACTTTGTTCCTTCGCTGGCCCATGAAAGCTCCAATTGCAAAGTCACTTGCGTCACACATCAATTCGAATTGTAGATCCCAATCTGGTGTGGCGATGATGGGTGCCATAACTAATCGATTCTTCAAATCTTTGAATGCTTTTAAACATTCATCATCAAACTTGAATGTCGCGTCCTTCTCCAATAATTTGCACAAAGGTTTTGCAATTTTGGAGAAGTTTTTGATAAATCTACGATAAAAATCGGCGTGGCCCAAGAAACTCCTTACACCTTTTACAGATGTTAGAGGTAGGAGTTTCTTAATAAAATCTACGTTTGCTTTGTCTACCTCGATTCGACGTCTCGATATCCGATGCCCTAGAACAATCCCTTCTTGTACCATGAAATGGCACTTTTCTCAGTTGAGTATTTGGTTTGTTTCTTCACATCGTATTAGTACCTTACCAAGATTTGCTAAACAATCATCATAAGTGTCTTCAAATACTGAAAAGTTATCCATAAAAACTTCTAAATACTTCTCAACCATGTCAGTGAGAATTGACATTATACATATTTGAAATGTAGCAGGTGCATTACACAAACCAAATGGCATGCGTCTAAATGCAAACGTACCGTATGGGTGATGGTGGTAGAAATGTCTTCAAATTTATATAATGAATGATCCAGCCTAGAAACTAACTATCACCACGATTGAGGCAAGCATACCTATCGAACATTAGTATAGTTTAGTGGCAAGACAGGATTGTCGAACCCAAGGGAGCCAAAAGTACTAATACTAACTTTTTTCTTATTATTTAGCCTAAGAATTAAGGGAATTGTTATTTAATCTAAAATTAACTAACTACTAAGTTAAAGATGCTAAGGCACATAGAAGGAATTGGGGAAATACTTGTGGGAAAACCAATTGATTAAGACAATACTTGAGGAAGAATCCACCTAGACTTCACTTATTATTTAACTCTGAACCAGACGATTTATTCACTTGACTTGATCCGTAGGATTCCCTAATTTATATTAATACCTCTCTCGAGGCTACTTACATCTACCCCTAGGTTGATTAATTAAAATCACTTTCTAATTAAAACCTCTAGAATTGCATTAACTCGATCTATGGACTCCCATATTAGGTTTGACCATAATCCGGTAGATTTTCGTCATCTATCTCTAGGGTTGCGATCAACTCCGCTTAACTATGCTAGATCTACTCTTACACAGGGAATATTCCTCCTCTGCCTAAGCACATCAATACTTGAATCAATATCCTGAAATATCAAAATAAGAATTAAGAACACGTAATTAAGAATAAATCAAGTATTTATCATATAGTTTAGAAAACAATAACAAGATTTGTCTTAGGTTTCATCCCCCTCAGGTATTTGAGGGGATTAGTTCATAATCATAAAAGAATACATCTCAGAAGAAAATATAAAACAAAACATAAGAAAAACCCTAAAACCCCCTAAAGGAATTGAAAGAGATATCTTCAGTCTTGAGTATGACTCTGGCTTCTGGGATGGATTAACTGGCTTTCTTCGAGTGAATCCCACAATTCGGCCTCTATGGCTTGGCTCCTAGGCCTAGCTAAACACCTCCTTAAAGTTCAGCCTCTAGGGTGTTTATATAGGGTTTTGGAATGTCTTTCTTTGCCTCTAAGTACCCTAATCCGAATGAAATTCTTCTTTGCTGCGACAGGGGCACGCCCGTGTGAATCCAGCCTAGGCCGTGGTCGGATCTTCTAAAAAGGCACGATCGTGTGCCTCGGGCCCAGGCTGTGTTGATTTCGTACTTTGGCCCATTTTCTCCATTTTGGCCTGTTTCTCATTCTTTTCATCCTCCGATGCTCTCCTAAGTATAAAACATGAAATTAAAAGGATTAGGAGAACCAAATTCCACAATTCAGGGAATAAATCATCCAAAAGTATGCTAAATGTTGGATTGAAATATAAAATATTATGGTTTATCAACAGGCAGGTGAATGTCATCTTCTATTGATCTTTCGGTGTTACTGTAATTTGATTATACCCTGAGTATCCATCGAGGAAGCAGAATAGTCTCGTCTCGTGAGTCTATCAAGCATCTGGTCCAATAACGGCAAAGGAAAGTGATCTTTCTTGGTCAACTTGTTCAGCTTTCGGTAATCGATGGAAATTATCCATCCCGTAACCGTTCTAGTTGGTATCAACTCATTATTCCCATTCTCAACGACTGTGATATCTTCTTTCTTCGGCATGCACTTGACCGGACTTACCCATGAACTATCTGAGATGGGGTATGTAACACCCCTAACCCGAAACCGTCACAGGAATAGGATTAAGGGGTATTACCGATCAATCAGATCATTTAACCTCTAAATGTCGACACAAAGTCAATCAACATCAAACACATTCATATACAATCATAGTGTCCCTTAAACGAGTCATCAAGACCATAAGCACGCTTATAAACCAAGTTAGGACTAAACTGAAACACATATAAAATTTCATGAAAATTTGAAACTTTTCTAGAATACAAAGGAGACACGCCCGTGGGGGTAGGCCGTGCTTGTCCCACGGCTACATGGCACTCCCGTGTGACCTCATCTTGGTTACATACTGTAAAAATCAACATGGCTAACAAGCACGCCCGTGTGCTAAGGCCGTGTCCTATAAGGTCATAAACTACCATTTCTCACACGACCTGTAGGCACACCCGTGCCATGGCCGTGTACTATTAAGGCTAGCTACTGACTTGTGCACCACGGTTAGATGACACCCCCGTGTCTAGGTCGTGTGCAGTTTAAGCCACATTCTGCCAATTTACCAATGGTCTGAGGCATGCCCGTGTGCCCCAACCGTGTGACATTATAGGCCAGTTTTGCAAGGCCAACATGTCACCCACTTAGGGTCAAACCTACAAGCCAATCAACCAAACATCTCATGCACATATTGCCATCTAAAAGCATACCAATTTAGCAATTTAAAACATGCAATCAATACCTTATCTAACTGATTGAGGGATTTTGTTGCTCGATTGGTCACCTCAGTCAGGTTTTCAAACCGAAGTATGGGCAAATAATTTTCGGGGTTTAAAGGGCAGACCACATCAGTTTCTAGTGTGGGCAACATTTGACCAAGTAGATTGGAAGGCCCGCTGTGTGGCAGACGCCATTCCAATGAGTGCCGAGCGATTGAGAAAGCTTATTTCAGATGTGGGTCTTTAGACCACTTCATCAAAGATTGCCCCGAGGTGGGTGAGAAAAAGAAGCCTCAGAGTCCAAGACCGGGAAGTATTGCTAGAGGAAGACCACAGAGAAAGGCAAAAAATGAGATGGGCAGAAAAATCTATCTAGAGAGTAAGCTGCAAGAGTCTCTACCGGTGAGAACATACACCATTTGTGTTTGTGGGAAAGCATCTTCCCTCGACGTAATCACAAGTACATTTAATTGATTCGGGATCTACCTACTCATACATATGCATGAAAATAGTCTCTAGCATGAGCATGCTTATATAGTCTATTGAATTCGTAATAAGAGTGTCTAATCCACTAGGCAAGTATGTGTTGGTTGATAGAGAATGCCAAGGATGCCCTTTGATGATTAAGGGTCATTATTTCCTGGTTGATCTTATGCTATTGCCATTTGATGAGTTTGATGTCATCCTTAGGATGGACCCATGGGGTAATTGTCGATTGTGGGAAGAAGCTTATTGAGTTGAAAAATGAAAATGGGGATTTTATTTGTGTTGAATCAGATAAGCAAGATAGATCACCAGTAGTGATATCAACCTTGTCAACTCAGAGATATTTAAGGAAGGGGTATGAGGCTTATCTTGCCTTTTTGATGAACACTAAAGACATTGAATTAAAAATGGAGTCGGTACCCATAGTATGCGAGTACCTAGATGTCTTCCCAGAAGATTTTCCAGGGCTACCTCCAGTTAGAGAGATTGAATTTGGGATTGATTTAGCTCTAGGTACTGCCCCTATTTCTATTGCTCCATTTAGAATGGCTCCAATCGAGCTAAAAGAGTTAAAAGCACAGTTACAAGAACTAACGGATAATGGTTTTGCAAGGCCGATTTTTTCTCTGTGGGGTGCTCCCATTTTATTTTTGAATAAGAAAGATGGTTCTATGAGGTTATGCATAAAATATCGACAAATCAACAAGGTAATTGTTAAGAAGAAGTACACGTTACCAAGAATCGATGATTTATTTGATCAATTGAAGGGAGCCGCAGTATTTTCCAAGATAGATTTGAGGTCCGGGTACTATCAGTTGAGAGCCAAGGAATCAAATGTACCGAAAATCACATTGAGGACTAGGTATGGCCCCTATGAATTTTTGGTCATGCCTTTTGGTCTAACGAATGCCTCTGCGATCTTCATGGATTTGGTGAACCCCATTTTTCAGCCATACTTGGATAGATTTGTTGTGGTCTTCATCGACAACATACTGATCTACTCTCGACATGAGAACGAACATGCCGAGCATTTGAGTATGGTTCTACAAATTTTGAGAGAAAAGCAATTGTATGCCAAATTTTGCAATAGCTAATTTTGGCTTAAGGAAGTGGAATTTTTTAGGCACATTGTCTCAGAAAAGGGAATTAGAGTTGACCCGAGTAAGATTTCAATAGTTTTGATTGGAAACCACTGAGGAGCGTAACTAAAGTAAGGAGTTTTCTAGGCCTAGCCGGCTATTATAGGAGTTCTGTCAAGGAGTTTTCTATGATAGCTACCCCGATGATGGGATTATTACAAAAAGATGGGAAGTTCAATTGGACAGTAAAGTGTCAACAGAGTTTTGAGAAACTAAAGACGCTGTTGACTGAGGCTCCTCTTTTGGTGCAACCTGAACCGGAAGAGAATTTGTAGTTTATAGTGATTCATGCCTGAATGGATTAGGTTGTGTACTTATGCAAGACGGTAAGGCGATTGCATACGCCTATAGGCAAGTAAAGCCGCAAGAAAAGAATTACCCGACTCATGATTTAGAGTTGGCCGCAATTGTGTTTGCGTTAAAGATCTAGAGGCATCATTTATACGGTGAAAGGTGTCAGATTTTCACCGACCATAAAGGCCTAAAATATTTGATGACTCAAAAGTATTTGAACTTGAGGCAAAGAAGGTGGTTGGAATTGATTAAGGATTATGAGTTGGTGATTGACTACCATCCGGAAAGGCGAACGTAGTCACAAGCGCGTTGAATAGAAAATCATTGTTCACGTTGAGAGCCATGAGCACTCAGATGACTTTATTGGATGATGGTTCCATTTTAGTCGAGTTGAGGGCTAGACCATTATTCCTCCAAGAGATTTGTGATGTTCAAAAAGAAGATAACAGTGTACAAGCCAAAAGGGCTCAGTGTGAGTCAAATGTTGAGTCAGACTTTCGAGTAAATCCTGATGGATGTATGATGTTTCGAGATAAGGTCTGTGTACCCAGGAATATGAACTTATTCGTAAGATCTTGCATGAAGCGCATAGCGAATGTTTGACTGTGCACCCTGAGAGCACGAAGATGTGCAACGATTTGAGGAAGTAGTATTGGTGGCCTGGTATGAAGAAAGACATTTCCAATTTTGTATCGAGATGCTTGATTTGTCAGCAAGTAAAGGATGGACATCAAGTACGTTTGGGTTTAATTTAGTCCATTATGGTTCCTGAATGGAAATGGGACCATATTACCATTGACTTCGTGACAGGCTTATCATTTACTCCAAAGAAGAAAGATGCGGTATGGGTAGTGGTTGATAGACTCACAAAGTCAGCCCATTTCATACTAGTGCGAGTTTACTATTCGCTTGATAAATTGGCAGACTTGTATGTTTCATAGATAGTAAGACTTCATGTTGTGCCATTATCGATCATTTCGAATAGAGATCCAAGATTTACGTCACGGTTTTGGAAAAAGTTGCAAGAGGCCTTGGGCACGAAATTGAGTTTTAGTACAGCCTTCCATCCACAAATCGATGGGCAGCCAAAAAGGGTAATTCAGATACTCGAAGAAATGTTTCGATGTTGTATTTTGGAATTCCAAGGTAATTGGGAGAAATACTTACCGTTGGTGGAATGCATTTGCAACAATAGTTTTTAGTCAAGCTTGAAAATGGTGCCTTACGAGACATTGTATGGGCGTAAGTGCCGAACGTCCTTGTATTAGTCAGAACTCAGAGAGAAATAGATACATGGGGTCAATTTGATTAGGGAAACTGAAGAGAAAGTAAAAGTGATACGTGACTCTCTGAATGTCCCATCAGATAGACAGAAGTCCTATTTGGATTTAAGGAGGAAAAGAGATTGAATTCCCAGTTGGTGATAAAGTGTTCTTGAAAGTATCACATTAGAGAAAAGTCCTTAGATTTGACTGGAAGGGCAAATCGAGTTCGTGTTTCATTGGACCTTATGAAGTTACCGAGATGATAGGACCGGTAGCTTATCGGTTGGCCTTGTGACCTAAGCTAGAAAGTATTCATGATGTCTTTCACGTAACCATGTTGTGCTGATACCGTTTAGACCCTTCACATGTCATAGTACCGACAGAGGTATAGTTACAACTGGATTTGAATTATGGTGAAGAGCCGGTTAGAATTTCAGCACGAGAGGTCAAACAGTTAAGAAATAAAAGCATAGCCCTTGTGAAAGGATTATGGAAAAGGCATGTAATAGAAGAGGCTACATGGGAGCCCGAGGAAACGATGACAAACCAATATCCCAACCTTTTCACCGGTAAGATTTTCGGGGATGAAAATCCTTAAGGGGGAGAATTGTAACAACCCGATTTAGGGGCTAGTCGAACACTAATCTTAGGATCACTAATTTGAGATTAGAGAAATTATCTTTATGTGATTTTATGAGTTAGAGCATGATTACATTAGTGCATGAAAATTGTGGTGCTTTAATTTTAGCGATTTCATGTTTAACCGTGAAAAATGACTAAATCGCATAATGTGCAAAAGTTTCATTTTATAAGCTACATGTACCAAATAGCCATAGATTTTCAATTTGAGGCCTTTAAAAGGCAATTTATCCCTTTTAAAAGGCTTGGCCGGCCATAGACTACCATAGGAGACAAAATGGTCAAAGTTGGTGAGTAGGTAGACTAAATTGATAGTTTAATATTAGAATAAAGAAAGAGAAGATATAATTTTTATTTCCATATTTCTCCATCATAATTTGCAAGCAAAATAGGGGTTTTGAAAGCTCAAATTTTGAGCAAGCTCTCATCCTTTCTTATAAGTGATTTTGATATTTTTCTTAAAGATAATTGTACTTTTAGAACCCCGAGAGCGTAAGCTTTCTAAAGAGGGGATTATCTTGCATTATGGTGAAAAGTTTAGAGTTTTACCATGAGAGCTTTCATTTTTATTTGCTGCATTTTTTATGGAAGAAATTGAGTCTTAGTTGTTTGATGAACAAGTTTTGTGAAAGGTGTTGTCATGAAAACACCTAAAAGGACTTTATGGAAAAGGTTATAGAAATTGTTGTAAATGTGTGAAATGTTGATTTTTGATGATAGCTATAGGAGTATTAAATTTTCACCAAGGCTTGTTGAAGGTAAAAATATGATTAGAATTGATTTTCGAGCCTAGGGGCAAAATGGTCATTTTGCCAAAGTCTAGGGGCAAAATAGTAATTTTGCAAAGCATGATTATTAAAATGCTTTTATTAATTTGATGATTAAAATGAGCTAAACTGCTATTATAGAGTATGAAGGACCAAGAATTCACCTCGATCGGGGAAAGAACAAAGTCTCGGACTAGACCAACGAGCTAGCTCATTTTGAGATCGAGGTAAGTTTGTATGTGATGGATTCAACATTTATGCTAGCATGTTTGAGAATGCTTGGTATTATGTTGATGTATGATACTATACTAAATTGAGTACTTGATGTTGAATAAGATGTTGAAGTCCTAGGAGGACTATAACGAATATGAAATTGCTATCATTGAGATATGAAATGGATAAGATCCCTTATAAGACCATGTTTGGGACATGGCCTCGACACCGAGTTGAGATCCCATATAAGAACATATCTGGGATATGGCTTCAGTAATGAAAATGAAAATCATATAAGACCATATCCGGGATATGGCATCGATATTTGATGTGAAAGTCCATATAAAACCATAATCGGGATATGGCATTGGTATTTATAGATGACTCCATGTAAAACCACCTCGGGGATGTGGCATTGGCTTCATACCTACATTAATAACGACGAATATGCGTTTTGATTATCCCTAATGATTAATGGGATACATAGATGAGTTATAAGTAGAAATGAGATTTGTACTAAAGTCATGTGAATGAGTGAATACAGGTACTCCTGAATCAGTCACGAAGAAATGGTTACGATATGTGGCATGGCATGTGCTAAATAAGGGCAAGTGTGAGTAAGTATGGAAAGAAGCCTAATACTTTGTGGATGTTTTATTAATACCATGGATGGATTAGATTATGAGCTTATTGTTGCCATTTATTTCCATGCAAACTTACTAAGCTTTATGCTTACCCCTTTCAATTCCCTTTTTCCTTGTAGTATTGTCATGGTAACTCGAGGAACGTGGAAAGTAGGAGTCCGAAAATCACACTATTGACATCGCTTTGGTATAACAATTTAGACTTATTTTAAGTATGGCATGTATAAGACTTGGGTAATTTTGTTAGGTTGTAATTGTTAGCGAAAGTGTTGGCTATATATATTATTAAAGTCATTTTGTAAATGGTTTTATAAGTTAGGCAAATACTTGGGAAATTCTATTGCTTGGTAGATAGCCATCTAATTGTCCACATGGGTAGAGACACAGGCGTGTGTCTAGGCCATGTGTCACACACGGCTAGCCCTATGGGCGTGTGGATCAACCGTGTGTCCCCTTGCATGCTAGAATTGTAAGTTAGTATGCATTGTAGTAAGCACACGGATAGAGACACGACCGTGTGACTCAGCTGTGTAGGAGGCAGCCTAGGACATGGGCGTGTGCCTAGGCCGTGTGAAGTCTGCACATTAAATGTGGATTTTAATTCAACACACGGTCTAAGGACTTGGGCGTGTACCTTGGCCGTGTGGCCTTAATGAGATGATGATGTCATAAACAGAATACCAAGGTTTTGGAACATGGGCTGAGACACGGGCGTGTCAAGGCCGTGTGAGGGGCACGGGCCATGGATACGGGCATGTGTCCGGCCATGTGGATTAAGTTAGTGTCGACCACGAGTGGAAGACACGAGCATGTCTTAGGGGCACACAAGTGTATCCCTAGATCAACACGGGTGTGTGGCCCCTATTTTGGTGGAAAGATTTCCAAGTTGTAAAAGTTCCCAGTTAAATCCCAAAACCTCTCGGATGTAAGTTTAGGGCCTCGTAGGCCGAGGCTGAGCAAGGGATGGGTTTAAAGGAAATTTTTATAGCCCAATATGAGACATTTAAGCAAGTTAAGTCAGGTAATACCTCAAACCCGGTTCCGACTCCGAACGCGGAAAAGGGGTGTTACAAACATCATGCAGTGTCAACCAATTCATACCCAAAGTGACATCAAACTCATCAAAAGGCAACAACATTAGATCAGTCTGAAATCAATGACCTCGAATCATCAATGGACAATTCTCGCAAACTTTATCAACTAGCACATACTTGCCTAAGGGGTTTGACACTTTAATCACAAATTCAGTAAACTCAACAGTCGAGCTATTACTAGCTACCAATTTCATGCAAACATAAGAATGAGTTGATCCAGGATCAATAAATGTAACTACATTAGTATTATAGAGAGAAAAAGTACCAGTGATAACATCGAGAGATGTCACTTCTTCGCGAGCACGTATAGCATAGGCTTTGGTAGGTGCCCTCGCCTCAGATCTTACAGTTGTATCTTTTGTCACACTTTTACTACTAGCTCTATTTCCCGTGTTCCTTGGTGGTCTCCTTTTAGAGGCAGTGTTGCCCGATCTTGCAGTCTAAAACTTATAATTTTCAGCCATCTCTGGGCAATCTTTAATAAAGTGGCTGTGAGAGCCACACTTAAAACAGGCTCGATCATAAGTTCTACATTCGTCGGGGTGTCGTCTGCCCCAGTGCTGACATTTAGGCCTACCAGACTTAGCGTTACCAATGCTCGCTACTAATGTAGTTTGGGCTTTAGAACCCGAGTATTGTTTCCCACGATCTCTGTTGGGATACCCAACTGAAGCACTTGATCGAACATACAAATCTCTCAATTTCTTAGAATGAGAATGAAATGACTTACTCATCGACCTTTTTCTTACATTTCTAGCCTCAGAATCAGCTTTCCTCTTCTCTTTGCTTAATTCTTCAGCCTTACAATCTCAATTGAATAGCACCACAAATTCCTTCAGCTCAAGAACTCTAGCTAACAATCGAATATCCTCATTCAACCCATCTTTGAACCTTTTGCACATGATAGCCTCGGTGGAAATACACTCTTGAGCGTACTTACTGAGCCTAACAAACTCTCGCTCGTACTCGATTACTGACATTCTACCCTGTTTTAGCTCTAAAAACTATTTGCTTTTCTGATCAATAAACCCTTGAAAGATATATTTCTTCCTAAACTCATCTTGGAAGAATTCCCAATTAACACTCTCCCTCGGTAATACTGACACAAGGGTTTTCCACCACCATTATGTTGAATCTCTCAGAAGTGACACAACACATTTCAAGCATTCATCAGGTGTGTATGAAAATTCATCAAATACCTTGGTGGAGTTTTCGAGCCATAATTCTTCCTTTTCAGGATCATCATCGACATTTCCTCTAAAATCTTCAGCCCCATGCTTTCAGATCTTATCAACTGGTGGCTTACTCAATCTTATGAATTCCGTACCTTATGGAGCTACGGGAACTGGCTAAGGAATAGGTGGGGGTGGAGGGGGTTGAGCATTCAGATTTGTTGGAAAAAATTCCGTATATCACTCGTTCATCATGTGGAGGAAGGCTTCCCTACCCCCTTCTGCTCCTCCTTGACTAACCGTGGAAGTTTTACTTTTAGATGGCACTACCCCATGAGTGGGGGCCGGCCCATTACTTTTTACATCATAAACTTCATCTCGATTGGGATACATTTACTATATGAAAACACATTTTAAAATTTTCAAGAGTCATCACACTATCATAGTTCATTTATGGCATGTATAGCTAGACTTTCACACATGCTACATCTCGATACCACTAAATGTAACACCCCTTACCCATGTTCAACGCTGGAGCAAGGTTCGAGGCATTACCGAACTTGTGCACAAGCATTCATACTAAATCGAGTCATAAAAAGTGCGTCCAAATTAAAATCATTCATACACACACATATCGTCCCTATCACGAGCATACGAGGCCCAAAAATTCGTTGGAGGTGGTTTGGGACTAAACTTAGAACTTAGGAAACTTAGAAAAATTTTCATCAAAATAGGGTCACACGCCCGTGTGGCTTGGGACACGTCCGTATGGGTAGGCCATGTGGTCATGCATGCTCGTGTCCCTAGCCCGTGTAACTCTCTATTTATGACATCATCAACATTTGAAAGTCACACTACCAAGTCACACACTAGTGTGCTTAGGCCGTGTGGTGAATTAATTTTGAAAAATAGGTGCAGACTTCACACGCCCTACGCACATGCCCATGTCCGTGGGTCATGTCCTTCATACAGCGAGACACACGGTCGTGGCTCTGCTCGTGTGGCCAATTCAAAGCTAAAATTCAAGATTCAGGGGACACACGACCGAATCACACACCCATGGGGTTGACCGTATGTTGCACGGTCTAGACACATGCCCGTGTGTTTACCCGTGTGGACAAAAATAAGGCTATTTACCAAGACATTTTGCCACCCTTACTTGCACCAACCTACATAATGACAAACAACACCAATCCAAGCATATACATACAACCAAATCAGCCACAAACAAGATATCAATACTGCATTTACTCATACTAACATCTATCGTGCATAAACATCAAATATCTTCTTTTCCATTCATGCCAGTTTCATCTTCATGATGGGCATCATCACATAAACAACCAATGACCAATAAAACTAATATTAGCCAACTTCCAATGGCCCTATACAAAATGAATCATTAACCATTACAATTCCAACACATTTAGGCTAAAACATTTACGACCATATAACAAAATGACCAAGTCCCTATACATGCCATAACTCAAAATACTTGAATTCATTGGTACCAAAATAATTGTTGTAGATAGTGTGTATGGATCTCTAAAAATCTCAAATCCTGAGCTGGCTTGGTTACACTATAAGAAAAAGGAAAGGAAGGGGAGTAAGCTTTATAGCTTAGTAAGTTCACATGCAAATAATAAGAAACATTAAACAACATTAAACATGAATATCATACTATTAGTATAACACAAGTTACATAATTGTCATCATAGGTTCATAAACATAACTTAATCATTCTTAATCTTAACAGGTGTTCATCAAATACCGAGCTCATTCTTATGAGTTTTTCGTACATACCTGTACCAACTCGTAGCATATCATACTCTTTCTTGTCTTTGACATACCCGTTGAACACTTAGAATACTAATTGGATACATGGAAAGTCTTGCACATAAGTGCCACATACGTAGCCAATGCTACCTTATGTGTCATAACACATAGGCACTTGCTCTCGACCTAATCATGGGCCTGATCACACAAGTTGTCAATCAAGACGTAACTATGCAGTGCTACTCACACAAGCTGTCAGGTGTCTGCAACACATACCGGAATAGATGAGAGATTGGAGATATTTGAGAGTGGATTGTACTGCAAATCGTGGAGAGGATTGGGGAGAGATTTTAGGAGGAAATCAAGGAGTTAGTTTGTAGGGAGAGTAGTGCCAAATTTGGTGTCTAGCTACTCAAAAATTCAGCAGAGACTTCTTTTGGTATAGTCCTTGTTTGGTTTTCCTTCTTTTGTCTCTCCCTGGCTGAATTGGTTTTTTTTGTGTCTTGGCATCGTAAATCACTTTGGCCGAATATACTATCTCTAGATCATTACTGCTTTCGCCTCTCTTCCTCTTTTCTTAAAGAAATAGCTGAACCTTGTTTTTCTTTTCAACATTTCTCTTTTCCTCTTTGACTAAGTGGCCAACTCTCTCTTTTTCTTTCTCTGCTGTGCTAATTGATTTTAGTAGTGGGTGGCGATTTCTTCTTCTGTTCATAACACTTTGGTAAGCCAAATACTACATTTTCTCTTTTCCCCTCTCTTTTGTTTCTCTATTTTTCAATATTGACTGAATATCATAAATCTTATCTTGTTATTTCGAAACCATTTGGATTATAATCTTTGATAATCGGTGGAGTGTCGGCTGCCTTGCTTCTCCGCACATCTCTGCTTTCTTCTTCGAATACTGTGGGGTAAGTAGGTTTATTTTATAGTATTAGCTGAATACTCAATCTTCTCTAACTCTAATTCTTTGGACTATGGGTATCAATTGAAGCCTTTTATTAAACGATTATTGCTAATGAAATCTATTATATGGGTAGCAAATCGAGAAGAAGGGTGCGATCGTTTTCAACCAGCGATCTATGAGTAATAATCGCAGAACTTTTGGTCAAGGTAAGTGGTAATATCGGTTTGGGGGCTTTAGTGCTAATGACCATGAAAAGATGAAAGATTGATTGTTTTGGGATGAATGTAGGTTGATCGCGCGTGGGGTAATTTGTTCATTGCGTAAACAGGTGTGTAGTCACACCCCTCTCTTCTGTGAATCAGCAAAAGCCGAAAAGCCGAAACTTAGCATTTGAGGCCTCATGAGAATGTGATCGCTTGTGTGGTAAATTGAGCCCACAAATCATGGGCGATAAACTATAGAGGCCACCACGAGCGTTCTCGTGCTCTTGGGCCGATATGGGCCTCATTTGGTTGAAATGAGCCGTGTGGGCCCCATATTGTAACACCCTTAACCCGTATCCGTCACCGGATTAGGGTCACAAGGTATTACCGAACACAAGTGCAGATTCGAACATTCACACGAGTCATATTCATATATATAAAGCATATAGCTAATTAAATATTAAACATACATTCTTATTCATATTCTACATATGGATCATACCTCTAAATTTACCCGAAACCATACATGTATATAATCATATTTTTAAACAATTAAACATGCCCCAAAGCTATACAATATATACATACTTTACAAAATACATAACTCGAATCATATGCACATCATCTTGATAATATTCGAATACCTAGCATAAATTAAACACTTTGGTTCATAATTCTATGCATGCTTATACACGGCTTAATGTCCATAAGCAAATACGGCATTAATAACTCCATATTATGATCAATCATATTTCATTAATCATTAAAATCTTATGCGTTTTGACTACATCGAAATGAACCATTCAAGCATGATCATGTACACACTTTGCCATTCATTCCATGCTCTATTCGGCTATCAAATTACCATATAAAATTTATACTCATTTCATTCACTACTCAAATACTAATATTATCCATATATAAACATGCTTATAACATACTCATGTGATCAAACCTAATCATACTATTTTATAACCGAATGCATACCTAGACATAGCAAATTTTCACTAATAAATAACCGAATTAATGTAGCCATACTGCTATTAATTCGTCTATCACATTATACACATAAATAAGATCTAACCTTAAACTAACCAAATTGACCATCAAATATCAAGACATATACAACATGTCATATACCTATTTTTATATATATAATCAAATTATCCATTTCTAACCGAACATGAGTGTACACTTTTTTCTATGTTTAAACCAATTCACAAGATAAAACATATACATTGGAACTCTCATAATTCAAGATATAAAAACTGAAATTATAATCCTATAAGAACATATATATATATATTGACCAAATATGCCAACCCAATCTTATTCAACAATCACTCATTTCAGCTTCCAAAACACAACTTGAGACTTTTAAGATTACCCCATAACAAATCATATTTATATATAAATATTTATGCTTATAAAGAATTCACATGGCAACCATACTTACAATCCAAATATGATAAACACACATAACATGATTAAGAACACAAAGCATGGAAACAATTGACATTAAGAGTAAGCCATTTTCTCATGGTTGTAATATATACAAGGACAAAATTCATAGCTCAAAACATAGTCTAGCCTATACATGCCCGTAGTTCAAAAACCAAGCTTAAAAGTACCAAAATAAGGTGATAGTGTGGATGACTTCGCTGGCGATCCCCCTGAGCTCGTAGCTAGATTGAAATCTATAAAACAGAGTGACAAACGCACAGAGTAAGCTAACTTAGCTTAGTAAGTCTTAAGAAAACTTAACAAAACAATTGGAATCATATTAAACTGAACAAGGTACAACATTAATATAATAACATATCACATATAAACTGTCATAGCCAAAAGCCAATGTCCTTACATAACAAGATATTTATCATTATCTACTTTACATGTAAACTTATCAATTTCACATCGATTAATAAATATATATCTCCATATACAAACTAATAAAAAACTCCATGTATGTGTGTTAAGTAATCCCATATAACCGAATGTATATATATCTATATATATATATACATATACATCTTTTAGGCAACTCTCATGTTTGCAAGTAAACAATATCCACTCAACATTATTTTATCCACATATCCAAGAAACCGAAAGTACAAGCACATTTATTCCATCCACTTATTTGCTCAATATCATCATATATAACATATACATGTATAAATACATACCTTATGGTTGAATTTAACCAAATTCACTTAATAAGCTTTAGCTTATTCAATTGCCACCATAATCCAACCATTTCATAAGCATAAGCATGTAATTACAGATCATTTGGTAGAAAACACGATAGGCGAAGCTCGAATAACACACCAAGATTAAGCACGCTGCACAGAGGTCCGATATTTGTTCACCGGCAATAAGCTGCTGGGCATAAAGCCCGATAAATTCACCAGCCAAAGGCTTGCTAGGCTCGAAGTCTGAATAGCTAAACAATAAATTGTTTCACCCGAATCATTTCATATATCGAAACTTGTTCTCATTTCGAACTCATTATTCAAACATTCAAATAGCATATATCATTCAAATAACTTAACTAATTCAAATAGTATACTTAGCCAAATTCAACTATTTCAAGATATAATTACGATGTTTCAAAATTTCAGCATATACTAAATTACGTAAATGATTTACGATATTCATTTGCTTAGAGACTTACCTCGGATATCGACGGACAACAAAAATCGGCTATTTGATGATTTTCATTTTTCCTCGATCCAAGTCCGTTTTTATTTGTTCTTGATCTAAACATGTTCAAATTAAGCTCATTCAAACACATTTTTATTCAATTTTATCTCAAAACACATAAATGGGCAAATTACCATTTTGGCCCTAATGTTTCACATTTTCATAATTTATTCCCTATTACACAAAACACCAAATAGGAAAAATCTCACAACAACATAGTTAGGCCAAACCCTCCTTATGATCATATAAGTCCATATATTTCATTTATTTTGCATTTTAACTCCTCAAAAATTTATTTTCTCAATTTAGCCTTATTTAGCTAAATTTATCAAAATTCAAGAACAAAGTATGTTATCAATTACATATCTATCATTTAACACCATAAAACATCACAAAACTCAACATAGCATCAATGGCATTTTAAACAAATATCATCAATTCATGAAATTGAGACATGGGTTTTAAAGCTCTCAAAGCAACGATTACAAAAACGTAGAAATTATCAAAAACGAATTGAAAACTAACCTTGAATTTAAGCTTGAAGGACCAAATACCTAGCTCAATTTTTCTTTCTTTTCCTTTTATGGTTTCAGCCAAGAGATGATAAAATGAAACCACCCACTAAGGTATTTTTTATTATAACATATTAATATACAAAATAAAATACATATATATTTAACAAAACATATAAAATAATCATATATAAACATAATGGATTTACACATTCCCGTCCACTATCTAATATTTTAGCCAAATTGCCACTTAAGGCCCTCACTTTTACAAAGCCACATCAAATTAATACTTTAACAAATAACATGTAATTTTCACATTCACTACAATTTCATCCTTTTTACAAATTAAACACACGAGAAGACAAATTAACTTACGAAAATTCAACACATGCTAAACCACATATCAACGGTACAGAATATAATATTAAAATATTATTCAAACTCGAATTTGTGGTTTCGAAATGACTCTTTGACTAGGGTATAAACCAGACTGTTAGACGGACAAAATCCACGATTAGTGGCAAATACTAGTCTGGGCCATGTAGTTCGCATAGCCATGACTAAATTTAAGCTAAATGGGACACAAGAATGTGTGGGCCCACTTGGGCCGAATAATGGGCCTTGGGCCCATTTACTTCGTTATGACCATTTAGGTTATTTATGTCACTCGAGGCGACTGTAGACCTTCTTAGAGGTCGTTATCTGCACCAAGACCACAAAATAAGTAAAGTGACCAAAATACCCCTAGAGGGTAAAATTACTATTTACCCCTAATAGATGTAAATGACCATCTTACCTCTAGAGGTATGTTGACTGATGAGTGTATGATTATTTGTATGTGTAACATCCTTAAATAGGGGTTATTGTGTTTGAGCTTCCATGCATGTGTGTGGCCGTTGTGTTAATTATTTGTGGTGTTGTAGGATCTAGTTATCAGTTTAGAGTAGGCTCGAGTTGCGGAAATTTTTGTTTTTAAGTTTTAAGTGAACGGAGCGAAAAGAGCTAAGGGTTAAGTATAATTTGTGGGGGATTAAGGAAAAGTTTGGGCTTGGTAAAGTGGCAAGGATGTGCCACTTAGGGCCCTGTGATTGACGCCACATGCGGGAAGGAGAGCTCGAGATCGAGCGGAAAATCTCACTTTCTGCTTATTATTTTGATGCCAATGGGGGAAGAGTTGTGCTCAGCAAAAACTCTGTCAGATAAGCATTGAACAAGTCAAATTAATCTGAATGATTGGCCAGGAGTGATTTACGGAGGTTTGCCAAAATCTGGACTCTGGTATGAGAGGAGTAGCCGGTTGGGAGACTTAGGGGGGTTAGCTAGGTGACATTTTCGGCTAGCTTGGAAGGGCCTCATTCTTTGTTTTGTGTCAAAGTCGAAACCACCATAGGCTTGACATTTTTTCCCCTCTAAAACATCCAGCCGAACCTACACAAGGACCATTTGGAAACTTTCTTTTCTTCTTTGAAAACTGAAACCCTCTCTTGAATTCTCTCTTTTCTTTCTCTCATTCTTGCTCAAAGCCGAAAGTTTTTCCCTTCCCCTTCATCTTTTTCTTTTCTTAAACCTTGTGTCAAAACCCTCTCTTTTTCCCCTTGCCGAATCTTTTCTCACCTACTACACATTCTTTTCTATTCCCTACATCTATTTTAGCCAAATCCCTTTTTGGTTGCCATCTACCATTGCTGAAAGTCCTCAAGCTCTTCCTTCCTCACTGTTGGTGAATATCGACCAAGCCTTGATTTTCTTTAGTCTCTTCTTCAACCGATTTTGAAAGGGGTAAGTAGTCTTGGCCGAAACTCTTCCTCTTATCTCTGTCGACATATGTAGACAAAAGCCAAATTTTGGCATTTGTCTTGGCTTTTAATTAACCATGCGATTGGTTTCTTGTAGGGTCTCCGGGATTTTGAAACAATAGATCTAAGCCCTCTATTCCTTGTCAATCAAATTCGGTAAGTCAATGGTAAGGGTTATGCTGATTCACTCTTTCCATTAGATGTTGAAAAGCCGAAGGCTATTGAGACTAAGTTGTGATGATTGGCCGATTGTAGGGGGAGGAGCAGTCTCGCATATCTTGTGTTGAGATTAGCATTCGTAAGGCAGAAAGGTGAGGATTGTGTTAGTTATGCGTTATCACTTTCTTCGGGATTTATGGGTATAGCCGAATGGTCTTTGGTAATAACCTCAGTGTTGGCCGAATGTAGGATCAAATGGATCTAGTATAGCAGATCAGGTCTTCGGGATTCAGTGGTTGCGTTAGTAACAAGTGTGTAACTTACACACTTTATAACTAATTAAATATATTAATAACCTGAATATGTTAAAAGCCAAAAATTGTGTAGATCTTGATATGATACCGTAAGGGTATGAACAAGGATTCGGGTAAGTCCGTTTCGATATGATTTGCTATATGATGCTTAATACCATGATATGTGATGTATTTGCTATATGATTCATAACAAAGCATGATGGCATGATTTGCATAAGTTTTGCATTGTGATGGGTGATATGAGAGGAAGGGGAAGATGATATCCGTGACTTTGGGTCACCAGAGGTTTGGCACCTCCAGTGGTTTGGTACCATAGATTATTTTGTGACTTTGGGTCACCAGAGGTTTCGCACCACATAGCGACTCATCCCAGTGGCTTAGCACCACAGTGGGTTGGCCTCACAATTGATTTATCGGGATTGTCGCTAGTGATTTGGTATCACACGTGGGTTGGCCCCACACTTCGATTATTGATATCTCGTGACTTTGGGTCTCCAGTGGTTTGGCACCACTAGTGGTTTGGTACCACAAGGGTAGGAACGGAGTTATGGATGGCTAGGTATGGGTGCATTATATGTATTGCTTGGTTATCATTTGTGTAAGTATGTTGCATTATCCGGAAGGAGGATTTATGCACTGAGTCTTGGTGACTCACTTTCTCCCTTATCTTTTCAAGTGACTCGGAAGTTGCGGAGGAGGAGCCGGATGGACTCGAGGTGGCCCATGCATTAAAACATTTGGTTTTTCTTGGATTTTGAATTGGGTAATTATTTCATATTTCGTTTTATTTATTATTTGGGTATTGTAATAAGGCCTTTTAAATTATGTTTTGAATTATTTATATGTTTTGGATTTGATTTCGAACATGGTTAAGTTAATTATTTGATTAATTTAATAATGTGAGCGCAAGGTTTTCTAAACTACAAAACGCAATGGTTTTCAAAACCTTACCATCTGGTAATACAAATCATTTGATAACAAATGACAACTTAATTGTTTTCGACAACTCAAACTGTTTCCAAATTAATCATTTGTGTTCCTTAAAAAATTACAAAAAGGTTTTCTAATCTATGGATCGGCAACTAAGTTTTAAAGATTTATTTTTGGGATTTCAAAGTAAACCATCAGTTTTTAACTAGTCATGCACCTGATTTTTACAAACATAGAGCAACAAAGAGTTTTCCACAAAATTTAATCGATAACTCGATTTTCTTCAAAACATTTTCCTCTGTGACATGCCAGATTCGATCGTGGTGTATTGATCGGGTTGGGGTGTTACATTTTTGGTATCAGAGCCAAGTTCAAAGGCTTGACTGTGGGCCCGAGGCCCAAAAATGTTCTAAAGTATGGTTCTAAAATATTTTTGTTTGAAAATATATGGTTTGAGAAGCATGGCACGAGTCTCTGGCACCAATCCGCCCAGGTAAGTACTTCTAACTGTTGTGTGAATTATATGCGGGGAAATAGGAATCTCGGATTGTAGACTAGTAGAATAGGAATTATTGAACCCTAGGAATAGCTTACTCCAACACAAACTGCATAAGACGTAATGATCCACTAAACAAACCTATGAGTACGTCACTGAGCTAACGGTGTGGCAACCGTTGTGCGCATGTCTAGGATTGGTTTCAGGGGGAAGCTTGGTATTTAAGCGATCCTCTTGACTCACCTCCTCTCCACTGAATCCTACACAGTGCGTGGTGACGGTTCACCCAACTAAGGCGACCTATTTACTGAAGCTAAAATTAATAATTAAAACCCAAAAGGACCAAATTGTTTTGCCTCAAACACTTTAAACTTTAGTTTTAAAATTACCACAATACCCCTGATTTGAAAAAAAAAGACCAAATTACCCCTAACATGTAAAATTACCAAAATGCCCTCAGTGTGGAAAACTATTGAAGTACCCCTGAATTGGAAGTTTTCAAAATACCTTTATTTTGTAAAATCACCTTGAACCATATTGTGAAAAAAATTGAAAATACCCCTGGATTATGAAAAATTGTGAAAATACCCCTGGTTTGTGAAATTACCAAAACACCCTCCAATTTGGAAATTTTTGAAAATATCTACGATTTGTAAAAGTTTTTGAATTAACCCTATTTTAATAAACAAAATACCCCGATAGGTTAAAATTACAAAAATACCCCGGGTAGTGAAATGACGAGAATACCCCTACAAGTGGAATGAGGGTAGGGAATTGAACTGAAAACTGTGTGATGATCGAAAGAACCACTACCAAATTTCTTTACATAAAACTTATTCGTGGGTTATCAGTAAAACAGAAGCTAATTCATAAAAATCCCTTAAACAGATAAATCGCAACTATAGACATGAATTTTAGGGGACGTGGTCATAATGTGCGTGGCCGTGGTAGAGGCCAAATGACCGTGTCGGAGCCCGTTAGGTCTGGTCAAGGGTCCGAAAATGAAATGCCACCACCACCAGCCGCTAATGTGGAATATTAGGATCAGACGGGGGATGATGCAGTATCACAGGTGATGCTGCGGGTTTTGGAAAGGGTGGCTGGAGCAGGTGGAGGCATGGGAGCTCGAAAGTCGACACTTGAGTGACTTCGAGCTAATGGAGCTGAGTTTTTCTGTGGAGTATCTGGTGTGGCGCCCAACACGGCTGAGTATTGGTTAGAGGCGACGGAGTGAATCATGGATGACTTGGATCTGACTGCTGAGGAAAAACTAAAAGGGATAGTGTCACTTCTTCGGGATGAGTCATACTAGTGGTGGCTCACGGTTCAGGATAGTGCAGCAGCTGATGATCTCACTTGGGACTATTTTAAGGTAGCTTATCAGAAGAAGTATGTTGGGACCAGTTATATTAATGTGCAGCGGAAGGTGTTTCTGAGGCTAGTTCAGGGGAATAAGTTTGTCTCGGAGTACGAGGCAAAATTTTTAAGGTTGAGCCGGTATGCTAGGGGCATCGTGGCTACAGAACATGAATGAAGTATCAGGTTTAAGGATGGATTGAGAGATGAGCTGAAATTACTGATCGCTCCACAGTAGGAGTGAGAGTTTGCTGTGCTGTGGAAAAGGCCAAGGTAGCTGAAGGGATTAGAGTGGACCCTCGTAAGATTGAGGTAGTGTTGGATTGGAAACCGCCTAGGTCGGTGGTTGAAATTTAGAGTTTTCTAGGCCTGGCAGGGTATTATCGAGATTTGTGGAAGGATTTTCTTTGATCGCAGTACCATTGACTAAGTTATTAAGGAAGGGAGTTCTATTTGTGTGGTCGGAGAAACAGCAGGAAAGCTTCGACAAGTTGAGGAAGATTTTGACGGAAGCTCCGGTTCTGGTACAGCCTGAGGCAGAAAAGGTATTCACGGTCTATTGTGATGCATCACAAACTGGCTTGGGATGTGTGCTGATGCAGAAAGGGAAAGTAGCGGCATATGCGTCTCGACAATTGAGACCAAATGAGGTTAACTATTCGACACATGACTTGGAGTTAGCTGCAGTGGTTTTCGCTCTGAAAATATAGAGACACTATTTGTACGGGGAAAAGTCGATAGTCTACATAGATCACAAGAGTCTGAAGTATCTTCTGACTCAAAAGGATTTGAACTTGAGACAGCGTAGATGGATTGAGCTTTTGAAGGACTATGATTTCTCGATTGAGTATCATCCGGGCAAGGCTAACGTGGTGGCAGACGCGTTGAGTCGTAAGGTGGTAACGAACTTAAGAGCGATGTTTGCTTGTCTTAGCTTGTATGACGATGGGAGTCTTTTGGCGAATTGCAGGTTAAGTGACTTGGGTTGAGCAGATCAAGGAGAGATAGTTAGTGGATTAGGGCTTGAATGCTCGGAGGTTGCAAGTTTAGAATGGTGGTGTAGAGGGTTATAGTGTTTCTAGTGATAGAGTATTGTGTTTTCAAGGGAGAGCTTGTATGCCGAAGGATGTCGAGCTAAGACAGAGGATTCTTCAGGATGCACATAGCAGCCCATACGCTATGCATCATAAAGGTAACAAGATGTACCAGGATTTGCGGAAATAGTTCTGGTGGCCAAGGCTAAAGCGGGAAGTGACTGAGTTTGTGGGTAAGTGTCGGCGTGCCAAGAAGTCAAAGTCGAGCATCGCCATCTGTTAGGTTTACTTGATAGATAAAGATTCCTAAATGGAAATGGGAAAGGATTACCATGGACTTTGTCAGCGGGCTACACCTAACACCTAGTAAGAAAGACACAATCTGGGTGATTATGGATCGTTTGACTAAGTCAACTCATTTCATACTGGTGAAGGTTGATTATCCGCTTCAAAAATTAGCTAAGTTGTATGTGGTGAGATAGTGAGGTTGCATGGTGAGCCAGTATCAATTATCTCGAATAGGGATCCAAGGTTCACATCGAGATTCTGGAGAGCTTTGCATCAGGCTTTGGGAACGAGGTTGGATTTTAGCACAGCTTTTCACCCGCAGTCTAACGGGCAGTCGGAAAGGGTTATACAAATCCTAGAGGATATGCTAAGGGGTTGTGTTTTGGACTTCAGAGGCAGCTGGGAAGAATTTCTACCATTAGCTGAGTTCGCATACAACAATAGCTATCAGGAAAGCATTAAGATGGCACCTTATGAGGCATTGTATTGTAGGAAGTGTCACACACCTACATGCTGGACAGAGTTAGGTGAACGTTAGATGTTGGGTCCAGAGTTGGTTACTGAGATCGAGGATAAAGTTAAGTTGATTCAGGCTCATTTGAAGGAAGCTTCGGATAGGCATAAGTCATATGCTGATCTTAAGCGAAGAGATATAGAGTTTGCCATGGGTGACAAGGTCTTTCTGAAGGTCTCGCCATGGAAGAAGGTGTTGAGGTGTAGAAGGAAAGCAAGTTAAGTCCAAGGTTTATTGGCCCATATAAGGTGTTGAGATGAGTGGGACTAGTAGCCTATCAGCTCGAGCTGCCAGTAGAGTTGAGTCAGATACACTATGTGTTCCATGTCTCCATGCTTAGACGTTATCGTTCAGATCCATCGTATGTTGTAGCAGTGGAAGAAATTGAGGTAAATCCAGATTTGACCATAGAGGAGGAACCAGCACAGATCTTGGATCGAGATGTGAAAGTTTTGCACAAGAAGTTGGTCCCATTAGTGAAGGTGCTGTGGCGGAACAATGGAGTGGAGGAAGCTACATGGGAACCAGGAGGATGTGATGAGACAGCAATGCCCTCAACTCTTTTGACCAAGTAATTTCGAGGTCGAAATTATTTTTAAGAGGGTTAGAACTGTAACATCCTTAAATAGAGGTTATTGTGTTTGAGCTTCCTTGCATGTGTGTGGCCGTTGTGTTAATTATTTATGGTGTTGTAAGATCTAGTTATCAGTTTAGAGTAGGCCCGAGTTGCATGAAATTTTTATTTTTAAGTTTTAAGTGAAGGGAGCGAAGGAGCTAGGGGTTAAGTATAATTCATGGGGGGTTAAGCACAAGATTGGGCTTGGTAAAGTGGCAAGGAGGCACCACTTAGGGCCCTATGATTGACGCCACATACAGGGAAGGGAGAGCTCAGGATCGAGCAGCAGAAATCTCACTTTCTGGTTATTATTTTGATGACAACGGGGGGAAGAGTTGTGCTCAGCACAAACTCTGTCAGATAAGCATTAAACAAGTCAAATTAATCTGAATGATTGGCCAGGAGTGATTTAGGGAGGTTTGCCAAAATCTGGACTCTGGTATGAGAGGAGTAACCGGTTGGGAAACTTAGGGGGGGTTAGCTAGGTGACATTTTTGGCTAGCTTGGAAGGGCCTCATTTTTTGTTTTGTGTCAAAGCTGAAACCACCATAGGCTTGACATTTTTCCCATCTAAAACATCCAGCCGAACCTACACAAGGACCATTGGAAACTTTCTTTTCTTCTTTGAAAATTGAAACCCTCTCTTGAATTCTCTCTTTTCTTTCTTTCATTCTTACTCAAAATCGAAAGTTTTTCCCTTCCCCTTCATCTTTTTCTTTTCTCAAACCTTGTGCCAAAACCCTCTCTTTTTCCCCTTGCCGAATCTTTTATCACCTACTACACATTCTTTTCTATTCTCTACATCCATTTTAGCCGAATTCCTTTTTGGTTGCCATCCGCCATTCCCGAAAGTCCTTAAGCTCTTCCTTCCTCACTGTTGGCTGAATATCAACCAAGCCTTGATTTTCTTTGGTCTCTTCTTCAATCGATTTTGAAAGGGGTAAGTAGTCTTGGCCGAAACTCTTCCTCTTATCTCTGTCGACATATGTAGAAAAAAGCTGAATTTTGGCATTTGTCTTGGCTTTTAATCAACCATGCAATTGGTTTCTTGTAGGGTCTCCGGGATTTTGAAGTAATAGATCTAAGCCCTCTATTCTCTGTCAATCAAATCCGGTAAGTCAATGGTAAGGGTTATGCCGATTCAATCATCCCATTAGATGTTGAAAAGCTGAATGTTATTGAGACTAAGTTGTGATGATTGGCCGATTGTAGGGGGAGGAGCAGTCTCACATATCTTGTGTTGAGATTAGCATTCGTAAGGAAGAAAGGTAAGGATTGTGTTAGTTATGTGTTATCACATCCTTCGGGATTTATGGGTATAGCCGAATGGTCTTTGGTAATAACCTGAGTGTTGGCCAAATGTAGGATCAAGTGGATCTAGTACAGTAGATCGGGTTTTCGGGATTCAGTGGTTATGTTAGTAACGGTGTGTAACTTACACACTTTATAACTAACCTGAATATGTTAAAAGCTAAAATTGTGTAGATCTTGATATGATACCGTAAGGGTATGAACAAGGATTCGGGTAAGTCCGTTTCAATATGATTTGCTATATGATGCTTAATACCATGATTTGTGATGTATTTACTATATGATTCATAACAAAGCATGATGGCATGATTTGGATAAGTTTTGCATTGTGATGGGTGATATGAGAGGAGGGGGAAGATGATATCCGTGACTTTGGGTCACGGAGGTTTGGCACCGCGGTGGTTTGGTACCACGATTATTTTGTGACTTTGGGTCACGGAGGTTTGGCACCTCATAGCGACTCGTCCTAGTGGCTTAGCACCACGATGGGTTGGCCCCACGTTGATTTATCGAGATTATCGCCGATGATTTGTATCACATGGGTTGGCCCCACTATTTGATTATTGATATCTCGTGACTTTGGGTCACCAGTGGTTTGGCACCATATTTTTATTGGATATCGTGACTTTGGGTCACCAGTGGTTTGGCACCACCAGTGGTTTGGTACCACACGGGGTAGGAACGGAGTTATGGATGGATAGGTATAGGTGCATTATATGTTTGCTTGGTTATGATTTGTGTAAGTATGTTGTATTATCCGGGAGGAGGATTTATGCACTGAGTCTTGGTGGCTCACTTTCTCCCTTATCTTTTCAGGTGACTCATAAATTACGGAGGAGGAGCCGGATGGACTCGGGGTGGCCCATGCATTAAAACATTTGGTTTTACTTGGATTTTGAATTGGGTAATTATTTCATATTTCATTTTATTTATTATTTGGGTATTGTAATAAGGCCTTTTAAATTATGTTTTGAATTATTTATATGTTTTGGATTTGATTTCGAACATGGTTAAGTGAATTATTTGATTAATTTAATAATGTGAGCGCAAGGTTTTCTAAACTACAAAACGCAATGGTTTTCAAAACCTTACCATCGGGTAATACAAATCCCTTGATAACAAATGACAACTTAATTGTTTTCGACAACTCAAACGGTTTCCAAATTAATCATTTGGGTTCCCTTTAAAAAATTACAAAAGGTTTTCTAATCTATGGATCGGCAACTAAGTTTTAAAGATTTATTTTCGGGATTTCAAAGTAAACCATCAGTTTTTAACTAGTCATGCCCCTGATTTCTACAAACATAGAGCAACAAAGAGTTTTCCACAAAATTTAATCGATAACTCGATTTTCTTCAAAACATTTTCCTCTGTGACATGCCAGATTGGGTCGTGGTGTGTTGACCGTGTTTGGGGTGTTACAGTATAACTGTACTAAGTAGGACACTTTGCATAAATGAACTATTTATGACATGACATACTGCATGGGGTTGGGATTCTGATATAGAGGAAGTACTGTACTGGTGGCTCTGCCACATTCGCTATTACTGGTAGCTCTACTACGTTATTATTACAGGCAACTATGCTGCGATATTGGTGTACTGGCTGGGTGGGTCGATTTTATCCTCGCATGGTATGTTGGTTGGTACAGATGGTGTTTTGATTGGATTTGGGTGGGTTGCATATTTACACTGTACTATACTGCATTGGGCTTAGGCCCACACTACATTGTTATTGAATAGGGCTCAAGCCCAGACTGTTACTGCATATATTGTTACTGACTGACCAATAGGGGATTACACGCTGAATTTTTGTAAACTCACCCTTCTTTTTAACTGTACAGGTAATCCCCAACCTTAGATGATTTGGAGTCGCGAGGGACACAGAGGTGGCCACACGACCCCTGATGTTCTTCTTTAGACTTATTTATATCAATTTCATATGGGGCTATTGATTATGTAATAAGGCTATAGGTGGATTTAATTTGTAATTGGGCTTTGATTTCTTGTTTTAAACTGCCAAACGGATACAAAAGAGTTTTCAAAATAATAATTGTTTTCAAGAAAAACACGCATTTTAAACTTCAAGGTTTTTAATTAGAGAAGCTTTCGTGATTTTATTCAGTTTAAAAAATCAACGGTAATAAATATGGCAATCATTTTGATAAACTATTTTCAGATTGTAATAACTTAATCAGCCGAATTTTCTCAAGCAATAGAAAATAAATGGATGTTAACCTAAATACAGATTTTGTTATCAACAAGTCTAAATTATAAAAATCACCTCGATGTGACACGTCAGATTCGATCGTAACGTCTATGCCAGGTTTGGGGTGTTACATTTAGTGGTGTCAGAGCGTAGTTGAAAAACTTGTTTGTGGAATGGGTTTTTGAAAAGATTTTTTTAAAGTGGATTTTAAAGATTGGAAACATTTTGGAAGATTCACAAGGGTGGCACACCGAGTCTCCGGCGCCAAATCTATAAGTTATTTAATACTGCTTACTGTTATAGATTGAGACATTATATTGAGAAACTACTATGGATAGTAGGTCTATACTGTGAAACTCTAGATAGAGGAAACTAAAACCGTAGAAGACTGAAAACTGTAGTGAGATCTTGATTTACAAAAATAGACCCCTAATGACTGTCTTTCATAACACATTTGTTATTAATTACTGAAATTATAATCTAATGCATAAGACTTTTAAAACAGATAAAGTGTATATCGAAATAAGCACAAGAGGTACTCACGGAAGGGGTACAGGGCGCAGTAGCGGCCGAGAAGTGCTCATGCTGGGTCTTCAGCATTGAGCCAAGTGCCTGCTAGGGAAGCACCAACTTCAATGGTGATCATGACGGGGTCTTATGATCGGCGTCTTGGGATGATGCCATGTCCCAAGCTATGCTCCACATTTTACAGAAGATTGCTGGATCTAGTACTGGTGCAGTGGGCCGAGGGCCAATTTCAGAGTGATTTTGGTCTAATGGAGCAAAAATTTTTAGGGGTATTTATTGGAGTACCCTCAAATGTAGCAGAATATTGGCTGAAGGCCACTGAATGAATAATGGATGACCTTGACTGTACTTTGGAACAAAAGTTAAAAGGAATAGTGTCCTTACTACGAGACAAGGCCTACCAGTGGTGGCTCACTGTGAGAGAGGGTATGCAAGCCGATTGGTTGACATGGGATTTCTTTAAGGTGGCCTTTCAAGGGAAGTATGTAGGCGCAAGTTTCGTGGATGCCAGAAGAAAGGAATTTTGAGCCGACCCAAGGGGATAAGATAATGGCAGAATATAAGGCAGAGTTCTTGTAGTTGAGTCGATATTCTCGTGGGATAGTAACAACTGAGTATGAACGTTGTATGCATTTTGAGGACGACCTTCAAGATGAGTTACGAGTATTGATAGCTCCACAGAGGGAGCGAAACTTTACCACCCTTGTAGAAAAGGAAAAAATTGTTGAAGATGTGAAGCGCTCTGAGCGCCAGAACCACGAGAAAAATAGGGGCAAAAATAAAAGGATTCTGGACCCTCAGGTTCTTCTGGAAGGCCTATAAAGAATGCCAAGTTTGATGGCCCAGTTCGGGCTGAATTTCATGTTGCTATTGCTAGACTGCAGCATTACGCTGATTGTGGAAGATCTCACCAGTGTGAGTGTTGGAAAAGGATTGGGGCGTGCTTTAGATGCAGGTCCATGGATCATCAGGTTAAGAATTGTCCTCAGAGGCCTATTCAGATGCAAGCCATAGGACAGGGTCATGGTCAGCCAGTGAGAGGTGGTTAGTAGTCACTGAGAGGCCATGGGAAGGCCGGAGGTGGAAATGATATGGGACAAGGTCATGGAGCACCAGGCAGAGGTGCTAGTAATACTGAGGTGAGGTAGCCAGCTCTGGTTTATGCTGTTCATCGTTGAGAGGATGGTGATGCTCCAGACGTCATAACCAGTATGTTTCTAATTTATAATGTACCATGCACTACTTTAATTGATATTGAGTTTACACATTCGTACGTTGCATGCAATGTGTCTAGGACATTGTGCAATTAGTTTGAAAATACTGTTAGTGAGATGACTATGATAAGTCCACTAGGACAGTCAGTTAGGGAAAATAAGTTATTAAAAGATGTGCCCTTAAAGGTTCAAGGAATAATATTTCTATTTGATTTGATGGAACTCCCGTTTGGTGAATTAGACCTAATCTTGGGGATGGATTGGTTGGTAAAACACAGTGCAAGGTTAAATTGTACTGCTAAGCATATGGTGTTGAAGACTATGGAGGATGAGGAGGTCGCTGTGATTGGGGAGCGAAGAGACTTTTTTCTAATGTGATCTCTGCATTAAGGGTCAAAAAAGTGGTTTGCAAGGGTTGTGAGGCATTTCTAGCCTATATTGGTGTATCTAATTCCGAGGGTCCTTCTGTTGGAGATATTAGTGCAGTTAATAATTTTTTTGATGTATCTCTTGATGAACTCCCTAGGTTGCCTCCGAACCGCGAAGTTGAATTTGGTATTGAGCTCCTCCGTGGAACAGCTCTAGATTCCATCACTCCTTATAGGATGGAACCGAAGGAACTGGTGGAGTTAAAAGCTCAAATCCAAGAGCTGCTGGACTAATGATTCATTCAACCGAGTGTGTTCCCATAGGGAGCACTAATGTTGTTTGTAAAGAAGAAGGATGGATCCATTCGCATGTGCTTTGATTATCGGCAATTTAATAAATTGAATATCAAGAATAAGTATACTTTATGAGGATAGATGATCTATTTGATTAGCTGTAAGGAGCTTTGATTTTCTCCAAAATAGATCTTCTGTAACACCTCAAAATCGACCCAGAAGTTAGGCCCGAATCTGGCGTGTCACATTGAAGTGTTTTTCGAAAACCTTGTTTTCATTGAAAACCCTCCTTAATACTTAAAAACTAATGTCTCAGTTTGTGTTCGTTCAATTTCAAAATGTTGTTCATTGAAAAGTTAATCACTTTAAAAAACGTTATTAACTTCGTTAAAAATCTCTTTTAGTTGCGGAAGCTAACTTAAGGTAAAGAAGTTTGAAGCGTATGTTTTTAAAAATAGTAATTGGGTTGAAAACTCATCTATGTCTAACAGATATAAAACATAACAAAATCCCAAATTCAGAAATAAATCTAGAGAGGCCTTATTATAGAAATTAAAACCCAAAATAGAATTTAAAACATGTATAAAGCCCAAAGCGGAACTAATAAACCGTAAAAGTAACATATTTTAACCCCATATTTAGCATGCTTTTGGATGATTTAGCCCTAATTTATGTAAAAAGGTTCTCTTAATCCTTTCTTTTCATGTTTTTACTCCGGAAAGCACCCAAGGACGAAAAGAATAAGAAACAGGCTTAAAACAGGCCAATTTGGGCCAAAGAGGAAATCGACACAGGGACTTCAAGCCACACGATCGTGCCTCGACAATTAACTAAGACATGGCCATGCCACGATTTACACGGTCATGCCCCAATCGACAGAATCGAGACATGACCTAAAAATGATTTACACAGGCGTGTGCCATGGGCGTGTCCCTGCCATGGCCAAGAGGAATTTCACTCGGATTTGGATACTTGAAGGCAAAGAAACACATTCCAAAGCCTATTCAAACATCCGAGTAGGAATTATACTTGAATTAGGATACTTAGAAGACAAGTAAGGTATCTCAAAGGCTATATAAAGACCCTAGAGGCCAACCTTTAGGGGACGTTCAGAGTCGGCAAAAGCCTTCTGCCAGAGCTTTTGTCGGGGCGGTTAGCTAGGCCAAGGAGCCGAGCCAGAAGGCCAGATTTGTGGGAATTACTCGAAGATAGCCAGTTGACCCATCTCAAGGAGCCGAAATTCTACTCAAGACGGTGGACGTCTCCTTCAATTCCTTTAGGGGTTTTAGGGATTTCTTATGTTTTTTTTATATTTTCTCTTGAGATGTTTTCTTTATTCGTTATGAACTAAACCCTTCAGATACCTGAAGGGGATGAAACCTAGATGAATCTTGTTATTGATTTCTAAATTATATGATAAATACTTAGTTTATTCTTAATTATGCATGCTTAATCCAAATATGATGTGCTTAGGTGGAGGAGGAATAGACCCTGCTTAAGAGTAGATCTAACATAATTAAGCAGAGTTGATCACATACCTAAAGATAGGGTGACGAGATTTTGCCGGATTTGGGTGAAACCTAATATGGGAGTCCATAGATCGATTTACTGCTATTCTAGTGGGTTATTATAAGGAAACAAGAGTTCCACTAATTAATCTAGGGTTAGACGTTATTCGCCTCGAGAGAGGGTTTAATATACGCTAGGGAGTCCTATAGAAGTGAATAAATCGTATGGTTCAGTGTTAAATAACAAGTGAAGTCTAGGTGGATTCTTCCTGAAGGTATCATCGTGATCAATTGAGTTTCTCTTCAAGTTATTTTTTAATTCATTCTTTCTGTCTTTGTGTCTTTAGTTTAGTAAGTCGTTAATTTAGATTAAAGCAACTTCACTTATTTTAGGCTAAATGATAAAAATAAAGTTAGTATTAGTACTTTTAGTTCCTTTGGGTTCGATAATCCGGTCTTGCCTAAGCTATACTACTGTTCGATAGGTACACTCGCCTTTAATCATTATCAGAGTTAGTTTCCAGGTTTGATCATTCTATTTATAAATTTTGAAACTCAGCAAAACAACAATCAAGTTTTTGGCGCTGTTGTTGGGGAACTAAAATATTAAGAAAGCTCTATTTTTATTACTTTAGCCATTTTTTTATTTTTTTGCATATTATTTTATTATTATTATTTTTACTTTGCTAATTTTCCTCTATTTTGCTTCTGGCAAATAATTTTAGTCTATAAAGAAGATGGCACTAAATAATTACCAGTGGCAAGTTATGAGGACATCATCAACAAAAGCCGCCAGTGTTTTCAACCTCGACGTGGTCACCAAGTTATCTAACCAGCAGAGATGATGAATAAAAAGATTGATGGTTTGTATAATCACTCGCAGGTACACCCAATAATGCAATATGATTCAAATTTAGGAGGCGTGGCGAATCCTGAGTACCCACCCTACAAATATGGCATGGAAAACGAGCAAGCTCACTATACGGGTAACTATTCTAGACCACAAAACAATTTTTATAATGACACTTATAATGTAGGTTGGAGTTACCATCCCAATTTCTTGTGGGATGATCAAAGTAGCTAAAGACAGGAACTTCCTCCAAATTTTTAACAACCACCTCACCAATAGGAAGAGAAGTCGAGTCTTGAGGAGATGCTACCAAAATTCATGGCAGCCACAGAAACCCGTCCCCAAAAAACTAAGACAACGTTCGATAATCAACAAGCATTGATCAAAGAGATCAAGAACCAAGTTCAGAAATTTACTAAGTCAGATGAACAACTTGCAAAGTTAATGTCCGAACGACCGTAAGGGCATCTACCAAGCCATACAGAGATTAACCCAAACGAGCAATGTAACATCCTGATAATTAGGGGTTATGCATCTTACTTAATTGAATGATATTGCATGCTTAATTATTAATGAGTGTATTTTGGAAGTTATTTGAGCTTCATTAATTGAGTGAATGCTTAGTGAAACTTTTAATTTCTAATAATTAAGAGAGAGCTAAGTAAGTTAGGCCTTAAGAAATAATGACAAGGAGTTTTAAGCATAAGATGAGTAATTGGCAAGGTGGTTAGGATGCATGGATGAGTGCTTGAGGGGAGAGGTTCGAATCCCCTAGCTAGCAAATGGGAGAATTTTTATTTCTTTTGTTTCCTTTCCCATAGTGTCGGCCAAGAACTTTCTAGAGTGGATGAGCATTCTTTTATTTTTGGCTATTTGACCATGTGGATAAGGCAAGCTAAGGACTTATGGCATGAAATCAAAATAGGATGGTAAGAAGGGGGGACAAAAGGCATGATATGTGGGCAATGTTTTGGAAACTTGTTCATGGTCATTTGACCATGAACCTAGACGGTTTTAAGGGCTAAAGGGAGTGGTTAATGGTGATAGCACAATTAAGGTTTGATAGGGAAGAAATGTGGAGCAAAATGGGGGAGTATGTTGGCTTCCTTGTTGGCGAATTTTGACTTGGGTTAGGGGTGATAGTTGGCCAAAATGTCTTGCATTTTGTACATCTTTCCTTTTTTCTCTAAAGGTTTCTCTCCTAGCGAAATTTGTTGGTGACATTAGGTAAAAGCTTTATTTTGTTTTGGCTTTCAATTTGACCAATTTTCTCCAAAAGCTTCCTTCCTATCCGAATGCCTATTACACAAAGAGAAGTCTTTCTCTTTTCTTTTGATCATCTTGCAATTTACCATTTCGGTTTGAAAGGCCTTTTTAGTTTCTTTTCAAAACACCTTTCTTTCTCTTTGTAACCAAATTTCAAGTCTTCAAGAATCACTTTCTTTTCTTTCTCCTCATTGTTGAAACTACAAAAGTTCAAGAACCAATTTTCTTCATTTCTCCCTCTTTGGACGAATGAGCATAGGTTCCAAAACCAATCTCTTTTCTTTTGAAAACAACATCACCATCATCATCTTCTTCCTTTAATCTCTCTCTTTCTCTTTCTCTTTTCTTCCTTCTCTCTTTCCTTCTCTTTTCATACTTCTTTCTTCTTCATTCTCAACCGAAACCACCATAGTCAAAGCACAATATTTCTCTCTTTTTGTTAAAGTCGAATCATCAATTCCTTTCTTCTTTTTGTTCAAGGCCGAACCTTCAAGTGAATCAAGTAAGGATTTTGTCAATTGTTTTCATGATCTTCTTCTTATTTTAGTCTCATAATCCTTTTATTTTTTCATCTAGGTCGAATCCTTGGAAAGGATTTTAAGGATCTTTGTTGAAGACAACCTTTAAAAAGTGATCTTCGAGATCATCAAGGTAAGGATTTTAATTTTGATCATATCAATTTTTTTGGAATGGATCACTAATCAACGTTATTTTAGGGGCGATTTAAGACTAACAAGATAGGTAAGAAAAGGCGATCTGAGTGTTTGGAAGAGAGGAGGCATTCTTTACCATCAAACTTCAAGCGAAGAGTTGTATCGGTGGTTAGAGACTTTCCACCGGGTTGTGGACCCTCTGCTAACGAGGATCAATTATTTGAAATAGTGCGTACAACCGAACCACTTTACGTTGGTGGAATATCAGCGGGTTTTGATCCATCTAGTGGAGAAAATCCACAAATAACTGTCGTTCGAGAATCCGAGGGTAAGGATTTAGATCCATCATCAATAAGTGTAGTTTTGTTAGTAATAGTGTATACTAACCAAGTATGCTAATTAACTAGGTGTTGACGAGCGAGAGGGTATCGTTCTCACTATCATAAGGTGTGTAACCTTACATTAAAAATCTCATAGATTTACATATATTTAAATGTGTTTATATGACCATGTGTGTGATTGTGATTTTGGATACCATTCAGTGGTATACGATATTCAGGTATGTTTACCCCAATATTTTGTTCATTTTGCTATATGTATAAATGTGAGATAAGTATGACTATATTATGATCGTGGGGTAAATAGCATGAAAATTTATCGATATGTATGTGCATGGGCATATGGGTATTATTGATGAAGGGAAGTATTCTAGTGGTTTTACCACATTTAGGTGACTTTGGTCACATATTTGAAATCCGGTGACTTGAGTCACATATGTGAATCTGGTGACTTCGGTCACATATTTGAAATCCGGTGACTTCGGTCACATATGTGAATTGGTGACTTCGGTCACATATTTGAAATCTGGTGACTTGGTCACATTTATGCAGTGGCTTTGCCATAATATTATAAGGGCGATGTGCATGTTGACCGCACAAGCGCCTTCGATGGTGTGTAGCGGATGGAGGTCGATTTAGTAATCCCACGGTGTGTTGGTTAGTGCGGTGGTGTGTAGCGGATGGATATTTAGGTGGGTGGGGCTTGCATTTCATTTCATGTACATAACCATGTAATATTGAATGATTATTATTTGATTTGCTATGAAAATGGGCTTTTGGGCTAAATATGAGCTAAACGGGCTTTTAAGCTAAATATGAGCTAAATGGGCTTTTGGCCAAATATGACTTAAATGGGCCTATGACCATATGTGTAATTAATGGGCTTAAAGGCTTAATCAAATGGGCTTTTTAATGTATGTGTTACACATTGAGTTTATAACTCACCCATTTTTGTGGGATAAACTTTTCAGATGATTCAGTAGAAGCGATGGATCGAATCAAGAAGGATTTCGAGGTGGCCAATGCTCAAATAATGAAGTTTGGAAATTTTCCTACTTAAACTTATTAAGTTAATTTTATTATTTAGACTTTATTATGGGTTTGCCGCTTTATGTAATAAGGCCACTATAAACTATCTTTAATTTTGTGTTTGGAATTATTTTTATTTTGCCATGAACAATAACTATTAAATAACTAAATAGTTTTCGATAAATAAAAATTTAAAATGTTTTTGTCACTAACATATATATATATATATATATGTTCTAAAGTAATTTCCTTAAATTTGGTTTTCTTTTAATTTATTAATTCCTCCTACAAGTAATGTTTTTTTTAAGATATAAAATTTTACCTTACAAATTTGTTTTCAACCTAAAATGTTAAGCTAATCTGTTTTCTACAAAAATCATCAAGTTTTCATGAACAAAACGGGATTTCGCTAAAGTTTTACTCGAGGAACATACCAAATCCGGTTAGGCTTATTGGGCCGGGTTATGAAAGCCCAAATCTTTGAAAAGCCCATCTTAAGAAAAAATGTTTTTTTTTTCTTGATTTGGAAAATCTTTCTTTCAAAAATATCCATGAGTTTGGAAAATTTTGAAATAACTTTTGGTGATTTTTGAATTTACCCCGGTTTATTACCAAAATACCCCTGTAGGGAAAAATGATGAAATTACCCCTGGGTTTGGAATGGTCAAGAATACCCATAGTAGCATGGTAAATGTTGTGGAAGAGTGAATGTGTCTTTATTGATGTGAATGTGTGATTCTCTGAATTAGAATAGTGATTTTGAACTAGAAATTTTGATTGATCGGAAGAACAACTTCTGAAACTTTGTTTCATAAAATTGTTCGCGCATAAACAAGTGAAACAAAAGTACTAATGTATAAAACTCTTTAAATAGATTAAATCGAGACGTTAAACATGAGCTCTAGGGGACGTGATCGTAATGTGCGAGGACGCGGTAAAGGCAGAATAGCCGTGTCGAAACCCATTAGGTCGGGTCAAGGTTCTGACAATGTGGTACCCCCACCAGCTGTTGGTGTGGAGCAGCAAGATCAGACGGGGGATGATGCGGTATCGCAGGCGGTGCTGCGAGTACTTGAGATGGTGGCTAGAGCAGGTGGAAGTATGAGAGCTAGGAAGTCATGCACCGAGCGACTCCGAGCCAATGGGGTTGAGGTGTTTAGTGGAGTATCCGGGTGGCACCCAAAGACAGATTGAGTATTGGTTGGAGGCGTAAAGCGAATTATGGATGAGTTGAATCGACCCCGAGGAAAAAGTGAAAGGAATGGTGGCACTGCTACCCGATGAAGCGTATCAATGGTGGCTCACAGTTTGGGATGGGGCCACAACTGAAGATCTCACTTGGGAGTACGTTAAGGCGACATATCGGAAGAAGTATGTTGGTACTCACTATATTGATGAGCAAAGGAAGGCATTTAAGGGCTGGTTCAAGGAACAAGTCCGTTCTGCGAGTCTGGGCGAATTTTTATGGTTAAGTTGATATGCTCGAGGAGTAGTGGCTATAGAGTATGAGCGATGTGTCCGATTTGAGGATGGACTAAGGGATGACACGAGATTATTGATAGCTCCACAACAGAACAAGAGTTTGCTACATTAGTGGAGAAGGCTAAGGTGGTAGAAGGAATTAAGGATTCTATGGTGAGCAGGAGAAAAGGATAGGAACCGAGATAAGAAGAGTTTTGGACCGTTAGAATCATCTGGGAGTTTTCAGAAAAGACCAAGGATCGAGAATTCTGCTCGTGTTTCTATGCCAACTGCTGGAAATCATGACCATTCGTGTGCTCGATGTGGAAGGTATCATGTTGGCGAGTGTTGGAATGGGACCGGAGTGTTTTAGGTGTAAATCCAAGTCTCATTTGATTAAAGATCGTCCCTGTGATTCAAAAGGGCTCGAACGAGGCCAAGGTTTTGAATAGCCGGGTAGAGGTGGTCGACAAGAGACGAGGGTCGTGGTCCCAACCATGGAGGAAATGGTTCCACCGAGGTTGTGGAGCATCGGTAGAGGTAATGGTAACATCGAGGCAAGACAACCAGTGTCCGTGTATGCGCTCATTTGGAGAGAGGATAGTGATGTACCGGATGTGACAACGGGTAAGTTTTTATGTCTGGAATACCCTTTATTATCTTGTTGGTTATAGAGCTAGTTCAGTATTTGTGTTGCTAGTGAAGTATCTAGAACCTTGAGTGTGAACTTTGGAACTTGTTCATAGAAAGTATGTTAGTTTTATTAAGATCAGAGTCTGTGACATAAGCGTAGTGTGATGAGTCAGATTGTACGACTATTAGTTAGTTGGAAATTTCGAGGACGAAATTTCTTTAAGGAGGGTAGAACTGTAACATTCCGAAATTGGGCCTAGTAGGATTGGGCCTTGAGCCTTAGGAAATTTGAGTATTATTTTGTGTTGGCTTGGGTAGGAATTTTGTGTGATAGCATAGTCTTGTGAAGGCTTGTTTATTTAGAAAGCTAGAATAAATTTTAGTATGGCTTATTTAATGAAGTAGGATTAAGTGAGCTTGACACTTAAGTTAATTAAGTGTTCATTTAAAGCATAAGAGGAGTAAGTGGCAAGTTGGTTAAGGAGCTTGAAAGGTGGCTTTAGGTTAGAGGTTCGAGTAGCATGTTTAGCATTTTGAAGGTTTATTTTTGAATCCTTGCATTGATGGACGGTCAAACTTATTTATGATAGGTTGGACTATTTCTTTTGGTAAGTTGAATAGAAATTTAGGAAAGCTTGAACTTTGGGTAAGGAATCCTATGGATTAAGGAAACATAGGGGACATAAGGCTTAGTTTAAGGTAAGGGTTTTGGAAGCTTTTTAATGGCTATTTTACCATGAATGTGGATGGTTTCATGGACTATGGGGGTTGGCTTAAGTGTTGTGAGTGAATAGGAGGAAATAGGGAGAAAATTAGGAGTATGTTTAATTCAAAATTGTTGTCAAGAGGCTTGAATGTTCGAGAACATTTTGGAAACTCTTGGATGGCCTTTAGTGGTTGAATGTGGACGGCATGTAAGGCTAGGGGGTGGCCGAATTTTGATAGGTAGTTTGGGGGGGATTGGTTAGTCATTTTAGCATTTTGTGCATCTTTGGCATTTTCTTTTCCTCCCAAAGCTCTCCTCTTTGGCCGAGTATGTCTTGTGCATTTTGGTGCATTTTCTTTTGATTTTAGCCTCTTTTGTTGAACCAAATCACATCATTTTACTTCCTTCCATTTGCCCTTTTGAAACCGAAACTACAATCTAACTTGTGCATTTTGTGCACTTTCTTTTTAACAAAGTAGTGCTTGGTGAATCTCTTCCACAACTCTCTCCTTTTCTTTCTTTCAATATTGTTCAAATCACTTTTCTCCTACACTCTCTTGGCCAAAATTTCCATCTCTCCATCTCTCTTTACTTTCTTTTATTTTAAGCCATAAACATTTCTTTTCCATTGAAATCTCTTCCATTTTCTTCTTTTGTTTTTCCTTTCTCTTTCTCAACTTTAATTGAATCCTTGTTGTTAATACAAATCAACCATAGCCGAACCTTCTTCCTCTCTTTTAGTCCTTGTTTTGGCCGAATATTCAAGGGTAGATTTTCTTTGGTTTTCTTCAATCGATTTTGGAAAAGAGTAAGTATTCTTGGTCGATTTTCCTATTATTTCTTTCTCCTTTCTATATCACTTTTTTGTGGGCATAAGCCGAATCTTTGGGCATTGGTTTGCAAGGTTCTAACCATTCTAGGAATCGATTTCAATTAGGCTCATTGGGACTTCGGAAACAATCGATCTAAGCCCATTCCATTAGCAATCGAAGTTGGTAAGTCAAGTGGTAAGGATTCAATATTCTTTAGGTTGGTTGAGAAAGCCTAAGGCTATTGGGATTAAGATTTGATGTTGGTCGAATGGTCTTGATTAAAGTGTTGTGGTTTGGCCGAATGTAGGACAAGGTGATCTAGTGTGATAGATCGGTCTTGAGATTTAGCCGATCGTGCCAAAAAGGTGCGTAGTTATCGTGACCGTCTCTTGATTGTGTGTATGTGTTATATTTATGTATATGTGATATGATGTTAATGGTAGCGAATTAAGGGCTAAGATTATGAATACCCGTGGTGGGTGATAGAATACTCGGTCGTTGATTTACGATATTAAATGATCATTGATGAATATATGAAATGTGATGGCATGTGATGCATTATTGTTCAAGTGATATGTTGCTATGATATACATATTTGCATGGGACTTGGGATGTGACTATCGAAGGAAAGGGTGTACATTATGTACGTGGTGCGATGTTAGCCTTGTGCTACATTGGCGCTTGATGGTGGCTATGTGCTCCATCAAGGGAGGTGTTGGCTAGGTGCCCATCTCGGTGGATGATAGTTGTGTGCATCATCAGAGATTGAGGATGACCTCGAGTCACCTCGTGGATACAGATATGTGGATCACTATGTGATCGGTGGCTCAGCCACGGCCTTGGGCAGCAAGTCTGCCAAGGTAAGATATGTGGATCACTATGTCATCGGTGGATTAGCCACGGCCTTGGGCAGGTAGTCTGCTAAGGTAGGAGTAACCATGGACTCTAGGTTGGGTTGGGCTTCATGTTACATATTTATGCATTTTGCATGACTATTTATGTGGATCAATGTGGATATGGGCCAAGCCCAACATGTGGAATTATGTGTATATAATGCCTTATCTTTTGATATGTGATTGATGTGTGGATATGGGCCAAGCCTATACGTGGAGGCATGTGTAATAATTATGCACTGAGTCTGTTTGACTCACCCAATTTTTCTCAAACCTTTCGGTGATGCATAAAGCTTGGACCGGGTTGGAGTGGATACAAGGTGGCCCATGCAAAATGGATTCTCTTTATACAATTTATGTTTCATATTTTTAAGTGTTTAATTTTTGTAATAAGGGCCATTTTAAGTATTTAAGGACTTTTATTATGTTTTAAGTTGGTTTATCGATTATATTATTATTTGAAAATGTTTTATTTTAAACAACTTAGTTTTACTTGAAATTTTAATTACACAATGTTTTAGTAAAGGCAACAAAATTTTATGTTTTTAATTCTAAGTCAAAAGTTTTTCAAACATTTATCGCAGTGGCATTTCAAATTCGGACATAGCGAATGGGCCGGGTTTGGGGTGTTACAAGCAAATTCAAACCGTACCAGCTCATGACAGTGAAGGGTTAGATGAACCAAACCCAATGGAAGAACCTGTGGTAAGTGAAGGTAAGGTTGAGATGTGCCATGATATACCAAAACCGACAATTACAGAATACCAACCTCATATGCCATATCCCGATGCAATAAAGAAAGATCACGCAGAGGAAGAATTCGGTGAACTCACACTTCATGTAGATGACGAAACAATCACTTTTAAATCTCTTGACTCAGCTAGGACATCGAGTAATAAATGTACGAACATTAGTTCTATTGATAACCATTTGGTTCAATCTTCTTTACAGGAAGCATCACGAAATCACCTAGTTGAGCTAGATCTTAGACCTCGTGCCAATAAAGAAGAATTATATGAGGAACAAAGCCTTAGGGTCAACAAACTAGAAGAGTGGAAAACACAATCTAAAGAAGAATCGAAACCACACGAAGTGAAATCGAAGGAAACCCCAGACGAGCTGGTAGGAACAACAAATCACATCAAAATGGAGGATCAGGTATTATTGAACAAGGAAGACCCTCGAATCACCAATTCAAGCCTCAAGACAAACGAAGAAATCACTTTTGAGGTACTTAATGTCTTCCTATATGACACAGTTGAGGTAAGCAATCCTAAATTTGACACTTTTGAGGTAAATATTACTCGACTTAAACTTTATATCCATAACCGAGTTGATCGCATGAGAAAGGATTTCCACCTCCTCAAACCACCATGATTGTGCGTACAACAGGTAAGTCTAACTCAAGACTTTAAACAAGCGCTTCTCGGGAGCCAAACTGAGTACTAACCGTACTAATTAGTTTGGTTATATTTCTTTTCGTATTTAGGCATAGGTTTCCATACCCACACGGCCTTGCACACGGCCGTGTCCGTGGCCTTGTGGACACCACGGCTAGGCACATGGGCGTGGACCTTATCTCTATTTAATTATTTACTTTTATTCATATTTTTATTTTTATTTTTACTTCCTTTATTATTTTCTCCTTTTTCTCAACGACATTTAGATTTAGCTTAGGATATAAAAAAAAAAAAAAAGCCGCTACTTTGAGGGTTCAATTTCAAACGGTTCGAGACGTTTCACCACGTTCACCTCCAATCTTATTCGGTTTCTTTTCATTGACTTCATCCAAAAATTCAAGAAGTATTACTTCTCCCATTCTTTTTTGATTTTATTATTACATAATTGTTTATCTATATTTGTACATTGAGGATAATGTACATCTTAAGTGTGGGGGGTAAAAGTACCTAACTTTTTGCATTATTCCAAAATCCTGAATTATAGTCTTGTTCCTAAGTAATTTTCTCATATTATTAATTAGGGTGAAATTTATGGTGATTTATGATTTTTATTGATATATTTTTGAGTAAGTCATTAATAATTGTGCATTGATTATTAGATTTGAATAATACTATAGAATCAAGCATGATCAGTCTACTTTTCAAGAATAAATAAAAAATTTCCTAGGTTGTTAAACTAAATTTGAATATTACCTTGAAGTTTTAAATTACAGGGATTGATGTAAAAAAACCCATAATTTTTATGAGATCTTGAGCCTTATAGAGCATATAGTCTTTTTCATGCTCACTTTATTGATTATGAGTGTGTCAACACTGAATTGTTATTCTAGAACTTGCCTTGATTATACATGTCAAGACCACATTAATTGATTTGATATACTGAGATGATAAAGGCACCTAGGTTTTAACCCATTCACTCCACTAAAAAAGCCTACCTTCACAAATTAACCCTTAGTGAACCCATTTGATCCTAACAACCCTTTTTATTGATTTACCCGCTAATATTAACCCAAAACCCTTTGTATTTGTTATCACCATTCTTTTGACTACCCTTTTATTGAGAATTAATTTGATCAGTTACCGAATTAGCTTATTTCAGTTGATAAAGTTTTCTTATCTTTCTAGTTTGTTCTTAAAAAAATCAATCAAAATCAAAGGATATTCAGCATTAATAGTATAAAAAGTGAGCTTGTGCATTTAAATTTCAATTATCAAAGAAAAAGCTTGTAGTATTATTAGTTTCAAAATTTCATTTGATATAATCATTTATTTTCAAGTTAATTAATTTTAGTAAGGTAATTGGTCAGGTCAATCTCGACTCTAAACCTTCTAATTCAGCCTCTATCCACACCATTAACCTAAGCCCTATTACAACCCTATTAAAAACCTTTTGATTTGTGTATCATCTCATATTACAATGGTGGAGATTTGATTTTCATGCAAGCCTATAGGATTAACTTTTCAGGTTTGACTTATGAGTTCTTATTCTTGAACCTTAAAACACTTTGAGTTATTTGAGTGAATCTTTAGTGAGGATGTCAATCCTTTTCAGTTTTTAGTTAAAGGTAATTATTTAGATAAGAGGAGACGCCTATGTTTTTATGCTACAAATATATGACTTATATTGTTTGAATCTTTAAGAGTCTTTGATTTAAATTATCCATGTATGAATTATCTATGAATTATGATGAGGCATTATTGATAGGAGTTATGAATTATAGAAAGTTCGTTTTAATTGTAAGTTGAGAATTTTGCTTGAGGACAAGCAAAAGCTTAAGTGTGGGGGTATTTGATAAACCATAAAAGTAACATATTTTAACCTTATATTTAGCATGATTTTGGATGATTTAGCCCCTGATTTATGTAAAAAGGTGCTCTTAATCCTTTCTTTTAATGTTTTTACTCAGGAAAGCACCTGAGGACTAAAAGAACAAGAAATGGGCTTAAAACGGGCTAATTTGGGCCAAAGAGGAAATCAACATGGCCTGGACTTCAAGCCACACGACCGTGCCTTGACAATTAACTATGACACGACCATGCCATGATTTACATGGCCGTGCCTCAATCGACAGAATCGAGACATGGCACAACGATTTACACAGACGTGTGCCATTGGCGTGTCCCTGCCATGGCCAAGAGAAATTTCACTCGAATTTGGATACTTGAAGGCAAAGAAACACATTCCAAAGCCTATTCAAACACCCGAGTAGGAATTATACTTGAATTAGGATACTTAGAGGACAAGTAAGGCATCTTAAAGCCCATATAAAGACCCTGGAGGCCAACCTTTAGGGGACGTTCAGAGTCGGCAGAAGCCTTCTGCCAGGGCTTTTGTCGGGGCGGTTAGCTAGGCCAAGGAGTCGAGCCAGAAGGCCAGATTTGTGGGAATTACTCAAAAATAGCCAGTTGATCCATCTGAAGGAGCCGAAATTCTACTCAAGACGACGGGCTTCTCCTTCAAATCCTTTAGGGGGTTTTAGGGATTTCTTATGTTTTGTTTTATCTTTTCTCTTGAGATGTTTTCTTTATTCGTTATGAACTAAACCCTTCAGATACCTGAAGGGGATGAAACCTAGATGAATCTTGTTATTGATTTCTGAATTATATGATAAATACTTAGTTTGTTCTTAATTATGTATGCTTAATCCAAATCTATTGTGCTTAGGTGGAGGAAGAATAGACCCTACTAAAGAGTAAATCTAGCATAATTAAGCAGAGTTGATTGCACGCCTAAAGATAGGGTGATGAGATTTTGTCGGATTAGGGTGAAACCTAATATGGGAGTTCATAGATCGACTTACTGCTATTCTAGGGGGTTATTATAAGAGAACGAGAGTTCCACTAATTAAACAAAGGTTAGACGTTTTTCTCCTTGATAGAGGGTTTAATATACGTTAGGGAGTCCTACGGATCAAACTAAGTGAATAAATCATATGGTTCAGTGTTAAATAACAAGTGAAGTCTAGGTGGATTCTTCCTGAGGGTATCGTCGTGATCAACTGAGTTCCTCTTCAGTTATTTTCCAATTCATTCTTTTTGTCTTTGTGTCTTTAGTTTAGTAAGTCGTTAATTTAGATTAAAGTAACTTCACTTATTTTAGGCTAAATAATAAAAATAAAGTTAGTATTAGTACTTTTAGTTCCATTGCGTTCGATAATCTGGTCTTTCATATGCTATACTACTGTTCGATAGGTACACTTGCCTTTAATCATTGTTAGAGTTAGTTTCCAGGTTTGATCATTCTATTTATAAATTTTAAAACTTGACAAAACAACGATTAGTAACAGCCGCAGTCTTGTGGTCATCCCTAAGTCCCTCGCAACACTGAACCGCCTAATGCTAGGGATTTCCTGAAATGTTAAAAATGGGGTGAGTTTACAAAAAAATCAATTTGTAATCCCCTTACTAGAGAAAAAGTCTGTATATAGAAATAGAAACCGAAATAGTCTGGGCCAAAGCCCTTTAACAATAACAGTACGGTCCAGTTCAGAGCATACGTGGGCAAAAACCTACTACAATAAAATTTGGGTCACACCCATAACAGAATCAATTGGGCCCAGCCCAAACCAATAACAAAACAAGTGGCCCTAAGCCCAGTACAATGACAAATCTCATAAATAGATATGTAACAGTATGAGGATGCATCCCACCCCGATCCAGCCAGCTCACCACCCGTACCAACCCTACACTTCGGTGGGGATTAAATCAACTCACCCAGCCAACACCCCAAGCTTAGCACCGCCATGGGACTAAGTCAATGTAATGTACTCGATGCCAGTGGTCGAATGGCTAAATGCCATAAATATCGCAACAACACTGCCAATTGACAGAACGACTAAAAGCCATAAATAGAATGGTTATAAACCATAATCAGGATGGCACAGAGCCATAATTAGGATGGCACAAAGCTATCGATAATTGTAATAAGTTTGGCACATAGCCATCAGCCATGGTAATATAATTGGCACACAGCCACGAGTAATTATGATTGACATAGAGTCATCAGTATATCTGTTAGGCACATAGCCACGGGTAAATACGATTGGCACAAAGCCATAGTCGAGATGGCACAGAGCCATATTTAGGTTGGCACAGAGCCAAAATCAGATTACGCAGCTTTAAGCCGTCCGTCAGTCCACAGTTATCTCATGCGACCCGTGTGACCTCAACAGAATAATATAGGATCCACAGTCGTCTCATGCGACCCGTGTGACCCTATAAGAAATTCCTCCGTATCAATGTCCCAACCCCATGCAATATGTCGTGTATGTCATGTTCAATCATTACACGTGTATGCAAAATGGCCACGCCCAATAACAGTTATTTAGACATATATTAAAAGTCTATCAAATACACGACCACAGTCAAGTCAGTTAAAATACAGTCATACGATTACAATCAAATCGGTCAAATTCATAGTCTAGGTTAGTCACTTACCCACAAGGGTAAAATAGTCATTTTACCCTATAAAGGTATTTCAGTAATTTTACAAATCAGGGGTATTTTGATAATTTTACAAATCGAGGGTATTTTGATAATTTCACAAATTGAGGGTATTTCAATAATTTCACAAATCGAGGTATTTCGATAATTTCACAAATCGAAGGTATTTAGATAATTTTGTAAACTAGGGGTATTTCAGTAATCTTCACAAATCAGAGGTATTTCAATAATTTTACAAGATGGAGGTACTTTGGTAATTTTTACAAATCGAGGGTATTTCGGTAATTTTATAAACTGAGGTATTTCGATAATTTTTGCAAATTGAGGGTATTTCGGTAATTTTTACAAATCGAGGTCTTATGACCGAACAGAAGGTCCACCGTCACCTCGATCGACTCAAGTAACCTAAATAGTTACAACGGTGTAAATGGGCCTAAGGCCCATCACTAGACCCAAGTGGACCCACATGCTCGTGTGGCCTAATTAGCCCAGAAATAACCTCAGCTATACGAACAACACAGTTCAAACCAATAGAAACCATATAACATGAATTTTATCCGTGTGGGGCCCACCAGTACAGTAGGGCCCACATGACCAATTGCTCAAAAATGACCCTAGCCATGTGGACTACACAGCTCGGTCTAATATTTACCACAATATGCAAATTTAATCTGTGTAGGTCCCATAGGCCGATTGGGCCCACACGGCCCATGTCGGCCACAACACGGCCAAAAATGACCTAAGCCCATGAGATCGCTTATGGTGGCCTCAACCATATTACGCCCATATTCGTGGGCTCAGTCCACCACACGTGCGATCGTACGTTCGTGTGGCATTATTCGTCGGTACTTCAACTTTTCGACATTTTTTCGATCTACGATCAAAAGGAGTGTGGTTACACACACTCTATCGTCTTTCTCACCAATTATCTAATACAGGGTACTGTTACACACCTGATTACGTAGAGTACTAAGAAATCACGATTGCCAGAACCTATATTCAAACATAACATTCAGTTAATCACTAAACAAATAATGTTAAGAAAAACTCTTAGCAACCAACTAATCGGAGATCGATACCACATTCATTGACTAGATCGGTCGACTGTGATTTGCCTAGTTAATCCAAAGTTTGATGCAGCCACCTTTCCGCATTCTGGCGAAAAATCCAGAACAGTTGACACCTTACGTTGTTTAAACCTGGGCGTAGAGGCTACGCGCTCAAACATAGCCGGTACTTTTGCCATCACTTTACTACTAGAATTCTCTTTACCCATCGAGAGTTCTTGATTGAATAAAAAAATAGTTTCCATCGTTTCCGAAATACTTGCACCCTGCCAATTCTTGTAGAAATCTAAAAACCCAAAGATCAACATAGGAAACTAACATTTGGTATTCAAAGAATAAGATAGAGGAGTATTCGGCTTTTAAAAAAGTAAAAGAAACGGATTTGAACACATGTTGCCATAACAGAGAAACAACAAAGAGAACTTATGAGTACCTATCGATTCCTTAGAGCCCTTGCAAGACCGAACAACACCAATGGTAGAGCACTGAAACAGTCGGCCAATAATAGGTAGAGAAGCAGAATATTAAGCCAAAATAGCAATAAGCAGAGGGGAATATCGAAAGAGAAAATAGAAAAGATGGAGAAGAGGAAAAAACTCGAATAGCAAAGTGCTGAAATTGGCCTACAAGATTCGGCTACCACTTCCCAATAGGAGAAAAGAAATCCCTTCCAAGCACTTACAATTGCTGAAAATGCACAAAAGGACCCCCTAGCCGAATATGCACATACCAGCTACCCAATTCGGCTATAACTTCTCCAATTTTCAAATTCCTTAAAGATCTCCCCGAATCCCTCCACCAAATTTTCTCCTTGATTTCCTCGAACTCCCCATTCAAATTCAATTAAAATTCTTATGACCAATTCAACCACAGAGTTCCAGTCTAGTTGCAACACCTCCCCATCTCAAGTAGCAAAATAAACATACAATTGTGCATGCCATGCCTCAAACCTCAGACTCCTTACCACACATGTAGTGCCAGCTTGCCACTAGATCACCCACTCTCTTTGTGTCACATGTTACCTTCAATAAATTAAAAGGTCTAAAGGCCAAAGTCCAGGTTCCTTTAAAAGGAAAACCAGAACAAATTGTAAGAGCCAAGACTTGAACCCAGGCTCTTTTGCAACCTTAATGATGCCACAACCACTAGACCACATGCTTTATTGTGTCATTTTTTTACTACAATAATTTAAAAGGCCTACATCCAATCATCCAGGGTTTTACCCACTTAAAACCAAAATTTTTGCTAAAGCCTACGTTTGAACCCAGGACTTTTCCACCTCCTCTCAGGACCCTTAACCACTTGAGCAGACATTTAATTGTGTCATTTCCTAGCTCACATAAACTTTTATGCAAAGTTTCCTAACTGTTCCCTTACTCAAGGCTTAATACTTCTAGGCCCAAAATTTGGGTGTTACAATTCTACCCCTTTAAATAAATTTCTTGCTCTAAATTTCAAACTAGCAGAATAGTCACACATCTTAGCCTATCACACTATGCTCTCGCTGCGCACTCTGATCCTAATAATACAAACACGCACAACACCATCTATCCATCAAAGCGGATAGATATCACACGCATATCATTTCTAGAATACACATAGAATAAGTACAAACTCTAACTTTAAGTGGAACAATACAGTCTAATATCTATCTACTAATTTTCAATGAAAACAAACAACACTTTCAGAAACTTACGGATTCGGCGCCAAATACTTGGTGTAGTACACTTTCAAAAAAAAGGTCAATACAACATTTTAGAACGTGAAATTTTTTCAAGCCTTTTTGAAATAATACTTTTAGAATTTCAATTTTAAAGACCTAATTCACAGATGAGTTTTGCAACTTGGCTCTGATACCACTAAATGTAACACCCCAAACTCGACCCAAAAGTTAGGCCCGAATTTGGCGTGTGACATTGAAGTGTTTTTTGAAAACCATGTTTTCATTGAAAGCCCTCCTTAATACTTAACAACTAAAGTCTCAATTTGTATTCGTTCAATTTCAAAACGTAGTTCATTGAAAAGTTAATCACTTTTAAAAAACATTATTAACTTCGTTAAAAATCTCTTTTAGTTGCGAAGCTAACTTACGGTAAAGAAGTTTAAAACATATGTTTTTCAAAATAGTAATTGGGTTGAAAACTCGTCTACGTCTCACAAATATAAAATGTAATAAAATCCCAAATTCAAAAATAAATCTAGAGAGGCATTATTACAAAAATTAAAACCCAAAACCCAAAAAGAAATATAAAACATATATAAAGCCCAAAGCGTAACAGTTGTAGTCGTGTGGTCACCCTTGAGTCCCTCGCAGCACTGAATAGTCTAATGCTAGGGATTACCTGAAAGGTTAAAAACGGGGTGTGTTTACGAAAAAATCAGTGTGTAATCCCTTTACTAGAGAAACAACAAGATATAGAAACAAAAAGCGAAATACGATGGGGCCAAAGCCCTTTAATAGTAATAGTACAGTCCAGTTCAGAGCATACGTGGGCCAAAACCCACTACAATAACATTTGGGTCACAGCCCATAATAGAATCAATTGGGCCCAGCCCAAACCAATAACAGAACAAATGGCCCTAAGCCCAGTACAATGACAAATCTCATAAACAGTTATGCAACAGTATGATGATGCATCCCACCCCGATCCAGCCAGCACACCACCCGTACCAACCCTACACTCCTATAGGGATTAAGTCAACCCACCCAGCCAACACACCAAGCTTAGCACCGGTTGCAGCACTAAGTCAACAGAACGGCTTGGCTTGGCCGCTAGTTGACAGAATGGCTAAAAGCCATAAATATCTTAGCAACGCTGCTAGTTGACAAAACTGCTAAAAGCCATAAATAGAATGATTATAAACCATAATCAAGATGGCACAAAGCTATCAATAACTATAATAAGTTTGGCACATAGCGATCAGTGACGGTAATATAATCGGCACACAGCCACAAGTAATTATGATTGACACAGAGTCATTAGTATATATGTTAGGCACATAGCCACGGGTAAATACAATTGGCACAGAGCTGTAGTCAAGATGGCACACAGCCAAAATCAGATTACGTGACTTTAAGCCATCTCTCGGTCCACAGTCGTCTCATGCGACCTATGCGACCTTATCAGAACTTCCTCGTATCAATGTCCCAACCCCATACAATATGTCGTGTATGTCATGCTTAATCATTACACGTGTATACAAAATTGCCATGCCAAGTAATAGTCATTTAGAAATATAATAAAAGCATATCGGACACATAGTCAACCATAGTTAAGATCGATTAAAACAAATTCATATTCTAAGTCAATCATTAACCCAAGGGCAAAATACATTTTAATTCATATTCTAAGTCGAGGTATTAACCCACAAGGGGTAAAATAATTTCACATTTTACCCTATAATTTCACAAATTAAGGTATTTTGATAATTTTATAGATCGAGGTAATTTTACAAACCTGGGGTATTTCATTAATTTCACAAATCGGGGTTTTTCGATAGTTATGCAAACTGGGGGTATTTTGGTAATTTTACAAAATTGGGTATTTCGGTAATTTTTACAAACTAGTGGTATTTTGATAATTTTGCAAATTTGGGGTATTTCGGTAATTTTTAAAAATTAGGGTCTCAGCGACCCAACAGAAGGTCCACCGTCGCCTCAAGCGACTTAAGTAACCTAAACAGTCATAACGGTGTAAAAGGGCCTAAGGCCCATCACTCAGCCCAAGTGGGCCCACATGCTCGTGTGGCCCAATTAGCCTAGAAATAGCCTCGACTATACGAACAACACAGTTCAAACCAATAGAAACCATATACTACGGCCAATTGCCAAAAAACAACCTTAGCCATGTGGACTACACGGCTCGGTTTAACATTTACCGCAATATGCATATTTAATTCGTGTGGGCCCCATACAGCCTATTTTGGCCCCAACGCGGCCCAAAATGACTTAAGCCCATGAGAACGCTCATGGTGGCCTCAACCATCTTACGCCCATATTCGTGGGCTCGGTCCACCACACGTGCGATCGCCCGTTCATGTGGCATCAATCGCCGGTACTTCAGCTTTTCTGTATTTTTTCGATCTATGATTATAAAGAGTGTGGTTACACACACTCTATCATCTTTCTCGCCAACTATCGAATATAGGGTACTGTTACACACCTGATCATGTAGAGTACTAAGAAATCATGATTGCCAAAACCTATATTCAAACATAACATTCAGTTAATCACTAAACAAACAATGTTAAGAAAAACTCTTAGCAACCACCTAATCGAGAGATCGATACCACATGCCTTGATTAGATTGGTCGACTGTGATTTGCCTAGTTAATCCAAAGTTTGATGCAGCCACCCTTCCACATCCTGGTGGAAAATTCTAAACAGCTGACACCTTACACCACTTAAACCTGGAAGTAGAGGCTACTCGCTCAAAAATAGTCGATACTTTTGCAATCACTTTACTACTAGAATTCTCTTTACCCATCGAGAGTTCTTGATTGAATAACAAAAGAGTTTCTATCGCTTCCAAAATGCTTGCACCCCGTCACTTCTTGTAGAAATCTTGAAACCCAAAGATCAACTTAGAAAAAGTAGAAGAAACAGGTTTGAACACAGATTACCATAACAGAGAAACAACAAAGAGAACTTATGAGTACCTATCGATTCCTTAGAGCCCTTGCAAGACCAAAACAACACCAATGGCAGAGTACTGAAATAGTCGGCCAATAATAGGGAGAGAAGCAGAATATTCGACCAAAAGAGCAATAAGTAGAGGGGAATATCGAAAGAGAAAAGAGAAGAGATGGAGAAGAGGCAAAAACTCAAAATACGAAATAGCCAAAATTGACCTACAAGATTCGGCACCACTTGCCAATAGGAGAAAAGAAATCCCTTCCAAGCACTTACAATTGCCGAAAATGCACAAAAGGACCCCTTATCCGAATATGCACATACCAGCTACCTAATTCAGCTACAACTTCTCCCATTTTCAAATTCCTTAAAGATCTCCCCAACCTCTACATCAAATTTTCTCCTTGATTTCCTCCAACTCCCCATTCATATTCAATTCAAATTCTTATGGCCAATTCAACCACAGAGTTCCAGTCCAGTTGCAACGCCTCCTCAGCTCAAGAAGCAAAATAAACATGCAATTGTACATGTCGTGCCTTGAACTTCAGACTCCTTGCCACACATGTAGTGCCAGCTTGGCACTAGATCACCCATTCTCTTTGTGTCACATTTTACCTTCAATAAATTAAAATGTCTAAAGGCCAAAGTCCAGGTTCCTTTAAAAGAAAAACCAAAACAAATTGCAAGAGCCAAGACTTGAACCTAGGCTCCCTTGCAACCTTAATGATGCCACAACCACTAGACCACATGCTTCCTTATGTTATTTTTTTAACACAATAATTTAAAAGGCCTACATCCAAGCATCCAGGGTTTTATCCACTTAAAACCAAAATTTTTGCTAAAGCCCAGGTTGGAACCCAGGACTTCTCCAACTCCTCTTAGGACCCTTAACCACTTGAGAAGAAATTTAATTGTGTCATTTCCTAGCTCACATAAACTTTTATGCACAGTTTCCTAACCGTTCCCTTGATCAAGGCCCAATACTTCTAGGCCCAAAATTTAGGGTGTTACATCTTCGTTCTGGGTACCATTAGCTGAGAGTTAAGGAGGCTGATGTGTATAAGACTGTGTTTATGACTGGTTATGGTTATTATGAGTTCCTAGTGATGTCGTTTAGGCTGACGAATGCCCTAGCTGCTTTCATGGATCTGATGAACTGAGTATTCTGGCCCTATCTGGATCAGTTCGTAGTAGTGTTTATAGATGATATCATGGTGTATTCGATAATCGAGAAGGATCATGATGCACATCTTTGAATTGTTCTGCAGGTTCTGAGGGAGAAGCAACCATACGCAAAGTTCAGCAAGTGTGAGTTCTGGCTGCGAAAGGTGACATTTCTAGGTCACGTGGTGTCTACCAAGGGGATTAGGGTTGATCCTCAGAAAATTAAAGCTATACTAGATTGGAAACCACCGAAGACTATATCTGAGATTTAAAGCTTTCTAGGTCTGGCTGGATATTATAGACATTTTGTCGAGGGTTTTCTGTGATTGCTGCACCTCTGACTAAGCTACTACGTAAAGGGGTACCATTTAATTAGACTGATAAGCAGCAAGAGAGTTTTGAGTAACTGAAGAAAGTTCTGATTGAGGCCCCTATTTTAATATGACCAGAGTCTAGGAAGGAATTTACTGTCTACAGTGATGCATCACACATTGGATTGGGTTGTGTGCTGATGCAAGAGGGTAAGGCGGTTGCATATGCGTCTCGCCAGCTTAAGCCTTACGAGGCGAATTACCAAACTCATGACTTGGAGTTAGCCGCAATGGTTTTTGTACTGAAAATTTAGACGCACCATTTATACGGTGAGAAGTGTATTATTTTCACAGATCACAAAAGCCTCAAATACCTCTTTACTCAGAAGGAGCTAAATCTTGGGCAGCGAAGATGGATAGAGTTGTTTAAGGATTATGACTGCTCGATTGAGTATCACCCTTATAAGGCTAATGTGGTAGTTGACACATTGAGTCGTAGGGCTTATCTGATTTGAGAGCAATGTTTGCTCGTCTCAGCTTGTATGATGATGGTAGCTTGTTGGCTGAGCTTCAAGTGAGACAGACATGGATTGAGCAAATTAAGGGGAAATAGTTGTTGGATGAGTCACTGGTTTCTCGTTTTCGACAAGTTGAGAATGGAGAGATTGTAAATTTTGGGTTAAATGGTGAGGGAGTACTTTGTTTTTGTGGGAGAGTCTGTGTACCAAGGTATTCTAAGCTGAGGTAGTCTATACCGTGAGAGGTGCATAATAGTCCATATGCCATGCATCCTGTGAAAATAAGTTATATCGAGATCTTCGTGAGTTTTACTGGTGGCCAGGACTGAAACGTGAAGTTACTAAATTTGTGGGTAAGTGTCTGACATGCCAGCAAGTTAAGGCTGAGCATCAGCTGCCTTCTAGGTTACTATAGCCAGTTAAGATTCCACTCTAAAAGTGGTAAAGGATAACCATGGATTTTTTGAGTGGGCTACCCTTAACGCCTAATAAGAAGGATTCGATATGGGTTATTGTAGACCAATTAATTAAATCTGCCCACTTTATGTCGGTCCACATTGATTATTCGCTGCAGAAGTTAGCAAAGTTGTATGTGGCTGAGATTGTGAGACTACGATTTCCATCATATCTGATAGAGACCCTCGATTCACATCTCGGTTCAAGAATAAATTACACGAGGCTTTGGGTACTAGGTTAAACTTCAGTACTGCGTTCCATCCTCAGACAAATGGTCAGTCAGAGAGGGTGATTCAGATACTGGAAGACATGTCAATAAGTTGTGTAATTGATTTTTGAGGCAGCTGGGAAGACTATTTGTCACAAATAGAGTTCGCGTATAATAATAGCTACTAGTCTAGTATTCAAATGGCAATGTACGAGGTGTTATATGGTCGTAGGTATTGCACTCCTACCTGTTGGACTGAGCTGGGCGAGCGGCGAGTTCTAGGACCAGAGTTAGTTTTGGATACCGAGAAAAAGGTAAATTTGATTCGGGATCGATTAAAAGAAGCGTCTAATAGGCAGAAGTCATATGCAAACTTGAAGCGTAAGGAGGTTGAGTACTCTGTGGGGGATTATGTTTTCCTTAACGTCTCACGGTGGAAGAAAATTCTGAGATTTGGATGGAAGGGCAAGCTGAGCCCTAGATTTATTGGGCCTTACCGAATACTGAAGCGTGTGGGGCCAGTTGCCTATCAGCTTGAGTTGCCTCTAGAATTAAACATGATTAATGATGTGTTCCACATTTCCATGCTGAGACGCTACCACTTTGATCCTACACATGTAGTGCCTGTTGAGGAGATCAAGGCTAGGCCAGATCTGAACTTCGAGGAAGAACCAGTACAGATATTGGATCGTGAGGTTAAGGTAATAAGGAAGAAATCTATTCCACTGGTTAAAGTTTTTGGCATAATCACAATACAGGGGAAGCCACGTGGGAACCTGATGAGGCGATGTGACAAAAATACTCTCACCTATTCTGACTAGGTAAATTTTGAGGTCGAAATTTCTTTTAAGGGGTGGATTTGTAATGCCCAAAAAATATAGGGTCTTTAATTTAGCATGATCTGATACAATTTGCTTGTTTGCTTTAATGGTTAAGTGATTTGGGTGTGTTTGAGAAGCTTGGGTTCAAGTCTTGGCTTTTGCAGAATTTTTAAAATTTACTCTTAAAAGAATCTGGACTCTGGCACATAGGTCCTATTAATTATGGTGCTTGTTTTAAGTCATAGAAAACCTCTTGGTGCAGTGGTTGTGGCGTTACAAGTGTGACAAGGGGTCTGAGGTTCGAGTGTTGGCATAGCATGAGGGGGTTATTTATTTTGTTGATGGTTCGGCTAGTAGTTGAGTTGTAGTAAAATTCTAATAGATGAGAGATTTGAGAGATTTGAGGAGTGGATTGTGGTGCAAATCGTGGAGAGTATTGGGGAGAGATTTTAGGAGGAAATCAAGGAGTTTGCTTGTAGGGAGAGTAGTGTCGAATTTGGTGTCTAGCTACTCAGAATTTCGGTAGAGACTTCTTTTGGTATAGTCCTTGTTCGGTTTTCCTTCTTTTGGCATTTTTTTCTTCTTTTTTTGTCTCTCCCTGGCCGAATTGGTTTTTTTTTTGTGTCTTGGCATCTTAAATCACTTTAGCCGAATATCTCTGGATAATTAATGCTTTCGCCTCTCTTCCTCTTTTCATAAATAAATAGCCAAACCTTTCTTGTTTTTATTCTCAACATTTTCTTTTCCTCTTTAACTAAGTGGCCAACTCTCTCTTTTTCTTTCTCTACTGTGCTAGTCAGTTTTGGTAGTGGACATCAATTTCTTCTTCTGTTCAGAACACTTTGGTAAGCCAAATACTACATTTTCTCTTTTCCCCTCCCTTTTGTTTATCTACTATTTCAATATTGACTGAATATCATAAGTCTTTTTTGTTATTTCGAAACCATTTGGATGATAGTCTCTGACAATCGGTTGAGCGTTGACTTCCTTGCTTCTTTGCACATCTCTACTTTCTTCTTCGAATTCTTCATTGGCTGAATACTGTGAGGTAAGTAGCTTTGTTTTATAGTATTAGCCGAATACTCAATCTGCTCTAACTCTAATTCTTTTGACTATGGGTATCAATTCAAGCCTTGTATTAAACGATTATTGCTAATGAAATCCGTTATATGTGCAGCAAATCGAAAAGAAGGGTGCGATTGTTTTCAACCAACGATCTAAGAGTAACAATCGCAGAACTTTTGGTCAAGGTACGTTGTGATATCGGTTCGGGGGCTTTAGTGTTAATGATCATGAGAGGATGAAAGATTGATTGTTTTGGGATGAATGTAGGTTGATCACGCGTGGGGTAATTTGTTCATTGCGCAGACAAATGTGTAGTCACAACCCTCTCTTCTGTGAATCAGCAAAAGTCAAAAAGCTAAAACTTTGACATTTGAGGCCTCACGAGCATGTGATCGCTCGTGTGGTAAACCAAACCAAAAAATTGTGAGCGATAAACTGTAGAGGCCATATGAGCGTTCTCGTGCTATTGGGCCGATATGGGCCATGTGGACCCAATGGGCTCGTCGGCCCCACATGGATAAAATCCACAATAAGTGGAAAATATTGGGCTGGGCCACGTAGTTCGCATAGCCGTGACTGAATTTGGGCTAAATGGGCCACACGAGCGTGTGGGCTCACTTGGGCCCATTTACATCTTTATGACCATTTAGGTTATTTGTGTCGCTCGAGGTGACTGTAGACTTTCGGAGAGATCGTTATCTGCACCAAGACCCCAAAATAAGTAAAATGAGCAAAATACCCCTAAAGGGTAAAATTACTATTTTACCCCTAATAGATGGAAATGACCGTCTTACCTCTAGAGGTAGGTTAACTGATGAGTGTATGATTATTTGTAAGACTGTACTGAGTAGGACACTTTGCATACACGAACTATTTACGACATGACATACTGCATCGGGTTAGGATTCTAATATGGAGGAAGTCTCAGATTGGTGGCTCGCCACATTCACTATTACTTGGCGCCTACGATTCGTTATTATTATTGGCTATCTTTGAGATATTAGTGTCTTTGGTGGGTGGGTCGATTTTATCCCCACATAGTGTGTTGGTTGGTACGGGTGGTGTATTGGCTGGATTGGGGTGGGTTGCATTTTTGCACCATATTGATATTGTATTTGGCTTAGGCCCACACTGTTACTGTAATAGGCTAAGGCCCACACTGCACTGTTACTGAATAGGGCTCAGGCCTAGACTGTTACTACATATATTGTTACTGACTGACTAATAGGGCATTACACACTGAGTTTTCTTAAACTCACCCTTTCTTTTAACTGTACAGGTAAACCTCAACCTTAGACGATTTGGAGCCGTGAGAGACTCGAAGGTGGCCACATGACCGCTGATGTTCTGCTTTAGACTTATTTATCTCAATTTCATATCGGGCTATTGATTATGTAATAAGGCCATTGGTGGGTTTAATTTGTAATTAGGTTTTGATTTCTTGTTTTAAAATGCGAAAAGGATACAAAAGAGTTTTCAAAATAACAAATGTTTTCAAGAAAAACACACATTTTAAACTTCAAGGTTTCTAATTAGAGAAGCTTCCGCGATTTTATTCCATTTAAGAAATCAACGGTAACAAGTATGGCAATCATTTTGATAAGCTGTTTTTAGATTGTAATAACTTAATCAGCCGAATTTTCTCAAGCAAAAAAAAACTAAATGGATTTTAACTTAAAACGGATTTTGTTATCAACAAGTCTAAATTTTGAAAATCACGTCGATGTGACATGTCAGATTCAGTCATAACGTCTAGGCCAAATTTGGGGTGTTCAAGTTGAGTAAAGCTAAAAGAAATGCTGATTGTGAGGCTCATGATTTGGGTAAGAAATTAGCAGGAAAATCATATCAATGCTGTCAAAGAAGGAAAAAGAATCATGGTCGTACGTCAGGTTTAGTGGGTTATTCTGGTAGAGATCGAGGAAAACAACATGCGAGTTCAAAACCTCAGGTTACGTCGAGTATAGGTAGTGTTAAGAGTAACAAGCTTGAATGTCAATAATGTGGATGTCGACACTTCGGTGATTGCAAAATAAAAGATAGGGGTTGTTTTAAATGTGGTTCATATGAACATTTTATTAGAGATTACCTGGAGAGGCACGAAAATGAAAAGGCTCAGACTGTTTGTGAGAACAACACTGCTACGAGAGGTAGACTGCCACAGAACACTGGAAATACGAGAAATAGTCACGGTGGGACAAAGGACTCTATTGTGAGATTCGAGGCACGAGTGTCGGCTAGAGCTCTTGAAAGGAAGCTTCAGCACCAGATGTTATCACTGGTACATTTACTATCTTTGATACTGATTTTACTACTTTGATTGATCTGGGGTCAACACATTCATATATATGCACGGCTTTAGTGTCAGATAACAAATTACCTTTCGAGTCTACTGAGTTTGTGGTTAAAGTAACGAACCCCTTAGGTTAGTATGTGTTAGTTGATAAAATGTGTAAAAAATGTCCTTTGATGATTCAGGGTTGCAACTTTTCGGTTGACCTGATGTTATCACCCGTTGATGAGTTTTATGTGATTTTGGGTATGGATTGGTTAACTCTGCCTGATGATGTAGTGAATTGTAGATGAAAGCATATTGTGTTGAAATGCCAGAATAGTGAAAAGCTTGGAATTGAGTCAGATAGACTGGATAGTTTATCAAATGTTCTATCAGCTATATCAGTGTAACACCCTAAAAATCCGAGTATTTAAATTGCATGAATTGGTGTTTAGATTTTTTTTAGGAAAAATCTCTTATTTTTATTTTAGTGCTTATAGAAGTCCTAGAGAGGGTAAAGCATAATTTGAAGAAGGAATAAAATTTATTAATTGAGAATTTATTGAAGTGAAACAAAGGTGATTAAGACTTAAGCTAAAATTATGTGCTAAAGAGTGTCATAAAATGAGCATATGGCATGGTGGAGTTGGCGCATGGGTTCTAGTAAGAGGAAGAGGTTCGAATCCCTTGTATAGCACCTAAATGAATTTTTGTTTTAATTTTCGCTCATGACTAAGAAGTGTCGGCAAGGAACATATAAGGAAGGTGTTGACCATGTTATTTTTGGTTAGTGTATCAATGGATTAAGGAAACAACTAACTTATGGCATGGAATCAAAGGTTTAAGGAAAGATAGGGGAACATAAGGCACTTATCAAGGGAAAATTTGGAAAGAAATCATGGCCAATTGACCATGTCTTTGGGCTGCAACTTGGTTTAGGGAAGGAGCCAAAATTTTGTTAGTTTGGCTAAAAATCTCATTCTTTTCTCTTTGGTCATTCTTTGCACTTGTGCGGATTTTTCTTTGTTTTCTCCTCTCAAACTTTCATCTTGGCGAATAGGGCATTAGTAAAGCTCAAATTTTGTGACCATTTGGTTATTCCTTTTGCTTATCTCGTTAGCCAATTCTTTGTGCCTTTTCTTCTTGTCTTGAAATCATCCATACCAAAAAGAATCATCCTTTCTCTTTTCTTTTGCCATGGCGAATATACTAGCTCCTAAAGTTCATTTTTCTTTTCTTCTCTTCTCTTTGAAATCAAGCAACAACATCACCATCATCCTTTCGATCTTATATTATTTCTTTTCAATCGAAATTCTCTCCATCTTCACTCTCTTGGCGAATGCTATTGTGCCTATAAACCAAATACTTTTTTTTTCTTTTTCTTTTCCTTGATCATACATAGCGAATCCTTCATCAATTAGACACCATTCTCAATCCTTTCCTTTCAACCGTGGAAAATAGGTAAGGGTTCTTTTCCATTTTCGATTTATTAAGGTACTATGGCGAATAGTAATGGTGAATTGAAGGACTTTTTGGATTGATATAACGTTCATTCTAATAACGTCTCTTTTGTTATTATTTAGTGCAATAACGGAGATCGAAACTCAAGTGATCGAGAGAATTGTAGAAACGTTGGAAACGTTTTATTTTGGTAAGGAAATCAAATCTCTTTAAAACCTCTAGTATTATTTGATATTATTTTAGATCTAACTAAATTCCTCTGGATCTTGAAGATGTCAAAATAGGGAAGAAAAGGCGATGGTTAGTCACGTTAAGAGGCGCGATCCAGTAAATCCCCATTCAAACGAAGAGCGGTTTCGCGATCAGGATTTTCCACCGGGTTGCGGGCCATCTTAGAAGAGTCCATTATTCAAGTAGTACGAACTTAGAGCCGTTATCTGTTGGTGGATTCTCGGCTACTAGCGAGTCAATAAGCGAGGAAAAGCCAAGAATCAAGTGATTCAAAATCAAGAGGTAAGATTTTGGATCTGTTATCGATTAAGATTTATTTTCTGAAATAGTTGTCTAACGGATCAAAATATGTTTTAGGTGCTTGAGGCGAGAAGGATTAGTACTCTCGATAGCGAGGTGTGTAATTTCACACTCATTATTTTCTCGGTTGGATGTCAAATTTCGGTATGGAAGTAAATCGTAAAACGATTAGATCGGTAAAACGTAAATATTGATATTTTGACGAAAATACGTAAAACGTCTAAATCGTACAAATTACGAAAACGCCTCGAGAAATTTTTCGTTATTATGTAAATTGGACGTTTCGTTAAAATTGGGCCAAAATACTCTAGTTCGTTAAATTGGGCCAAAATACTCTAGTTCGTTAAATTGGGCCAAAATACTCTAGTTCGATAAATTGGGCCAAAATACTCTAGTTCGATAAATTGGGCCAAAATACTCTAGTTCGTTAAAATTGGGCCAAAATACTCTAGTTCGATAAATTGGGGCAAAATACTCTAGTTCGTTAAAATTGGGCCAAAATACTCTAGTTCGATAAATTGGGCCAAAATACTCTAGTTCGATAAATTGGGCCAAAATACTCTAGTTCGTTAAAATTTAGCCAAAACACTCTAGTTAGGTAAATGGGCCAAAGCCCACTAAAGCTATTAAATAGACAAATTGCTATAATTATGGGCCAAATGAAATGTTATTGATAAACCCACCATGTTATGTATTGTTAATAAATTTTATATTTTATAGTACATGTATAATTGCATGGGTGGGATATATGAAGAGAAGAATGGCCAGTTGCCAAATATCTAGTTTGGTGGCTCTGCCACAATATCGGCTTATTGCCTCTAGTTCGGTGGCTCTGCCACAATAATGGCTTATTGCCTCTAGTTCGGTGGCTCTGCCACAATAATGGCTTATTGCCTCTAGTTCGGTGGCTTTGCCACAATTATAAAAAGGCTTGATGCCTACAATTGGTGTGATGGCGGGGTGGGTTGACTTGATCCCCACAGGTGTGATGGTTGGTACGGGGGTGTTAGCGGATGGATATTAGGTTTGGGTTGGGAATTACATTTTACATGCATTTTTTATTTGTTTTAAATTCATGATATCTTGTTGAATTCGAATTGGGCTCAAGTCCAGCATAATACCTTGATGATCTGGCCCAATAATGGTGGTAAGTGAGTTACACACTGAGTTCAAAGTAACTCACCCCTTTTAATTTCCTTCCAACTCGGGTAATGGAAATTGATGTGGACTTGGGCGAGGATGACTTCGTGGAGGCCATCTTTGCGTTAAGAGGGTTATTTAAACTACGAACTTTTAATAAATATTTTTTACTATTATGGATTATTGTAATAAGGGCCTCTATAAATAACTTATGGATTTTATGTGTGTTTGGGATTTAAACTAAACTTTGGACTTTTTAATTATGAATGTGATTTTATGATGTTTTATTAAAATAAATTTGGGTTTTCAAGTTATGGAATTCTTTTATAATTTTTTATAGTTAACTCTTTAACAAACTATTTAAAGGTTTTGATAATACAATGATTTTCAACTAATGTTTTCAAATATTTATCAAATTCAAATACTCTTCTATTTATTTTAAAAGCTGAAATTTATATTGAAGTTTTCAACTTATTGTAAATTTAAAGATAACTCGATTCATGTAACAAACCAAATCTAGTATCAACGCATAGACCGGGTTTGGGGTGTTACATTTAGTGGTATCGAGCCAGGTTTCAAATACTCTACCGTGGTTTGGGTTCAAAATAATTTCAGATGAAATCATTCAAAAATCGTATGGCACCATAAGCATCCGTGACAAGTCAAGTAAGTATTTGCTACTTAATGATTACTATGATATGATCATAGGAACACTCTAGAACTTCTAGTTTTAGGCGTGAAAAGCAGTAGAGATTGAGACTATAGGATATGTTGCGAAAAAAACTTTATATCTCAAATCTCATAAAATATTGTTAATAAACACGAAACAAAATTTTGATTCATAAAACTTGTAATCGATAAGCGAACAAGCTATCATGAGCACTAGAGGGGCGTGGTCGTGGGCGCGGTAGACGTGGTAGTGGTAGAGTAGAGGTGCTACAACCTGAAGCACCAAATCGATCTTAAGTGGGCCTTTTGCATCAATTGAAAGTGAAAGCAGGATCACGCGATCACATGGAAGAAGATCATGCATTGACTCAAGCAATGCTACGAGTCTTGGAAAGGGTCATTGGAACTAGAATTGGGCTAACAACTCGTGGGTCAATTTCAGAGCGACTTAAGGCAAATAATGCGAAGTTTTGAGAGGAGTCTCGGTGTAGCTCGAATGTGGTGAATCTTGGCTCGAAGGCGTGGAGCGGATTATGGATGATATGGAATACACGGTGAGCAAAAGCGAGAAGAGCTGTATCCTTATTGAGAGATGAGGCGTGTCGGTGGTGGCTCACCGCTCGAGAAGGCAATGAAGCCGCCTTGATTAATCCGGAATTCTTTAAAGCGCCTTCCAAGGAAAATCGTCGGAACGAGCTATGTAGGCCTTCGAAGGAAGGAATTTTGAATCTTGTCCAAGGAAGTAAGGCCGTGGCGACATATGAAGTGAGTTTTACGTCGAGCCGTTATGCGGACAATTGTAGCAACGATCATGAGCGTTGTATGCGTTTGAGGATGGACTTAATGATGAGTGAGGGTTACGATTGCTCATGACAAGTTAGAAATTTTTCCACTCGGTGGAGAAGGCCAAAATAGCGAAGAGGCTAAGAACTTCGAGCAGTAGAACCGAGAAAGATTAGAAACAAGAGAGACACACAAGATCTGGTTCTTCCAAGAGATTCCAAAAGAAACCCGAAATGATGAATCGCCAAAGCGTAACCCGTAGCAAATAATCGAAGTCGAGATTGCACCGAGTGTGGAAAGAGACATTTTGGGGAATGTTGGAGGAAAGCGGCGCATGTTACAAATGCGGTTCAATGGAACATCGATACAAAAGTTGTCCTCGACGAATGGATACGACTCAAGAAGTCCGTAATAATGATGCACACCGGCCGAGGTAATCAGCACCAGAGAGGGGCGTGGACCAGTCGTGGTGGTAACGGGCTGGTCATGGTCAAGGTGCACCGGTCGAGGCAATGGTAATAGAGGAAATGCAGATGCAAGACGGCTGGGTAGTCTGCAGCTTAGGCGCCGCGAGAGGACGGCAATGCACGAATGTGATAACAGAATGCGTTCTTCATTTTGATGTACTGTTATTGCTTTAATAGATATTGGCTCTACCCATTCATATGTATCTAGTGCCATATCCGGAAATCAATTTAGAATCAAATTACCGAAAATGAGATGTGATGTCAGTCCTTTAGGGCGATCGGTGATAGTTAATAAAATATTTAAAGACGTGCCCTTAAAAATCCAAGAGGAGGTATTTCTAGCAAACTTGATGGAACTACCTTTGGTGAGTTCGATCTCATTACGGGCATGGATTGGTTGGTCAAACATCGGTATGCAATTGGATTGTCTTTGAAAAACAAATGTCGATGGGACCTCGGATGATAAGGAAGTCATAATGATTGGTGAGCGAAAGAACTATCGGCAAATGTGGTATCTGCATTAAAAGTCGAGAAGTTGGTGCGGAAAGGATATGGAGCATTCCTAGCCTTTACCGTGCTTTGGATGCCAAAGAATTATCCGTGAATGATGTGAGGACGGTGAAGGAATTTCCGATGTATTTCAGAAGAACTTCTGGTATACCTCGGATCGGGAAGTAGAATTTGGCATTGAGCTTTTGCACAGGGGCGGCTCCGGTGTCCATTGCTCCCTATAGAATGGCACCGATGGAGTTGGTGAGCTCAAAGCTCAAATTCAAGAAATCTTTGGATCGAGGATTCATTCGACCAAGTGTGTCTCGATGGGGAGCACCGGTCTTGTTCGTCAAGAAGAAGGATGGATCGATCGTATGTGCATTGACTACGACGGTTGAATAAATTGACGATCAAGAATCGGTATCCTCTGCGAGAATTGATGACTGTTTGATCAATTAAAAGGAGCTTGATTTTCTCCAAAATTGATTTAAGGTCGAGTTATCACCAACTCAAGGTGAAAAAAGCGGACATTTATAAGGCGGCATTTCGGACACGTTACGGACACTATGAGTTTGTAGTGATGCGTTTGGACTAACAATGCACCAAATGCATTTATGGACATGATGAACCGAGTCTTTCAACCATATTTAGACCGGTTTGTGGTAGTGTTCATAGATGACATATTGGTTTATTAGAAATGAGGAGGAACATGACTAGCATTTGTGGACGATATTACTGACTACTTCGTGATAAGCAATTGTATGCCAAATTTGGTAAATGCGAATTTTGGCTAAAGGAGGTGACTTTCCTTGGTCATGTAGTATCGGTAGAAGGAATAAGGGTGGATCCTCGAAAATTGAGGCTATTTTGGATTGGAAACCACCAACATCGATGGTGAAATTGAGTTTCTTAGGTTTGGTGGATACTATAGGCGTTTTGTAGAGTGGTTCTCGTTGGTTCTTTGCACCTAACTAAATTGTTGCGTAAAGGAGTTCAGTATATCCGGGTGAAAAGCGTGAGAGTTTTGAGAAATTGAAGAAGATCTGACGAAGCTCCGTTTTAATTCAACCAGAGGCTGGAAAAGAATTCACTGTATATTGTGATGCATCTCACACGGGTCTGGGTTGTGTATTGATGCAAAATGGAAAAGTGGTGGCCTATGCTTCTCGTCAATTGAGACCACACGAAGTAAACTACCCTACTCATGATTTGGAGTTAGCTGCCGTTGTCTTTGCTCTAAAGATTTGGAGGCACTATCTCTATGGTGAGAAGTCCATAATCTACACGGATCACAAGAGTCTTAAATACCTCCTTACCCAGAAGGAGTTAAATTTGAGACAAAGAAGATGGGTAGAATTGTTAAAGGATTACGATTTCTCCATCGAATACCATCCTGGAAAGGCTAACGTGGTAGCTGACGCGTTAAGTCGTAAGGCGGTATCTGAATTAAGAGCTTTGTTTGCCCATTTGAGTCTGTATGAGGATGGCAGTTTGTTAGCAGAACTTCAGGTGAAACCTCTGTGGCTGGAACAAATCAAGGAAAAACAGACATCAGATGAGAAGTTGGGACCTTTACTGCGACAAGTTGAAAATGGTGAAATTGAGGATTTTGGAATAAACACGGAGGGTGTGTTGTGCTTCGAGGAAGAGTATGCATGCCTAAGGATCTAGATTTGAGGCAAGCGATTCTACGGGGCGATAGTAGCCCTTATGCTATGCATCCGGAGGAAATAAGATGTGTCGAGATCTCCGTGAGCGATATTGGTGGCGTGGTTGAAGCGTGAGATTACGAGTTTGTGGGAAAATGTTTGACTTGTCGACAAGTGAAGGCGAACATCAATTACCGTGCGGATTGTTACAACCGATAAAGATTCCTCTTTGGAAATGGGAGAGGATAACTATGGATTTTGTTAGTGGGTTACCGTTAACACCTACTAAGAAAAATTCCGTTTGGGTAATTGTTGATCGGTTGTGAAGACCGCTCATTTCTTGCCGATTAAATGCGGATTATTCATTGCGAAATTGGCGGCTATGCGTGATCCGAAATTGTGAGGTTGCATGGGGTACTGTATCTATTATATCGGATAGGGACCCTAGGTTTACATCACGATTACGAAAGCTCGCATGAAGCCTTAGGGACAAAGTTGAATTTCATGACGGCTTTTCATCCTCAATCGATGGTCGATCGGAGAGTAATTCGGATATTGGAAGATATGTTAAGAGGATGTGTAATCGACTTGAGGGTAGTTGGGAGGATTATCTACCCTTTGGCGTAATTCGCGATATAACAACGACTATCGGTCTAGCATTGAGATGGCACCTTACGAGGCATTGTATGGTCGTAAGTGTCGCTCTCTATTGTTGGGTGAGTTGGGAGAAAGAGCGGATGTTAGGTCACGAGATGATATCGAGACAGAGGATAAGGTAAAAGTTATTGAGCACGGTTGAAAGAAGCCTCGAGATGAGATGTAGTCGTGCGCAGATCTGAAGCGAAGGGACATCGAGTATAGTGTGGGAGATCGGGTTTTCTTGAAGGTATCTCCTTGGAAAAAGATCTTGATTCGGAAGGAAGGGCAAGCTAAGTCCTAGATATATTGGACCATATCGTGTCTTTGAGCGTGTTGGTCGATGGCATATCGATTGAGTTACCTCGGAGTTAGATCAAATTCATAATGTCTTTCATGTTTCTATGTTGAGCGTTATAGATCGGATCCTTTGCACATTATCTGGTAGAAGAATTGGGTGAATTGATTTGTCCTTTGAAGAAGAACCGGTGGAAATCCTAGAATGAGATGTCAAGGTATTAAGGAAGAAAACCGTGCCGTTGGTCAAAGTTCTATGGCGTAACCACGGAGTGGAAGAAGCTACGTGGGAGCAGAGGATGCAATTGACAACAATACCCTCACCTTTTTCAACGGGTAAATTTAGAGGACGAAATTTTCTTTAAGGAAGGTAGAGTTGTAACACCTAAAAATCGAGTATTTAAATTGCATGAATTGGTGTTTAGATTTTTTAGGAAAAATCTCTTATTTTTATTTTAGTGCTTATAGAAGTCCTAGAGAGGTAAAGCATAATTTGAAGAAGGAATAAAATTTATTAATTGAGAATTTATTGAAGTGAAACAAAGGTGATTAAGACTTAAGCTAAAATTATGTGCTAAAAGAGTGTCATAAAATGAGCATATGGCATGGTGGAGTTGGCGCATGGGTTCTAGTAAGAGGAAGAGGTTCAATCCCTTGTATAGCACCTAAATGAATTTTTGTTTTTAATTTTACGCTCATGACTAAGAAGTGTCGGCAAGGAACATATAAGGAAGGTGTTGACCATGTTATTTTTGGTTAGTGTATCAATGGATTAAGGAAACAACTAACTTATGGCATGGAATCAAGGTTTAAGGAAAGATAGGGGAACATAAGGCACTTATCAAGGGAAAATTTGGAAAGAAATCATGGCCAATTGACCATGTGCTGGGCGGCAACTTGGTTTAGGGAAGGAGCCAAAATTTTGTTAGTTTGGCTAAAATCTCATTCTTTTCTCTTTGGTCATTCTTTGCACTTGTGTAGATTTTCTTTGTTTTCTCCTCTCAAACTTTCATCTTGGCTGAATAGGGCATTAGTAAAGCTCAAATTTTGTGACCATTTGGTTATTCCTTTTGCTTATCTCGTTAGCCAATTCTTTGTGCCTTTTCTTCTTGTCTTGAAATCATCCATACCAAAAAGAATCATCCTTTCTCTTTTCTTTTGCCATGGCGAATATACTAGCTCCTAAAGTTCATTTTTTCTTTTCTTCTCTTCTCTTTGAAATCAAGCAACAACATCACCATCATCCTTTCGTTCTTATATTATTTCTTTTCAATCGAAATTCTCTCCATCTTCACTCTCTTGGCGAATGCTATTGTGCCTATAAACCAAATACTTTTTTTTCTTTTTCTTTTCCTTGATCATACATAGCGAATCCTTCATCAATTAGACACCATTCTCAATCCTTTCCTTTCGACCGTGGAAAATAGGTAAGGGTTCTTTTTCATTCGATTTATTAAGGTACTATGGCGAATAGTAATGGTGAATTGAAGGACTTTTGGATTGATATAACGTTCATTCTAATAACGTCTCTTTTGTTATTATTTAGTGCAATAACGGAGATCGGAACTCAAGTGATCGAGAGAATTGTAGAAACGTTGAAGCGTTTTATTTTAGTAAGGAAATCAAATCTCTTTAAAACCTCTAGTATTATTTGATATTATTTTAGATCTAACTAAATTCCTCGGATCTTGAAGACCATCAAAATAGGGAAGAAAAGGCGGTGGTTAGTCACGTTAAGAGGCGGATCCAGTAAATCCCCCATTCAAGCGAAGAAGCGGTTTCGGCGGTCAAGGGATTTTCCACCGGGTTGCGGCCATCTTAGAAGGAAGTCCATTATTCAGTAATACGAACTTAGAGCCGTTATCTGTTGGTGGATTCTCGGCTGACTAGCGAGTCAATAAGCGAGGAAAAGCCAAGAATCGAAGTGATTCAAAATCAAGAGGTAAGATTTTGGATCATTATCGATTAAGATTTATTTTGAAATAGTTGTCTAACGGATCAAAATATGTTTTAGGTCTTGGAGCGAGAAGGATTAGTACTCTCGGTAGCGAGGTGTGTAATTTCACACTCATTATTTTCTCGGTTGGATGTCAAATTTGGGTATGGAAGTAAATCGTAAAAGCGATTAGATCGGTAAAACGTAAATATTGATATTTTGGCGAAAATACGTAAAAACGTCTAAATCGTAAAAATTACAGCATACTCGAGAAATTTTTCGTTATTATGTAAATTAGACGTTTACGTTAAAATTGGGCCAAAATACTCTAGTTAGTTAAATTGGGCCAAAATACTCTAGTTAGTTAAATTGGGCCAAAATACTCTAGTTCGATAAATTGGGCCAAAATACTCTAGTTCGTTAAAATTGGGCCAAAATACTCTAGTTAGATAAATTGGGCCAAAATACTCTAGCTCGTTAAAATTGGGCCAAAATACTCTAGTTCGATAAATTGGGCCAAAATACTCTAGTTCGATAAATTGGGCCAAAATACTCTAGTTCGTTAAAATTTAGCCAAAACACTCTAGTTCGGTAAATGGGCCAAAGCCCACTAAACTGCTAAATAGACAAATTGCTATAATTATGGGCCAAATGAAATGTTATTGATAAACCCACCATGTTATGTATTGTTAATAAATTTTATATTTTATAGTACATGTATAATTGCATGGGTGGGATATATGAAGAGAAGAATGGCCAGTTGCCAAATATCTAGTTCGGTGGCTCTGCCACAATATCGGCTTATTGCCTCTAGTTCGGTGGCTCTGCCACAATAATGGCTTATTGCCTCTAGTTCGGTGGCTCTACCACAATAATGGCTTATTGCCTCTAGTTGGTGGCTTTGCCACAATTATAAAAAGGCTTGATGCCTACGATTGGTGTGATGGCGAGGTGGGTTGACTTGATCCCAGGTGTGATGGTTGGTGCGGGGTGTTAGCGGATGGATATTAGGTTTGGGTTGGAATTACATTTTACATGCATTTTTTATTTGTTTTAAATTCATGATATCTTTGTTGAATTCGAATTGGGCTCAAGCCCGACATAATACCTTGATGATCGGCCCAATAATGGTGGTAAGTGAGTTACACTGAGTTCTAAGTAACTCACCCCTTTTAATTTCCTTCCATCTCGGGTAATGGAAATTGATGTGGACTTGGGCGAGGATGACTTCGTGGAGGCCATCTTTGCGTTAAGAGGGTTATTTAAGCTCGAACTTTTAATAAATATTTTTTACTATTATGGATTATTGTAATAAGGGCCTCTATAAATAACTTATGGATTTTATGTGTGTTTGGGATTTAAACTAAACTTTGGACTTTTTAATTATGGGTGTGATTTTATGATGTTTTATTAAAATAAATTTGGGTTTTCAAGTTATGGAATTCTTTTATAATTTTTTTATAGTTAACTCTTTAACAAACTATTTAAAGGTTTTGATAATACAATGATTTTCAACTAATGTTTTCAAATATTTATCAAATTCAAATACTCTTCTATTTATTTTAAAAGCTGAAATTTATATTGAAGTTTTCAACTTATTGTAAATTTAAACATAACTCGATTCATGTAACAAACCAAATCTAGTCTCAACACATAGACCGGGTTTGGGGTGTTACAATCAGCATATAAATTTGTTAGAAAAAGCTATGAAGCATATATTACTTACATATTTGATTCTAGAGTTTCTAAGCTAAAACTAGAATCGGTTCCAGTGGTACGTGAATATTCAGATGTGTTTCCAGAAGTATTACTCGGGTTACTGCCGATCAGAGAGGTTAAGTTTTCTATTGAGTTAGTGATGGGAACATCTCTATTATCAATAGCTCTTTATAGAATGGCCCTGTAGAGTTGAAAAAGTTGAAAGCATAGTTACGAGAGTTGACAGATAGGGGTTTTGCTCGACGCAATTTTTCTCCTTAGGGTGCTCCAGTGTTATTTGTTAAGAAAGGACAGTTCCATGTGATTATGTATTGACAATAGATTGCTCAACAAATTCATGATCAAGAACAAGTATTCATTGCCATGTATTGACGATCTGTTTGATCAGTTGAAAGGTTCGATAGTGTTCTCAAAGATCGATCCTCATTCATGTTATTATCAGTTGTGAGTTAAAGACTTGGATCTGTTGAAAACTGCATTCAGGACCAGGTATGGACATTATGAATTTCTTGTGATTCCATTTGGTTTGACTAACACACCTGCAGTATTTATGGATTTAATGAAAAGAATCTCTAGACCGTATTTAGACAGATTCATTGTGGTATTCATTGATGATATTATGATTTATTCATGAGATGAGGCAAAGCATACCAAGCATTTGAGAATTGTTTTGCAAAATTTGCACGAAAAAAAATTGTTTGCTAAGTTTAGCAAATGTGAGTTCTGGCTTTGAGAAGTTAGATTTCTAGGATATGTTGCATTGGCTGATGGCATTAGAGTTGTTCCGAGCAAAATTTCAGTTGTAGCAGATTGGAAGCCTCTGAGAAATGTATCCGAGGTTAGAAGTTTTTTGGGTTTAGTCAGATATTACAGAAGATTCGTTAATGGACTCTCAATGATTGTTGCACCATTGACGAGACTGTTGTAAAAATATATTAAGTTTGAGTGGTCTGAGAAGTGTCAGCAAAGCTTTAATCAATTAAAAGCATTGTTTACCAAGGCACCGATGTTAGTTTAACCAAAGTCGAGTAAAGAATTTGTGATTTACAGTGATTCATCGTTTAACAGTTTGGATTATGTTCTGATGTAAGAGGGAAAAGTGATAGCGTATGCTTCTAGATAGTTGAAACCGCAAGAAAAGAATTATGCGACACATGATTTAAAGCTTGCAGTGATTGTATTTGCTGTGGGGATTTGGCGACACCATTTGTACAGAGAAAAATGTCATATCTTCATGGATAATAAAAGTCTAAAATACTTAATGTCGTAGAAAGATTTGAATTTCAGACAGCGCAGATGGCTCGAGTTTTTGAAAGACTATGACTTGATCATTAATTATCATCCGGGAAAGGCTAATGTTGTTGAGTAGAAAGTCTTTTGTTGTTTTGCAAGCTTTAAACATACAGGTTGACATTGATTGATGATGGTTCGATTTTAGTTGAGTTGAAAGCGAGAACAATGTTTTTGCAACAAATTTGTGAAGCTCAGAAATGTGATGATGTATTGATAGCTAAACGGAAACAGACTGAGACGACACTTGTTTCAGACTTCCATTGTAACATCCCGTTTTTCAGTGGTGTCAAAAATAGTGGTTTTGAGGCTACTAAATTCAAAAGTTCATAAATATTATATTTAATATTTACAATTTAATTGTGACTCTGAAAGGGTTTTTGATATAGTGAATTTTGTTTTATAAGTGATTTATTAAGTTCAAATGGTAAGACCTTAAGGTCAAGTGGTTTTAGAAAATGAGGTATCGGGACCTCATTTCTATAAACTGAGCTATAAATATTGTTATAAATATTTATCGAGTGTCATTAAGGTGGTATTAAAGTTTCGTTGAAAAATTTTAACATTTCGATAGTTAATTAGTTAAAAAGGAATAAATCGTAATAGTTGAAAAAGTCAATTGCTATTAGTTTAAAGGTGTTAATTGATTAAAGAAACATAATTGGATGGCCTTATTGGGTAATTAAAGAAAAGTAAAGATTAAAATAGGAAAACATAATGTTTCTTCTTCATTTTATGTTGTTTTTCACCAAACCTCCATGGAAGTTTTTTCAAGGTTCGGCTATGCTTAAATCCTTGCATGGTAAGCTCTTTTCACCAATTTCTAATAATTTTTATGTTTTAGAGATCGTTGCAACTAGGTTCAGCTAGCCTGCACTTTCAATTTTGAAACTGTTAAAGATTTTGAATGTTTTCATTGATGAACCTTGTAATTTTAAATGTTAAATTATGAATTTAGAATGTTGATTGATATTTAAAAGTATTTAATTAAGCCATTTTTGATGAATTTATTGATTAGGGACTAAATTGTTAAGATAATAAAAGTACAAGGATTTGATGTGAAATTATTACAAATATGGGCTGATATGGGTGCCATGAATATTCAGATGTTATAATTTGGCATTAAAAATGGTTAATTTGCATGTTTTCGGCTCAAGGACTAAATTGAATAAAAGTAAAACTTTAGGGGTGATTTTGTAAAAAAAGACCAAATTGAAAATTTTTTATTGTCTAAATTAATATATTGTATGAAATTATTAATTTAGATCAAGATCGGGTGGAAAATCGAGGAAATGGAAAATTACTAAAATGCTACTAAATTTTGGTATTTCTGCAATTTTGCTAAGTAAGTTCGTATGAATTGTATTCTATATAATTTTGATTAAATTGAATATTAATATGTGATTATATTGTGAATAAATCAATATATATATGTTAGTATGCAATTTACCATGTTATGTGTAAAACCTTTTACCCGTATTCAACACCGAAACCGGGTACGAGGCATTACCGGACTTAACTTACTTACTCATACGAAATCGGGCAATAAACTTTCTTTTCAACTTAAAATTTTTCATTTAAACCCTTAACATCCTTATTATGGGCCTACGAGACCCTACACATACACATGGAGTGATCTGGGATTGAACCTAAAACTTACGAACACTTAGAAATTTTTTACACAAAACAGGGCCACACGCCCGGATGGATAGGGACACGCCCGTGTGGGCAGGTCGTGTGGTCACACATGCCGTGTCCCTAGTCTGCGTGGATTTTATTTTCCATTTTGATCCTACAGAAGTTTTCACACGGCCTGGCACACGCCCATGCCTATGGCCCGTGTTCCTCACACGGCCATGACACGCCTCTTTCTTAGCCCGTGTGTGAAAACTTAGTATTTTGTTTATGACGTCAACAAACACTTAAAGGCACACGACCTAGTCACATGCCCGTGTGCTGGCCCATGTGACGAACTGAATTTTTTGTAATTAGATACAGGGGACACACGGCCTACCAATATGGCTTCGTGGCTGACCGTGTGTCACACATGACCTAGACACAAGCTGTGTGTCTACCCGTGTGGACAATTATAAGGCTATTTACCAAGCCTTTTGCCACCCTGAGAAATATTGACACTTATACCACTTCAATGCAACATACATCATGACCATAAGGCATTTCTAATACCCAAATTCAAGACATCCACACATAGGTTTACAGTACATTCATCATGTGTATACTTTACTCATTACTCATCCAATCACACAAGCATGCACTTCATGAACTTCATCATCATTGAATATATAGAACTTATCAAATATTGGCCAATTTCCAATTGCCATTTACAAAATGAATAGAATGATGTTAATAGCCACACATTGGCTAACAAATTTGACATAACACAAAATAACTAAGTCCCTATTCATGCCATACTCAAAAATAGTCAAAATTTGCTATACCAAGGAGTAGTTGATAGTGTGATCCGAACTCCGACGTCTTATGATCCCTGAGCTAGCTTAGCGATACTATAATGAAAAGGGAAAAGAGAGGGAGTAAGCATAAAGCTTAGTAAGTTTGCATGAAATAAATAGCAACATAAAGGCTCATGATAGCATCCATTCATCACACTAAATAATGCACAAGTTCTTAAGCACATTAACATAACTTACTCATGCTTAGTCTTACCAAATCACATTTCACAGTTTGCATTCATTTCTCGTAAGTTACCATGGGTACCTGTATCACTTCATCATATAACTTTAACACTTTTATTCTCTTGAACATATACTTGCTCTTGTCATCTTTAACATAAGCTTAGCTCTTTACCCGTTGAACTACTTGGAATATCAAAGGATACTCAATCTCATCATACATGTAACACGATGCCAATGCCATATCCCAGATATGGTCTTACAGGGGATCACATCTCGATGCTGATGCCAAATCCCAGATATGGGCTTACACGAGATCTCATATCTCGATGTCAATGCCATATCCCAGATATGGTCTTATACAAGATCGCATATCGATGTCGATGCCATGTCCTAGACATGGTCTTACACGAGTTCTTTCTTCAGTGCCGAAGCCATGTCCCAGACATGGTCTTATACGGGACCTTCATTTGGTGCCGATGCCATATCCTAGATATGGTCTTATATGGGACCTTCCTTTTCTAATGTCATGACACTAGTATCCTTGCTATTCCAAATGTTCAACAGGGACTTCAACTTTACATAATCTCATTATACTTTCATTGAGGCGTCAGTAATCAACTTCATAGAAATAATATACATTTCTCATGATATCAAGCAATTAGTAACATAATAACATTATGAAGCTTTAATTTCACACAAACTTACATCGGTACCGAAATATATGTGGAATTGTTCAATTTAGTATACCACTTTGTTCTTGCCTCGGTTTTGGTCTAGGCTTTGTGTTTCTTGACATAATGACAATTTCACTGTAACACCCCAAACCCGGTCTATGCGTTAAGACCAAGTTTGACATGTCACACAAAATGAACATACACCTAGTCTCTTAAAGATTTAAAAGAAATTGGATAAAAAGATCATTTTAACGTGGAGTTATTGAAAACTAAGTTTGATTACTAATATAAAAATTTGGGTCATAAAAATTATAAAAATTTAAAACTTAGGAAAAATCAATTCAATATTTTGAGAAAATTTTAAGAGTTCGAAGGTGATTTGAAAACCAGAATTTAAAATATTGTTACAGAAAAATTTCCAAGATTAAAAATATTTGAGAGAGAACTCCCTTTCATACGTATATTTAAGAAAAATGTTTATTTCTATTTTAGAAAAGAAATCCCACTTAAGTATTTAAAACGTAATATAAAATCCATCCACAAGTAAAACATCCATAAAAATTTAACCAGAGGCCTTATTATAAAATAGCAAAAATATTAAAAAGTACTTATAAAGAAATCTGAAATTTAAATAACCATTAATTTGTTGTATGGCCTCCACCGAGTCGTCCCCGGCCTAAACCTCCATCACTGATCATTACCTGAAAAGAGTAAGGTAAACGGGGTGAGTTACTTAGAACTCAATGTGTAACCCACGTACCATAGTCCACTGGGCCAAAAATCTCATTAAGCAATTATTTGGGCCTAAGCGCATTTACAATAACAATAATAACATATAATATACATGTGATATGAAATTCCTAAACCAAACCTAATTTCCATCCGCTACACAGCACCCGTACCAACCAGCACACCTGTGGGGAGCTTTAGTCACCCACCCCGCCAACACACCAAACTGGGCATTTAAGCCATAAATCATACTGGGCATGAAGCCATATATTAAACTGGGCATGAAGCCATATATTAAACTGGGCATGAAGCCATCAAAATTATGTAGCAAAGCTACCATAACTTCTCTTCATCAAAATTCCAACCCATGCAAATCATGTACATATGGTATGCATTTTCATTTGACCCATTTATCACAAATCAATATGGCCCATTTATCAAATAACACATTTGGCCCATTTATCACATATCACATTTGGCCCATTTATCACATAACACATTTGGCCCATTTATCATATAACACATTTGGCCCATTTATCACATATATCAAATAACACATTTGTCCCATTTATCACATATCACATTTGGCCCATTTATCACATAACACATTTGGCCCATTTATCATATAAAACATTTGGCCCATTTATCATATAACACATTTGGCCCATTTATCATATAACACATTTGGCCCATTTATCACATATCAATATGGCCCATTTATCAAATAACACATTTGTCCCATTTATCACATATCAACATGGCCCATTTATCACAATACACATTTGGCCCATTTATCACAGCCTTAATGCCGATTTTTATAGTTTCTACCAAAATAATGATTATTATGCCGTCTTACCCGATCTCACTAACAAGTGACTAAATCGAGTGATTTACCATTTATCACAGTATAAATATCCATCCCATGATATATGGTGTGAGATTACACACCTGATTACAGTAAGCACCACACTTTCTTGATCGTCGACACCTAAATATATGTTTAACGCTCGATTAGAAAAATAAACGCGATCTAATTAAACTACTCTAAACAAACGATCTAAGATTTACCCTCAAAATCGTGAATAACAACTATTTATCAATTTTCCCGGTTGATAGTCCACAACCCATTGGAAAACCCCAACCGCTAATGGCTCTGAACTATGAACAACCTCGAATAGTTGATTCTCACCATATGAGGGTCCACAACCTGGTGGAAAATCCCGGATCACCGAAACGGCCCTTCGTTTGAATCTAGAGGGGATCGAAAATTCGCTCCTTTTTTTATCACTATTCACCACTCCTTTAGATTTGATCTTGTTAACCTCCATTGACAAATGAATATTGGTCCAAACTAATATTTCGTAATTAAAAACGTTTGGTCTTATGAGCGAAATCGGCTTACCATAAAATCTTTATGTTCAAAGGATGAAAATCGAGTGATAGAGTTCCTATGATAAAATCATTTAATAAACCCTATCTTTAATGAAATAATACGAAATCCTCGAAAGAAAATCCTTACCTTAGATTTTGAACCGAATCATAGTGCTACACGATGACTTCGAACATTCCAAGCTTCGTCCTTCCACTAAGTTTCTATGATAGAGAAAAGATTAGAATGAGATATGGTATGATGATGGTTTCAATCCAAAAAGATCATCCCACACCACGTATAGATTCGAACAAAATAAAAGGAAAATAACAATACCAAAATATTGTACTAGCCACTTATCGATTGATTAAAGTGTGAGTAGAAAGAAAAATGATTGAGAAGGAGATATGTGAGTGGTAGAAGATTCGGTTATGCAGGGAAATTGAAGGGGAGGATGCTTAGTAACATTCGGCCATGGTGAAAATAAAAGAGAGCATAATATTTGATAGATTTTTGTAAGATGAAAAGATGAAGAAAGGTATAAAAATAATAATAATAATAATAAGGTTTTTAGGTTTCAGTTCTTTTCAAGAATGGAAGATGAACGAAGAAATGAGTTTGAGGCTAGTGGGCATTCAACAAAAAGAAAAGAAAAGAGAAAATGGCCTTACAAGGTCTTGGTGATTTCGGCACTAGGAAGAAATGGTTTGAAGAGAAAAGGAGCAATAAGACCAAAATGGTCAAAATGTGAATTGGCCAAAAGAAAACAATTGTTTACCTATTGCTCCCAGTGCATTCGACTAAGGAGAGGAAATGGAGAGAAAAGTGTTAGAGATAAACACAAAATTGTCCAAATGCCAAAATGACCAACTAACACCTAAACCGTACCAAAGCCTTCAAAATTTTGGTCACCCCTTAGCCCCTAAAACTGTCCAAGTACATGGCCACAAAGTCAAAGTTTGGCCACTCCAAACTTTCCAAAACAACTTCCTCGTTATATGCATTGTGTTCCCCCTACATACCTTATTCAAATGATTCCCTACCTTAAGTTAAACACTTGCCTTTTCTCTTAGCCACCTTACCATAAAAATTAAAGACCAACCTACCATAAATACTAGGCTTGACCGACACTATGAGGAAAGAAATCAAAAAAAATAAAATTTCACATGCACATAAAGGGATTCGAACCTCTTCCCTCAAGGTAAACATATGGCGCCAACTCCTCTTTACTACTTGCTCATCTTATGCTAACTTTTGCCTCTTAATTACCTTAAGCTTTAAGGTTACTTGTTCCACTTCTTTAAAGTACTCATTACCAAAAATTATTCTAAATCAAAATAAATCCTGAGCTTTCTCAAGACTATTTAAACACACACATTGAATCATCTCACTAGCTAGCACCAAAATAATGCATCATATCAATACTAAATTTTAGGATATTACAATTCTACCCCCTTAAAAAAATTTCGTCCTCGAAATTTACCTGGTTAAAAGAGGTGAGGATATTGTTGCCGAATAGTGTCCTCAGGCTCCCATGTAGCTTCCTCTGCTCCGTGATTATGCGAAAGAACCTTAACCAATGGTACTGACTTTTTTCTTAGCACTTTAACATCTCGATCTAAAATTGCCAATGGTTCTTCCTCAAATGAGAAGTCAAGTCTTAACTCAACTTCCTCTACCGGTACTATGTGAGTCGGGTCTGATCGATAACACCTCAACATAGAAACATGGAAAACACTATGAATCTGACTCAACTCCAGAGGTAATTCAAGCTGATAAGCCACTGGTTCTACGCGCTTCAACACACAGTATGGTTCGATGAATCTAGGGCTCAACTTGCCCTTCTTTCCAAATCTGAAGATCTTCTTTGATGGTGAGACTTTTGTCTATCCGAAGCTTCCTTTAACCGTGCTCGAATCACCTTTACTTTTTATTCTATCTTAGATATCAATTCAGGACCCAATAACTGCCTTTCCTCCAATTAAGTCCAACAAGTAGGGGTACGACACCTACGGCCATAGAATGCTTCATAAGGTGTCATTTGGATACTGGATTGATAACTGTTGTTATATACAAATTCTGCCAATGGTAGAAAGTCCTCCCAAATACCTCTAAAGTCAATCACACATTCCCTTAACATGTCTTCCAAAATCTGGATTACTCTTTCCGACTGATCATCTGACTGAGGATGAAAAGCTATGCTGAAGTTTAACTTTATTCCCAAAGCTTCATGCAAAGCTTTCCAAAATTGAGATGTATACCTAGGGTCCCTGTCTGAAATAATAGACACTGGTACCCCATGTAACCTCATGATTTCAGCTACATACAGCTTGGCCAACTTCTGTAGTGGGAAATCCGTTCGAACAGGTAGAAAATGGGCAATCTTCGTCAATCGATCCACTATTACCCAGACAGAATCTTTCTTAGTAGGTGATAAGGGTAACCCACTAACAAAATCCATCGTTATCCATTCCCATTTCCATAATGGAATCTTCACCGATTACAGCAATCCCGACGGCAATTAATGTTCTACCTTCACTTGTTGACAAGTCAAGCACCTACTCACATATTCTGTAACTTCCCGCTTCAACCTTGGCCACCAATACTGTTCACAGAGATCTCGATACATCTTATTCCCTTCGAGGTGCATAGCATAGGGGCTACTATGCACCTCTCGCAGAATCATTAGCCTCAAATCTGAATCCTTGGGCATACAAATTCTTCTGTGAAAACACAGTACTCCATCCTTATTCAATCTAAAATCCCCTATTACACCACTTTCAACTTGTTGAATTAAGGGACCCAACTTTTCATCTGATAACTACTTATCCTTGATCTGTTCTAACCATATAGGCTTTACCTGAAGTTTCACTAGCAGACTGCCATCTTCATACTAATTGAGATGAGCAAATATTGCTCTTAACTCCGATATTACCTTACGACTCAATGCATTTGCCGCTACGTTAGCCTTTCGAAAATGATACTCGATTGAGAAGTCATAATCCTTCAATAGCTCTATCCATCTCCGCTGTCTTAAGTTCAACTCCTTTTAGGTAAGGAGGTACTTCAGACTTTTATGATCTGTATAAATGATTGACTTCTCACCGTACAGGTAGTGCCTCCAAATCTTCAAAGCAAAAACCACCGTAGCCAACTCTAAATCATGAGTAGGATAATTGACTTTGTACGACCTTAACTGATGAGATGCACAAGCCACTACTTTACCACCTTGCATCAACACACATCCCAAGCCCGTGTGTGACACATCGCAGTAAACAATAAACTCTTTTCCAGCCTCAGGTTGAATCAGTACTGACGCTTCCGTCAGAATCTTCTTCAATTTCTCAAAACTCTCTTGTTGTTGATCTGACCACACAAATGGTACTCCCTTGTGCAACAGTTTAGCTAGAGGTGCTGCAATTAATGAAAACCCTTAACAAAACGCCTGTAGTAACCAGCCAACCCCAGGAAACTCTAAATCTCAGCCACTGACTTCGGTGGTTTCCAATCTAACACACCCTATACCTTCTGAGGATCAACTCTGATTCCTTCGGCCGACACAACATGTCCTAAGAAAGTCACTTCCTTCAGCCAAAATTCACACTTACTGAATTTGGCATAAAGTTGCTTTTCTCGCAATATTTGTAATACTATGCGTAGATATGAGTCATGTTCTTCTTCATTCCTCGAATATACTAAGATATCATCTATGAGCAACACAACAAACTGGTTTAAGTAGGGTTGAAAGACTCAGTTCATCATGTCCATAAACACAGTTGGTGCATTGGTCAATCCAAAAGCATCACCAAAAACTCATAATGTCCATAACGAGTTCGAAATGTCATCTTTTGAATATCTTCCTCCTTAACCTTGAGTTGATGATAACCCGATCTCAAATCTATCTTGAAGAAAACTAAAGGTCCTCTTAACTGATCAAGCAGGTCATCGATTCTCGGCAATGGATACCTATTCTTGATCTTTAGTTTTTTCAGCTGCCTATAATCGATGCACATATGCATCGACCCATCCTTCTTCTTGACGAACAAGACCGGTGCTCCCCACGGAGACACATTTAGTCGAATGAAACCTCGATCCAACAACTCTTGAATTTGAGCCTTAAGCTCTGCTAACTCCTTTGGCGCCATTCTATAAGGAGCAATGGACACCAGAGCCATTCCGAGCAAAAGCTCAATGCCAAACTCTATTTCCCGATCTGGAGGTAAACCCAGAAGTTCCTCGAGAAAAACATCTAAAAATTCTTTCACTGTTCTAACACCTTCCATCGATAATTCCTTAACATCCAAAGCACAAATGAAGGCTAGGAATGTTCCATACCCTTTTCGCACCAACTTTTCTACTTTTAAAGCAGATATCACATTTGCTAAATAGTTTCTCCGTTCGCCCATCATCACCACTTCTTTATCTTCCAAAATCCTTATCGACATTCGCTTTGCAACATAATCTAAGTGTGAACGGTGCTTCACCAACCAATCTATGCCCAAAATAAGGTTGAATTCGTTGAAAGGCGTTCCATCAAATCCACCAAAAATATTTCTCTTTGAATTTCTAAGGGCACGTCTCTAAACAATTTATCCACTATCACTGCTGTCCTAAAGGACTAATTATCATCATCTTTCTATCAGTAATCTCAGATCTAACGTTCAAGTTTCCAGATATAGCACTATCAACATACAAATGGGTAGATCCGATATCTATCAAAGTAGTAACAGGTACATCAAAGATGAAGAACGTACCAGTTATCATATCAAGTGCATCGTCATCCTCACGGCGTCTAATTGCATAAACTAACCCTGGCTGTCTCGCCTCATGTTACCTCTAAAACTATTACCTCTACCCGATGCACCTTGACCACGACCACCACTATTACCACCTTAACCTGGCCCACGGCCTTTCGATGGCTGTTGAGCGCCTCTAACTGGCTGTGTATCAGGGTTACGAGCTTCTTGAGTCAAAACTGTCCGTTGAGGTCAGTTCTTAAGCTAATGATCCTTAGAACCACATTTGAAACACCCACCGGTTCTTTTTCAGCATTCACCAGGGTGTCGTCTTCCACAGTCAACACATGGTTGAATCTGATTGGTAGCCGTAGCTACTCTAGCTTTAGCTGGCTCATCATTTCTGGGCCTCTTCTGAAACCTTTTAGTAGAACCCGAGTACTTAAAGTCCCTCTTGCCTCTGCCTCTTTTTCGGTTCTGACGTTTGGAGTTCTTAGCCTCTTCAGCTATTTTGGCTTTCTCCACAAGCTTGGCAAAAGTCATTTCTTGTTGTGGGGCTATCAGTACCCACAACTCATCATTTAGTCCATCCTCAAAACGTACACAGCCCTCATGATCGGTTGGCACTATTGTCCGAGCATAACGACTCAAGCATAGAAATTCTGCCTCATAAGCTGCCACCGTCTTATTTCCTTAGACTAGATTCAAGAATTCCTTCCTCCGGGCATCCACATAACTTGCCGCAACATACTTTCCTTGGAATTCAGTTTTGAAGGAATCCCAAGTAACATGTTTAGCCTGAGTGCCTTCTCGAACAGTAAGCCACCATTGATATGCCTCGTCCCTCAACAAGGACATAGCTCCTCTCAGTTTCTGTTTGGTGGTGTACTCTAAATCATCCATGATTCACTCCACTGCTCGAGCCAATACTCTGCTACATTTGGAGCTACACCCGAGAGACCCCTAAAAACCTCGGTACCACTTGATTTAAGTCATTCTGATATTGATCCATGAGCTGCTGGCCCCGTTCTAGCTCCAGCAACCCTTTTAGGACATGTAACATTGCTTGAGTTAAGGCAATGTCCTCTCTCATATGGTTATGTGATCCAGTCACAGTCCCAGGTGATGCAGGTCCGTCCATTTCTGGTTTATGTCCCGACACTTCAAACGTTATCCTAGCACCTCGACCTCTACCACGGTCACATCTACCACGTCCACGTCCTCTAGCACTCATTTTGAGTATTTTGGCTTAATCTAATTATAAGTTTTATGAATCAATATACTATTCCAGTATTTATTAATGATATTTTATGAGACATAAGAGGTAGAGTTGTTTTCGTAAACGCATCCTATAGTCTCAATCTCTATAGTTTCAACACCTAAAACTAAAAGTTCTAGAGTGTTCCTACAGTCATATCACGATAATAAGAATGATACAATTCACATACACTTACTTGTCTTGGTGTCGGATACTCGTGGTGCCATACTACCTTTAAAAACATAAGTTCTATAATTCAAAACAATTTTGTACCATAAATGTTTTTAACCCAAACCACAGTCGAGTTTTAAACCGGGCTCTGATACCATAAAATGTAACACCCCAAACTCGATCTATGCGTTAACACCAAGTTTGACATGTCACACAAAATGAACATACACCTAGTCTTTTAAAGATTTAAAAGAAATTGGATAAAAAGATCATTTTAACATGGAGTTATTGAAAACTAAGTTTGACTACTAATCTAAAAATTTGGGTCATAAAATTATAAAAATTTAAAACTTAGGAAAAATCAATTTAATATTTTGAGAAAATTTTAAGAGTTCGAAGGTAATTTGAAAACCAGAATTTAAAATATTGTTACAGAAAAATTTCCGAGATTAAAAATATTTGAGAGAGAAATCCCTTTTGCACGTATTTTTAAGAAAAATGTTTATTTCTATTTAGAAAAGAAATCCCACTTAAGTATTTATTTTGCAATATAAAATCCATCCACAAGTAAAACATCAAAAAAATTTAACCAGAAGCCTTGTTACAAAATAGAAAAAATATTAAAAAGTACCTATAAAGAAATTTGAAATTTAAATAACCATTAATTTGTAGTATGGCCTCCACCGAGTCGTCCCCGGCCCAAGCCTCCATCACTGATCATTACCTAAAAAGAGTAAGGTAAACGGGGTGAGTTACTTAGAACTCAATGTGTAACGCACATACCATAGTCCACTGGGCCAAAAATCTCATTAAGCAATTATTTGGGACTAAGTCCATTTACAATAACAATAATAACATATGATATGCATGTGATATGAAATTCCCAAACCAAACCTAATTTCCATCCGCTACACACCACATTCCAACCAAACACACACTGTGGGGAGCTTTAGTCACCCACCCCGCCAACACACCAAACTGGGCATTTAAGCCATAAATCATACTGGGCATGAAGCCATATATTAAACTGGGCATGAAGCCATCAGAATTATGTAGCAAAGCTACCAGAACTTCTCTTCATCAAAATCCCAACCCATGCAATTCATGTACATATAGTATGCATTTTCATTTAACCCATTTATCACATATCAAAATGGCCCATTTATCAATTAACACATTTGGCCCATTTATCACATATCACATTTGGCCCATTTATTATATAACACATTTGGCCCATTTATTATATAAAAAATTTGGCCCATTTATCATATAACACATTTGGCCCATTTATCATATAACACATTTGGCCCATTTATCACATGTCAATATGGCCCATTTATCAAATAACATGTTTGGCCCATTTATCACATATCAACATGGCCCATTTATCACAATACACATTTGGCCCATTTATCACGGTCTTAATACAGATTTTTATAGTTTCTACCAAAATAATGATAATTGTGCCGTCTTACCCGATCTCACTAACAAGTGACTAAATCGAGCGATTTACCATTTGTCATAGTATAAATATCCATCCCATGATATATGGTGTGAGATTACACACCTGATTATGGTAAGCACTACACTTTCTTGATCGTCGACACCTAAAAATATGTTTAACGCTCGATTAGAAAAATAAATGCGATCTAATTAAACTACTCTAAACAAACGATCTAAGATTTACCCTCGCAATCGCGAATAACAACTATTTGTTGATTTTCCCCAGTTGACGATCCACAACCCATTGGAAAACCTCGAACCGCTAATGGCTCTGAACTACGAACAACCTCGAATAGTTGATTCTTACAAGATGAGGGTCCACAACTAGTGGAAAATCTCAGATCGTCGAAACGACCCTTTGTTTGAATCTAGAGGATCGCAAATTCGTTCCTTTTCTAATCACTATTCACCACTCCTTTAGATTCGATCTTGTTAGCCTCTATTGACAAATGAATATTAGTCCAAACTAATATTTCGTAATTAAAAATGATTGGTCTTATGAGCGAAATCGGCTTACCACAAAATCCTTACGTTCAAATGATGAAAATCGACTGATAGAGTCCCTATAATAAAATCGGTTAATAAACCCTATCTTTAACAAAATAATATGAAATCCTCGAAAGAAAATCCTTACCTTAGATTTTGAACCGAATCCTAGTGTTACACAATGACTTCAACACTCCAAGCTTCGGCCATCCACTAAGTTTCCATGATAGAGAAAAGATTAGAATGAGATATGGTATGATGATGGTTTCAATCCAAAAAGGTCATGCCACACCACGTATAGATTCGGCAGAAAAGAAAAGGAAAATAACAATACCAAAATATTGTACTAGCCACTTACCGGTTGATTAAAGTGTGAGTAGAAAGAAAAATGATTAAGAAGGAGATATGTGAGTGGTAGAAGATTCAGTTATGGAGGGAAATTAAAGGGGATGATGCTTAGTAACATTCGGCCTTGGTGAAAATTAAAGGGAGCATAATATTTGAGAGATTTTTGTAAGAAGAAAAGCTGAAGAAAGGTATAAAAAAATAATAAGGTTTTTAGGTTTCTGTTCTTTTCAAGAATGGAAGATGAATGAAGAAATGAGTTTAAGGCTAGTGGGCATTCGGCAAAAAGAAAAGAAAAGAGAAAATGGCCTTCCAAGGTCTTGGTGATTTTGGCACTAGGGAGAAATGGTTTGAAGAGAAAAGGAACAATAAGACCAAAATGGTCAAAATGTGAATTGGCCAAAAGAAAACAATTGTTTACCTATTGCTCCAAGTGTATTCGGCTAAGGAGAAGAAAAGGAGAGAAAGTGTTGGAGAAAAACACAAAAATGTCCAAATGCCAAAATGACCAACTAACACCTAAACCTTACCAAAGCCTTCAAAATTTTGGTCACCCCCTAGACTCTAAAACTATCCAAGTACATGGCCACAAAGTAAAAGTTTGGCCACTCCAAACTTTTCAAAGCATCTTCCTCATTATGTGCCTTGTGTTCCCCCTACATACCTTATTCAAATGATTCCCTAACTTAAGTTAAACACTTGCCTTTTCTCTTAGCCACCTTACCATAAAAATTAAAGTCCAACCTACATAAATACTAGGCTTGACCGACACTATGAGGAAAGAAAGCAAAAAATAAAATTTCACATGCACATCAAGGGATTCGAACCTCTTCCCTCAAGGTAAACATATGGCGCCAACTCCTCTTTACTACTTGCTCATCTTATGCTAACTTTTACCTCTTAATTACCTTAAGCTTTAAGGTTACTTGTTCCACTTCTTTAAAGTACTCATTACCAACAATTATTCTAAATCCAAATAAATCTCGAGCTTTCTCGAGACTATTTAAACACACACATTGAATCATCTCACTAGCTAGCACCAAAATAATGCATCATATCAATACTAAATTTTAGGATATTACATTCACTCATTTAATGATCACATTAACTAAAATAACTCATGAATCATACATTGGAAAAATTTATGACTTTGCACCTAAACATTCACATAATTAAACTTTTCCCCTATGCTCGTAAAATGATTTTTATCCAATTTCCTTGTATTTCAAGCCTATCCAAATCATTTTCATAACTGCAACAGCCCCTAATTTCCACTAATTCACTCATGTATGACATTTTTCATGACTTTTACAAATTACTCCTTTTTATGAATTTTTCATGAAAATCTCTTAGAAAAAGATGTTTATCATACATCAAACTTTCATATTCCTCCAGAAATTATTAAAATGCATGCATGTCATACATGGGTAAATTTTTGAACATGAAGCCTAGCTCAAAATATAGCTAGAAATAGCTAAATCGAGTTACGAGGATCTCAAAATACGAAAAACATTAAAAATAGGGTAGAAGGTACTTACAATCAAGCTTCAAAATGAAGAAACCCTAGATGTGGAGTCCTTGTGATTTTCGGCTATGGAGGATGAAGATGGACTAGATTTTTAACTTATTTTCTCTTTTAATTCTTTTATTAACCAAATGATAAAAATGCCCTTAAGGCCCATTTCTTGAGATTTTTCCTTCCCATGTCTATTTTTGTCCATCTTGACATATAATGGTCTAATTGCCAAATAAGGACTTCTAATAATTTCTCTAATGCTATTTCATCTAGAAACTCATATTTTTCAATCTTTTCAATTTACTCTTAATAGATAAATTGTTCACTAAATTATAAAATTTCCTCATAAAATTTTCACACAATCATGCAAACATGTCTTAGACTTCATAAAAATCATGAATCACATATTTCTACTTTAGATTTGTGGTCTCACAACCACTCTTCTGATTAGGCACTAAATTGGGCTATTACATTAGGAAACAGCGTAATTCCAACGACATACAATGATTATCGAGTCCTGTTTGAACCTTAAGAATTCGTAGGATACAAATGACATGTCATTAGGGTTACCATTTTGGTTGATGTCCTACATGTGTTGCGGAGACACCACAGCTCTTATGAGCTAACTGATTCTCAGCTCGTTTGAGCTTACCGATTCACAGCTCGTGAGAGCATACCAATTCATAGCTCGTATGAGCATACATGTACAGGAATTGATGGATTACAATTTAGCACACTATGTGTGAGTTATCTCGAGTATCTAACGATATTCTAAATGGTTCAACGGGTAATGTTCTATTATGACATGATGTGAGTGTGATAAGAACTATTACATATATTTACATGAAATGCATGGAAATGATTTTATAGGATATATTAATACATGATATTGATGTTACATGTATATGGAAATTTGATTAATTATTGAGTTCATCCATGATTATTGATTCATATATGAATTTACATGACTAACATGGTTGGTGTATATGTGCTTAGGCTTTGGCCAAGTTGTGGTTGGATTATACCACGTTAAACTTATAAGTTTTGCACTGAATGCCTAAATGGAAATATTCTTGTGATCATGAAAGGGTGGTAAGGTTTAAATTATGTAATTCCTATTGAAATGGTTTACCATGTGGTTAGTTCCAAAAAAAATTATGTTTAAATGCACTAGCTTGTGGCTATGATTGAATGATATGCGTATGTCTAGTGTGTTATGCATATAAAACGGGTGTGGAAAGGTAATGGAATAGTAAGTTCATACCTGAAGTGTAGAATGATGAAAAAGGGAATGATGAATTGAATTGATGTTATTTGAGCTAATGGGAGTAAATGTAATGGAAAGTAATGAAATGCAAATGAAATAAGAAAAAATTAAAAGGTTTAAAGTTATTTAAAATCCTACTATGCTAGGGATGATATGTATAAGTGATGATGTGGATTTATTCACCTTATGAGTTGTTGAATATAGCTTCATGAATCTTGCGGTATCGGTATTGGATTATTCTTAATATGTATAAATTTCATAATTGAAATGAGTTGATATGATTAAAGTTTATATGAGCTTACTAAGCATTCATTGCTTAAATAGTTATTTTCCTTTACTTTTTAGATTATCAGAAGCTCGATTGGGTTGAAAGCTAGATGGAGATCCATCACACTATCCATCGGCTCACTCGAAACTTTTAGTTGGTTTAAGTTTGGTTATAATGGCATGTATATGTTATTTTGCCTAATGTTGCCCTTTAGGTTTTGTTTTGATTATATCCATTTGAGTTGCCTTGTGTTTTGGTATATTTTAGTATGGATATATGTGGCCTTAATTTTGTTGAACTGTGACTTGATCGGTAATTGAATGATGAAATGTAAAATGATAGTTATATGTGCATTTTGTATAAGTGTTTTGTGAGTTGATGAATTGGTTGTGAATTGGTACCTTGTTGTGCAAGACATACATGTCTAATTATGTTAGAAATTGAAAGGCATGTTTAACATCAATTGGTATATTTTGGTAAAGTAATTTAAATGATATGTAATGATGCAATTATGCATATAATTTAGTTGAACATTTGGTTATATTGAATACATGGTTAAACATGTTTATAATTTTCATTTGAGGTGCCTAAGGGCATATTGGTTGTATGTGAATATACTACATGTTTAAGGCTTGATTTTGTTTGTTTTGGATGCCTTAATATGGCTTATTTATATGCACAATGTTAAGTATAGATGGATGCAAAATTGGGTGAGAAATATGGCATGTAAAATGGCCTATTTTCGTCTACACGGGCGTGTGTCTCAATCGCGTGTGACACACAGCCGTGTGTCCCTTGTAGGTTTTTAAAGGTTGCATTTCTAGGGTACGCGGCCTGGCACACGGGCATGCAGCTTGGCTATCTGACCTAATTTAAAGAGTTACACGGGCACAGACACGGGCTGGGACACGACCGTGTGTCCCTATTTTGAATGCCACACGGCCTAGCCACACGGCCGTGATACTTACAGTTTGAAAATTTTCTTATTTTTCTAAAAATTCTATTTGTTTCCAATTTAGTCCCGACTTGTTTCTAATATGTTTTTAGGGCCTCGAGGGCTCGTATAAGGGAGAATATGTATGATATTGATTGACTTTGCTGTGATTGATGTTGAGTTATTAAATGATTAAAATTTTTGATAGTTTTGAAATGTAAACTTCGGTAATGCTCCATAACTGTATTTCGTGATAGATATGGGTTAGGGGTGTTACATCCATGTTGATACAGATGACAGTTTGTATTTCAAAAGTAGAATTTGTGTTTTGAGAAATTTTGATCTCATCCAGATGATTTTATAGGCAACTCATAATATTAGCTTGTCTATTCATCCTAGTAGTAATAAAATGTATGGTGATTTGAAATAAATGTACTAGTGGCCAAGTATGAAATGAGAGATTTTTGAGTTCGTATTGAGATGTTTAGTTTGTCAGCAAGTTAAAGCTGAACATCAGGTACCTTTTAGTTTGTTACGGCCAGTGAAGATTCTAGGTTGGAAATAGCAATGTGTTACAATGGATTTTGTATTAGGATTGCCTCTATCTCCAAGAAAGAAAGATGTTGTTTGAGTTATTGTTGATCGTTAGATTGAACAGTGTGCCAGCTTCCATTATTTTTGATAGAGATTCACGGTTTATGTCTCGATTTAGGAGTAAGTTACATGAGGCTCTATGTACTCGTTTACATTTTATTATCGTGTTTGACCCCCACACCAATGGTCAATCTGAGAGAGCAATTCAGATACTTGATGATATGCTTTGATGCTATGTTTTGGAATTTGAAGGTAATTGAGAGATATTTCTACTGTTGGTTGAATTTGTGTATAACAAAAGTTATTAATCGAGCATAAAGATGGCACCTTATGAAGCTTTGTATGGTCAAAAGTGTCAAACTCTATTGTATTAGACTAAGCTCAGTGAGAAAAAGCTTTACGGGGTTGATTTGATACGAGAAACCAAAGAAAAGGTTAAAGTGATACGGGACAGTTTGAAAGTAGTTTTAGATCAACATAAATCTTATGCAAATTTGAAAAGAAAAGACATAGAATTACAAGTTGGCAACAAAGTGTTTTTGAAAGTATCGCCCTACAAGAAAGTTCTTTGATTCGGTCGTAAAGGAAAGCTAAGTCCGCAGTTTATCATGCTCTATGAGATCATTGAAAGAATCGGGCTGGTAGCTTATAGATTATCTTTGTCATTAGATTTAGAAACAATTCACAATGTATTTCATATATCTATGCTATGGTAGTCTCGATCAGATCCTTCACATGTGATTTCACCTGTCGCTGTTGAGATTCAGCCAGATATGACATACAATAAAGAGCCGATTAGAATTATAGCTCGAGAGGTTAAAGAATTGAGAAATAAAACCAGAGCTTTAGTGAAAGTTCTTTGGAAATGTCATAGTATAGAAGAAGCATGAAAGTACAATACCCGAACCTCTTTTCTTTTAAGATTTTTGGGGACGAAAATTCCTTTAGGGGGAGAGTTGTAATAGCCCGTTTTTAGTGAAATCTGAATAGTGGTTTTAAGACCACAAATCCAACGAGTAAATATTTATTTTATCAATATTTTAATGCATAGGAATGTTAGTAGTGTCGAATAAAAAATTCGTTAGTAAATTTTGACATTTGCATGCTTAATTTTGTCAAAAGGACTAAATCATAAAAGGTGCAAAAGTGGAGTTCTAGTAGCTAAAGGTATGAAATAACTATGAAACTTTAAAATAAGAGAACTTATATGGTAAATAGACCATTTATATAGTTAGTGGATATTCATGGATTTTTTTGTTGAAATTATGAATGTTTTTAAAGTTTAAAAATGTAAAAAGGTAAACAAAGATAAAATTAAATAAGAAAAAGATATCATCTTCTCCAAATTGTTTCTTTTTCAATCGAATATTAAAGGGAGAATAGCTATGGTTTGGCCATGGTATTATTGCTTGCATAGTATGTGTTTTGATTCTATTTTTAATGATTTTTATGTTTTCAGGATTGATATAGCTTAATCTAGCTAGCCTAGGGACTAATTTGCAAAACTATTAAAGTATTAAGGTTTTTCTATGAAAATGTTTGCATGATTCTTGAGGTTTACTGAAAGATTATGAGTCCTTGTTGTTAAATAAATAAGTTTTATGAAGTGATTTTTGATGAAATTATCATTTAGGGACTTATTAGTAAAAATGGTAAAACATCATGGTAAAATTATGAAATGATGGTTTGAATGGGTTGATATGAGTCCCTAGGTAAATCGGCTAGCATGAAATGTGGATGAAATTGCATAAATTTCCATTTACGTGCTTAAAGACTAAATTGTAAAGAAGTTAAAATATTAGGGACAAAAGTGTAATTTTGCAAGAGTATGAATTTTGGATAATTTGAATAGTATGAATATTAAATGGATTGAATTTGCTTATTTAGATAAAGAGAAACCTCGTACGGATATAGATTAAGGAAAAGCTAAAGCCTTGGATTAGTTGATAGTAGTTCGACATCTTTATGGTCAAGGTAAGTTTATATGTTTAAATAATGTTTTAATGTTATTTTGATGTATATGTTATTGCATTAGTTATCATGTAATGAAACAATGGAAATCCAATGATGTTTTGACGATTATCGAGCCCTGTATGGACCTTAAGAATATATAGGATACAAATGACATGTCATTACGGCTACCATGTTTCGGGTGTTGGTCTTGAATGTCCTACTAATGGCTGAGTTTTAGCATTTGTTGCGGATACTCGTCAGCTTGTGTGAGCGACATAGTGTAGCTTACATTCCGACTGTCAACTTGTTTGAGCAGACCCATCCTATGGCTCAAGTGAGCAACGGTGTAAAGGAAAAGAAAAAGGAATGCTTTCAACCATATGTTTAGCACACTTTGTGTGAGGTTTCCCACATATCCAATATTATTCTAAGTAGTTCAACAAGCATAAAAAAGGGAAGGAACGGTAAGTGTTCAAATCGACTTTGTTATGAACCTTTGGAAATGTATGAAATGGTAATGATCAATGTATGCATATCTATGTTCATGGAAACTATGAATTCAACGGCACTATGTTCATTTAATCTATCTTACCATGTGATGAATCTATTAAGTTATGTGTTAAAGCACTAACATGTGTTGTTGATGATGCTTAGGCTTGTGCCAAGCTTATGTTGGATTGAATCATCTTTAAATAATAAGGTTATGCATTGAAATGGTAAGTTATATTCATGATTTATGAACTTGCGAGGCATTATAAGCTTATACAGTTTTCTTTTCAATGTTTTATATATTATCAGAATCTCGATTGGTTGGAAGCTCATCGGAGATCTATCACACTATCTAGTGAATATATTGGTAGATTTTTATGTTTTGGCCAAGGTTATAATGGCATGTATTGGTGGACTTATGTTTAAAGTTTGGGTTGAATGCTAAGTGTTGATTTTTGTATGTATATATATGTTGATTGCTTGGTACCATTTGGAAATGGTTGACTTTTTTTTCTTATATGATTTTGATGCATGTGAGTAATAGTCCAAATGGTAAATTTATATTGACATGTTATAGGTCAAGAATGGCATGTTTTGAGATGGAAATAAGTTAGTTGTGTATGGTTGATGTATGGCCAAATATGCATAAGTTTAGATGTGTTAAATGGTTTGTGATTGAAGTGCTTTATGGGCATATTGGTTGTATGGATTAATGGTTTAGTGAATTGGTCATTTTATGCATGTTTTAGGCATGTTTAAATGATTTAGTCATACGTGCAAATTGTGTCAAGGTACATGTTTAAATTGGGTGAAAGAAATGGCTTAATTTTGGCCAATTTCTTGTCCACATGGCCTAAGACACGGACGTGTGTCTTAACCGTGTCCCTTATAAGTTTTAAAGGTTGCAAGCCAGCCGTGTGCTAGGCCGTGTAACCAAGTTAGAGAGTGACACGGGCACGACACGAGCTAGGACACGGTCATGCGTACATATTTCAATTGTTACACGGCCTGAGGCACGGACGTGTGTCTCAGCTGTTCGAGTCACATGGCCGTGTGACCCTATAGTTTAATTTTTCTAATTTTTTCTTAAATGTTTCAAATGTTTTCGATTGGTCACGAATTATTTCTAAAGTGTTTCTAAGGCCTCAATGGCTCTATTAAGGACGATATGCTTGTATATGAATGGATTGTGTTATGATTATTGTAATGTTTAGAAATGAATGTTTTTATATTACGTTTAAATGGTAATGCTTTGTAACCTTATTCTGGTGACAAATACGGGTTAAGGGTGTTACAGCCTTTTGGTAGGTGAAATCAAAAAATATGGAGTGAAAAAAATTAGAGGTAAAGTTGATAATGATCCATCAAAAGACGAGTTTTGGTTGGTGAATATGAAAAGGGTTCAGTCCGGTTTAGACCCAAGTTAGAACAGTGGTTTTGGAACCATAAATCTGAGTCTAAATAATATTTTAATATTATTTTTTGTGCCCTTGATATGGGATTTAGCATGTGTTAAAGTTCTGTAAGTTAATTTATCCTTCTGTGTGTTTAATTTGGTAAAAGGATTACATTGCATTAAATGCAAAACTAGCATGATATTTGTAAAAGTGTCCATTTGAGATGGATTTTTAATAAGGGGGCCTTATGAGGCAATTATGCCAATACTTAGATAGTGGATGGACAAAGGACAAATATGACCTTAGATTTTATGTTATTTATAGTTAGCATAAAATGTTAAATTTGTAAATTGAATATTAAGCTATTATATCTTAAATCATTAAAGTAATAAGTCATCAAAATGGTGTTCATCCACCGAAAAATCAAACAAAAGAAAAAGAAAGAAGAAGCTAGGGAATTCGGCACTCTTTAGCTTGATTCAAGGTAAGTTTTGCTTTGGTTTTTGATAATTTCTATGTTTCTGAAATCGTTGCTTCGTATGCTATAAAACCCTTGTTGAAATTTGAAGAATTGATGATGTTCATGAGGTGTACCATTAACGAAATGGTGAGCTTTATGATGAGCTTAGGTGTTAAATGAAAGATATGTGTAAAATGAACAAGTTTTGTTCTTGAATTTTTGATGAATTTAGCTAGTTAGGGCTAAATTGAGAAATTGTATTTTGAGGGACTAGATTATGAAATAAATGAAATATTTGGACTTCTATGAGATATATGAGCATTCGGCTAAACATGAGTATATGGTGATTTTGTATATTTGATTTTTGAGAAAAATAGACTAAATTGATAAAATGTACAAACGTGAGGGCTAAGTTGCAAATAGCCTTAAATATGTGTATTTGGATTGAATTGAATGATTTGATGAATGAATCGGTTAAATCTGTATATGTATAGATCAAGAACCAAAAGAACGGATTTAGATCAGGGAAAGTCAAAAATCATTGAATAGCCGTACGTTTCCGTTAAACTGAACTTGAGGTAAGTCAATATACAAATAAATGTATTTGTATTGAATTATGTATGCTCTTATGACTATTGATAATGATGAATGTATATGAGATGATGTATACATGAATTTTGAGATAAAATCGACATAGTAACAATGTCCGAGAAGTCCCGTTTGAACCTAAGAATAGATAGGGTAGTCTATGTCATGACATAGGTGTTTGTTATGTGATATCATGTAAGACCACATCTGGAACGTTGACATTGATTTGAGATTTTGTGTAAGACCACGTCTGGGACGTTGGGTTTACATGTAAGACCATGTCTGGGACATTGGCATCGTATTGATTCGTGTAAGACCCTGTTTGGGATAGTGGCATCGATATCTGATTACATGTAAGACCTTGTCTGAGACATTGGCATTGTATGACTATTCTGAGCACTCTGCGTATCCTATTAGATTTCGGATGGTTCAATGGGCAAATCCAAGATATGAATAACTATGAGATTTGTATATCTATTTCAGGTACGTTTGATATGTATACTAAGTGTGCATGAAAGGTAAGTATCTATGTGAATTTGTTAAGATGAATATGTGAAGTAGAATGATGAGATAATATGTGAGAATATGCTCGAATGAGCTATGTGTATTAGTGATATTGAAGTTGAAGAATTTGGTATGGTATGGCTAAGCTTATGAGCAAATGAATATTATATGAATTTTCTATGAGAACTATAAATAACATCTTATCAAATTGAATATGTGTATTATATGTTATGTTTATTTGTATATGGCTTACTAAGCTTTTTTAAGCTTACTCTGTGTGTGTTTTCTCTGTTTTATAGATCATCAAAACTACTGAAGGCTCGTGGACCGTCGAGGATTGTCATCACATTACTCAACTTGTTTTGGTACCTTTGAAATATGTATATAGCTATATATATGGCATGTATAGGCTACTCATTTTGGATTATGTTTGAAATGTGTGTAAATAGCCATGAGATGTGGCTAGTTTAATGTTGGTAATATGCAAGAGTGAATTTGTTATATGATGCATAGTTATGGCTTGATAGCTAGTGAAATGGTTAAAGTTATGGTAAGCATATGAAAGCCTTATGATAATGTATGTTTGAGAAAAGAAATGATTATATGAGAAGTAAATGTGGATTAATCATGTTTGAATGTATGTGTTTTTAGTTGGGCAAAGTAGTATGATAAGAAATGAGTTTGAATCTAAAGATATGTTGATTGTTTGACAAGTTTTTGGATGACAAGTGTGTATGAAATTAGTTGGTACTTTGCTTGTAGGGATAGACCTTAGTGTAGGCGGCATTTTGACCTTACAAGTGGTCTGTTTTGCCTACACGGCAATGGCACACGGGCGTGCCTAGTGGCCGTGGATATAAGTCAGTAGCCAGCCTAAGTATATATGGCCATGGCATACAGGCGTGCCTGGTAGCCGTGTGAGTAAGTTAGTAGCTAGCCTAATGTTACACGGCCAAGACCCACGAGCGTGTCTAGTATCCATGTTGAAAAGTCAGTATACAAGCTCTGATTTGACACGGTCTAGACACATGGGTGTGGCTAGTAGACGTGGAAGGCACACGGCCGGCTCACATGGGCGTGTGATCTCTGTAACTTAGAAAATTTTTAAATTTCTAAGAAAATTCTATATGTGTTTGGTTTAGTCCCGACCCTATTCCCTTCTTTTCTTTTTTCAATTTAGTTAAGCCGAAACCTCTAGCACCTTATTGCCGAAAGTATACCTTGTTTCTTCCTTCTTCTCTTCATTGTACAAAGCCAAAACTAGAGACCCTTTCCTTCTCACTTCTTCTTTTTGTTTCATAAACCTTGTGCCGATTTCCCTTTGTTCCATACCATTTCTTTTAAACCGAAACCAGCCTTTGTTTTTCATCATCTTTGGTAGAACCTAGCATGTTTCTTTCTCTTTTCTTGAAGGATAGTAACCAAACTTGTTCTTCTTCTAAGCACACCTTATTCATTTCTTTCCTTTCAAAACCGAAGGTGACCCTCCATTCATCTTTCTTTACTTTCGTGTTTTTTCCCAAAACCTGTTGGCCGAATCCTTGTCCTCTCTTAGTAGTTGGTAGGCCGATTATTGGTGGTTGTTAGGTGCTGGTTTCCAATCGATTGATAGTGGGTAAGTGTTGGCCGAATGGCCATTTCTCTTTCTCTGGTATTTTACCAATTCTTGGTATGTAAGGGCTGATATCGGTATTGGTTAAAAAGGTGTTAACTTCTTGTTTAATCTTTTTGTATAGGGTCTTTGGACTTTGGAAATAATCAAGAGGAGTCTTCCAAGTCTTTTAGCCGATTGTTAAGTGGTGGTAAGAGGAGTATTTTGTTAGTCCGTTCTTTTAGCCTCGTTAAAGCAAGTCTCAATGGATTAATGGATTTTCTTTTTAGGTGGAGGCCGTTTGTAAAGGAGAAACCTTTGTGGTTCGAGTTTGGTAGGAAGCCAAACGCTTGCAAGGTAAGGACTATTTGATAAACCCTTTTGGTTTAATGCTTGTGGCGAATGGTATGATGGTTAATCCATTTGTTGGCCGATTGTAGGATTCGAGTTGTAGAAGTGGTCAAGGGACGTAAATCGATTTTAGGATTAATACCTTCGCTAATTCAGGTGTGTAAACTAACACACTTCATTTAGTAATATAATTGATAACTCGTGTGATGATTAATGAAACAGTGATGATTGATGTGATACCCTAATGGGTATGATTCTGGACTCGGGTAAGACAGTATTATTATTATGAGTTTACTGATGATCTATATGATACCATGGTTGTGGATATATGTGACATGGGGTATGAGATTAGACATATTAGCATGATATGCATGATTACATGAGTGTGGTATGTTGATGGGTGATACGAGTGGAGGGAGCAGTGATATTTTGTGCTGACGAGCACCAGTGTTTTGGTAACACACTTTGTGACTTTGGGTCACCAGAGGTTTGGCACCTCATTGCGACTTGTCCCTGTGGTTTAACACCACCGTGGGTTGGCCCCACTTTTGAGATATGGGATCGTCTGCTAGTGATTTGGTATCACACGATGGGTTGGCCCCATCATTGGATTTGTGACTGCGGTCACCAGTGCTTTGGTAGCACAATTGTGTCTTTGGGACACCAGTGGTTTGGCACCACATTGGCGGATATTGTGTCTTTGGGACACTAGTGTTTTGGTAACACATTGTGACTGTATGTCACCGTGGTTTGGCACCACCAAGGGTTTGGTACCACACGGGTAGAAAAGGCGATATGGATGGTTAGGATCGGGTTGCATTGATTATGTTGCTTTGTATGATGTGTGTTAGCATGTTGTTTTTCTGGGGCGGGATTTACACATCGAGTCACTCGACTCACCCTCTCCTTTGACATTTCAAGTGACTCGAGACTAGAGACACGGGCCGAGATGGACTCGGGTGCACATGCCATGCTTTAATAAAAGTGTTGCTCGACTATTGAATTTGGGTACTTTAGCTTATTTACTTTACTTGGGTTTTATATTGGATTTGTAAAAGGCCTTTAATTTATGTTTTGTGATGTTTATGTTTTAATTAGATTTTTTTATATGCCTTAACAAAACAAGTTGGTATGAATTTTACTAAAACTTGGAAAGATAATGATTTCAAAATTATAACGCAATGTGTTTTTAAACCATACCATGGGTATCACACTATGTCTTTATAGTAAGCAAATTCAAATGATTTTCAAATCAAACTTGTATTACTCCTATGTCTAAAAAGGTTTTAAGTAACACTAAGAAACTATTAAGGTTTAAATGGTTTAAACTCGTTTAACCACACATTCAGTTAAGATTTCAAAATCTCAGGTTTCAAATACACCATCGATTTCAAACAAGTCTACTCGAATTGTCTTCAAAATACATCGTGTTTTCACTCTTCTTTTAACGAAAAATTTAACCTCTCACAAACATGTTTCCCGTAACATACCAGATTTGGACGTGGTGTCTCGTCCGGTTTGGGGTGTTACATTTGTGGTATCGAGCCAAGTTCAAAAGCTTCTACGTGGGCCGAGGCCCAAAATGTTTTAAAAACTATAGTTTTCAAGTATTACATTTAAAAGTATGATTTGAAGGGCATGGCACCGAGTCTCCCAGCACCAGCTCACCCGGTAAGTACCCGCACTATTGGTTGTGATATTAATTGATATGATTGAATGGCTAGTGATAGTAAGATTACTTTAGAGACCTAAACCGATAGGATTACGTGGACTCACGAAAACAAAGTCTCTTTAATATTCATAAAACTTTGCTTTAAAAATAGTGGAATAATGACCGATACATAAAATTCTTTAATCATACGAGATTTAGTCATGAGTACCGAGGTGGGCGTGGTCGTGGGCGTGGTCGCAGTAGGGATGATCTGCTTACGAGCCCGTAGGTTCCAGGCGGGGTTCGAAGAATGAGGTAATCTGCCCGCCACCAGTTGGAGGTGGTGAGTTCAAGAGCGAGCCGCGATGACGCAGATGTCACGAGCGATCTTTGCGGTTTTAGAAAGGGTAGCTGGAGTAGGTGGAGGCATAGGAGCTAGGAAATTTGTGCTGGCGACTTGGGCAAATAAATTTGAATTCTTCGGGTGTCTCGGGTGTTGCTCCAGCCTTCTTGAAAATCGCTAGAAGCGGCGTAACGGATCATGGACGATCTGGACCTAACGGCTGAGGAGAAATTAAAGAGGATCGTATCACTTTTCCGAGATGAGTCATACCAGTGGTGGCTCACTGTTTCGGAACGACCTTCTGTTGAAGATCGACATGGGATTATTTTCGTGCTTATCGAAAAAAAATCGTCGGAGCTAACTACATAAATGAGCGGAGGAAAGCATTTCGAGGTTAGTCGAGGGAGCAAATCTGCGTAATGGTCTGAGGCGAGTTTCCGGTGGTCGGTATGCGGGGTATGGTGGCTACCGAGCATGAGAGGTGCGTTCGTTTCGAGGATGGCTGCGAGGCGAACTAAGGCCGATAATTGCGCCCAAAGAAGCGTGAATTTGCGGTCCTAGTTGAAAAGCGAAGGTTGCCGAGGGCATTAAAGAGTCTGTGAGGCGGTATGGAGAGAAACCGTCACAAGAGGAGTTTTGGGCCTTCCGGGTCATCGAAACCAACGAAAAAGAGCTAGACCGAATGGGCGAATCGGTCGGTAGGTTTGTTCTTTAGCTAAGCGAGGGCCTTGCAATGTAACCGTTGTGGAAAGGCTCACCGGGAGGATGTTGGACCGATGGCGGTCATTTTGAGTGTGGCTCATTGGACCACCGAGTGAGGGACCGTCTGCAAGTTAGCTAGGATTGATCGGAGAATCGGGCGTGTCGATCTGAAATAATGGACCACCGCAGAGGGCCGAGGTAATGGCAGAGGAGGTAATAGTTCGGTCGGGGCCGTGGAGCACCGGCGGAGGTGCAGTAGTTCTGAGGCCGCACGGCTGGATTGGTATATCTTTGCGAGGCACCGAGAGGAGGGCGACTTGCCGGACGTCATAACAAATGCGTTTTTGATTTTTGGTTCTCCTTATCGCTTTAATTGATGTGGGTTCAACACATTCGTATGTTGCAAGTAGTATAGTGAAGACCATGAATTTAGACTCGAGGTATCTTCTAGGCGGATGACCGTAATAAGCCCTCAGGTCACTCTGTAGTGGTAGATAAACTGTATAGAGACGTACCTCTAGAACTTCAAGGGGTAGTATTTGAGGCTGATCTGATGGAACTGCCATTCGGGAGTTCGATCTAATTCTCGGAATGGACTGGCTGGGTAAGTATCAGGCGAAGTTGGACTGCGCGGCTAAGCGCATGGTTCTGAGCACAGCTGAGGGTGATGAAGTAGTTCTGATCGGTAATAGGAGAAACTATCATCCAATTTGGTATCCGCTTTCTGGCCAGAAAATGGTCGGAAGAGTCGTGAAGCGTATGTGGTTCATGTGTATGCCTTGGAAACTAAGGAGTCATTGTAGAGGCAGTTCGAATAGCTAGGAATTTGTGGATGTGTTTCGAGGAGCTTAGGGTTTGCCACCGGATCGGGAGGTAGAGTTCGGGATAGATCTGTTACCAGGAACGGCGCCAGTATCCATTGCTCCGTACAGGATGGCACCTAAGGAGTTAGTGGAGCTTAAGGCTCGAATCTGAATTATTGGGCCGAGGCTTTATCGGGCCAAGTATTTACGCCATGGGGAGCGCCGGTACTCTTTGTAAAGAAGAAAGACGGTACTATGCGGATGTGCATAGACTACTACATGGCGAATAAACTAACGATCAAAAACAAGTATCCACCGCCTCGGATAGATGACTTGTTTGATCACCAAGGGTGCGTCGGTTTTCGAAGATCGACCTAAGGTGCAGGTATCACCGCTTGAAGGTAAAAGAGGCGGATATCGTAAGACGGCATTTACATTACTCGGTATGTGCATTTGAGTTCCTAGTTATGCCGTTCGGGTTGACTAACGCCGTGACTTTCATGGATCGATGAATAGGGTGTTCCAATGTAACCTAGATCGGTTAAGTGGTGGTTTTTATCGACGACATCTTGGTATACTCAAGGACCGAGGAAGAGCATGACGTTCATTTACGGGTGGTATTGCAGATTCTAAGGGAGAAACAATTTCTGCGAAGTTCGATAATGCTGATTACGCTCGTGGAGGTGACATTCTTGGGTCATATAGTGTCATTTGAGGGATTAGAGTGGACCCGTAAGATAGAAGTCTGTTTTGGATTAGAAGCCGCCTAAGTCGATGGCGGAGATCCGGAGTTTTTGGGCTTGGCGAGGATACTACCAAGATTTGTAGAGGTTTCTCGTTGATTGCAAAGACCGGATGACTAAATTATTGAGAAAGGAGTTCCGTTTATTTGGTGAGAAGCAACAGGAGAGCTTCGACAAGTTGAAGAAGATTTTGACCAAGCTCGGTTCGATTCAACTTTGAGGTGGTAAGGAATTTATGTCTTCGCGATGCATCACATACGGGTTTGGGTTGTGTCTTGATGCAAGAAGGAAGGTTGTGGCTTACGCATCCAAGACGCCGAGGCCACATGAGGTAAATTATCCAACGCACGATCCGGAGTTAGCAAATGTAGTATTTGCCTTAAAGATATGGAGGCATTACTTATGCGAGAGAGATCGATAGTCTACACGGACCATAAGAGTCTGAAGTACCTTCTGACTCAGAAAGACTTGAATCTGAGACAGCGGCAGTGGATTGAGCTACTAAAAGACTACGATTGCTCAATTGAGTATCATCCGGGCAAGGCTAATGTTGTGGCGCAGCGCATTGAGCCGTAAGGTTGTTTCGGATTTGAGGCGTTATTTGCCCACTTGAGTTTGTATGGCGACGGGAGTATTCGGTAGAGCTACTGAGTTAAGCCTACTTGGGTTGAGCGGATCGAGAAAAGCGCTTGTTGGATGAGGTTTTGAGCGCACGAGGACACAAGTGCGTAATGATGAGTTGAAGGGTATAGCTTGTCTAGTGATGGGGTTCGTGTTTCGGGGAAGGCTTGTATCTTGAGAGATGCTGAATTGAGGCAAAAGATTCTTGAGGATGCCCATAGCAGCTCCTCGCTATGCATCCCGGAGGTAGCAAAATGTATAAGGATCTCGAGGAGCGATTACGGTGGCCGGTGCGAAAAGGAGGTGGCCGAGTTTGTGGGTAAGTGTCGACTTGTCGGTGGTCAAGGCTGAGCATCGATTCTGCCGTCTGGGTTGCTTGACCGGTGAAGATTCCACAAAGGAAGTGGGAAAGAATAACTATGGATTTCGTTAGTGGATTACCGCTTTGCCGAGCAAGAAGGATTCGATCTGGTAATTGTGGATCTACCGACTAAATCACTTCACTTTATTAGGTGAGGTGGATTACTCACTGCAGAGGTTGGCAAAGCAGTATGTATCGTAGATAGTGAGGCGCACGGGGTGCGATGTCGATCATCTCGGATAGGGATCCAGATTCACGTCAAGGTTACGGAAGGCGTTACATCGAGCTCTGGGTACGGTTAGATTTCAAAGACATTTCATCCGCAGATGACGGGCGATCGGAAAGAGTTATCTGATATTGGAGGATATGCTTGAGGTTGTGTATTGGACTTGAGGGTAGTTGGGAGGAGTATCTACTGTTGGTGAGTTCGCCTACAACAACAGACTACCAAGCGAGCATCAAGATGGCACCATATGAGGCATTGTATGGTAGGAAGTGTCGCTCACCTACTTGTTGGATGAGCTAAGTGAGCGTCGATTATTGGGACCAGAGTTGGTTCTTTGAGACCAAGACAAGGTTAAGTTGATTCGAGCTCGATTGAAGGAAGCTTGATTGGCGAAGTCCTATCTGGATCTTAAGCGGAGAGATATTGAGTTTCTTTGTGGGAGATCGAGTTTTCTGAAGGTCTCACCGTGGAAGAAAGTATTAAGGTTCGGAAGAAAGGCAAGCTAAGTCCGAGGTTCATTGGGCAGTATAAGGTATTAAGGCGAGTGGGACGATTGCATATCACCGAGTTGCCACCGAGCTAAGTCGATTCACGACGTGTTCTACGTTTGATGCTTGGCGATATCGTTTCGATCCATCACATGTGGTAACATGAGAGATCGAGGTAAATCGAGATATGTCCATGGAGGAAGAGCACTGTCTGATTTTAGAGCGGGATGTGAAGGTTCTCGCAGGAAGTCTGTGCCTTTGGTTAAGGTTCTTTGGCGGAATCATGGCGTGGAAGAAGCGGCGTGGGAACCCGAGGATATGATGAGACAACAATACCGCAACTCTTGACCGGGTAATTTGAGTCGAAATTATTTTTAAGGGGTAGAACCGTAATATCCGGGTTAAGGGTTAATTTATTTTGGCATTGTTGCATAATTATTGGTGAGCTATTATGTTGTTTGTATGGTTTGGGACTTAGATGAAGGCTAGGAGTGTGCCCGAGTAGGTGGAAAATTTTTGTTTTTGGGCCTTGGGGATAGGAGTGAGGAGATGGGGTTTTAATCAAATTAAGTGAATTTATAACACAAATAAGGAGCTAGCAAAGTGGCAAGCATCGCCATATGGAGAGTGTGTGTGTGGCGTCATCTACAAGGGGAGGTCTTGTGTTCAAGTCATGAGAATCCCACTCCTTTTGGCTCCCATTTTGACGGCATGGAGGAAGAGGTAGAAGGCAACTTGAACTCTAGCTTGGACTTAGTCTTCACATTCAAAGAGGGTGGAGAGTGAAAGTAGGAGGGAGACTTGGTCATGGATTTGAATTGGTGGTGTGAGAGCAAATGGGGGAGGTTGGCGGGTTTGAGGAGTGTTTGGGGAGCTTGGGAAGTCCAAAACTCCTTGGTCCTTTGGGTGTATTTTCGGTCTTAGGGAGGGACAATTAAGTTTTTCTTTTTTCTCTTTGTGTCAACAAGCTGATTCTTAGTTAGTCAAAAGCTTGCAAAGAAAATTCTCTTCACTTGCAAATAGCCTAAGCTAATCTCACCCATTTTGTTGTGCATTTTTTTTTGAAACCAAAACCCCAGGTGTTGCCGAAATTGCTTGCTTTGTTTTGTTTTGCTTCTTCTCTTTGTTTTAGCCAACCAAGCACTCCATTATCATTTTTCTCCTTTTGAAAACCTTGTTAGCGAATGCCCTCCAACCTCCTTTTCTTTTTCAATTTAGTTAAGTCAAACCTCTAGCACCTTATTCTTAGAAAGTATACCTTGTTTCTTCCTTCTTCTCTTCATTGTGCAAAGCCAAAACTAGAGACCCTTTCCTTCTCACTTCTTCTTTTTGTTTCATAAACCTTGTGCCGATTTCCTTTGTTCCATACCATTTCTTTTAAACCAAACCAGCCTTTGTTTTTCATCATCTTTGAGTAGAACCTAGCATGTTTCTTTCTCTTTTCTTGAAGGATAGTAACCAAACTTGTTCTTCTTCTAAGCACACCTTATTCATTTCTTTCCTTTCAAAACCAAGGTGACCCTCCATTCATCTTTCTTTACTTTCGTGTTTTCCCAAAACCATTGGGTAGAATCCTTGTCCTCTCTTAGTAGTTGGTAGGCGATTATTGGTGGTTGTTAGGTGCTAGTTTCCAATCGATTGATAGTGGGTAAGTGTTGGTAGAATGGCCATTTCTCTTTCTTCGGTATTTTACCAATTCTTGGTATGTAAGGGCTGATATCGGTATTGGTTAAAAGGTGTTAACTTCTTGTTTAATCTTTTCAGATAGGGTCTTTGGACTTTGGAAATAATCAAGAGGAGTCTTCCAAGTCTTTTAGCCGATTGTTAAGTGGTGGTAAGAGGAGTATTTTGTTAGTCCGTTCTTTTAGCCTCATTAAAGCAAGTCTCAATGGATTAATGGATTTTCTTTTTAGGTGGAGGCCGTTTGTAAAGGAGAAACCTTTGTGGTTCGAGTTTGGTAGGAAGCCAAACGTTTGCAAGGTAAGGACTATTTGATAAACCCTTTTTGGTTTAATGCTTGTGGCCGAATGGTATGATGGTTAATCCATTTGTTGGCCGATTGTAGGATTCGAGTTGTAGAAGTGGTCAAGGGACGTAAATCGATTTTAGGGATTAATACCTTCGCTAATTCAGGTGTGTAAACTAACACACTTCAGTTTAGTAATATAATTGATAACTTTGTGTGATGATTAATGAAATGTTGATGATTGATGTGATACCCTAATGGGTATGATTACGGACTCGGGTAAGACAGATTATTATTATGAGTTTCTTGATGATCTATATGATACCATGGTTGTGGATATATGTGACATGGGGTATGAGATTAGACATATTAGCATGATATGCATGATTACATGAGTGTGGTATGTTGATGGGTGATCTGAGTGGAGGAGCGGTGATATTTTGTCTTGACGAGCACCAAGTGTTTTAGTAACACACTTTGTGACTTTGGGTCACGGAGGTTTGCACCTTATTGCGACTTGTCCTGTGGTTTAACACCACCGTGGGTTGGCCCCACTTTTGAGATACGGGATCGCTCGCTAGTGATTTGGTATCACACGATGGGTTGGCCCCATCATTGGATTTGTATTTGCGGTCACGGTGCTTTAGTAGCACAATTGTGTCTTTGGGACACGGTGGTTTGGCACCACATTGATGGATATTGTGTCTTTGGGACACCGGTGTTTTAGTAACACATTGTGACCGTATGTCACCGGTGGTTTAGCACCACCGGTGGTTTGGTACCACACGGTGTAGAAAAGGCGATATGGATGGTTAGGATCGGGTTGCATTGATTTTTTATATTGGATTTGTAAAAGGCCTAAAGTATGATTAAGGTCTTGTTGACCTATAAAAGGGACATTTTGATTGCGATTGATCAATGGTTGTATGAAATGTAAGTAAAAGTTTTACACCATCGATTTGTCTACTCGAATTGTCTTCAATGCCTTTAACGAAATTAGGCGTTTCCCGTAACATACGGATATGGGTTAGGTTACACTATTCTAAAGTGTTATAGGGACATTTTTGCGATTGAATTGATGTGTACACCTGAAGATTGTCTAAGATGTGCGATTTCATTGTTAAAAGATAAACCATATTCGTGGTGGGACACTCTAACCACAATGACATCTAATAAGCGTGTTAATTGGGATTTCTTTCAGTAAAAATTTAGAAAGAAATATGGTACCTAGTCGTATCTTGACAAGAAAAAGAAAGAGTTTCTTGAGTTGAAACAAGGGGATCGATCTGTATCTAAGTATGAATGGGAGTTTATGCAATTAGGCAAGTATGCCCGTAATATTGTATCAAATGAAGAGGAGATTTGTATTAGATTTAAAGAGGGCTTGAATAATGAAATTTGACTGTCGGTTGCAGCATTGAGATTACATGAATTTGTGGAACTCTCGAACGTGTTCAAAAAGTTGAAGAAATTTGCTATAGCAAAAGGCAATCCTATTTGAGATCTAGGGATTTCAACAAAAGAGGACCATCTAAATCAACTCAGACTTCTCGTCAAAGAAGTGTAGAAATTATGCAAACCAATCAATTGTTCATTCAGAGTTTTCTAGTAAAGATAGACCTAGATAGAGTAACCTAAATTCTTTTAATTCACTTGCTGCTAGTGTTGGTAGTGTGAGAAATGTAGAAAAGACTGTTTGTGAAGAATGCGGTAAGAGACATTTTGGTGAATGTAAATCAAGGTTAGGAACCTATTTTTGATGTGGATCTCTTAATCATTTCCACAGAGATATTCCAAAATGACAAGGTGATTCAAGGAATTAAACTAGTAATCCTGAAGCTACTTCACACAGAGGTAGACGACCTGGAAATAGTAGAAATGTTACAACTGGTCGAGGAAAAACTGGAAATACCAATGAACGATCCAAAGTGAGAGCACCAAAGAAGAGCATATGCAATTAGAGCTCGAGAGGAAGCTACTGCCCATATGTTGTTGCTAGTACCTTCTCTCTTTTTGATATTAATATATATGCATTGATTGATCCTGGATCAACTCACTCTTATATATGCACTGCATTAATAAACAAAAAGAATTTGCATGTTGTGTCCACTGATTAAACTATTAAAGTAATTGTAAAGCCCATTTTTAGTCAAATCAGAACAGTAGTTTTGGGACCACAAATCTGAGGTCAAAATAATTATTTTATTATTATTTTAATATTTACATCATGATAGTATGATTGTGTGAAATTTTCGTTAAGAAATATTATCATTTGAGTGCTTAATTTGATACAAAGGACTAAATTGCATAAAGTACAAAATATAAGTTCAATGAGAATAAAGTATCAAATTGCTATGGATTTTTTATATATATGGCCTTAAATGATAATTAAGCAAATAATAGTGATAATGGACAATTATGGACATCATTAGTTTGATTTACTTGATGTTACATTAGTAAATTATTAAATAAAATTAAAATCAGTAAAACCAAAATCCAATTTTTTTTGTCCATCTTATTCCTAGTTCCAAAATTTGAAGAGAAGAGAAACCATTTTTAGGGTTTCAAGCATTCGATCACTTGCTAGCTTAATTGTAAGTCTGTTTTTGTCCCATTTTCAATGATTTCTATGTTTTCGAGATCGTTGCAACTTAATCTAGCTAGCATAGGGACTAATTTGTAAAACTATTAAAGGTTTAGGGTTTTCCACTGATGAATGTTGATGTATATGGATGTTTAGTGGTAGAAAATGCATGGTTGTTGTTATATAATTATAAAGTGATTTTTGATAAATTTGTCATTTATGGATTAAATTGTGAAATGTGAAAATTTTGTTGTTAAATTTTGAAATAAATGAAAAATATGGGCTCCTAGGGACTTATTTCAAATTCAGCTAGCATGAGTTTTGGTTGAATTGCATGAATTTGTATTTTTATGAGATAATGACTAAATTGTAAAACTGTAAAATATTGGGGGGAAAAATGTAAAAGTGTTTTAATGTATGTTTTTGGATTAAATTGAATAGAGAGATTATTAAATAAGTTAATTTTGATTATATTTAGATCAAGAAAGGTGAAATACAGATTTAGATCGGGGAAAGAATAAAGTTTCAGATTAATCGACTTAACTCGCCGTTTTTGCATTCGAGGTAAGTTTGTATATAATAAACATTGTTATATTTGTGTTTTAATTGCTTTGATATCGCATAAATTGTGATTACGACATTGTGGACATATTAGACGATGATTTGGCAAACAAGAAATCATGATTGAACCTTTTGAATAGATTAGGATATGAATGGCATGTCATTAGGGGTTATGAAATTTGGGTGCTGGTCCGTACGTCCTACCGGTGGCTGAGTTATCCGGCATGTGTTGCGGATATTCGTTAGCTACTGTGAGCAGACTTGTTGATAGCTCTAGTGTGAGTAGTATATGTGATACAAGATTGAGATAGCTTTAGCTATATATGTGGCACTTAGGGTGCGAGATTCCTGAGTATCCAATAGTATTCCAAATGGTTTAACGGGTATATCAAAGATACGGATCAGTATGAGATTGAGACGAGATGGTACAGGTATGTACATGAACCATATAAGCTTTGAATCGAAGAAACTGGTGAAGTTCAATTCTAACCTTGTAACACCTTTCGCCCGTATTCAATGCCGAAATAGGGTTATGGAGCGTTATCGAACATATCACACATTTAAACATACATTTCTCATGCATTTTCGATTTCATGTAATCATCAATCAACAACATTCATATTGTCCCGAATACAAGCCTACGAGGCTCAAAAACATGCATTCGGGATGGTTCAGGACTAAACCGATAACTTTAGAAACTTCTCGAACACCTAGAAAGTTTTTCCAAAAACAGGGGACACACACGCTCGTGTGGCTTGGCCGTGTGAGAAAAGACACACTAGACATTCAAAATGGGCGCACATGTCCGTGTCTCATCTCATGTCTGACCCCGTGTAACTATCTGACTTGGGTTATGCGGCCAATACACTCGCCCATGTGGCTAGCCTGTGTGCCCTAAAAATGGCCATGCACGCCCGTATGCCAGGCTGTGTGCTAGGTCGTGCCAAACCTATAGGGTATATTGACTTATGCCACATGGCCAAGTCACACGCCTGTGTGTGAGGCCGTGTGGAGCATACTGACTTGGTTTCTAATTCAACACTAGGGGACACACGGCCGTGTAACCTGACCGTGCGTCGCACAGCGCTGAGACACACGCCTGTGTCTCTACCTATGTGAACAAAAATAGGCTATTTACCAAGCCAATTTGTAACACCTCTAACCTGTATCCGTCGTCAGAATAGAGTTACGAGGCATTATCTATCAAATCACAACATACAACATACATTTATGCATCCATTCTCAAACACCATTCAATCATAAACAGGTTGTCCCTTATAAGGGCCTATGAGGCCTTAAACATATTTAGAAATGGTTCAGGACTAAACTGATAACATACGAAAATTCTTGGAAACTTAGAAATCTTTCAAACATACAAGGGTCACACGCCCGTGTGACCAGGCCGTGTGCCTCACATGGCTCTAGACACGCCCATGTCCCACGCTATGTGAGAACAGGGCCTACATCCTAACTTGGGTAACATAGCGGACCACACGCCCGTGTGTCTAGCCTGTCTGCCCTTCAAAATGGCCACACATGCTCGTTTGTCAGTCTGTGTGCTAGGCTGTGCCAATCCTGTAGGGTATACTGACTTATACAACACGACCAAGTCACACGCCTATGTGCTAGGCCGTGTGCCATTTAGGGGGTATACTGACTTGTGCCACATGACCGGTCACACGCCCGTGTGTAGGGCCAAGTGGAGCATACTGAATTCAAATCAATATCAACACCAAGGGACACACGGCCATGTAGTATGATAGTGTATCACACACGGTTGAGACACACGCCCATGTCTCTGCCCGTGTGGACAAGAATAGGCCATTTGCAAGGGCAATTTGCCACCCTTTCTCATGCTTACCTAAACATCCAAAATAATACCATTTCAATACATTTATAGGCAACCAAAACATGCTATTTCATATACAAATCCATCCATTTAAAGTCTGTAACACCCCACACCCGAGTCTGAAGCTAAGACTGGATACGAGGCATTACCAAGCTTGAACTCACTTAAACATACACTTACGGGCTGTAAATTTCATTCCGACTTAAAAATTTCTCTTTCTTAGTCTAATCATACATTTTATGGGCCTACGAGGCCTTAAGAACATATCTAAAAACTTTTGGAACTTAATCGAAAACCTTTCTTTGAAGTAGGGGTCACACACCCATGTAGCTTGGGACACGCCCGTGTACCCCTTGACATGCCCGTGTCTTCCACCCATGATCGACACTGACTAATTACACACGGCCTTGACACACCCATGGACATAAACCGTGCGATAAACCTTGACATACTGACTTATTTCACACGGCCTGTGGCACACGCCCATGTTCTAATCGTGTATCACACACGGCCTAAGCAAACAGCCGTGGAGCTTGTCTATGACCTATTCTGACTTAAAACAATAAAAGGCAGGGCACGCATGGCCTAGACACATGCTCGTGTGTCTAACCGTGTGGGCACTTATATGCTATTTACCAATCCAATTGCCACTTGAAATCAAAACCAACTCGAGTTCAATTTAATACATTTCATAACCAATACTACTTGATTCATTGATCTCAATAAACAACATACTTAGTCATTTTTGGCCAATCACTTTGCCATACTTAACATAAACAACTTGGCTATACCAAATATAGATTGATAGTGTGCTCCGAGCTCCGACTCCAACGATCCACAAGTTAGCTTGGCGGGACTACATAGAAAGAAAGGATTAAAGACGTAAGCATTTAGCTTAGTAAGTTTGCATGTAAAACACAGATTAATAAACTTGCTTAATATAAACCATTTGACATAACAATGGTATCATAACTTCAGCTATAAAGCTTACTTACTCATATTGATTCTCACATGTCTCATGATACTTAATATCCCCATACTTGTAAGGTAAACACGGTGTCTGTATCACTTAATCACATGAATCAACATACTTAATTTTAATAATCATGATATCTAATTCATCATTCATAACATAAATAATACTCAATTTCAACTTGGTAATAGCTTTGCTTACTTAGATTTCTTGTTATCTTATTTTAACTTTACTCATTTGCCCGATGAATTTATGTGAATAACCGAGGATACTAAATCTCATCCCACATAACTTGATGTCAAAGCCGTATCCTCGATACGGTCTTACATGGAATAGCTCATCTTGGTTTCAAGGCCATGTCTTGACATGGACTTATATGAAGTCTTTCTTGTTCTTACCAATGCCATGCCTTGGCTTGGACTTAGATGAGATCTCTTTCTCTTGATAGCTTTTCAGTGCCAAGCTTGCCTTGGACTTATATGATAACTATTCAATGCCAAGCTTGCCTTGGACTTACATGATAACTGTTCAATGCCAAGCTTGCCTTGGACTTACATGATAACTTTTCAATGCCAAGCTTGCCTTGGACTTACATGACAATTGTTCAATGCCAATCTTGCCTTGGACTTACATGATAACTATTCAATGCCAAGCTTGCCTTGGACTTACATGATAACTGTTCAATGCCAAGCTTGCCTTGGACTCACATGATAACTATTCAATGATTACCGATGCCATGTTCCAAACACGGTCCTATACTGGCTCTCATAATGTGGTAGATCGAGTATCCTAGGGAATTCATCTTCAATCAGGACTTCCTCTTACTTAATCTCATTGATTTCTTTGTTTAACATAACATTAAACATTCCATGAAAAGAGTGTACATTATACTAAGCAAATCAATGATAAAAATCATAAAGCTTAGAAATCATACAAACTTACTTCAATATACAAAATGTATGTAGATATGCAATTTAGTCCTCGACTTTGTTTCGGTTTCAATCCGGGCTTCATTTTTATTGATCTATAATCATAAATAGATCATTTAATACTCACATTGACTAGATTGACTCTTAACTCATACTTTGGAAAAATTACTATTTTGCCCATATATTTTTTCATATTTACACTTTTGCCCCTAGGCTCATAAAATGATTTTCATTCAACTTTCTTAAACTTCATGCTTAGCTGATTCATTATCTCTACTATAACAATCATCAATTCTCACTATTTCTACTATGTATGACCAATTTTCATAACTATTACAAGTTAGTCCATACTATATCATTTTTCATGAAATTTACTAAGGAAAAGATGTTTGTCTAACATCAAACTCTCATAAACTTCCATAAATCATCATTTAAAAAGCATCTCATTCATGGGTAGATTTTTGAACATGCATCTAAAGCTCATTTTTTAGCTAGAAATAGCTAATTCATAATGCGAGAACTTCAAAAATACGAAGAATATAAAAAACAGGGCAAAAATGAACTTACTAGCAAGCTTGAAAAATTGAAGAACCCTAGCTATGGAGTCTCCCAAATTTTCGGCACAAGTGGAAGAAGATGAGAATGATTTTTGTCATCTTTTTCCCTTATTAATCATTTATTAGACAAATGACCAAAATGCCCTTTTTTTTTAAAATTTTCTCAATTTATTAACTCATATCCATTTTTGTCCAAAAATTATAATTTGCACAAAATTTCTATTTAAGGACATCTAATTAGTATTCAAAAGCTATTTCATGCAAAAAGATTCTATAAACTCATATTATGTAACTTTTGCAATTTAGTCCTTTTGCACCCATCAACCTCAATTTAATAAAATTGCTTTGTGAAACTTTTACACTAGCATGCAAACATGGTATAAACCTTAAAAACTCATAAGTTTACTTCAGATTTGTGGCCTCGCACCACTATTCTGACTAGGCCCTAAATTGGGCTGTTATAATTCTCCCCCTTAGGGATTTTCATCGTCAAAAATCTTACCAGAAAAAAGGATTGGATACTGGTTTCTCATACTCTCTTCTGGTTCCCATGTAGCTTCTTCTATTCCATGTTTTTGCCACAATACTTTCACTAGAGCAATACGTTTATTTCTTAGCTGCTTGACTTTCTGAGCTAAAATCTTAACTGATTCTTCACCATAAGTCATGTCGAGATGAATCTCTATCTCTGACTGAGTAATTACATGTGAAGGATCTGATCGGTAACGTCTTAACATTGACACGTGAAACACATCATGTATCTTTTCTAATTCTGATGGCAAAGCCAAACGGTAAGCTACCGACACAACTCTCTCAATAATCTCGTAAGGTCTAATGAAACGTGGACTTAACTTGCCTTTCCAGCCAAATCTGAGAACTTTTGTCCATGGTGACACTTTCAAGAAAACTTTATCCCCAACTTGGTACTCTTTCTCTTTTCTCTTTAAATCTGAATAGGATTTCTTTCTGTCGATGCAGCTTTTAAACATTCTGGTATCACTTTCACATTCTCTTCAGTTTCTCTAACCAAATCAACCCAGTGAATTTGGTTTTCTTTGAGTTCAGTGCAATATAAAGGCGCTCTACATTTACGCCCATATAGAGCCTCATAAGGCGCCATCTTTAAGCTCGATTGAAAACTATTATTGTAGGCAAGTTCTACCAATGGAAGAAACTTTCCCAACTGCCACGAATTCTAGAACATGTAAGCATATCCTCGTGTGCTTGAATCAACCTCTCCGACTGACCATCAGTTTGAGGATGAAAGGCCGTACTAAAGCTCAACTTTGTACCGAAAGCCTCTTGTAACTTCTTCCAAAATCTAGATGTAAATCTTGGATCTCTGTCCGATATGATCGATAAAGGAACTCCATGAAGCTTTAGTATCTCTGAAACATACAAGTTTTCCAACTTGTCTAGTGAGTAATCAATTCGAACAGGTGAGAAATGAGCTGACTTCGTGAGTCTATAAACTACAACCCATATAACATCTTTCTTGCTCGGTGATAATGGTAGTCCCGTTACAAAATCCATAGTGATACGGTCCCATTTCCACTCGGGAAACAAGATGGGTTGAAGTAAACCCGAAGGTACTTGTTGTTAAGCCTTTACTTGTTGACAAATCAAACATCTTGAAATGAAATCTGAAATATCTTTTTGCATTCTCGGCCACCAATACAGTTGCTTCAAGTCATTATACTTCTTGGTACTACCCGGATGTACAGATAAACATTCATTATGTGCCTCGTGCAAAATTCTCTAAATAAGCTCCTCTTTTCTCGGTATACAAACTCTATCTCTAAACATCAAGTATCCATCAGAATTAATTCAAAAGTTAGATTCAACATCTATCTCGCACTGAGCTTTCTTGACTTGCAATTCACTATCTTCTTTCTGAGCTTCCAGGATCTCGTGAAAAAACATTGGTCTAGCTCTCAAATCAGCTATAATAGAACCATCACCGGATAAAGATATCCTTGAATTCAATGCCCTTAATGCAAAAAGGGACTTCCTGCTCAAAGCATCGGTGACTACATTCGCCTTTCCCGGGTGGTAGTCAATGACCAACTCATAGTCTTTTATCAACTCTAACCATCTCTGTTACCTTAAGTTCAACTCCTTCTGCGTCATCAAGTACTTCAGACTTTTATGATCAGTAAAAATCTGACATCTCTCACTATATAAATGGTGTCTCCAAATCTTTAAAGTGAAGACTATGGCAGCTAATTCTAAATCATGCGTCGGATAATTCTTTTCGTGAGGTTTCAACTGTCTTGAGGCATAAGCAATCACCTTGCCTTCTTGCATGAGTACACAGCCTAATCTGTTTAAAGATGCATCGCTGTAAATCACAAATTTCTTCCCTGACTCGGGTTGTACTAAAACTGGAGCTTCTGTCAACATTGCTTTCAACTTCTCAAAACTTTGGTGGCATCGTTCGACCATTCAAACTTCACATTCTTCTGTAACAATTCAGTCATCGGGGTTGCAATCATGGAAAACCCCTTGACAAATCATTTATAATAGCCGGCTAGGCCTAGAAAACTTCTAATTTCAGAGATGTTCTCTAGTGGCTTCCAATCCATTATGGCTGAGATCTTATCTGGATCTACCCGGACTCCATCTTTTGAGATAATATGTCTAAGAAAACCTACTTCCTTGGGCCAAAATTCACTTTTACTAAATTTGGCATACAACTAATTTTCTCGAAGAATCTGTAGAACTGTTCGTAGGTGTTCAGCATGCTCATTCTTATCTCAGGAATAAATCAGTATGTCGCCAATAAAAATGACTACAAACTTGTCTATGTATGGTCTAAAGATGCGGTTCATTAAATCCATGAATACCACGGGAGCATTGGTCAACCCAAAGGGCATGACTAAAAATTCATAATGCCCATACCTCGTTCGAAAAGCAGTCTTGGATACATCTGATCCTTCACTCTAAGCTGATAGTACACTGATCTCAAGTCTATTTCGGAGAACACAGTGTCTCCTTTCAATTGATCAAACAAATCATCAATCCTAGGCAATGGGTACTTGTTCTTTACTATCACTTTATTAAGTTGACGGTAATCTATACACAATCTCATGGTGCCATCTTTATTTTTCACAAATAAAACCGGAGCACCCCATGGTGAACAACTTGATCTTGCAAAGCCTTTGTCAATTAATTTTTGCAACTGTGACTTTAGCTCTTTCAACTCTGTTGGAGCCATTTTGTAAGGAGTAATAGATATCGGTACAGTACCAGGAGCTAGCTCAATATTGAACTCAACCTCTCTAACTGGTGGTAATCTTGGTAATTTCTCGGGAAAAACATCCACATGCTCATGTACTATCGGTACTGGCTCAATCTTCAATTCCGTTTCTTTATCATTCATCACAAAGGCCAGATATGCTTCATCCCCTTTCTTATATATCTCTGTGTCGTCATATGAGAAATCATTTTCGGTGATCTACCTTGTTCATCTGATTCTACACGAAGAGTATCCCTATCTTTACATATCATTTCAATGTATTTCTTCCCACAATTAACTATTACATTATGGGTAGTCAACCAGTCCATGCAAAGAATGAGATCGAACTAATCAAATTGTACAACATAAGATTTGCTTTAAAGTAATGACCTCTAATCATTAATAGACAATCTTTACAAACTTTATCAACTAACACACTCTTGCCTAAAGGATTAGACACTTTCATCATAAATTCTATAAAATCTATAGGCATACTCAAACCGGATACTAATTTCATGCAAATCTAAGAGTGTGTAGATCCGGGATCCATTAAAGCAATAACTTTAACATCATGAAGAGAAAAGGTACCCGTAATAACATCATGGGAAGATGCCTCTTCGCGAGTTCGAATGGCATAAGTCCTTACAGGTGCTCTACCCTTGGGTCTCGTAGCCTATTCTCTAGGGTTACCTCTTCCACTTGCCCCACTTCCGGGGTTCCTATGCGGTCTCCCTCTTACCATACTCCCGGATCTCGGGTTTTAAGCTTTCTCTTCTTTCATCATATCTGGACAATCTTTTATATTGTTGTCTTTAAAACCACATCTAAAGCATGCATTTTCATGTGCTTGGCATTCTCCAATGTGATGTCTGCCACACTGTGGGCATCCAGGTCTGCCAGATCTAATATTCCCAACACTTGCAAGCTGAAGTAGTCATGCTTTATTCCACGAATCTTTTTTACTCTTGTCTTTCCTTGAAAACCCAGTGGATGTAGCCAATTGGGTAGGGAAATCTCTTGACTTCTTGGATGAAGATTCGAATGACTTATTCCACTGTTTTTTTCTAGAGTCACGAGACTCCATTTTAGATTTTTTCTTTTCTTTTACTAATTCTTCGGCTTTACAAGCCCTTTCTACTAGCACAACAAATTTCTTTAGTTCTCGGACAGCAACAAATAGTTAGATGTCCTTATTAAACCCGTCTTCAAATCTTTTACTCATAATGGCCTCGGTGGACACACATTTGCGAGCGTACTTACTGAGTCGTACAAACTCATGCTCATAATCAGACACTAACATCTTACCTTGCTTCAGTTCTAAGAATTCCTTCTTTTTTTGGTCTACAAACCTTTGGCTGATATACTTTTTCTTGAACTCTTCTTGAAAAAATTCTCATGTAATCTTTTCCCTCGGTACTACCGACACAAGGGTGTTCCACCATTGCTAAGAATAATATCTTAAAAGAGACTACACACTTCATGCATTCTTCAGGGGTGCATGACAACTCGTTGAATACCCTGTGGTATTTTCTATCTAGAACTCAGCTTTTTCTGGATCATCATCTTTTCTGGCCCAAAATTCTTCTACTCCATGTTTCCTGATCCTATCAGTTGGAGGTTTATCTCCTTTTACCAACACTACTACTTAAGGGGCTATTGGAGCAGGTTGTGGAATAGGTGGGGGTGGAGGGGCTTGCGCATTTGGGTTCGCACGAACGAACTCCATATACCATGTATTCATCATATGGAGGAAGGCTTCTCTAGCCTCTTCTCCTCCTCCTTGACTCATCGTAGTGGGTCCATTCTCATTCTCATTAGGCACCGCCAATTCAGCGGGAGCTGGCGCATTACTTTCTATGTCATCCGCCTCAGCTCTATCGGGATCTATTAACTATACGTATAAACATAATTTAAGTTGTTAGGAGCCATCACACTATCATTATAAAAACATTCTTACGTATGGCATGTATGGCTAGACACGTGCTCATGCTATGTTAGTCCTAGAATCAACTAAACCGTAGCTCTAATATGACTAAATGTAACACCCCATACCCGATTCCGAAGCTAAGACTAGATACGAGACATTACCAAGCTTGAACTCACTTAAACATACACTTACGGGCTGTAAAATTTCGTTTCAACTTAAAAATTTCTCTTTCTTAGTCTAATCATACATTTTATGGGCCTACGAGGCCTTGAGCACATATCTATAAACTTTCAGAACTTAATCGAAAACCTTTCTTTGAAGCAGGGGTCACACGCCCATGTGGCTTGGGACACACCCGTGTACCCCTTGACATGCCCGTGTCTTCCACCCGTGGTCGACATTGACTAATTACACATGGCCTTGACACACCCATGGACATAAACCCTGTGATAAACCTTGACATACTGACTTATTTCACACGGCCTGGGGCACAGCCCATGTTCTAACCGTGTATTACACACGACCTAAGCAAACGGCTGTGGAACTTGTCCGTGACCTATTTTGACTTCAAACAATAAGGTGTAGGGTACGCACGGCCTAGACACACGCCCGTGTGTCTAACCGTGTGGGCACTTATAGGCTATTTACCAATCCATTTGCCACCTGAAATCAAAACCAACTCGAGTTCAATTCAATACATTTCATAACCAATACTACATGCTTCATTGAACTCAATAAACATACATACTTAGTCATTTTTGGCCAATCACTTTGCCATATACAAAAGAATAATAAACTTGGTTGCCCATACAATGGCCTTTCTTAAAACATATTCTGAAAATGAATGTTTCCTATACATGCCATACTTAACATAAACAACATGGCTATACCAAATAGAGATTGATAGTGTGCTCCGAGCTTCGACTCCAACAATCCACAAGTTAGCTTGGCGGGACTACATAGAAAGAAAGGATTAAAGATGTAAGCATTTAGCTTAGTAAGTTTGCATGTAAAACATAGATTAATAAACTTGCTTAATATAAACCATTTGACATAACAATGGTATCATAATTTCAGCTATAAAGCTTACTTACTCATATTGATTCTCACATGTCGCATGATACTTACTATCCTCATACTTGTAAGGTAAACATGGTGCCTATATCACTTAATCACATGAATCAACATACTTAATTTTAATAATCATGATCTGTAATTCATCATTCATAACATAAATAATACTCAATTTCAACTTGGTAATAGCTTTTCTTACTTAGCTTTCTTGTTATCTTATTTTAACTTTACTCATTTGCCCGATGAATTTATGCAAATAACTGTGGATACTAAATCTCATCCCACATAACTTGATGTTAAAGCCGTATCCTAGATACGGTCTTACATGGAATAGCTCATCTTGGTTTCAAGGCCATATCTTGACATGGACTTATATGAAGTCTTTCTTATTCTCACCAATGCCATGCCTTGGCTTGGACTTACATGAGATCACTTGCTCTTGATAGCTTTTCAATGCCAAGCTTGCCTTGGACTTATATGATAACTATTCAATGCCAAGCTTGCCTTAGACTTAAATGATAACTGTTCAATGGCAAGCTTGCATTCGACTTACATGATAACTGTTCAATACGAAGCTTGCCATGGATTGCCATGGACTTACATGATAACCGTTCAATGCTAGGCTTGCCTTGGACTCACATGATAACTGTTCAATGATTGCCGATGCCATGTTCCAAACACGGTCTTACACTGGCTCTGATAATGTAGTGGATCGAGTATCTTGGAGAATTCATCTTCAATTGGGACTTGCTCTTACTTAATGTCATTTATTTCTTTGTTTAACATAACATTAAACATTCCATGAAAAAAGTGTACATTCTACTAGGCAATTCAATGATAAAAATCATATAGCTTAGAAATCATGCAAACTTACCTCAATATACAAAATGTATATAGATATGCAATTTAGTCCTCAACTTTGTTCTTGCCTCGGTTTCAATTCGGGCTTCATTCTTCTTGATCTATAATCATAAATAGATCATTTAATACTCACATGGACTAAATTGAATCTTAACTCATACTTTGGAAAAATTACTATTTTGCCCCTATACTTTCTCATATTTACACTTTTGCCCTTAGGCTCGTAAAATGATTTTCATTCAACTTTCTTAAACTTCATGCTTAGTTGATTCATTATCTCTACTATAACAATTCATAAATATTACAAATTAGTCCATACTATCATTTTTCATGAAATTCACTAAGGAAAAGATGTTTGTCTAACATCAAACTCTCATAAACTTCCATAAAACATCATTTAACAAGCATCTCATTCATGGGTAGATTTTTGAACATGCTTCTTAGCTCATTTCATAGCTAGAAATAGCTAATTCATAATACGAGAACTTCAAAAGGACGAAGAATGTCAAAAATAGGGCTAAAATGAACTTACTAATAAGCTTGAAAAATTGAACCCTAGCTATGGAGTCTCCCAAATTTTTGGCACAAGAGGAAGAAGATGAGAATCATTTTTGTCATCTTTTTCCCTTATTAATCATTTATTAGATAAATGACCAAAATGCCCTTATCTTAAAATTTTCTTAATTTATTAACTCATATGCATTTTTGTCCAAAAATTATAATTTGGGTAAATTACTATTTAAGGACTTTTAATTAGTATTCTAACGCTATTTCATGCAAAAAGCTTCTAGAAACTCATATTTTGCAACTTTTGCAATTTAGTCCTTTTGGACCCATCAACCTCAATTTAATAAAATTGCTTTGTGAAACTTTTACACTAGCATGCAAACATGGTATAAACCTTAAAAACTCATAAATTTACTTTGGATTTGTGGCCTCACACCACTATTTCGACTAGTCCCTACATTAGGCAGTTACAAATTCCATCCATTTCACTACTCAAATCATAATCCAGAACATACTAAAAGAATATGCCATTACCAACAATTTCACCTATCTTCTCTATGCATTTTTCTCTTAATCTTATCATATAATTCATATCATAAAGTATACCAAATCATCATCTTAAAATCATGCCACAACATGCCATTTTTCAAGCAATAATACACCAATTGACAACTAGCTAATTGAGCAACCATATAACCATCACAACCATCCCAGACATGCCAAAAAACAAGGAAATATATACATCATATGTCACTTATCAAACTTATGATTTAAGCCAACTTAAATGTCCAAATACACATCAACATTTACTTCATTCATGAGCCAAATCTCATGGCTAATGTCATATCTCAAAACACATCATCATATCACTAGCCTATACATGCCATATACCATATTTACGAAGCATCAAAAGTACCAACAAGTTGATCGATAGTGTGACGATGTTCTTGATGATCCTTGAATCCAAGTTAGCTTTGATTATCTATAAAACATTGGAAGAACACACAAAGTAAGCTTTAAAAGCTTAGTAAGCCATATACAAATAAAATTACCACATGAATCAACACCATTTTCTTCAATAGGCAAACTTTGAATAAGCACATAAAAGTTTACAAACCTTTTCCATTGTACACATATTCAATATCATAAATGAATTCATCAAATACTTCCCTTTCAAAACTAGTATGAATCTTGTATGTACCAGAGTTATTTAACTCATTCACACATTATTTCTTGACTTGACTTTGCCTGTTGAACCATTCAAAATCGTTAAGGATACTCTTAAATCACATATAGCTCGTACAATGCCATATCCAAATATGGTCTTACATGTTATCACATATCGATGCCATTGTCCCAGACAGGGTCTTATACGAAATCATATAACGATGCCAATGTCCCTGACATGGTCTTACATGTAATCACATCTCGATAAACTAATGTCATGACATTTGTATCCTATACCATTCTTAAGATTCGTACGGGTTTTTCGAACGTCGTAACCCTATCGATACTTGCTCGTATTCAATCATTTGTTATTCAATACAATTCAATGATAAATAAATACTTATAATTCAATTTAAAGACATTTATTTGCATATGAACTTACCTCATATTAGGGATAAACGGACTGGATCGACTATTCAATAACCTTTGATTTTTCCGATCTAGATTCGAGTTCTTTTGTTCTTGATCTATATGAATTAAAATTTAACAAATTTAATCATCTTTTCATTCAATTCTGTCCACAAACACATATTTGGGCATTTTTACACTTTAACCCCTAAAGTTCCACTTTTTACAATTTAGTCCTTATTTCATAAAAACACAAATTACACAAAATTTAACAAAACACATGCTTAGCCGAATTACCATAGTACCCATAGTAGCCCATATTTCACATTTATTTCCTATTTTAACCACATAATTCGTACATTTCACAATTCAATCCCTAAATAGTATTTTTACCAAAAAATCACTTAACAAAATACGACAATCTATCAACAAATATCCATTTTTCATCATCAAACATTTAAAAACTTAAACATTCATCAATGGCACTTTAAAAAATCATCAACAAACTCAAAAATTAGGGCACGGGCTAGCTAGTACTCGATGTAACGATCACAGAAACATAAAAATCATCAAAAATCGAACAAAATTCATACCTTAATTAAGAATTAAAGGTGTCAAAACCTAATGCTCGAAGATAGCTTTCTTTTTCTTCAATATTCGGTGCAAAAAAGAACATGATACATGGCCACCATTTTGTTTTGTTTTAATTTAATTAAACTTAAATCACAAATTACTTAATTAACCTTTGTTTAAACATTAATAAAACATATAATGGATGGCTATTCATGTCAATTCCCACTATCCATGGTCTATTCACAACATAAGGACTTCACATGTAATTATTCATAGCAAATAAGCACTTAAATAATTAGAATGTAACTTTTGCATTTTACGTGATTTAGTCCTTTTTATCAAATTAAACATCCAATCGATAAAATTAAATCACAAAACTTTCACACATATATAATCACATGCTATAAACAAGAAAAATAATATTAAAAAATTTTATGACCTCAAATTTGTGGTTCCTAAACCACTATTCCGATTTAGCTAAAACCGGCTATTACACAATTTGCCACCCAAACTTGTGCACTCCTACACCAAGCTCAATTGGCACAAAACATAGCATATAATAAGCATTCAACCAACCTCACTCAAGCATATTTTATACCATTTCCAATACCAATCAACAAAAAACATAAATACTCAATATGCCATCCAAATTCCTACCAAGCTTTACTTACTCAAACATAAAAAATGGCCAAACTCAAATATGCATTACTTAGCCTAATTTCATAAGTAAACCAATATCCACATCTCAACCATTTTGTAACACCCCAAACCTGGTCCAAACGTTACAACCAAATCTGGTATGTCACAGGGTGAAGACGTAAAAGCTTATAAGCCTTTAGAGAATATCGTAAGTCTGAAAACTATGTGTTTTAGGTGATGTTTTGAAAATAGTGGTTTGCAGTCAAGGAAAATTCAAATTGAACTAAATTCCATATGTTATCTTGGTTAGCACTTGAGAAAATAATTATTTTAAGTTACTAGTGTTTTGGAACATCATAGTATCCTCTATGTTAAAATATATTAATGTCATATTTTAAATAAATCATCAATAAATAAATAAAAAACCAAATATTAACTTAAGAAGGCCTTATTACATAACCAAAATCCCCAAATTAAATTAACTTATAAAGAAAAATGAGTCTACGAGATAAGACATTTTATGGCCTCCACGAGTTCGCCTCTGCTCCCAAATCCACGGTCTACTAATTACATGCATCATTAAGCAGAAGAGTGAGTCACCAAGACTCAGTGTGTAAATTTCTCTTATTTCATGGTGGGTTCCAATCTCACAATTGCACGCTGGGCCTTAGCCCACTTATCACAGATATACAGATTATGCATGAAATGTATTCCCAGCTCCACCTAAATTATCCATCCCCTACACGCCACCCGTACCAGCCCAACACACCGTGGGGATTTCTACAATCAACCCTCCATCCGCTACATGCCATATAGGTGGCACCAAGCCACTATCGACTGAGTCTCGAATCGCATCACGTGGGGCCAACCCACTTGTGGCACCAAGCCACCGGGACAGTCTTAGCATTAACATTTATATTTACGTGGTGTCAAACCACCATGGTACCAAACCACTATGACTTAGTCACTGAATCAGATATGTGGGGTCAACCAACTGTGGTACCAAACCACTGTGACAGTCTTTATTAGCACTTCCCCTTTCCATCGTAAATTAACCCATGCATAACAACATATCAAATTGATGCAACATGCAATTAAATAGATGACATAATATGGCATACGTGTATGTATTCACACATAGAGCAATAAGGTGCTTACCTGGTATTCTATCTATACTCATAAAGGTATAACAACTTTCACTCAGTCACTTCGGCTTAACAGCCCATCAGTTAATAACACGTAATCATTATAACATTAGAGTGTGAATATGTATACACCTGATTACACGCAATATTAAGCTTTCTATGTCGACACTATCACTAGCAGGGACGACAGGTCCAACCCCTTCCTTCATTTTTTAAACTTAGGGGCTTGGACTACTGGTCCAACCCCTTCTTTTGTTTGGCTGGCATTTGTTTCCATAAAAGATATCTTGGTCAAAAGACCGAGTTAAGCCTTTGAACAAGAGAAAATAAGAATATATGTTCCAAACAAAAGTTTCTTCCCTACATCGACAGAACCCAAAAATTTGAAGGCTTGGATTAAAGAGTCAATCGAGTACCGAACAAATACCAAGTGAAAATCGGTTGAAAGAAGATAGATTAGGAGAGATGGCCTTTCGGCCAAACAAGACTGAACCCTTCTACCACCATTCGGCCAACACCACTTACCAAGATCTACCAACCATTGATTAATTGTAGATAAGAGTATGAATGCAAAGTCCTTTCCAAAACCGAAGGATACCCTCAAAGATTCGGCACAAGTCGACAAAGCAGAGAAGGTTCAATTTGATGATGATACCTCTGGGAGAAGAAAGGAAAAATAGTCAGACATTCGGCTATAAGAGATGAAGAGTGAAAGCAAAACTAAAAAGGGGTATAGGGAAAAGTTCGGCCTAGGGGATAAAAGAAAAGAAAATAATAGAGAGTAATAATTACTTACCAACACATGAGGTGAGGATTCGGTTTGAATGAAAAATAGAAGACAGGTATCAAATAAGAGTATTGAGGGATGGATTCGGCTATAAACAATGAAGCAAGAAAATGAGAAGAAAAGAATAGCAAAAAGGATCCCACGGCTTAAGAGTAGAAGGGAAAAAGAACCAAAGCAAACAGATGACAAAAAGGGCTTGAGAACATTTGGCAACGGTTGGGAGCTTGGGAAGAAGATGCAATTGAGAAAAAGAAAGAAATAAAAGAAAAGAACGCAACTAAGGTTCGGCTAGAGGTCAGAAAAGAGAAGAATGAAGGTTGTTTAACAATACTGGCTTAAAAGAAATAGGGTCACAAGAAGAGAATCGAAAGAAAGAGCTCTCAAGATTACCAAGATTCAGCACTTACCTCCCCTCCTAATCACAAAATCAAAAATGAGCAAAAGCCCCTAACATAATTGACACACTCCTAGTTACTACTAATTTGGTGTATAGCTGTTTCTCCCTCAGAACTTGTAAAACTACACGAAGATGTGAATCATACTCCTCTTCTGACTTGGAATGTACCAGGATATGATCTATAAATACCATGACAAATCGGTCCAAAAAGGGTTGGAATACCCGGTTCATCATGTCCATAAACGCTGATGGTGCATTGGTCAACCTAAATGGCATCACTAGGAATTCGTAATGGCCATAGCGAGTCCTGAAAGCCGTCTTTTGAATGTCTACTTCCTTGACCTTAAGTTGATGATATTTGGATCTCAAATCTATCTTCGAGAAGACTGAAGCCCCCTTCAGCTGGTTGAACAAATCATCAATCCTCGGCGGGTAATTTATTCTTGATGGTCAACTTATTCAACTAACGGTAGTCAATGCACATCCGTATTGATCCTTCCTTCTTCTTAACGAATAGAACTGGCTCTCCCCAAGGCGATACACTTGGTCGAATAAACCCCTGATCTAACAGTTCTTGAATCTGAGCTTTCAATCCCTAAGGCCATTCTATATGAAGCGATAGATACAGGCGTTGTCCCTGAAAGAAGATCAATATCGAACTCCACCTCGGGATCTGGAGGTAATCGTGGAAGCTCTTCTGGAAAACCATCAAAAAAATCCTTCACTGTTCTAACATCCCCTACGGATAAATCCTTGGCCTCTAGAGCACTCACAAAAGTTATGAACGCTTTGCAACCTTTCCTCACCATTCTTTCAGCTTTTAAGGTGGACACTACGTTATACAAGTAGTTCCTCCTTTCACCTATCACCACTACCACATCATTCTCAAGAGTTCTTAACACCATGCACTTGGCTGCACAATCCAAATTTGCTCGATACTTTACTAATCAGTCTATACCCAAGATTAAGTTGAATTCCCTAAGCGGCAGTTCCATCAGATCGGCTACAAAAACCATCCCTTAAACTTCTAATGGTACATCCTTAAAGAATTTATTCACCACTATAGATTGTCCTAAAAGGCTAAGTACATTATCTCCCTAGAGGCAATCTCAGGGTCTAAATTTAAAGTTCCAGACACCACACTAGCTATATAAGAATGTGTCTATCCAATGTCAATCAATGTAGTATAAGGCAACCCATAAATAAGAAACATACCGGTTATGACGTCCGATGCATTTCCCTTCTCTCGACGTCTAGTTGCATAGACCAAACCAGGCTGTTTTGCATCTAAGTTCCCAGCGCCTCTGCCGGATGCTACACGTCTCCGACGAAAACCATTACCTCCCTTGGCGGACCACGACCTTTCTGTGGTTGCAAACCACCTTTACTAGACTGAATATAACCCTGCCCTACTGGTTGTTCCCTACCCGGCTTCTGCGGATAGTCCCTTACTCGATGATCAGTAGACCCACACCTAAAACATCTTCTATTACTCGTCCAACACTCACCCGAATAAAATTTACCATATCGAGCACACCTCTGAGGCCGATTATTCGCAACAGGTCTCACAACACGACTTAGTCCATCCAACCCCGGCCTCTTCTGAGAACCCCCAACTGAGCCTGACGATTCAATATTCCTTTTATTTCTGACTCTATCCCTATCCTGATTTTGCTTTTCAGACCTCTTCACCTCCTCAGCTATCTTGGCCTTTTCCACTAAAACTAAAATTCCTTTCTCGCTGTGGAGTTATTAACACTCGCAGCTCATCCCTCAGACCATCCTCAAACCGAACACAATGCTCATGATCTATAGCCACAATACCCCGAGCATAACGACTAAGATGTAAGGATTCCGCCTTGTACTCGGCCATCGACTTATTCTCTTAAACCAAATTCAGAAATGCCTTACGTTGCACATCCACATAACTTGATCCAATGTACTTCCCTTGGAATGCCGTCTTAAAGAAATCCCAGGTAATATGGTCAGCCACTGTACCATCTCTAACTGTAAGCCACCACTGATACGCCTCGTCCTGAAGAAGAGACATAACTCCTTTCAATTTCTCCTCCTCAGTAAGGTCAAGATCATCAATAATAGCTCTACTGCCTTTAGCCAATACTCTGCTACATTAGGAGCTACGCCAAAATGCCCCTAAACATCTCCGATCCATTGGCTCAAAGTCGTTCAAACACAGATTTTCGAACCCCTGATCCCATGCTCGCTCCAGTAATTCTCTCCAACACACGTAACATCGCCTAAGACACAGCATCATCTCTGCTTGTCTGATCCTAAAAATCTACTTCTGCAACTGAAGGTACTAGTACATCACTTTCTGAGCCATAACCAGATTCCAACAGTTTTGACCCAGCACTCTGACCTCTACCACGGCCACGCATAATACGTCCACGCCCCCTAGTGCTTAAACTATTGCTGTGACTTAATCTGATTATGAGTTTTATGAGTTAGTATTTTTTTTCACTGTTTAATACCGAGCAATTTTATGAGAAATAGTTCTAGAGAGTAGTTTTCGCGAAACATATCTCAACCTAGAGATTTTAGTCTCTAAAGTTTGGATCTCCTAGAGATAACAAGCATATTTCTTCATGCTAACAACTATTTCATGCACACATCATCAAATAATTAAAACACTTACCTACGTGGATCGGGTGCCGGTAGACTCGGAGGTCATATTCCAATCAAAACATTTCCTCCAAAAATCATTTATATCAACTTTATAAAATATTATTGAACCCACTTCACAGCACAAGTTTAACAACTTGGCTCTGATACCAAAATTGTAACACCTCAAACCCGGTCCAGACGTTACGACCAAATCTTGTATGTCATTGGGTGAAGGCATAAAAACTTATAAGTCTCTAAAGAATAACGTAAGTCTGAAAAACTATGTGTTTTAGGTGATGTTTTGAAAATAGTGGTTTGCAGTCAAGGAGAATTCCGAATTGAGTTAAATTCCATATGTTATCTTGGTTAACACTTGAGAAAATAATTGTTTTAAGTTACCAGTGTTTTGGAACATCATAATACCGTCTATGTTAAAATATATTAGTGTCACATTTTAAATAAATCATTAATAAAAAAATATTAACTTAAGAAGGCCTTATGACATAACCAAAATCCCCAAATTAAATTAACTTCTATAGAAAAATGAGTTTACGGGAAAATACATTTTATGGCCTTCACGAGCTGCCTCGGCTCCCAGATCCATGGTCTACTAATTACCTACATCATTAAGTAGAAGAGTGAGTCACCAAGACTCAGTGTGTAAATCTCTCTTATTTCATGGTGGGTTCCAATCTCACAATTGCACGCTGGGCCTTAGCCCAATTATCACAAATATACAAGTTATGCATAAAATGTATTCCCAACCCCACCTACAATCAACCATCCATTTGCTACATGGCATATAGGTGGCACCAAGCCACTATGACTGAGTCTTGAATCGCATCATGTGGGGCCAACCCACTTGTGGCACCAACCCACTAGGACAGTCTTAGCATTAACATTTATATTTACGTGGTGTCAAACCACCGTGGTACCAAACCACTACGACTTAGTCACTGAATCAGATATGTGGGGTCAACCCACTGTGGTACCAAACCATTGTGACAGTTTTTATTAGCACTTCCCCTTTCCATCGTAAACCAACCCATGCATAACAACATATCAAATGGATGCAACATGCAATTAAATAAATGACATAATATGGCATACGTGTATGTATTCACACATAGAGCAATAAGGTGCTTACCTGGTATTCCAACTATACTCATAAAGGTATAACAACTTTCACTCAGTCACTTCGGCTTTTCATCCCATCAGTTAATAACACGTAATCATAATAATATTAGAGTGTTAATATTTACACACCTGATTACATGCAATATTAAGCTTTCTATGTCGACACTATCGCTAGCAAGGACGACTGCTATCTGCCTATTATTTTGCCCTGAAGTCGGTCCACAGCCAGTTGGCCAGTCTCAAACAACAGACACTACTCGTTTTTTAAACTTAGGGGCTGGGACTATGGATCCAATCCCTTCCTTCGTTTGACTGGCATTTGTTTCCATAAAAGATATCTTGGTCAGAAGATCGAGTTAAGCCTTTGAACAAGAGAAAATAAGAATATATGTTCCAAATGAAAGTTTCTTACCTAGATCGACAGAACCCAGAGATTAGAAGACTTGGATTAAAGAGTCAATCAAGTACCCAAAAAAATACCAAGTGAGAATCGATTGAAAGAAGATAGATTAAAGAGATGGCCTTTCGGCCAAACAAGACAGAACCCTCCTACCACCATTCAGCCAACACCACTTACCAAGATCTACCAACCATTGATTAAATGTAGATAGGAGTATGAATGCGAAGTCCCTTCCAAAATCGAAGGATGCCCCCCAAAGATTCAACACAATTCGACAAAGCAGAGAAGGTTCAATTGGATGATGATACCTCTAGGAGAAGAAAGGAACAATAGTCAGACATTCGGCTATAAGAGATGAAGTGTGAAAGCAAAACTAAAAGGGGGTATAGGGAAAAGTTTGGCCTAGGGGAGAAAAGAAAAGAAAACAACAGAGAACAATAATTACTTACCAACACATGAGGTGAGGATTCGGTTTGAATGACAAATAGAAGAGAGGTCTCAAATAAGAGTATTGAGGGATGGATTCGGGTATGAAGAATAAAGCAAGAAAATGAGAAGAAAAGAAGAGCAAAAAGGATCACATGGCTTAACAGTAGAAGGGAAAAGAACCAAAGTAAACAGATGAAAAAAAGGCTTGATAACATTCGGCAAAGGTTGGGAGCTTGGGAAGAAGATGTAATTGAGAAAAAGAAAGAAATAAAAGAAAAGAATTCAACAAAGGTTCGGCTAGAGGTCAAAAAAGAGAAGAATGAAGGTTGTTTAACAATATCGGTTTAAAGGAAATAGGGTCACAAGAAAAGAACCAAAAGAAAGAGCTCTCAAGATTACCAAGATTCGGCACTCACCCCCTCCTAAATACAAAACTGAAAATGAGCAAAAGCCCCCAACATAATTTGGCACACCCCTAGTTACTACTAACCCGAATCCAACATCTTTACCAAGCTTCAACATTCGGTCAACAAGCTCCCAATAAGCCACCACTCCTTGATTCCCTCCTACATTTGCTCCCATTCACCCATTCAAACTATTTGACTTCTTCAACTCCCCCATCACCTCTCAACCATCCATTTGAATCCATTAAACAAGTTAAATCCCACTTTTCTCTCATGGCCTACCATTCAAGTTGTTTGACCCTTTCAACACTCCCTCCTTGAAGTGTCCTAGCCGAACACCACCACCTCCCCTCCTAATGCCAAAATAAATTCCCAAAATGCATTTCATGCTACTCTAACCTGCTCCCCCCATCTTGTGGCGTCATTTCAAGCACACAAGGTAGTGCCTCCTTGCCACCTTACCACCTCCTTACTTGTGTCAACTAACCACAAGAAATACCTTATAAATCCTACCCCAGCCAGCTCTCCCCTATAGTGCCTGAAACAAAATTTTAGCAAGGCTCAGGCTTAACCCCAAGCCTTCCCGGGACCCCTAAACTCATTCAACCAACAACAAAGCATAGCATACACACCTAACACACATTAAAACGAAGCCCCAATATCTAGGATGTTAAACATTTGATATTCATAATACCTATTACCATCAAGCATCACACAACCATCAAGTAAGTACATAATAAGAACCATATGCACAAATATATACACAACCAAACCAACCAAATTAAGCCAACTTTCATGACTATATACAATACCAAACTTAAACATTTACAAGCCAATTCAAATGGCTAAATTCATTACCAACACATAACCAAAATGACCAAAGTCCCTCTACATGCCATATACTCAAACATAAGCTTAATAGTACCAAAGTGATAGTAGGATAGTGTGACGTAGTCTCAAATGATCCCTGAATCCAAGCTAGCTTTGAAGTCACTATAAAACACAGCAAAATAAACAAAGTAATAAAATCTTAGTAAGCTTGTACGAAATAAACTCAATGAAATCATAAATACACAATTCAACTATTCAAATATATCAATATGTAGCTCATATTGTCTAACAAACCTTTCATATCTTTAATCATAAGTTTATATGCAAACTTCTCAATTTCTTCAATTTAATGCTTATATGGTTCATGTACATACCTGTACTATCTCGTATCAATCTCATACTCAACCACACCTTTCATTTACCCGTTGAACCATTCAAAATACTATAGGATACTCAGGACACTTGCATTGAAGTGCCACAAACATAGCCAATGCTATCTCAATCTCCTATCACATATATGCTCACTCTCAAGCTATCAACGGGCCTACTCACACAAGTTGTCAATCAAGACGTAGCTATACGGTGCTGCTCATAGAAGCTGTTAAGTAACCGTAACACATGCTAGTATACTCAGCCATCAGTAGGACGTACAGGACCAGCACCCGGATCACATAATCACAATAACCCCTAATGAATGTCATTCGTATCCTAATATATTCCTAAGGTTCAATTGGGATTTCCAATGCCGAATCGTCACGAAACATTATCAAAAATGTATGTAGTCTTGTATTCATAGTTTATGCCATATGAAAGAATTTAAAATACATTTATAATGTGATTTATTACATACGAACTTGCCTCGAATGTAAAAACAACGACAAGGGTCAACTATTCTAAACCTTGTTCTTTCCCCGATCTAAGTCCGTATTTCACCTTTCCTGATCTAAATATAATCAAAATTAACTTATTTAATCATCATTCTATTCAATTTAGTCCAAAATTCACATTAAGGTACTTTTACACAATTGCCCTTGATGTTTCACATTTTTACAATTTAGTCTTTACTTCATAAAATCATAAATTCATGAAATTTAATACCAACCCATGCTAGCTGAATTACAAATAGGTCCTTAGTAGCCGATAGTTTTCATTTATTTCACATTTTAACCACAAAGTTTCCACATTTCACAAATTAATCCCTAACTTACATTTTCACTAAAAATCACTTAACAAAACTTGTATAACTATCACCAAGCATTCATAATCCATCATTAAACATCAAAATACATGCTTAATCATCAATGGAAACATCCTAAATCTTTAACAGTTTTGTAAAATAGTCCTTGGGCTAGCTAGACCTAGTTGCAACAATCTCACAAAAATAGAAATCATTAAAAATCGAGTCAAAAATCACTTGCATGCTTAAGGTATTAATGGCCGAATGAAAGAAACCTAACCATGGCTACTATTCCTTCAAAAATTAGTTTGGAGAAGATGACAATGAGTGGGAATTTTGTTTTATTTAATTTATTAACCTTATAAACTAAATTACCTATTTAACCTTATTACTAACTTAAAATTTCAATAATGCCAAGCTATTAGCATCCACTATCTAATTAATGTTCTATTTACCACATAAGTACCTCCACTTTAATGTTCTATAGCTACTAAACACCTTTAGCTAAGAGAACATAAGTTTTACACTTTACGCAATTTAGTCCTTACTACCGAAGTGAGCATTCAAATAATAAAATTTCTAATTGAAAATTTCACACAACATACTATCATGATGTAGACATTAAAATAATAAAAAATAATTATTTTGACTTTAGATTTGTGGTCCCAAAACCACTGTTTCGGTTTGACTAAAAATGAGCTATTACAAACCTTGTGATTTAAAATATGATAGGTTTGTGTATTTATATGAATTGCATATAGATATGTTCAATTATTAATATGTATATTTTTAAAGTTGTGTTTATTATCATACAAGCTTACTAAGCTATATATAGCTTAGTTTGTTTATTTTTTCGTGTTTTATAATGAAATCAAAGCTATCTCGAATTCGGGGATTGTTGGAGACTTCCTCACACTATCCTACTATCTCTTGGGTACTTTTAAACTTAAGTGTTTTAAGTATATGGCATGTATAGGAGTTTGGTCATTTTGGTATATGAGTTGGTAATGACTTTGGTCATTTGAAATGGCTTGTAAATGTCAAATGTTTTTAGTTTTGTATATAGCCATGAGAGTTAGCTTAATTTGGTTGGTATGGTTGTGTATATATATGTGTACATAGCTTGTGTTATGATTTTATGGATGGATATATGATGCTTGTGGATTATAGATATTGTGGTTGTCAAATGGTTGATATTGGAGAAGTTATATGCTTGTGAGTTTGAGCATAATGGTGCATATTTGAAAGTGTCTAATTAGTTGAATTGTATATGTGAATTTGGTATAAATGGAATGGCCTATTTTGTGACTTGTGTGTACTGTGGATGATGGTATAGAACTAACATGAATTAGGCTTGATTTAGTTGGTTTGGATGTCTATTTATGCCATGTCTTAGTGCCATTTGGTTTAGTGTAGGTGTGTGCAAGATTGGGTGGCAATTTGGCTTGGTAAATAGCCTATTCTTGTCCACACAGACGGGCATGTGTCTCAACCGTATGTGACAAATGGTCAGGTTACACGGCCGTGTGTCCCTGGGTATTGAATTAAAAATCAAGTCAGTATGCTCCACATGGCTTAGAACACGGCTGTGTCACTTAGTCGTGTGACATAAGTTAGTATACCCTACAAGTTTGGCACGACCTAGCACATGGCCTGGCTCACAGGCGTGCGTGGCCATTTCTTAGGGCACACGGGAGTATGTGTTGGTATGTGACCCAAGTTAGAGAGTTACACGGGGTCAAACAAGGGCTGGGACATGGCCATCTGATCCCATTTTGAATGTCCACATGGCCACACAGGTGTGTGTCCTTTGTACTTTAAAAATTTTATAAGTTTTCTAAAAGTTTCCTAAGTTATCGATTTAGTCCCGAACCCTCAAGTGTAAGTTTTGGGCCTTGTAGGCTCGTATTAGGGGCAATGTGAGTGAATTTGATTGATGATTATTTTGAAATCATAAATGTATGTGAAGTGAATGTTTATTTTTTAATAAGTCTGGTAATGCTCGTTAACCCTATTTTAGTGTTGAAAATGGGTGAGGGGTGTTACAGTAATGAATCCATTGGGTCAATGTGTTTTAGTTAATCAAATTTGTAAGTCTTATCCATTGAAAGTTTGGAGTTACCAATTTCTTGATAGTTTGATGCTATTACCATTTAATTATTATGATCTCATTTTGAGAATGGATTGTTTTTTTGAACATGATGCAATTGTGAGATGTCGAAGGAAGCAAGTTAGCTTGAAACGTCTGAATGGAAAATATATTTGTGAGAAGGCAGATGGATTTGATTGTACGACAAATGTGATTTTGACAATGTTAGCCCAAAAATTGATCAGGACGAAGCTTTTTTAACCTATGTTCTTGATTTGAAAGTGGCAGAATCAAAAAATCGACCAAGAACTAGTAGTTAGACAATATGTTGATGTATTTCCTGAAGATTTATCGAGTAGAAGTTGAATTTGTAATTAAACTCGTACTGGGAAAAACTCCAATTTCAATAGCTCCATACAGAATAGCTCATACTGAGTTAAAAGAGTTGAAAGCACATTTGCAACAATTATTAGACTATAGATTCATTCGACCAAGCGTGTCTCCTTGGGGTTCTCTCGTTTTATTCGTGAAAAAGAAAGATGGGTTGATGAGATTATGTATAGATTATCAATAGTTGAATCGGGTTACTATGAAGAATAAATATATGTTACCTCATATTGATGATTTATTCGATCAGTCCTCGTCACTGAGCATTAGCTACAAGGGTTAAGAAAATAAAAGGGGTGTGTTACAAGAACTCAGTGTATAATCCCCTTACTGTTATCCACTAGGTCTGAACCCATAAAGCAATATCTTGGCCGGAGCCCATGTAGCATAATCTTGGGCCGAAGCCCATTTACAAAACAAATTGGGCGTTAGGCCTATAAACATGATAATGCATCCTAGTAATCCATCCGCTACACACCATTCGTACCATCCATCACACTTGTAGGGATCAAGTCACCCCACCCCGCCAAACACACCAATCGCAGGCATTTAGCCATTTATAATATATTTGTGGCTGAGCCACCAGAAATGCTATAGTCAAAGTGCTTTTTATAATATTTGTGGCTGAGCCACGAGTTCATAAGCACATTAGTGAACAAATTGTGGCAATGCCACCAGGCTACACTTCTCTTCATTCAATTTGTCCCAACCCATGCGATATGTAAAATGCAACATACATAATAAAGCATAATATCCACATATATGTACAACAATCATTAATCCAATAATTTATTATGGCAAATCGGCCAATTATAAAACTTTGTAATTTGACCCACTAAAGAATTCTAGCAATTCAGCCCATAGGGGCATTTTCGTAATTCGGCCCATAAGGGCATTTTCGTATTTCGGCCCATAGGGGCATTTCGGTAAATTTCAAAACCCAAAGGTATTTCTGTAATTCATCATCCAAGGTTATTTTGGTAATTTACCATCCAAGGGTATTTTCGTAATTTCACAACTTCGGACTTAACTACTAATTTTAAGCACTAAAATTGAAACTGTCCATCTGCGTCACGTTGACTAAAATGACTATAGCACGTGTTAGGAAACTTGAAACTTATATCTGTAAATTTTCCTTGAAACTAATATATCTTCTTACTACATTTTTTCTAGAATTTTTGACTTTTCCGTTTAGTACATGTGTTTCATTAAATCTTTCCCTGATTCACTGACCAATGATTCTGACCTCTATTACCCTAAATTCAAATATCTCCTTGTACTGTTTTCATATGTTGCTCCCACTTATTTATATTGAAACTAGACTCACTAAGAAATCTATAAATATAAATTATAACTCATAAATCACTTTGTACAATTGTAAATTATTTTTCCAAAACAGAATAAGGAACCACGAAGTCACTCAGAACTAGTCTCACTAAAATTTAAAAATCTCAAAATATATTAATCCTTTGCTTTCTCTGTTTCTTTTATAATAAAATAGACTCCATTAGATTTCAATCCATATCTCCTTCACTTTCTAATTCCCTTTATCCTATTTTTCATGATTTTTCTAAATCATGTCACTGCTGCTAACCAAAATCTGCTTTATTGCAAAATATGGTTACCACTATGAACATACGCATGTCCGAGTAATCACATATGATGATTTTTGATTTTTCGATCTTTCGACCAAATCACAAAATATTTCCTGAAAATATTCAGATAGATGTGAGATTACACACCATTTCAAACATGTATTCGAAAGGGTACGGATTACACACCTTATTTGGATATCCTAAAGAACCACCCTTCGTAGCCCTAGAACAATACCAACCAAAAGTTAGCCTCAGATTTCCAAAATATTTCATACCCAATGTATTACTTACACTTGAATCACTTACCACTATATATGAAGGATTAGCAAATAGAATATATGTAACACCCCAAACCAGGCCCATGACCCCGACCGGATCTGGTATGCCACGGAGTAAAAATGTTTGAAAGATTCTGCTTTTCTGATGAAAAATTTGAAAATTCTGCTAAGGTTATAAAACAGTGTTTGATAAAACGCAGGAGAAAATGATTGATTTTTTTTTTATAAACATGGTTGTGTTAAAAATCCTTTGAAAACAGTTGATCATTTAAAATTTTAAAGTCATCAGATGTTATTGTTAACTTGGTGAATTTTGCTACCCGGTGGTAACATCTTTGAAAACTCATAAAAGTTACTTAATTTTGAAAATGTTACTTTTAACCGATTCACTTAACATTTATAATTTCATTTGTAATATAGTATAAGTAAAGTAAAAACAACTATGAAAACATCCAAATAATAATTAGCGGCCTTATTACAACCCAAAATAAAAATTTAGTGAATAAGCAAACTTAAACTGTATTAAATAAATTCCATATCCAAGGAACAAGCATGGCCGCCTTGAGTCCTCTCCGGCTCCATCTCCGCGAACTACTCATCTGCAAAATAATATGGGAAGGGGTGAGTCACCAAGACTCAGTGTGTAAATCCCCCACCAGGAAATGCAACTCATACACAAATTATTAATAGACATGCAAACGTGCAACCCCACTAACCATCCGCACTCCTTTAGCTACCTCGTGTGGTCAAAACCACTGGTGGTCAAAACCACGGGTGACTAGAGTCACAAATCAAGTGATGGGGCCAACCCATCGCGTGGTCAAAACCACTGATGACCATAGGTCACAATTTATCAATATGTGGTCAAAACCACTGGTGACAGTCCATAGAGATCATCCCCCTCCTCTCATCAATCCCACAATTATCATAATCCCATATATCATGCATTTATGTATAGCATAGCATTCAACAGCATATGATGGCATACACAAACATATATCATAGATCACGTAATAGGGGACTTACCCGAAATCCAAGCTTATGCCCACAAGGAAAAGTTGCAACACGAGAGGTTATACAACAACATAATAAATAGTCTATGCTAATAAAGTGTGTAAGAGTTTACACACCTGTTTAACCGTAGATCTAAGGGGAAATCTCGAATCTATACGATATCACAAAATCTCGAAAGTAATCCCGTATTGCTCCTACAATCGACAAACACCCAACCCTTTAGATCTAATAGCTATTCGGCTATACCAATATTCCCGAAGGATATGTCGTACTCGAAATAACACTCACCTTGGTTGCTGATTTGGTCTCCTACCAAATCCCGAAACTGCACTTATTCCTGAAATCATTGAATCCTTATATGACACATGTTAGTTTTGGCATTAGGCATTAATTCCTAACAAATGGCCCTTGGCCGAAACTATCTATTACTTACCAAAAGCAGTTGAAATCCGGAAGACTTTGTCAAAGCCCTTAATGTTACCTACACACAAGAGAACACATCACCATCATCTTAAGAACACATTCTACCAACCTTACCAAGGCCTATTCTTACTTTCGGCACACTAAGAGGAAAAGAAAAGAAATCGAATGTTAGAGTGACACACTTACCACCCTTTGAAATCGACAAAGACCTTACTTAGGGGATTCGCATGCCCTTTATGGTAAGGGATATTCTACTAGCAACAAATGAAAGGTGAAATTTTGAGTAAAAGAGGAGGTAGGTTCGCCAAGTAGAAGAAAAGAAGAAAGGAATTTTGAAGATTTTTGGGCAATGTGGAGAGAGAATTTAGCCAGTAACAATTGGATAGAAAAAGAAGAGAAATTTGATAAATTTTGGCACCTCCCTAATGTGATAAAATCGATTGTGGATGGCCCTAAGGAGTCCTACATTCGACCATCTTCTCTTTTGTGATAATCTTCCATTTTCCAAATATCACCCATTGAAATAAAGCAAGATTTATCTCCTACTTTATCTCCTATCCACCTCTTCAAAATAAAAGAAAAACAAAACTAATAACACTACTCTTCCAGCCGAAATTAAGTGCAAAAAATTAAGCTTATCCTTATCAAATTAAGAGTCCAAAATCAGGCCATTAGCTCACTCCTCCCCTAACGCCAGCATGCATAAAAAAAACACCCATTGCTATCCATGCTATTCGAACATGGGACCTTACTATCGCAGCCCCTTACAATGTTCCATGCCACTCTTCCACATCGACTTTCATGTCCAAAAACCTCACCATTTATTTTTAGGCCTTCCTAGCCCATCACCCTATACATAACGCAAAAGAAAATAAAACTCCCAATGCGTAAACTCGACAACTCAAACCCAAGACTTGCGTCCATCATCACCTCCAAGCTCTTAAGTGGCGCATGAAAGCCACTTTGCTACTGACTCATTTCGTGACATAAACCCCTTACAATCCCTTTTAAGCGCTCCTTCCTTAATTCCCTTTTACCTTAAGGCCAAAGGCAAAAATAAAACATTCTTGCACTTCCACCAGGACTCGAACGTGAGTCCTCCTTCTACACTCCCTTGCACCTTAGCGCCTCAAGCCACTATGCCAATTTATTCCTTGTGTCATGCTTCTCCCGAAATTTCTCTTAACCCCTATCTCACCTTGCTTCCTCCTCTAAAACACTAAAAAGAAATTTTAGCCCTAAGTCAGACCTATCCCGGGGTTATGACTAGACCCTAAAACATATCAAGTGATCATAGTATTCATTTCTTTTCAAGCAAGTACATAAAAATAATAAAATTGCAAACAACCCCTAATTCTGGATGTTACAGTTCTACCCCTTAAAAATAATTTCTACCCAAATTACAGATCGAAGAGTTGGGGTATTGTCGCGCATCACATCCTCGGGTTCCCATGTGGCCTCCTCCGTACCATGGTTTCGCCATAGCACTTTTACCCAAGGCACTGACTTCCTCCTCAAAACCTTGACAACTCAATCCAAAATTTGTACTGGCTCCTCCTCGAAAGACAAGTCTGAGTTCACCTCAATTTTCGCAACCGACACTACATGTGAGGGATCTGATCGATAGTGCCTCAGCATCGAAACATGGAAGACGTCATGTATCTGGCTCAATTCCGCTGGCAACTCAAGCTGGTAAGCTACCGGTCCCACACGTTTCAACACCGTGTACGGTCCAATGAACCTAGGGCTTAGCTTACCCTTCAGGCCAAACTTCAGCACCTTCTTCCAAGGTGATACCTTCAAGAAGACCTTATCACCCACTGCATATTCAACCTCCCTGCTCTTAAGATCAGCGTAGGATTTCTGCCTGTTCGACGCCTCCTTAAGACGAGCCTGAATTACTCTAACCTTATCCTCTATCTCCGCCACTTACTCTGGACCCAACATTTGTCGCTCTCCTAGTTCCATCCAACATGTAGGTGTACGACATTTCTGACCATACAGTGCCTCATATGGTGCCATCTGAATACTCGCTTGATAACTATTGTTATAAGCGAATTCTGCCAAATGTAGGTACTCCTGCCAACTACCACGGAAGTTCAAAACACAACCCCTTAACATATCTTCCAACACCTGGATTACCCTCTCCGATTGTCCATCAGACTGTGGGTGAAAAGCCGTGCTAAAATTCAACTTCGTGCCTAACTCTTGATGTAAAGCCTTCTAGAATCTCGACGTGAACCGAGGATCCCGATCTGAGATAATGGACACCGGTATTCCATGCAACCGCACTATCTCTGCTATATACAGCTTGGCTAACCTTTGAAGTGAGTTGTCAACCCTTACTAGTATGAAATGGGCCGACTTGGTCAATGGGTCCATTATCACCCAAATCGCATCTTTCTTCTTGGGCGTGAGGGAAGCCCACTTACGAAATCCATAGTAATCTCCTCCCACTTCCTTTGTGGGATCTTTCTTGACCGTAATGACCACGATGGCAATTGATGCTCACCTTAACTTGTCGGCATGTTAGACACTTGCCCACTAACTTCGGTTACTTCCGCTTAAGACCCGCCACCAAAGCGCTCTCTTAAATCTCGATACATCTTATCGCTTCCCAAGTGCATAGCGTCTGATCGCTATGAGCTTCTTTAAGGATTCACGCCTCAAAACATCATCCTTAGGCATGCATACTCTCCCCTGAAAGTACAATACTCCATCACTACCCAAGTGAACCCTTGGCTTCACCGCTCTGTGCTTGCAACCTCCGTACTCAGAACTTCATCGGTCATCTGCCTTTATTTGACCTCATCAATCCAAGATGGCTTCACTTGCAACTCTGCCAAAAGGCTCCCGTCCTCATAGAGGCTTAGGTGAGCAAACATTGCTCGTAAATCTGCTACCACCTTTCGGCTCAATGCATCAGCTACCACATTAGCCTTACCAGATGGTATTCGATTGAGCAATCATAGTCCTTCAGCAACTCAATCCACCTCCGTTGCCTCAGATTTAAATCTTTCTGAGTCAAGAGGTACTTCAGACTCTTGTGATCTGTGTACACAACCGACTTCTCCCCATACAGATAGTGCCTCTAGATTTTCAAGGCGAAAACCATAGCAGCCAATTCCAAATCATGTGTCGGATAGTTAGCTTCGTGAGGTCTCAACTGCCGTGACGCATAAGCGACCACCTTCCCTTCTTGCATTAGCACACACCCTAAACTAGTATGCGATGCATCACAATACACGTGAATCCTTTCCGCCTCGAATTTGAATCAAGACCGGTGCTTCATCAATATCCTCTTGACTTATCGAAACTCTCTTACTGCTTCTCTGACCATACAAATGGAACTCTTTTCCTCAGCAGTTTAGTCAACAGTGCTGCAATTAAGGAGAAATTTTCCACGAATCTCCTATAATATCCTCGCCAACCCGAAAACTCGAATTTTGTGGCCGACTTGGTGGTTTCCATTCCAAAACTGCCTTGATCTTATGGGGATCCACCCTGATTCCCTCGGCTGAAACAACATGCCCAAGAAAAGTTACCTCCTTAAGCCAAAACTCACACTTGCTTGAATTTGGCGTACAAGCTGCTTTCTCCTTAAAACTTGCGTAACCACATGAAGATGTGCGTCATGTTCCTCCTCAGACTTCGAGTACACCAAAATGTCGTCTATGAATACCACGACGAACCGATCCAGATAGGGTTAGAAAACCCGGTTCATCATGTCCATAAACGCGGCCGATGCATTTGTCAAACCAGAAGGCATTACCAGAAACTCGTAGTGCCCATACCAAGTACGGAATGTCGTCTTATGGACATCAGCCTCCTTCACCTTAAGCTGATAGTACCCTGACCTAAGGTCAATCTTAGAGAATACCAATGCACCCTTAAGTTGATCAAACAAATCATCAATCCTGGGCAAAGGATACCTATTTTTTATTGTCAGCTTGTTCAGCTGTCGATAATCTATGCACATTCTCATTGTCCCATCCTTCTTCTTGACAAAAAGCACTGGAGCTCCCCAATGCGATACACTTGGTCGGATGAACCCTCTATCCAACAATTCCTGGATCTGAGCCTTCAACTCTACCAATTCTTTCGGTGCCATCCGATATGGAGCTATAGATACTGGCGCGATTCCGGGTAACAAGTCTATACCAAATTCAACCTCACGGTTTGGAGGTAGACCCGGATGTTCCTCTGGAAACACATCAACGTAATCCCTTACAGTCCAGACATCTCTCACAGTAGCACCCTTAGCTTTCAAAGCACAGACACGCACTACATATGCTTCACAACCCTTCCTGACCATCTTTTTCGCCTTCAATGCAGAAACTAAATTAGATAGGTAATCTCTCCTTTTACCTATCATCACCACCTCATCACCTTCCACGGTCTTTATTACCATGCGCTTAGTCAGGCAATCCAGCTAGCTTTGATACTTTACTAGCCAATCCATCCAGAATTAGATCGAACTCCCAAACGATAGTTCCATCAAGTCGACCAAGAACACGACCCTTAGAGTTTTAGGGTACACTCCTATTGAGTTTACGTGCTTCTGAGAGTGACCTAGAGGGCTTAATCGGTCATCTTCCTAGAAGTAAGCTCGAGTCTAAGTGTAGAGTTTTCACTATGCTACTAGCAATGTACGAGTGAGTTGAGCCAATGTTAATTAAGGTCTTGTAGGTACTCCAAAGATCAAAAACATACCGGTTATGACGTTCGGTGGATCGCCCTCCTCCTGGCACCTAACGACATAGACCAAACCAGGTTGCCTACCTCCCCTCGGTGCCCCACGACCTCTGCCAGCACTATTACCTCCTCTTTCTGCACCACGACCTCTCGGTGGTGTTGATTACCCTCCTATTCAATTGCATGATCCTCGACCCTCGACCTCAGCCTAGTTGCCTTTTTCGAACAATCTCGAACTCGATGATCCATGGACCCACATTCGAAGCTTCCCGATTACCATTCCAACACTCTCCCGTGAGACTTCCCACACCGAGCACACCGTGGCGGCCATTGAGGATTAGCGGCGGAAGAGGCTAGCGACTTGATCGACCCACCATATCTCGTCCTCTTCTGCGATTACCAAAAAACTTTGAAGATCCGGAGCTCCTCTTATTCCAACTCCTATCCTAATTCTGCCTAACTGACTGTCTTACCCCTTCAGCAACCTTAGACTTCTCCATTAGGACAGCGAACTCTCATTCCTGCTGTGGAGCTATCATCATCCTCAGCTCATCTCTCAGCCCATCTTCGAATCTTACACATCGTTCATGCTCAGTATCCACAATACCACGAGCATATCTGCTCAACCGGAGAAATTTGACCTTATACTCTGCCACTATCTTATTACCCTGAACCAGGTTCAAGAAAGCCTTCCGCTGCGCATCCACGTAGCTAGTTCCTATATACTTCTTTTGGTAGGCAGCTTTGAAGAATTCCCACGTGAGATCCTCCGCCATCGCTCCATCCCTTACGGTGAGCCACCACTGATATGACTCATCCCGAAGTAGAGAGATTATACCCTTCAACTTCTCCTCAGTTGTAAAATCCAGGTCACCCATGATCCGCTCAGTTGACTCCAACCAATACTCTGCTGCACTGGGTGCCACTCCAAAAACTCCTCTAAACACCTCTGCTCCTTTAGCCTAGAGTCATTCAACCACAGATTTATGGCTCTTACCTACGCCCACCTCGGCAACTCGTTCCAACACTCGTAGTACAGCTTGGAATACTACATCATTACCACCGATCTGATCTTGGAACTCAGTTTCCACCACCGACAGATCCGGCATCTCATTTCCAGACCCATGACCAGACCTTGCTGGCTCCGACAAGGTCATCCTACCTCTACCGCGACCATGCGGCGGACGTCCACGACCTCTTGTACTCATTATTATCGTTTGCGTTTATCTGATTAAGAATTTTATGCATTAGTACTTATTTCACTAGTTATCCACAAAGAAATTTTATGAAGAAAGCTTAATAGGGATTCTTTCGATCATTCAAAGTTCAAGTTTTCTATCCTAATTCACAGAAAAACACATCCATTCATTAGCATCTCCCATTCACATTCATTCAACGGATATTCCTGTCTGTTCCTATCCCAGGGGTATTTTTGTCAATTATCCTACAGGGGTATTTTTGTAATTTCCCAAAAATAAAAGTTCTCGGATGATTTGGTCAAAAATTATTTTGGAACTTTTAAATTTTTGGGGTATTTTGAAAAAAATTTTGAAATTCGGGGTATTTTGGTGATTTTGAAGCTCAAGGGCATTTTCGTAATTAACTAGGGTAACTTTGTAAAGTTTGATAATTTTCGGGGTATTTCAAAATGTTGCAAAACTTTGAGGGTTCTTTTTGAGAATTTGTTTTCCAAGTTGATGGTGTTGCAAAATTTTTGAAAATCAGGGTCATTCGGTAATTTTGTAGGTTAGGGGCAATTTAAGTAATTTTATCACTAGGGTATTTTAGTAATTTTTTTATAATCGGGCATTTTCATAAAAGATTTCCAAAATTTGGTTCTAATTGATTTCACAAAAGGATATTTTGAAAATTTTCTATTTGGAAATTTTTCATACGGAAGGTATTTTGGTAGTTTACTAGCCAGGGGTATTTTGGTCATTTTTCAAACTGAGGGGTATTTTGGTCATTTTTTTCTTTTTTCTTTTTTTTTTAAATTCAAGGTTTTAATTACTTCAAAAGCAAAATGGCTAGTCCCTTTCGGGTTTTAGTTATTAAGTTTAGCCTGTGAGCACGTCGTCTCAACTAGGATGAACCGTCACTACGCACCAGGTAGGATTCAAGTGAGTAGGAGGTGAGTCACTAGGACTGCTTAAATACCAAGCTCCCACCGAATCCAATCCTATACATGCGTACAACGATTGCCACATCCCTTGCTCAGTGACAACTCACAGGGTTGTTTAGGGAATTATTAAATCTTATGCATTGTTTGTTGGGGTATGCTAACCCTAGGGTTCAACAATTCCTTACTCTAATTTTCTACGTTCATAATTTAACCTTCTACCCTTATCACATATTCACAAAAATAGATAGAATTACTTACCTGGGCGGATTGGTGCCGGAGACTCGGTGCCATGCTGTTCAAGCCATAAATAGTTTCCCAAAACATTCCAATAAGGCCTACTAACATAAACAAAACATTTTGGGCCTTGGGCCCCCCACAGTCAATTTTGAATCGGGCTCTGATACCAAAAATGTAACACCCCAAACCCGGACCATGAGCCCTGACCGGATCTGGTATGTCACGGAGTAAAAATGTTTGAAAGATTCTGCTTTTCTGATGAAAAATTTGAAAATTCTGCTAAGGTTATAAAACAGTGTTTGATAAAATGTAGGAGAAAATGATTGATTTTTTTATAAACATGGTTGTGTTGAAAATCCTTTGAAAACATTTGATCATTTAAAATTTTAAAGTCATCAGATGTTATTGTTAACTTGGTGAATTTTGCTACCCAGTGGTAACATCTTTGAAAACTCATAAAAGTTACTTAATTTTGAAAATGTTACTTTTAACCGATTCACTTAACATTTATAATTTCATTTGTAATATAGTATAAGAAAAGTAAAACAACTATGTAAATATCTAAATAATAATTAGCGGCCTTATTACAACCCAAAATAAAATTTAATAAATAAGCAAACTTAAATCTGATTAAATAAATTCCATATCCAAGGAACAAGCATGGCGCCTTGAGTCCTTCCCGCTCCATCTCCGCGAACTACTCATCCAAAAATAATATGGGAAGGGTGAGTCACCAAGACTCAGTGTAAATCCCCCACCTAGAAATGCAACTCATACACAAATTATTAATAGACATGCAAACATGCAACCCTACTAACCATCCATACTCCTTTAGCTACCCCGTGTGGTCAAAACCACTGGTGGTCAAAACCACTGGTGACTAGAGTCACAGCCAACCCATCGTGTGGTCAAAACCACTGATGACCATAGGTCACAATTTATCAATATGTGGTCAAAACCACTGGTGACAGTCCATAGAGATCATCCCCCTCCTCTCATCAATCCCACAAATATCATAATCCCATATATCATGCATTTATGTATAGCATAGCATTCAACAGCATATGATGGCATACACAAACATACATCATAGATCACGTAATAGGGGACTTACCCGGAATCCAAGCTTATGCCCACAAGGCAAAGTTTCAACATGAGAGGTTATACAACAACATAATAAATAGTCTATTCTAATAAAGTGTGTAAGAGTTTACACACCTGTTTAACTCGTAGATCTAAGGGGAAATCCCGAATCTATACGATATCACAAAATCTCGAAAGTAATCTCGTATTGCTCATACAATCGGCAAACATCCAACCCTTTAGATCTAATAGCTATTCAGCTATACCAATAATCCCAAAGGATATGTCGTACTCGAAATAACACTCACCTTGGTTGCTGATTTGGTCTCCTACCAAATCCCGAAACTGCACTTATTCCTGAAATCGTTGAATCCTTATATGGCACATGTTAGTTTCGGCATTAGGCATTAATTCTTAACAAATGGCCCTTGGCCGAAACTATTTATTACTTACCAAAATAGATTGAAATCCCAAAAGACTTCGTCAAAGCCCCTTAATGTTACCTACACACAAAAGAACACATCTCCATCATCTTAAGAACACATTCAGCCAACCTTACCAAGGCCTATTCTTACTTTCGGCACACTAAGAGGAAAAGAAAAGAAACCGAATGTTAAAGTGACACACTTACCACCCTTTGAAATCGACACCTTACTTAGGGGATTCAACATGCCCTTTATGGTAAGGGATATTCTACTAGCAACAAATGAAAGGTAAAATTTTGAGTAAAAGAGGGAGGTAGATTCACCAAGTAGAAGAAAAGAAGAAAGGAATTTTGAAGATTTTTGGGCAATGAGGCTAGAGAGAATTCACCAAACAACAATTGGAGAGAAAAGAAGAGAATTTGATGAATTTCGGCACCTCCCTAATGTGATAAAATCGATTGTGGATGGCCCTAAGGAGTCCTACATTCGGCCATCTCCTCTTTTGTGATAATATTCCATTTTCCAAATATCACCCATTGAAATAAAGCAAGATTTATCTCCTACTTTATCTCCTATCCACCTCTTCAAAATAAAAGAAAAACAAAACTAATAACACTACTCTTCCAGCCGAAATTAAGTGCAAAAAATTAAGCTTATCCTTATCAAATTAAAAGTCCAAAATCAGGCCATTAGCTCACTCCCCCCTAATGCCAGCATGCATAAAAAAACACCCATTGCTGCCCATGCTACTTGAACATGGGACCTCATTGTCGTAGCCCCTTGCAACGTTCCATGCCACTCTTCCACGTCGACTTTCATGTCCAAAAACCTCACCATTTATTTTTAAGGTCTTCCTAGCCCATCACCCGATACATAACGCAAAAGAAAATAAAACTCCCAATGCGTAAACTCGACAACTCGAACCCAAGACCTGCGCCTATCGTCACCTCCAAGCTCTTAAGTGATGCATGAAAGCCACTTTGCTACTGACTCATTTCGTGACATAAACCCCTTACAATCCCTTTTAAGCGCTCCTTCCTTAACTCCCTTTTGCCTTACCGCCAAAGGCAAAAATAAAACATTCTTATACGCCACGGGACTTGAGCGTGAGTCCTCCCTCCTGCACTCCCTTGCACCTCAAATACTCAAGCCACTATGCCAATTTATTCCTTGTGTCATGCTTCTCCGAAAATTTCTCTCAACCCCTATCTCACCTTGCTTCCTCCTCTAAAGCACTAAAAAGAAATTTCAGCCCTAAGTCAAACCTATCTCGGGGTTATGACTAGACCCTAAAACATATCAAGTGATCATAGTATTCATTTCTTTTCATGCAAGCACATGAAAATAATAAAATTGCAAACAACCCCTAATTCAGGATGTTACAATATATCGAGTGATTTCGTCCCTAAAACATAATCGATTAGTCGAAACTTCAATTCGATTTGAAACATAGCCAAATAGAGTTATAACAAAAAATCCAAAAATGAACCCTTTACCGTAATGATGATAGATCCAACTTCAATCGATTAGCTTAAGACTAGATAGGAATCGGCAAGAATGTGCTTTACAACCACACACTAGAACACAATTTGATCAAAGAAGATGTGTTCAACTCGCAAGATGGAGAAGAGAAGATGATTGAAATTCGGCTATTGATGAGAAAAGAATTAAGAAGATTTCGGCCAAAATAAAAGAGAAAAATAGACAAATGGACTAGGAGATTTCGGCCAAAGCAAAAGAGAAAAGAAATTAGAAAAGATACTGTAACACCCTTTAACCCGTATCCGTCACCGAATTAGGGTTACAGGCATTACCAATAGCCAAATCTTTTGCAATTGATTAATTCATATCCTAAACAGATAAAGCACATGGGCACAATAATATATATATACTTAATATACAAGTTAAAACATATTCAATGTAATCATCCACAATTACAAAGTGATCAAACAATATATTTTTCTCCTCATTATTAGCATATTTATCTATTTTAATCTATGATATAAACACCTAATTAGTACCACTCCTTTGTATACATTTCATGCCATGCCTCACGTACCATTTCATTTAAACCAAAGCACACTGAACCATGTAATTGGAACTACTAATAAGCATCATTACGACTACATGCATACATCACTTGACATTACACCTATAGACTAAGAGACAATACACTTCATATATATATATATATATATACCTATATCAGAATATGCATAATCTCAATATAACTTTGCATGTTATATGCATAGATCAAAGACTGAATGTGCTAACTAAACTTTCATCATTCATGCAAAATTTACATTACTTATTTGTACTACAATTGACCATACATAAACATAGGCCTCAAAGCCAACTTAACCTAAAAGCACAAACATATAAACTATGCCTTGACCGAACATTCATTACCACTTTTCTATAATTTGTAACTACTTATACTTATCACTAACAACGAATCCAACAAGTTAACTTATACACATATATAATCATTTCTATACAACTACATTTAACTTCCAAGCATTATAAGCATACGTCTTATACCAAGGATTAAAACGAACTATTATATCAAACATATAAACAATACTTCAACCCAAAAATAATAGCCTTATTCGCAAGGCCATATATATACATTTACAAATCCGAACATCATTCATTACTTATCAAAATAAAGCCTATACATGCCTTTGATTCAAAAAGTATACAAAACATATATATACCAAAGAGAGTGATAGTGTGGTCGACTATCTTGATGATCCCCTGAGCCCATAGTTGAATCAACGATCTATAAAACAGATATACAAACACATACAGAGTAAGCTCACTAGCTTAGTAAGTCTTAAGCAACTTTAATGTAACATTCAAACACTTAAACATTTTATTTCTTTAAACTTATAACATTGAATATAAATATTTCCATAAATATATTTATGCAGGGTCGAATATTAACAGTTCATTAACCATAGCATTTACACTTCATTACCATAATTCTATAATTCATCGAACTATAGTATAAACATGTATTACATGAATCACATGCTCCATGTCACATAGATACAACATTCATATCAACTATATTATCATATTCAAAGTCTTTTCACTATTATCATTTCTACTAGTAACCGAACCTCAAAAAAATAGTACGTTTAAGCTCAAATTCTATCTTATAGCATTCATACACATCGATCGATAAGCTTAATCACACATAACACCATTCTTAACATAATATTTCAACTCAAGTAACATTAATCACAACTTACCTTACTTCCGATGGATTCAATGAGATTTAAGCTTACCTGAGTTTTTAACTTAATAGATTCACTATGTTACACTCGAACAATTTATGGTTTCTTCGTTTTAAAGTATCACCTAGATTAAGCTCGCAAGGCAAGAAGCCGAATCAAATCACCTGGCACTAAGCACGCTAGGCACGAAGCTCGAATATGTCACCGACACTAAGCCTCTTAGGCACGAAGCTCAAATATGTAAGCAGGCACGGTTAGAATATGTCACTACTAAGCATGCTAGGCACGAAGTTAGAATAATTCATAAACCAATCACATACTTCACATTTTTCCCAAATAATATATCAAAGATACACATTCATATCATATTGTCAATTTATGCATTCAAGCCAATTTAACCCATATACGTTCGGCTATTACAATAATATACACTCAAATTTATCGAACATTATCATTTAACGTGTTCATAAATAATTCTTTGACATATTTCACAAGGACTTACCTCGACTATCGACGGACAACGTTAACCCATTAATCGACAACTTTTGCCTTTCCCCATCCAAATTTGTTTTTCCTTGTTCTTGATCTAAACACATTAAAATTTAGCTCATTCAAGTACATTTCATATCAATTTGGTCTCTAAGCACATAAATAGGTAAATTACCATTTTCCCCTAGAGTTTCACATTTTTACAATTTAGTCCTATTTGCATAAATCACAAAATACACATAATTTGCACATAATACTTTAGGGCCGAATCTTTTATACCTTCATACCAAGACATACATCTCATTTATTTTGCAAACAAGTCTCTCAAAAATTTTATTTTTGCAAATTAGTCCAAAATACTTAAATTTACTAAAATTTCCAATTCAATATATACTAATCTTTAACATATCATTTACATAAAATCATAAAACACCAAAAATTACAAGAACATAACAAAGGCCAAACATCATACATGATTATTCTTAAAAATTTTAACATGGGTCAGCTACAGTTCGAAGCAACGATCTCAAAAACGTAAAAAATTATCTAAGACCGACTAAAAACTCACCTTTAATTTTAGGTTCAAAGTGCCGAAATTTCAAAGAAATCAAACCCTTCTCCTCATGCAAAGGTTCGGCCAAGAACAAAATGGATGATAATATCATTTTCTTTTGTTTTACTTTAACATATATTAAGTTATTATTAAATTACTTAACTAACCTTAAAATTAAAATAACCAAATAGTATATCTTAAGGACAAACTTGTCCATGCCCGGCCACTAACTCATAAAATGGGTTATTTACCCTTTCTATACTTCATATCATAAAGCCATGCTCAAATTAGCACCTTTCACTTTAGTATGCCACTTTTACATTTTACGCAATTAAGTCCTTTTAATCAAATTAAGCACGTAAACGATAAAATTTTTCTATGAAACTTTCACACATATTAATTCACACATAATGAGCATAGAATATAATATTAAAAAATATTTCAGACTCGGATTCGTGGTCCCGAAACCACCGTTCCGATTAGGGTCAATTTTGATCTGTGACAACTCTCTCCCCCTTAAGAATTTTCGTCCCCAAAAATCTTACCATTAAACAACATTGGATATTGTTGCCTCATTGAGTCCTCAGGCTCCCACGTAGCCTCTTCAACTCCATGCCGATTCCATAGTACTTTCACTAATGGAATCATTTTGTTTCTTAACTCTTTCACTTCCGAGCTAAGATACGGACGGATCTTCCTCCCACGTCATATCGGTCAATTTCAATCTCGAGATGGAACAATCACATGTGACGAATCGATCTGATCTACGAGCATAGAAACGTGAAATACATAGTGTATCTTTTCTAATTCGAGGGTAACTTCAACTTATAAGCAACAGTGCCCAATACGTTCGATGATTTCATATGGTCCGATAAATTTCGACTCGGTTTGCCTTTCATCCGTCAGTTACTTTCTTCCACGGGAAACTTTCAAAATACCCGATCTATGACTTGAAATTCTATATCTTTACGTTTCAAATCAACATAAGACTTTTGACGATCCGATTCGACTTTCAACTATCTCGATTATAGCCACTTTCATTCGATCTCTTTAATCAAATCAACCCCTTGTATCTTGTTCTCACCGAGCTCGGTCTAGTACAATGGCGTCATTTACACTTGCGGCCATATAGAGCTTCATAGGGTGCCATTTTGATACTTGATTGAAAACTGTTATTATAAGCAAATTTAATCAAAGGTAAGTACTTTTCCCACGTACCTTCAAACTCGAGAACGCAACATCTCAACATGTCCTCAAGTGTTTGAATGGTTCGCTCAGATTGACCGTCTGTCTGTGGGTGAAAAGCGGTGCTAAAATAAAGTATAGTACCTAAAGCATCTTGTAACTTCTTCCACAATAGCGATGTAAATCTCGGGTCTCTGTCTGAGATAATAGAACTCGACACACCATGTAATCTCACAATTTGAGATATATACAACTCAGTAAGTTTATCGAGTGAAAAGTCCATACGAACCGGTACAAAATGAGCTGATTTGGTCAGTCTATCTACTATAACCCAGACTGCATCTTTCTTGCTCGGTGTCATAGGCAAACCAGATACAAAATCCATAGAAATTTTATCCTATTTCTATTCAAGTATCATGATCGACTGAAGTAGCCCAGATGGCACTTGATGCTCGGCTTTTACTTGTTGACAAATTAAGCACTTTGACACAAATTTAGATATATCCATTTCATGCCAGGCCACCAATAATACTGTTTCAAATCATTATACATTTTAGTGCTACTCGGATGTACGATAATCGACCTCTATGAGCCTCACTCAGAATCATCTGAATCAATTCTGAGTTCTTCAGAACACACATTCGGCTTTTAAAGTTCAAACAGTCATTCGCATCAATTTGAGACTCTGATTCCATATCTTTTTCACACTGAATTCGTCTAGCCATCAAATCTTTGTCAACTTTTTGTGCATCACAAATTTGCTAGATAAACATCGGTCTTGCTTGTAACTCGACTATGATCGAACCATCACTAGACATAACCATCTGTGCGTTCCTTGCACGAAGAGCAAATAATGATTTTTGACTTAACACATCTGCAACAACATTGGCTTTTCCCGGATGGTAGTCAATCACCAACTCATAGTCTTTCAATAATTCTAACCATCTGCGTTGTCTCAAGTTCAGATCTTTCTGAGTCATCAAATATATTAGACTTTTATGATCCGAATAAACGTGACATTTCTCGTCGAATAAGTAATGACGCCAAATTTTCAATGCAAAAATAATGGCTACTAATTCCAGATCGTGAGTCAGATAATTTCTTTCGTGCGGCTTCAATTGTCTCGAAGCGTAGGCTATAACTTTGCCTTCCTGCATCAAAACGCAACCCAACCCATTCAAAGAAGCATCACTAAAAATGACAAATTCTTTACCCGATTCAGGCTGAGCTAACACTAGAGCTTCGGTCAAACGAGCTTTCAGCTATTCAAAACTTTTTTGACACTTTTCCGACCACTCAAATTTGACATCTTTCTGCAGTAGCCTTGTCAAAGGTGTAGCTATCACAGAAAAACCTTTTACAAACCGTCTATAGTATCCCGCAAGGCCAAGAAAGCTTCGAATCTTGAAAACATTCTTCGGTGGTTTCCAATCAAGTATAGCTACTATTTTGTTTGGATCCACCCGAATACTTGATGCTAAAACAACATGACCCAAGAAGCTGACTTCATTCATCCAGAACTCACACTTACTAAACTTTGCATACAACTGCTGATCTCGCAAAGTTTGTAGCACTAATCTCAAATGCTCGGCATGTTCGGTTTCATTTTTGGAGTAGATTAGTATATCATCAATAAACACTACTACAAATCGATCCAAAAACAATCTGAAGACCCGATTCATTAGATCCATAAAAATAGCAGGTGCAATAGTGAGTCCAAAAGGCATAACCAGAAACTCAAAATGTTCGTACCTCGTCCGGAAAGCAGTCTTTGGCACATCTGTATCTCTGACTCACAACTGATAATAACCGTCTCAAATCTATCTTCGAAAATACTGAAGCCCCTTTTAACTGATGAAACAAATCATCAATCTGAGGTAACGGGTACTTATTCTTTATAGTTACTTTATTCAGTTGCCGATAATCAATACACATTCGCATCATTCCATCTTTCTTCTTCACAAAAAGAACTGGTGCACCCAAAGGAGAGAAACTCGATCGTGCAAAGCCCCTATCTGTTAACTCTTACAACTGTGCTTTCAACTCTTTTAACTCAGTAGGTGCCATACTATACGGAGCTATCGAGATCGGAGTCGTTCCCGGTGCTAATTCAATGCCAAACTTAATCTCTCGTACTGGTGGTAAACCCGATAGTTCTTCAGGAAACACATCTGGGTATTCACACACAACCGGTACAGATTCAATATGCTTTTCAGACACTTTATTATCCAAAGACATAGGCCAAATAAGCTTCACCCTTTTCTCACGGTATTAAGCACGCTAGGCACGAAGCTTAGAATATGTCACCGGCAGACTAAGCCCTAGGCACGAATCCTAAATAATTCATAAACCAATCACATACTTCACATTTTCCCCAAATAATATATCAAAGATACACAATCATATCATATTGTCAATTTATGCATTCAAGCCAATTTAACCCATATACATTCGGCTATTACAATAATATATACTCAAATTTATCGAACATTATCATTTAACAAGTTCATAAATAATTCTTTGACATATTTCACAAGGACTTACCTCGACTATTGACGGACAACGTTAACCCATTAATCGACAACTTTCGCCTTTCCCGATCCAAATTTGTTTTTCCTTGTTCTTGATCTAAACACATTAAAATTTAGCTCATTCAAGTACATTTCATCTCAATTTGGTCCCTAAGCACATAAATAGGTAAATTACCATTTTCCCCCTAGAGTTTCACATTTTTACAATTTAGTCCTATTTGCATAAAACACAAAATGCACATAATTTGCACATAATACTTTAGGGTCAATCTTCTATACCTTCATACCAAGACATACATTTCATTTATTTTGTAAACAAGTCCTCAAAATTTTATTTTTACAAATTAGTCCAAAATACTCAAATTTACTAAAATTTCCAATTCAATATATACTAATCTTTAACATATCATTTACATAAAATCATAAAACCAAAAATTACAAGAACATAGCAAAGGCTGAACATCATACATGATTATTCTTAAAAATTTTAACATGGGTCAGCTACAGTTCGAAGCAACGATCTCAAAAACATAAAAATTATCTAAAACCGACTAAAAACTCACCTTCAATTTTAGGTTCAAAGTGCCGAAATTTCAAAGAAATCACACCCTTCTCCTCATGCAAAGGTTTGGCCAAGAACAAAAATGGATGATAATATCATTTTCTTTTGTTTTACTTTAACATATATTAAGTTATTATTAAATTACTTAACTAACCTTAAAATTAAAATAACCAAATAATATATCTTAAGGACAAACTTGTCCATGGCCGGCTACTAACTCATAAAATGGGTTATTTACCCTTTCTATACTTCATATCATAAAGCCATGCTCAAATTAGCACCTTTCACTTTAGTATGCCACTTTTACATTTTACGCGATTAAGTCCTTTTAATCAAATTAAGCACTTAAATGATAAAATTTTTCTACGAAACTTTCACACATATTAATTCACACATAATGAGCTCAGAATATAATATTAAAAAATATTTCAGACTCGGATTTGTGGTCCCAAAACCACCGTTCTGATTAGGGTCAATTTCGGTCAGTGACAGATACACAAATTGCTCAAAGAGAAAAAAATACCTCTCATGCACTAAAACTTAGCAAAATGATCCTAGCAAAATCGGCTACCCTCTCCCAAACCATGTATCATCTTTCCCAAAATATTAACATTGACCCATTAAAAACTTTCCAAAACATCTTCCCCCTTAAAGGCCAACATGTTCCCTTATCTTTTCTTTTTCTTTTAATTTCTTTCCTTACCCTTAACCTTGCCTTAGTTCCTTAGCCACCTTGACAAAAATAAAAAGTCCACCTTACCATATTAAAGCCATGACCAACACCTACCTTATTTGTACAAAAATTTAATCCAAAATATTTGCACTAGGTGGGATTTGAACCTCATACCATTAGTACACTCCATGCGCCACTTTCCACCTTTACCAATAGACTCATTGTGCTAGAAAAATGCACACTTATTTCCATAAGCCTTGATGCTACTTACCTTCTTTCCTTAAAGTGCTTCAACATTAAAATTTTCCTATGGCCTAACTTGAACCTGAAACTTCATAGAACCCCATAACTTTCCAAAATCACGTTCCTAATAAGTTCAACTTGAAATAAAGCCATCCTCTTGCTCTCCAAAAATTTAAATGCTTCCGTGCTCAAGGGCCTTGGCCCTAATCCTACTAGGCCCAATTTCGGGATGTTACAATTCTACCCTCCTAAAAAAAATTTTGTCCTCAAATTTCCAACTACAGGAACAGTCGCACATCCTAAGCTAGCATACTACACTTTCGCTGCGCACTCTGATCTTAATAACACTAATCCACTTCTATCTTATTCTTGGAAACTCTTCAAATCATCAAATATCTAATCATCAGAAGCAAACAGGTATTTATCATTCATTTATAAAATTTTCTACATTTAATCAAACATACCAGTCTTAATGGTGATGGAACAATCCCAAGCCCTATGCTCCTTAGACCCGCATCTCAAACATGCTCCTGACCTCCTCCAGCACTCACCTGGATGACACCTTCTGCAATAATCACAAGCCGAAAAGCTTGGACGTGCCTTGACATGCTTCACAGAATGAGATTGTGACCCTGAAGAATTGCGATCCTTTTTCTTCTTACAGTCTACACACTTAACTCGAAGTGCTTTACCAATTCCTTTAACCTCCTCCAATACCTCCTTAACTATTTGAGTTAGCTCATCAACCCTAGCTCGATCATGAGATCCCATCTCAGTCACTGACGAAACTGGCGCCTCCCTTTCGGGTACATGCCTTAGTGCCAAAATTCGCCCTAGCACCTCGGCCTCTATCATGGTCGCATCCACTACGTCCACATCCTCTAGCACTCATATTTGCTAATTCAATTTAATCATATTACGAGTCTTATGAATCATTATGCTATTCGATGTTTATTAGACAATGTTTTATGAAGTATAGGAAATAAAGTCATTTTCTCAAAATATATCCTAAAGTCTCAATCTCTATAGTTTTAGCTCCTAAAGCTAAAAGTTCTAGAGTATCTCTACAGTCAGACCACAATAATCATAAAATAAAAACATAAACTTACTTGACTTGGTGCCGGATACCCATGGTGCCATACTTCCTTTAGAACATATATGTATAAATTAAAATTTTAAACGGCTTTTAAAACATTTTTGAACCCAAACCATAGCTGAGTTTTGAAACTGGGCTCTGATACCATAAAATGTAACACCCTAAACCCGGCCTAGAAGTTAGGCCCGAATTTGGTATGTCACAATGAGAAAACGTATAAAGGATTTTGTGATTCATACTAAAATAGGTGTAATTGATGAAAACAAGTTTGGATAGAAACCTTCGATAAAATACTACTAACTTTGAAGATTGATTGATAAATTGATAAAGTTGAACTAGTAATTTTACAAACCGTGACTTTTGAAAATATTGATAAAAATTTGAGAGAAAATTTCCAAGTTAAAATATTTGTAAAAGTTTATTTTGAAATCCATTTATAAATTCATTTTAGAAAATCTTTATTTAAGTTCCAGGAAAAAACAAATTTCCATTTTAAAGTAATTTGAACAGAAAATTAATACGTCAAACATCAAGCAAAATAAAAATAAACCAGAGGCTTTATTACAATTTTAAAACCCCAAAATAGTAAAGTAATAAAATAAAACGGAAAGTAGTTTACTAATATTCGAAAATGTTATTTCAAAAGCATGGCCTCCACCGAGTCATCAATCGCCCCAAGTCCTCGTCATTGAGTATTACCTACAAGGGTTAAGAAAATAAAGAGGGGTGAGTTACAAGAACTCAGTTTATAATCCCCTTACCGTTATCCACTAGGTCTGAACCCTTAAAGAAATATCTTGGGCCGGAGCCCATATAGCATAATCTTGGGCCTAAGCCCATTTACAAAACAAACTGGGCCTTAGGCCTATAAACATGATAATGCAGATAATGCAATGCAAACCAACCCATCCTAGTAATCCATCCGCTACACACCACCCATACCATCCATCACACCTATGGGGATCAAGTCAACCCACCCCGCCAAACACACCAATCGCAGGCATGTAGCCATTTATAATATATTTGTGGCTGAGCCACCAGAAACGCTGTAGTTAAATTGGTTTTTATAATATTTGTGGCTGAGCCACCAGAGTCATAAGCACATTAATGAACAAATTGTGGCAATGCCACTAGGCTACACTTCTCTTCATTCAATTTGTCCCAACCCATGCGATATGTAAAATGCAACATACATAATAAAGCATAATATCCACATATATGTACAACAATCATTAATCCAATAATTTATTACGGCAAATCGGCCATTTATAAAACTTTGTAATTCGGCCCATAGGGGCATTTTCATAATTCGACCCATAAAGGCATTTTCATATTTCGACCCATAGGGGCATTTCGATAGATTTCAAAACCCAAGGTATCATCCAAGGGTATTTTGGTAATTTACCCTCCAAGGATATTTTCGTAATTTCACAACCTCGGACTTAACTACTAGTTTGGGGCACTAAAATTGAAACTGTCCATCTGCTTCACGTTGACTAAAATGACTATAACACGTGTTAGGAAACTCAAAATTTAGATCCGTAAATTTTTCTTGAAACTAAACTCATATATCTCCTTACTACAATATTTTCAGAATTTTTGGCTTAGCCGTTTAGTACAGTTTATTCATTAAAGGTTTCCCTGATTCACTGACCAATGATTCTGATCTCAGTTACCCTAAGTTCAAATATCTCTTTTACCGTTTTCATATGTTGCTCCCACTTGTTTCTATTGAAACTAGACTCACTAAGGAATATATAAATATAAATTATAACTCATATTTCACTTTCTACAATTTTGAATGATTTTTCCAAAACAGAACAGGGAATCACGAAGTCACTCAGACCCAGTCTCACTAAAATTTAAAAATCTCAAAATGTACTAATCTTTTGCTTTCTCTGTTTCATTTATAAGAAAATAGACTCAATTAGATTTCAATCCATATCTCTTTCACTTTCTAATTCCCTTTCTCCTATTTTTCATGATTTTTCTATATCACGTCACTGCTGATAACCAAAATCTATTTTATTGCAAGATATGGTTACCGCTATGAACATACGCACGCCCGAGTAATCACATATGCCGATTTCTGATTTTTCGATCTTTCGACTGAATCACAAAACATTTCATGAAAATATTCAGAGAGATGTGAGATTACACACTATTTCAAACATGTATTCGGAAGCGTACGGGATTACACACCTTATTCGGATATCCTAAAGAACCATTATTTGTTGCCCTTAGGACAATACCAACCAAAAGTTAGCCTTGGATTTCCAAAATATTTCATACCCAATGCTTTACTTACACTTGAATCACTTACCACTATATTCGAAGGATTAGCAAATAGAATGTATCGAGTGATTTCGTCCCTAAAACATACTCGATTAGTCGAAACTTCAATCCGATTTGCAACATAGCCAAATAGAGTTATAACGAAAAATCCAAAAATGAACCCTTTACCTTAATGATGATAGATTCGTCTTCAATCGATTGACTTAAGACTAGAGAGGAATCAGTAAGAATGTGTTTTACGACCACACACTAGAACACAATTCGATAAAGAAGATGTGTTCAACTCGCAAGATGGAGAAGAGAAGATGATTGAAATTCGGCTATTGATGAGAAAAGAATTAAGAAGATTTCGGCCAAAACAAAAGAGAAAAATGGACAAATGGACTAGGAGATTTCGACCAAAGCAAAAGAGAAAAGAGTTTGGAAAAGAGACACAAATTGCTCAAAGAGAAAAAATACCTCTCATGCACTAAAACTTAGCAAAATGATCCTAGCAAAATCAGCTACCCTCTCCCAAACCATGTATCATCTTTACCAAAAGATGAACATTGACCCATTAAAAACTTTCCAAAACATCTTCCCCCTTAAAGGCCAACATGTTCCCTTGTCTTTTCTTTTTCTTTTGATTTCTTTCCTTACCCTCAACCTTGCCTTATTTCCTTAGCCACCTTGCCAAAATTAAAAAGTCCACCTTACAATATTAAAGCCATGACCGACGCTTACCTTATTAGTACAAAAATTTAATCTAAAATATTTGCACTAGGTGGGATTCGAACCTCAGACCATTAGTACACAGCGCACGCCACTTTTCACATTTACCAATAGACTCCTTGTGCTAGCAAAATGCACACTTATTTTCATAAGCCTTAATGCTACCTACCTTCTTTCCTTAAAGTGCTTCAACACTAAAATTTTCCTATAGCCTGACTTGAACCCCATAACTTTCCAAAATCACCTTCTTAATAAGTTTAACTTGAAATAAAGCCATTCTCTTGCTCTCAAAAAATTTAAATGCTTCCGTGCTCAAGGCATAATGGGCCCAATACTACTAGGCCCAATTTCGGATGTTACATGATTTTTATCGTTCGACGATATTCGAGGTAAGTCTTTAAGCACTTAAACATTGTAAATTTTATATATAATTTAATAATATGCTGATTTGGAATTTGTGGAGATTGTATTGAGATAGCCGAATATGAATAAATCTAGAATTAACATGTTTAAGTTTAGTTCGATTGAGTTATAATATTTGAAGGTTCGTATGAAGATTTTGAAGTACATGAAAGTTTTGATATTTGATATGTGTGTGAGACAGCTGTTAAATATTGTTATTCGGGCTTTGGACCTAAAAAGCTTGGAGCTGGTGAACTTAATCAGGCTTTGTGCCTAGCAGGCTTATTGCCGGTGAATAAATATCAGACCTTGGGTCTAGCAGGCCTAGTGCTGGTGTGTGATTTAGGCTTATGCCTAGCAGGTTTTATACCAGTGATCTATTTTCAAGTCTGCATCTATAAGACTTCACATTGATATGGAAATTGAGCAAGTAAGTTGTCCTAAATGACCTTGTACATTCGGCCATATAGGTATGTGCATATGTGATGATGAATTGAATTTATATACATGTGGTCACATGAGATGTTATATTAAATTTGAATATATGAGTACATTTGATGATTTAATTAGCTTGTATGTTCGGTCATAAATGATAATGTATTGTATTTGTATACTAGGCCATATGTGATGATATAATGAACCATGTGTATTCGAGCATATGGGTAAGTAATTATGAGATGTATTGGATCTTGATTATTCGGCCAACTAGGTGTGATTGTAAACATAATTGAGATAGTGTTATTTTGGGAATGAAAAGTTGAATAATATTATGCTTCATGAGAAATATTAGCATTCGACCAAAGTGACTAGTTGAGTTCTAGTATAATATTAACGTTACAATTTAACTTGATAGTAATGTATCTATTGTTCATTTGAATTGTTTAATTTGCTTAAAGCTTACTAAGCTAAGTTAGCTTACTCTGGGTGTTTTTGTTACTCTATTTTATAGGTTTTGGGTTGTAAGTTACGAGCTCGGGGATCGTCATCAAAATCATCTACACTATCATCGATCTTTAGTATTTTATTAAAGTTTATTTCTGATCTTATTGCTTGTATAGGTTAGGCTAATAAGTAATTTCGTTTGATTTTGAATATGTTATAAGTCATCCACACTATCATCAATCTTTATTATTTTATTAAAGTTTATTTCTGATCTTATTGCTTGTATAGGTTAGGCTAATAAGTAATTTCATTTGATTTTGAATATGTATAACTTGAGCCATGTGAAAATGGCTTAATTTAAATGAAAATTTCAGTCATATTTTGGTTATGTTTGATCTCTCTCTTTGATTATGATATTAAGATGTCTATACTCATTTTAATGTGTTTATTTTACTTAAATGTTTGATGTGTTGGTTTAGTAATTTAGTTAAGGTTCATTTGTATGTGAAATAAGGTTACTACGGTTAGTGATAATATGGTATATGAATTGATTTATAAATGTGTATATATATATGTTCATAGGTACAGTTGTAGTATTAGAATGGAATAAATTGATTTGTTCGAATAATCGTTGAGATTGAATATGGGTTAAGTTCAAGTTCATTTGGGGAATACTAGAATGTATTATATAAGTATGATGTATATTTTTGGCATGAAGATATATGAAATGATTATAATTCAAGTATGGTTTACTATGGATTCATTTGTAATGTATTAGTAAATTCACCTTTCTTTTAAGGAAATGATCATTTGACAAGTCTATAAGTTGGTTGCAATGTTATTTTTCTTTTATGATCAAATATGAAAAAGAAATTGTTTTATTTGATATGTATGAGTTTAAAAAGTGTAGTTTGTGTATATACTTTAAATAGTAAAGTAATGAGGGAGTTTTAGTTAGTTAAGTAAAATTGTATGTTAAAAAAAATGTAGCAAATATCTGTTATGATCTGTGTTATGCCCGATAATGCCTTGTAACCTTAATCCAGCAATGGATATAGATTAGGGATGTTACAGCTGAGCAAGCACAACATGAAATTAAGTAAAAATTACAACCCCTAACCTTTAGGGCGTTACAACTCTACCCCCTTAATGAAATTTTGGCCTCGAAATTTACTTGGCTAGAAGAGAAGAGGGTATTGCTGTCTCATCGCCTCCTCAGGTTCCCACTTGGCTTCCTCTAAACCGTGATTATGCCAAAGCACCTTGACTAGTGGAACAGATTTCCTTCTCAGCACCTTAATATCACAATCCAATATCTGAACTGGTTCTTCCTCAAAAGTCATATTAGGTCTAACCTTGATATCCTCCACCAGCACTATATGAGAAGGATCAAAATGATATCGCCTCAGTATGGAAACGTGGAATACATTATGTATACGACTTAACTCAGGAGGTAGCTCCAATTGATTGGCGATCGGTCCCACACGTTTTAATATCCGATATGGTCCGATGAATCCCGGGCTCAACTTGCCTTTTCGCCCAAACCTCAGAGTCTTCTTCCATGGTGAGACCTTTAAGAAAACATAATCTCCCACCGATTACTCAATCTCTTTACGCTTTAAATCAGCGTATGACTTTATCCTATTAGATGCCTATTTTAATCGACCCCGAATCAATCTCACTTTCTCCTCAGTTTCAAAAATTAGCTCTGGACCCAACAATCACCGCTCACCCAATTTTGTCCAACAAGTAGGGGTACGACACCTATGACCATATAACCCTTCGTATGGTGCCATCTGAATACTAGATTCATAGCTATTGTTGTAAGTAAATTCTGCCAACGGTAAATAGTCTTCCCAACTACCCTTGAAATCAATCACACAGCTTCTTAGCATGTCTTCCAAATTCTGAATTACCCTCTCCGACTGCCCATCAACTTGAGGATGAAATGCCGTGCTGAAATCTAACCTCGTACCTAAAGTTTTGTGTAACACTCTCCACAATCGAGATGTGAATCTAGGGTCCCTGTCCGAGATGATAGACACTGGTACCCCATGTAACCTCGCAATTTCTGCCACATACAGCTTTGTCAACTTCTGCAACAAGTAATCGGTGCGAACCGGTATAAAGTAGGCAGACTTAGCCAGCAGATCAACAATTACCCATACTGAATCTTTCTTAGTAGGCGTTAGGTGTAGCCCACTAACAAACTCTATGGTTATCCTCTCCCACTTCCAGAGTGGAATCTTAACAGGTTGCAGCAGTCCCGAAGGTAGTTGATGTTCAGCTTTCACTTGTTGGCAAGTGAAACACTTACTGACAAAATCGGTAACCTCACGCTTAAGTCCTGGCCACCAGTACAGCTCTCGTAGATCTCAGTATAACTTATTTCCACCAGGATGCATAGCGTATGGGCTACTATGTGCTTCCCGCAGAATCGACTGCTTTAACCCAGAGTCCCTCGGTACACAATGTCTCCCATGGAAGCATAATACTCCTTCACTATTCAGCCCAAAATCCACAGTCTCTCCCATCTTCACCTGTTGGAAACGAGGAACCAACGAATCATCCAACATCTATTTCTCTTAAATTTGAACTATCCATGTTGGTTTCACTTGAAGTTCAGCTAATAGAATACCATCCTCAAACAGGTTGAGACGACCAAACATTGCTCTTAGATCTGACACAACCTTACGGCTTAGTGCATCTGCTACCACATTAGTTTTTCCCAGATGGTACTCAATCGAGCAATCATAATCCTTAAGCAACTCTATCCATCTTCGTTGCCTAAGGTTCAACTCCTTCTGAGTAAGGAGGTACTTGAGACTTTTATGGTTGATATAAATGATCGACTTCTCCACGTACAAGTAGTGTCTCCAAATCTTTAGTGCCAATACCACTACGACAAATTCCAAGTCATGGGTAGGATAATTCACCTCGTGCGGCCTAAGTTGACGCGACACATATGCCACCACTTTACCCTCTTGTATCAACGCACAACCTAATCCCGTGTGCGATGCATCACACTAAACAACAAATTTCTTTCCAACCTCTAGCTAAATTAGTACTGGGGCTTCAGTCAGAATCTTTTTCAATTTCTCAAAACTCTCCTACTATTTATCAATCCAGACAAAAGGTAATCCCTTACGCAGTAACTTAGTTAGGGGTGTAGCAATCAATGAAAACCCCTCAACGAACTGTCTGTAATACCCAAATCAGACCTAGAAAACTTTGAATATCAGATACCGACTTTGGTGGTTTCCAATCTAATACGGCCTCAACCTTCCGCAGATCAACCCTAATCCCTTTGGTAGACATGACATGTCCTAAAAATGTCACCTCTTTCAGCTAGAACTTGCACTTGCTAAATTTGGCATAAAGCTGCTTCTCCCTCAATATTTGTAGGACCACTTGGAGATGTGAATCATGCTCCTCTTTAGTTCTTGAATACACTAGAATATCATCTATAAACACCACTACGAACTGGTCTAACTAGGGTTGGAAGACTCGGTTCATCATATCCATGAAAGCAGCTAGTGTGTTCGTTAACCCAAACGGCATGACCAGAAACTGGTAGTGTCCATAATGAGTCCAAATATAGTCTTGTATACATCTGCCACCTTAACCCTTAACTGATGGTACCCTGATCTAAGATCTATCTTGGAGAAAATTGCGGCTCCTCGTAGCTGATCAAATAGATCGTCTATTCTTGGTAAAAGGTACTTGTTCTTAATTATCAGTTTATTCAATTAAAGATAATCGCTACACATGCCCATTGAACCATCCTTTTTCTTTACGAATAGTACCGATGCTCCCATGGTGACACACTCGGTCAGATGAAACCTCGATCCAGCAGCTCTTAGATATGAGCCTTTAGTTTTACCAGCTCATTCGGTGCCATCCTATAAGGGGCGATGGACACCAGAGCCGCTCCCGATAAGAGCTTAATGCCAAATTCAACCTCACGGTTTGGTGGAAACCCTGAAAGCTCTTCAGGAAATACATCCAAAAACTCCTTTACCATCCTGACATCCCTAACAGACAATGCTTTAACATTAGATGTGCTAACATAAGTTAGGAACGCCTCGTAACCTTTGCGAACCAGCTTATCGGCCCTTAATACTGAGACTACATTGGATAGATAATCCCTTCGCTCCCCTATCACAACCACCTCCTCAACCTTTGAAGACTTCAATATATTAAGCTTAGCAGCGCAATCCAGATTCGTACGGTGTTTCACTAGCCAATCCATGCCCAAAATGAGGTCGAACTCCCTAAATGGTAGTTCCATCAAATCTACCGGAAAGACAACCCCTTGGACCTCTAGAGGCACATCTCTAAATAGTTTATTCACTCTAGCTGACTATCTCAGTGGACTAATCACTAACAGTTCCCTATCAGCAAGTTCTGTATGCCCAATATTCCTGACATAGTACATCATGAATAAGAAATGTACCAATTATGACGTCAAGTACGTCGCCATCCTCTCGACGCCGAGCAGCAACCAACCCTGGCTCTCTCACCTCTGTATTACCAGCACCTCTACCCAGTGCTCCTCAACCTCATCCAAACCCATTTCCCCCTCTGGCTGGACCACGGCCTCTCAGTGGCTGTTGACCACCTCTCACTGGCTACACATAACCCTGACCTGTAGTTTGCATCTAAATGGGCCTCTGAGTACAGTCTCTAACCTGATGATCCCTGGAGCCACATCTAAAACATGCCCTAGTTCTTTTCCAGCACTCTTCCAAATGAGATCTCCCACTCTCAGTGCAAGGCTACGGTCTGACTACAACATTAGGAACCCCAGCTCGGGCTGGCCCGTCAAACCTAGGCCTCTTCCTATGCCCACCAGAAGAACTTGAAGGCCTAAAATTCCTCTTACCTCTACCCCTATCCTGTTCACGGTTTTGACACTCAGAGCATTTCACATCCTCGGCAATCCTAGCCTTCTCAACTAGGGCGGCAAAGTCTATTTCCTTATGTGGGGCTATCAGTACCCGCAACTCATTTCGAAGGCCATCCTCAAACCGCACGTAGTGCTTATATTCAGTCGCTACTATGCCCAGAACATACCGATTAATCGTAAGAACTCTACATCATACTCGCTATGGATTTATTCCCCTGAACCAGATTCAAAAATTCCTTTCTCTGGGTGTCCACATAACTTGCCCCGACATACTTCCTTGAAAGGCCACCTTAAAGAAATCCAAAGTCACACGGTCGGCTTGCGTGCCTTCCCTCACGATAAGCCAAGATTGGTATGCCTCATCTCATAGTAGGGACACTGCTCCCTTCAGTTTTTGCTCTACCGTGTAGTCAAGATCATCCATTATTCGCTCTACCGCCTCCAACTAGTATTCTACTACATTCGGGGCTACACTAGAGATGCCCCTGAAGAATTTGGCCCCGTTTGATCGGAGTCGCTCAAAAATCAACCCTCGGGCCACTGACCCAGTACTCGCTCCAACATCCCTTTCCAGATTGGGATAGGGCATCATCCCCACCTGCTCGGTCATGAGACCCCGATTTAGTTACTGGTGATGCCGGCGCTTCCCTTTCAAGCATATGTCCTGATGCTGAGGACCCAGCCCTAGTACCTCGGCCTCTACCACGGCCACATGTTCCCCTTTCGCGACCTCTTGTGCTCATAACGATGTAGCATATTTTCTGATTAAAAAGTTTTATGAATAAGTTTGTAGTTCTCATCATTATTAACAAGTATTTTATGAAAAGCAGTAATTAGGTTGTTCTCGCAGATCGCATATACTACAGTTTCAGTCTCCTATAGTCTAAGTTGCTACAACTAAGAAGTTTCAGTATACTACTACTATCCTTAGTAGTTTCCCAATATAGTCATATCAGCATATAACAAGGTATAGGGTTAGGAATCAAACGAATTTGGTGCCGGAGACTCGGTGTGCCACACTTTCAGTAATACCGTCACTACTTTCTAAACAAAAATTTAAACAGATTTGGAAAAAATTTCAAACCCATTCTACAGTCGAATTTTACAACCTGGCTCTAATACAACTAAATGTAACACCCCAAACCCAGCCTAGACGTTATGACCAGATCTCGCGTGCTACATCAGGTGATGTTTGAAAACTTTGTGCTCGTTGGAAAACTCATCTACAAATCAAACTTTCTACCGTTTAAAAATCCTGATTTTTGTTGCTTATTAACAAAACAAGTTTTACTCGAAATCATTCCCTTTTAGAGATATTATTATGCATCTTATTATTTGATTATAAAACCTTGTCCATTATGGAATTTTTTTTTAACAGTTGAGAAAATGTGATATTTTTAAAACATCGTAGTTATTGTTTTAAAACCAACGTTTAATAAATTATCACCTTGTAAAGGAAACCAAATAAAAGTTAAAAACAATTCCAGTGGCCTTATTACAAAAATTATTAACCCCAAATTTTAGAATAAGGTAAACTAAAATAAAGTAGCTAAGTTATCCCCGAGAATATGCAGCACGTGTGGCCACCTCTGAGTCCCTCGTAGGTCCAAATCCTCTAAGGCTAGGGATTACCTACACAGTTAAAGAAAAAGGGTGAGTTACGAGTACTGAGTGTATAATCCCCTTATTACTAACACAGATTGGGCCCAAGCCCATAAAGTATCAATCTGGGCTTAAGCCCTATTCAATAATAGTCTGGGCCGAAGCCCTATGATATGTAAAACAAATATGTACCCAACCCCAATCTAACCAACACACCACCCGTACCAACCAACACACCTGTGGGGACCAAGTCAACCTACCCAACCAACAAACCAATGACGCAGACTTGCTGCTAAACAGTATACGTGGCTGAGCCACTTAATTAGTATAACGTGGCAAAAGCCACTAAATCAGTATAACGCGGCAGAGCCACCAGTACAGTGCTTTCTTCAAATCCATAACCCAACCCATGCAATATGTCATGTCATATTAAATCAATGCATGCAGCATATCACACCAAAATCAATTAAACAGGTTAGACATACATCAGTAGAACTACCCTTAAGAGCATAGTAGTCATCTGATCGGTTCGGAGGTAAAATGGTAATTTACCCTCGGGAGTATTCCAGTAATTTTACCAAATGAGGGCATTTTAGTAATTCCACCCTTTAAGGGTATCTCAGCAAATTCACCCACAGAGGGTATTTTGGTAATTTTAACCATCGAGGGTATTTTGGTAATTTTACCCACCGAGGGTATTTTGGTAATTTTACCCACTGAAGGTATTTCGGTAATTTATAGTCATCTAATGGCCTTTTCAAAAGCCCACTATCGCCTGGAGTGACACAGGTTCCCTTTCTGGTCACTATGGTGTAGTTGGGCCTAGAATCCAATTTCGGTCCAAACGAGCCCACACTCTCGTGTGGCCTAATCCACTTATTTTTATCTCAGTTCTGCGGACTTCGCATTCGCATCAATCATCCGACACTTACCATAAATTTCACCCATGTTGGCCTATTCGCCCACTATGGCCCAACAAGGCCCATAACGACCTAGGCCCATGAAAAAGATCGTGGCACTCCCAACGGTCCATCATCGACGTTCGTGGCTCATTTTATCACTATGTGCGCTCGCACGCTCGAGTTATCTCAGATGTCGATTATTTGACTTTTTGGTATTTTGACTTTTAGCCAATTCACAGGAACATCGCATATCAGATTAAGTAGTGCTGTGAGATTACACACCTTGCTACGATTGTAGGTTGAAGCTCCCAAGATTGAGCACCTATGAAAACAACAATTTTAATCCATTAGTCTTAACCCTTGATGAAACATCTCTAATGATTGAAATCGATCAATCAACTAGTGCTACTTACCACCAATCAAGAGATCTACTGCCAAGGAAGAGTGTTCAGTTAGCTCCTTGCTAAGCAAATCGAGTCCCAAGCAATGCTTAAACGAAGAGAAGATGTTAGCTATACAAAACCCACGATCACAATTAAAAACAAAATAGCCTTTCAGCTTGAGAGAAAAAGGACCGAGTATAGAAAAGAAGCCAGCCAAGTTTTAGCTAACATAGCCACTTACCACAAAATTGAAAGATTCGGAAAGACTAAGAGCAGGGGAAGAAGATAGATTCAGCCTACATAGTCAGCTGACTCTATAAGGTGAATAGAGGAGCAACAAGAGGTTTCAGCCCTTTCAATAGATAACAAAAAAAAAAAATTGGGATGGGGAAAGGTATGTAGCTTTGACTTAGACAAGGTTTGGTCAGCAAAAGGAGATCCAACACTTCAAGAAGAACCATATTTGGCTTAAGGAGGAATCAAAAATGAAGAAGTGTAGCCTCGACTTAGAGGTAAAGAAAAGAAACTAACGGTTAGGTAGAAGAGAAATGGAAAGAAGGAAGGAAAAAATGAGAGAAAAGGCTTACCAATTCGACACCTAACAGAAGAAATGAAGGAGGAAGAAAAAGAAAAGCAAGGTAAATTGAGAAGAGATTGACCCGGAATGCTAGAGAAGAATACCCAAAATGCAACAACTCCCAAAAGAAATCCAAAAGAAATTCGGCACACTCTCCCCCTCCAAACCGAATATGCACACCCCAAATGACAAACCTTGGCCGAAATTCCCCCTTAGCTAGACTCCTACTTTCGGCCAACACTCCCACACACATCAACTCCTTGATTCACTCCACCATTTCCTCCTTGAAACACTCCCAGCCTCCCATTCAAATCTGTTGACCAAGTCTTCAACTCCCCTTGAAAAGTTTGATCTGAACTCTGCTTCCATCCCTCTCATGTCACAAAATAAAAGCTCCTATTTGCAGCCTGTGGGATTCGAACCCCACTCTCCAAGCCTTCCCAATGACACCACTGACACTGAGCTACAAACTCATCTTGTGTTACTAAAATATACACAAGTCTACTTAAGACCTACTGCGAACAGCCCTCTCCACTTTAAGGTCAAAAACCAAAATTTTTCTAGTTCTCAAACTCGAGCCCATGCCTCTTTAGGACCCCCAAACACACTCAAATAGTTAGCCAAGCAAGCACAACATGAAATTAAGCAAAAATTACAACCCCTAACTTTTGGGGCATTACAAAGGCTAACTTGACATTGGAACATGATGGTTCTATTTTAGCTAAATTGATAATGAAGCCAATATTTTTATCGATAATTGAGGAACTTCAGAAAATGATCTACACTTGTTGTCGAAGATTAAATTAGTAAACAGTGTTCAGGAATCTAATTTTCGTATTAGGAATGATGATTATTTATATTTTTGGGATTGAATCTGTGTACCAACTGATTCTAAGTTAAAAAGAGAATTGTTGAATGAAGCTCAGAATAGTGTCTATTCGATCCACCCTAGAAGTACAAAAATGTATAATGATATGAAACAACATTACTAGTGGCTTGGTATGAAATGTAAGATAACAGAGTTTGTATCTAGATGTTTAGTTTGCCAGCAGGTGAAAGCCAAACATCAGGTACCGTCGGGTCTATTACAACTTGTAATGATTCCTGAATTGAATTGGGAACAAATTACTATGGATTTTGTTTCAAGGTTACCTTTGACTTCAAAAGGAAAATATCCGATCTGGGTTATCCTTGATAGACTAACGAAATAAACACATTTTATACCTGTTCAAATTGATTATTCACTCGAGAAATTAGCAGAATAGTATGTTTAAAAATGATGAGATTACACGGTGTGCTACTATCGATTATATCTAATCGTGATCTGCAATTTACTTCTTGATTTTTGAGCAAATTACACAATGCTCTAGGCTCCAAGTTGAACTTCAGTTCTGCTTTTCATTCGTAGATAGATAGTTAGTCAAAGCAAATAATTCAAGTTTTGGAATATATGTTGCGGTGTTGTATTATTATGTTCGAAGGTAACTGGAAAAATATTTGTCGTTGGCCAAACTTGCGTATAATAACAGTTATCACCCAAGTATAAAAATGGCTCTGTACTAGGCTTTATACGAGCGTAAATGTAGAAGTCTAATGTATTGGTTAGATTTGACTGAAAGAAAGTTGGGGCCGATTCAGTTCATGAAAATGAAGAAAATTTTGAGCTATCCGAGATAATTGGAAAGCTACATCCAATCACCAGAAATCTTATACTAACTTGAAACTTAACGATATAGAATTTTCAGTCGGTGCGAAAGTGTTCCTAAAAGTCTTACCCTGGAAGAAAGTGTTACATTTTGGTACAAAAGGAAAGCTCAGTCCAGGTTTATTGGGCCGTATGAAGTTTTAGAAAGAATAGGACATGTAGCTTATCGTTCGGCATTACTTCTGGAATTTGACGGAATTAATAAGTTTTTCATGTTTCGATGATTCGACATTATTGTTCTAATCCGTCCGAGTTTTAACTACGGATAAAATTGAGTTATAGCCCGATTTGACTTATGATGAAGTGCCTGTGAAAATCTTAGCTCGAGAAATAAAAGTTGAGAAACAAATCTGTTCCGTTAGTTAAAGTCTTACTGACATTGACATGGGATATAAGAAGCGACATGGTAAACAGAAGAAAACATGAAATCTCAACACCCATGTAACACCCCAAACCCGGCCCATGCATTATGACCGAATCTAACATGTCACATGAGAAAAACATGTTAAATCCTTTTTATTCATAAAAAAATAGGAATTTATTTGTTTTAATCAAGAAAACTAGTTTGATTTGAAATATTTGATAAAATACTACTAACCTCGAAGATTGATTGATAAATCGATAATTTGAATAAGAGATCTTATAAACCGTGACTTTTAAAAAATCTTTGATAATTCGAGAGAAAATTTTCGAGTTAAAAATACTAACAAAAGTTTATAATGAAATCTATTTTGGAAAATCTTTATTTAAGTTTTTAGAAAAATTCCCATTTAAAACAATTCGAGCGAAATAAAAGTACATCAAACATAAAGCAAAAATAAAATATTTCAGATGCCTTATTACAACATAAAAACCCAAAATAGTAAAATGAATGGAAATAGAAATCTAAAGTTCAAAATAAAACACCATTTCTGAAGTATGGCCTCCACCGAGTCATCCATGGCCCAAGTCCCACGTCACTGAGCATTACCTACAACGATTAAGCAAGAAAGGAAGGTGAGTTACAAGAACTCAGTGCGTAATCCTCTTACCGTCATCCACTGGGCCTGAACCCATTTAGCAACATCTTGGGCCTAAGCCCATAGCATAATCTTGGGCCGAAGCCCATTTATATAATAGAACATTTATATTTGTGTAATGTATGCAACCCAACCCATCCTAGTAATCCATCCGCTACACACCACCCGTACCATCCCATTACACCTGTGGGGATCAAGTCAACCCACCCGCCAAACACACCAATTATAGGCAAGTTGCCATTTATAATATTTGTGGCTGAGCCACCAAAAACGCTGCACTCAAGCTACTTTTTATAATATTTGCGGCTGAGCCATCAGAGTCATAATTATGCGTGGCATAGCCACTATACAGATTATGGCAGAGCCACCAGAATATCATATACGGTAATATAATCGGCACACCCTTGGGTAATTATGATTGTAACACCCCAAACCCGGCCCATGAGCCTTGACCGGATCTGGTATGTCACGGAGTAAAAATGTTTTGGAAGATTTTGATTTTCTGGTGAAAATTTGAAAATACTGTTAAGGTTATAAAACAGTGTTTGATAAAACTCAGGAGGGATTGTTTTTGAGTTGAAAACCTTTGAAAACATTTGGTCATTTAAGATTTTAAAGTCATCAGAGTTATTGTTACTGTGTGAATTTTGCTACCCGATGGTAACATCTTTGAAAACTCGTAAAAGTTACTTAATTTGAAAATGTTGCTTTTAACTGATTCACTTAACATTTTATAATTTCATTTGTAATACAATATAAGTAAAGTAAAACAACTATGTAAACGACCAAAATAATAAGCTAGCGGCCTTATTAAAACCCAAATTAAAATTTAGAAAATAAATAAACTTGAACTGAATCAAATAAAATTCCAAATCCAAAGAACAAGCATGGCAGCCTCGAGTCCTTCCTCCATCTCCACGATCTACTCATCGCAAAATAATATGGGAAGGGTGAGTCACCAAGACTCGGTGTATAAATCCCCACCCTAAGTGCAACTCATACACAAATTATTAATAGACATGCAAACATGCAACCCAACTAACCATCTGTCCTCCTTTAACTACCCCGTGTGGTCAAAACAACTAGTGGTCAAAACCACTGGTGACTAGAGTCACAAATCAAGTGATGGGGCCAACCCATGGTGTGGTCAAAACCACTAATGACCATAGGTCACAATTATCAATATGTGGTCAAAACCACTGGTGGTACCAAACCACTGGGACTTAGTCACAATTTAACAACAGTGTGGTCAAAACCACTGGTGACCGAAGTCACAATAAATCTGATGGGGCCAACCCATCTTGTGGTCAAAACCACTAGTGATAGTCCATAGAGATCATCCCCCTCCTCTCATTAATCCCACCATCATCATGCTTACATAACAATTATCATAATCCCATATATCATGCATTTATGTATAGCATAGCATTCAACAGCATATGATGGCATACACAAACATACATCATAGATCACGTAATAGAGGACTTACCCGGAATCCAAGCTTATGCCCACAAGGCAAAGTCACAACACGAGAGGTTATACAACAACATAATAAACAGTCTATGCTAATAAAGTGTGTAAGAGTTTACACACTATCTAACAAATAGATCTAAGGAGAAATCCTTAGCGTAATCCCAGATTGCCCTACATTCGGCCACATAGGTTAGTATCCAAAGGGCCTTATTCGTATCCAAATAATCCCAAGGATATGTCGTACTCGAAATAACACTCACCTTGGTTGCCGATTTGGTCTCCTACCAAATCCCGAAACTGCACTTATTCTTGAAATCATTGAGATCCTTATATGGCACATATTAGTTTTGGCATTAGACATAAATTCTTTAACAAATGGCCCTTGGCCGAAACTATCTATTACTTACCAAAACGAATCGAAATCCCGAAATTGCTACTTGTGCCTTGAGTAGTCGAGATCCTACACACCATATGTCAGATTCGACTTAATACAGAAATCCATATTCAAAGCCCTTGGTCGAATATTATATATGCCTTACCTTGAAGAATCAAATCTCGATAGGCTCCACGAATTCGAAATAACCTTCCCTACAATCGGCTTTTATCACTTCATTAGAGAACTTAAAGGCCATTCGGCCAAAACATAAATCCCGAAGAGGAAAAAGAGTTGCCGCACCTTACCTTAAAAATGGATTGACAAATCACACCAATATTTGGCACCCTAATTGATGTCAATAGTTTTGGCTCCTTCAAAGAACAAGAACAAAGTTTTAACACTAAGATCTAGAATGGAGAAAGAAGATAGAAGAGTAGTGAATTTTAGTCACTACACAAAATCGGTCAAGGAAAGAAAAGATTATCCTTACCAAGAGATTTGGCCAACAAGAGAACTAGACTGAAATTTCGGCCCCCTTTCTGTAGATGTTTGAGGATGAAGAGATCAATGAAGTGAAAGAAAAGGAATTTGGCAGAGGGTTTGAGAGAAGAGAACGACAAAACGAGGGTAAGGGTTTGGTTATGGTGTTTTCGGCTTTATGGTTTCAAGAAAGAAAAGAACAAAATAAAAGAGAAAGAGATGAGGGAGATGAAGAATTCAGCTAGGTACTTGAGAGAAAAGAAAATAAGCATCAAATGAGTTTAGGGGGGAGACATTCGGCTATACCTATGCTCCCAAAACCGATAGCCTCCTTTGCCTACAATCCCACCTTCGGCCAACTCTCACCCTTTTTGATAAATTTTATCTAATCACTTCTTCAAATAAAATAAAATAAGAAAAAAATAATGTTTATCCCTATCCTTCCAAAGTCCCAATTGCCATTCAACACTTCCCTCTCCATGGCGCCAATTTACAAAAAATAAAAGAAAAGGGTATTTCTACCATGTGACTCAAATAAAGTCCTCCTCCCCTTATGTGGGCAATTCACCAAGGCCCCAAGCCACTTTACCAACTCAACTTTCATGTCCAACCTCACCCACAAAAATCTTTTAAAGCCTCCTAAGCTTAGCCCCTTCCTTTAACGCCAAAAGCCCCCAAAAAAAATAAAACACATCCCCTTGTGACTACCAAGATTCAACCTCTTCCTTGAAGCTCCCCTTTGACGCCACCTTTCAAGCCCTTAAGATTGCGTCTCAAGCCACCTTATCACATGATCTCTTGTGTCATGTTTTGCACCAAATAATTTTTAAAGCCTCATTCACTTAGCTTCCTCTTCTCAAGTGCCAAAAAAAACTTCTAGCCCTAAGTCAGGCTTAGCCCGAGGTTATCAATAGACCCTAAAACATGTCAAGTAATCATAGTATTCATTTCTTTTCAAGCAAGCACATGAAAACAATTAATTTGCAAACAACCCCTAATTCAGGATGTTACAGTTCTACCCCCTTAAAAATAATTTTGGCCTCGAAATTACCTGGATCAGAAGAGCTGGGGGTATTGCTGCTACATCACATCCTCGGGTTCCCATGTGGCCTCCTCCGTACCATGGTTTCGCCACAGCACTTTTAACAAAGGCACTGACTTCCTCCTCAAAACCTTGACATCTCGATCCAAAATCTGTACTGGCTCCTCCTCGAAAGACAAGTCCGAGTTCACCTCAATTTCCGTAATCGACACTACGTGTGATGGATCTGACCGATAGCGCCTCAGCATCGAAACATGGAAGACGTCATGGATCTGGCTCAATTCTGCCGGCAACTCAAGCTGGTAAGCTACCGGTCCCACACGTTTCAACACCGTGTACGGTCCGATGAACCTAAGGCTTAGCTTGCCCTTCCGGCCAAACCTCAGCACCTTCTTCCAAGGTGATACCTTCAAGAAGACCTTATCACCCACTACATATTCAACCTCTCTACGCTTAAGATCGATGTAGGATTTTTGCCTGTCCGATGCCTCCTTAAGACGAGCTCGAATTACTCTAACCTTATCCTCCGTCTCTGCCACTAACTCTGGACCCAACATCTTTCGCTCTCCTAGCTCAGTCCAACATGTAGAGTACGGCATTTCTAACCATCTGAGCCTCATACGGTGCCATCGAATACTAAACTGATAACTATTGTTATAAGCGAACTACATAAAGGTAGGTACTCCTCCCAACTACCACGGAAGTCAAAACACAGCCCTCAACATATCTTCCAACACTTGGATTACCTCTCGATTGTCCATCGATCATGGATGAAAAGTCGTCTTTGAAATTCAACTTCATGCCTAACTCGATGTAAAGCCTTCCGAATCTCGGCGTAAACCGAGGATCTCGATCCGAGATAATGAACACCGGTACTCCATGCAATTGCACTATCTACGCTATATCTGACTGGCTAACCTTTGAAGCGAGTAGTCAACCCTTATCGGTATGAAATGGGCCGACTTGGTCAACCGGTCCACTATCACCCAAACTACATTTTTCTTACTGGGCGTAAGGGGAAGTCCACTCACGAAATCCATAGTAATCTCCTCCCACTTCCACTATGGGATCTTTATCGGCTGTAACAGCCCTGATGGCAACTAATGCTCAGCCTTAACTTGCTGGCATGTCAGACACTTGCCCACTAACTCGGTTACTTCCCGCTTAAGAGCCGGCCACCAAAACTGCTCCCTTAAATTTCGATACATCTTGCTGCTTCCCGGGTGCATAGCGTACGGACTGCTATGAGCTTCTTTAAGGATTCACTGCCTCAAATCATCATCCTTAGGCATACACACTCTCCCCTGAAAATACAACACTCCATCACTACCCAAGCTGAACCCTTAGGCTTCACCGCTCTGTACTTGTAACCTCCAAGTACTCAAAGCTTCATCGGTCATCTGCCTTTCTTTGACCTCATCAATCCAAGACGGCTTCACTTGCAACTCTGCCAAAAGGCTCCCGTCCTCATAGAGACTTAGGTGAGCAAACATTGCTCACAAATCCACTACCACCTTTCGGCTCAATGCATCAGCTACCACATTAGCCTTACCCGAATGGTATTCAATTGAGCAGTCGTAGTCCTTCAGCAACTCAATCCACCTCTGCTGCCTCAGATTTAAATCTTTCTGAGTCAAGAGGTACTTCAGACTCTTGTGATCCGTGTACACTACCGACTTCTCCCCATACAGGTAGTGCCTCCAAATCTTCAAGGCAAAAACCACAGCAGCCAATCCCAAATCATGTGTCAGATAGTTACTTTTGTGAGGCCTCAACTGCCGTGATGCATAAGTGACCACCTTCCCTTCTTGCATCAGCACACACCCCAAACCAGTATGCGATGCATCACAATACACAGTGAATTCCTTTCCTGCCTCAGGCTGAATCAAGACTGGTGCTTCTGTCAAAATCCTCTTCAGCTTATCGAAACTCTCTTGCTGCTTCTCAAACCACACAAACGGAACTCCTTTCCTCAGCAGCTTAGTCAACGGTGCTGCGATTAAGGAGAAGTTTTCCATGAATCTCCTATAATATCCTGCCAACCCTAGAAAACTCTGAATTTTCGTAACTGACTTGGGTGGTTTCCATTCCAAAACTGCCTCGATCTTACGGGGATCCACCCTGATTCCCTCGGCTGAAACAACATGCCCTAGGAAAGTTACCTCCTTAAGCCAGAACTCACACTTGCTGAATTTGGCGTACAACTATTTCTTCCTTAGAACTTGCAGAACCACATAAAGATGTGCGTCATGCTCCTCTTCTGACTTCGAGTACACCAAAATGTCATCTATGAACACTACGACGAATTGGTCCAGATAGGGTTGGAAAACCCAGTTCATCATGTCCATAAATGCGGCCGGTGCATTCGTCAAACCAAAAGGCATTACTAGAAACTCGTAGTGCCCATACCGAGTACGGAATGCCGTCTTGTGGACATCAGCCTCCTTCACCTTAAGCTGATGGTACCTGATCGAAGGTCGATCTTAGAGAACATCGATGCACCCTTGAGTTGATCGAACAAATCATCAATCCTGGGCAACGGATACCTATTCTTTATTGTTAGCTTGTTCAGCTGTCGATAATCTATGCACATTCTCATTGTCCCATCCTTCTTCTTGACAAAAAGCACTGGAGCTCCCCAAGGCGATACACTTGGTCAGATAAACCCTCTATCCAACAATTCCTGGATCTACGCCTTTAACTCTACCAATTCTTTCGGTGCCATCCGATACGGAGCTATAGATATTGGCGCGGTTTCGGGTAACAAGTCTATACCAAATTCAACCTTACGGTCCGGAGGTAGACTCGAAAGTTCCTCTGAAAACACATCAACATAATCCCTTACGGTCCGGACATCTCTCACAGCTGCACCCTTAGCTTCCAAAGTACAGACATGTACTACATATGCTTCACAACCCTTCCTAACCATCTTTTCCGCCTTTAATGCCGAAACCAGATTAGATAGGTAATCTCTCCTTTTACATATCATCACCACCTCATCACCTTCCACGGTCTTTATTACCATGCGCTTAGCTGCGCAATCCAGGCTAGCCTGATACTTTACTAGCCAATCCATCCCGAGGATTAGGTCGAACTCCCAAATGGTAGTTCCATCAAGTCAGCCAAGAACACGACCCTTGGAGTTCTAGGGTACATTCCTATAGAGTTTACTTACTTCTCTGAGTGACCTAGAGGGCTTAATACAGTCATCTTCCTAGAAGTAAGCTCAGAGTCTAAGTGTAGAGTTTCCACTATGCTACTAGCAATGTATGAGTGAGTTGAGCCAATGTCAATTAAGGTACTATAGGGTACACCAAAGATCAAGAACATACCGGTTATGACGTCCGGTGCGTCGTCCTCCTCTTGACGCCTCGTGGCATAGACCAAACCAGGTTGCCTAGCCTCAGTACTCGCGGTACCTCCCCTCGGTGCCCCATGACCTCTGCCAGCACCATTACCTCCTTTTCCTGCACCATGACCTCTCAGTGGCTGTTGATTATCCCTCCTATTTGGTGCACGATCCTGACCCTCTGACCTCAGCCTAGCTACTTTTTTCAGACAATCTCTAACTCGATGTTCCATGGACCCACATTCGAAGCATTTCCCAATTACCATTCCAACACTCCTCGTGTGAGACTTTCCACACCGAGCACACCGTGGCGGCCATTGAGGATTAGCAGCAGTGGCAAGCCTAGCAGCTTGATTCGACCCACCATACCTCATCCTATTCTACTAATTACCAGAAAACCTTGAAGATCCAGAGCTCCTCTTATTCCAACTCCTATCCTGATTCCGTCTAACCGACTGTCTTACCCCTTCAGCAACCTTAGACTTCTCCACTAGGAAAGCGAACTCCAATTCCTGCTGTGGAGCTATCATCATCCTCAGCTCATCTCTCAGCCCATCTTCGAATCTAACACAACGTTCATGCTCGGTACCAATAATACCACGAGCATACCTGCTCAACCAAAGAAATTCAGCCTCATACTCCACCACTGTCTTATTACCCTGAACCAGGTTCAAGAAAGCCTTCCGCTGCACATCCACGTAGCTAGTTCCTATGTACTTCTTTTGGTAGGCAGCTTTAAAGAACTCCCATGTGAGGTCCTCCGCTATCGCTCCATCCCTTACGGTGAGCCACCACTGATATGACTCATCCCGAAGTAGAGAGATTATACCCTTCAACTTCTCCTCAGTGGTAAAATCCAGGTCACCCATGATCCTCTCAGTTGATTCCAACCAATACTCCGCCGCAGTGGGTGCCACTCCAGAAACTCCTCTAAACATTTTTGCTCCGTTAGCCCGGAGTCGTTCAACCATGGATTTACGGGCTCCTGCACCTACGCCTGCCTCGACAACTTATTCCAATACTCGTAGTACAGTTTGGATACTACATCGTTACCACCGGTCTGATCCTGAAACTTAGTTTCCGCCACTGACGGATCTGGCATCACATTTCCAGACCCATGACCAAACCCTGCTGGCTCCGACAAGGTCATCCTACCCTACCACGGCCATGCGGCAGACGTCCACGACCTCTTGTACTCATTCTTCTCATTCACGTTTATCTGATTAAGAATTTTATGTATCATTAATACTGTTCACTATTTACCCACGAGAAATTTTATGAGAAATAAATTTTTGAAGTGATTCTCTCGAAATTGAATCTACCTATAGTTCCAGTTTTAGGCTTATCTCCTAGTTCTAAGTACATCCATCACACAAACAACATTCACAGACCATATCCAACGTGTAGGGCATTTTCGTCATTTCACTACCCGGGGGTATTTTCGTAATTTTTACCTACAGGGGTATTTTTTGTAATTTTTCAAAAATAGAAGTTCTTGAATGATTTTGTCAAAATGTATTTTGGAACTTTTAAATTCTTGGGGTATTTTGAAAAATTTTGAAATTCGGGGGTATTTCGATGATTTTGAAGCTCAGGGGTATTTTGGTAATAAACCAAGGTAACTTCGTAAAGTTTGCTAATTCCGGGGTATTTCCAAATGTTGCAAAACTTTGAGGGTTCTTTTTGAGAATTTGTTTTCCAAGTTGATGGTGTTGCAAAAAATTTGAAATTCAAGGTTATTTTGGTAATTTTGTATGTTAGGGCAATTTCGTAATTTTTCCAAAATCATGATATTTTCGATATTTTGTAATTTAAGGTTTTTGGGCACTTTATATGTAATGGGAATTTTGATTAAAACTATGGGTATTTTGGGAATTTCATAAACCAGGGGCATTTTTGTAATTTTACCACTAAGGGTATTTTAGTAATTCTACAAATCAGAATTTTTTTTTTTAGGAAAATGTTGTAAAACCCTAGTTCTCACACATTAAAATTTTTTAAGAGTTTTTAAAACTAGGGTTTTTATGAAAATACGGCTAATTCCCTTTCGGGTTTTAGTTAGGGTTTAGCCCATGAATAAGTCCTCCCGGTTAGGGTGAACCGAAGCTACGCACCAGGTAGGATTCGAGTGGAGAGGAGGTGAGTCACGTGGACTGCTTAAATACCAAGCTCCCACCGAATACCAATCTTAGACATGCGCACCGTGGTTACCACACCCTAACTCGGTGAATTAGACATAGGTTTGTTTTAATTAAGCGATAAAGTCTTATGTAGTAGTTGGGGTAGACTAGTCCTAGAGTTCAAGTACCTATCATTCTATTCTACGTTCCCAAGTTACCTGTTTACCCTTATCAAGTATTCACGAGCAGTCGAGAGTACTTGACACGGGTGGATAGGCTAGGAGACTCGAAGCCATCTTTGTTGATGAAAACCATTTCCATAATAACTCACAAAGGCCTACAAAAATGTTTTGGGCCCCGGGCCCCCACAGTTGAGTTTTGAATCGGGCTCTGATACCAAAAATGTAACACCCCAAACTCGGCCCATGAGCCTTGATCGGATCTGGTATGTCACAAAGTAAAAATGTTTTGGAAGATTTTGATTTTCTGGTGAAAATTTGAAAATACTGTTAAGGTCATAAAACAGTGTTTGATAAAACTCAGGAGGGATTGTTTTTGAGTTGAAAACCTTTGAAAACATTTGGTCATTTAAGATTTTAAAGTCATCAGAGTTATTGTTAACTGGGTGAATTTTGCTACTCGATGGTAACATCTTTGAAAACTCGTAAAGGTTACTTAATTTGAAAATGTTGCTTTTAACCGATTCATTTAACATTTTATAATTTCATTTATAATACAGTATAAGTAAAGTAAAAACAACTATGTAAATGACCAAAATAATAAACTAGCGGCCTTATTACAACCCAAATTAAAAATTTAGAAAATAAATAAACTTGAACTGAATCAAATAAAATTCCAAATCCAAAGAACAAGCATGGCCGCCTCGAGTCCTTCCGGCTCCATCTCCGCGATCTACTCATCTGCAAAATAATATGGGAAGGGGTGAGTCACCAAGACTCAGTGTATAAATCCCCCACCCGAAAGTGCAACTCATACACAAATTATTAATAGACATGCAAACATGCAACCCAACTAACCATCCGTACTCCTTTAACTACCCCGTGTGGTCAAAACCACTGGTGGTCAAAACCACTGGTGACTAGAGTCACAAATCAAGTGATAGGGCCAACCCATCGAGTGGTCAAAACCACTGATGACCATAGGTCACAATTATCAATATGTGGTCAAAACCACTGGTGGTACCAAACCACTAGGACTTAGTCACAATTTAACAACAGTGTGGTCAAAACCACCGGTGACCGAAGTCACAATAAATCTGATGGGGCCAACCCATCTTGTGGTCAAAACCACTGGTGACAGTTCCATAGAGATCATCCCCTCCTCTCATTAATCCCACCATCATCATGCTTACATAACAAATATCATAATCCCATATATCATGCATTTATGTATAGCATAGCATTCAACAGCATATGATGGCATACACAAACATACATCATAGATCACGTAATAGAGGACTTACCCGAATCCAAGCTTATGCCCACAAGGCAAAGTCACAACACGAGAGGTTATACAGCAACATAATAATCAGTCTATGCTAATAAAGTGTGTAAGAGTTTACACACCTATCTAACCGTAGTCTAAGGAGAAATCCCAAACGTAATCCCGTATTGCCCTACATTCGGCCACTATAGGTCAGTCTCCAAAGAGGCCTTATTCGACTAAACCAAATAATCCCAAAGGATATGTCGTACTCGAAATAACACTCACCTTGGTTGCCGATTTGGTCTCCTACCAAATCCCGAAACTGCACTTATTCCTAAAATCGTTGAGATCCTTATATGGCACATATTAGTTTCGGCATTAGACATAAATTCTTTAACAAATGGCCCTTGGCCGAAACTATCTATTACTTACCAAAACGAATCAAAATCCTGAAATTGCTACTTGTGCCTTGAGTAGTCGAGATCCTACACACCATATGTCAGATTCGACTTAATACAGAAATCCATATTCAAAGCCCTTGGCCGAATATTATATATGCCTTACCTTGAAGAATCAAATCCTGATAGGCTCCCTAAATTCGGCAATAACCTTTCCTACAATCGGCTTTTATCATATCATTAGAGAATTTAAAGGCTATTCGGCCAAAACATAAATCCCAAAAGAGGAAAAAGAGTTGCCGCACCCTTACCTTAAAGATGGATTCGGCAAATCACACCAATATTCGGCACCCCTAATTGATGTCAATAGTTTTCGGCTCCTTCAAAGAACAAGAACAGAGTTTTTAACACTAAGATCTAGAATGGAGAAAGAAGATAGAAGAGTAGTGAATTTTAGTCACTACACAAAATCGGTCAAGGAAAGAAAAGATTATCCTTACCAAGAGATTCGGCCAACAAGAGAACTAGACTGAAATTTTGGCCCCCTTTCTGTAGATGTTTGAGGATGAAGAGATCAATGAAGTGAAAGAAAAGGAATTCGACAGAGGGTTTGAGAGAAGAGAATGACAAAACGAGGGTAAGGGTTTGGTTATGGTGTTTTCGGCTTTATGGTTTCAAGAAAGAAAAGAACAAAATAAAAGAGAAAGAGATGAGGGAGATGAAGAATTTGGCTAGGTACTTGAGAGAAAAGAAAATAAGCATCAAATGAGTTTAGGGGGGAGACATACCTATGCTCCCAAAACCGATAGCCTCCTTTGCCAACAATCCCACCATCGGCCAACTCTCACCCTTTTTGATAAATTTTATCTAATCACTTCTTCAAATAAAATAAAATAAGAAAAAAATGATGTTTATCCCTATCCTTCCAAAGTCCCAATTGCCATCCAACACTTCCCTCTCCATGGCGCCAATTTGCAAAAAAATAAAAGAAAAATCCCTATACTACCACCGTGACTCGAACTCGAGTCCTCCTTCCCCCTTGCTTGGGCGGCATTCACCAAGGCTCCAAGCCACTTTACCAACTCAACTTTCATGTCCAACCTCACCCACAAAAATCTTTTAAAGCCTCCCTAAGCTTAGCCCCCTTCCTTTAACGCCAAAAAGCCCCAAAAAAAAAAAATAAAACACATCCCCCTTGTGACTACCAAGATTCGAACCTCTTCCCTTGAAGCTCCCCTTGGCGCCACCTTCCAAGCCCTTAAGATTGCGTCTCAAGCCAACTTATCACATGATCTCTTGTGTCATGTTTTGCACCAAATAATTTTTAAAGCCTCATTCACTTAGCTTCCTCTTCTCAAGTGCCAAAAAAAACTTCTAGCCCTAAGTCAGGCCTAGCCCGAGGTTATCACTAGACCCTAAAACATGTCAAGTAATCATAGTATTCATTTCTTTTCAAGAAAGCACATGAAAACAATTAATTTGCAAACAACCTCTAATTCAGGATGTTACAATGATCGACACAGAGTCGTTAATTCATATGTTAAGCAAATAGCCATTATCATAATTTGTGGTAATACCAACAGGCTACACTTCTCTTCATTCAGATTCCCGCCCCATAAAACATGATAAAATGCATCATTCATCACAATATACATATATAAAAACATAATATAATCATACATGTGTTACCAGACGATATTGAAGATAAAACATTCAACCCAACAAGGGTATTTTGGTAATTCGGCCCAACGAGGACATTTCTATAAATCGGCCCACTAAGGCATTCTAGAAAATCAACCCATAGGGGCATTTCGATAAATCAGTAATCTCGCAACCCAGGGGTATTTCGATAATTTATCATCCAAGGATATTTTCGTAATTTTGCAACCCCGAACTTAACTACTAATTTGGGGCGTTAAAATTGAAACTATCCATCTGCATCAGATTGACTAAATTGACTCTAACTCAAGTTAGTAAACTCAAAATTTAGATCCGTAAATTTTTTTTGAAACTAGACTCATATATCGTCTTACTAAAAATTTTCCAGAATTTTTGACTTGGCCATTTAGTACAGTTTATTCATTAAATTTTCCCTTGTTTCACTGACCAATGATTCTGACCTTTCTTACCCTAAATTAAAATATCTCCTTGTACAGTTTTCATATGTTGCTCTCACTTATTTATATTGAAAACAGACTCACTAAGGAATCTATACAAATAAATTATAACTCATAATTAACTTTTTAAAATTTGAATGATTTTTCCAAGACAGAACAAGGAACCATGCAGTCATTCAGAACCAGTCTCACTAAAATTAAAATATCATAGAATATAAAATTCTTCTTCCTACTCTGTTTCTTTCATATAAAAATAAACACAATAAGCTTTAATTATATACCTTATTCACCTTCTAATTTCACTTTTCCTATTTTTTGTGATTTTTCAGAATCACATTACTGTTGCTAACTAGAAACTGTTTCATTGTAAAATACATTTACCACTACGAACATACGCACGCCCGAGTGGGCACAAATGTCAGTTTCTGATTTTTTGATCTTTCCACCGAATCACAAAACATTTCATACAAATATTTAGAGAGTTTTGAGATTACACACTTATTCAAAATCCGTAACACGATACTCTCTGCAGCACCAACAATTCGAGTCTGTTATTACAAGGGATAGGTGTTCGATTAGCCCTCTATTAAAGTACTTCGAGTCCCTAGAAGTGATTAACACAGAACAAATGTTAGCCACACAATATTCGGCTTGAGTAAGAATCACCCAAACAATACACCCCTTTACCTATATTCGGCTTTACTTACTTACCAACCTTCTTTGAAAGCCAAAGGCTATAAAGATGACAATAGTGTAAGCGAACAATCTACCGATTCGGCCCACATTAAGAGAACCAAGAAGATGGAAGTAGCAAGGAATAGATTCAGCCTTGGTCAAAATAACAGGGTGAATAATTGGTTTTAGAAGAGGGAGTAAAAGAGAAACAAGAATAGAATAAAAGAAATGGAAGAACACTACCTTACAACCACCGAAAACCCGTGAAGGAAAAGAAGCTTCGGCAAACAAAAGAACCAAGTTTTGCCTATCAAAAGAAAATGGGCAAGAGTAGGTTGAGGGTTACGGCAAAGCAAGGGAGAAAATGAACAATTTTGGACTAGGAAGTTTCGGCCAAGCAAGGGGAATGTTTCGGCAAGACAAAGAAAAAGGTTTGGAAAAGAAACACAAAGTGTTCAAACAAAAGAAAAATACCTCTCAAGCACCAAAACTAGCAAAATGGCTTGCAAAATTTGACTCTCCCTTCCCCCTAACAAAACCATGTGAAACTCTTGCAAAAAGGATAGATGTTGACCATAAACTTCTTTCCAAAACATCTTCCATAAAACCAGTCAACATATCCCCCTTCTTGCTCCTTTCTTTTACTCCTTTCCATACACTCCTCTTTACCATATTTCCTGATCCACCTTTCCATAATTAAAAAGTCCACCTTACCAAAAATACAACTATGGCCGACACTATGGATGGATAGCACAAAAAAATTAATCAACATTTTGCACTAGGTGGGATTCGAACTCCACCCCTCAATCCTATACATGCAACGCCACACCTCTCCTCTACTAGATTCACTTGTGCTAGCAAGTTGCCCAATTATTCCCTTATGCTAAACGACACTTGCCTTCTCCTCTTTAAATGATTCAACTGAAACACCCCAAACCCAGCCCAAAAAGCCTGACCGAATTTGTTATGTTCCTCGAATCTAACGTTAGCAAATTCTTGTTTTATTTAAGAAAAACTTGATGATTTTTGTAGAAAACAGATTATATTAATATTTTAGGTTGAAATCAAATTGTAAAGTAAGTTTATGTCTTTTAAAACATTATTTTAGAAGGAGTTAATAAATTAAAAGGAAACCAAATTTATGGAAATTACTTTAAAACATATATATATTAGTGACAAAACATTTTTAAATTATTTATCGAAAAACCATTTAGTTATTTAATAGATATTTGTTCATGGTAAAATAAAAGTCCAAACACAAAAATTAAAAACAGTTTATAGTGGGCTTATTACAAAAATAGCAAACCCATCATAAAGTCTAAGTAGCAAAAATTAACTTAAATAAGTTGAAGTAGGAAAATTTCCAAAATACTTTGAAAATGCATTGGCCACCTCGAAGTCCTTGCTGACCCGATCCATCGCACTACGAATCATCTGAAAAGTTATCCCACAAAAATGGGTGAGTTTTAAACTCAATGTGTAACACATACATTAAAAAGCCCATTTTATCATATGCCTTAAAGCCCAAAAATTACACATATGGCCATAGGCCCATTTAACTCATATTTAGCCCAAAGGCCCATTTAGCTCATATTTAGCCAAAAGCCCATTTTAATAGCAGTTAAATAATAATCAATTAAATCACATGGATATGTACAAATAATAAAATGCAAACCCGCCCACCTAAATATCCATCCGCTACACACCACTCGTACCAACCAACACACCGTGGGATTACTAAATCGACCCTCCATCCGCTACACACCATCGAAGGCGATTCTTTGCAGTCAACATGCACATCGCCCTTATAATTTTGTGGCAAGGCCACCAGACAAAATTGTGACCGAAGTCACCAGATTTCATATTTGTGACCAAAGTCACCAGATTTCAAATATGTGACCGAAGTCACCGGAAATGTGGTAAAACCACCAGAATACTTCCTCCTTTATCAAATATACCCATATGCCCATGCACATACATATCATTTAGTTTTCATGCCATTTACCCCAAAATCATAATATAATCATACGTATTTCACATTTTATGCATATAGCAAAATTAACAGAATATTTGGGGTAAACATACCTGAATATCGTATACCACTGAATGGTATCCAAAAATCATTATTTAACACATTATCATAAAATCACATATAAAAATAGATCTATGAGTTTTTAATGTAGGGTTACACACCTTATGACAGTGAGAATGATACTCTCTCGCTCGTCAACACCTAGTTAATCATCACACTTGGTTAGTATACACTATTACTAATAAAACTATATTTATTGACGAGAGATCTAAATCCTTACCCTCGGATTCTCGAACAACGTTATTTGTGGTTTTCTCCGCTAGATGGATCAAAACCGCAGATATCCCACCAACGTAAAGTGGTTCCGTTATACTACTTCAAATAACCAATCTTCGTTAGCGGAGGGTCCACAACCCGGTGGAAAATCTCTTCACGATATCTGACCCTTCTTTTGAAGTTCGATGGTAAAAGCAGTGCCTCCTCTCTTCCAAACACTCCACTTTGCTCTTTTCTTACCTATCTTGTTAGTCTTAAATCACCCTAAAAATAAGATTGATTAATAGTCTATTGAAAGAAATCGATATAGCCAAAGGGATAATCTTACCTTGGATGATTTCAAAAGTCACTTCTTAAAAGTTGGCTTCAACAAAGATCCTTAAAATCCTTTTCAAGGATTCGGCCTAGAGAGAAAATAAGAGAATCATGATTCTAAATTGGCCAAAGTAAAAGAAATAATGAAAACGATTGACAAAAAGTCTTACTTACCCACTTGAAGATTCACCTAAAACAAAAAGAAAAGAATAAAAATGGATTTGGTGGTTTCGATTTGTACAAAAAGAAAAGGAGAAAAAGATGGTGATTTATGGCTAAAATGGTCTCGATTTTCAAAGAAAGAAATGGAGAAAGAAAATCGAAATAGAATATGATTCAGTTGGCAAAAGAAGATGAAAATAGATGTTGATTGTTGGTGTTGATAGGAAAATAGTTTTGGTTGAGAGTGAAGAAGAAAGAAAAATGAAAAGAGAAGGAAAAAGAAAAGAAAGAAAAGAGAAAGAGAAAGAGAGATTAAAAGAAGAAGATGATGATGATGATGATTCTCAAAAGAAAAGAGATGTGTTTAGGAATCAATGCACATTCGGCCAAGAGGAGAAATTGAAGAAAATGGTGAAAAGATTATAGGATAGTTTCGCTATGAGAGGAAAGAGAAGAGAAATAGAAAGAAAAAAAAAGAAAAGAAAATGAGAGAGAATGCTTTTGGTGAAAGATGAATTGACTAGATAGGAAGAAAAGGATAAGTGTCCTCAAAAGTGACAATATTTTGGTATCAAAAGAAGATAAAAATTTGAGAGGAAAAGAAGAAATAAAAGTACCTATTTGGTCAAAAATGCAAAGGCCAAAACAAAGTAAACTTTTTACCAAATGCCAATAGACAAATTCGGCTAAGAGAAAAAAATATTGGACAAAGAAAAATGCACAAATGACAACCTTTTGGTCAACAAAAACCTCCCTAATCCCATACCAAAATTCGGCCAACACAATAGCCTACACAATCCCCTTTTTTCCTCCTTAATTCTTCCCCATCATCCCTTAGATTGCAATCACCATTAACCACCCTCTTTAGCCCTTAAAACCGACTAGGTTCATGGTCAAATGACCATGAACAAGTTTCCAAAACATTGCCCATATGTCAAGCCTTTTGTCCCCCTTATCTTATCATCCTATCTTGATTCCATGCCATAAGTCTTTAGCTTGCCTTTTTCATATGGTCAAATAGCCAAAATTAAAAGAATGCTCATCCATTCTAAAAGGATCTTGGCCGACACTATAGGGAAGGAAACAAAAAATAAAATCCTCTCATTTGTTAGCTAGGGGATTCGAACCTCTCCCCTCAAGCACACATCCATGCATCCTAACCACCTTGCCAATTACTCATCTTATGCTTAAAACCTCTTGTCATTATTTCTTAAAGCCTAACATGCTTAGCTCCATCTTAATTATTAGAAATTAAAAGTTCCACTAAGCATTCACTTAAATAAATGAAGTTCAAAAAAATAACTTCCAAAACATACTCAATCATAATTAAGCATGCAACATTATTCAATTAAGTAAGATGCATAACTCCTAATTATCAGGATGTTACATCAACACTAAAATTTTCCTATGGCCTAACATGAACCTGGAACTTCCTAGAAACCCCGTAACTTTCTAAAATCACCCTCCCAACAAGTCTAACTTGAAATAATGCCGTTCTCTTATCCTAAAAAATTTCAAAAGCTCCCAAGCCCAAGGCCCAATGGGCCTAATTCTACTAGGCCCAATTTCAGGATGTTACAACTCAAACCTTTTCTCGAGTAAGATTTTTAAGGATGAAAAACTCCTTCAGGGGGAGAGTTGTAATATTTCGTTTTTTTAGTAGTGTCAAAAATAGTGGCTCTGGGACCACAATTCCGATATGAAAGGTTATGTTTATTAATTAAGTAATGTTTGTAGAGTTACATTAGGGTCGTACTAAAATTTGGTTAAGAAATTTAAATGTTTGGATAGTTAATTAGTTAAAAGGATTAAATTGTAAATGTTGAGAAAGTTAGTTGCTATTAGTAAATTGGGTTAAATAGCTTTAGAAATTTAATTTGGTGGCCTTAAATGGTAATTAGACCATCACTATTTGTGATGGACAATAATGGGTATTAAGTTAGCTTAAATAAATGTTTTATTAACGGAAAAAAGGTAAATTAATAAATAAAACTTCAGAAAAATGATAAAATAATGATATCATCTTCCATAGTGCAATGTTTCACCAAAAATTAAAGGAAGAACCACCATTTTAATCAAGCTTGAGGTTCAATTATATTCATAGCTTGCATGTAAGTAATTTTTAACCCATTTCTTAAGATTTTTATGTTTTTGGAATCGTTGCAACTAGGTCCAACTAACCCATAGCTCCGTTTTTGAAACTGCCAAAGATTTTTGCTATTACCATTGATGAGTTCTTGATGTTCATGATGTTAAATAAAATATTTGAACTATTAGTTGTTGATTATGTGTACTTTATAAAGTGGTTTTGGTAGTTTTTGACTAAAGGATTAAATTGATTAAATATTTAAAATTTCATGGAAATTGTGTAATTAGTGAATAATGGTGGACTACCCTAGTTTAGAACGAAATTTGGTTAGCCTTGGGAATTTGTAAATTTGGTTAATTTGGATTTTGAATAGAGGGGCTAAATTGTGATAAATGTAAAAGTTTAGGGAAAATGTGTAATTAATAAAAAGTTAAGTGTCATATGAATTAAATTGAGTTTGAAATATATGTGAATTTAATAGATTGTATTTAATCATTATTTTAGATAAATATTTGAATAAAAAGACAATAATCGTGGAAAAGGAAAAATTGTGAGTAATCACTGCTGTGAAATCGGAAGTGGATCGTAGGTAAGTTCATAGTATAAAAGAACTATATTATATAAAATTTAGTATTGATGTTGTTTTGTGTTAGTTAATTTATTTTGAAGATGAAAAATGGTTATTGATGAGTATATTTAAGTATTACATTGGTTGAGAAAATGGATGAATTTATAAATGATGAAACCTTCAGGTGAACATAATGAAGTTATTGGTTATGTATAGTTATTATGGAAATGCACATAAATTGAAAGTGATAAATTCAGTAAATTGCCCAGTCGAACGTAGTAATCACTAGGATACGGTTGGCTTGCCAATAGGGTTAGTATGCTCGCTTATACGGGTTTTCACTTTGGTGCCTCTGTATACACTTTGGTGTCTCTGATCGCACTTCGGTGCCTCCGCTTGCACATTCGTGCCTCTATTCACACTTCGATGCCTTTGTTATGCATAGTTGATGCTTCTGGTGTGGTGTAGTTACCTATGTATTTGAGCCAAGTTACTAGTTTATCGGGCTATGTGACAAATGAATTATAATCTCTCTATGTGTAAATATGTATTACATATTCAGAAAATTCTTAAATGAGAAATAATGATATGAAATGCTTGGCTACATGTGTGAATTGTTAATCGGAATAAATGTGGTTTATGGAATGTAAAAGTCCTTTGAGATGGAATTCATTTGATATGTATGAATATATGAAAGTTACTAATATGAATTGGTGAACTTGGATATGGCGATCAGGGTACTAAGTTGTCTCTTAAAGTGTTTATTTTGGATTAAGGTAAGTTAATTTGATGTTTATGCTACAAACTTACTAAGCTTCCTCAGCTTACTTATTCCTTTTATGTTATTTGTAGTTGACAAATTGCGGACTGACTGAACGGATCGATTCGAGAGCTCACACTATCCAGCTGACATGATACCTTTTGTATTTCTTTTTGGGTTGTGGCATGTACATAGGCTCCTTTTTGTTCACATGTCAAATGTTGTGTTGTGATGTTATATTTATTGAATAGTTAATTATGAATGTGAATATAAGTTAGCTTTTGGTTAGACGAATATTTAAGGTTAAGATTTAGTAATGGTGTGTTGTTTTGGTAAGCTTTTATGCATGTTTTTATTATGGCCAAAATGTTTGATAAATGGAAAATTAATAGATAGTTAATGCTATGTGAATTTGGATTAGATTATTTGATTGAGTTTGGTTTGAGGTGCCTTTGAATGACATATTGGTTAGTTTTAAGATGGATAAAGCATTTGACATGAATTGAATTTGCTAAGATGAGATTTTTACCATTTTTTAGATATGTATCGATACTTTGTGTAACACCCCAAACCCGGTCAATACACCACGACCGAATCTGGTATGCTACAGGGAAAAGGTTTTGGGTGGTTTAGGTTGAAGTCTAGCAGTTTGGTGAAAACGCTTAGCGAAATTTTGCATTTGAGGAAAAATCGATTAGATTTCGATTAAAAATCCGATGATGTATTTGAAAACCCAGAAAGTTTTGAAAAGTAATCCGATGTGTAGGTAAAACTAGTTTATTTCGTTTTGAAGCTTGAGTTATTTCTTATTGTTACTAAAACATTTATGACTTAGTAGAAAATCATATTTAAGTTAGAAAACCTTTTAAGTTCATTTTATCCCAAGTTATAGTATGATACCGATGGTATAGTTTAAAACATCGTTTTGAAGTTTTGAAAACGTTGTCTTTCCAAGTTTTAGCACATTTCACTTAATTGGTTTGTTAATGCATATTGAAAATCTACTTAAACATAACATATCAAAAACATAATTTAAGAGGCCATTTACAAACCCAAATATAACAAAATAGAAATAAATCAGCTAGTGTACCAAATTTTTATAAAAGAAGTCCGTGCAATCTTTATTTCAGTATGGCATGAGCACCTCGAGTTCATTCCGGCTCCATGTCCGCGTCTAAGTGTCACCTGAAAAGTCAAAGGAGAGAGTGAGTCGCAAGACTCAGTGTATAATTCCCTCCCCCGGTATAACATGCCAACACACATATCATAACAGAATAATGCAGATAATGCACCCGTTCCTAACCAACCATATCGCTTTTCTACCCCTGTGGTACCAAACCCTTGGTGGTGCCAAACCACCGTGACCCAAAGTCACGATATCCATCTTGTGGTACCAAACCACTGGTGACCCAAGTCACAAATAATCCAATGATGGGGCCAACCCATCGTGTGATACCAAATCACCGCGGGGCGATCCCATATCTCAAAAGTGGGGCCAACCCACGGTGGAATTAACCACGAGGACGAGTCGCAATGAGGTGCCAAACCTCCGGTGTCCCAAAGACACAATGTGATACCAAATCACCGGTGACCGTAGTCACAAATCCGGTGATGGGGCCAACCCATCGTGTGATACCAAATCACCGGCGTCAATCTGTATAATCAATCGTGGGGCCAACCCACTTGTGGTACTAAGCCACTGGGACGAGACGCCGAGGTGCCAAACCTCCGTGACCCAAAGTCACAAAATATCATTGTGGTACCAAACCACTGGAGGTGCCAAACCTCGGTGTCCCAAAGACACAAAGTCCCAAAGACACGGATATCATACTCCCCTCCTCTCATATCACCCAATCACATAACATACTAGATGCAAAATCGTGCAATCATGCTATCATGCTCACATGCTTAATATGGCGTCTCAAAGTATCAACAATCATGATATCATCATCATCACATAACTCATAATGAAACGGACTTACCGAATCCGTATCCATACCTCAATGGGTATCGAGATAATCAATCACACTGTTTCACTTACACAACAGGTTATCACATTATTAAGTTAAGACAGTGTGTTAGTTTACACACCTGAATTAGCGAAGGTATTAATCCCTAGAATCGATTTACGCCCCCCCGATCACTTCTACAACTCGAATCCTACAATCGGCCAACAATGGATTAACCATCATACCATTCGGCCATAACCAAATAAATCAAAGGGGTATATCGGTTTACCCTTACCTTCAACTAGATTTGGTTTCCTACCAAATCCGAACCCAACAGTGGTTCTTTCAGCAATCGGCTTCACCCTAGAAAGAAAGTGGTTAATTTCTTAACAACTGGTCTTAAGAAAACTAAACGAAATCGAATCAACACTTGTTCTTACCACTACTCACCGCTTACGGAGAAAGAAAACTCCTCAAGAACGTTCCTTAGATCCGGTTTCCTATTATGAAAATTGGTTTACAAAAGATTAGTACCTTCCAACAAATAACACAATCGGCCAACAACATATTAAGAATCGGTAAGGTACGGAGGAAGGAGAAAGGCCATTCGCCAACACTTACCCACTACCAATCGATTGGAAACCGCACCTAACAACACCCAATAATCGCCAATACCAAGGAAGGTTCGGCTAACACCCTTAATCCCGAAAGAAGAGTTTAAAAGAAAAACAAGGAAGAAAGAGTGCTCTCGATTTTGAATGAAAGAAGTAGAGGAAGTATTTGGAGAATGAAGTTTGACCTACACCAAATGAACAAAAGAAAAGGGAAGTAGGAGAGAAAGAACTTTCGGCTACTAATGACCAAAATCGGCAAGGGTTTGATTGTGGTTGTGTTCGGTTTAGATGAAGAAGATGGAGGATGCGGGTTTTTGGTGAAAGGTGTTACGGTCAAAAGGAAAAGAAGAAGGCTAGTTTCGGTTTAGTGAAATGGTATGGAACAAATGAGAAAATCGGCACAAGGGTTGCAAAACAAAAGAAAGAAAATGAGAAGGAGGATCACTAGTTTGACTTTGCACAATAAAAGAAGAAAGAAGAACAAGGTGGGATTTCGGCAATAAGGGTGCTTGAGGTTTGGTTGACACAAAAGGTAAAAGAAGAAAACGCAGAAGAAGAGTGCAAGATTGGCAATTGAAGTTGCTTTGTGCTTGGTTTCAAGGAGCAAGAATGGAAGGTTTTCTCTCTTTTTTTTTGGCTAAAGTCGCTTGCTATTGAAGAGATCTTTTACTAGCTTTTGATTAAACAAGAAAAAATTAACTTCCCAAAACAAAATTTGACCGAACCTACCCAATTGCCTTAGTGGAAAATTTGGCACTCTCCCACAAGCTTACCAACCGCCACACTCCCTCTTCCCCAAACTCTCACCAAATCCGCCAACTCCCCATTTACTCTCACACCACTAATTCAAATGGCAAGGACCAAGTCTCCTCCTACAATTGCTCTCCATCCATGGTTTGAATGTGTTGACCAAGTCCATGGTAGAGTTCAAATTGTCCCCAACTCTTCCCTCCATGCCGTCAAAATGGATGCAAAGGGTGGGATTCTCGCGACTTGAACACAAGACCTCCCCCCTTGTAGATGACGCCACACACCCACTCTCCATGTGGCGCATGCTTGCCACCTTACCAGCTCCTTATTTGTGTCATAAATTCACTTAATTTAATTAAAAAAACCCCATCTCCTTCAGCTCCTATCCCCTAAAGCCCAAAAACAAAAATTTTCCACCTACTCAGGCACACTCCTAGCCTTCATCTAAGCCCCGAAACCATACAAACAACATAATAGCTCACCAATAATCATGCAACAATGCCAAAAAATAAATTAACCCCTTAACCCGGGATATTACACTTTGGCTTTTGGTATCGATACTTTACCAAATGAACAATATTCAAATAAAGCAGAATGCCAAAATGGTATCAATTTTTAGTTGAGTATTGATACTTTTTAATAAAATATCGATGCCATCAACTAATTATCGAAACAATGATTTTACAAAGAAAAAAAAATTGAATTTTGGTATCGATTGGGTATCGATACCAACTGCGAAATTTTCTTTCTAAATTTTAAATCTTAATGATTTTGAGACTTAATCCTATTATATGTTGAGGTTCACCAATAGTCCTCTTAGAATTTTCAAATTAAATTATATATATTAGTTTACACGTGATTGCTATTTTAAATACTAGAGTTTTGTGTATAATAAAGCGATTAACAATTGTCTAGCTTTGACGTAACATTGTTTACTCGAGCTCGATAGACGGGTCGGGTAAGGGGTGTTACACTATGTGCTAGACCGTGTGTGCATTAGAAGTTAGGTCACACAACCGTGTAGCCAAGCTATGTAATTCTCTATGATTGTGTGGTTCATCCTACACTAAAAGTTTAAATGACACACGACCGTATGGGGCAATCGTGTGTGGAACACGGCTGTGTGCTTCCCAAATGACCCTTAATGCAAGCCAATTTAACGTCAATTACTTGGGAACCAAACCAAACCAATTCCACACACACCAAAACAATTCAAATTAATGTCACAAATCCATATTTTAAACATACATCGCACACACCATTTAATCATTTCATCCCCATTTCGTTATCCCATAAGCCATTTATATTCACAAGACATTCATAAGTGAACCAAAATACATATTTACACCAACATTTACCAACCAACAACTATGGATATATATACACCAATAACTTGACATAAACACAAACCATGCCATATTTCAATCATCATAAGCTTAATTACAAATTCAACTAACAAGTTAACTTAAATAACTTCAAAATCTATATACATGCCACAAATCAAAATAACCCAAAGACAAAAGCTACCTAAAAGAGTTTGGATAGTGTGAGCTTTGAAGTTAATCCGCTCGACCAGTTCTACAAAATGTTAACTACAAAAAAACAAAACAAAACAAAAAGAAGTAAGCTTAGGAAGCTTAGTAAGTCTATAATAAAAATTCAATTCAACTTACCTTAATTTATAATTAATTACTTAATGAACTTAAATAATTAAAACCCTGACAACAATTTCCAAAATCATATATCATTAGTACCCAAAACATTTAATTATAAAATCAATATACACAATGGTTTAAACCAAAGCAATTCATGCTTTCATACATATACATATATACACAAACATTTCAATAAACAAAAATCCAACTCAAAGAGTAATTTAACTTTAAACTTAAAATTTAATGGCCCGTTGCACTATAGCATCTCGACTTGGATACTTAGGTTTCCTCAAAACACATCATAGAGCATCAAAATGCTAATAGAGGCATCGTAGTCCAAATACGAAGGCACGAAAGTGTAGTCCTGTACAAGCGCTAGTATTAACCCTATTGGCATGTCAATCGTATACTAATCGTTTACTTCATTCAACCAGACAATTGAACCAAATTCACTACATTAATCATTCAAAGGCACTTCCATATTTCTATACAAATTTCATATATTCATTCTATGATTTCATAGTTCATAATCACAACCATTTCTCAAATAAATACGCACTCAACTTAAACTCATTCGTAACCAACACCCACAATTAACATTTAAATTTAAAATATTCGATAACAATTCAACTTAACTAACTCAAACAACATCAATTAAGATATATAGATATACAAATTCATTCACTTATACAATAAACTTACCAAAATACGGTAGTTATCCACATGCGACGACAACTACTCGACGACTTTTCATTTTTCGTGTTTATCAGCCGATTGATCCGTTTCTTGATCTAAATTTAATAATTCTATCTCAATTGACCAATTCTGTATAATAATATATTTAAATTTACATTTTTGGCCCTTTAATAACATTTTATACTTTACCCTATACTTTTACATTTTATACCATTTAGTCCCTAAATCTGAATTTCAAAATTTATAAAAATTTCATAATTTCCCACGCTAACCAAATTTTCATTTAAGTTACTACAACCCAATCTTATTCAAAATTCATAAGAATTCCACATCAACTTAATATTTTTATCAAATTAGTCCTTTAACTAACAACTAACTAAATTCACTTTACAAAATAATCCTAAACATCAACCAAGACTACAAAATCACCATTTAACTTCAAAAATACCTAGAATTCATCAATGCTAAATTTCAAAACCTTTAACAGTTTTACAAATTATTCCTGGGTTAGCTAGATTAAGCTACAATGATTACAAAAACATAAACTTTATGAGAAACGTATGAGAAAAACACTTACATGCATCAAACTAAGCAAGGTCGAATGTTGAATATAGCTATGGTGATATTTCCTTCTAACTTTCGTTGGAAACAAGACTAAGCAAGACGCTGAACATTTGTTTTATTTTTGTTTATTCAATAATTACCTATTTACAATTTTACCATTTATAATATAACATTAATATCACCAATCACAATCCCTTTAACATTCCATCGTAATTTATTATAGTCTAAATACCACATAAGTTCTCCCTCTTTTAGTAAAGAAAGCCATTTAATCATGAAATACAATAACAATTAAGTTTTTACGTCTATTTCAATTTAGTCCTTTTAATTAATTAACTATTCAAACATTAAAATTTCTATATCGAACATTCATATACCTAAATAGTAACTCCGTAAACATTTAATAAAAATATTTAAAAACTTGGTTTACAAAAAAAAAAGATTGTGATACCTCATTTTTGAAACCACTTGACTTTTGGAACAACCACTAAATTATTTATTTAATTAGCTAAAATTCATCAAGTTAAAATTCAATATAAAATTGTTGTTGACTCGTATAATTTAAGTACTAATTGTTACAGACTTACTCGTCAGATTTGTGGTCCTAAAACCACTATTTCCGACACAACTGAAAACGGCTATTACAACTCTCCCCCCTTAGAAAATTTTTTCCTCGAAATTTCTTACCTGTAAATAGATTCGGTACTATGATTTCATAGAGTTTTCTATTTCCCATGTAGCTTCTTCATCTCTGTGTCGATGCCATAATAATTTAACCAAAAGAACACTTTCTTAATTCTTTCACTCCCCTAGCTATAATTCTAAACGGTTCCTCCCTGTAAGTTAGATTAGGTTGTAAGTCAATTTCAGCTGTAGACAACACCTATGACGAATCAGAACAATAGTGTCGAAGCATTGAAACATGGAAAACTTTGTGGATTCTGTCAAGTTCTGGAGGTAAGGCCAAATGATATTCCATGGGTCCTATTCTTTCTAAAATTTCATACAGCCCAATAAATTATGGATTGAGCTTTCCATTTCTGCCAAAACGCAACACTTTTCTCCAGGACGAGACTTTCAGAAAGACTTTCTCACCAATAGAAAATTCTATATATTTATGTTTCAAATTGGCATAAGATTTCTAGCAATCGAATCCAACTTTTAGATTATCTCGAATAATTCTGACTTTTTCTTCATTTTCCCGAACAAAGTCAACCCTAGATAACTTTCTTTCATTCTGTTCAAACCAATATAACGAACTTCTATGTTTACACCTATATAAAGCCTCGTACGGAGCCATTTTTATGCTCGATTGATAGCTATTATTATATGCAAATTTAGCTAACGACAAATAGTTTTCTCATCTACCTTCAAACTCAATAATACAACAACGCAATATATCTTCCAAAATCTATATTGTTCATTCAAACTAACCATCTATTTGCATATGAAAAACTATACTGAAATTCAATCTGGTTCCCAAAGCCTCGTGAAAGTTACCCTAAAATGTAGAGGTAAACCTTGGATCACGATCGTTTAGTTGATCACTTTCGTTTTTCACCGATCTAGATCTTAGTTCTGCTTTTCTTAATCTAAATGTATTCAAAATTAACTTATTCAACAATCTGTTCATTCAATTTACTCTAAAACATACTTTAAGGCATATTTACCCTTTTACCCCTAAACTTTTACATTTTTACAATTTAGTCCTTGTTTCATAAAATCACAAATTCATACAATTTAATACAATTTCATGATAGACGAATTTCACTAGTGTCCATATTAGCCCATATTTCTAATTTATTTCACATTTTAACCACATTTCTCATACTTCACAATTTAGCCCCTAATTTGCATTTTCACAAAAAATCACTTAACAAAACTTCTTTAACAAACATCAAATGTTCATAACCTATCACTAAACATCAAAAATATACTTATTCATTAATGGAAACATTCAAAATCTTTAACAATTTTGCAAATTATTCCACAGGCTAGCTAGAACACGAAGCAACAATCTCAAAACATAAAATCATTAAAACCGATTAAAATTGCATACTTAATTAAAGGACTTAGGGTTGTCGAAACTTAAAATCCCATGGCTGCAATTATTTCTCAATTTTGATGGTTAATATGATAGTGGAAGATGATACTTAAATTGGTTTTGTTTATTTTAAGTTTAATTACCAAATTACAATTATAACCTTAATAAATTTTTGTTATTTCACTACATGCCAAACCATTATCATCCATTAACTCACTAACGGGATAATTATCACTTAAGGACCTTAACTTTAAGGTTATATAGCTATTAGATACTTTTAGCTAATAGAACTCCACTTTTACACTTTACGCGATTTAGTCCCTTTTAACTAAATTTTCACACCAACATAATATCATATTGTAAAATTAAAATAATAATAAATTAAATATTTTGACCTCAAATTTGTGGTCCCAAAACCACTATTTCGATTTAACTAAAAAGGGGTTGTTACAACTCTTCCTCATTAGGGATTTTTGTCTCCAAAAATCTTACAAGTAAATAGGTTTGGGTACTATTTTCGTTTAGCTTCCTCGTTTTCCTACGTAGCTTCTTCAACCCCGTGTTGATGCCATAAAACTTTTACTAATTTGATTCTCTTATTTTTCAGCTCTTTGATCTCACAAGCGAAAATTTGAATCGGTTCTTTAGCATATGACATATCAAACTGAATTTCAATCTCAGTTGGGGAAATGACATGTAAAGGTTTGGATCAGTGTCGTCGAAGTATCGACACAAGAAAAACATTATGTATTTTCTCTAACTCAAACGGTAATGATGTCGATATGCCAAAGGCCCGACTCACTCAGTAATCTCATACGGTCCGATGAATCATGGACTCAAATTTCCCTTACCGACCAAATCGTAATATTTTTTTCCACGGCGACACTTTCCAAAATACTTTATCCCCGATTAGGAACTCAATATCTATCCGTTTAAATTATCCGTACGATTTCTATTGATCCGAAGCTACTTTCAAACTATCACGAATTACTTTCACTTTCTCTTCAGTCTCTCTGATTAGATCAACCCCGTGAATCTTGTTCTCACTAAGCTCAGTCCAGTACAATGGTGTTCGACATTTACGACCGTATAGAGCTTCGTCTGGCGCCATCTTAATACTCGTTTGAAAAGTATTATTGTAAGTAAATTCAATCAGCGGTAGATATTTCTCCCAGCTACCTTCAAACTCAAGAATGCAACAATACAACATATCCTCAAGTATCTGAATAACTTGCTCGGATTGACCATCCGTTTGCGGATGAAACGTAGTGCTAAAATGCAACTTTGAACCAAAAACTTCTTACAATTTCTTTCGAAATCTCAAAGTAAATCTTGGATCTCTATCCAAAATAATAGATAGGGGAACACCATGTAATCTCATAATTTTAGAAATATACAGTTCAGCTAATTTATCGAGTGAGAAATCTGTACGTACCGGAATGAAATAAGCTGATTTCGTCAATCTGTCAACAACAACCCAGACCGCATCTTTCTTTTTTAGAGATAAGGGTAAACCCGATACGAAATCCATTGTTACTCTATCCCACTTTTACTCAAGAATCATAATAGGCTGTAATAAACCTGATGGCACTTGATGCTCAGCTTTGACTTGCTGACAAATCAATCATTTTGAAATAAATTCTGAGATATCACGTTTCATGCCGTGCCACCAATAAAGCTGTTTCAAATCATTATAAATTTTTGTGCTTCCTGGATGTACTGAAAAACAACTATTGTGTGCTTCGTTTAGAATTTTCTGAATAAGCCCAAAATTTCTTGGTACACATATTCTATCACAAAACATCAAACAGTCATCAAGCCCTATTCAAATATCTGAATCGGAAGTCAACTCACACTGAGCTCGTTTTGCTTTCAATTTATTAACAAATTTTTGAGCCTCACAAATCTGCTGTAGAAATAACGGTCTTGTTATCAACTCGACCACTATCGAACCGTCATTAGATAAAGCTATTTGTGTGTTCAAAGCACGTAAAGCAAATAAGGACTTTTGGCTCATCGCATCAGCAACTACATTAGCTTTCCCCGTATAATAGTCAATCACTAATTCATAGTCTTTTAGCAATTCTAACAATCTTCGCTGTCACAAATTCAAATCTTTTTGAGTCATCAGATATTTCAAACTATTGTTGTCATTATAAATATGGAATTTCTCACCAAACAAATAATGAAGCCAAATTTTCAATGCAAAAACTATAGTAGCCAACTCTAAATCATGTGTCGGATAGTTCTTTTCATGCGGTTTCAATTGTCTAGAGGCATAGGCTACAACTTTTCCCTCTTGCATCAATCCACAACCTAAACTGTTTAGTGACGCATTGTTGTAAATCACAAATTCTTTACCCGACTCAGGTTGAACCAACACTGGTGCCTCAGTTAACAATGCTTTCAACTGTTCAAAACTCTGTTGACATTTTTCTGACCACTCGAATTTCACATCTTTCTGAAGTAGTCATGTCATCGGTGTCGCAATCATCAAAAATCCTTTCACAAATCTTCGGTAATAGCCTGTTAAACCCAAAAAACTACGGACTTAAGATACATTTCTCAGAGGTTTCCAGTCAACAATAGTAGAAATCTTGCTCGGATCAACTCGAATGCCATCCGCCAAGACTATATGTTCCAAAAATCCAACTTCCCAGAGCTAGAACTCACATTTGCTGAATTTAAAATACAATTGCTTATCTCTCAAAGTTTGTAATACAATTTTCAAATGGTCGGCATGCTCAGGACTCATCTCGTGAGTGGATTAGAATGTCATTGATGAACACAACAACAAATTTGTCTAAATACGGTTTAAAAATCCAAATCATCAAATCCATAAAAATGACAAGCGCATTAGTCAAACCAAAAGGCATAACGAGGAATTCATAATGGTCGTACCTTGTTCTGAATGCAGTTTTTGGCACATCTGAGTCTTTTACTCGCAACTGATAATAACCTGATCTCAAATCAATCTTTGAAAACATTATTGCACCATTCAACTAATCAAACAAATCATCTATTCTCGGCAACGAATACTTATTCTTTATCGTAACTTTGTTGAGCTGACGATAGTCTATACACATTCTCATTAACCCGTCTTTCTCATTTACGAACAATACAGGCACACCCAAGGGCAAAAAAGTAGGTCGTGCAAAACCTCTATCCATTAACTCTTGTAACTGAGCTTTCAACTCTTTCAACTCTGTCGCAGCAATTCTGTATAGAGCTACCAATATCGATGTTGTTCCCGATAATAATTCAATACCAAACTCAACCTCTCTAATAGGTGGCAATCCCTGTAATACTTCAGGAAATACATCCGGATACTCACAGACGAGACGACTGGCACTAATTCAATTTTCTTTTCAAACACTTTAGTATCTAAAACATAATCAAGATAAGCTTCACATCCTTTTCTCACATATCTCTGAGTCGACATCGATGAAATCACTATTGGTAAACCACACGACTAATCAGATCCAATCCATAGAATTTAATTATTCTGACATTTCAATTCTATACTCTTTCATCTACAGTTCACAACAGCATCATGCAAAGTCAACCAATCCATTCCCAAAATTACATCAAACTCTTCAAATGGTAAAAGCATCAAGTCAGCTAGAAAACAGTAACCCCGAATCATTAAAGGACAGTTCTTACATACTTTATCAACTAGAACATACTTGCCTAAGGGGTTCGATACTTTAATCACAAATTCAGTAGACTCAATAGGCAAACTCTTATTAGACACCAAATTCATACATATATATATGAATGAGTAGATCTAGGATCAATCAATGTAATAATATTAGTGTCAAAAAGAGAAAATGTACCGATAATGACATCAGGTGATGACGTATCTTCTTGAGCGCGAATAGCATAAGCTCTAGCAGGTACTTTGGCCTTAGATTTCATTGTTAAATCTCTTGTTATACCTCGATTACCACTCGCATTTCCCATATTTCTTGGCAGCCTCCCTCTAGTAGTTGTATTACTCGATCTTGTATTCTGAGATTTATCTTTTTCACTTAGCTCGGGACAATATCTTATAAAATGATCTCGTGAACCACAACTATAACATGCTCTATTATTATTTTTCATCTGACACTCTCCAAGATGTCATCTTCCACACTATTAACACTAGGGTTTAACATCTTCCACATTGCCAACACTTGATACCAATGTAGTTTGAGCTTTAGGGCTGGTATACTACTTTACACGATACTGATTAGAATATCCCACTGAAGCCATCGATCGATTAAAATAGTCTCTGGATTTCTTCGATGAAGATTGATATGGCTTACTCATCGATCTTTTTCTCGAGTTTTAGCTTCTAAATCTGCCTTTCTCTTTTCATTGCTAAGATCCTCGGCTTTACAATCCTCAGCTTTACAAGCCCTTTCAATAAGAGCGACAAATTCTTTCAACTCTAGAATTTTGACCAATAGTTTTATATCTTCGTTCAATCCATCTACGAATTGCTTGCACATAATTTCTTTAGTGGAAACATATTCCCGAGCATACTTGCTCAACCGTACAAATTCTCTTTCATACTCTGTTACAGTCTTTCGGCCTTGTTTCAACTCTAGAAATTCTTTATGCTCTGATCGAGAAATCTTTCACTGATGAATTTCTTTCGTAATTTGGATTGAAAGAACTCCCAAGTAACCCGTTCTTTTAGAACTATAGATATCAACATGTTCCACCATTTGTACGTGATGTCTCTAAACAAAGATACAACATATTTAATACATTCATCAGTACTACATGACAATTCAACGAATACTCGAGTCATATTTTTGAGCTAGAACTTAGCTCTCTCTGTATCATCATCAAGAGTAGCCCGAAACTCTTCATCCCTATGTTTACGTATCTTATCTACTGAAGGCTTGTTCAATCTTAAAAGCTCAACTCCTTGAGGAGCTACAGGTATAGGTTCGGGAATAAGAGGGGTGGAGGTTGTTGAGCAGTCAGGTTCGTACGAATATATTGAGTGAACCACTCAGTCATCATTTAGAAGAAGGCTTCTTTAGTCTATCCTCCCTAGCTACCCGTCACAGGTCTAGAATCAGTTAGCATGTAACATCCTGATAATTAGGGGTTATGCATCTTTACTTAATTGAATGATGTTGCATGCTTAAATATGTTTGAGTGTATTTTGGAAGTTATTTTTGAACTTCATTAATTAAGTGAATGCTTAGTGAAACTTTTAATTTCTAATAATTAAGATGGAGCTAAGCATGTTAGGCTTTAAGAAATAATGACAAGAGGTTTTAAGCATAAGATGAGTAATTGGCAAGGTGGTTAGGATGCATGGATGAGTGCTTGAGGGAGAGGTTGAATCCCTAGCTAGCAAATGGGAGGATTTTATTTTGTTTCCTTCCCTATAGTGTCGGCCAAGACTCTTCTAGAATGGATGAGCATCTTTTTAATTTTGGCTATTTGACCACATGGATAAGGTAAGCTTAAACTTATGGTATGGAATCATGAAAGGATGATAAGATGAGGGGACAAAAGGCTTGAAGTAAGGGCTTTGTCTTGAAACTTTTTCATGGTCATTTGACCATGAATCTAGTCGATTTAGGGGCTAAAGGGGATGGTTAATGGTGACAGCAAATTAAGGGATGATGGGGAAGAAACAAGGAGGAAAAAGGGGGATAATGTTGGCATAGGTTGGCCGAATTTTTGCTTTGCCATTAGGGGGGAAAGTTGGCCAAAAAGTCTTGCATTTTTGTGCATCTTATCTCAATTCTCCAAGAGCTCTCCTCCTAGCCGAATTTTGCTATTGTCATTAGGTAAAGTTTTACTTTGTTTTGGTTCTCATTTTGACCATTTTGGTTAAAATTCCTTTTCTCTCAAATTGTGGTCTTCTTTAGTCATAAGCATCAAAAGATTGGAAAACATTTTTCTTCTTTTCTTTTTCTCTCATTGCCGAAACTACCAAAGTGCAAAGAACTATTTTCTTTTTCAATTTCTTCCTCTTGGTCGAATGTGCGTAGGTCCCTAAACCTATCTCATTTCTTTTGGAATCACCTTCATCATCATCTTTTCTTCTTCTTCTATTTCTCTCTTCTTTCAATTTCATTTTCTTTCTTCCTCACTCTCAACCGAAACTATTTTCAACCAACATCAAAATCAACATATTTTCCTTCTCTTTTGTCAAACAAATCACCTTTCTTTTTCATCTAAATCTTTCTTTTCTTTTATTGAAAACCGAAACCATTTTATCCATAAATCACTATCTTTTTCTCTTTTCTTTTTTTTTTTGTGCAAGCCGAATCATCATTTTATTCTCTTCTTTTTGTTCAAGGCAGAATATTCAAAGTGATCTAGTAAGGTTTTGTCAATTGTTTTCTTTATTTCTTTTTACTATAGTTGATTTAAAAAACATAAATCCTCTTACTTTTCTCTCTTAGGCCGAATCCTTGGAAAGGATTTTTAAGGATCTTTATTGAAGCCAACTTTTAAGAAGTGGTCTTTCGAAATCATCCAAGGCAAGGATTATTAATTTCGATCGTATCAATCCGTTTAGAATGGATCACTAATCAATCTTATTTTTAGGGGTGATTTAAGACTAACAAGATAGGTAAGAAAAGAGCAGTACGGAGTGTTTGGAAAAGAGGAAGCACTGTTTTACCATCAAATTTCAAAAGAAGGGCTGTATCGGCGGTAAGAGATTTTCCACCGGGTTGTGGACCCTCTGCTAACGAAGATCGGTTATTTGAAGTAGTACGTACAACCAAATCACTTTACGTTGGTGGGATCTCAGTGGGTTTTGATCTATCTAGCGGAGAAAAACCACAAATAACGGTTGTTCGAGAATCAGGGGTAAGGATTTAGATCTTTTGTCAATAAATATAGTTTTATTAGTAATAGTGTATACTAACCAAGTGTGATAATTAACTAGGTGTTGACGAGCGAGAGTATCGTTCTCACGGTCATAAGGTGTGTAACCTTACAATAAAACTCATAGATCTATTTTATATGTGATTTTATGACAATGTGTTTAATAATGATTTTTGGATACCATTCGGTGTTATACGATATTCAGGTATGTTTACCCCAATATTTCGTTAATTTTGCTATATGCATAAAATGTGAAATAAGTATGATTATATTATGATTTTGTGGTAAATGGCATGAAAACTAAATGATATGTATGTGCATGGGCATATGGGTATATTTGATAAAAGGGAAGTATTCTGGTGGTTTTACCACAATTTTCGGTGACTTCGGTCACATATTTGAAATCCGGTGACTTCGGTCACATATATGTGAATCTGGTGACTTCGGTCACATATTTGAAATCTGGTGACTTCGGTCACAATTTTGTCTGGTGGCCTTACCACAAAATTATAAGGGCGATGTGCATGTTGACTGCAGCAACTGCCTTCGATGGTGTGTAGCGGATGGAGGGTCGATTTACTAATCCCCACGATGTGTTGGTTGGTACGGGTGGTGTGTAGTGGATGGATATTTAGGTGGGCCGGGTTTGCATTTCATTATTTGTACATATTCATGTGATTTAAATGATTATTATTTAATCTGCTATGAAAATGGGCGTTTGGGCTAAATATGAGCTAAATGGGCTTTTGGGCTAAATATGAGCTAAATGGGCCTATGGCCATATGTGTAATTAATGGACTTTGAGGCTATGATCAAATGGGCTTTTTAATGTATGTGTTACACATTGAGTTTATGACTCACCCTTTTGTGGGATAACTTTTCGATGATTCAGTAGTCACGATGGATCGAATTCGACAAGGACTCGTGGTGGCCAATGCTCATATCAAGTATTTTGAAGATTTTCCAATTTAAACTTATTAAATTTTATTACTTAGACTTTATTATGGGTTTGCTATTTTGTAATAAGGCCACTATAAACTGTTTTTAATTTTTGTGTTTGGACTTTTATTTTGCCATGAACAAATATCTATTAAATAACTAAATGGTTTTTTTCGATAAGTAATTTAAAATGTTTTTATCACTAATATATATATGCTTTAAAGCAATTTCCATAAATTTGGTTTTCTTTTAATTTATTAATTCCTTCTAAAATAATGTTTTAAAAGACATAAATTTACTTTACAATTTGATTTCAACCTAAAATATTAAGTTAATTTGTTTTCTACAAAATCATTAAGTTTTTCTTAAATAAAGCGAGAATTTGCTAAAGTTAGATTCGAGGAACATATCAAATCCGGTCAGGCTTTTTGGACCGGGTTTGGGGTGTTTCAACTTGGTATCAGAGCCCAGTTTTAAACTCTCGGTCTTGAGTTTTGAAGCCCACAACGTTTTCAAAAGTTGGCCCAAATGACTTTTTGAAAAAAAATTTAGTTAAAATGGTTTTATAAGAGCATGGCACTCGGAATTCTCGGCCCAGATCCATCAGGTATGTATCTTTATTGATAAGTGATATGAATGTATGATAAGCTTAAGGAAACTATAACTTTAGAGACATGGACCCTAGGTGTATGTGAGCTACTACGGAAAAACCACTGAATATCTACTTCATAAAACTTTCTTCTAATAAGAAGTGAAAAGACTCTAATACATAAGACTTTTCATAAAAACAGATAAGACGCGTGGTAGACATGAGTTCTAAGGGACGTGGTCGTCGTGGACGTGGACGAGGAAGAATGGCTGTGTCGGAACCAGCTAGATCTGATCAAGGTTTTGAAAATGAAGCTCTGCCACCGGCTGTTGGGGTGGATTTTCAAGAGCAAAATGAAGGAGGTGACGCAGTATCACAAGCTGTACTTCGAGTATTGGAACGAGTAGCAAAAGCTAGTACTGGAAATGGGTCTCGAAAGTCAGTAGCTGAGAGACTTAGATCGAATGGAGCTGAGGTTTTCAGGGGAGTATCTGGAGTAGCTCCAAATGTAGTGGAATACTGGTTGGAGGCAGTCGAGAGGATCATGGACGATTTAGACTGCACTGCTGAAGAAAAATTGAAAGGTGCTATTTCACTACTCCGTGATGAGGCCTACCAGTGGTGGCTCACTATCAAGGAAAGTACCTCATGGATCGATTGGATTGGGGTATTTTAAAATTAAATTGAAGGAAAATACGTTGGAGCTAGCTACATCGACTCCGAGGAAGACATTTCGAATCTAGTGCAAGGCAACAAGTCGATAAATGAGTATGAAGCGAGTTTTTGCGACTTAGTCGATATGCGGAGGATATTAGCTCTGAATATGAATGGTGTGTCGATTTGAGAATGGACTTAGAGATGAACTGCAGTGATGATTGCTCCACACCGGGAAAGAGATTTTGCAATCTTAGTAGAAAGAGCAAGAATAGCTGAAGAGGTTAAGCGGACTGAAAGACAGAACTGGGACAGAGGCCAGAATAAGAATAAGAGAAGCTTTGGGTCTTGAGGTCATCCGGAATTTTAAAAGAAACCAAGAAATGAAGGACCGCAAGGTCGTGATCACTTCTGGTGGACAACATCGTGCTTGTGCCCAATGTGGAAAGATGCACTCGGAGAATGTTAAAAAAGACCGGGATGTTTCAAGTGCGGATCTAAAGACCATATGATCAAGGATTGCCCAAGAATTGAGATAAGAACCGCCAAGTAAGTCGTGGTGTTAATCAGTTGGCAGGTGAACAATGAAAGATAAGGGCCGTGGTCCAAATGGAAGGGTAATGGCTCGTAGAGGTCGCAGAACTTCAGCAGAGGCGGTGGTAGCTCGAGGTAAGACAGGCCGTGTGGTATATGCGTTCGTCATGAGAGAGGATAGTGGCCTTTTGATGTTATCACGAACGCTTCGATTTCAGGTTGCCCTTTATTGCTTTGATAGATATAGGGTCAACTCACTCATATATCGCTAGTGAAGTATCCGGAACTTTGCATGTGACTTCGAGACTGCACCTAGGAAGATGATTGTACTTAGTCCTTTAGGATGATAAGAGTAATAGACAAACTTTTAAGGAAGTACCTTTAGAAGTTCAAGGATGCGCTTCCGGTGATTTAATGGAGTTACCATTCGGAGAATTTGACCTGATCTTAGGCATGGACTGGCTTGTGAAGTATCGTGCAAATGTGGATTGCTGCTAAACGAATGTCCTTAAGAACTTTTGATGACAAAGAAGTTGTAGTGATGGGCGAAAGACGGAACTACTTATCTAATGTAGTATCCGCTCTTAAGGCAGAAAAGATGGTTAGAAAGGGATGTGTAGCCTTCCTGATATTGGTGAGTGCCTTAGAGCCTAAGGAAGCAACTGTTGAGGGAGTCAGGACTGTGAATGAATTTGTAGATTTTTTTCGGAAGAACTTCCAGGATTACCTCCGGATCGTGAGGTAGAATTCGGGATTGATTTATTGCCTGGAACGGTGCTAGTTTCTATTGCTCCATATAGAATGGCACCGAAGGAATTAGTTGAGCTTAAGGCTCAGATTCAGGAGTTGCTTGATCGTGGATTTATCCGACCTAGTATGTCTCCATGGGGAGCATCGGTCCTATTTGTGAAGAAGAAGGACGGATCGATGAGGATATGTATAGATTACCGGCAGTTGAATAAGCTGACCATCAAGAACAAGTATCCTTTGCCAAGGATCGACGGCTTGTTCGATCAGCTTAAGGGAGCTGCGGTATTCTCAAAGATTGATCTAAGGTCGGGGTATCATCAGCTTAAAGTGAAGGACGTGGATATCCATAAGACAACTTTCCGGACTAGATATGGGCATTATGAATTTCTGGTAATGCCATTCGAATTGACGAACGCCCTAGCTGCGTTCATGGATATGATGAGCCGGATTTGCCAACCCTACTTGGATCAATTCGTCGTGGTGTTCATAGACGACATCCTGGTCTATTCTAAGTCTGAAATGGAACATGATGAGCATCTTCGAATTGTGTTGCGAGTTTTAAGGGAGAAGAAGTTGTATGCCAAATTCAGCAAGTGTGAATTTTGGCTGAAAGAGGTTGCATTTTTAGGCCATGTGGTGTCTGCAGAAGGGATAAGGGTGGATCTTTGGAAGATTGAGGGTGGATCCTCAGAAGATTGAGGCTGTGCTAGATTGGAAACCACCTAAGTCCGTAACTGAGGTTCGCAGTTTCTTGGGGTTAGCAGGATACTACAGAAGATTCGTCGAAGGATTCTCATCGATAGCTGCACCTCTAACGAAATTATTGAGAAAGGAAGTACCTTTCGTGTGGGCTGATAAGCAACAAGAGAGTTTTGAGAAGCTCAAGAGGGTTTTGACTGAAGCTCCGGTTTTGATTCAGCCTGAGGCAGGAAAGGATTTTGTCGTGTATTGTGACACTTCTCACACGGGATTAGGATGTGTTCTGATGCAAGATGGGAAGGTAGTTACGTATGCGTCTCGGCAGTTGAGACCACACGAGGTTAATTACCCGACGCATGACTTAGAGTTGGTAGTGGTGGTCTTTGCTCTTAAAGTTTGGAGACATTATTTATACAGGGAAAAGTCAGTGATATACACGGACCATAAAAGTCTGAAATATCTACTGACTCAGAAAGAACTGAATTTGAGGCAGCGAAGGTGGATAGAGTTGTTGAAAGACTACGACTGTTCTATCGAGTACCACGCGGGCAAGGCAAATGTGGTGGCAGACGCTCTAAGTCAGAAAGTGGTGTCAGATTTAAGGGTGATGTCTGCACATCTTAGTCTTTACGATGACGGAAGTTTGTTGGCAGAATTACAAGTTAAGCCGACATGGTTGAGTCAAGTGAAAGAGAGACAGTTAGTAGACAAGGATCTGAGTGCAAAACTACGGTAGGTACAGAATAGGGAATTAGAAGATTTTAGTATTAACCGTGATGGGGTATTATGTTTTAAAGGTAAAGTCTGTATGCCGAGGGATCAGGAATTGAGGCAAAAGATTCTTCAGGAGTCGCATAGTAGCCCTTATGCTATGCACCCTGGAGGAAGTAAGTTATACCGAGATTTGCGAGATTAGTTCTGGTGGCCTGGTCTTAAGCGAGAAGTTACGGAGTATGTAGGAAAGTGCTTAACGTGTCAGCAAGTTAAGGCTAAACATCAAGTACCTTCGGGATTACTTCAGCCGATAAAGATTCCACAGTGGAAGTGGGAGAGAATCACCATGGACTTTGTTAGTGGGCTTCCTCTTACGCCTACTAAGAAAGACTCTGTATGGGTGATAGTGGACCGATTGACGAAATCTGCACATTTTATCCCAGTTCGGGTTGATTACTCTTTGCAGAAATTGGCAAAGTTATATGTGGCTGAGATTGTGAGATTGCATGGAGTGCTTGTGTCAATCACTTCAGATAGAGATCCGAGGTTTACATCTCGGTTTTGGAAAGCATTGCATCAGGCCTTGGGTACCAGATTGGATTTTAGTACGGCATTTCATCCACAATCTGACGGCCAATCTGAACGAGTAATCCAAATCTTAGAAGATATGTTAAGGGGTTGTGTGATAGATTTCAAGGGAAGTTGGAAGGAATTCTTACCGTTAGCAGAATTTGCGTACAATAACAATTACCAAGCCAGTATTCGGATGGCACCATATGAAGCACTATATGGATGGAAGTGTCGCACTCCTACGTGTTGGACAGAATTAGGGGAACGTCAGATTTTGGGTCCAGAAATAGTGGCTGAATTTGAAGAAAAGGTTAAGGTAATCCTTGCTCGGTTAAAGGAAGCATCTGACAGGCAAAAGTCGTACGCAGATCTAAAGCGAAAGAAATAGAGTTTGTGGGGACCAAGTTTTCCTAAAAGTTTCACCTTGGAAAAAGGTAATGAGATTTGGTCGCAAAGGGAAGCTAAGTCCTAGGTTCATTGGACCTTATCAGGTTTTGAAGCGGGTCGGATCTGTGGCATATCAGTTAGATTTGCCTTCAGAGTTGAAGCAAATGCACGATGTGCTCCATGTTTCAATGTTACACCGTTACCGGTCGGATCCATCTCATGTAGTGCCAGTTGAGGAGGTGGAATTAAGACCAGATTTGTCCTATGAAGAGGAGCCAATTCAAATTCGAGCGAGATGTAAGGTTTTACGGAGAAAGTCGGTTCCTCTCGTCAAAGTATTATGGCGTAATCATGGATCGAAAGAAGTTTCGTGAATCGAAAGAAGCGATCGACAGCAATACCCTCACTTGTTCTAGCTGTAATTTCGAGGACTAAATTATTTTAAGGGGTAGAACGTAACATCCTGATAATTAGGGGTTACGATCTTTACTTAATTGAATGATGTTGCATGCTTAAATATGTTTGAGTGTATTTTGGAAGTTATTTTTGAACTTCATTAATTAAGTGAATGCTTAGTGAAACTTTTAATTTCTAATAATTAAGATGGAGCTAAGCATGTTAGGCTTTAAGAAATAATGACAAGAGGTTTTAAGCATAAGATGAGTAATTGGCAAGGTGGTTAGGATGCATGGATGAGTGCTTGAGGGAGAGGTTCAATCCCTAGCTAGCAAATGGGAGGATTTTATTTTGTTTCCTTCCCGTAGTGTCGGCCAAGACTCTTCTAGAATGGATGAGCATCTTTTTAATTTTGGCTATTTGACCACATGGATAAGGTAAGCTTAAACTTATGGTATGGAATCATGAAAGGATGATAAGATGAGGGGACAAAAGGCTTAAAGTAAGGGCTTTGTCTTGAAACTTTTCATGGTCATTTGACCATGAATCTAGTCGGTTTAGGGGCTAAAGGGATGGTTAATGGTGATAGCAAATTAAGGGATGATGGGGAAGAAACAAGGAGGAAAAGGGGATAATGTTGGCATAGGTTGGCGAATTTTTGCTTTGCCATTAGGGGGAAAGTTGGCCAAAAGTCTTGCATTTTGTGCATCTTATCTCAATTCTCCAAGAGCTCTCCTCCCAGCAATTTTGCTATTGTCATTAGGTAAAGTTTTACTTTGTTTTGGTTCTCATTTTGACCATTTTGGTTAAAATTCCTTTTCTCTCAAATTGTGGTCTTCTTTAGTCATAAGCATCAAAAGATTGGAAAACATTTTTCTTCTTTTCTTTTCTCTCATTGCTAAAACTACCAAAGTGCAAAGAACTACTTTCTTTTCAATTTCTTCCTCTTGGCGAATGTGCATAGGTCCCTAAACCTATCTCATTTCTTTTGGAATCACCTTCATCATCATCTTTTCTTCTTCTTCTATTTCTCTCTTCTTTCAATTTCATTTTCTTTCTTCCTCACTCTCAACCAAAACTATTTTCTACCAACATCAAAATCAACATATTTTCCTTCTCTTTGTCAAACAAATCACCTTTCTTTTCATCTAAATCTTTCTTTTCTTTTATTGAAAACCAAACCATTTTAGCCATAAATCACTATCTTTTTCTTTTCTTTTTTTTTTTTTTTGCAAGTTCTAATCATCATTTTATTCTCTTCTTTTTGTTCAAGGTCAATATTCAAAGTGATCAAGTAAGGTTTTGTCAATTGTTTTCTTTATTTCTTTTTACTATAGTTGATTTAGAAAACATAAATCCTCTTATTTTTCTCTCTTAGGCGAATCCTTGGAAAGGATTTTAAGGATCTTTGTTGAAGCCAACTTTTAAGAAGTGGTCTTTCGAAATCATCCAAGGCAAGGATTATTAATTTTGATCGTATCAATCCTTTTAGAATGGATCACTAATCAATCTTATTTTTAGGGGTGATTTAAGACTAACAAGATAGGTAAGAAAAGAGCAGTACGGAGTGTTTGGAAAAGAGGAAGCACTGTTTTACCATCGAATTTCAAAAGAAGGGCTGTATCGGCGGTAAGAGATTTTCCACCGAGTTGTGGACCCTCTGCTAACGAAGATCAGTTATTTGAAGTAGTACCTACAACCAAACCACTTTACGTTGGTGGGATCTCAGCGGGTTTTGATCCATCTAGCGGAGAAAAACTATAAATAACGGTTGTTCGAGAATCCGAGGGTAAGGATTTAGATCTTTCATCAATAAATATAGTTTTATTAGTAATAGTGTATACTAACCATGTGTGATAATTAACTAGGTGTTGACGAGCGAGAGAGTATCGTTCTCACGGTCATAAGGTGTGTAACCTTACAATAAAAACTCATAGATCTATTTTTATATGTGATTTTATGACAATGAGTTTAATAATGATTTTTGGATACCATTCAGTGTTATACGATATTCAGGTATGTTTACCCCAATATTTCGTTAATTTTGCTATATGCATAAAATGTGAAATAAGTATGATTATATTATGATTCTGGGGTAAATGGCATGAAAACTAAATGATATGTATGTGCATGGGCATATGGGTATATTTGATAAAGGGTAAGTATTCTGGTGGTTTTACCACAATTTTCGGTGACTTCGGTCACATATTTGAAATCCAATGACTTGGTCACAATTTTGTCTGTGGCCTTGCCACAAAATTATAAGGCGATGTGCATGTTGACTGCAGCAACTGCCTTCGATGGTGTGTAGCGGATGGAGGGTCGATTTAGTAATCCCCACGGTGTATTGGTTGGTACGGGTGGTGTGTAGCGGATGGATATTTAGGTGGGCCGGGTTTGCATTTCATTATTTGTACATATTCATGTGATTTAAATGATTATTATTTAATCTGCTATGAAAATGGGCTTTTGGGCTAAATATCAGCTAAATGGGCTTTTGGGCTAAATATGAGCTAAATGGGCCTATGGCCATATGTGTAATTAATGGACTTTGAGGTTATGATCAAATGGGCTTTTTAATGTATGTGTTACACATTGAGTTTATGACTCACCCTTTTGTGGGATAACTTTTCGATGATTCAGTAGTGCGATGGATCGGGTCACAAGGACTCCGTGGTGGCCAATGCTCATATCAAGTATTTTGAAGATTTTCCAATTTAAACTTATTAAATTTTATTACTTAGACTTTATTATGGGTTTGCTATTTTGTAATAAGGCCACTATAAACCTGCTTTTTAATTTTTGTGTTTGGACTTTTATTTTGCCATGAACAAATATCTATTAAATAACTAAATGGTTTTTTCGATAAATAATTTAAAATGTTTTATCACTAATATATATATATGTTTTAAAGTAATTTCCATAAATTTGGTTTTCTTTTGATTTATTAATTCCTTCTAAAATAATGTTTTAAAAGACATAAATTTACTTTACAATTTGATTTCAACCCAAAATATTAAGTTAATCTGTTTTCTACAAAATCATTAAGTTTTTCTTAAATAAAACGAGAATTTGCTAAAGTTAGATTCGAGGAACATATCAAATCCGGTCAGGCTTTTTGGGCCGAGTTTTGGGTGTTTCATGGCACTATCCCTTACGCGGAGCAAAGCGCATTACTCTTAACTTCATCATCTATAGCTCAATTGGGATCCATTACTATATGAAAACACAATTTAAAATGTTAGGAATCATCACACTATCACATTTTATATATGCCATGTATAGCCAGACTCTCACACACGCTACATTACTCTAGAATTGACTAAATTGTAGCTCTGATACTAATAAATGTAACACCCTTAACCCGTATCCGTCGTCGGAGTAGGGTCATGAGGTATTACCGATCAATACACATCAGTTAACATACAATACATATACATTTATGCATTCATACTCAAATACCATTCAACACAATCAAATTGTCCCTTATAATGGCCTATTAGGCCTTAAGCATGCTCTAGAAGTGGTTCGGGACTAAACCGATATCATACAAAAATTCTAGAAACTTAAAAATTTTTCATGTAAACAAGGGTCACATGCCAGTGTGAACAGACCATGTGCCTCACATGGCTAATAGACATGCCAATGTCTCAGGCCGTGTGAAAACAGGGCATACATACTGACTTGGGTCACACAGCCGACCACAAGGCCGCGTGTCTAGCCCATGTACCCTAATAAAGCAGTCACACAAGCCTGTGCCCCAGGCCGTGTTCTAGGCCGTGTCAAAGCTATAAGGTATACTAACTTATGCAACACGGCGAAGCCATACGCCCGTGTGTGAGACCTTGTGGAGCATATTGACTTCAATTTAATTTCAACACCAGGGGACACATAGCCATGTAACATGACTGTGTGTCACACACGGCTGAGACACACGCTCGTGTCTTTGCTCGTGTGGAAAAAATAGGCCATTTGCAAGGCCAATTTGCCACCCCATTTTGCACATACCTATATAGTACAAATGGTACCATTTCAAGGCAAAAATATACAGCCAAATCAATCCAAATTCATGCACATTTTATGCTTCACTATTACAACTATTTCACTTACTCAAATATAAACCAAAACAACATCAATAATATGGTTCATTTACCATAATTCACATATACAATTCAATCATCCAAACCATTCCATACATACATTATCAAGCATTAATGCTCTAGCACATAGCTTTCTAATTTACCTAATATCATTAGCATTATAGATTCAACTTTAACCATACAATATAGGTCAATTACCATACTCAAAATAGAACCATTTGCACATTTATAAACATCATCAACTTTCATTATCATAAGCCAACTCAAATGGCTCAAAATACATGTTCATCAAACATACCAAAATGAATCAAGCCTATACAGGCCATATACCATATACACACAACTCAAAAGTGAAAAGTAAATGGTTGGATAGTGTGACGTAGACTCTGACGATCCCCGTATCTGAGCTAGCTTTGAATTCACTATAAAACAGGGGAAAAAACAAAGTAAGCTTCAAATCTTAGTACACTCGTACTAAATATACTCAATAATTCATAAAATACAAATTATCAAATTGAACAAGTCAATGTATAATTCATGATAATATCAAAACTTCCATAAGCATATTCACATACTTATATGCAAAGTCATAACCTTTTCTATTTGAACTTCATACTTGCATGTACATACCTGTACAAATTCATAACGAATTCATACCTTCCCACAACACTGTCTAATACTCGATGTTTCGCACACTAAGTGCCATCGCATAGCCGAAGCTATTATAATTCCACACGCTAACTGCCTTACTCGACATTTCACACACTAAGTGCCATCGCATAATCGAACCTATTATAATTTTGCACACCAAGTGCCAACTCGATGTTTCGCACACTAAGTGCCATTGCATAGCCAAAGCTATTATAATTCCACACACTAAGTGCTAAACACAGTCGATTTTGTCGTCGAACAAGACCGTAGTCTCACATATACAATTTATAAAATATCAAAGCATTAAAAGCACAATTGTAACAATGTTTATCATGTACGAACTTACCTAGGATGCTAGAACGGCAAATTGAGTCGTTTAGTCGATCACTTTTATTTTTCCCCAATCTAGATCTAAATAATGCTTTTTTTGATCTAAATATATTCAAAATTAACTTATTCAATCATAAATTCATTCAATTTAGTCCAAAACATACTTTAAGGCATATTTACCCTTTTACCCCTAAACTTTCATATTTTCACAATTTAGTCATTGTTTCATAAAATCACAAATTCATACAATTTAATCCAATTTCATGATAGCAAAATTTTAATATTGTCCATATTAGCCCATATTTCTAATTTATTTTACATCTTAATCACACATTTCTCACATTCACAATTTAGCCCCTAATTTGCATTTTTACCAAAAATCACTTAACAAAACTTGTTTAACAAACATCAAATGTTCATAATCTATAACTAAACATCAAAACTCATACTTATTCATCAATGGCAACATTCAAAATCTTTAACATTTTTACAAATTAGTCCCTGGGCTAGCTAGAACACGTATCAACGATCTCAAAAAATAGAAATCATTAGAAACAGATTAAAATTCCATACCTAATCGAAGGACTTAGGGTTGCCGAAACTTAAACTCCCATGGCTTCCATTCTTTCTCAATTTTTGGTGGTTAATATGTAGCGTAAGATGATAATTTGATTTTTGTTTATTTTAAGTTTAATTACCAAATTATAATTATAACATTTATAAATATTTGTTATTTCACTACATGCCAAACCATTATCATCCATTAACTCACTAATGGGTTAATTATCACTTAAGGACCTTAAATTTAAGGTTCTATAGATATTAGATACTTTTAGCTAATAGAACTCCACTTTTCCACTTTACGCGATTTAGTCCTTTTTTTCAAATTGACCAATTAAAAGATAAAATTTCTTAATGAAATTTCCACTCCAATATAATATCATAATGTAAACATTAAATTAATAATAAAATAAATATATTGACCTCATATTTATGGTTCCGAAACCACTATTTCAATTTGACTAAAAATGGGCTGTTACAAAAATCAATAAACCAAGGGGTGTTACGGACTTGATTTACCTTAAGTATGTGCTCAACTGAGAATGTCTCCAGAATGGTTGTAAGTGGAGAATGTAACACCCCTAACCTATCTCCGTCACTGGATTAGGGTTATAGAGCATTGCCAAACAATCAAAAACATTTAAACATCATAACATTCAATTAGACTAATCATATCATAATCCATCCATTCACATACAATTTGTCCCTAAATCGTTCAAGGCCCTAGAAATAACTTAGAAGCAATTTGGGACTAATTTGAAACAAAATAGGAAGTTTACGAAAGACATGCAAAAATTGGAAATAGGGGTCACACCGCTGTGCTGTCAGGCCATGTAACATTTGAACAAGGGACACATAGCCGTGTCCCAGCTCGTGCCTTCACCTGTATAACTCTCTGAATACGGTCACACGCACGTGTGCCAGGCCGTATAACTCTCTAAGTTTCCCCACACGCCCGTATGCCATGTCGTGTAACTTTCTGACTTGCACCCTTTGAAATCATCAAATGACACACAACCGTGTCACCATGCTATGTGTCTCACACGACTAAGTCACACGCTCGTGTCTCAGACCGTGTGGACTCAAATTTACCTAAAATCAAGCCATTTCATAAAATAACCATGCATGAGCATTCAATCCAACTAAACATATATTCAAGGTACCTAAGCATCACATGCATAAGTATGCCATTTCAAACAGCCTAATTCACCTAACCAATATGCCATTCAAACACTATAGTAAAATAGAGTTTTAACGGCGTTTTTAGTGGCGTTTGAACAAAAAATGCCACACATATTAACATTAGCGGCGTTTGCAAGAAAACACCACAAAAAGTTGAGCAATAGTGGTGTTTTTGGTACAAACGCCGCTAAAAACATTGCAATAGCGGCGTTTTGGTGAAAACGCCACTAAAAATAGAGCAATAGCGGCGTTTTTGGCACAAGCACTGCTAAAAAATGAGTAATAGTGGCATTTTTGGCGTAAACGCCGCTAAAAGTTGAGCAACAGTTCAATTTTCATTTAGGGTAATCGACACTCGTTTCGATTTGATTTGATTTAATTTTCATTTTTTTCATTTTTTTTTTTGAATTTAATTTTATTTTGCTATTTGAATTTGACTTAATTATGAAAAGTTACAAATTGATAACTAAAACATTAAGAAGTTTTGCTTTATTGAAACCCTTAAACCTTAACTAATAATGTTAATTAAAGTACAATTTATTTTTAATTGAATATTTAAAATACAAATATTTTATCTTAATTAAAATATAAATTATTTTAATCAAAAAATAATGACACTAAGAAAAATTTGAAAGTAAAAACATAGAAAAAATATTTGTTAAAAATGAAAAATTTTATTAAATAATTTCTTATATAATAGTAAAAGAGATAGTATTAATTTTAATAATTTTAAAATATTGAATTAATTCTCATGATAATTTAGGGTATATATTTTATGGTTTAATCTTTATGGTTTAGGGTTAGGGTTTATGATTTAGGGTTTAGGATTTAGGATTTAAGATTAAGGGTTAGGTTAGGGTTTAGGCTGAGTTTATAGTTTAGTTTTTAGTATTTTAGAGTTATGGGGGTTTAGGGTTTAGTGCTTAAACCATATCGAATAATAGAGTTAGAGTCTTGGTGTTTAGGGATTTAAGTGTTAGGGATTTTGATAAAAGAGATAAAATCAAATTATTTTAGGGTTTAGGTAAGCAATTAGATTATTTCTTTAATTACTTCTGCAACTTGTAATATATATATGAGTTGCGGTTTAGGGTTTAATGTGTATAATTTAGGGTTTAGAGTTAGGTGTATAATTTAAGGTTTTAGGATTTAGGTATGAGAAATTAAATTATAAAACTGTACAAATTAAATATATTGTTAGAAACAAAATAAAATTAATTTAAAGGAATCTAATTAATAATTAAACTAAAAAATTTATTAATATTGAAGGTATTAGCGACATTTTTGAGCAAAAATGCCGCAAAAAGCATATTAATAAACAAAACGACACCGTTTACTTGGAGGCATTAGTGGCGCTAGCCATAAAAATGCCGCAAAAGATTAGTATTAGCGGCATTTTGGAAAAAAATGACAAAAAACTATTAATTTTAATTGAAACGGCGTCGTTTTCTTTAGCCTATTAGTGGCACTTTCTATTAAACGCCGCAAATAACAAAACCATTTATGTAACACCCCAAACCCGGCCCAAAATGCCACGACCAGATCTGGTATGCTACGGGTTAAATGTTGAAAACTTTGCTTCAGAGGGTTTTGAAAATCTCGATTCGTTTATGTAGATATTCATTAAATAAGAGATATTAGAAAGCCTTTGAAGTGTTTATTTTTTTAAGAACTTGTTTGAAAATCCTTTTTTTTTTCCTTCTTATGATTAAGTCCTTGAACATAAATTTATAGAATATAAACCTTAACAAATATAAATTGATAACCTAAGCTATGAAGGCCTTATTACATAAATAATCCCAAAATTTAAAACTTACAGGAAACCCAAAAATAGTTTATGAAAATAAAACCTTTATGGCCCCTCGAGTCCACCTCGGCTCCAATGTCCACGATCTACTGCTCATCTGAAAAGTTAGGGAAATAAAAGGGGTGAGTCACCAAGACTCAGTATGCAAAACCTAAAATCACATAAAAGGCTTGAGGCCCACAAACACATTATGGGCCTTGGCCCATACATAATGGTAACAAAATATCTACATGCTACATGGCCCAACCCAACCTAAAAGTCCATCTTCTACACACCAGCCCGTACCAGCCATCACACCTCGGGGATTTCTACAGTCAACCCACCAACTGCTACACACCATATTGACAACCATGCTGCCTATTCCTAACAATCAGGAATAAATTTAACGTGGCTTAGCCACCGATCACTATTGTGACCTAACTTTACAGTTTGTGGTTTAACCACCGATCACCAAGTGACTTATTAAGATGCTCTTCCCCTTCATCATATTAGCCCCATCCCATGCATACATCCATGCAGAATCAAAACAATATACTATTTAAAAGATCACAGACTATCACAAACTTTGATACACATAGAGAAGTTTCTATGATTACGTACCTAACATTCTTTTCCTACCCTTTTCGGGTATACGACTGTCCATACAGCCTTTTTTTCCAGCTTTTAGCCCATAATATATATAGCACAGATTAACTAGTGTGATAGAGATTTACACACCTGATTACAGACAAGACGAGACTTTCTATGTCGACACTATCAGAAGCTAGTACGACTACTAACTGTCTAAGGTTTTGTTCAGAAGCCGGTCCACAACTTGGTGGCCAATCCCGTACTGCTGACACCGCTCACTTCTTAACTCTAGGGGTTGGATTTACGGGTCCAATTCCCTCTTTTGTTTGACTAGCGTTTGTATCCATGGAATAGATCTTAGTCAACAAACCAAATTAAAACATTGAATCAAATACAAACACAAATGCACATTCATAGTGCAGAGGTCCCTTACCTAGAAATCCCAAAAGAGATGGAGTTTAGAGACTAGCGATTTCTGGCTTTTAAATCTAGACGATCTATTTTGATTCCCGATGTGTCACCCCAAAATAAGAACACGAGAACAATCAAAACATTATTCCAAGGATAATCTTATCACGCCAACTAACTTTTCAGCTTTGGCCTCAACAGTAAAAACCTAGATGAGAAAACGTGAAGAGAGAATCGGCACTTACCTTAACATCAACAGATTCAACTAACCCTTAGAGATTCCGGCACTTAGCACGATAGAAAAAAGAAATTGGCAAGGAGAAAAGAGTGGGCAAGGTATTCAGCTAGTAGGAAAGAGAGTGGCGAAGAGAGTTGAAATGAAGAGATTCAGCTTAGGAAGAGATCAAAAGAAAAGATGTAGAGAGGAACTGTGAGGTTTCGGCATGTAGAGGGATGCAGAGAAAAAGTAATAGAATTTCAGCTTTTGCATAAAAGTGGAGATGAGAGGGAAGAAAAGAAAAAAGAATAGGATCCAAATGCTGGAATTGAAGAGATATCCCCCTACTTAACCTAAATTTCGGTACCTACTACCTAAAACTAAAAATGCTCCCTTTTTAAAACTAGAACTAAGCTATTAATCAAGGGAAATTTCAGCACCCTTGAACATATCAGAACTGATTCCTCCTCCCCCTCAGTGTTGGAATTTTGGCCACCACTGTGACTAGCAGATAAATCCTAAATTTCCTCCCTTATCTTTATCTGATCACACCTCCAAAAGAAGCCTAGATAACACTACCTCTTCCTCCCTTTATATGTCATATTATATGTATTATCTACTCAAATAAATCCTCCTATTTCCAAGCCTCCTTGCCGTCCCACTCTACCCTTTTAAATGCCAGAAATTAACGAAACTTAATTAAAATAGTTGGGCTTCATGCGACTCAAACTTGGGCCTCCTCAGTTGACGCCACCTTATAGCTCCCTTATGTAGCGCCACTGCCCACTGGGCTACAAGCCCATTTGTACTTTAAAATATAGATAACATCTTTTAAGCCCTATCCTAGCTGGCTTCCCACTAGCGTGTCCAAACAGAAAATTTGATTAAGGCCTCGGCCCAACGTTGAGCCCATTCTGAACCCCTGACACCCACATTAACATAATCGCACATTAAATGCAAAGGCCCATTAATTCAAGATGTTACAGTTTTACCCCCTTAAAGAAGCTTCGGCCTCAAAATTACCTGATCAAAATAGATGTAGGTATTGCTTCTGCATCACTTCCTCCGGTTCCCATGTAGCCTCCTCAGAACCGCAATTCCGCCATAGAACCTTAACCAAAGAAACTGTCTTCCTCTGCAATACTTTGACATCACGATCTAGAATTTCCACCGGTTCCTCTTCAAAGGATAAATTAGGTCTTACTTCGATTTCTTCCATAGACACAACATGGGATGGATCCGAACGGTATCATCTTAACATAGAGACGTGGAATACATCGTGAATCTGGCTTAACTCATAAGGTAGCTCTAGCTGATAGGCTATCGGTCCCATTCGTTTCAACACCCGATAAGGTCAGATAAATCTTGGACTTAATTTACCTTTCCATCCAAACTCAGTACTTTCTTCTATGGCGACACCTTCAAGAACACCTTGTCACCCATTGCAAACTCTATGTCCTTACACTTCAAATCAGTATAGGACTTCTGTCTGTCCGACGCTTCCTTTAGTTGAGCTCGAATTAACTCAACCTTCTCCTCTCGCTCCTCAGTAACCAACTCCGGACCCAAAATTTGACGCTCCCCAATTACATCCAATAGGTAGAAGTACGACACTTTCGCCCATACAAGGCTTCATAGGGCGCCATCTGAATACTAGATCGGTAGCTGTTGTTGTAAGCAAACTCCGCTAATGGTATAAATTCTTCCCAACTACCCCTGAAATCAATGACACAACCTCTCAACATGTCCTCCAAGATGTGAATTACCCGCTTAGATTGTCCATCAGTCTGAGGATGAAACGTTTTACTGAAATCTAACTTTCTACCCAATGCTTGATGCAATGCCTTCCAAAATCGCGACGTGAACCTAGGGTCCCTGTCCGATATGATCGATATTGGTACTCTATGCAACCTCACTACCTCCGCTATGTATAGCTTTGCCAATTTCTGCAGAGAGCAATCGACCTGTACTGGTATAAAATGAGTAGACTTCGTCAAGCGATCAATAATTACCCAGACCGAATCTTTCTTAGTAGGCGTGAGAGGTAGCCCACTAATAAAGTCTATTGTGATCCTTTCCCACTTCCATTATGGAATCTTAACCAGCTACAATAACCCTGATGGTAACTGATGCTCCGCCTTTACCTGCTAATAGGTCAAACACTTACTCACCAATTTAGTTACCTCTGGCTTCAAGCCTGGCCACCAGAACTGATCTCGAAAATCCCAATACATCTTACTCCCTCCAGAGTGCATAGCGTATGGACTACCATGCGCTTCTTAAAGAATCATACGCCTCAACTCTAGATCTTTTGGCATGCAAACTCTCTCTCGAAAACATAATTGTCCTCCCTCATTCACACTAAATTCTGTTGGCCCATCATTTGATATTAGCTACAATTTCACCTTAAGCAACTCATCGGTCTACTACTTCTCCTTAATCTGACTAACCCAAGAGGGTTTCATTTGAAGTTCAGCTAATAAACTCCCATCATCGTATAAACTGAGGTGAGTAAACGTTGCTCTCAAGTCAGAGATTACTTTACGACTTAGGCCATCTGCCACCACGTTAGCTTTACCCGGATGATACTCAATCTAGCAATCATAATCCTTTAACAACTCGATCCACCTCCTTTGCCTTAGATTCAACTTCTTCTGGGTTAAAAGGTATTTTAGACTCTTGTGATCGGTAATAAATGACGATTTCTCCTCATACAGATAATGTCCCCAGATCTTCAAGACAAAAACCACCGCTGCCAATTCCAAATCATGCATGGGATAATTCAATTCTTGTGGTCTTAACGGACGAGATGCATACGCAACAACCTTTCCATCCTTCATCAATACGCATCCTAGTCCCGTGTGTGACGCATCACAGTAAATCACGAACTCCATTCCAGCCTCCGACTGAATCAACAATGGAGCCTCCATCAAAATCCTTTTTAACCTCTCAAAACTCTCTTGCTACTTATCAGACCAAACAAACGGAACCCCTTTTCGTAACAACTTAGTCAATGGTGCCGTAATTAAAGAAAATCCTTCCACAAACCTTCGGTAGTACCCGCCAGACTAAGAAAACTCTGAATTTCTGCCACAGACCTAGGTAGCTTCCAATCGAACACCGCTTTAATTTTTCGAGGGTCAACCCTAATCCCCTCTACTGACACAATGTGGCCTAGAAAAGTAACTTCTCTTAGCCAAAATTCACACTTGCTGAATTTGGCATACATCTGCTTCTCCCTCAGAATCTGCAACATCACTCACAGATGTGAATCATGCTCCTCTTTTGACCTTGAATAAACTAGGATATCATCTATAAATACCACGACAAACCGATCCAAGTAGGGTTGGAACACTCGGTTCATTATATCCATAAGCGCTGCTGGTGCGTTAGTCAACCCAAATGGCATAACAATGAATTTGTAGTGACCATAGCAAGCCCTAAATGCCATCTTATGAATATCCGCCTCCTTGAATTTAAGCTGATGGTACCTTGACCTCAGATCTATCTTCGAAAAGACCGAGGCCCCCTTCAACTAATCAAATAAGTCATCGATCCTCGGCAATGGGTATTTTTCCTTGATTGTTAACTTATTGAACTGACAATAGTCAATGTACATACGCATTGATCCATCTTTCTTCTTAACAAATAACACCGGTGCTCCCCAAGGTGACATACTTGGTCGAATAAACCCTCTATCCAGCAACTCTTGAATCTGCGCTCTCAATTCCACCAACTCCTTTGGCGCCATTCTATATAGAGCAATAGATACTGGCGCTGTTCCTGGAAGAAGATCGATACTAAACTCCACTTCACAATTCAGGGGTAATCCCGGAAACTCTTCTGGGAAAACATCAGGAAATTTTTTCACCGTCCTAACATCCCTGACAGTTAGTTCCTTGGCTTCCAAAGCCCGAACAAACTTTAGAATTGCCTCGCATCCTTTCCTACCATCCTTTCTACTCTTAGGGCAGTCACCACATTCGACAAACAGTTCCCTCTTTCACCTATCACAAATACTTTGCCATCCTTGGGGGTTTTTAACACCATACGTTTGGCTGCACAATCTACATTAGCTTGATACCTCACCAGCCAATCCATGCCTAGGATTAAATCAAACTCCCCAAATGGTAATTCCATTAGATCAGTGAAGAAAAATATTCCCTGAACTTCTAAAGGTACCTCCCGATAAAGCTTATTTACCACCACAGAGTGTCCTAATGGGCTAATTACAGTCATCTCCCTAGAGGAAATCTCAGAATCTATGCTCAAAGTTCCAGACACCCTACAGAAACATATGAATGCGTCGACCCAATATCAATCAATGCAGTGTAAGGCAAACCAAAATTAAAATGTACCGCTTATTACATCTAAAAGGCCACCTCCTCTCGACGTCTGGCAGCATAGACTAACCCCGGCTGTCTCACCTCAGTGTTTCCTACCCCTCGACCTGGTGCTCCACAGCCTCGACCGAAATCGTTACCACCTCTGGCTAGACCACGACCTCTCTGTGGCTGCTGACCTCCTCTGCCCTGCTGGGAGTTCTCCTAATCTGTGGGCCCTTCACTGCCCCGTTGCTGTGGATAGTTTCTAACTTGATGGTCTGTAGATCGACACCTAAAGCACTTCCCACTGCCCACCCAACACTCACCTACATGGAATTTACCACATCGAGCACACTTCTATGTATGGCTAGCAAGAAGAAATCTCTCATCTTATTTCGGCCCATCTGACCTAGGTCTTTTCTGAATATGCCTAGCTACCCCTAATGATCCAAAATTTCTCTTACTTCCACCCCTATCTCTATCCTGGTTCAGTTTTTCTGTCTGTTTCACCTCCTCAACTATCTTAGTTTTTTCCACAAGGACAAGAAATCCCTCTCCCGCTGTAGAGCTATCAACACATGCAGATCATCTCTCAGACCATCTTCAAATCGAACACACCATTCATGGTCTGTGACCACCATCCCTCGAGCATAATGGCTAAGGCATAAGAATTCCGCTTCATATGCAGCCACCGACCTACTTCCCTGAACCAAATTCAGAAATGCTCTACGCTGCGCATCTACATAACTCGATCCAATGTACTTACTCTGAAATGCCATTTTGAAGAAATCCCAGGTGATACAGTCAGCCACTATGCCATCCTTAACCATAAGCCACCATTGATATGCTTCGTCCCGCAGGAGAGATACAACCCCTTTCAAATTTTCCTCTTCCGTGAAATCAAGATCATCCATTATGCGTTCAACCGCCTCCAACCAATACTCAGCTGTACTCGGGGCTATACCAGAAATTCCCCTAAACACTTCTACCCCATTGGCTCTAAGTAGCTCCGACAAGGATTTTGCCTCAGTGCCCATGCCCCTTGAAAGACTCTCTCGAAACCCTTAAAATCGCCGAGATACCGTATCATCTCCAAATTGCCCGATCTTGAAATTCCACCTCCGCAATGGGGTACTGCATCTCGCCTCCCGACCTCGCTAGATCCAACCGATTTTGACACAGCCATCCTGCCCCTACCACGACCACGCGTAGGAAATCCACGACCCCTTGTACCCATTCTATTGATTCGCGTTTATCTGATTAGAAATTTTATGAATTATTAATTTCTTTCACTGATTAACCATGAACAATCTTATGGAAAGTAGTTTAATTAGTAGTTCTTTCGAATTCAAAATCAGTCTCAAGTCTGTATCTCCTAGTTCTAGAAATCACATACATTCCACATCAATATGCATCATAACAGAGCATCACGTAACAGCATCAAACACAAAAGTGTCATCCATAAACTCACCTTCGTCACATAAGGGTATTTTTGTCATTTCACTACATAGGGGCATTTTCATAATTTTACCCTACAAGGATATTTTGGTAATTTCACAAAATAAGGTATCTTGGTGATTTTACAAACTAGGGGTATTTTGGTAATTTCATAAATTAAGGGTATTTCAATAATTTTTCTCAAACCTAAGGTATTTTGGGTAATTTTACAAAATTAGGGATATAAGTAATTTTACAAAAATAGGGTATTGGTCCCTTTCGAGTTTTAGTTATGAATTTTAGCCCATCAATAAGCCCTCTCGGTTAAAGTGAACAAACACTACGCACTAGGTAGGATTCTAGCGAAGAGGAGGTGGGCCACTAGGACCGCTTAAATACCAAGCTCTCCCTAGATCCAATCTTAGACATGCGTATGCCTGTTGCCACACTCCAACCCAACGACTTGTAAGTCTTATGGATTTTAAGAGTCGTTTAACTAGGCCTAAGGTTCATAAACCCTAGCATACTCGCCTATGTCAACATAAAGCCCATCACATCCAATTATGCCTACCACATCAAAGGTTAGAATACTTACCTGGGTGGATCAGGTGCCGCCAGACTCGAAGGCCATATCTGAACCCAAAGCTTTTTCTTAAACTCACATGAAACTATAAAACACCATTGGACCCAATTCACAACCTGAGTTTTACAACTGGGCTCTGATACCAAAATGTAACACTCCAAACCCATCCCAAAATGCCACGACCAGATCTGGTATGCTACGAGTTAAATGTTGAAAACTTTGCTTTGGAGGGTTTTAAAAATCTCGGTTCGTTTATGTAGATATTCATTAAATAAGAGATATTTGTAGAAAGCCTTTGAAGTGATATTTTTATAAACTTATTTGAAAATCCTTCTTTTTTCCATCTTATGATTAAGTCCTTGAACATAAATTTATAAAATATAAACCTTAACAAATATAAATTGACAACCTAAGCTATGGAAGCCTTATTACATAAATAATCCCAAAAATTAAAACTTAAAGGAAAACCGAAAATAGTTTATGAAAATAATAACTTGATGGCCCCTCGAGTATGCCTCGGCTCCCATGTCCACGATCTACTGCTCATCTGAAAAGTCAGGGAAATAAAAGGGTTGAGTTACCAAGACTCAGTGTGCAAAACCCAAAATCACATAAAAGGCTTGAGGCCCACAAACACATTATGGGCCTTGGCCCATACACAATGGTAACAAAATATTTACATGCTACATGGCCCAACCCAACCTAAAAGTCCATCCCCTCCACACCAGCCTGTACCAGCCATCACACCTCGGGGATTTCTACAATCAACCCACCAACCGCTACACACCATATCGATAGCCATGCTGCCTATTCCTAACAATCAGGAATAAATTTAACGTGCCTTAGCCACTGATAACTATTGTGATCTAACTTTACAGTCCGTGGTTTAACCACCGATCACCAAGTGACCTATTAACATGCTCTCCCCCTTCATCATATTAGCCCCATCCCATGCATACATCCATGTAGAATCAAAACAATATACTATTTAAAAGATCACAGACTATCACAAACTTCGATACACATAGAGAAGTTTCTATGATTACGTACCTAGCATTCCTTACCTACCCTTTTCGGGTATAGATTATCTATACAGCTTTTTTGGCTTTTAGCCCATAACATATGTAACAGAGATTAACTAGTGTGTTAGAGATTTACACACCTATTATAGACAAGACGAGACTTTCTATGTCGACACTATCAAAAGCCGATACGACTGCTAACTGTCTAAGGTTTTATTCAGAAGTTGGTCCACAACCCGGTGGCTAATCCCGTACTACTGACACTGCTCGCTTCTTAAATCTACGGGTTGGATTTATGGGTCCAATTCCCTCTTTCGTTTAACTTGCATTTATATCCATAAAACAGATCTTTGTCAACAAACCAGATTAAAACATTGAATTTAATACAAACACGAATGTACATTCATAGCGCAGGGGTCCCTTACTTAGAAATCCCAAAAGAGATGGAGTTTAGAGACTAGCAGTTTCCAGCTTTTAGATCTAGATGATCTACTTCGATTTCTGATGTGTCGCCCTAAAATAAGAACACGAGAACAATCAAAACATTACTCCAAGGATAATCTTATCACACCAATTAACTTTTCAGCTTTGACCTCAACAAAAAAAACACGGATGAGAAAAAGTGAAGAGAAAATTTGGCACTTACCTTAACATCAACAGATTCGACTAACCTTTAGAGATTCTGCCACTTAGCACGATAGAAGAAATAAATTGGCAAGGAGAGAAGAGTGGACAAGGTATTCAGCTAGTAAGAAAGAGAGTGGAGAAGAGAGTTAAAGTGAAGAGATTCAGCTTTAGAAGAGATCAAAAGAAAAGATGTAGAGAGGAACTATGAGGTTTCAGCTTGTAGAGGGATGCAGAGAAAAAATAATGGAATTTCGACTTTTCCAAAACAATGTATTATCTGCTCAAATAAATCCTCCTATTTCCAAGCCTCTTTGCCATCCCACTCTACCCTTTTAAATGCCAAAAATTAACTAAAATTAATTAAAATAGTTGGGCTTCATGCGACTCGAACTTGGGCCTCCTCAGTTGATGCCACCTTATAGCTCCCTTATGTAGCGCCACTACCCACTGGGCTACAAGCCCATTTGTACTTTAAAATAAAAATAACATCTTTTAAGCCCTATCCTAATGGGCTTCCCAGTAGCGTGTCCAAACAGAAAATTTGATTAAGGCCTCGGCCCAACCCTGAGCCCATTCTGGACCCCTAACACCCACATTATTATAACCACACATTAAACGCAAAGGCCCATTAATTCAGGATGTTACAATTTAATTGAAATGACTTCGTTTTTGTAGGGGATTTTAGTGGCGCTTTTGAAAATGCCGCAAAAGGACAATTTTCTTTAACAAAACGGTGCGTTTTTCTTTTGCACTTTATATCTCTACTTACACGAGCCATCCCCCTCCCTCCAAAATAACGCACCTAATCCCTAATTTCTCCCCAAAATCCCCTAACAGAATTTGATTTCCATCTTATGCATCATTGTTATAAAATACTATTAGGGATGATACCTAGGTTGGACATATATTGCTTCAGATTTCTGATTTTATGGCCATTTATCTGCCTCATCTATGAATTAGATTTTGTTATGATAGTATATGGTCGTGGAATGTTTTATGGAATAACTAGAATAAATGTCCTAAACAGGCATAAATGCGTAAGTGTAACATACAAAAATTTAAAATTTATGCTTGTGCATTTTATCTCGTGATAGATTAGTTTAAAATATTAATTTTATAGGTTTTAAGGTTCTAAGAAGGCTCGAGGTTGAGTTGGGCCTTAATAAAAAAATTTTTGTGTTTAAGCCCTTAAGGGGGAGAAGGTAAGTGGCATCAATGCTTATGGAAATAAGTGAGTAAATTGCTAGCATAAATGAGCATATGGTAAGGAGGATGTTGCATCACATGAAGGGCATTAGAAAAAGAGGTTCGAATCCCACTTGGTTCAAATTTTAATATATTTTTTTTTTGCGCTATTCACCCATAGTGTCGGCCATGGTGGTATTTTAGGCAAGGGAAGACTTTTTAATTTTGGAAAGGTGGCTAAGAAAATAAGGAAATGATGCGTGGAAGGAAAGAAGGAAAAAGAAAAGGAAAGAATAGGGAACATGTAATAGACCGAATTTGACCCTAATCGGAACAGTGGTTTCGGGACCACGAATCTGAGTCTGAGAAATAATTAAATATTATATTTTGAGTCTATTATGTGTGAATTAATGTGTGAAAGTTTCAGAGAAAATTTTATCGCTTAAGTGCTTAATTTGATAAAAGGACTTAATCGCGTAAAGCGTAAAAGTAGCATACTAAAGTGAAAGGTGTTAATTTGAGCATGGCTTCATAAAATGAGGTATAAAAGGGTAAATAACCCAATTTAAGGGTTAGTGGCTGGCCATGGACAAGATTGTCCTTAAGTTAAAATGTTTCATTATTTTAATTAAAAGGTTAGTTAAGTAAATTGGTAAATAATTTTATATGTTAAAATAAAAGAAAAAGGAAGCCATCATCTTTTGTTTTCATCCATGGCCGATTGTGGAGAAGGAACTAAACCTTAAAATCCTTTGTAATTTCGCACTTTGAAGCCAAAAATCTAAGATCAAGAGTAAAGAAAAATGGATTTAGATTGGGGGAAGACGAAGGTTCTCGAATAGCCGATTTGCACGGCCTATCGACAACCGAGGTAAGTCCTTAAGCAAATTTATATCGAGAAGTTAATTACAAAAGTAGTATATGATAAAATTTGGTATACTAAGGCATAATAATGTATATAGGCGAATGTGGGGCATGAAATGGTATTAAATTTGTTGGTTGAATGTGATGTGGATACTTACGCTCGGTTTAACATGATATTGTAAAATAAAGCATATGAGATGGATGTGATTATAGCATTAAGCAATGTGCATGGAATGTTGATTGTGTTATATATCGGGCTTTAATGCCTAGCGTGCCTTGTGCTTGTTACATTTCGGCTTTAATGCTCAGCGCGTGCTTCGTCTTAAGTGATATATTCGGCTTAGTGCCTAGCGTGCTTCGTGCTTATGATCTATTCGGGCTTAGTGCCTAGCAGGCCTCGTGCGTTGATCTATTCGAGCTTAGTGCCTAGCGGTGCTTCGTCTTGATGATTTATTTCGGCTTTAAATGCCTAGCAGTGCTTTATGCCTGATACGCTATAAGTGGAGATTCGAATATCAAATAAGGTGAGATGTTTATATAGTGTTAAGTGGTACAAGTTCGTAAGAACTAACCTACCAATTTAGTAAGGAATGAAGTGAACTAAAATTCTTATTGTATAGTTAAAGATCGCTTATGAGTGTGACAAAAGCACTTGTGCTTGCATATAAGTAGAAATAGAAGATCGATGCCTAGATTGGTTTATATGGAATAATAATGTACGCTTCACGATGTCATAGCAATGATGTTTAAGTAAAGAGCATTACTATTATTCACTATCAAAATTTTACATAATGAAATAATTGTGTTTTATACTACAAGCTTGGATTTTAATATGTTTAAATGTATGCTCATTATATTGATATTTGCTTAAGACTTACTAAGCTAGTAAGCTTACTTTGTGTGTGTCTTTGTCACCTTTGTTTTATAGATCTTAAATCAACTACGGCTCAAGGATCATCCGTGAAGTCAACCACACTATCGACTTTCTTTTGGTATTGAAAACTTAGTTTGTTATTTAAAAAGGGCATGTATAGGCTAGACTAAACCGTATAACTAATGTTTTGGTAATAGTGTAAATATGCTAGCCATGCGAAAATGGCTATCAATTTTGAATAACTTGTTCCGTGTTTTGATGATATAGTTTGCTCATGCCTTGAACTATTATTTATGCTTGATTATGGTTTAATCATGTGAGAGTGGTGCTATTATTTATGTATGAAAGTTTATGACATGAATGATTTATAAATTAATTCATGATGATGAGCTTATAATATGGTATATGCATTTATAATGTTGGATTCATGATTCAAGAATGAATAATGGTAAGCTTGGTGTAATATTAGGTTTAGTCAATAAAGTAAATGATGGATGTATTTTGAAGTTATAATATGTGAGATATATGTGTTAAATAACGTTATGACATGCGTATATTTGAATTGGTCACTTAATAGATAAGCATTAAGTTCAATAATGTATGATTGTATTGGGCTATTTCGATTCGGCTTTGTGTAAGTGAGTACATACATATATTATTCTTGGTTAGTTGTATATTAGGTTCAAACTTTTGTTTAGTTTATTGATTGTTAGAACAAATGATGTTTAGATATGATATGTTTGTTATGTGATTACTTATATGAGATTTTGATAAACCTTTTATATGTAAATAAGGGTGGTAGTTTAGTGAGTTGGATTAGGACTCGGTGCATATTATTTGGAAGTGTAAATTGAAGCATGAGTTAGCCTTGTAAACTTTACATTTGGTAATGTAGAATATTAGTGAATATGGTAAGTGTATTCGGCTTAATGAAATAATGATATGAAAATTGTGGAATTGATTCTTAAATATGTGTATATATGACCATGTATATTCGGCCACATAAGTAATATATGTACGTGATGTTATATTATGATTATAGAGTTTGTGCATATGGGTGTATGTATATTTGGTTATATAATGACATTTTGGTTTTTGCAAGTTGAATGATAATTTGTTATTTTAAATATATTAGCATTCGGCTAAAGTAGCATTTGGTATGAATAGTGCATGCAAAAGTAATGAATAAGTTGTTTAAATTTATGTGGCTCAATTATGCGCATGTTAACAAATTTTAGGTTTGCATTGGATCGATTGAGTGTTGGTTCTGTTTGATTTTAGTATGAGAGAGTTTTTATTTAAACGACATGACTATTTCATAATTAAAGACTGATTATGTTGTATATGACTTAAGTGATTGATTAGAAGTTGTGATTTAAATAGTAATGCCCGTAACCCTAATCCGGCGACGGATACTGGTTAGGGGTGTTACATTTTATTGGTATCAGAGCTACGATTTAGTCGATTCTAGGACTACCGTAGTATGTAAGGGTCTAGCTATACATGCCTTTAAATTGTATATATGATAGTGTGGTGACTTCTGACAATTTCAATTGTATTTTATATAGTAAATGGATTCTCGATCCTCGATAGAGCCATAGCCGATGATGTGGAGAGTGTTGCTTTCTCGACGTGGATCGATGCCACTAGACTCTCAACCGCCACGGGTAACCACGAGGAGAGGCTAAACAAGCCTTCTACCAAATGATGAATGAATGGTTTACCCGCTTTATTCGTAATAATCCGATCGCATAATAACCTCCACCCCGAATAATCCGACTCCTACCTTTAGCACCTCCGATGATAGATCCAATGAGACCTAGTAGGCCTCCCGCTGATAAAATCAGAAATTTTGGGAGGAATTTAAGGCTAATGATAATGATGATGCAGAGCGAAATAAATGTGGCTTGATAATACTATTCGGTACTAGATGAGCTATCCCGCACTCCGGAAGAATGTTTGAAATGTGCTATATCTTTACTTGGACACCGCTTATCACCGTGGAATACACTAGTATCGATGGTTCCAAAGGAAAAGTAACGTGGGATTTCTTCCGTAATGAATTCGCAAGAAATATATCACCAGAGGTTCATCGACCGAAACGAAAAGAATTTCTTGAATCAAACAGGGCAAATGACCATGATGTAATATGAACGGAAATTTGTCGCTCAGCAGATATGCTAGAGAGTGTTTCTCTGGAAGCTATTATGTGCAAAAGGTTTGAAGACGGTCTGAATGAAGATATAAAGTTGCTTGTTGGCATTCTTGAAATTCAAGAGTTTGTGACATTAGTTGAGCGAGCTTGCAAAGCTGAAGAGCTCGGGAAAGAGAAAAGAAAGGCTGAGACGGAAGCTAGAGACACTCGAAAGAGACCGTCGGGTAAGAATTTCCATTCCACATCTAAGAAGTTTAGAGATGATTTCAGCCGACATAAAGCTACTTCGGATTCATCTAGACATGATCGACCTCCAGTGGGCTCCCGAGCTACCTCGGTGGCCAGTGTTGGTAATGTTCCACAAGATCGAGTTGAATGTAAACATTGTGGAAAATGGCACTTTGGGAGTTGTAGAGTTCGTGATCGGTCCTACTTTAAATGTGGATCCTCAGATCATTTTATTCGAGAGTGCCCGATGTTAGTTGAGCGAATCACGCACGAAATTCTCGACCGAAAAAGGCATCAAGACGGGCAAACCACCCTGCATTCCGCAATGTAGGTGGTAGTCGAGAGGGACGAAGAACACCGCAGCTTCGATCTCGAGGCTAGAGCTCCACTAGAGCTTATGTTACTCGAGCTAGGAGGATGCCGCTTCTCGGATGTTATTACCGTACTTTTACCCTTTATGATACTCACCGTGATTGCATTGATTGATCCCGGTTCAACCCATTCATATGTATGTGAAAATTTGGTATTCAAGAAGACTCGCCATTGAGTCTCATCGAGTTTGTGATTCAGTATCCAACCCTCCGGGTAGATGTGTGTTTGTTAATAAAGTGTGTAAAAGATGCCCATTGATGATTCGGGATTTTTGTTTCCCAGTCGATTTAATGCTGTTGCCTTTTGATGAGTTTGATATAATTTTGGGAATGGACTGGTTAACTTCGCATGACGCAGTGGTGAATTGTAAAAGAAAGCTTATTGATTTGAGATGCCAGAACGGTGAGATCATCAGAATTGAATCCAGTGATTTAAGTGGGTTTTCTACAGTAATATCTTCGATGTTAGCCTGTAAGTATGTGAGAAAAGGTGCGAAGCTTATTTGGCCTATGTATTGGAAAATAAAGTGTCTGAAGAGCATATTGAGTCTGTACCGGTTGTGTGTGAGTACCCAGACGTGTTTCCTGAAGAATTACCAGGTTTACCACCAGTACGAGAGATTGAGTTCGGCATTGAATTAGTACCGGGAACGACTCCGATCTCGATAGCTCAGATCGGATGGCACCTCAGAGTTAAAAGAGTTGAAATCGCAGCTTGTAAGAGTTGAGAAATAAAAGAATTCCATTAGTGAAGGTTCTATGGAATTGTCACGAGTTGAAGAGGCTACGGGGAGCCCGAGGATTCAATGAGGCAACAATATCCGACCTTGTTTAACGGTAAGATTTTCGGGACGAAAATCCTTAAGGGGAGAGTTGTATGAATCGAATTTGACCCTAATCGTAATCAGTAGTTTCGGGACCACGAATCCGAGTCCGAGAAATAATTAAATATTATATTTTGAGTCTATTATGTGAATTAATGTGTGAAAGTTTCAGAGAAAAATTTTATCGCTTAAGTGCTTAATTTGGTAAAAGGACTTAATCGCGTAAAGCGTAAAAGTAGCATACTAAAGTGAAAGGTGTTAATTTGAGCATGGCTTTATAAAATGAGGTATAAAAGGGTAAATAACCCAATTTAAGGGTTAGTGGCGCCATGGACAAGATTTTCCTTAAGTTAAAATGTTTCATTATTTTAATTAAAAGGTTAGTTAAGTAAATTGGTAAATAATTTTATATGTTAAAATAAAAGAAAAAAGGAAGCCATCATCTTTTGTTTTCATCCATGGCCGATTGTGGAGAAGGAACTAAACCTTAAAATCCTTTGTAATTTCGGCACTTTGAAGCCAAAAATCTAAGATCAATAGCAAAGAAAAACGGATTTAGATCGGGGGAAGACGAAGGTTCTTGAATAGCCGATCTGCACGGCCCATCGACAACCAAGGTAAGTCCTTCAGCAAATTTATATCGAGAAGTTAATTACAAAAGTAGTATATGATAAAATTTGGTATACTAAGGCATAATAATGTATATAGGCCGAATGTGGGGCATGAAATGGTATTAAATTTGTTGGTTGAATGTGATGTGGATACTTACGTTCGGTTTAACATGATATTGTAAAATAAAGCATATGAGATGGATGTGATTATAGCATTAAGTAATGTGCATGGGAATGTTGATTGTGTTATATATCGGGCTTTAATGCCTTCCAGGCCTTGTGCCGGTGTTACATTTCGGGCTTTAATGCCTAGCAGGCTTCGTGTCGGTGATATATTCGGGCTTAGTGCCTAGCAAGCTTCGTGCCGGTGATCTATTCGGGCTTAGTGCCTAGCAGGCCTCGTGCCGGTGATCTATTCGAGCTTAGTGCCTAGTAGGCTTCGTGCCAGTGTTTTATTTCGGGCTTTAAATACCTAGCAGGCTTTATGCCAGTGATACGCTATAAGTGGAGATTCTGAATATCAAATAAGGTGAGATGTTTATATAGTGTTAAGTGGTACAAGTTCAGGTAAGAAATAACTTACCAATTTAGTAAGGAATGAAGTGAACTAAAATTCTTATTGTATAGTTAAAGATCAGTTATGAGTGTGGCAAAAGCGCTTGTGCTTGCGTATAAGTAGAAATAGAAGATCGATGCCTAGATTGGTTTATATGGAATAATAATGTACAGTTTCACGATGTCATAGCAATGATGTTTAAGTAAAGAGCATTACTATTATTCAGCTATCAAAATTTTACATAATGAAATAATTGTGTTTTATACTACAAGCTTGGATTTTAATATGTTTAAATGTATGCTCATTATATTGATATTTGCTTGAGACTTACTAAGCTAGTAAGCTTACTGTGTGTGTGTCTTTGTCTACCTGCTTTATAGATCTTGAATCAACTACGGGCTCAAGGATCATCCGTGAAGTCAACCACACTATCGACTTTCTTTTGGTATTGAAAACTTAGTTTGTTATTTAAAAAGGGCATGTATAGGCTAGACTAAACCGTATAACTAATGTTTTGGTAATAGTGTAAATATGCTAGCCATGCGAAAATGGCTATCTATTTTGAATAACTTGTTCCGTGTTTTGATGATATAGTTTGCTCATGCCTTGAACTATTATTTATGCTTGATTATGGTTTAATCATGTGAGAGTGGTGCTATTATTTATGTATGAAAGTTTATGACATGAATGATTTATAAATTAATTCATGATGATGAGCTTATAATATGGTATATACATTTATAATGTTGGATTCATGATTCGCAATGAATAATGGTAAGCTTGGTGTAATATTAGGTTTAGTCAATAAAGTAAATGATGGATGTATATTGAAGTTATAATATGTGAGATATATGTGTTAAATAACGTTATGACATGCGATATTTGAATTGGTCACTTAATAGATAAGCATTAAGTTCAATAATGTATGATTGTATTGGGCTATTTCGATTCGGTTTGTATAAGTGAGTACATACATATATTATTCTTGGTTAGTTGTATATTAGGTTCGAACTTTTGTTTAGTTTATTGATTGTTAGAACAAATGATGTTTAGATATGATATGTTTGTTATGTGATTACTTATATGAGATTTTGATAAACCTTTATATGTGAATAAGGGTGGTAGTTTAGTGAGTTGGATTAGGACTCAAGTGCATATTATTTGGAAGTGTAAATTGAAGCATGAGTTAGCCTTGTAAACTTTGCATTTGGTAACAGAGAATATTAGTGAATATGGTAAGTGTATTCGGCTTAATGAAATAATGATATGAAAATTGTGGAATTGATTCTTAAATATGTGTATATATGACCATGTATATTCGGCCACATAAGTAATATATGTACGTGATGTTATATTATGATTATAGAGTTTGTGCATATGGGTGTATGTATATTTGGTTATATAATGACATTTTGGTTTTTGCAAGTTGAATGATAATTTGTTATTTTAAATATATTAGCATTCGGCTAAAGTAGCATTTGGTATGAATAGTGCATGCAAAAGTAATGAATAAGTTGTTTAAATTTATGTGGCTCAATTATGAGCATGTTAATAGATTTTAGGTTTGCATTGGATCGATTGAGTGTTGGTTCTGCTTGATTTTAGTATGAGAGTTTTTTTATTTAAACGACATGACTATTTCATAATTAAAGACCGATTATGTCAGATATGACTTAAGTGATTGATTAAAAGTTGTGATTTAAATAGTAATGCCCGTAACCCTAATCCGGCGACGGATACTGGTTAGGGGTGTTACAGAACATGTTGGCGTAAGGTGTGGAAGATGTTTTGGAAAGTTTTGTTGGTCAAATTTTTTATCATTCTTGGTTTGGTACACATGGTTTTGTTAGGGGGAGGGAGAGCCAAATTTTGCGAGCCATTTTGTTATTTTTGGTGCTTGAGATGTATCTTTCTTTTGTTGGAACACTTTGAGTTCCTTTCCCAAACCTTTTTCTTTTCTTGCCGAATCACTCAAGACCAAAAATTGTTCATTTTTCTTTGTCTTGCCAAATTCTTTATCTTGTCGAAACATTCCCTTTGCTTTGATCAAAACTTCCTAGTCCAAAAATTATTCATTTTTCTCCCTTGCTTTGTCGTAACCCTCAACCTACTCTTGCCCATTTTCTTTTGATAGCCAAAACTACCAAGGCACTCTTCCTCCATCCATTCTTTTCTTTTGATTCTTTCATCAACCTTTCCTCTTTTCTTAAATTGACATTTTCTTGTGATCAAACTTTCTTGACCATTTTCTCTCCATAGCCGAACCTACTACCACTCTACTTCTTCACCATTTCTTTTCCTTTCGTGTTGGACAATCTCTTCTTAATCAAATCAGTAAGTGATCCTATATCCCTCTTTTCACTTCATTTTCTCTTCCTAGCCGAATTTGTGTGTTCATCATTATTCGGTTAGTTTACTTTGTTTCATATCAAAACATCACTCTCATGTTGTGATCAATACTTCTTCATAGTGTTATAGTGGGTGGCCGAATACCATATCATTGAAGATTCAATTCTAGACATAAGTCCAATCAGTGAAAGTTGGATCTACTATTGTCAAGATTCAATGAAATGATAGATTTGTCTAATCGATTGTTATAAGAACTAAATCGCCCGCTATTATTCACTCGTTGATTCTACAGAGATAGTGGTAAGCCGAACTCTTTTCCCTTAGACAATCGATATATATTGTAATATCGTTTTGATTAAGACTTTTTCCAATGGAGGAAAGCGGTACCGAATCGAAAGGAAAAGCAATTGGAGATCACAAAAGGAGAGGATTTGCGATTCCTACTCCTAAGTTCAAGCGAAGGACAGTATCAACAGTTCGGGATTTTCCACCGGGTTGTGGACCATCATTCGGTGAGAATCAATAAATCGTGGTCGTTCACGATTTTGAGAGTAAGTATTATAGATCGCTAGGTTTAGTTTTGGGTTAATAAAAATCTTGTTTGTTAGATTAATCGAGTATTATGTTGTCTTAGGTGCCGACGATCAAGATGGTTTAATCCTTACCGTAATCAAGGGTGTAATCTCACACCGTTATTCCGTAGACTTTAATATTCAATATCATATTGGAAATAGATTGATAATATTTTGATGATTAAAATTGTAATATGGCATAAACCGAGAAATTGGCCTAAATTTCATTATTTTGATAGATTTATCAAAATCATTATTAAAACTGTGAGATTTACGAAAATGCCCTTACGGGCTAAATTAGTAAAATGCATATACGGGCTGATTTGATAGATTGCCCTAGTGGGTTGAATTATGAAGTGTTATAATGGGCCGAATTATCATAACAAATGGACTAATGATTATTGTTTATATTTGTAAATATTATGATTTATTATGTATGTTGCATTTACATAATTTTGCATGGGATGGGAAAAATGTTGAAGAGAAGTGTAGCCCGATGGCATTGCCACAAAAATGTTTGTTATTATGTTTCACTATGATTTCGGTGGCTTGGCCACAATCAAAATATGTTATAAATGGCAACTTGCCTGTGGTTGGTGTGTTTGGCGGGGTGGGTTGACTTGATCCCCATAGGTGTGAAGGGGTGGTACGGGTGGTGTGTAGCGGATGGATTATTAGGATGGGTTGGGTTGCATACATTTATTTTATTTATACATTGGTATGCAAGAGGGCTTAGGCCCAAGATGATGCTAAATGGGTTCAAGCCTAGTGGACAATGGTAAGGATATTATACACTGAGTTCTAGTAACTCACCCCTTTTTCCTTAAACCCTTGCAGGTAATGCTCAGTAATGTGGATTTGGGCCATGGATGACTCAGTGGAGGCCATACTTTAGAAATGGTGTTTTATTTTGAACTTTAGATTTCTATTTCAGTTCACTTTATTATTTTGGGTTTTATGTTGTAATAAGGCCTATATTTTATTTTTGCTTTATGTTTGACGAACTTATTATCTTGCTTAAATTACTTTAAATGAAATTTTTCTAAAACTTATATAAAGATTTTCCAAAATAGATTAAAAATGGATTTCATAACAAACTTCTATGAATATTTTAACTTGAAAATTTTCTCAAATTATTAAACGATATTTTTAAAAGTCACGATTATAAAATCTTTAGTTCAAATTTATCGATTTATCAATCAATCTTCGAGGTTAGTAGTATTTTATCAAATATTTCAAATCATACTTGTTTTCTTGATTTTAAAAAAAATCAATACCTATTTTAGTACGAATAAAAATGTTTAACATGTTTTCCTTATGTGACATGTCAGATCCGATCATAACGCATGGGCCGGGTTTGGGGTGTTACATTTTATGTTATGAGAGCGTAGTTGCAAAACTCGACCGTGGTTTGGGTTCAAAAATATTTTCAAAGCTATTTAAAATTTTAATTTAAACAAAGGAAGTATGGCACCATCGGTATCCGACACCTAGTCAAGTAAGTATATGTTATCATTTTATGATTATGATTATTGTGATATGACTGTAGATAAACTCTAGAACTTTTAGCCTTAGGAGATGAAACTATAGAGATTGAGACTATAGGATATGTTTTGTGAAAATGACTTTACTTCCTATACTTCATAAAATATTATTTAAAAAACACTAAAATAGTATACTGATTCATAAGACTCTTAATCAAATTAAATCGAATTAGCAAATATGAGTGGTAGAGGACGTGGACGCGGTAGACGTGGTCGTGGTAGAGGCCGTGGCGCTAGAGTTGTTCTAATACATCGGGACATATGCCAAAATGGATGCACCTACATCACCTGTGACTAAAGCTCGGTCACATGATCGTATGAGAGAGGACGATGCTCTGTCCTAAGCAATGTTGCAATTTCTGGAAAGGGTTGTTGGGGCAAGAACTGGGTTAGTAGCTCGTGGGTCAATATCGGAGCGACTCAGATCGAATGGAGCTGAGGTTTTTAGGGGTATCTCAGGTGTAGCCCAAATGTAGCGGAGTACTGGCTTGAGGCGGTGGAGCGGATCATGGACGATCTGGACTGCACTGTCGAGTAAAAATTAAAAAGAGTGGTGTCTTTGCTGAGAGACGAGGGTATCAATGGTGGCTCATTGTTCGGGGAGGCACTCAAGCCGATCGTATTACCTGGGATTTCTTTAAGACAGCATTCCAAGGAAAGTATGTCGGGGCTAGCTATGTGGATGCCCGAAGGAAGGAATTCCTAAATCTAGTTCAAGGAGGTAAGTCTGTGGCAGTATACGAAGTGGAATTTTTGCATTTGAGTCGAAATGCCCGAGGAATAGTGCCGACTGACTACGAACACTGTGTGTGTTTTGAGGATGGGTTGCGTGATGAGTTGCAGGTACTAATAGCCCCACAGAAGGAGAGGAATTTTGCCACACTGGTGGAGAAAGCCAACATAGCTGAAGAGGTTAAACACTCAAAAAGGCAAAATTGAGACAGGGATAGGGGCAGGAACAAGAGAGACTCGGGGTACTCGGGTCCTGCTAGAGGGTTTCAGAATAGGCCCAAGAATGAGGAGCCAACTCAAGCTAGAGTACCAGCTACTGCTAATCAGTTACAACCATGTGTTGATTATGGAAAACTGCACTTAGGTGAATGGTAGAAGAGAACTGGTGGTTGTTTCAAATGTGGTTCCAAGGACCATCGACTTAGAGATTGCCCTCAACAGCTTATTCAAACTCAGGGTATTCGTAACAATGATACGCAGCCAGCTAGAGGCGCTCAGCAGCCACCGAGAGGCCATGGGCCAGGTCGATGTGGTAATGGCGTAGGATGAGGTCAGGGTGCACTGGGTAGAGGTACCGCAATAGGGGTAACGCGGAGGCAAGACAGCCAGGTTTAGTTTACGCGGTCCGACGTCGAGAGGATGGTGATGTACCTGATGCCACAACTGGTACATTTTTCATAGCTAATGTACCTATTATTACTTTGATTGATATTGGATCCACCTATTTGTATGTTGCTTGTGTTGTGCCTGGAACCTTGAACATTAGATATGAGATTACTACTAGAGAAACGACTGTGATTAGCCCTTTAGGATAGTCGGTGGTAGTAAATAAGTTGTTTAGGGATGTGCCCTTAGAAGTTTAGGGGGAAATTTTTCTGGCGGACTTGATGGAACTACCATTCGGCTAGTTTAACATTATTTTGGGCATGGACTAGGTTGTGAAATATCGTGTGAACTTGGATTGTGTTGCAAAGTAGATGGTGCTAATAACTTCAGAGGATAAGGAAGTGATGATGATAGGTGAAAGAAGGAACTATCTGTCTAATGTGGTATCTGCTTTAAAGGTAGAAAAGTTGGTGCGAAAGGGGTGTGGTGTGTTCTTAGCCTTTATCAGTGCTTTGGATGCCAAAAAATTATCGGTAGAAAGTGCTAAAAAGGTAAAAGAGTTTTCAGACGTCTTTCCCGAAGAGCTCCCAGGATTGCCTCCAAATCAGGAGGTAGAGTTTGTTATTGAGCTGTTGCCAAGAATGGCTCTGGTGTCTATTGCTCCTTATAGAATGGCGCCGAAGAAGTTAGCGGAGCTTCAAACTCAGATTCAAGAGTTGTTGGATCGCGAATTCATTCGATCGAGTGTGTCGCCGTGGGGAGCGTTGGTCTTGTTCGTTAAGAAGAATGATGGGTCAATGTGTATGTGCATCAGTTATAGACAGTTGAACAAGTTGACGATCAAGAATAAGTATCTGTTACCAAGGATCGACGATATATTCGATCAATTACGAGGAGCTTCAATTTTCTCAAGAATAGATTTGAGATTGGGTTATCCTCAGTTAAAGGTCAAGGAGGCAGATATTCATAAGACCACGTTTCGAACTCGTTATGGGCATTACGAGTTCCTGGTGATGCCATTCGGGTTGACAAATGCACCAGCTACATTTATGGACATGATGAACCGAGTCTTCTAACCCTATTTAGATCGGTTTGTGGTGGTGTTCATAGATGATATTTTGGTGTACTCGAAGAATGAAGAAGAACATGATTTGCATCTCCGGGTAGTATTGCAGATATTAAGGGAGAAGCAATTGTACGTCAAATTCAATAAGTGTGAATTTTGGCTGAGGGAAGTGACCTTTTTGGGGCATGCTATGTCTACCAAAGGAATTAGAGTTGATCCCGAAAAGTTGAGGCTGTATTAGATTGGAAGCCACCGAAGACAGTGGTAGAAATTTAGAGTTTTCTAGGCTTGGCTGGGTATTACAGGTGTTTTGTTGAGGGGTTTTTGTTGATTGTTGCACCCTTAACTAAGCTGTTGCGTAAGGGAGTACCGTTGGTGTGGTCAGATAAGTAGTAAGAGAGCTTTGAGAAACTGAAGAAGATTCTAATAGAAGCACCAGCATTGATTCAACCTGAGGCTGGTAAAGAGTTTATTATTTATTGTGATGCGTCACACACGGGCTTGGGATGTGTGTTGATGCACGGGGGAAAAGTGGTGGCTTATGCATCTCGTCAATTAAGGTCGCACGAGGTGAACTATCCCACATGGCTTAGAGTTAGCTGCAATGGTGTTTGCTCTGAAGATTTGGAGACATTATCTGTACGGTGAGAAGTCGATTATCTATACGGATCATAATAGTCTAAAGTACCTCCTTACCCAGAAGGAGTTGAACTTAAGACAATGGAGGTGGATAAAACTATTGAAGGATTATGACTTCTCAATCGAGTATCATCCCGGAAAGGCTAACGTGGTAGCAGACGCGTTGAGTCATAAGGTGATATCAGATTTGAGACCGATGTTCGCTCATCTCAATCTTTATGAAGATGGAAGCCTATTGGCCAAACTTCAGGTGAAGCATGCATGGATAAGCCAGATCAAGGAAAACCAGTTGATAGATGAAGCGTTGGGTTCTCGGCTTCAACAAGTGGAAGGTGGTGAGGTAGGAAATTTTGGAATGAATAGTGATGGAATATTGTGTTTCTGTGGAAGAATTTGTATGCCCAAAGACTCGAAATTAAGACAAATGATTCTGCGTAAGGCGCATAGTAGCCCATATGCTATGCACCCCGGGGGAAATAAGATGTACAGAGACCTTCATGAGCAATATTGGTGGCCAGGGTTGAAACAGGATGTTACTGATTTCGTGAGCAAGTGCTTAACATGTCAACAAGTGAAGGCAGAACATCAATTGCCGTCGGGATTGCTACAACCAGTGAAAATTCCATTATGGAAATGGGAAAGGATAACGATGGACTTTGTTAGTGGGTTACCCTTATCACCTACTAAAAAAGATTTTGTTTGGGTAATAGTGGATCAATTGATGATGACTGCGCATTTCCTACCTGTTCGTACAGATTATTCATTGTAGAAGTTGGCCAAGATGTATGTAACAAAGATCGTGAGGTTATATGGGGTACCAATGTCTATTATATCGGACAGGGACCTTAGGTTTACATCACGGTTTTGGAAGGCTTTACATGAATCTTTGGGAACAAGGTTAAACTTCATTACGGTATTTCATCCACAGACAGATGGTCAGTCAGAGAGAGTAATCCAGATTCTGGAAGACATGTTAATGGGTTGTGTGATCGATTTCGGGGGTAGTTGGGAAGATTTTCTACCTTTGGCGGAGTTTTTATACAACAACAGTTATCAATCCAGCATCCAGATGGCACCTTACGAGGCGTTGCATGGTCGTAGGTGTTGTGCCCCTACTTGTTGGACTGAGCTGGGGGAGCGACAGTTATTGGGTCCTAGTTGATTTCGAGAGACGGAGGAGAAAATTAAGGTAATTCGGGCTCTGTTAAAAGAAGCTTTGGATAGACAAAAATCATATGCGGATCTGAAGCGTAAGGATATAGAATTTACGGTGGGTGATCAGGTCTTTCTGAAGGTCTCAACTTGGAAGAAGATCTTTAGATTTGGACGGAAGGGCAAGTTGAGCTCTAGGTTCATCAAACCATACCATGTATTGAAGCGTGTTGGGCCAGTGGCTTATCAGCTTGAGTTACCTCTAGAGTTAAGTCAGATACATAGTATATTCCATGTCTCTATTTTGTGGCATTATCGTTCGGATCCTCTCATGTTGTACCAGTGGAGGAAGTCGAGTTAAGACCTGACTTGTCTTTTGAAGAAGAGCTAGTACAAATTTTAGATCGGGACATTAAGGTGCTAAGAAGGAAGTCGGTATCATTAGTCAAAGTTCTATGGCGTAATCACGGATTGGAGGAAGCTACATTGGAGTCTGAGGACGCGATTCGGCAACAATATCATCATTTCTTTTAATTAGGTAAATTTCGAGGCCAAAATTTTCTTTAAGGGGGTAGAATTGTAACATCTTAAAATTTAGAATTTATGTTTGTGTATTTTATCTCGTGATATAAAATATTAATTTTGTAGGTTTTAAGGTTCTAGGAAGGCTCGGTGTTGAGTTGGGCCTTAATAAAAAATTTTTGTGTTTAAGCCCTTAAGGGGGAGAAGGTAAGTGGCATCAATGCTTATGGAAATAAGAGAGTAAATTGCTAGCATAAATGAGCATATGGTAAGGAGGATGTTGCATCACATGAAGGGCATTAGGGGAAGAGGTTTGAATCCCACTTGGTGCAAATTTTGATATTTTTTTTGTGCTATTCATCCATAGTGTCAGCCATGGTGGTATTTTAGGCAAGGGAAGACTTTTTAATTTTGGAAAAGTGGCTAAGAAAATAAGGAAAGGATGAGTGGAAGGAAAAAAGGAAAAAGAAAAGGAAAGAATGGGGAACATGTTGGCTTAAGGTGTGGAAGATGTTTTGGAAAGTTTTATTGGTCAAATTTTTATCCTTTTTGGTATGGTACACACAGTTTTGTTAGGGGGAGGGAGAGTCGAATTTTGCAAGCCATTTTTGTTAGTTTTGGTGCTTGAGAGGTATCTTTCTTTTGTTTGAACACTTTGAGTTCCTTTTCCAAACCTTTTTCTTTTCTTGTCGAATCACTCAAGACCAAAAATTGTTCATTTTTCTTTGTCTTGCCAAATTCTTTGTCTTGCCGAAATATTCCCTTTACTTTGGCCAAAACTTCATAGTCCAAAATTGTTCATTTTTCTCCCTTGCTTTGCCGTAACCCTCAACCTAATCTTCCCCATTTTCTTTTGATATCCGAAACTACCAAGGCACTCTTCCTCCATCCATTCTTTTCTTTTAATCCTTTCATCAACCTTTTCTCTTTTCTTAAATTGACATTTTCTTGTGATCAAACTTTCTTGCCCATTTTCTCTCCATAGCCGAACCTACTACCACTCTACTTCTTCACCATTTCTTTTCCTTTCGTCTTGGACAATCTCTTCTTAATTGAATCGGTAAGTGATCTTATATCCCTCCTTTCACTTCATTTTCTCTTTCTAGCTAAATATGTGTGCTCATCGTTATTCGGTTAGTTTACTTTGTTTCTTAACGAAACATCACTATCTTCATCACTCTCATGTTGTGATAAATACTTTTTCGTAGTGTTATAGTGGGTGGCCGAATACCATATCATTGACGATTCAATTCTAGCCATAAGTCCAATCGGTGAAAGTTGGATCTACTATTGTCAAGGTAATCGATCTCTTTAAATTTCATCTCTACATCTCCCAATATTTGATTATTCTATTAAAACAAAATGATAGATTTGTCTAATTAGTTGTTATAGGAACTAAATCGCTCGTTATTATTCACTCGTTGATTCTACGGAGATAGTGGTAAGCCGAACTCTTTTCCCTTAGACAATCGATATATATTGTAATATTGTTTTGATTAAGACTTTTTCCAATGGAGGCAAGCGGTACCGAATCAAAAGGAAAAGCGATTGGAGATCACAAAAGGAGTGGATTTGCGATTCCTACTCCTAAGTTCAAGCGAAGGGCAGTATCAGCAGTTCGAGATTTTCTACCGGATTGTGGACCATCATCCGGTGAGAATCGACAACTCGTGGTCGTTCACAATTTTGAGAGTAAGTATTATAGATCACTTGGTTTAGTTTTGGGTTAATAAAAATCTCGTTCATTAGATTAATCGAGTATTATGTTGTCTTAGGTGCCGACGATCAAGACGGTTTAATCCTTACCGTAATCAGATGTGTAATCTCACACTGTTATTCCGTAGACATTAAGATTCGATATAATATTGGAAATAGATCGATAATATTTTGATGATTAAAATCACAATATGGCATAAACTGAGAAATTGGCCTAAATTACATTATTTCAATAGATTTTTCAAAATCGGTATTAAAACTATGAGATTTACGAAAATGCCCTTATGGGCCAAATTATGAAAATGCCCTTATGGGATGAATTACTAAATGCCCCTATGGGCCGATTTGATAGATTACCCTAGTGGGCTAAATTACAAAGTATTATAATGGGATGAATTATTGTAACAAATCTCTGGATTAATGATTGTTGTTTATATTTGTAAATATTATGATTTATTATGTATGTTGCATATACATAATTTTGCATGGGATGGGAAAAATATTGAAGAGAAGTGTAGTCCGGTGGCATTGGCACAAAAATGTTTGTTATTATGTTTCACTATGATCCCGGTGGCTTGGCCACAATCAAAATATGTTATAAATGGCAACTTGCTTGCGATTGGTATGTTTGGCGGGGTGGGTTGGCTTGATCCCCACAGGTGTGAAGGGATGGTACGGGTAGTGTGTAGCGGGTGGATTATTAGGATGGGTTGGGTTGCATACATTTCTTTTATTTATACATTGGTATGTAAGATGGCTTAGGCCCAAGATGATGCTAAATGGGTTCAAGCCCAGTCGACAACGGTAAGGAGATTATACACTGAGTTCTAGTAACTCACCCCTTTTTCCTTAAACCCTTGCAGGTAATGCTCAGTAACGTGGATTTGGGCCATGGATGACTCGGTGGAGGCCACACTTCAAAAATGGTGTTTTATTTTGAAATTTAGATTTCTATTTTCGTTCACTTTATTATTTTGGGTTTTATACTGTAATAAGGCCTCTAAAATATTTTATTTTTTTTATGTTTGACAAACTTATTATCTTGCTTAAATTACTTTAAATGGAAATTTTTCTAAAAACTTAAATAAAGATTTTTCAAAAATAGATTACCAAATGGATTTCATAACAAACTTCTACAAATATTTTAACTCAGAAATTTTCTCGAATTATTAAATGATATTTTCAAAAGTCACGGTTATAAAATCTTTAGTTCAAATTTATCGATTTATCAATCAATCTTCGAGGTTAGTTCAAATATTTCAAATCAAACTTGTTTTCTTGATTTTTTTAAAAAAAAATCAATCCCTATTTTAGTACGAATAAAAATGTTTAACATGTTTTCCTCATGTTACATGTCAAATCCGGTCATAACGCATGGGCCGTGTTTGGGGTGTTACAATAAGGGTAGTAGCTTATTAATTTCCTTTGCTCATCTATAATCTTATTAAGAGTTTCAAGCTGTTGATACTTAAGCTGATATTTCTTGAGACAAATGATTTCAACTGCTATAACTAAGTTTACATCTAATTTGATGCAGGTTCCACTATTGGGTGGAGTTCTATTCAGGTAAATACTCTTAAAATTGAGTATCGAAAAATTCAATATTTGAAGAAGATTGTTTGTAGCTCTGGGTATTACTCAAATTGATTTTTAGCCAAAATATAACTCAAGTTTAGTATCTAATACCTATCCTGTTATTTTATTAAAATATATTACTTATATGAATTTTGATTTTTTTCTCATTCTTATATTGTTTTAATTTTAAATCTTAGTTGAGCTTGTACCATTTACCGCTGGCCTTGAAGGTTTGCTGATATAAACACATTGTTTCGTTTTCAACTTATTACCCAATTTTCTTTTTATTTTTCTCCCCGCCACTATCTCATGACTTTTAATGGCTACCCACGCTATGCTATACCACTTGTTGACGTAATTGTTCTTTGAAAACCGGTTTAGTCTTCACTCTATAGGCCTTCTATAGTTAGCACGTAAGTATCTTTGGCTGGTTTAATTTGTAATTAGGCATGTCCATATTGACATTTCCAAATCGAAGCGATTAAGTGTGCTTTTCGGACCTTATTTATCTTCATCGCTAGCCTTTGGCATGTGCCTTTCGATCTTATTTTTATTAAACATATATAATAAGATTATTAAAAAATTTACCATCAAACCAAACAAAATTAAAATTTCGTGCTTGGGATAAAATTTTGTAATACATTCTGCTACTGAAATTTTTTAATATTTTATTTAATATTGGATCCATATTGAAAATGAGATTCAAGAATTTGACAAATTCTATTAAATTTAATTTATCAAGGGAATTCAATTTTTAGCATCGAAGTGTGAATGATAAATCATTGAAAACAGAGTAGTATGAAGAAAACATTCAGCATTGGTTTTGCAGTCAAAATATATGAAATAGACAACTATGGCGTGATTTGTTGTTTTATGACAACATTCACATTATATTGTTTTCTTTGTCTTTGAAAACTTCTGCAAATTATATTGGAGAAGATTCTTTTTCCATTGCACCACATGACTACCATGAAAAGGACTTTATATTTACAGCAGACAATTTTTACCATTCCATCACATTAACATAATGGGTATAGAATCAAATATAATATATAATATTATATAATTTTCTTAAAACTTATAACATTAATTAAAACATATAATTTTTACCATTTAGCATGCAAAATGCTAACAAGTATAATATTTTGTTGATTATTGGCATTTTATGTGCTCTATAAATATTATTTTAATATTTTGGTTTGGGTGTTAATTACCTTATCATCATTGCTTGTAGGTGTAATTTTATCCTTGACAATGTTATAGACAAAGTTTTGTTATTGACTCCTAGAAGGGAAAAATACTTAGTATTTGCTGTAGTTCGATTTGTTTGCACCATTCTTACTCGTCATGTAAGTTAATTCACTCGTACTTTTGCTATTTATACCATTTTATTTTTCATTTATTTTATTATTTTCGATTTTAAGGAGTTTCTTTTTTATTCTTCTTGTAGCTTCTCAAAAGTTTTTAGCGTCCTTTGCTCAGCACAACAGTAGTTGCTGGAATCGACTCTACCATCTAATTTACAATTTCTAAGAGGTATGTATATTTAATTTGCTAAATTTCTAAGAGATATGATGCATTAAGATATATATTACCATGTAAAAGGAGATTAGTTTTGTTTGTTCCCCATCTGTGTTGAGGATAGGAATAGCCCAGTGCCCCTTCAATATCCAATAACCAATATATAGATAGTAATAACAATCTTACTTGAACAAATAAAACTAATTATTCAATGACTAAAACATAATTGTTGTTTATAATATGAAACAAGAAATGAAGCAGTAATTTCATGAAATTTCCTTGACACACCCCTCATTCACTACTCCTCTCCTTCAAAACCCTCGAAATATATTTATTTTGGTTTGGGTGTTAATTACATTGTCTTCATTATTTAAATATATTTTAATATAAAATGTTTTTCAAATGTTTTAATATTTTAAATGTTTTTCAAACTTATAAATATTTTGCTAACAATATAATAATAATATTGATCATTATTTAAATATATTTTAATATTAAAATCAAATTATTTTTAAAAAAGTAATTTAAAAACTTTTAAAATATAAATTTATTTTTGTTACTCATTAATTACTTTGTTAAGTTATTTCTTTTTTTATGTTTTTTCATTATTTAAATATATTTTAATATTAACATCAAATTACTAATTTTTATATTAATAATGCTTGATTTTAATATTTAATATTTTAAATGTTTTCAAACTTAAAATATTTTTATCAATATAATAATAATGATCATTATTTAAATAACTTACATATATGACATAACTCACATAACATATATAATTTACATAACTCACATAACTTACATAACTTGCATAACTCACATAACTTACATAACTTGCATAACTCACATAACTTACATGTAGTTTAATGTAATAATTTCCTTAAAAGCGTATAGTTTAAAGATCAAATTTCATAACTTTCATCAAATTCATAACTTACATAATACATAACTTACATAATTTTAAGTTCAAATTTCATAACTTATATAATTTTAAGATCAAACTTCATAACTTACATAATTTATAGTTCCCGCTTTTAAAAGTTTTCTTTAACTTAAAAAAAAAAATTCAAAGTATATAGGCTGGAAACCTGATGGGTTGCCTTATATCTCACTGTTAGATATAATGGATCCTCCCTAGGTATAACAATGCCATGTATGATGAATCTTAAAAAATATAACTTTTTTAAAAATCAAATTATTTAAAAAAAAAGATTCAAAGTATATAGGCTGGAAACCTGATGGGTTGCCTTATATCTCATTGTTAGATATAATGGATCCTCCCTAGGTATAACAATACCATGTATGATGAATCTTAAAGAATACATAACTTACATAATTTTAAGATCAAATTTCATAACTTGCATAATTTTAAGATCAAACTTCATAGCTTACATAAATTACATAACTTACATAGTACTCAGTTATGTATATCATATCATTACTTAAATAAATTATAAATTAACAATTTAGCCGTGTAATTTATTGTCAACTTTAAACTTCAAAAACTACGAAATGGATAGGACTTGGATGAATTTGTCAAGGGTAAGCAACGACTATCGAAATGGAGTAGAAACTTTTCTAAATTTTGCATTTCAGAATGCAAGCCATGTAACACCCCAAACCCGGTCAATACATTACGACCAAATCTGGTATGTTACTCGGAAGGTAGATTCGAAAATCGTTTAACGGAACATCGCAATTTGAGAAAACATTTTTTTTCGTTTGATAAGTCCAAGTTGAGGGTGATCAATTAGAGTGTATTATGTTGTAACCACTATGTACTAAAATATCAAGAAGTAGAAATTGGGTTAAATTCGTAAAACCATAGTTTAGAAAATTTTGTTGAAAATAGTGTGGAGTATTGTGACTTTTGGAGAAAAGAAAGAAATAGAGATATTATTAGTAGTTCTAAGAAAATTCCAAGTTTTAATTACTTATTTCTTGTAATCCGTTTGTTAATAATTGGAAAACATGGATTTACGTTTTTAAGAAAACCCCATTTTGACAGTTTATAACATAAATAAAATCAACATTTAAAACCAAACCCCAAAATTTAAGTTAAAGCGGCCTTGTTACATAATAAAATCCCAAATTAAACTAAGTTCAAAATAAAGTAATGAAATTTACGAGAGAAATAACAACGCATAGCCACCTCAAGTCATTCTCGGCTCCAAAACCCCGCCATCTACTGATTACCTGCAAAAATTAGCAGAGGGTGAGTCATTGAGACAGTGTGTAAGTCCCCGTATAACACAAACTAGGCCTAAGCCCATTCAATACGACATATGTCACATGTATGCAATGCAGCCCAACTCAGTTTAGCTCTCCATCCAAACACCCGTGGCATTATGCCACTGTGGTTCTTTGACCACCGTGGTCCTAGACCACTCGTGACAATAGTCACTCGTGATAAAGTCACTATTATATATACTCGTGGGGCCAACCCACTGTGGTCTTGTAACACCCCAAACCCAGCCTAGACGTTATGACTGGATCTGGCATGTCACATGGAAAGGTTGTTAAATAATCTATGAGTTCGTTAAAAATATCAAGTTTTATTGCTTGTGAAAAATGCAATTTGTTTTATAGTTCTATTTGCAAAATCATTTTCGTTGCTATTTCCGACGATCTTGTTTATAAATAATCCAACTCAATGAGTTTCAGAAAAATGATATTTAAATTATTGTAGACATGCGATATTTTGAAAAGAGTTATCAACGTTAAGAAAATTGAGAGTTTTATCCATTATAATTTGTAAACCGTGAATTAATATTATAGAAAAATCGTTATTAATGTTTTAGAAAATTCCAAATTGAGCATTCAAAATTAATAAGCAGTAACCGAATTAAAAGCTAAAACCAAAACAAAATACCAAAGGCCTTATTACAAAACAAAAACCCAAATTTAAATAAAATCTATAGTACTGCAGAACAGAATTTATTAAGCTACAATGTATGGCCACAACAGAGTTCACCTCCGCTCCAAATCCTGCGAAGCTAGGAATTACCTGCAAAATTAAGTAGAGGGGTGAGTTACGAGAGTGTGTAATCCCCTATACAAACGATAACTAGGCGTAATCCCACAGAAGCACATTGAGCCTTAGCTCTCACAGTAATGAAATTGGTCGAAGCTTATACGAGTCGAACTGGGCCGTAGCCCTAACAACATGACATAAATAGTGAATGCAATGCAACCCAGCCCAACCTAGTATTCCATCATCTACACTCCGCTCCATAAGTCCATCCTCAACACACTTGTGGGATTTCTACAATCAACCCTCCATCCTCTACACACCTCTTTGGCAGTCATGCTGACAGACACACTGCTCAAAGTCAATATAACGTGGTCTAGCCATCGATCAACATGTGATCAAATCACCGATACGATAATGAGGCACCAAGCCATCCTTTAGTGTGATAGTGTCACTGATATATATGGCAGAGCCACCGAAATAATAATATAATCGGCACACAGCCTTGGGTAAATATGATTGACACAGAGTCATTAATAACTGTATTATGCTGGCACATAGCCATCAGCGACGGTAAATTAATCGGCACACAGCCTTGGGTAAATACGATTGGCACAAAGCCATAATCAAGATGGCACGGAGCCATATTTAGGTTGGCATATAGCCATTATACAAAATGTTGCAGAGCCACCGATATACACTTCCCCGATCATCAATAGCCCAACCCCATGCAATATGTCGCGTATGTCATGTTCAATCATTACACGTGTATGCACAATAACCATGCTCAATAACAATTATTTAAAATGTAATAAAAGCATATCAATCATACAAACCATAGCCAAACCAATCATATCATAGCACAAGCCAATCACTTACCTACAAGGGCAAATCAGTCATTTTACCTTGTAAGGGTATTCCAGTAATCCTACCCTTCAGGGGTAGTTTGGTAATTCTACTCATAACTAATTCCTGTATGCAGTGTATCTCAAACATAATCAATTATACAATTAACACATAAAATGCTAGAACTACCACGAGGGTACAACGGTCATTTTGTCATTTAGGGGTAAAATAGTAATTTCACAAATTGGGGGTATTTTGGTAATTTTACAAATTGGGGTATTTTGGTAATTTTACAAATCGAGGGTATTTTGGTAATTTCACAAACTGGGGGTATTTTTGTAATTTTACAAATTAGGGGTATTTCAGTAATTTTACAAACTAAGGGTATTTTGGGTAATTTCACAAACCGGGTGTATTTCGATAATTTCACAAACCATGGGTATTTTGGGTAATTTCATAAACCAGGGGTATTTCGATAATTTCACAACCTAGGGGTATTTTGGTAATTTCACAAACTGTGGGTATTTTGGTAATTTTCAAACTAGGGGTATTTCGATATTTTTACAAACCAGGGGCATTACAGTAATTTTACAAACTAGGGGTATTTTGATAATTTTACAAACCAGGGGTATTTTGGTCATTTTACAAATCAGGGTGTTAACGACCCAATGGAAGGTCCACGTCGCCACAAACGACTCAAGTATTCTAAACAGAGATAATGATGCGAATGGGCCTCGACCCATACTCGACCCAAGTGGGCCCCTACACTCGTGTGGCTCATTTAGCCCAAACCTAGCCACATATATGAAATTCACATAGTCTAGTTCACTATATATTACTCAATCATACAATTTACTCATATGGGCCCCCGGCCCATTGGGCCCACTTGGCCCCTTTCGGGCCATTGTGGCCCAACAACCCACACCCACAAGAGCACTACTGATGGCCTCAACTATCGCGTTGAAGCCCCACACGTGCGCTCGCATGCTCGTGTGGTTACTATCATCGTGTCACCGACATTTTGGCATATGCCGCTCTATAGCTAGAGTAGAGAGAATACACACCTAATAGAAATCTAAAGCTACTATACTGCACTCTGAGCACTCCTATACCCAACGCCAACCAGGTATGCTCCTTCTCCTACTAGGTAGCTCTATATATAGCTAGCTTCTCACCTTCCTTCTTTGTATCTTTCTAATGTGGGATCCCTCTGTTAGTAGAGTTTAAATCCAACTCAAACTCTTGCCGTCCAATCCGTAAAATAAATACTCCCTTGCTTTCCATTAGATTCGAACCCAAGCTCTCCCATCAGCCAATTCACGCCACTTGCCACTAAGCGACAAGCTCCTCTTGTGTCTAATACCATGCGCAACTAAATATAAATCTATAGCCAATGTCTAAATCCATTTTGAAAAAATATCAAAAAGAAATGAAAGTGCCACGCCTTGAACCTTGGATCTCCTACCTTCCTTTTGGCGTCACCCCCTTGCCTCTTATGTGGCGCCACTTTACCACTAGACCACACACTCCACTTGTGTCATTTTCTCCACATTTTATTGTTAAAGCCTACCTATTAACTCCTAGGGTTTTATTCACCTAAAACCAAAATTTTTCCTATGGCCTAACTTGAACCGGGGACTTCATTGAAGCCGCCTAACCTTCCAAAATCACTCACCTACTAGATCCAACTTGCATTAAAGCCATTCTCTTGTTCCCAAAAAATTTAAACGCTCCTACGCCTAAGGCCCAATGGGCCCAATCCTACTAGGCCCAACTTTGGGATGTTACAAATCTACCTTCCTTAAAGAAATTTCATTCTCAAAATTTCTAACTATAGAAACAGTCGTACATCCTAACCTACAACACTCTACTCACACTGTGCAATCTGATTCTAAAACAGTAATACATTTTCTAACTTAAGCTTGGAACCTCTTCACACAACCAAATATCTAATACAGAAGCAAACAAATATTTAACACTCATACATAAAATTTTTCCATTGAAACATCACATCCAAAACATACACAGAATAAATACAGTCATTATAGCATATAATAATAATTAAGGGGACTTACGGATTTGGTACCGGAGACTCGGGTGCCATACTTCCATTAAAGATACTTTTTTTAAAATAAATTTCAAACAACTTTGAAAAAACATTTTTTGAACCCATTCCACAGCCGTGTTTTACAACCTAGGCTCTGATACCATAATTGTAACACACCAAACCCGATTTAGATGTTACGATCAGATCTGACATGTCACATGGAAAGGTTGTTAAAGAATCTACACGTTCGTTAAAAATATCAAGTTTTGTTGCTTGTGAAAAATCCAATTTGTTTTATAGTTCTCTTTGCAAAAACATTTTTGTTGCTATTTCTGACGATCTTGTTTATAATTAATCCAACTCAATGAGTTTTAGAAAAATGAAATTTAAATTATTGTAGACATGCGATATTTTGAAAAGAGTTATCAACGTTAAGAAAATCCAGAGTTTTATCCATTATAGTTTGTAAACCGTGCATTAATATTATAGAAAAACCATTATTAATGTTTTAGAAAATCCCAAATTGAGCATTCAAAATTAATAAGCAATAACTAAATTAAAAGCTAAAACCAAAACAAAATACCAAAAGCCTTCTTACAAAACAAAAACCCAAATTTAAATAAAATCTATAGTACCGCAAAACAAAATTTATAAAGCTACGATGTATAGACACCACAGAGTTCACCTCGGCTCCAAATTTGGAATGGCCAAAGCCTATACGAGTCGAACTGGGTCGTAGCCCTAACAACATGGCAAAAATAGTGAATGCAATGCAACCCAGCCCAACCTAGTATTCCACCCTCTACACTCCACTCCATAAGTCCATCCTCAACACATCTGTGGGGATTTCTACAATCAACCCTCCATCCTCTACACACCTCTTTGGCAGTCTTGCTGACAGACACACTGCTCAAAGTCAATATAACGTGGTCTAGCCACCGATCAACATATGACCAAATCACCGATACGATAATGAGGCATCAAGCCATCCTTTAGTGTGACAGTGTCACCGATATATGTGGCAGGCCACCGAAATAATAATATAATCGGCACACAACCCTGGGTAAATATGATTGACATAGAGTCATTAATAACTGTATTATGCTTGGCCCATAGCCATCAGCGACGGTAATATAATCGGCACATAGCCTTGGGTAAATATGATTGGCAGAAAGCCATAATCAAGATGGCACGGAGCCATATTTTGGTTGGCATATAGCCATTATACAGAATGTGGCAGAGCCACCGATATACACTTCTCTGGTTATCAATAACCCAACCCCATGTAATATGCTGTGTATGTCATGCTCAATCATTACACATATATGCAAAATGGCCATGCTCAATAACAATTATTTAAACATGTAATAAAAGCATATCAATCATACAAACCATAGCCAAACCGATCATATCATAGCACAAGCCAATCACTTACCTACAAGGGCAAATCAGTCATTTTACATTGTAAGGGTATTCTAGTAATCCTACCCTTCAGGGGTAGTTCGGTAATTCTGCTCATAACTAATTTCTGTATGCAGTGTATCTCAAACATAATCAATCAGACAATTAACACATAAAACGCTAGTACTACCACGAGGGTACAACGGTTATTTATTCGTTTAGGGGTAAAATAGTAATTTCACAAATCGGGGTATTTCAGTAATTTATCAAATTGGGGGTATTTTGGTAATTTTATAAACCAAGGGTATTTTGGTAATTTCATAAACTAGGGGTATTTCGATAATTTCACAAACCGGGAGTATTTCGATAATTTCACAAATAATAGGTATTTTGGTAATTTCACAAACCAAGGGTATTTCGATAAATTCACAAACCAGGAGTATTTCGGTAATTTCACAAACCAGGGGTACTTTGGTAATTTTGCAAACTAGGGGTATTTCGGTAGTTTTACAAACTAGGGGTATTTTGGTCATTTTACAAATCAGGGTATTAACGACCCAACAAAAGGTCCACGTCACCATGAACGACTCAAATATTCTAAATAGAGATAATGATGCAAATGGGCCTAGGGCCCATTCTCGGTCCAAGTGGGCCCACACACTCGTATGGCCTATTCAGCCCAAACCTAGCCACATATATGAGATCCACATAGTCTAGTTCACTATCTACCACTCAATCATACAATTACTCATATGGGCCTCAAGCCCATTGGGCCCACTTGGCCCCTTTCGGGCCATCGTACACTACTGATGGCCTCAACTATCGCGTTGAAGCCCACATGCGCTCGCATGCTCGTATGGTTACTATCGTCGTGTCACTGGCATTTCGGCATATGCCGCTCTACAACTAGAGTAGAAAGGATACACACCTGATAGGAATCTAAAGCTGCTAAACCGCGCTCTGAGCACTCCTATGCCCAACTCCAACCAGGTATGCTCCTTCTCCTCCTAGGCAGCTCTATATATAGCTAGCTTCTCACCTTCCTTCTTTGTATCTTTCCGATGTGGGATCCCTCCGTCAGTAGAGTTTAAATCAAATTCAAACCCTTGCTGTCCAATCCATAAAATAAATACTCCCTTGCTTTCCATGAGATTGGAACCCAAGCTCTCCCATCAGCCAATTCACGCCACTTGCCACTTGCCACGAAGCCACAAGCTCCTCTTATGTCTAAAACCATGCGCAACTAAATATAAATCTATGGCAATGTCTAAATCCATTTTGAAAAAATATCAAAAAGAAGTGCAAGTGCGATGCCTTGAACCTTGGATTTCCTTTCTTCCTTTTAGCGTCACCCCCTTGCCTCTTATGTGGCGCCACTTTGCCACTAGACCACACACTCCACTTGTGTCATTTTCTCAACATTTTATTCTTAAAGCCTACCTACTAACTCCCAGGGTTTTAATCACCTAAAACCAAAATTTTTCCTAAGGCCTAACTTGAACCCGGAACTTCATAGAAGCCCCCTAACCTTCCAAAATCACTCACCTACTAGATACAACTTGCATTAAAGCCATTCTCTTGTTCTCAAAAATTTTAAATGCTCTTACGCCTAAGGCCCAATGGGCCCAATCCTACTAGGCCCAACTTTGGGATGTTACAAGTCTTAGACCACCGTGACGATCTCTGATAAACTACGCATACATGAGGCCAACCCACTGTGGTACTTGACCACCGAGACAAGTCACTGATTAAACATTCGTGGTTTCAACCACCGTGGTACTTAGACCACTCGTGACAATAGTCACTGATTATCCCTTCTCCTTTCATTCAATCCCTAGCCCATGCTCTTCACATCGTGCACAATATGTATGCAACTATAATCACAATGCGTAACAAATACTATTTCATACATGCATAACATCGCACATACATACATGCATATAATTAAGAATATCAACATCGAAGAACTTACTTGGAATCTCCAACCTTACCCGTAAGGGTATTTTTCCTAACACATTAGTCATTTCGGCTTTCAGCCATTATAGTTAATAACACAACAACAAAAAATGCGTGTGAGTAATACACACTGATAACATGTAACACTAGGCTTTCTACGTCGACGCTTTCACTAGCAGGGACGACGGCTATTTGCCTATCCTAGGAAGACGTCGGCTCTCTACCACTGCCTATCAGAAAGTCTCATACTGCCGATATTGTACGTTTCTTAAACTTAGGGGCGGGGACTACAAGTCTAATCCCCTCTGTCACTTGATTGGCATTCGAATCCATGAAAGGATCTTGATCAGGAAACAGGGTTAAGGCATTGAAAGGAAATAGAGAGAATAAGAACTCAAATCGATGAAGTCCCTTACCTCGATCAACAAAATCTAAATGCTAGCAAACTTGGCTTAAGAAATTGATTGAGCCCTAAATATACCATGTTAGAATCGATTTCCAAATAGAACAACAAGAAGTGGTGTTTCAGCCTAATAAATCCATATGAACCCCTTTACTACCCATCCTGTCAACATCCAACTTACCAATGATCTTCCAAACGCTGGCCCGATGCAGAAAAGAATACGAAAACAAGGACCCCCACAAAGCAAGAAGAAGCCAATTTGAGAAGGCTAGAAGAATAAGTGGCGATAATCTAATAGAGAAAAGAGAAGTGATTAAAGAAGAGAAAAGAAGTCAGAATGGAAACAAGGTTTGACTATGGTGAAAAGTACAAACAAACACAAAGAGAAGGGATTAAGGAGTAGGTTTCAGCTTTTAGAAAAAGAAATAGAGGAGAAGGATGATATTCAAAGAAGTGATATGATGATTTCGATTGTGAGGTTAAAGAGAATGAGCGAAGAAAGAGAAGAGTTTCAGCTTAGAAAAAATGATAGGAAGGATGATTCGGCTATCTATGGGAGCTTTTGAGAAGAAGAGACAAAAGATAAGAAAAAATGAATGAAAACAACTACTGCTTATGACACCAAAATGACCGAAGTTGCAAAGGAAAGAAAAGCTTTCTAAAAAGGTTTCGATTTCTACTCCTTACCAAAAGGGCAAGACGGCACACCTCCTCTACTAACAAAATCGAATGTGCCCAACAACCAAAGTCCTACACTCTTTACTCCCCATGACCGAAACCACTTCCCTCATACCTCTCAAATTTTTAACCAACTCCCTAACCACATCAAATCCCACAATTTTATCCATGTTTCACTCCCCTTCACTCCTTTGAATTAATTGAATAATTCAAACTCCACTTATTCCTCATGGCCTCACATTCAAAATATTTTACTCATTCCACCAACCACCTTTGAGAGCCCTTGCCGAAACCACCACCTTAGCCTCCTAAGCACAAAAATAAAGCTCATGCATACTGTCCAAGTGACTCAAACCCCTTCCCTAAGCTGCTCCCTTGTGACGCCACTTACCTACAACCTAAGTGGCGTCTCCTTGCCACTTTACCACTTCACTTCTTGTGTCAACAAACACAAGTAATGATCCTTAAAGCCCGCCTTAGCTAGGTCTCCCCTAAAGTGTCCTAAAATAAAATTTTCACCGAGGCTCAAGCTTAACCCTGAGCCTTCTCGAGGCCCCTAAACACACCCAAACAACAGACAAAGCATACCAAACACACAAAAACATAACAAATGCAAAGCCCCTAATTCTCAAATGTTACAAGCCAAGAGAATATGAATCTTTGCCCGTGTAAAAAGTGTTACAATATCAATTGGCATTATCGTGAAGTTGTCTATGAACATCTAGTTGTTGATGGCTTTGTTCGGGGGTATAAAAAATGGATTTTCCATGGAGAGTGTACATCTAGTGGAGCCTCTTCATCGATGAATCTGGGTTATCCTCATAGTGGTTACAATCAGAATTTTAGAAGATGACATGGAAGGCATGTTGCGAGATGCATTTAATATGCGCAGTGATGGTTTGCAATCATTTCCACCTGACTTGGGTGCAATCTATGATTATAATTTTGGTGGAAATGCTTTCATCGAAAGGGGAAGAAGTGTACCTAATGAACAACCAAATGAAGAAGCAGTGATGTTCTACATGTTACTTGGTGAAATGAATGAAGAACTGTATGAGGGATCAAAATTTTCCAAACTATCTTTCTGTATTCGTCTTTTTCACTTAAAATGTTTGGGAGGATGGACCAAAAACTCTTTGACAATGTTGTTAGAGTTTTTGTAAGAAATGTTCTCGTTTACAAAATCCCTCAATCTTCCAAAGACATGAAAAAATTGATAAAGGATTTGGGCATTGGCTACAATAAAAATCATAGTTGCCAAAATGACTGCATGTTGCATTGGGGCAACTGAAAAAACCAATAGTGCTATCATGTATGTGGTCAATCCCATTGGATGAATAGAAAAATAGAGGATGGTAACGGGGGTGAAAATGATACACAGTCAAGGAAGCAACCAGTTAAGATTTTACGGTATTTTCCACTAATACCAAGGATTCAAAGGCTTTTCATGTTGTCGAAGATAGCCGAGTCAATGATGTGGCACCATTATGGACGAACCGATAATGGATTGTTAAGGCATCCTACAGATTCTTTAGCTTGGAAATCATTTGACTCTAAATTTCCAAGCTTTGCAAGCGATCCTCAGAGTGTGAGGCTTGGGCTAGCATCTGATGGATTTAACCCTTATAAAATCATGAGCACTGAGTGCAGTACTTAGCCTGTGGTGCTTGTTCCTTACAATTTACCTCCATGGGTTTGCATGAAACAATCATCCTTTATTTGATCTATGATTATCCCTGGAGAGAAAGGGCTCGGAAATGATATTGACATATATTTACAGCCACTCATTGAAGAGTTAGAACAATTATGGGCTGGTGTTGAGACATATGATGTACTGTGAAAGGAGAACTTCAATTTACGTGCGGCTTTGATGTGGACTATTAATGACTTCCCAGCCTATGCCAATTTATCTGGCTGGTGTACCAAGGGATGTTATGCTTGTCCTTGTTGTGTTGTGAAAACATGTTTGCAATGGTTATATAATGGGAAGAAGTTCTCTTACATGGGGCATCATCGGTGGTCACTAAAAAATCATAGATTTAGATTTTAGAGTACTCAGATTGACGATACTGAAGAGTTCAGAGAAGCTCCTTCGTAGACCGATGGATCTAAAATATTGTTCATGTTGAAATATATGAATTTCATTTATAGGAAGATGAATCAACCGCCCAACACGCAAAGAAATAAAAGATCAAGGGATGAATCTGATGAAGAGGATGATCCTAATGAAGCGGACTTGTAGGAAAAAAGAAGTTTTTTTTTTAGTTTCCTTATTGGGAGCATTAGATTTTACGACATAATCTTGATGTCATGCACATTGAGAAAAATGTCTGCGAGGACATCATTGGGACTATTTTTTATGTCGATGGAAAATCAAAAGACAATCTTCAGTGTCGACTTGATTTAGTCCATATAGGAGTTCGGCGTGAACTTCATCCCTAAGCAACCCAGATGTAATATGAAGGCTAAACTTATGTTAAACAACTTTTGCTAAGCGATTTTACGTGAAAACGAGTAAAACGACATAATCGATAAAAATACCTAATGTTCATAAGTACATGTTAGAGTGAGGATTTGATGTTGCTATAGATGGGAAAAATGTCCATCATGTTATAAAACATAATAATAAGGGATGAAGTTTAATTTTTGAGCCTAGGGGCAAAATTATAATTATTCAAAAGTTTAGGGGCAAAATTATAATTTTACCAAAGTTTGAGTTAGGGACTGCTTTGAGTAGTACATTAATTAAATAAGTGAAATGTGATGTTTTAGACCCCGAAAGATTAGATTTTGACCTAGAATTGGAGGAAAATCAAAAAACGGGAAAGTTGGGAAAATGACTGTTTCGGCATTCGAGGTAAGTTCGTGTGTTAATAATAATGCAATACCATGCTTGAATTGTAATTTTCAATTGATATGGCATAAATTGTATGATTTAATATGTTTAGGAGAAGTTGATGGATGGTATGTTTGGTATGGAAAATGTGATGTTTATTGTGTCATGTGAAATTGAATGGCAAATTAATGTTACAGGAATTGAATGTTGAATTAAAATTACATGGGTTGTATGAGTTGCTACACAGTTGTACCTGACGAGATTTCGACAAGAAAGTTTATATGTAAATAATGCATTTATTTTACTTGTACAATAATTATTTTGCTATATATAATGGAAATTAGTGGGTGATAACTAAATATGAAAATGAATGGAATGGGAAATTCTCGATTGAACCTTCGAAAAACCGAGAGATACGGACAATATGTAGCTAGGTCACACGAGTGATAAGGGACCTTCACCGTGTGCATAAGAAAGCTGCTAGATGGAAAAATTTGAGATGTAGCTAGGCCACATGGATGATAAGGGACTTTCACCATGTGTGCAAGAAAGCTACGGGATAATAATTTCATATGTAACTAGGTAACATGTGTAATACTGTGTGTATACCATGTGTACAAGAAAGTTACGGATTATGAGTAGCTAGGTCACATGAGTGGTTCCTAGTGTTGGACACCATGTAGACAAGAAAGCTAGGGGATGGAATGGCTAGGTCACATGGGTGATAAGGGACCTTCACCATGTGTACAAGTAAGCCGAATTATGTGTAGGTGGAGCTATGTGCTGAGACCACCGAGTATCGGGCGTTTTTCGAAGGGGTTTAACGAGATAATTTACTAATGATGATTGGTACGATCATGTTATGAATAAGTGAAAGTGTGAATGTGACCAATTGAGAAATGTGGCAAATGCATGTATGAACAATATGTTCGCTATGTAATCGGAAATTGGAAAGGTTGGTATAAGCAAGTGATGAACACAACTAAAGTGAAACAGAGAGCAAAAATTTACAATAAAACTGTTTGAATAGCAGCAGTGACATGAGTTTGAAAAATCACTAAAAATAGTAGATATTTAATTATAAGTTATATGATATATTTATTTAAATCTTGTTGAGTCTATTTTCATATAAAATAAACATAGAAAACAAATGATTCGTATATTTTGAGATATTGGAATTTCTGTGAGACTAGTTTAGAATGATTACGTGATCCCCTATTCTGCCCTGTAAAAATCATTAAAAATTTGTACAAAAATAATTGTGGGATATAAATTATATGCCTGAAATCTTGAATTATTCTACTTTCAAATTAACTAAATAAGAAGGTCATATGAACTCTGTAAAAGGAGAAAATTGATTCGTAGTGAAGAGAGGTCAGAATAGTTGAATAGTAAAATAGAGGAATTTTAATTGAATAAACTGTATTTATTGGCTAAACCAAAAATTCTGGAAATTTTATGGTAAGAAGATATGTGAGTCTAGTTTCATGGAAATTTAACAGATCTTAATTTTGAGTTACGTAGCTCCAGATATGAATAATTTAGTGACTATGACTTGAGTAGACAGCTTGAGATGAAGATGAATAAAAAGTGGAACTATGTTCAATTATGATTGTATTATCTTGAGAACATAATGTGAAGATTTATAAAAGCCTGTTAATAAATCACTTATTATTTACATACTTACTTACTAAGCTTTGTAGCTTACTTCCCTTCATTTCCCATATCTTAAAGGGTTGTATGCTAACTCGAGTTGGAGATCACCGGAGATGTAATCACACTATCAAGCTATCATCGTGGGGGTAAAAGTGAATACAATCCTCCTAAGTTTATGGCATGTATAGGAGACTTAGTCATTTGTATATGTCATAATTGGTTTGGCCTAAAATGTTGGCCTTTAATATTTAGCAGTTCATTTTGTATAATTTGGATGAAATTTTATGACTCAATTTAATACGTTTTCAAGTGTATGTGTTTTGGTAATGCCTCGTACCCTATTTCGGCGTTTAATATGGGTAAGGGGTGTTACAATGTATTACATATCTAGCTGAATCTCAGCATCTACAGGTGAAATCACATATGAAGGACCTGATTAGTACCGTCGTAACATGGACACATAAAATACGTTATGTATTTTCTCGAACCCTAACAGTAATGCCAACCGATAAGCCACTGGTGAAATCCTTTCTATGATCTCATACGACCCAAAATAGAGGACTTTCCTCCAAGTTGACACTTTTAAGAATACTCAATTGCTGACTTGAAACTCAATATCTTTTCTTTTCAAATTCGCGTACGATTTTTTATGATTAGAAGCAGTCTCCAAATTGTCTCGTATCACTTTGACCTTTTATTTGATTTCTTGAATATAATTTTAACCGAATAACTGTTTCTCACTCAGCTCAGTCCAATACAACTGAGTTTGACATTTCAGACCATACAAAGGTTTGTATGGTACCATTTTATTGCTCATCTGATAATTGTTATTATTTGCAAACTCAATCAACAAAAGAAATTTCTCCCAGTTGCCTTTGAACTCTAAAACAAAACATTAGAGCATTTCTTCGAGTACCTGAATCACTCGCTCAGATTGACTATCGGTCTATGGATGAAATGCTATACTATAATCTAGTAAAGTACCCAGAGCTTCATGTAACTTACTCTAGAATTAAGAAGTAAATCATGGGTCCCTATCAAAGATAATAGAAATCGGCACTCTATGTGTAACACCCCTTACCCAAGTCCGACACCAGAATCGGATATAAGGCATTACTATACTTAATCTTACTTAATCTTATAATTTTAGGCCACAAAATTTTGTTACATCTTAAAAACTTTTCTTTTCAATCATAATGTGTATATAATGGGTTTCAAGAGCCTTAATTGTATAATCGGAGGGATTTAGAATTCATCCGGAACTTAAAAGCTCTTAAAAGCTTTTTGCTTAAATAGGGGCCACATGCCCGTGTGGTCCAAGGGACACGCCCGTGTTCCCTAAGACATGCCCATGTTCGACACCCATGGTCGACACTGACTTATTTCACATGACTGAGCACATGCCCGTGTCTATAACCCGTGTCCTTCACACGGCCAAGACACGTCCGTGTTTCTCACCCGTGGAGCTCTCTGTTTGTGACGTCATTAAACCCTTAATAGCACACGGACAAGGCACACGCCTGTGACGAATCGTATTTTTGTAGTTTTATGCAGGGGACACATGGCCTATCGACACACCCATGGGCTGGTCGTGTGTGACACACGCCACAGTGTCTACCAGTGTGGACAATTATAGGCTATTTTCCAAGCCAATTGCCACCATGAAACATAAACACACTTGATTCATTTCAAATATCTCAAATATTCCATCTATTACATAAGCTTAAATGCATAACCTCATCATCATAAAAGGTATAAAACTTAGCAAATATCAACAAATTTCTAATGGCCTTATACAAAAGAATGCACAAACTCGATAATTAACCATTTTCCTTCAATACAACAAAATTGAAAATGGTCAAACTCCTATACATGCCACACTCAAGATAATAAACTTTGCTATACCAAAATAATGGTTGATAGTGTGATCCGAGCTCCAACGTCCTTCAATCCCCGAACTAGCTTGGTGAAACTACAAGGAAAGAGGGAAAAGAAAGGGGTAAGCATATAGCTTAGTAAGTTTGCATGAAATCTTATGTATCAGCATAAGTACTCAAACAACTCATCTTTCTCATAACACGTGAACAATATAAATATTAAATGCAAAAGCATACTTACTCATACTTATTCATACCCATCTCATTTAACAATATAATCTCATATTTTGTATTTTTACTTATGGTACCTATATCACATAGTCACATAATTTAGCACCTTTGCTAAAGTAATCATAAATTCAAATTTTTAACTTACTTAACTTAATTAAAAACTCTTTATCTTCCTTGAATAACTTAGCTCATTACATATATTTAATAACTTAGCTCTTTTATTACTTCTTTCACATTTGGCTCTTTTGCCCGTTGAATTCCCCAGAATAACAGAGGATACTCAATCCCATCAAACATGTGCCTCATTACCAAAACCATATCCCATATATGGTCTTACATGGAATAGCCTTATGATGTTGATGCTATATCCTAGATATGGTCTGACATGATATTCATTAACTTGATGTCGATGCCATGTCCCAGACATGGTCTTACACGAGATCATCCTTTGGTGCCGAAGCCATGTCCCATACATGGTCTTACATAGGACCTTCCTTATATGGTGTCGATGCCATGTCCCAGACATGGTCTTACACAAGACCTTCCTTATGTGGTGTCGATGCCATGTCCCAAACATGGTCTTACATGAGACCTTCTTTATGTGGTGTCGATGCCATGTCCCAAACATGGTCTTACACGAGACCTTCCTTTTTCGATGCTGATGCCATGTCCCGACATGGTCTTACACAGGTTCTACGTTTGGTACCGATGCCATGTCCCGGACATGGTCTTACATGGGACCTACATTCCTTGATGCTGATGCCATGTCCCAGACATGGTCTTACACGGGCTTTCTTTGTCTTATGTTATGACATAGGTATCCTCGTTATTCCAAGACTTCACTCGGGACTTCCACTTGCTTGTACTCATAGATTTTCTTATCAAGGCATTATTATTCTTTTTCAAGAAAATAATGTATATTAAGTAACATATTAAGTAATTCAATGGAAATACATATAAAACTTTAAATCCATACAAACTTACGTCGATCCTCAAAAGATAAGTTGTTGTGCAATTTAGTCATCACCTTTGTTTTTGCCTCGATTTCGATCCGGGCTTCGTGTTTCTTAATCTATAATGACAATTTAACTTATTTAATATTCACATTAACTAAATTGACTCATAAGTCATACTTTGGGAAAATTACAATTTTGCCCTTAAACTTCTCATAATTACCCTTTTACCCCTAGGCTCGAAAAATGATTTTCAATCAACTTCCTTATATTTCAAGCCTAGGCGATTCATATTCATAACTATAGTAGCCTTCAATTTCTACTATTTCACCCATTTATGACCATTTTCATTACTTTTGCAATTTGGTCCTTACATGCATTTTTCATGAAATTCACTTAGAAAATGATGTTTATCCTACATCAAACTTTCATAATCTTCCATAAAACATCAAAACACATACATGCCATACATGGGTAAATTTTTAAACAAAAACCCTAGCTCAAAATATAGCTAGAAATACCTAAATCGAGCTACGAGGATTTCAAAAATACGAAGAACATTAAAAGCGGGGCTAGGATGCACTTACTAGTGAGATTGGAAGCTAGAAAATCCCTAGCTATGGAGAACTTAAAAATTAGGCCCTTAAGAAGAAGATGGACACCATTTTTGACTTGTTTTTCCTTTTTAATTCATTAATTAACCAAATGACCAAAATGACCAAAATGCCCTTAATGCCCTTTCTTGAGATTTTTCCTTCCCATGTCCATTGTTGTCCATCTTAACAAATAATGATCTAATTACTAAATAAGGACCTCTAATAATTTTTAGAATTCTATTTCATACTTAAATCTTCTAGAATCTCATATTTTCTCATCTTCGCAATTTAGTCCTAATGGACCATTTGTTCACTAATTAATAAAATTCCTTCATGAAATCTTCACACCACCATGCAAATGCCTCATAAGCCTTATAAAATCATTTAAACACATATTTGTTCTTTGGATTTGTGGTCTAGCACCACTATTCTGACTAGGCCCTAAGTCGAGCTGTTACAAATCTCCCTCAAAAATCTTACCAGTGAAAAGGTTGGGGTACTGACTCCTCATAGCCTCCTCGGGCTCTAACGTAGCCTCTTCTACCCCATGTCTCTGCTATAAGACTTTCACAAAATCTATACTTTTATTCCTTAATTGTTTGACTTCTCGGGCTAGAATTTTAACTGGTTCCTCACCATAAGTCATATCAGGTTGTATCTCAACCTCCGTCGGTGTAATCACATGTGAAGGGTCTGATTGGTAGTGTCGTAACATGGACACGTGGAACACATCGTGAATATTTTCTAACTCAAGTGGCAAAGCCAATTGATAAGCTACCGACCGTATCCTCTCAGTGATCTCATACAGTCCGATGAAACATGGACTCAGTTTGCCTTTTCGACTGGATCTAAGGACTTTCTTCCATGGTGAAACTTTTAGGAATACTCTATCACCGACTTGATACTCAATTTCTTTCCTCTTAAAATCTGAATAGGATTTTGTCGATCGGACGCCGCTTTAAGACAATCTCAAATTACCTTTACTTTTTCTTCAGTTTCTTTACCAAATCTGTAACATCCTAAATTAATGGGCCTATGCGTTTAATGCATGTGATTGTGCTTGTTATGCTTGATAGAATGTTTTAGGGGTCCAGAATGGGCTCAAAGTTGGGCCGAGGCCTTAGTCAAATTTTCTGTTTGGACACTCTAATGGAAAGTAAGTTAGGACAGGGCTTAAAAGACATTACCTGTGAATTAAGACACAAAAATGGGCTTGTGGCCCAGTGGTCAATGGCGATATACAAGGACTAGGAGTGCGTGTCAAGCTGTTAAGGAGGTCCAAGGTTCGAGTCGCATAAAGCCCAATTCTTTTAATTAAATTTAGCTCATTTTTGGCATTTAGGTGGGTAGAGTGGGACGACAATAAGGCTTGGAAATAGGAGGATTTATTTGAGTGGATAATGTAGGAAATATGGCAGATAAAGGGAGGAAGAGGTAGTGTTATATAGGATTCTTTTGGAGGTGTGATCAGATAAAGATAAGGGAGGAAATTTAGGATTTATCTGCTGGTCACAGTGGTGGCCGAAATCCCAACACTGAGGGGGAGGAGAAATTGGTTCTGATATGATCAAGGGGTGCTAAAATTTCCCTTGATTAATAGCTTAGTTTTAGTTTTAAAAAGGGGCATTTTCAGTTTTAGGCCGTAGGTGCCGAAATTTTGCTTAAGTTGGGGGGATTCTCTTCAATTCCAGCATTTGACCCTATTTTTTTTTTCTTTCCTCTCATCCCCACTTCTATGCAAAAGCCAAAAATTTCATTGTTCTCTTCTCTCATCTTTTCTTCCAAAAGCCGAAACTCATAACTCTTCTCATCTCCATTCTTTTCCTATAACCAAATTATCATTGTTCTTTCCTTTATTCTCCCTTTTGCTGATTTCTTCAAAGTCGAATCTTCATAGATCCTGTTACACTGTCTTTCTTTTGATCTTTTCAGAAGCCAAAATCTGTTAGAAGAAGCCTAACCTGTTGGTAAGTGCCGATTTCTTTTAATCTTTTTCTCTTTTGTTTTTGGGGGCTATAGCCGATTGGCTAATGGGTTGTAAGGCCATCATTAATTCAATATTCTATTCACTGATCTTATGTCTTGTTTGGGCGGCATTTCAAGATTTAAAGGAGATCTAACCACCTAGGTTCCTAGGACAAAAATTGACAACTTCCCAATCCTATTATCTTCTTTTTGGATTTCAAGGTAAGGATTTCAATTCTACCTAAGTTGATCAACCGGTTTCCTTTCTTTATTGTGCCTTAACCTAATGCCTCATGAAGCAATCATTATAATATCCTCTGACTAAGGTCATTCATGGACTCGAATGTCAGCAAATCAAAGGAAGGGATTGGATCTGTAGTCCTAGCCCCAAAGTTCAAGAAACACGTGGTGTCAGCAGTACGGGATTGGTCGCCGGGCTGTGGACCGGCTTTAGAACAAAACCTTAGAAAGTTAGCAGTCATATCGACTTCTGATAGTGTCGACGTAGAAAGTATTGTCCTGTCAGTAATCAAGTGTGTAGATCTCTATCACACTAGTTAATCTGTATTATATGCATGTTATGGGCTAAAAGCCGAAAAATGAGGCTATATAAACAATCGTATTACCCAGAAAGGGTAGGCAAGCGATGCCAGGTACATAATCATGAAAACTTCTCTATGTGTATTGAAGTATGTGAAAGTCTGTGATCTGTTTAGATAGTATAATGTTCTGATTCTTGCATGTATGTATGCATGGGATGGGATTGATATAATGAAGGGAAGAAGGTCGCGTGACGATCGGTGGCTTTGCTACATAAGTCACACAGTGATCGGTCTTTATGACAGGCAACACACCTATTGAAATACTACAATGTATTATTAAGGTCGCATGGTGATCGGTGGCTTTGCCACATAGGTCACATGGTGATCGGTCTTTATGACAGACAGCACAGCTGTCGATATAGTGTGTAGCAGATGAAGGGTTGATTGTAGAAATCCCCAAGGTGTGATGGTTGGTACGGGGGTGTGTAGAGGATGGACTCTTAGGTTTGGGATGGGCCATGTTGCATGTAAATATATATTCTGTTGCCATTGTGTATGGGCCTAGGGCCCATAATGTGTTTGTGGGCCTCAAGGCTTTTATGTGTTTTTGGGAGTTGCAGACTGAGTCTTGGTGACTCACCCTTTCATTTCTCCCAACTTTTCAGATGAGCAGTAGATCGTGGACATGGGAATCGAGGTAGACTCGAGGGGCCATCAAGTCTTTTATCTTCATAGACTATTTTCAGTTCTTCTTTAAGTTTCAATTTTGGGATTATTTTTGTAATAAGGCCTCCATAACTTAGGTTATCGAACTATATTTTTTTTTTTTTGTTACATCTTATAAACTTATGTTTTCAAAGTCTTAACTATAAAGTGAAAGGAAAATGGGTTTTTCAAGCATGTCCAATGCAAATGTTAAAGTTTCTTAAAAAATGTCACAATTAATGATTAATCGGTTAAAATAAACTGAGATTTTCAAAACCCTTCAAGGCAAATTTTTCAACATTCAACCCGTAGCATACCAGATCCGGTCATGACGTATGGGCCGAGTTTGGGTTGTTACAAAATCAATCAAATGGATCTGGTTTTTGTTGATCTCAGTCTAATATAAAGGCGTTCAGCACTTACGCCCATACAAATCCTCATAAGGCGCCATTTTCAAGCTTGACTGAAAACTATTATTATAAGCAAATTCTACAAATGACAAGTCCTTTTCTAAGCTGCCCTGAAACTCAAGAACACAACACCTGAGCATATCTTCGAGAACTTGGATCAACCTTTATTACTAGCCATCGATTTGTGGGTGAAAGGTTGTACTAAAATTCAGCTTTGTGCCCAAAGCCTCTAGCAACTTTTTCCAAAATCTAGATGTGAATCTTGGATCTCTATCCTATATAATCGATAAAGGCAACCTGTGTAGCCTTACAATCTCAGAAATGTACAAGTTTGCCAACTTGTCAAGTGAGTAGTCAACTCAAACATGTATAAAATGGGCTGACTTAGTAAGTTTATCAATTACAACCCATATAGCATCTTTCTTACTCGGTGTTAACGGCAAACCTGTTACAAAATCCATGGTAACTTGGTCCCATTTCCATACGGGAACCATCATAGGCTGAAGCATACCTGAAGGTACTTGGTGCTCAGCTTTTACTTGCTGTCAAATTAAGCATTTTGACACAAATTCTGAAATATCTTTCTTCATACTCGGCCACCAATACCATTGCTTCAAGTCATTAGACATCTTGGTGCCTGAATGTACAGATAAACATCCACTATGTGCCTCTTGCAAAACTTTAAGAATAAGTTCACTGTTCCTTGGTACACAAACTCTGTCTTTGAACACTAAGCATCCATCTGAATTGATTCGAAAGTTGGTCTCAAAACTTGACTTGCACTAAACTCTTTTGGCTTGTAGCTCACTATCATCTTGATGAGCTTCATAAATCTCTTGAAGAAAATTTGGTCTAGCCCTCAACTCAGCTAGAATGGAACCATCATCAGACAAGGTCATCTGTGTGTTCATAGCCCTCAAAGCAAATAAAGACTTTCTACTTAAAGCATTGGCGACTAAATTCATCTTTCTCGGGTGATAATCAATAATTAGCTCATAATCTTTTATCAGCTCCAACCATCTTCGTTGCCTTAAGTTCAATTCCTTCTGAGTCATCAAGTACTTTAGACTTTTGTGATCAGTGAAGATCCTACATTTTTCACCATACAAATGGTGTCTCCAAATCTTCAATGCAAAAACTGTGGCAGCCAACTCTAAGTCATTTGTCAGATAGTTTTTCTCATGTGGCTTTAGCTGTCTGGATGCATATGCAACCACTTTGCCTTCTTGCATTTGTACATAGCCTAATCTGGTTAAGGATGCATCACTATAGATCACAAATTCCTTTCCCAACTAGGGTTGTACTAGAACTGGAGCCTCTGTCAACATTGCCTTTAATCTCTCAAAACTCTGTTGGCATTTTTCTATCCATTCAAACTTTACAATTTTCTATAATATTTTTGTCATTGGTGTCGCTATCATGGAAAACCCCTTGACGAATAGCCTATAGTAGCCAGCTAGGCCCAAAAAACTTTTAACCTCGAGATACATTTTTAGGTGGTTTCCAATCAACAATAGCTGACATTTTACTTGGGTCTACTCAAACTCTCTCTCCAAAGACAAAATGTCCTAGAAATCTAACTTTCTTGAGCCAAAATTCACTCTTGTTGAACTTGGAATACAATTGATTATCTCATAAAATCTGTAAAACGGTCCTCAAGTGCCCAGCATGCTCGTGCTCATTTCGAGATTAAGTCAGTATATTGTCAATAAAACAATAACAAACATGTCCAGATATGGCCGAAAGATACGATTCATTAAATCCATAAACACCGCTAGGGCATTCGTTAAACTAAAAGGCACAACTAAAAATTCATAATGTCCATACCTTGTTCGAAAAATAGTCTTAGGCACATCTAAGACATTTACTCTCAACTGATAGTATCCCGACCTCAAGTCTATCTTAGAGAACACAGTGGCTCTTTTCAATTGATCAAACAAATAGTCGATCCTCGGCAATGCGTACTTGTTCTTCACAGTTACCTTATTAAGCTGCCTATAATCTATGCACAATATCATGGAGCCATCTTTTTTTTCACAAATAATACTGGAGAACCCCATAGAGAACAACTTGGTGTAGCAAAACCTTTGTCCGTCAAATCTTGCAACTGTGCCTTCAATTCCTTCAACTCAGTTGGAGCCATTCTATAAGGAGTAATTGATATCGGTACAGTACCGGGAGCTAACTCAATGCGAAATTCAACCTCTCTAACTGGAGGTAATCCTGGCAATTCCTTAGAAAAAAAACATCTGAGTACTTACATACTATCGGTACCGATTTAATCCTTAACTTGATTTCTTTGGCATTCATCACAAATGCAAGATATGCCTCATACCCTTTTCTTACATACCTCTGAGCCAACATGTGAGAAATCACTACCGGCGATCTATCCTGTTCATCTGATTCAACATAAAGAGTATCTCCATTTTCACATCTCAACTCAATATATTTCTTCCCACAATTCACTGTCACATCATGAGCAGTTAACTAGTCCATACCAAGAGTAATGTCGAATTCATCAAATGGAAATAGCATGATATTAGCCTTAAAATAATGACCCTAATCATTAATGGGAAATCTTTGCACATTTTATCAACTAATACACTTTTACCTAAAAAATTAGACACTTTTATAATAAACCCTGTAGGCTCTACAGGCATGTTCATTTTTTATACTAATTTCATGCAAATGTATGAATGGGTAGACCCCGGATAAATTAAAGTGACGACATTAGTGTCATGAAGAGAAAATGTACCTGTAATTATATCGGGAGACGAAGCCTCTTTGCGAGCGCGAATGGCATAAGTCCTTGCAGGCGCTCTACCTAATCTTGTCAAACAGACGAGTTTTAATATTTATAAAAAGAATGATCGAACCTGTAGACTAACTATGACAATGATAGAGGCAAGTCCACCTATTAAACAGTAGTATAGTTTAGGCAAGAGTATCTTATCGAACCCAAGGGAACCTAAAAGTACTACTACTCACTTTCTTTCTATTATTTAGCCTGAAATATGGAGTGATTGGTTTATGAAACTAATGAAAAAATTAAACTAGATGCAAAGACAAAAGAATGAAACTTTGGGAAAAGACTATGGAAAAACTTAGTTGATTATGACGATACCCTCATGAAGAATCCACCTATGACTTCACTTATTATTTATCCCTAAACAATATGATTTCTTTGCTTATATTGATCCGTGAGACTCCCTAACCTATATTAAACCCTCTCTCGAGGCGAATAACGTCTAACCATAGGTTAATTAGTGGAACTCTCGTTCTCTTATAATAACTCCCTAAGGAAGCAGTAAATCGATCAATGGATTCCCATATTAGGTTTCACCCTAATTTGGAAAAATCTCGTAACCCTATCTCTAGGCTCCTGATCAACTCTGCTCAATTATGCTAGATCTACTCTTTGGCAGGGTCTATTCCTCCTCCACCTAAGCACATCAGATTAAATTAAGCAACATAATTAAGAACAAACTAAGTACTTATCATATAATTTAGAAATCAAATAACAAAATCCATCATATTCAGGTATCTGAAGGGTTTAGTTCATAACTAAATAAGAAAACATCTCAAGAGAAAAGATAAAACAAAACATAAGAAATCCCTAAAACTCCCTGAATGAATTAAAGGAGAGATCCTCCGTCTTGAATAGAGTTCTAGCTTTTTGAGATGGATCAACTGGCTATCTTCAAGTGATTCCCTAAATAAAAGCTTTGGTAGAAAACTCTGCCTCCTATTTCAAATTCTGCCGAACCCTCTTTTTAGTTGCTACCTTGGGTGTTTATATAGGCTTTGAGATGCTTTACTTGGCTCCTAAGTATCCTAATTCAAGTAGAATTCCTCCTAGGATGTTTAAGTGGACTTAGGATTATGTTTCTTTAGCTTCAAGCATCCAAATCTGAGTGAAATTGCTTATTCCCGTAGCAGGGGCACGGCCATGGCACACGCCTGTGTAATTCAGGGTTGGGCCGTGCCTTGATTTTGTCGTTTTGGGCATGGCCATGTAGATCGCTTGACACGCCCATGTGTGGTAATTTGATGATACGCGGCCGTGCTATAGGTAATCAGTGAGACACGGTCGAGTAAGCTTTGTGCCAGGCCGTGTTGATTTCTTGCTAATGCCCAATTTCTCCGTTTTAAGCCCGTTTTGTGTTCTTTTTATCCTCAGGTGCTTTCCTGAGTAAATGACATGAAAAGAAAGGATTACAAGCACCTTTTATATAAAATCAAAGGCTAAATCATCAAAAAGCATACTAAATGTGGGATTAAAATATGTTACTTTTATGGTTTATCAAATACTCCCACACTTAAGCTTTTGCTTGTCCTCAAGAAAAATTCTCAACTTACAATTAGAACGAACTTTCCATAATTCATAATATTCATCAATCATGCCTCATCATAATTCATAGATAATTTATACATGGATAATTCAACTCAAAGAGCCCTAAAGATTCAAACGAGATAAGTCATGATTTTGTAGCATGAAAACATAGGTTTCTCCCCTTATCTAAATAATTACCCTTGATTCAAAATTGACAAGGACTGACATCCTCACTAAAGATTCACTCAAATCACTCAAAGGTGTTTAAGGTTCACAATAAGGCACTCAAGAGTCGAACCTTAAAAGTTAATCCCATAGGCTTGCCTAAAAATCAAATCTTCACCACTGTATATGAGATGATACATAGATCAAAAGGTCTTTATCAGGGTTGTAACAGGGCTAAGGTTAAGGGTGTGGATACAGGCTGAATTAGAGGGTTAGAATCAAGATCGAATGGACTAATTACCTAATCTAAAAACAATGAAGTGAATATGAATATTTACATCGAATGAAAACTAATAATACCACTATTGATAATTACTATATAATAAAAAATATTTTCATCACTTAAACTTTGGTAATACTTTAATACGAGCTTTTTCTTCAACAATTGGAGTTTAAATGCTCTAAACTCTTTATATACTACTAATATTGAATAAACTTTGATTTTTTAAGAAAAAACTAAAATATTACATCATAAATAATAAATATAACTACTGAACTAATATAATTCGATAATTTAATCAAATCAAACCTTGATTAAAGGGTAGTCAAAAGAATGGTGATAACAAATTCAAAGGGATTTTGGGTTAATATTAGTGGGTGAGTCAATAAAAAGGTTGTTAGGATTCAACGGGATTCACTAGGGGTTAATTTGTTTGGGTAGGCTTTTTAATGGAGTGAACGAGTTAAAACCTAGGTGCCTTTATCATCTCAGTATATCAAATCATTAATGTGGTCTCAACATATAGAAACGAGGCAGGTTCTAGAATAACAGTTCAAAGTTGACACACTCATAATTAATAAAGTGAGCATGAAAAAGAATATATGCTCTATAAGGCTCAAAATCTTAGAAAAATTATGGGTGTTTTGACATCAATCCTTATAAATTTCAAACTTCAAGGTGACATTCAATTTCAGTTCAACGACCCATCATTTTTAATTTTTAGAAAGTAGACTTATCATGCTCGATTCTCTAGTATCCTTCAAATTTAATCATCAATGCACAATTAACTATGACTTACTCTAAAACATATCAATAATAATCATAAATCATTAGAAATTTCATCCTAATTAGTAATATGAGAAAAATACTTTTAAACAAGACTAAATTCAGGATTTTGTGAATAATGCAAAAAGTTAGGTACTTTTACCCCCCACACTTAAGATGTACAATGCCCTCAATGTACAAAGACAGATAAACAATTATGTAATAATAAAATCAAAAGAGAAAGGGAGAAGTAACACTTCCTGGATTTTTGGATGAAGTTTATGAAAAGAAACCGGATAAGATTGGAGGTGAACATGGGGAAGCATCTCGAACCGTTTGAAATTGAATCCTCGAAGTAACCGGCTTGGTTTTATTGTATCCTAAGCTAAATCTAAATATCATAAAGAATAAGAAGAAGAAAATAAAATAAAATAAAAATATATAATGGAAGATGAAAGACAACTAGAAAAAAGGGGAATGAGGTTTAAATAGAGATGTATCCCGTGTTTTGGGATTTTGAATTTTAAACACAGTCAGGATGTTCGGGCATGGTCGTAGGTGTCGTGGCACGCCCGAGTCTTTCTTCACACGGTCATTCAATACGGGCGTGCTCCTCTCGTGTTTGATAAGTTAGAATATTGGCACGGTTGAAAGGCACGGCCGTGTTTAGCCCGTGCTTGACAAGTCAGAAACCTCGCACGGGGCGTCGGCATGGGCGTGGACTATTATCACCACCCGTGTTGGGAAAAGAAATTTTTCTATGTCGTGCACGACTACTAGCACACTTATGGTTCATCCCTTGGCTTCCACACGGCCACGGGCATGGGCACGCTCGTGTGTGGGGCCGTGTGGCCTAGAAATCTGCTCTTTGGTTAGTTTATGTTAGGTGCTAAAAAGAAAAAGAAAAGAAAAAATAAATAATAAAAAATAAAAAAATGTAAAAATGGGGTTAGTGCTCGGGTTGCCTCCCGAGAAGCGCTCGTTTATAGTCTTAGCTAGACTTTACCTCTCATTCGTATGGTCATGGTGGTTTGAGGAGGTGAAAATCCTTTCTCATGTGATCACTTCGATTATGGATATATAGTTTAAGTCGAGTAATGTTTACCTCAAAAGTGTCGAATTTAGGATGGCTGACCTCGACTGTGCTGTATAGGAAAACATTTAGTACCTCAAAAGTGATTTCTTGGTTCGTCTTGAGGTCTGAATTGGTGATTCGAGGGTCTTCCTTATTCAACAATACCTGATCCTCTATTTTGATGTGATTTGTTGTTCCTATCAGCTCGTCTAGGAGCTCCTTCAGTTTCACTTCGGGCGGTTCATGTTCCTCTTTGATTTGTGTTTCCTGCTCTTTTAGTTTGTCAACCTTAAAGCTTTGTTCCTTATGTATTTCTTCTTTGTTGGCACGAGGTCTAGGATCTAGCTCAGCTAAGTGATTTCGTGATGCTTCCTGTAAAGAAGGTTGAGCCAAATGATTATCAATAGAATTAACATTCGTTCCTTTATTACTCTGTAACACCCCAAAATTGGCCCATATGCCATGACCGGATCTGGCATGCTACGGGTTGAACCTTGAAAACTTTTGCTCTGAAGGGTTTTGAAAATCTTAATTTATTATAGCCGATTAATCAATTAAATGTGAAATTTTTGAAACAACTTTAAGCATTTGCATTGATTGTCTTTAAAAAGCCCATTTATCATTTCATTTTATAATTAAGACCTTGGAAAAATACATAAGTGTATAAAAACTTAACATAACGAAAAAATAAATAAATCGAAAATCGAAGTTATGGAGGCCTTATTACAAAAAATATTCCCAAAAATTAAAACTCAAATGAAAAATCGAAAATAGTCTATGTAGATAATAGTTTTGATAGCCCCTCGAGTCTGCCTCCGCTTCCATGTCCATGATCTACTGCTCATCTGTGAAGTGAGGAAAAATGAAAGGGTGAGTCACCAAGACTAAGTGTGCAAATCTCGAAAACACATAAAAGCCTTGGTCCCACAAACACATTATGGGCCTTGGGCCATAACAATGGCAACAGAATATATTTTCATGCAACATGGCCCATCCCAAACCTAAGAGTCCATCCTCTACACACCCCCGTACCAACCATCACACCGTGGGGATTTCTACAATCAACCTTCCATCCGCTACACACCATATCGATCACTATGTGACCTATGTGGCAAAGCTACCAATCGCTATGCGACCTTAATAATATATCAACAGCTGTGCTGCCTGTCATAAAGACCGATCACTATGTGACCTATGTGGCAATGCCACCGATCACCTCGCGACCTACTCCCCTTCATCATATCAATCCCATCCCATGCATACATACATGCAAGAATCATAACATTAAACTATCTAAACAGATCACATACTTTCACATACTTCGATACATATAGAGAAGTTTCTATGATTACGTACCTAGCATCCCTTGCCTACCCTTTTTGGGTATTACGACTATTCATACAACCTCTTTATCCGGCTTTTAGCCCATAACATACATACAATATAGATTAACTAGTGTGATAGAGATCTACACTCCTGATTACCGATAGGATAGTACTTTCTATGTCAACACTATCAAAAGTCGATCATTTCGCTAACGCCTAAGGTTTTGCTCAAGCCACCCACAACTAGGCGGCCAATCCTAAATCAACGACACACGCATTTCTTGAACTTTGGGGCTGAAACTACACATCCAACCCCTTCCTTTGATTTGCTTGAAATCTCAAAAGAGATTGAGACTCCGAGACTAAGCGTTTTCGGCTTTTAAATCTAGGATCTATCTAAATTCCCAAATGTCACCCAACAAGAAAATATATAAAACCATTAAACCATTAGCTTTTCGGCTTTGTCTTCCAAAAACCAAAGAGAAAGTGAAAAGATAGGAAAATCGGCACTCACCTTAACACAAAGAATTCAACTACCCATTAGAGATTTTGGCTTTGAGAAGATCAGAAGAAAAGATGATAGGAAGATGTCTATGTAGATTTGGCTTTAGTGAAAAAATTAGCAAAAAGGGAATAAGAAGTATTCGGCTTTGGAGATGAGAAGTGAGTTTAGAGTTTCGACTTTTGAAAGAAAAGATGTTGTGAACAATTGGGAGGTTTCGGCTTGTTGGAAAGAAAAGAGAACAAAATAATAGACTTTCGGCTTTTGCATAAAAGTGAGGATGAGGGAATGAGAAAAGAAAATAGGGACCAAATACCGAAATTGAAAGATATCCCCTCTATTTAAAGATAATTTCGGCTCCCACACTAACCAAATGCCGGGTTGCCCTCTTTTGAAAACAAAAACTAATTAATAAACAAGGGGAATTTCGGCACCCCTTAGTCCTATCTAGCCATCCCCCCTTTGCACACAGTGTCCTAAATTCGGCCACCACTTGCTTCCTAGATAGCTCCTAAACTTCCTCCATTATCTTTATCCAAGAACACCTCCAAAAGAGGCCTAGATAACACCATCTCTTCCCCCCTTCATCAGCACATTATCAAACTTAATATCCACATAAAATCCCCTTATTTTTAAGCCTTCTTACTGTCCAACCTTACCCACCTAAATGCCGAAATTTAGCTAACTTTAATTAAAAGAATTGGGCTGCATGCTACTTGAGTTTGGGCATCCTCAGTTGACGCCACCTCCTTGCTCTCTAAGTGGTTCCATTTTGCCACTGGGCCACAAGCCCACTTTGTATTTCAAAACACAAATAACATCTTTTAAGCCCCATCTTATCAGGCTTCCTTCTAGAGTGTTCAAACAGAAAATTCGATTAAGTCCTCGGCCCAATTCCTGAGCCCATTCTGGACCCCTAACACTCTAATTAACACATGAAACACAATCACACATTATGAAACACACTCACACATTAAATGCACAAGCCCAACAACTCAGGATGTTACAGTTCTACCCCTCTTAAAGAATTTTCGTCCTCAAAATTACCTGATCAGAATAGATGCGGGTACTGCTGCCACATAATCTCCTCTAGTTCCCAAGTAGCCTCCTTAAAACTGTGGTTCTGCCATAGAACCTTAATCAACGGAACTGTCTTCCTTCGCAACACTTTGACATCACGATCCAGGATTTCCACTGGTTCCTCTTCAAAGGATAGGTCAAATCTCACCTCGATTTGTTCCACAGGCACCACATGAGACGGATCCAAACGGTAATGTCTTAACATAGAGACATGAAGCACATTGTGAATCTGGCTTAGCTTAGAAGGTAGCTCTAGCTGATAGGCTACTGGCCCTACTCACTTCAGCACTTGATAAGGTCCGATAAACCTGGGACTTAATTTACCCTTCCGTCCAAACCTCAGCACTTTCTTCCACGGCGACACCTTCAAGAACACCTTGTCACCCACCGCAAACTCTATGTCCTTACGCTTCAAGTCTGCATAGGACTTCTGTCAGTCCGACGCTTCCTTTAGTCGAGTTCGAATTAACTCAACCTTCTCCTCTGTCTCGGTAACCAACTCTAGACCCAAAATATGACATTCCCCTAATTCCATCTAACAGGTAAGAGTACGACACTTTCGCCCGTACAATGCTTCATAGGGTGCCATCTGAATACTAGATTGGTAGCTATTGTTGTAAGCAAATTCTGCTAATGGTAAAAATCCTCCCAACTACCTCTAAAATCAATGACACAACCCCTCAACATGTCCTCCAAGATCTGAATCACCCGCTCAGACTGTCCATCGGTCTGAGGATGAAACGCTATACAGAAATCCAACTTCGTGCCTAATGATTGATGCACAGCCTTTCAAAACCTTGACGTGAACCTCGGGTCCCTATCCGATATGATTGATACTGGTACCCCATGCAATCTCACTACCTCCGCTACATATACCTTAGCCAATTTCTGCAAAGAGTAATCGACCCGCACTGGTATGAAATGAGCAGACTTTGTCAAGCGATCAACAATTACCCAGACTGAGTCTTTCTTAGTAGGCGTGAGGGGTAGCCCACTAACAAAGTCCATTTTGATCCTTTCCCACTTACATTGTGAAATCTTCACTGGATGCAGCAACCCTGATGGTAACTGATGCTCCGCCTTCACCTGCTGGTAGGTCAAACACTTACTCACCAATTCAGTTACCTCACACTTCAAGCCCGACCACCAGAACTGATCCCGCAAATCCTGATACATCTTACTCCCTCCAGGGTGCATAGCGTATGGACTACCATGCGCTTCTTGCAAAATCCTATGCCTCAATTCCGGATCTTTTGGCATGCAAACTCTCCTTTGAAAACATAACAGTCCTTCCGCATTCATACTGAAGTCCGTCGATCCATCACTTGATCCTACATGAAACTTCTCCTTTAGCAACTCATCGATCTGCTGCTTCTCCTTAACCTGACTGACCCAAGAGGGTTTCACTTGAAGTTCAACCCATAAACCCCCATTATTGTACAAACTAAGGTGAGCAAATGTTGCTCTCAAGTCAGTGATTACCTTATCACTTAAGGCATTCGCCACCACATTAGCTTTACCCGGATGGTACTCAATCGAGCAGTCATAATCTTTTAACAACTCGATCCACCTCCTCTGCCATAAATTCGACTCCTTCTTGGTCAAAAGGTGTTTTAGGCTTTTATAATCTGTATAAATAATAGATTTCTCCCCGTACAGATAATGTCTACAAATCTTCAAAGTAAAAACCACTGCTGCCAACTCCAAATCATGGGTAGGATAATTTGCATCGTGTGGACCTAACTACCGAGATACATACGCAACAACCTTTCCATCTTGCATCAACACGCATCCTAGTCCCGTTTGTGATACATCACAGTACATCACAAATTCCTTTCTAGCCTCCGGTTGAATCAATACCGGAGCCTCCGTCAAAATTCTTTTCAACTTCTCAAAACTCTCTTGCTGCTTGCTAGACCAAATAAACAGAACTCCTTTCCATAATAACTTAGTCAATGGTGCCGCGGTCGAAGAAAATCCTTCAACAAACCTTCGATAGTACCTGGCCAGACTAAGAAAACTCTAAATTTCTGCCACAGACCTAGGCGGCTTCCAATCCAACACCGCTTCAATTTTCTGAGGGTCAACCCTAATCCCCTCTGCCGACACAACGTGGCCTAAAAACGTAACTTCACTTAGCCAAAATTCATACTTACTGAATTTGGCATACAACTACTTCTCCCTCAGAATCTGCAAAACCACTCACAAATGTGAATCATGCTCTTCTTCCGATCTTGAGTAAACCTAGATATCATTTATAAATACCACAACAAATCGATCCAAGTAGGGTTGGAACACTCGGTTCATCATATCCATAAATACTGCTAGAGCGTTGGTCAATCCAAATGGCATCACCATGAATTCATTGTGACCGTAGCGAGTCCTGAATGCCGTCTTATGAATATCTGCCTCTTTGACCATAAACTGATGGTATCCTGACCTCAGATCTATCTTTGAGAACACTGACGCCCCTTTCAGTTGATTGAACAAGTCATCAATCCTTGACAACGGATACTTGTTCTTGATAGTCAACTTGTTCAGCTAACGGTAGTCAATGCACATACGCATTGATCCATCCTTCTTCCTAACAAACAACACTGGCGCTCCCCAAGGTGACACACTTGGTTGAATAAATCTTTTATCTAGAAACTCTTGAATCTATGCTTTCAACTCTACCAGCTCTTTAGCGCCATCCGATATGGAGCGATAGACACTAGTGCTGTTCTCGGAAGAAGATCAATACCAAACTCTACTTCACAATCTGGAGGTAATCCCGAAAGCTCTTCTAGAAAAACATTAGGAAACTCCTTCACCATCCTAACGTCCCAAACAGTTAGGTCATTGGTTTCCAGAGCCCAAACAAACATTAATACTGCCTCACATCCTTTTCTCACCATCCTTTCTACTCTTAGGGCAGTTACCACATTCGACAAACAGTTCCCCCTTTCTCCTATCACCAACACTTCACCATCCTCAGGGGTTCTTATCACCATACGCTTGGCTGCACAATCTAAATTAGCTTGGTACTTCACCAATCAATCCATGCCTAGTATTAAGTCGAACTCCCCGAACGGTAATTCCATCAAATCTGCCAGGAAAACTATCCCCTGAACTTCTAAGGGCACCTTCCGATAAAGTTTATCTACTACCACAGATTATCTTAATGGGCTAATTACAGTCATCGCCCTAGGGGTAATCTCGAAATCTAAACTTAAAGTTCTAGACAAACTATTAGCAACATATGAATGTATCGACCCAATGTCAATCAATGCAGTGTAAGGCAAACCAAATATTAAAAATATACCGGTTATAACATCCAGTGCGTCAACCCCCTCTCGACATTAGCGTTTCCTATCCCTCAGTCCGGTGATCCACTGCCCCGACCAAAATCGTTACCACCTCTAGCTGGACCACGACCCTCTCTGCATTGCTTGACCTCCTCTACTTTCTTTGAGCATTGTCTTTGCCTCACAGTCCTACATCACTTATGGTGTGGATAGTCTTTAATTTGATGGTCCAAAAATCCACACCTAAAGCACTTCCCACTACCTACCCAACACTCACCTACATGGAATTTACCACATCGAGCACACTTCCATGTTTGGCTAGCAGCAGCAGGTCTCTCAGCCCGTCTCGGTCCATCCAACCTAAGTCATTTTTGAGTACTCTCAGTTATCCCTGATGATCCAATATTTCTCTTACCTCTACCCCTATCTCTATCCCGGTTCAATTTTTCAGTCCGTCTCACCTCCTCAGCTATTTTAGCTTTCTCCACAAGCACAGCAAATTCCCTCTCCTGCTGTGGAGCTATCAAAACACGTTGGTCATCCTTCAAGCCATCTTCAAATCAAACACACCATTCATGTTCTGTGGCAACCATCCCTCAAGCATAACGGCTCAAACGCAAGAATTTCGCTTCGTATGCCGCCACCGACCTACTTCCTTGAACCAGATTCAGGAACGCTCTACGCTGTGCACCCACATAGCTCGTTCCAATGTACTTGCTCTGGAACGCCGCTTTGAAGTAATCCCAGGTGATACGGTCAGCCATGGTACCATCCTTAATCGTAAGCCACCATTGATAAGCTTCATCCGAGAGAAGGGACACTACCCCTTTTAGCTTCTCTTCCTCCGTAAAATCCAAATCATCCATTATGCGTTCGACCGCCTCCAACCAATACTCATCTGTACTCGGGGCTATCCCAGAAATTCCCCTAAACACTTCTGCGCCATTAGCTCTAAGTCGCTCCGACACAGATTTTCGGGCTCCTATGCCCATGCCTGCCCCAGCTACCCTCTCTAAAACCCTCAACATCTCTTGAGATACCACATCATCTCTGGCCGTCTGATCCTGGAATTCCGCCTCCACAGCTAGTGGCACTGGTACCTCATTCCCCGACTCATGATCGGACCCTACCGATTTCGACACAGCAATCCTACCTCTACCTCGGCCATGCACACCACGTCCTCGAGTGCTTATTCTACTAATCTGCGTTTATCTGATTAGGAATTTTATGAATTATGAATTTCTTCCACCGATTAATAACGAACAATCTTATGGAAAGTAGTTTTAACAGTAGTTCTTTCGAATTCGAACTCTATCTACAAGGTTCAGTTCTCAGGTCTGTATTTCCTAGCTCTAGGATCCACACACATTCCACCATCACACATCAACATACAAGTAGCATCCATGAACTCACATTCATCACGTAAGGGTATTTTTGTCATTTCACTATCTAGGGGTATTTTCGTAATTTTATCCTACAGGGGTATTTTTGTAATTTTCCAAAATAGGGTTTCTTGGTGATTTTACAAAATAGGGGTATTTTAATAATTTTGTAATCTGGGGGTATTTTGGTAATTTTGTCAATCGGGGGTATTTTGGTGGTTTTACAAATCCAGGGTATTTTGGGAAGTTTTCACAAATCAAGGGGATTTCAGAAATTTTACAAAACTGGGGACATAAGTAATTTTTACAAAAATAGGGTGGCTAGTCCCTTTTGGGTTTTAGTTATAAGTTTTGGCCCGTCAATAAGCCCTCTCGATTAGAGTGAACAAACACTACGTACTAGGTAGGATTCCAAAAAATAGGAGGTGAGCCACTAGTGTAACACCCCTTACCCGAAACCTTTTTCGGAGTCGAGTATGTGGCATTACTAGACTTGACTACTAATCTGGGGTATAAAAATTTAAAGCTGTCCAACTGCATCATGCTGACATAATTGACCATAACTCGAGTTACAAAACTCAAAATTTAGATCTGTAAATTTTCCTTGAAACTAGACTCATATAAATTTTTACCATAATTTTTACAGAATTTTTCATGTGGCCAATTAGTACAGTTTATTCATCAAAGTTACCCCTATTTCACTGTTTGAGAATTCTGACCTATCTTTACAAAACTCAGTTATTTCATTGTAAAAATTTCAATAATGTTCTTGTTTATTCCAATAAAAAATAGACTCATTAAGGATTCTAAACATATAAACTATGCTCCATAATTATTTTTGTACAATTTTAACAATTTTTCCAAGACAGAACAGGGACTCACGAATTCATTCAGGACAAGTCTCACTAAAACTTAAATATCTCATAATATATAATTCCTTTGCGTACTCTGTTTCTTTCATATAAAATAGACACAATAATATTTAATTCTATATTTTATTCACTTTCTAATTCAATTTATCCTATTTTTGGTGATTTTTCAAAATAACATCTCTGCTGCTAACTAAAAACTATTTCATTGCAAAATATGATTTACTAGTTTATAATCTAACATACCCACATACAACTCATACTTTCCATGCATTTTAAATCCTTTATGCAAATTAACTTATACCTAAAACATTCACATAATATCCTAATTCAAAGGTTCATTTCAGTAAACATACACTTCCTTACCAAAAACGATTAAACTTCACTAAAAATGCACGAACATTACCAACATAAACCGACATTGTATCAAAAGCACAAAAGCATACTTAACTAAAACTTTAGCCATATTCGCATGGCTATTATATACATGAACCAAAAGTTTTCATTAAACAAAGACAAAGTCTTTCCTATACATGCCTCTATCCAAAAACCAAAATGAAAGAGTACCAAAATTAGATCGATAGTGTGGTCGACTGTCTTGACGATCCCGTTGAGCAGGTAGCCTTTACCTAATCTATAAAACAGAGGAGAACATTACACACAAATAAGTTTACTAACTTAGTAATTCCCAATACTACATTCAATTACTTAAACACTTAAATCATTCAACTCAACCATGTTATCATATTAAAATTTCTTTCACCTTTAGCACTACTATTTGAAAACCGAATCTCCATGATAGTACATTCAAGCTCAAACTCACCATAAAATACTTGTGCACATCAATCGTAATCTCAAATGTACATAACACTGCACTCGTAATATTAGTTAAACTCTAGTAACATTAAACATATCATACCTTACTTACTTACCGAGCCTTTAACTAGACTCATTAGCTACAATTTACCTTGAACAACAATTCGGTTTCTCCTTTGTAAAACACATCACCGTATAAAGCACGCTAGGCATTAAAGCCCGAAATAAATCAAGCATAAAGCACGCTAGGCGTTAAAGCCCTAATCACATCAATACGATAAATCATTTCACACACCATTCGTAATTATATCACATATCCAACTCAACTAAATTCATTTACAGGCATTAAAGCCCGAATCACATCAATACGATAAATCATTTCACACACCATTCGTAATTATATCACATATCCAACTCAACTAAATTCATTTACGTACATTAAAGCCCTAATCACATCAATACGTTAAATCATTTCACACACCATTCCTAATTATATCACATATCCAACTCAACTAAATTCATTTACATTAAACACCTAAAACCATTTCAATATGCTTATATATATATTCGCCATGACATAATTATGTACTAAAATTTATCAAACATTATCACATTATAGGTTCATAAATAATTCTTCAATACATTATAGCTTAAGGACTTACCTCGGTTGTCGATAAGTAGCTGCAGATCGGCTATTCGAGAACCTTCGTCTTTCCCCGATCTAAGTCCGTTTTTCTTTGCTCTTGATCTAAAATACATTAAAATTTAGCCCATTCAAGTACATTTCATCTCAATTTAGTCCCTAAGCACATAAATAGGCAAATTACCATTTTACCCTAGGGTTTCATCTTTTACAATTTTGTCCAAATTTCATAAAATGCAAAATACCCAAAATTTCCCTACAACACTCAAGGGCCGAATGTCTATAGAGATTAACAAGTCTATATTTTTAATTTATTTCATGTTTTAGTCCTTTAAGAATTTATTCTTCTCAAATTAGTCCTTAACATTTGATTTCACCAAAACTTCTAATTCAAAATTGATGATCTAACACATACAATTCATAATCTACTATCAAACATTACATGCCATAAATGTACCACCATAGCCGAATCTTGATGTGCCAAAATCTCAAAAATTGATACATGGGTTATCTAGTATTCAAAGTAACAATTTCAAAAATGTAGAAGCTATAAAATACTAAGCAAATTTCATTCCCTAATTGAAGCCTCCAAGTTGCCGAAATTGAGCTCCAACAATGAAGTTTTTCATCCTCCACATTCGGCCAAGAGAAGAAGAACAAGGTATGTTCTCTTTCTTCCCACTTTCTTTCATTATTTTATGCTTTAAAATTAAAGGAAATTTTATTTATTCATTACCTAATATAAAACATATAATTATAAAACAAATTTTGTTTTTATTCCTCATATATGCCGTCCACTAACTAAAGGAATGGACTAATTGTCCTTTAGGACATCCACTTTAAAAGCCACAATCAAAAGGTACATTTCACTTTAGCATGCCACTTTTACTCTTTATGCGATTAAGTCCTTTTTATCAAATTGAGCACTTAAACAATAAAATTTTTCTACGAAACTTTCACACCTTTTAATTCACACATCATAAACACAAAAATAAAATATTAAAATGTTTCTCGGACTCGGATTCGTGGTCCCGAAACCACCGCTCCGACTAGGGTCTAATTCGTCTCATTACAACTAGAAATTTGCTTAAATACCAAGCTCTTCCGGATCTAATCCTAGACATGCGTATACCTGTTACCACACCCTAACCATGTGACTTGTTCACAGAAATGTTTAATTAGAGATTAAGTCTTATGAGATTAGAAGAATTGTTTGTACTAAGCCTAAAGTCCATAAGCTCTAGCATACCTATCTACGTCCCATAAAGCCCATCAAGCCCAACATGCACATCACATAATGAGTTTAGAATACTTACCTGCGTGGATCGAGTACCGGTAGACTCGAAGGCCATATCTCAACTGGATTTTTCTTAACTTACATCACTTTTACAAATCACTACTAGACCCATTTCACAACCAAAATTTTGAACTGGGCTTTGATACCAAAATGTAACACCCCAAACCCAGCCTATACGCCATGACCGGATCTGGTATGCTACGGGTTGAACTTGAAAACTTTTGCTCGGAAGGGTTTTGAATATCTTAATATATTATAGCCAATTAATCAATTAAATGTGAAATTTTTGAAACAACTTTAAGCATTTGTATTGATTGTCCATTTATCATTTCATTTTATAATTAAGACCTTGGAAAAAAAACATAAGTGTATAAAAACTTAACATAACGAAAAAAAAATGAAAAACCTAAGTTATGGAGGCCTTATTACAAAAAATATTCCCAAAAATTAAAACTCAAATGAAAAACCGAAAATAGCCTATGTAGATAATAGTTTTGACGGCCCCTCGAGTTTGCCTCGGCTCCCATGTCCACAATCTACTACTCATCTGTGAAGTGAGGAAAATGAAAGGGTGTGTCACCAAGACTCAGTGTGCAAATCTCGAAAACACATAAAAGCCTTGGGCCCACAAACACATTATGAGCCTTGGGCCATAATAATGGCAACAAAATATATTTTCATGCAACATAGCCTATCCAAAACCTAAGAGTCCATCCTCTACACATCCCCGTACCAACCATCACACCGTGGGGATTTCTACAATCAACCCTCCATCTGCTACACACCATATCGATCACATGTGACCTATGTGGGAAAGCCACCGATCACTATGTAACCTTAATAATATATCGACAGCTGCACTGCCTGTCATAAAGATCGATCACTATGTGACCTATGTGGAAAAGCCACCGATCACCTCGCGACCTGCTCCCCTTCATCATATTAATCCCATCCCATGCATACATACATGCAAGAATTAGAACATTAAACTATCTAAAAAGATCACATACTTTCACATACTTCGATACACATAGAGAAATTTCTATGATTACGTACCTAGCATCCCTTGCCTACGCTTTTTTGGTATTACGACTGTTCATGCAACCTCTTTATCTTGCTTTTAGCCCATAACATAAATATAATATAGATTAACTAGTGTGATAGAGATCTACACACCTGATTATCGACAGGACAGTACTTTCTATGTCGACACTATCAGAAGTCGATACGACTGCTAATTGCCTAAGGTTTTGTTTCGAAGCCGATCCACAACCAGGTGGCCAATCCCAAACTGCTGACACCGTGTTTCTTGAACTTTGGGGCTGAAACTATTGATCCAACCCCTTCCTTTGATTTGCTTGCAATCCCAAAAAGATATTGAGACTCCAAGACTAGCGTTTCTGGCTTTTAAATCTAGGCGATCTATCTAAATTCCTGAATGTCGTCCAACAAGAAAATATATAAAACCATTAAACCATTAACTTTTTGGCTTTGTCTTCCAAAAACCGAAAGAGAAAGTGAAGAGATAGGAAAATCAGCACTCACCTTAACACAAAGAATTTGACTACCCTTTAGAGATTTCGGCTTTGAGAAAATCAGAAGAAAAGATGATAGGAAGATGTCTATGTAGATTCGGCTTTAGTGAAGAAATCGACAAAAAGGAATAGGAAGTATTCGGCTATGGAGATAAGAAGAGAGTTCAGAGTTTTGGCTTTTGAAAGAAAAGATGTTCTGAACAATTGGGAGGTTTCGGCTTGTTGGAAAGAAAAGAGAATAGAATAATGGACTTCCGGCTTTTGCATAAAAGTGAGGATGAGAGAATGTGAAAAGAAAATAGGGACCAAATACCAGAATTGAAGAGATATCCCCTCTATTTAAAGAGAATTTTGGCACCCACACTAACCAAATACCGGGATTGCCCTCTTTTAAAAATTAAAACTAATTAATAAACAAGGGGAATTTTGGCACCCCTTAGTCCTATCTAGTTGTCCCCCCTTTGCACACAGTGTCCCAAATTCAGCCACCACTTGCTTCCTAGATAGCTCCTAAACTTCCTCCCTTATCTTTATCCAAGCACACCTCCAAAAGAGGCCTAGATAACACCATCTCTTCCTCCTTTTATCAGCACATTATCAAACTTATTATCCACATAAAATCCCTCTATTTTTAAGCCTTGTTGTCATCCAACCTTACCCACCTAAATGTCAAAATTTAGCTAACTTTAATTAAAAGAATTGGGCTGCATGCTACTTGAGTTTGGGCCTCCTCAGTTGACGCCACCTCTTTGCTTTCTAAGTGGCACCGTTTTGCCATTGGGCCGCAAGCCCACTTTGTATTTCAAAACAAAAATAAAATCTTTTAAGCCCCCTAGAGTGTTCAAATATAAAATTTGATTAAGGCCTCGGCCCAATTCTTGAGCCCATTCTGGACCCCTAACACTCTAATTAACCCATGAAACACAATCACACATTATGAAACACAATCACACATTAAACGCACAAGCCCAACAACTTAGGATGTTACATACTCGATGTCCTAGCTGAGTTAAGAGCTTGAAGAGTGATTGTTTCATCATCTACACGAAGTGTGAGTTCACAGAATTCTTCCTCTGTGTGGTCTTTCTTTATTGCATCAGGATATGGCATACGAGGTTGGTACTCTGTAATTGCCAATTTTGGTAAATCATGGTACACCTCAACCTTACTTTTTCTTACCACAGGTTTTTCCCTTGGGTTTGGATCCACTAACAATTCACTATTCTGAGCTTGCACGGCTTGGGGCCCATGATTCGACTCAAGTTTGTAGCCTTGTGGTGTTTTCTGTGGTGAAAGTTTAACAATTTGATTATCAACTGAATTTACTTTCTCACCTTCATCACTTGATGTCCTGGCCGAGTCAAAAGCTTGTAGACTGATTGATTCGTCACCTACACGAAGAATGATTTCTCCTGTACCAACATTAATTTTAGTCCTAGCAATTGCTAGAAAGGGTTTTCCTAAAATTAAAGGAATCGAATTGTCCTTATTCATGACTAAGACAACAAAATCTACTGGGAATATGAATTTATCAATTTTGATTAGAACATTTTCTATTATACCCCTAGGAATTTTGATAGTTTTATCAATTAACTGAATGCTCATCCTAGTTTGTCTGGGTTTCCCTAGACCTAGTTGTTTAAACATTTTATAAGGCATAACATTGATGCTTGACCCTAAATCAGCTAAAGAAGTATCAATAAATAAACTACCAATTAAACATGGAATTGTAAAACTCCTTGTGTCTTTTTTCTTCTGTGGTAGTCTGTTCCGTAACATTGCTGAGCATGCTGCGTTTAATTCTACGTGGTGCTCCTCGTCTAATTTGCATTTGTTTGTCAAGAGCCGTCTTAAAAATTTCCTCGAGTCTGGTGTCTGAAAAAGAGCTTCAAGGAGAGGAAAGTTAATATGTACTTTCTTTAAGATTTTAAGAAACTTACCGAACTGTTCTTCTGAATCATCTCTTTTCATTGCTTCGGGATAAGGTATGCGAGGTTGCTACTCCTTGATTACCGATTTTGGCTTTTCTTGTGTTACCTCTACCTCACCTTCGTCTACCTTGTTTTCTTGTATTGAGTTTGGTTCATCTAACCCCTTACTGTCTCAAGCTGAGATGGCTTGAATTTGCTCCTTTGGATTAACCTCGGTGTTACTTGGTAGACGTCCTAGCGGTCGTTCTGACATTAGCTTCGTGAGATGTCTCACTGACCAAGTAAGTTCTCCAACTTGATTCTCGATCCCTTTGATCGATTTTTGTTGTTCATCAAATACTGTTTCAATCTTTTGGAAACGAGAATATGTGGCTGCCATAATTTCGTCAGCATCTCTTTAAGATTCGGCTTCTCTTCTTGTTGGTGAGGTGGTTGTTGAAAATCTGGAGGAAGTTTCGATCTTTGGCTATTTTGATCATCCCACGAGAAATTGGGATGGTACTTCCAACTTGCATTATAAGTGTCACTATAAAAATTATTTTGATATCTAGAATAGTTACCTGTATAGTGAGCTTGCTCGTTTTCCATGCCATATCCGTAGGGTGGGTACTTAGGATTCACCACGCCTCCTATATTCGAATCATATTATATTTCTGGACGTATCTGCGAGGGGCTATACCAATCATCAATCTTTTTATTCATCATCTCTAATTGATTAGATAACCTGGTGACCATGTCGAGGTTGAAAACACTGGTTGCTTTAGTAGGAATTGTCCTCATGACTTGCCACTAATAATTATTTAGTGCCATCTTTTCCATAGACTAAAATTTTCTGCCAAAAGCAAAATAGATGAAAAATTAGCAAAGTAATTTTTTTTAAAAAATAAAATTTAACTAAAAAATTAAAAGTAAATTACAGAAAATAGAAAATAATGGCTAAAGTAATAAAAATAGAACTTTCTTAATATTTTAGGGTTCCCCGGCAACGGTGCCAAAAACTTGATCGTGTCAAACAGTCGAGTTTTAATATTTATAAAAAAATGATTGAACCTGTAGACTAGTTATGACAACGACAGAGGCAAGTGCACCTATCGAGCAAAGAGTATAGTTTAGGCAAGAGTATCTTATCGAACCCAAGGGAACCTAAAAGTACTACTACTCAATTTCTTTCTATTATTTAGCCTGAAATATGGAGTGATTGGTTTATAAAACTAATGAAAAAACTAAACTAGATGCAAAGACAAAAGAATGAAACTTTGGGAAAAGACTGTGGAAAAACTCAGTTGATTACAACGATACCCTCAGGAAGAATCCACCTATGACTTCACTTATTATTTATCCCTAAACCATATGATTTCTTTAATTAGCTTGATCCGTGAGACTCCCTAACCTATATTAAACCCTCTCACGAGGCGAATAACGTCTAACTTTAGGTTAGTTAGTGGAACTCTTGTTCTCTTATAATAACCCCCTAAGGAACCAGTAAATGGATCAATGGATTCCCATATTAGGTTTCACCCTAATCCGAAAAAATCTCGTAACCCTATCTTTAGGCGCCCGATCAACTCCGCTCAATTATGCTAGATCTACTCTTAGGCAAGGTTTATTCCTCTTCCACCTAAACACATTAGATTAAATTAAGCAACATAATTAAGAACAAATTAAGTACTTATCATATAATTTAGAAATCAAATAACAAAATCCATCATAAGTTTCATCCCCTTCAAGTATCTGAAGGGTTTAGTTCATAAGTAAATAAGAAAACATCTCAAGAGAAAAGATAAAACAAAACATAAGAAATCCCTAAAACCCCCTGAAGGAATTGAAGGAGAGATCCTCCATCTTGAATAGAGTTCTAGCTTCTTGAGATGGATCAACTGTCTATCTTCAAGTGATTCCCTAAATAAAAGCTTTGGCAGAAAACTCTGCCCCCAATTTCGGCTTCTGCAAACCCTCTTTTAGTTGCTACCTTGGGTGTTTATATAGGCTTTGTGATGCTTTACTTGGCTCCTAAGTACCTTAATTCAAGTAAAATTCCTCCTAGGATGTTTAAGTGGACTTAAGAGTATGTTTCTTTGGCTTCAAGCATCCAAATCCGAGTGAAATTTCTTATTCCCGTAGCAGGGGCATGGCCATGGCACACGCCATGTAATTTGGGGTTGGGCTGTGCCTTGATTCTGTCGTTTTGGGCACGGCCATATAGATCGCTTGACATGCCCGTGTGTGGTAATTTGATGATGCGCGGCTGTGCAACTCGTGAGTTAGGCCGTGCTCTAGATAATCGACGAGACACAGTTGTGCAGACTTTGTGCCAGGCCGTGTTGATTTCTTGCTAAGGCCCAATTGCTCTGTTTTAAGCCTGTTTTGTGTTCTTCTTATCCGCGGGTGCTTTCCTGAGTATATGACATGAAAAGAAAGGATTACAAGCACCTTTTATATAAAATCAAGGGCTAAATCATAAAAAGCATACTAAATGTGGGATTAAAATATGTTACTTTTATAGTTTATCACTACCCTCAGATCTTGCAGTCTGTTCTTGGGGTGTATCCTTACTACTCGCCCCACTTCTCGGGTTCCTTTGTTGCTTTTCCCTATTAGTGCCTTCTATCTTGCACTTCGAACCTTCTCTTTTTCAACCATTTCAGGACATTCTCTGACAAAGTGATCGTGGGAACCACACTTGAAACAAGCATTCTCAATTGCTCATCACTCACCAGGATGCCGCCTACCACACTGTGGGCATTCCGATCTATTAGATCGAATGTTCCCAACACTAGCGACTGAAGTGGTCTGAGCCTTATTCCCGAAATACTGTTTACTATTGCCTCTGCTTGAAAACCCAGCAGAAGTATCTGATCGGGTAGAGAAATCTCTTGACTTCTTGGATGAAGACTAGAATGACTTACTCCACCGTCTCTTCCTTGAGTCACGAGACTCCATCTCAGCTTTTCTTTTCTCTTTTACTAATTCCTCGACTTTACAAGCCCGATCCACAGCACAACAAACTCTTTCAACTATAGGACAACAACAAACAATTTAATGTCTTCAATTAATCCATTTTCAAATCTCTTGCACATGATGGCTTTAGTGGGTACACACTCTCGAGCGTATTTACTGAGCCTTACAAACTCGCGCTCATGCTCTATTACTGACATTTTACCTTGTTTTAGTTCCAAGAATTCCATCATCTTTTGGTCGATTGAACCTCCAAATAATGTACTTCTTCTTGAATTCTTCTTGGAAAAACTCCCATGTAACCCTTTCCCTTGGTACAACTGACACAAGGGTATTCCACCACTGATATGCAGAATCTCTCAAAAGAGAAACTACACACTTCATACACTCATCGGGTGTCCAAGACAATTCATTAAATGCCCTAGTGGTATTTTCCAGCCAAAACTCTGCTCTTTCTGGATCGTCATCTTTACTAGCCCGGAACTCCTTCCGGATCCTATCAACCGAAGGTCTTTCCTTTTACCACTTCTACTACCTGAGGAACTATAGGGGTAGGCTGAGGAATAGGCGGGGGTGGAGGGGGTGGCGTATTCGGGTTCGTACGAACGAACTTCGTGTACCAAGCATTCAACATATGGAGAAAGGCTTCTCTAGCCTCCTCTACTCCTGTTTGGCTTACTGTCGTGGGTTTATTCTCATTTTCATTTGGCACCATCCCTTAAGCGGGAGCTAGCGCGTTACTTTGTATGTCATCAGCCACAGCTCTTTCGGGATCCATTTACTATATAGAGAAACCACAATTTAAGCCGTCAAGAGTCATCACACTATCATTATATAAATACTCATAGGTATGGCATGTATATCTAGACTCATACTTGCTATGTTAGTCCTAGAATTGACTAAACTGTAGCTCTGATACTACTAAATGTAACACCCTTTACCCAAGTCTGACACCAGAATCGGATACGAGCATTACTATACTTAAGCTTACTTAATCTTATAATTTGGGGCCACAAAATTTCGTTACATCTTAAAAACTTTTCTTGTCAATCATAATGTGTATATAATGGGTTTACGGATCCTTAATCGTATAATCGGAGGGATTCAAAGTTCATTCAGGAACTTAAAAGCTCTTAAAAACTTTTTGCTTAAACAGGGGCCACACGCCCGTCTGGTCCAAGGGATACGACCGTGTTCCTTAAGACATGCCCGTGTTCGACACCCGTGGTCGACACTGACTTATTCCACATGACTGAGCATATGCCCGTGTCTATAACTCATGTCCTCAACACGGCTAAGACACACCCGTGTCTTCCACCCATGGAGCTCTCTATTTGTGACGTCATTAAACCCTTAATAGCACACGTCCAGGGCACACCCCCGTGTGACAAATCATATTTTTGTAGTTTTATGCAGAGGACACATGGCTTATCGACACACCCATAGGGTTGACCCTGTGTCACACACGGCCTAGACACACGCCCGTGTGTCTACTCGTGTAGACAATTATAGGCTATTTTCCAAGCCGATATCCACCCTAAAACATAAACACACTTGATTCATTTCAAATATCTCAATTATTCCATCTATTATATAAACTTAAATGCATAACCTCATCATCATAAAATGTATAAAACTTAGAAAATATCGACCAATTTCTAATGGCCGTATACAAAAGAATACACAAACTCGATAACTAACCATTTTTCTTCAATATGACATAACTCAAAATGGTCAAACTCCTGTACATGCCATACTCAAAATAATAAACTTTTTATACCAAAATAATGGTTGATATTGTGATAGAGCTCTGACATCCTTCAATCCTCGAACTTGCTTGGCGAAACTACAAGGAAAGAGGGAAAAGAGAGGGGTAAGCATATAGCTTAGTAAGTTTGCATGAAATCTTATGTATCAACATAAATACTCAAATAGCTCATCTTTCTCATAACACATGAACAATATAAATATTAAATGCAAAAGCATACTTACTTATACTTACTCTTACCCATCTCATTTCACAATACAATCTCATACTTTGTATTTTTACTTATGGTACCTATATCACTTAGTCACATAATTTAGCACCTTTGCTAAAGTAATCATGAATTCAAATCTTTAACTTACTTAACTTAATTAAAAACTCTTTATCTCCCTTGAATAACTTAGCTTATTACATATCTTTAATAACTTATCTCTTTTAATACTTCTTTCACATTTGGCTCTTTTGCCCGTTGAATTTCCCAGAATAACAAAGGATACTCAATCCCATCAAACATGTGCCTCATTACCAAAGCCATATATCAGATATGGTCTTACATGGAATAGCCTTATGATGCCGGTGCTATAACCCAAATATGGTCTTACACGGGATTCATTAAATTGATGTCGATGACATGTCCCAAACATGGTCTTACACGAGATCAACCTTTGGTGCTGAAGCCATGTCCCAAATATGGTCTTACACGGACCTTCCTCATATGGTGTCGATGCCATGTCCCAGACATGGTCTTACACAAGACCTTCCTTGTGTGGTGTCGATGCCATGTCTCAGACATGGTCTTACACGAGACCTTTCTTATGTGGTGTGAATGCCATGTCCCAGACATGGTCTTACATGACGCCTTCCTTTTTCGATGCTGATGCCATGTCCAAGACATGGTCTTACACAGGATCTACGTTCGGTGCCAATGCCATGTCCCAGACATGGTCTTACATGGGATCTACATTGCTCGATGCCGATGCCATGTCCGGACATGGTTTTACACAGGCTTTCTTTGTCTCATGTTATGACATAGGTATCCTCGTTATTCCATGACTTCACTCGGGACTTCCACTTGCTTGTACTCATAGATTTTCTTATCAAGGCATTATTATTCTTTTTCAAGAAAATAATGTATATTATGTAACATATTAAGTAATTCAATAGAAATACATATAAAACTTTAAATTCATACAAACTTACCTCGATTCTCAAAATATGTATTGTTGTGCAATTTAGTCCTCACCTTTGTTTTTGCCTCAGTTTTGATCCGAGCTTCGTGTTTCTTGATCTATAATTACAATTTAACTTGTTTAATATTCACATTAACTAAATTGACTCATAAGTTATACTTTGGAAAATTACAAATTTGCCCCTAAACTTTCTCATAATTACACTTTTACCCCTAGGCTTGGAAAATGATTTTCATTCAACTTCCTTATATTTCAAGCCTAGTCGGTTCATAGTCATAACTATAGCAGCCTTCAATTTCTACTACTTCACCCATTTATGACCATTTTCATTACTTTTACAATTTGGTCCTTACACGCATTTTTCATGAAATTTACTTAAAAAGATGTTTATCCTAAATCAATCTTTCATAAAACATCAAAATAAATGCATGTCATACATGGGTAAATTTTTAAACAAAAACCCTAGCTCAAAATGTAGCTAGAAATAGCTAAACCAAGCTACGAGGATTTCACAAATACGAACAACATTAAAAGCGGGGCTAGGATGCACTTACTAGTGAGCTTGGAAGTTGGACAAACCCTAGCTATGGAGAACTTGAAAATTTTGGCCCTTAGGAAGAAGATGGACACCATTTTTTACTTATTTTTTCCCTTTTTAATTCAATAATTAACCAAATGACCAAAATGCCCTTAATGCCCTTTCTTGAGATTTTTCCTTCCCATGTCCATTTTTGTCCATCTCAACAAATAATGATCTAATTACTAAATAAGGACCTCTAATAGTTTTTATAATTCTATTTCATACTTAAATCTTCTAGAATCTCATATTTTCTAATCTTCGCAATTTAGTCCTAATGGACCTTTTGTTCACTAATTAACAAAATTCCTTCATGAAATTTTCACACCACCATGCAAATGCCTCATAAGCCTGATAAAATCATTTAAACACATATTTTTTCTTCGAATTGGTGGTCTCACAACACTATTCTGACTAGGCCCTAAGTCGGGCTACTACATCGTGCGATCTAAAAATTTAAAAAATGTGCAATTTTGCTAATTTCTGAAGTGAGTAATCCCTATACAAAATCCATCGTAACACATTCCATTTCCATTCTGGAATTATCACATACTGTAATAAACTAGAAAGTACCTGATGCTTAGCTTTAACTTGCTGACAAACCAAACATTTTGATACAAACTCTGAAATCTCTCGTTTCATACCTGGCTAGTAGTACATCTGTTTCAAATCACCGAACATTTTATTGCTACTAAGATGCATCGATAAGCTACTACTGTAAACTTCCTGCAAACTCTTTTGAATAACATCAGAATTCTTAGAAACCCAAATCATGTTTTTGAAGTACAATCTACCGTCTGAATTAACATGAATATCCGAGTCAGATGTCGACTCAATCTATTTTCATTTACTGATCAATTTAGCGCCACTTTCCTAAGTTTCACAAATTTGTTGCTAAAACATTAGTCTGGCTTTTTAACTCAGCTGAAATAGAACTGTCATCAATCAACGACAACCGTGTGTTCAAACCTCCCAAAGAAAATAGGGATTTTTTTTATTAAAGCATCAACAACAACATTAGCTTTTCCCAAATGATAATCAATGCTCATATCATAATCTTTCAACAATTCAATTCATCTACGTTGTTTCAAGTTTAGCTCTTTTTGTGACATCAAATATTTCAAGCTTTTGTAGTCCGTGAAGATATGACATTTCTTTCCGCTTAAGTGGTGTCGCTAAATATTTAAAGCAAAGACAATAGCTGCAAGCTCTAAATCATGAATAGGGTAATTCTTCTCGTGCAGTTTCAATTGTTCGGACGCATAAGCTACCACTTTTCCTCTTTACATTAAATCACAACCTAAATCGTTAATGAAGTAGCATTATAAATCACAAATTCTTTACCAGACTCTGGCTAAACCAATACAGGAAATTCAATCAATAGCATTTCTAACTGATCAAAGCTTTATTGACACTTTGCTGATCATTCGAACTTGACATCTTTCTAAAGTAGTTTCATTAATGACGTAGCAATTATCAAAAATCCTTTAACAAATCTCCAATAATATTAGGCTAAACCCAAAAAAACTTTTGACTTGAAACATTTCACGGAGATTTTATTCGGGTCAACCTTAATACCATCTGTCGATACAACATGTCCTAGAAATCCGACTTCTCGAAGTCAGAACTCACATTTGCTAAACTTAGCGAATAATTGTTTCTCACCAAAGTCTTCAAAATGATTCTTAAATGTTGAGCATGCTCTGTTTCATCTCGAGAATAAATCAGTATGTCAACAATGAACACCACCACAAATATGTCTAAGTACGACTTGAATATTCTGTTCATCAATTTAATAAACACAGCAGGTGTAACACCCTCACCCTAGTCCAATACTTGGTCTGGATACGAGACATTACTATGCTTGAACTCACTGAAACATGTACTTACAGGCTATAAAATTTCGTTCCAACTTAAAAACTTCACTTTCTTAGTCAACACATATAACAAGGGCCTACGAGGCCTTTAACTCATGCCAGAAAACTTTCAAATTAAAATCAAATATCCCATTTTTGAAGTAGGGTTCACACGCCCGTGTGACTTGGAACACACCCGTGTACCCTTAAGCCCGCCTATGCCTTCAAACCGTGTAGAACTACTGACTATTTCCACATGGCTTAGACACGCCCGTGTCTACCAACCGTGGAAGGTTACTAACTAATTTCACAAGGCCATGACACGCCCGTAGGCTTAGACCGTGTGCTAATCCTTGATATACTAACTAAATCAACACGGTCTGGGAACAAACCCATGTCCAAACTGTGTGTCTTACATGGCACACACACATGGCCGTGGGATTTGCCTATGGCCTATTCTGATTAATAATACTAAGGTGCATGGTTAACATGGTCTTGACACACGTCCGTGTGTCCAACCGTGTGGGCACTTATAGGCTATTTACCAAGCTATTAGCCACCCTGAAATGAAGATCATATCCATACACAATTCAACGATGCAATAACAACCAAATTTTATGAATAATACTACATGCTTCATTGATCTCAACAAACATACATGCTTAGTCAAATTTGGCCAATCATTTAGCCATATACAAAAGAATAATAAACTTGATAACCTTTACAAAGCCCCTTCATAAAACATGTTCACAAAATGAATGTTTCCTATACATGCCATACTTAGTAAAGTAACTTGGCTATACCAAAATAAGAGTTGATAGTGTGTTGCGAGCTCCGACTTTAATGATCCACGAGTTAGCTTGGCGGGACTGCATAGAAAGAAAGTACCATAACGTAAGCATATAGCTTATTAAGTTTGCATGTAACAACTCATAGCATCATCATTGCTTAATATAAACCATTTCACATAAACAATGGTATCATGAATTTTAGCTAATGAGCTTACTTACTCATATAGATTCTTACATGTCTCATGGCACTTACTATTATCATACTTGTAAGGTAACCATGATACCTATATCACTTGATCACACTAATCAGTATATTATAATAACAATAATCATGATATCTACTTTCTCATTCACAACATGAATAATACTCAACTTCATCTAACTTCATCTTGATACTAACTTTACTTTCTTAACTTTCTTTCAATCTTCTTTTAGCTTACTCATTTGCCCAATAAATTTTTATGAATAATCGAGGATACTAAATTTCTTCCCACATAATATGATGACAAAGCCATATCCTAGACATGGTCTTACATGGGTTATCTTATCTTGGTTTCACGGCCATGTCTTGACATGGACTTATATGAAGTCTTGCTCTTGATAACATACTCAATGCCAAGCTTGAGTCCTTGGACTTACATGATAACTTGCTTGCTAACTTGATCAATGCCAAGCTTGCCTTGGACTTACATGATATCTTGATCAATGCTAAGCCTGCCTTGGACTTACATGATATCTTGATCAATGCCAAGCTTTCCTTGGACTTATATGATAACTTGCTTGCTAACTTGATCAATGCCAAGCTTGCCTTAGACTTGCATGATATCTTGATCAATGACAAGCTTGCCTTGGACTTACATGATATCTTGATCAATGCCAAGCTTGCCTTGGACTTATATGATAACTTGCTTGCTAACTTGATCAATGCCAAGCTTGCCTTGGACTTACATGATAACTTGTGTGGTAGATCGAGTATCCCAGGGAAATTCATCTTCAATCTGGACTTGCTTGTACATATTATCGGGATTTCTTGCTTGAACATAACATGATCATTTCATACAATTGTTGTACATTATACTAATCAAAATAATGATAAAAATCATAAAACTTAGAAATCATACAAACTTACTTCAATATACAAAATGTATGTAGATGAGCAATTTAGTCCTCGACTTTGTTCTTGCCTCGGTTTCGATCCGGGCTTCGTTTTTCCTAATCTATAATATTAAATAGATCATTTAAAAACCATATTGACTAAATTGACTCATAACTCATACTTTGGAAAAAATTACTATTTTTCCCCTATACTTTTTAATATTTACACTTTGCCTCGATTCTCATAAAATGATTTTCATGCAACTTTCTTAAACTTCATGCTCAATTGAATCATTTTCTCCTCTATAACAATCATCAATTCTCACTATGTCTAGTAGGTATGACAAATTTTATAACCATTACAAAATGGTCCCTACTACCATTTTTTCATGAAATTCATTAAGGAAAAGATGTTTATCTAACATCAAACTCTCTTAAACTTCCATAAACCATCATTTTAACAAGCATGTCATTCAAAGGTAGATTTTTGAACATGAATCTTAGCTCATTTTATAGCTAAAATTAGCTAATTCATAATACGGGAACTTCAAAAATATGAAGAATATTAAAAACGGGGCTAAAATGAACTTACTATGAGTTTGAAAAAAATGAAGAACCCTAGCTATGGTGTCTTCAAATTTTCAACAGCAACAAGGAAGAAGATGAGTGAATTTTTCTCACCTTTATCCTATTTTAATCACTAATGAGACCAAATGACCAAAATGCCCTTCATCTTAAAAATTTCCATAATATTCTTAAGGCCAATTTTGTCCAAAAATTAAAATTCACGCATTTCTATTTAAGGGCTCATACTTATTATTCTAAAGCTATTTCATGCAAAAAACTTCTAGAAACTCATATATTGCAACTTTTGCAATCTAGTCCTTTTTGGACCAATTGACCTCAACTTAATAAAATTGCTTTACAAAACTTTCATACTAGCATGCAAACATGTCATAAACCTGGAAAACTCATAATTTCACCTCGGGTTCGTGGCCTCGCACCACTATCCCGACTTGGCCCTAAATCGGGCTGTTACAGCAGGTGCATTGGTCAAACCAAAATGCATAACAAGAAATTCATAGTGTCCATACCTAGTTCTAAAAGCAATCTTTGGCACATCTAAATCTTTAACCCGTAATTGATTATATCTAGAACGAAGATCGATATTTGAAAATACTGTTGCACCTTTTAGTTGGTCAAACAAATCATCGATACGTGGCAATGGATACTTATTCTTAATCGTGACTTTGTTGAGTTGTTGGTAGTCGATACACAATAACATGGACCCATCATTTTTCTTAACAAACAAAATAGGAGCACCCCAAGGAGAGAAACTGGGCTAAACAAAACCTCTTTCTGTCAACTATTGCAATTGTGCCTTTAATTCTTTTAATTCTATTGGTGCAATTCTACATGGAGCTATAAATATCAGAGATGTTCCCGGTATTAACTTAATAGCAAACTCAACCTCTCTAACTGGCGATGACCCTAGCAACTCTTTTAGAAACACATATGTAAACTTAGATACAGTCGAAATCGACTCTAATTTGAACTCTGAACCCTTAGAATCAAATATTTAAGCTAGATATGCTTCACAGCCTTTTCTAACATATTCTTATGCCATTATTTCTATCTAATTAAATTCAAATCATTTCTCCATTCTAACATTTACATTTGATTAGCTTTCATCTATAGTTTACAACAGCATCATGCAGAGTTAACTAGTCCATACCTAGATCACATCAAACTCATCAAAGGGTAGTAACATCAAATCAGCTGGAAAATTACAATCCCGAATCATCAAAAGAAAATTTTTACAGACTTAATCAACTAATGCATACTGACCTAAAGGATTCGTTACTTTAACCACAAATTTAGTAGACTCAGACGGTATTTTCTTATTTGACACTAAAGCTGTGCATACATATGAGTGTGTTGACCTCTGGTCAATCAAAGCATTAACATTAGTATCAAAGATAGAAAATGTATCAATGATCACATCAGGTACTGAAGCTTCCTCTCGAGCCCGAATCACATAAGCCCTAGCTGGTGCTCGTGCCTTAGACTAAACAATAGAATCCTTTGTTCCACGTCGACTATTACTCGCATTACCACTATTTTTGGGCGGTCTTGTAACACCCCATACCCGTGACCAACGCCGGGACAGGATACGAGGCATTATTGTACTTAACCTTACTTGAACATGCATTATCGGGCTATAAAATTTTGTTCCATGTTAAAAATTTTCCTTCTTAATCATAACATAAATATCTTGGGCCCACGAGGCCTTAAACTTACTTTCGAAAGATTCTGGAGTTTAATCGGAAACTTTTACTCTTTTTGGAAAATTTTTGACTAGACAGGGCCCACACGCCTGTGTGCCCTTAAGACATGCCCGTGTTCTTTACCCGTGGTCAACACTGATTTATTTCATCCGGCTGAGCACACGCCTATGTCTATAAGTTGTGTTCTTCACACGACCTAGACACGCCCGTGTCTCCTGCCCGTAGAGCTCTCTGTTTATGACATCATCAATCCTTATTTAGCACACAGCCAAGACTCACGCCCGTCTGTTGGACCGTGTGTCGAATCGTATCCTCGCATATTAGTATAGGGGGCACACGACCTATTAACACACCCATGGGGCTGGCCGTGTGTCTACACGTGTGGATACTTAGAGGCTATTTTTCAAGCCGATTGCCACCCTGAAACATAATCTCACTTATACCAACTCAAGCAATACATAATGCAGCATTCTTGTACTATGAATAATTCCTAAAACATCACTAATAGAATGCATAAAAACTCATCATCATTAATATATAAAACTTACCAAATATTGGTCAATCTCTTTGGCCATATACAAAAAGGATAGTAATCTTAATAGCCAACCTTTTGGCTCGCAATATGATATAACTCAAAATGACATAATCCATATACATTCCATGCTTAAAAAAAATAACTTGGCTATACCAAAATAATGATTGATAGTGTGATCTGAGCTCTGACGTCTGTGGTCCCCGAGCTAGCTTGGCAATACTACAAGGAAGAAAGAAAAGAGAGGAGTAAGAATATAGCTTAGCAAGTTTGCATGAAATTCATATAACAACATATTGTTCATAATATACTCATCCATCATGAACAAGAACAACATAAATCTCAAGTGCTTGAACTTACTTACTGATACTTACTCTTACTAAGCACATTTTATATAATAATTTCATGCTTGTGTTTTTAATCATGGTACCTGTATCACTTAGTCACATAGATTATCACTTTTGCTAATGTAAACATGAACTCATCTCATCAACTTTCTTAAATTAAATAAACTCTTTATCAACCTTGAATAACTTAGTTTATTACTATCTTTACTTGCTTAGCTTTCTTATTACCTATTTCGTACTTGGCTCTTTTGCCCACTGAATTACTAGAATATCAGAGGATACTCAATCTCATCAAACATTTGTCTCAATGCCAATTCAATATCCCAGATATGGTCTTACATGGGATAGCCTTATGATGCCAATGCCCTATCCAAGATATGGTCTAACACGAAATCTCTTAACTCGATGTCAAAGCCATGCCCCAGACATGGTCTTACACGGGACCTTTCTTGTATGGTATTGATACCATGTTCCAAACATGGTCTTACACGAGACCTTCCTTAAATGGTGCCGATGCCATGTCCCGGACATGGTCTTACATGAGACCTTTCTTAAATGGTGTCGATGCCATGTCCCATATATGGTTTAACACGAGACCTTCCTTATTCGATGCTGATGCCATGTCCCAGACATGGTCTTACACAGGATCTACATTCGGTGTCGATGTCATATCCCAAATATGGTCTTACACAGGCTTTCCTTGTCTCATGTTGTGACACAGGTATCCTCGTTATTCTGAATCTTCAACCGGGACTTTCACTTACTTGTTCTCGTTATTTTTTTCCTTATTGGACATTATTAATCAACTTCATAGAAATATTGTACATTATACAACATAGAAAGTAATTTGATCATAAAAGCATATGTAACCATGAGTTCATACAAACTTACCTCGGTAATCCATAATATGTGTTGATGTGCAATTTAGTCCACCAATTCGTTCTTACCTTAATTTTGGGTTCGGGCTTCGTGTTTCTTGATCTATAATAACAATTTAACTTGTTTAATACTTACATTAACTAAATTTACTCATATTTCATACTTTGACAAAATTTACATTTTCCCCCTAAACTTTATCATAATTACACTTTTGCCCCTAGGCTCATCAAATGATTTTTATTCAACTTTCTTGCATTTCAAGCCTAACCGAATCATATTCTCAACTATAACAACATTCAATTTCCACTATTTCACTCATACCATTTCTACAACTTTTACAATTTGGTTCTTTTATGCATTTTCCATGAAAATCAATTAGAAAAAAGATGTTTATCATACACCAAAATTTCATATTCTTACATAAAAAAATCAAAATACATGCATGTCATACATGGGTGGATTTTTAAACATAATCCATAGCTCAATATAGCTAGAAATAGCTAAATCGAGCTACGAGGATTTCAAAAATACAAAAAACATTAAAAACGGGGCTAGGATACACTTACTATCAAGCTTGAAAGATGAAGAAACCCTAGCTATGGTGCCCTTGAAATTTTCGGCTAGCATGGAGAAGATGAATCCTAATTTTGACTTCTTTTCCCTTTTAATTCTTTAATTTACCAAAAGACAAAAATGCCCTAAATGATTATTTCTTGAGATTTTTCCTTCCTATCTCCATTTTTGTCCATCTCAACATATAATGGTCTAATTGCTAAATAAGGACCCCAAATAAATTTTATAATTCTATTTCATACTTAAACCTTCTAGAATCTCATATTTTCTAATACTTTCAATTTAGTCCTAATGGACAATTTATTCACTAATTAATAAAATTCCTTCATAAAATTGCAAACACAATCATGTAAATACCTCATAAGCCTTATTAAATCTTTTAAACACATATTTCTTCTTCGGATTTGTGGTCTCACACCACTATTCTGACTAGGCCATAAGCCGGGCTGTTATAGGTCTTCCTCTCACAGTCGTATTACTCAAACGAGTTTTCTGAACCTTCTATTTATTAGACATTTCAGGGCAATCTCTGAGGAAATGATCGTAAGAACTTCATTTGAAACACGACCCATCTTTTAATATGCATTCTCCAAAGTGTTGTCTATTGTATTGCTGACATTCAGGCTTGTTGTTTCTAGCACTACCCATACTTTCTATAGATGTAGCCTGAGGTCTCAAAATCAAATGCTGCTTCTTTTATCTCTCCCCAAGAAACCTACTGAAGCTGATGAACGACTGTGAAATTCTTTTGATTTATTCAATGGAGATGAGAATGATTTCCCTATAGGTCACTTTCCTGTATCACAAGCCTCAGAATATGCATTTCTTTTTGCTTTACTGAGCTCTTCGGCCTTGTGCACTCTATCAACCAAAACCACAAATTCATTCAGCTCAAGAATTCAACAAGCAACTTGATGTCTTTGTTTAAATTGTCTTCAAATTGGGTATACATAGGTACCTCTGTTGGTACACATTCCCAGGCATACATATCAAGCCACAAAAATTTTCTCTCGTACTCAGCTACTGATATACGTCCCTATTTCAATTCCAGAAATTATTTGTGTTTCTTATCAAGAAATCGCTGGATAACATATTCTTTCTGAACTCTGCCTCAAAGGATTCCCAATTCACACAATCTCTAGGCACTACTAAAATCAATGTATTCCACCACTGATATGCTTAGTCTTTTAATTACATAGCATACTTTAAACATTCAGTAAGTGTACAAGATAATTCATTGAAAACTCTCACTATGTTTTCTAACCAGAACTTAGCTTTCTCTGGATCGTCTTCAGCTATACCATAGAACTCTTCAGCCCTATATTTTTGAATTTTATCAACTAGAGTCTTGGTTGCACGTATTAGTTCCAAACCCTAAGGAATAATGGGGGCAGGTTGGGGTACGAGTGGGGGTGGAGGTTGTCGAACCATCGGGTTCATTCTTACAAATTCTGTGAACCACTCAGACATCATCGAGAAGAAGGCTTCTTTAGGCTCACCTCCCTGGCCCTCAGATACAGGCCTACCATTAAAAATTACTCCATGAACGGAGGCTTACGCATTACTTTCAACTTCATCAGAGTCAACTTTGTTGGATGACATTTTGTCTATATGAAAATGTAGTTCAATATGAGTCAAGAGCTAGCATAGTATCATAAGATTTATAATGGCATGTATTTCTAGACTCTAAACATGCTACGTTAAGTCCAAGAACCAACTAAACCTGGCTCTGATACCACTAAATGTAACACCCTTAACCCGTATCCTAGCTGAATTAGGGTTACAGAGCATTACTGAACAATCAAAAACATTTAAACATCACAACATTAAATTAGACTAATCATATCATAATCCATCCATTCACATGTACTTTGTCCTTAAATCGAGCCTTCGAGGACCTAAAAATAGCTTAGAAGCAATTAAAGACAAATTTAAAAGAAAATAAGAAGATTAGGAAAAACATGTAAAAATTTGAAATAGGGTCACACAGCCGTGTGAAATCATCCCAAGCCTGTGTAACATTCGAACAAGGGATACATGGTTGTATCCCAGTCCGTGTCCTCACCCGTGTAACTCTCTAAGTAGGGTCACACGGCCGTGTCACACTCCTGTGTGCCAGGCCATGTATCTTACTAACTTGCACCCTTTGAAATCCTCAGATGACACATGACTGTGTCGCTAGGCCATGTTTCTCACACAGCTAAGTCACACACCCGTGTCTCAGACCGCGTGGACCCAAATTTACCTAAAATCAAGCCATTTCATAACCTAAACATGCATGAACATTCAATCCATCTAAACATACATTCAAGTTACATAAGCATCACATGCATAAATATTCCATTTCAAACAACCTAATTCACATAAACAATATACCATTCAAAGGAACCTCAATTTGCATACAAACATCAATACTTAAATGAAAGCAATTTGACCATTTCTCATTTACACAACCTAGTGCGTTTAACCAACTTATGCCAGTTCATTATGAATAATTCTAAACCATCACAATTACAAAAAAAAGGGGGCACATACACAAGGATTTACAACTGACCAAAGTGACTTAATTTGACAAGACATCAAATGGTACCAAATCAACATAACTTTCTAAAATTATACATGCCAAAACACCTTTTAAACATTCACCAATATACCATCACATAACACCATGTACATGCCATTAAACCTTGGCCAAAGTGCTCAAAAACTACTAAATTAAATGTTGGATAGTGTGGTAGGTCTTCGACGAGCTTCCAACCAAATCGAGCTTCTAATAACCTATAAAAAAAAGGGAAAAAACTACGTAAACAATGAATACTTAGTAAGCTCATATAAACCAAACCATAACTTACCATTTTATTTACATAATAAAAAGCATAAGCGTAAAATCAATCAAAACCATAAGCTTGGCATAAGCATATACAACATCATCAAAGTCACAAATTAGTACTCTTGTACATGGTTCAAATGAATTTATCCATAAACAAGTAAATTTACATATATAAACTTATCATTTAGTCCATAATTCCTTTTCATAAGTTCATGATACATTACATTTGAACACTTACCATTTTGTTCCTTTTCTTTCCTGTTGAACCATCAGGAATTACAATGAATATATGAGAAAGCTCCCACAAAGTGTGCCTTTACATATAACTGTAATCTTTCCTTTACATCATTTCTCACACAAGCTACGAAATGGGTCTGCTCACACGAGCTGTGAAATGGGCCTACTCACACGAGCTATTGGTCAGAATGTAAGCTACACGATGCTATTCACATAAGATGTTGAGTATCCGCAACAAATGTAGGACCCCAGCCAGCGGTAAGACATTCAAGACCAGCACCCGAAACATGAAAACCCTAATGACATGTCCTTTGTATCTTAAGAATTCCTAAGCTTCAACTGGGACTCAATATCCATCAATTAATCATAGCTTTGATACATTTTTATATCGATCAATTACATTAAACATAACATAATAAACGTACAATTTAAATAATAATATAACGATAATCGTTCATACAAACTTACCTCGGTAGTTAGGGGCGTAGGAATAAAGTTGAACTATTCCAAAGCTTTAGCTTTTCCTCAGTTTAGATCCGATTGTGGTTTATCTTGATCTAAATAAATAGTTTCAATCAATAAAGTACTTTTTTTAAATCAATTTCATCCATAATTAATATTTACGCAAAATTACCAATTTTCCCTTAACATTTTAACTTTTCACAAATTGGTCTTTTAGTTCATAACTTAAAATCTAACTCTTTTAACTTAAATCCAACTTAACCACATTTACATGGGACCTTGAGCTAACTTATATTTACCATCATTTCACAATAAAACCCTAACTTTTATACTTTTAACAAATTAATCCCTAAACACCATTTTCATCAAAAAATCACTTAACAAAACTTGTTTATTTTCCAACAAGGATTCATAACCTATCAATTATCATCAAAACTCATTCAAAAGCATTCATGGCATAACCCACAACCTTTAACAATTTTAGAAATTAAACCCCGGGCTAGCTAGATTAAGCTAAAACGAACTAAAAAACATAAAAATCACTAAAACTAACCTAAAAAATACCAACATGCATGAACAATGATAGTCGAAACTTCAAAGCACCAACAATGGTTTTTCTTCTTCAATATTTCGATGGAAAAAAAGCCATTTAGAAAGATGATACCATCTATACTTTGTTTTATTTTAATTTTTTATATCAAATTACTAATTCAACTATTATTTTAATTTTATTTATCAAATTTATAATTTAACCTTTGTCATTAACATTAAAATCCACTAAATCATGTCAATATTTGTCCACTAACCTTAACAATGGTATAATTTCCATTTAAGTCCATTCACTTTAAAAGTTTTATAGCCACTTGACCCTTTTAACCAATAGAACTCAAGTTTTACACTTTTTACTATTTAGTCATTTTTGCTTATTTAACCATTTAAACATTAAAATTTTCTTTACGAAATTTTAATACAACCTAATATTATCTTGTAAACCTAAAATAAATAAAATAATAATAATTTACTCATTGAAATTGTGGTCCAAAAACAACTATTTTTGATATCCCTAAAAAGGGGCTTGTAACACCCCTAACCCATATCCGTTGCCTGAGTAGGGTTGCGAGGTATTAACGATCACTACACATCATTTGATATACATAACTCATACATTTTCACAGTTATACTCAAATATCATTCAATCACAACTCATCGTCCCTAATAAGGTCCTACAAGGCCTTAAAAATGTTTTAGAATTTGTTCGAGACTAAACCAATAACATATGATTAACATAGCATTTCAACATAGCATTCAAATACCATTTCAACATAGCATTCAAATACCTAAATATTACCATGCATTTTCCATTCATGTGATTAATTCATATCAAGTCATCATTTGCATATTTCCATTCTATATATTACATGTCAAAACATACCATATTTATAAACTCATATATAACATGTACCAAAACTATACCATAACATTATACTAAATTAAGCCAAATCACATGGCTTAAAACTATACCATAACATGTACCAAAATACTAGTTCAAGTAACCATAACTATCATCATATAACTAGCTTATACATGCCATATTTACATATATCCACAAATTCGTAAGTATAAATCGGCAACTGGATAGTGTGATGCATAACTCCAACTTTATCTGAATCGAGCGAGCTATCGAACCTCTATAATACACGAAAAAAAAGACAAAGTATGCTTTATATCTTAGTAAGCTCGTATAATTCAAAATTAAACTTGCCAATTTTACATAATCAAGAGAATAAACAAGGTAAACTCAATTCAATTTCCAAATGCCTAACACAAGCATTCATCAACAAGTTAGTCATATAAATACATGAAATCATCCATTCTCTCAATACAATGCTCAATTCATTGTATCATACCAAATTCATATATCATGTACATCATATTCAAATTTCACTCTCAATCATATAATCAATAATTCATTCAATAACAGTACTCATCTGAATAAGCAATATTTATGCTCGTTGAACCCATTAGAACTTCAAAGGATACTCGGGTGATATACATCAGTAATCCGTCAATTAATTATCATTTTTGCTCTTTTGAGCTATGATCAGTAAGCTCCTCATGAGTTGATGAACAGTAAGCTCTATTGAGCTGAAAAGGTAAGCTCTAACGAGCTGAAAATAGTAAGCTCTTACGAGCTGATTTATCGATAAGCTTATACGAGTTGTGGTGAGTCCGTAACAAATTCAGGATCTCGACCAAAACGGTAACCCTAATGACATGTCACTTATATCCTACAAATTCATACGGTTCAAACGAGCTCGATAATCATCAGTCTATATCAATTAAGCATTTGTATTCCAAGTATATCAATTACTCAATTATATACATACATTTCAAATAAATACAAGTATTTAAAGTTCAATTCTAATTATATGAACTTACCTCGAGTATGAAAACGGCAAAATGAGTTAATTACTCGATAATCTTGCCTTTTTCCCCGATCCAATTACGGATTCCGCTTTTCTTGATCAAAATATATTCAAAATTAACTTATTTAATTAACCATTCATTCAATTTAGTTCAAAACATACATCTAGACTAATTTACACATTAGCCCCAAAGCTTTCACACTTTTACAAATTAGTCCTTATTTCACAAAAAAATACAAATTCAAGCAATTCAATCCAAATACATGCTAGCCGAATTTCATAGGGACTCCTACCAGCTCGTATCTTTAATTATTTCACATATTTACCACATAAAATTTCACATTTCATAATTTAATCCCTTTTTGACATTTTTGTCAAAAATCACTCTACAAAACTATTAAATCTATCAATAAACTTTCGTAATCTATTCTCAATATCAATTCACTCAAACATTCAATAATGACAACATGTTAAATTTTTAACAGCTTCAAAATCTAAGGTACGGGCTAGATAGAATACAAAGGAACGATCTCAAAAATGTAAAAATAATTAAAAACCGAGCAAAAATGAACTTACAATTGAAGCATGCACTAGCCGAACCTTTAAAACTCAACAATTGCTTTCTATCTTTCTGATTTGTTTTCTTTAATTAACATTAAATACCAAATTACAAAGCTAACCTTTAAAAATATTAGTAATTACACCAAATACCATGCCACTATCATCCATTATCACATAAATGGGTTAATTATAACATAAGGACCTTAACTTTAAGGTTCTATAGCTATTAGATATTTTAAGCTGATAGAATACAAGTTTGGCACTTTACGCAATTTAGTCCTTTTTCTCAAATTAAACATCCAAACGATAAAATTAACTCATGAAATTTTCACACATACATGCTATCATGTTGTAAACACCAATAATAATATTATAATAATTTTTTGACTTCCAATTTGTGGTTTCGAAACCACTATTCTAATTTGACCTAAAAATGTGTTGAAGCTGACTTGATTTACACGGCCCGTCACACGCTTATGTATCTGGCCTGTGTGCGAAACTGACTTGTTTCGAATTACAAACTTAAGAGACACGGTCGAGACACACGCCCGTGTGGTCAATCGTGTGGGCAAATATAGACCATTTGTAAGGCCAATTTGCCACCCATTTTTAGGGTCAATCTTACAAGCACAATCAAGCATCATTTCATACTCCAAAAGCAACCAAAACTTACCAACCATTCATCACAAATATACCAACATTGCATCATCTAATAATAGATTAAAAGTTACCATATTCATAACCATTATCAAGCCATATCACATGGCTTTATATACATCTCAAAACACAAACTAAAACTATTAGCCTATACATGCCATACTTAGCTATGTTCACATTCAAAAGGTACCAAAATACAATTTGAAAGTGAGATGGTGATCCTCGATGATCTCTGAGCCTTCCGTAGCTTTGATAAGCTATAAAATAATGCAAATGCACACAAAGTAAGCTTTCAAAAGCTTAGCAAGTCATATACAAATAAACTAATCATGTAAAACATTCATAACCAATTCATTCACAAGCTTTCAAAAGCTTAGTAAGTCATATACAAATAAACTAATCATGTAAAACATTTATAACCAATTCATTCACATGATCATTAGCATAACATAATAGAAAATTCATAATTCTTCTATGGCTCAATTGCTTATAGCCACTTACTTACCAACAAATCATACATCCATGCATTTCATTAGATCATAACACATTTGTATATAGCATATATTATTTCAATATGTTCATACACATATATCTCAATTCCACAATCTTACATATGTTTACTTTTCATACTTAAACTTGGCATACACTTTAAACATACCTGTATAAGATACACATTTCACATAGTCATTCAATTCACGGATTGCCCGTTGCACCATTCAGAATAAAATAGGATACTCAGATAACTCAGAACACTCGTACAATCCCGACATCCCACACGTGGTCATACATGTAGTCAAATATCGATGCCACTGTCCCAAACAGGGTCTTATACGAAATCATATACGATGCCAATGTCTAGACATGTCCTTAGACGTAATTCTCAAATCGATAGCAACGTCCCAGATATGGTCTTACACAATATCACATATCAGAACCCTATGTCATGACATATGTATCCTAACTATTCCTAAGCTTCGTACAGGACTTTTCGGATATCATCACAATATCATAGCCTTGATGGATTTCAAATATTTGGCTCAAATAATCATATAACACAATTCATTCACATATAAACAATATTAATTCAATCTAAACACATTTATTTGTATATCGACTTACCTCGTACGGATATGAACGGACAGAAACGAATACTCGACCACTTTTGACTTTCCTTGATCAAAATTCGTTTTCTTTGGTTGTTGATCTATACCTATTCAAATTTAACTCTTTTATTCACCAAATCATTCAATTCAATCCAAAAAACACACATTTAGGGCATTTTACAAATTAGCCCTTACATTTTCACATTTGACATTGAAGTCCTTATTTCATAAATTCACAAACTATACAAAATTTCAATACTCCCATGCTTGGCCGAATATTAACATAGTCTATAAGTCCACACATTTCATTTATTTCACATTTTAGTCCTTCAATTTACTATTTTCACAATACAATCCAAATTATTCAAATTCATCAAAAATATAAAAACAAAACATGTTAATCTATCACATATCTCTCATATTTCATCACCATATAACACAAAGCTCAAGCATTCATCAATGACATATATCAAAATAATCATCAAATTGTAAAATTAAAACATGGGCTTGATAGTATGCTAAGCAACGATCACAAAAACGTAGAAATTATCAAAAACCGAGCAAAATACTTACCTCAATCAAGCTATGCAAGTGCCAAAATTTCAAACCCTATTTTAGCTATCTTCTTTGCTTCATTCGGCCATGAAAGATGATAAAATGGCCACCATTATGTTTTATTTAGTTAAAGTATAACTTAATTCATCATTTACCAATTTGCGCTTAATGAATTAAACATTAAAACATATAATGGTTGTCCATAATTGTCCACTATCAATTAAAATGGTCTAATTACCATTTAAGGCCATCATATTCAAAAGCCAACTCAAAGAAACACACTAATATATAGAATGTCAGTTTTACATTTTCTTCAATTAAGTCCCTTTTTTTTTAAATTAAGCACACAAACAATAAAATTAATTCACGAAACTTTCACACATGCTTAATCACACACTACAGATACAAAATATAGTATTAAAATATTTTTTTAACTCGAATTTGTGGTCCCAAAATCTCTATTCTGACTAGGGTCTAAACGGGACTGTTACAATTCTCCCCCTTAGAGATTTTTGGCCCCGAAAATATTACCATTGAATAGATTCAGATATTGCTCTCTCATAGCATCTTCGGGTTCCCACGTAGCTTCTTCAACTCCGTGGCAATGCCACAAAATTTTTACCAGCAAAATTTTCTTGTTTTGTAATTCCTTCATCTCGTGGCCTAAGATACAAATCAGTTCTTCCTCATAAGTCATATTAACTGAATTTCTATTTCAGATGGAGAAATTACATGTGAAGGATCAGATCTGTATCGTTGAAGCATTGATACGTGAAACACATTATGAATCTTTTCTAACTCTAGTGGTAACAACAATCTGTACACAACATGTCCAATACGCTAAATGATTTCAACAATCTCGGACTCAGTTTGCCTTTACGACCAAATCGGATTATTTTCTTCCGAGGTGAGACTTTCAAAAGCACTTTATCTCTAATCTCAAATTCAATATCTTTTCGTTTCAAATCTACTTAGGATTTCTGACGATCAAATGTTGCTTTCAAACTATTACAGATCATTTTAACTTTTTGCTCAATTTCTTTGATTAAATCAACCCCGTGTATCTTATTCTCACTGAGTTCTGACCAATACAAAGGTGTTCGACATTTTCGACCATACAAAGCTTCATAAGGTGTCATTTTAATTCTTGTCTGAAAACTATTATTATATGCAAACTCAATCAATGGCAAATACTGTTCCCACGTACCCTCAAATTCAAGAATGCAACATCTCAACATATCCTCGAGAATCTGAATAATCCGCTCAGATTGACCATCCGTCTATGGGTGAAAAGCTGTATTGAAATGCAATTGAGTACCTAAAGCCTCTTGCAGTTTCTTCCAGAATCATGAAGTAAACCTCAGATCTCTGTCAGACACAATAGATAGTGGCACCCCATGCAATCTCACAATATCGAAAATATATAGCCAACTAAATTATCAAGTGAGTAATCAGATCGTACCGGAATAAAATGAGTTGATTTCGTCAATCTGTCAACTACAACCCAAATTGCATCTTTCTTCCTCGGAGTCAAAGGTAACCCTGAAACACAATCTATCGTCACTCTATCTCATTTCCACCCGAAAAGATAAAATTGGTTTGTAACATCCTAAAATTTGAAGTATTTATTTGATGCATGTTTTAGTGCTTAACTTGTGTATAGTAAAATTTTTCATGTTTAGTATAGTCTTGAGAAGAATTGAGAACTATTTGGAATTAGAATAAATTCTAGTAAGGAGTATTTAATTGGAGTGGATCAAGTGATTTTGAGGTTTAAGTAAATTTAAGTGTCTAAAATTAGCATAACATGAGTAATTGGCAAGGTGGTGTTGGCGCATGAGTAATTGCATGAGGGAGATGTCCAATCCTTGGATAACAATTAGATGATTTTATTTTTGCACTTGTATGGCAAGTGTCGGTCAAGCAATACTTATGGTAAGGATGGACTTTTTCATTTATGGAAAGTAGACTAAGGAATAAGGTAAGTACTAACTTAAGGTATGGAATCAAGAAGTATTGGTATGATAAGGGACATAAGGCTTGGATTAAGGGAAGATGATTTGAAACTTTTAATGGCCTATTGTCCATGTATTTGGATGGTTTTGGGGCTAGGAGGTTGGCGAATTTTTGTTAGTAGCTTGATAGGGATTAGTAGCTAGTTTGGTCAATTTCTTTAGCAACATGAGCATTTTTTTCATTCTCTCCAAAACCCTTTTCTCTAGCCGAATGTACTTGTAACCATTGGCAAATTTTTGGTTGTTTGACCATTTCTTTTTGACCAATTAGTATCATTTTCTTCTTTTTCTCTTTTGTGCCGAAACCATGCAACTTTGAAGAAACCTAATTCATTCTCTTTTTCTTTCTTTTGGCCGAATATACACCAACTTCAAGACCCATTTCTTTGTTCATCTTTCATCCTTGGAAAATAGATACATAAACTCTCTCTCTATTCCTTTTTTTCTTTCATTCTTTTTGAAAATACTCTAAAATATCATCCTCTCTCTCATTCTTCATTATGGCCGAATGTTGATGGTAAAACCTTAGCCGAATCATTCTTTTCTTTTATTTTAATCTTTTCTCCATCAAACAAATTCTTCTTTCTTTGTAGTGGTATAGTGGAGTGCCGATTTCTTTTCTACATCTTAAGTGATTATAGCTATTATAGATCGGGTGAAAAAGGAGATTTCATCAGTCAAGGTAAAGGATTTTCAAGGTAAACCGATTACACTTTCAAGCGTTTAGTTTTAAGATTTTTGATAGTTTATTGTTAAGACTAATGATCTTTTGTCATTAGAGGCAATCAAAATAGGGACGAAAAGGGTAGTATATAGTTTACTTAAAGAGGGTGGTTCTATTAATCCCCTAAGTTTAAGAGAAGGATCTGCTTTGCGAATCGAGATTTTCCATCGGGTTGTCGACCTTCATCCGATTTAAAATCAAATATTCAAGTCGTCGTACTCCACTTTGCTTACTCGGGTATTGAACCATTGATCGGAGAGAAATCGCAAATAGTGGTTATTCGAGATTCGAGGTAAGATTTAGATCGCTCAATATTAGAATAGTTTAATATCAAATTTTAGTGTTCTAATCTTTCGTAATATGTGTTTAGATATCGATGAGCGGGAGAGTGCAGTTCTCACCATAATCAGGTGTGTAATCTTACACTATATCTCATGGGTTAGATGACTATACAATGGTTAAAGTTGGATTAAAAATCGCAAAGTTGGTGAAATCGAAAAATATGACATTATTGACATTTAGTGTTAAAATCTCGAAATCAGTGTTATTTGGAAAATTTGGGCCATATGTGTTATATGTGATATTTGATAAATTTGGGCCATATGTGTTATTTGGAAAATTTGGGCCATATATGTTATGTAATATCCCGGGTGAAGGGCTATTTTGTTTTGGCATCGGTTGCATGATTAATTGCTTGCTATGATGTTGTTTGGGTGTTTTCGGGGCTTAGCTGTAGGCTAGGAGTGTGCCTGAGTAGGTGGATAAGTTTTTATTTTTTTGGGCTTTAGGGGATAGGAGCTGAAGGAGATGGGGTTTTTAATTAAATTAAGTGAAATTATAACACAAGAAGGGAGCTGGTGGAGTGGCAAAGCATGCGCCACTTGGAGCATGTGTGTGCGTCAAATGCAAGGGAGGTCTTGAGTTCAAGTCGAGAATCCCACCCTTTTGGCTTCCATTTTGGACGGCATGGAGGAAGAGGTTGTGGGCAACTTGAACTCTACCATGGACTTGGTCAACATATTCAAACGGTGGATGGAGAGTGAAAGTAGGAGGAAGACTTGGTAAACTCATTTGAATTGAGTGGTGTGGAGTGTTGTGGGGGATTATGGCGAATTTTTGGGGTGTTTGGAGTGGGGAGTGGATGGCTTGGTGTGGTGTTGGAGGTGCCAAATGCATTTTCCCATTTGGTGCATATTCGGTTTTGTTTGTAAAACAAAAGTCTCATTTTGGTTTTGTTAGCGAATTTTCTTCCAAGGTTTTCTCTCATCTTTTGCACTTCTTGAAGTGAAAACACCAAACCCTATAGTAGCGAAACTTCATTTGCTTCTTCCATTTTCTTCTTGAAAACCGAAGTCCAAGTTGCATATACCAAAATTTGCCTTATTCTTTTGGTACTCTCAATAGTGAATGTTCTCTCCTCTTTCACTTCTCTTTCTTCTTGAAGCTTTGTGTCAAACATCATTCTCCTAATATTCTTTCTCATTTTTTCATTTTGTTCTTTTCTCATTTCCATTCTTGGCCGATTATCAACCCCTATCCTCTTGCATTTCGATTTTCTTTTCCCTTCTCTCGATCAATTTTGGGATGGTATAAAACACCTTGGCGAACCTTTCTTGGTGTAGACCAAATATTAGGTGTTGTTGGGTGATTGTGTTCAATCGGTCTTGTAAAGGGTAAGTACTAGGCGAATGGCCATTTCCTTTCTCTAGTATTTTACCGATTTTTGGTATGATAAGGGCTGACTTTGGTATCGGTTAAAAGGTATTAACTTCTTGTAAGTAATCTTTTTCGTATAGGGTCCATTGGGTTCAAATCAAGCAAGGCGAGGCTTCTTACTCATTAAGCAATCGGTGGGTGAGGTGAAATGATTACTCGTGGTTGATTTGTTTAGTTTCAATTATGAATATGGTTTCAAGGATTAACCACCTTCTTTCTAGGGAAAGCCGATTCTTTGAAAGAACCATCGTTGGATTCGGTTTGGTAGGAAACCAAATCCAGCTTTAAGGTAAGGGTAAACCGGTGTACCCTTTGATTTATTTGGTTATGGCCGAATGAGATATGTGCTAACCCTTTGGTTGGTTGATTTTAGGATCAAAGTTGTCAAGGTGGTCGAGGGTCTTAGACCGGTTCTTAGTATTAAAACCTCCGTTAATTCAGGTGTGTAAACTAACACACTTCTGTTTAGTAATATAATTGATAACCTGTGTGATGATTAATGAAACAGTGATGATTGATGTGATACCCTAATGGGTATGATTCTGGACTCGGGTAAGTCAGTATTATTATTATGAGTTTACTGATGATCTATATGATACCATGGTTGTGGATATATGTGACATGGGGTATGAGATTAGACATATTAGCATGATATGCATGATTATATGATATGCATGATTACATGAGTGTGGTATGTTGATGGGTGATACGAGTGGAGGGAGCAGTGATATTTTGTGCTGACGAGCACCAGTGTTTTGGTAACACACTTTGTGACTTTGGGTCACCAGAGGTTTGGCACCTCCAGAGGTTTGGTACCTCCGCGTCTTGGTCCCTGTGGTTAACACCACCGTGGGTTGGCCCCACTTGTGAGATATGGGATTGACGCCAGTGATTTGGTATCACACGATGGGTTGGCCCCATCAATGCATTTGTGACTACGGTCACCAAGCTTTAGTAGCACAAATGTGTCTTTGGGACACCGGAGGTTTGGCACCTCATTGCGACTTGTCCCCGTGGTTTAACCACCGTGGGTTGGCCCCACATGAGATATGGGATCGCTAGTGATTTGGTATCACACGATGGGTTGGCCCCATCATTGGATTTGTGACCTCGGTCACCGTGCTTTGGTAGCACAATTGTGTCTTTGGGACACCAAGTGTTTTGGTAACACATTGTGACTATATGTCACCGGTGGTTTGGCACCACCAAAGGTTTGGTACCACACGGGGTAGAAAAGGCGATATGGATGGTTAGGATCGGGTTGCATTGATTATATTGCTTTGTATGATGTGTGTTAACATGTTGTTTTTTGGGAGCGGGATTTACACACTGAGTCACTCGACTCACCCTCTCCTTTGACTTTTCAAGTGACACTTAGGCGCGGACATGGAGCCGGGATGGACTCGAGGTGCTCATGCCATACCGAAATAAAGATTTGCTCAGACTTTTAAGAAAGTTGGTACTTAAGTTTTATTGTTACTATTTGGTTTTATTTGGGTTGTAAATGGCCTTTTTAAATTATGTTTTGTTTACGATTAAGTTAGATTTATAATGTGCTTTTACAAACTACTCGAGTTAAAATGTGCTAAAACTTGGAAAGACAACGTTTTCAAAACTTCAAAAAAAAAAAAACGATGTTTTAAACTATACCATCGGTATCATGCTATAACTTAGAACAAAATGAACTCAATTGTTTTTCTAACTTAAATATGGTTTTCTACTAAGACAAAATACTTTAGTAATAATAATATGAACCAACTTAAACTTCAAACCGACATAAATTAGTTTTACCTACACTTGGATAAATTTTCAAAGCTCTCGGGTTTTCAAATACAACATAAATTTTAGTCAAAACCTACTCAAGTTTTCTTCAAATACAAAGTTTCGCAAAGTGATTTATCAGACTTCTAGACTTCAACCTAACCCCCCCAAAACCTTTTTCCCTGTAGCATACTAGATTCGGTCGTGGTGTATTGACCGGGTTTGGGGTGTTACATTTGTGGTATCAGAGCCAAGTTCAAAAGCTCGACTGTGGGCCCGAGGCCCAAAATGTTTTAAAACTATAATTTTCAAGTATTCTGTTTTTAAAGTATGGTTTGAAGGGCATGGCACTGAGTCACCGGCACCAGTTCGCCCAGGTAAGTACCCCGTACTATTTGTTGTGATTGACATGATCGGATGGCTAGTAAGACTACTTTAGAGACTGAAACTAATAGGACTCTGTGGACTCGCGGAAACAAAGCTTCTTTAAAAATTCATAAAACTTTGCTTTAAACACAGTGGAATAATGACTGATACATAAAATTCTTTAATCAGACGAGATTTAGTCATGAGTACCCGAGGTGGACGTGGTCGTGGGCGTGGTCGCGTAGGATGATCGCTTCGAGCCCGTAGGTTCAGGCGTGGTTCAGAGAATGAGATACTGGGATTCGCCACCAACCGGAGGTGGTGAGTTCGAGAACAGAGCCGTGATGATGCAAAGTCACAGCGAGCGATCTGCGGGTTTTAGAGAGGTAGTGGAGCGGTGGAGGCGTGGGAGCTAGGAAATCGTGCTGAGCGACTTGAACAAATGGGGCTTTGAATTCTTTCGGTGTCTCGGTGTTGCTCCCAGCCTTCTTGAAATCTTGCTGGAAGCGACAGAGCGGATCATGGATGATCTGGACCTAACTGCTGAGGAGAAGTTGAAGGGGATCGTATCACTTCTCCGGGATGAGTCATACCAGTGGTGGCTCACGGTCCGTGATAGTACCGCAAATTCAAGATCTAACATGGGATTATTTCTGGGCTGCTTATCAGAAGAAGTACGTCGGAGCTAACTACATAAATAAGCAGCGGAAAGCATTTTTGAGGTTAGTCCAGGGGAGTAAATCTGTCGAGTCTGGAGGCCGAAGTTTACGAGGTGAGTCGGTATGCCAAGGGTATGGTGGCCACTGAGCATGAGAGGTGCGTTCGTTTCGAGGATGGCCTGCGAGACGAACTGAGGCTGATAATTGCGCCCCAGCAGGAGCGTGAATTTGCAGTTCTGGTTGAAAAGGCGAAGGTTACCGAGGGCATTAAAGAGTCTGTGAGGCCGAGTATGGATAGAAACCGTCACAAAAAGGAGTTTTGGATCTTCTGGGTCATCGGGTAATCAGCAGAAGAGGGCTAGACCGAGTGGGCCGAATCGGTCGGGTAGGTTTGTTCTTTGCTAAGCGGGGACCGCCGCATTGTAACCGTTGTGGAAAGGCTCACTGGGGAGGATGTTAGACTGATGGTAGAGGTTGTTTTGAGTGTGGCTCGTTGGACCACCGTGTGAGGGACTGTCCGCGCAAGTTGGCTAGAATTGATCCAGAATCGGTACGTAATCAATACGAAATAACGGACCACCGCAGAAGGGCCGAGGTAATGGCGGAGGAGGTATGATTACGGTCGGGCCGTGGAGCACCGAGAGTAGGTGCAGTAGTTCGAGGCCGACGGCTGGATTGGTATATCTTTGCGGCCCGAGAGGAGGCGGCGCACCGGACGTCATAACCCAGACGCGTTTTGATTTTTGGTTCTCCTTATACTGCTTTAATTGATGTGGGTTCTACGCACTCTTATGTTGCCAGTAGTATAGTAGAGACAATGGATTTAGACTCTGAGATATCTTCTAGGCAGATGACCGTAATAAGCCCTCTAGGTCACTCAGTAGTGGTAGATAAATCGTATAGAGGCGCACCTCTAGAACTCCAGGGTAGTATTTGAGGTCGATCGATGGAGCGCCATTCGGGGAGTTCGATCTAATTCTCGGAATGGACTGGCTGGGTAAGTATCAGGCGAAGTTGGACTGCGCGGCTAAGCGCATGGTTCTGAGCACAGCTGAGGGTGATGAAGTAGTTCTGATCGGTAATAGGAGAAACTATCTGTCCAATGTGGTATCTGCTCTGAAAGCCGAGAAAATGGTCAGAAAGGGCTGCGAAGCATATATGGTGCATGTGTATGCCTTGGAGGCTAAGGAGTCTGCTGTGGAGACCGTTCGGACAGTTGGGGAATTTGTTGATGTGTTTCCTGAGGAGCTTCCGGGTTTGCCACCGGATCGGGAGGTAGAGTTCGGGATAGATCATTTATCTTAAGCGCACCGTATCCATTGCTCCGTCTGAGATGGTACCTAAAGAATTAGTGGAGCTTAAGGCTCAAATCCAGGAGTTATTGGACCGAGGTTTTATCAGGCCAAGTATTTCGCCATGGGGAGCGCCGGTACTCTTTATAAAGAAGAAAGATGGTACTATGCGGATGTGCATAGACTACCGCCAACTGAATAAGCTGACGATCAAAAACAAGTATCCATTACCTCGGATAGATGACTTGTTTGATCAGCTGAAGGGGGCGTCGGTTTTCTCGAAGATCGACCTAAGGTCTGGGTATCACCAGTTGAAGGTAAAAGAGGCGGATATCTGTAAGACGGTATTTCGTACTCGGTATGGGCACTTTGAGTTCTTGGTTATGCCGTTCGGGTTGACTAACGCACCGGCAGCTTTCATGGATCTGATGAATAGGGTGTTCCAACAGTACCTAGATCAGTTCGTGGTAGTTTTTATCGATGACATCTTGGTATACTCAAGGACTGAGGAAGAGCATGATGCTCATTTACGGGTGGTATTGCGATTCTAAGGAGAAACAATTTCTGTCGAAGTTCAATAATGCGAGTTCTGGCTCAGGGAGGTGACATTCTTGGGTCATGTAGTGTCGGCTGAGGGGATTAGAGTGGACCCCCGCAAGATAGAAGCGGTTTTGGATTGGAAGCCGCCTAAGTCAGTAGCGGAGATTCGGAGTTTTCTGGGGTTGGCAGGATACTACCGAAGATTTGTAGAAGGTTTCTCGTTAATTGCAGCACCGATGACCAAATTATTGAGAAAGGGAGTTCCGTTTATTTGGACTGAGAAGCAACAGGAGAGCTTCGATAAGTTGAAGAAGATTTTGACTGAAGCTCCGGTTCTGATTCAACCTGAGGCTGGTAAGGAATTTACAGTGTACTGCGATGCATCACATACAGGCTTGGGTTGTGTGCTGATGCAGGAAGGGAAGGTTGTGGCTTACGCATCCCGACAGCTGAGGCCACATGAGGTTAATTATCCTACGCACGATCTAGAGTTAGCAGCTGTAGTATTTGCTTTAAAGATATGGAGGCATTACTTGTACGGAGAAAGATCGATAGTCTACACGGACCATAAGAGTCTGAAGTACCTCCTGACTCAGAAAGACTTGAATCGAGATGTCACCATGGATTGAGCTCTTTGAAAGACTACGATTGCTCAATTGAGTATCATCCGGCAAGGCTAACGTCGTGGCGAACGCGTTGAGTTTGTAAGGTTATTTGGATTTGAGGCGTTGTTTGCCCACTTGAGTTTGTATGATGACGGGAGTATTCAGCGAGCTGCGAGTTAAGCCTACTTGGGTTGAGCGGATCGAGAAAAGCAATTGTTAGATGAGGTTTTGAGCGCGCGAAGACTCAAAAGAGTGATGGGTTGAAGGGTATAGCTTGTCTAATGATGGGGTTCGTGTTTCGTGGGAAGGCTTGTATCTTGAGAGATCTTTGAATTGAGGCAAAAGATTCTTCAGATGCTCATAGCACCCTATGCTATGCATCCCGGAGGTAGCAAAATGTATAAGGATCTCGTGGAACAGCCGGTGGCGGGTCTGAAAAAGGAGGTGACAGAGTTTGTAGGAAAGTGTTTGACATGTCAGCAGGTCAAGGCTGAGCATCGATTCTTGTCTCTGGTTGCTTCACCAAAGAAGATTCCACAGTGGAAGTGGGACAGGATCACTATGGATTTCGTCAGTGGATTACCGCTTACACCGAGCAAGAAGGATTCAGTTTGGGTAGTTGTGGATCGGCTGACTAAATTCGCTCACTTTATTCCGGTGAGGGTGGATTACTCACTTCAGAGGTTGGCGAAGCTGTATGTGTCAGAGATTGTGAGACTGCACGGGGTGCCCGTATCGATCATCTCGGATAGGGACCCCAGATTCACGTCAAGGTTCTGGAAGGCTTTGCATCAGGCTCTGGGTACACGGTTAGATTTCAGCACGGCATTTCATCCGCAGACTGACGGGCAGTCGGAAAGGGTTATACAGATCTTGGAGGATATGCTTCGAGGTTGTGTATTGGACTTCAGGGGTAGTTGGGAGGAGTATCTACCGTTGGCTGAGTTCGCCTACAACAACAGCTACCAAGCGAGTATTAAGATGGCACCTTATGAGGCGTTGTACGGTAGAAGGTGTCGTTCACCGACTTGTTGGACGAGTTAAGTGAACGTCGCTTATTGGGACCAGAGTTGGTTCTTTGAGACCAAGACAAGGTTAAGTTGATTGAGCTCGATTGAAGGAAGCTTCGACCGCGAAGTCCTATGCCGATCTTAAGCGGAGAGATATTGAGTTCTTTGTGGGAGATCGGGTTTTCTGAAGGTCTCACCGTGGAAGAAAGTATTAAGGTTCGGAAGAAAGGCAAGCTTAGTCCGAGGTTTATTGGGCCATATAAGGTACTAAGACGAGTGGGACGATTATGTATCACCTTCGAGTTGCCACCGAGCTAAGTCGATTCACGACGTGTTCCACGTTCGATGCTTGGCGATATCGTTCGATCCATCACATGTGGTAACAGAGAGGAGATCGAGGTAAATCGAGATATGTCCATGGAGGAAGAGCACATGCATGATTTTAGATCGGGATGTGAAGGTTCTCAAGCAGAAGTCTGTGCCTCTGGTTAAGGTTCTTTAGGCGGAATCATGGCGTGGAAGAAGCGGCGTGGGAACCCGAGGATATGATGAGACAACAATACCGCAACTCTTGACTGAGTAATTTGAGGTCGAAATTCTTTTAAGGGGTAGAACCGTAATATCCGGGTGAAGGGCTATTTTGTTTTGGCATTGGTTGCATGATTAATTGCTTGCTATGATGTTGTTTGGGTGTTTTGGGGCTTAGTGTAGGCTAGGAGTGTGCTGAGTAGGTGGATAAGTTTTTATTTTTTGGGCTTTAGGGATAGGAGTGAAGGAGATGGGGTTTTAATTAAATTAAGTGAAATTATAACACAAGAAGGGAGCTGGTGGAGTGGCAAAGCATCGCCACTTGGAGCATGTGTGGCGTCAAATGCAAGGGGAGGTCTTGAGTTCAAGTCGCGAGAATCCCACCCCTTTTGGCTTCCATTTTGGACGGCATGGAGGAAGAGGTTGTGGGCAACTTGAACTCTACCATGGACTTGGTCAACATATTCAAACGGTGGATGGAGAGTGAAAGTAGGAGGAAGACTTGGTAAACTCATTTGAATTGAGTGGTGTGGAGTGTTGTGAGGGGATTATGGTCAAATTTTTGGGGTGTTTGGAGTGGGGGAGTGGACGGCTTGGTGTGGTGTTGGAGGTGCCGAAATGCATTTTCCCCATTTGGTGCATATTCGATCTTTGTTTGTAAAACAAAAGTCTCATTTTGGTTTTGTTAGCCGAATTTTCTTCCAAGGTTTTTCTCTCATCTTTTTGCACTTCTTGAAGCTGAAAACACCAAACCCCTATAGTAGCCGAAACTTCATTTGCTTCTTCTATTTTTCTTCTTGAAAACCGAAAGTCCAAGTTGCATATACCGAAATTTGCCTTATTCTTTTGGTACTCTCAATAGCGAATGTTCTCTCCTCTTTCACCTCTCTTTCTTCTTGAAGCTTTGTAGTCAAACATCATTCTCCTAATATTCTTTCTCATTTTTTCATTTCGTTCTTTTCTCATTTCCATTCTTGGCGATTATCAACCCCTATCCTCTTGCATTTCGATTTTCTTTTCCCTTCTCTCGTGAATTTTGGGATGGTATAAAACACCTTGGCGAACCTTTCTTGGTGTAGACCGAATATTAGGTGTTGTTGGGTGATTGTGTTCAATCGGTCTTGTAAAGGGTAAGTACTAGGCGAATGGCCATTTCCCTTTCTCTAGTATTTTACCGATTTTTGGTATGATAAGGGCTGACTTTGGTATCGGTTAAAAGGTATTAACTTCTTGTAAGTAACTGTGTTTCGTATAGGGTCCCTTGGGTTCGAAATCAAGTAAGGCGAGGCTTCTTACTCATTAAGCAATCGATGGGTGAGGTGAAATGATTACTCGTGGTTGATTTGTTTAGTTTCGATTATGAATATGGTTTCAAGGATTAACCACCTTCTTTCTAGGGAAAGCCGATTCTTTGAAAGAACCACTATTGGATTCGGATTTGGTAGGAAACCAAATCCGGTTTAAAATAAGGTAAACCGTGTACCCTTTAATTTATTTGGTTATGGTGAATGAGATATGTGCTAACCCTTTGGTTGGTTGATTTTAGGATCAAAGTTGTCAAGGTGGTCGAGGGTCTTAGACCGGTTCTTAGTATTAAAACCTCCGTTAATTCAGGTGTGTAAACTAACACACTTACATTTAGTAATATAATTGATAACCTTGTGTGATGATTAATGAAACGTTGATGATTGATGTGATACCCTAATGGGTATGATTACGGACTCGGGTAAGTCGGTATTATTATTATGAGTTTACTGATGATCTATATGATACCATGGTTGTGGATATATGTGACATGGGGTATGAGATTATACATATTAGCATGATATGCATGATTATATGATATGCATGATTACATGAGTGTGGTATGTTGATGGGTGATACGAGTGGAGGGAGCGGTGATATTTTGTCTTGTGAGCACCAGTGTTTTGGTAACACACTTTGTGACTTTGGGTCACGGAGGTTTGGCACCTCCAGAGGTTTGGTACCTCGGCGTCTCGTCCCCGTGGTTAACACCACCGTGGGTTGGCCCCACTTGTGAGATATGGGATTGGCCTTGGTGATTTGGTATCACACGATGGGTTGGCCCCATCAGCAGTTTTGTGACTACGGTCACGGTGCTTTAGTAGCACAAATGTGTCTTTGGGACACGGAGGTTTGGCACCTCATTGCGACTTGTCCCTGTGGTTTAACCACCGTGGGTTGGCCCCACATGAGATATGGGATCGTCTGCTAGTGATTTGGTATCACACGATGGGTTGGCCCCATCATTGGATTTGTGACCTCGGTCACCAGTGCTTTGGTAGCACAATTGTGTCTTTGGGACACCAGTGTTTTGGTAACACATTGTGACTATATGTCACCAGTGGTTTGGCACCACCAGTGGTTTGGTACCACACGGGGTAGAAAAGGCGATATGGATGGTTAGGATCGGGTTGCATTGATTATATTGCTTTGTATGATGTGTGTTAACATGTTGTTTTTCGGGAGCGGGATTTACACACTGAGTCACTCGACTCACCCTCTCCTTTGACTTTTCAGGTGACACTTAGGCGCGGACATGGAGCCGGGATGGACTCGAGGTGCTCATGCCATACCGAAATAAAGATTTGCTCGGACTTTTAAGAAAGTTGGTACTTAAGTTTTATTGTTACTATTTGGTTTTATTTGGGTTGTAAATGGCCTTTTTAAATTATGTTTTGTTTACGATTAAGTTAGATTTATAATGTGCTTTTACAAACTACTTGAGTTAAAATGTGCTAAAACTTGGAAAGACAACGTTTTCAAAACTTCAAAAAAAAAAAACGATGTTTTAAACTATACCATCGGGTATCATGCTATAACTTAGAACAAAATGAACTCGAATTGTTTTTCTAACTTAAATATGGTTTTCTACTAAGACAAAATACTTTAGTAATAATAATATGAAACAACTTAAACTTCAAACCGACATAAATTAGTTTTACCTACACTTCAGATAAATTTTCAAAGCTCTCTGGGTTTTCAAATACAACATAAATTTTTAGTCAAAACCTACTCAAGTTTTCTTCAAATACAAAGTTTCAAAGTGATTTATCAGACTTCTAGACTTCAACCTAACCCCCCAAAACCTTTTTCCCTGTAGCATACCAGATTCGGTCGTGGTGTATTGACCGGGTTTGGGGTGTTACATGTTATTTGGAAAATTTGGGCCATATGTGATATTTGGAAAATTTGGGCCATATGTGATATTTGTAAAATTTGGGACGTATGTGTTATTTGGCAAATTTGGGTCATATGTGATATTTGATAAATTTGGGCCATATGTGTTATTTGGAAAATTTGGGCCATATGTGTTATTTGGCAAATTTGGGCCATATGTGATATTTGGAAAATTTGGGCCATATATGATATTTGAAAAATTTGGGCCATATGTGATATTTGGAAAATTTGGGCCATATGTGTTATTTGGCAAATTTGGGCCATATGTGATATTTGATAAATTTGGGCCATATGTGTTATTTGGCAAATTTGGGCCATAAGTGTTATTTGACAAATTGGGCCATATGTGATAATTGAGAATTTGGGCCACATGTGATAATCGATAAATGGGCCTTAAGTGAAAATTTATAATTGGGCCATTTATGATAATGGATAAATGGGCTATATGTGAAATGTGTTTTAATGGGCCAAAATTCATAAATTATGATATGGTTTTCTTTACAAATATTTTGTAATGCATAAACATGATTGCATGGGTTGGGATCAATGATGAAGAGAAGAAGGGCTTAATGCCGAATTCTAGATAGGTGACTCACACAATGGTCGCTGTCTAAAATCTAGGTCGATGGTTTTACCATAATTATTTAAATGGTCGTTGCCACAAATACGATATTGGGCTTAAAACCTACTTGATTGTGATGGCGGGTGGGTGACTAAAGCTCCCCACAGTGTGTCTTGGTTGGAGTACGGGTGTGTAGTGGATGGAAATCTAGGTTTGGTTTTGGGAATTGTATATCATTTGCATTATTATTTTTAAATACTAAATTATTATACTTTGAAATGGGCTTAGGCCCAAATAAATGTTTTAATGGTCTTGGCCCAGTGGACTATGGTAAGTGAGTTGCACACTGAGTTCTAAGTAACTCATTCCATTTTTTTTACCCCTCTCAGGTAATAACAATTGATGGAGACTTGGTTTGGAGATGACTTCGTGGGGTGGCTATACTACAAATGGTGGTTCATAAAACTTTGAGACTTCTTTTATAATTTCTATTAAGTATTACTAATGGTGATGTAATAAGGCCTTTTTAATTATGGATTTTATTGTGTGGATGGATTTATTTATGTTTAGTTTATTTAAGTTGGATTGATTTTGTTTTTCAGTAAATGATTTTCTATAACTCTCATTTCAAATAAAAGTTTTTCTTATCTAGAAACTTAGAAAAATTTTTAAAACTTTTTGATGAAATATTCCATTTAATAAATCTAAAGTTTTTATCGATTACTACTTTATATATATCAAATGACAAATTCTTGTGTTTTAAATCAAGCATTTCAAATAAACCTCAATTTTTTGAGAAAGTAATATTCCTAATCATTTTGCAATTTGATTTTTACTTCGTTAAATGTTTTGAATGTTCGTTAAAATTGTGTGGCATGCCGAAATCCGGGCTTAATGCATAGGCTAGGTTTGGGGTGTTACATTTTATGGTATCAAAGCCCAGTTTCAAAACTCGGCTGTGGTTTGGGTTCAACAATGATTTTTGTTTAAAAACAACTTAAATTCTAGACTTTATGTTTTAAAGGTAGTATGGCACCACGGGCATCCAACACCAAGTCAAGTAAGTGTGTTCAGTAAGCATTTGTTTATTTTTGTGATGAGACCTAAGGAACACTCTAGAACTTCTAGTTTTAGGTGTTGAAAACGATAGAGATTGAGACTATAGGATGTGATTGCGAAAACAACTCTATCTCTTATATCTCATAAAAATATCGTTAATAAACACTAAAATAAGATTCTGATTCATAAAACTTGTAATCAGATTAAAGCTAATTAGTTAATATGAGCTCCAGAGGACGTGGTCGTGGACGTGGTAGACGTGGCCATGGTAGAGGACGAGGTGCTATGTCTGAAGCACCGGGTCATATACCAAAAATGGATGCACCTGCGTCATTCGAGAGCGAAACTGGATCTCATGACCATGCAAATGAGGATAATGCTTCGACTCAAGCAATGTTGCGAGTCTTAGAAAGAATAGTTGGAGCCAAAACTGGGCCAGTAACTCGCGAATCAATATCGGAACGACTCAAGTCTAGTGGTGCAGAAGTTTTTAGAGGTGTCTTTGGTGTAGCCCCGAATGTGGTAGAATATTGGCTTGAGGCTATAGAATGAATTATGGATGATTTGGAATGCACCGACAAGCAGAAATTGAGAGGAGCCGTGTCTTTGCTAAGAGATGAGGCGTATCAATGGTGGCTTACTGTCCGAGAAGGCACCGAGGCTGCATTGGTTAATTAGAATTTCTTTAAAGTTTCTTTCCAAGGGAAGTACGTCGGGGCAAGTTATGTAGATGCCTGGAGGAAGGAATTCCTGAATTTGGTTCAAGGAAGAAAGACTGTAGCAGCTTACGAGGCAAAATATCTTCGTTTGAGTCGTTATGCTCGTACTATAGTGCAGACTGATCATGAGCACTGTGTACACTTTGAGGATGGACTGAATGATGAGTTGCGGGTACTGATAGCCCCACAACAAGTGCGGACTTTTACCTCGCTAGTAGAGAAAGCTAAGATAGCCGAAGAGGCTAAGATTTCAGAATGCCAGAATCGGGAAAAAGTAAGAGGCAAGAGGAATTTTAAGTATTCTGGTTCTTCTAAAATGTTTCAAAAGAGGCCACGGAATGATGAGGCAATTCAAGTTAGGGCATCTGTGACTACCAATCAAATTCGAGAATGTGCTGACTGTAGTAGACGACATCCCGGAGAATGTTGGAGGAAAACTGGAGTCCGTTTTGAATGTGGATCTAAGGATCATCGGTTTAAGAATTGTCCTCGACGGACTAAAACGACTCAAGAAGCTTGTAACCATGAGGCTCAGCCAACTAGAGGTACTCAGTAGCCACAAAAAGGTCGTGGACAAGGTGCACCGGGTCGTGGACAAGGTGCACCGGGTCGAGGTAATGGTGTTAGAGGTAACACGGAGGCAAGACAGCCAGGATTGGTCTATGCTGTCAGGCGTCGTGAGGACGACAATGCACCTGATGTGATAACTGGTACGTTCTTCATCTCTGATGTACTTGTTACTGCTTTAATAGATATCAGATCTACCCACTTGTATGTTGCTAGTGCTATATCTGTAAACCTAAGTATTAGATCTGAGATTACCGATAGGGAGATGACGGTAATTAATCTTTTAGGACAGTCGGTAATAGTGAATAAATTATTCAGAGATGTGCCCTTAGAGATTCAAAGAGTGGTATTTCTACCAGAATTGATGGAATTACCTTTCGGTGAGTTTGATCTTATTTTGGGCATGGATTGGTTGGTGAAGCATCGGTAAGAATCGGATTGTCTTGAAAAGTGAATGTCAATTAGGATTGCGGATGATAAGGAGATAATAATGATAGGCGAGTGAAGAAACTTTTGGCAAATGTCGATCGCTTTGAAGGCAAAAAAGTTGGTGCGGAAAGGGAATAGAGCATTCCTAGCATTCATCGTTGCTTTGGATGCCAAGGATTTATCAGAGAAAGTGTAAAACGGTGAAAGAATTTCCAAATGTCTTTCTCAAGAACTTTCGGTCTACCTCGGATCGGGAAGTAGAATTTGGCATTGAGCTTTTACCGAAATCTTGCTCCACCGCCCATTGCTCCTTATAGAATGGCAATTTGAAGGAGTTAGCGGAGCTTAAAGCTCAAATTCAAGAACTGTTAGATTGGGGATTTATTCGACCAAGTGTGTCTCCAAGAGGGGCACCGGTTTTGTTCGTTAAGAAGAAGGATGGGTCGATGTGTATGTGCATTGATTATAGGCAGTTGAATAAATTGACGATCAAGAATAGGTATCCATTGCCGAGAATCGATGACCTGTTTGATCAATTAAGACGTGCTTCAGTCTTTTCCAAGATTGATTTGAGATCGAGTTATCATCAACTCAAGGTGAAGGAGGCAGATATTCATAAGACGGTATTTCGAACTCGCTATGGACATGATGAGTTTTTAGTGATGCCGTTTGGTTTGACTAATGCACTAGCTGCATTTATGGACATGATGAATCGAGTCTTTCGGCCTTATTTAGACCGGTTCGTAGTAGTGTTCATAGATGATATTTTGGTATATTCGAGGAATAAAGAAGAGCTTGACTATTATTTGCGCACTGTGTTGCAAATTTTGCGAGATAAGCAACTTTATGCCAAATTCAGTAAGTGTGAATTTTGGTTGAAGGAAGTGACTTTCTTGGGTCATGTAGTGTTAGCTGAAGGAATAAGAGTTGATCCTCAAAAGGTAGAGGCTGTGTTGGACTGGAAACCGCCAAAGTCAGTAGCTGAGATCCAAAGTTTCTTGGGTTTGCCTGGTTATTATAGACATTTTGTTGAGGGGTTTTCGTTGTTTGCTGCACCCCTAACTAAGTTGTTGCGGAAGGAAGTACCTTATGTATGGACCGATAAACAACAAGAATGTTTTGAGAAACTAAAGAAGATTCTAACGAAGCGCCAGTACTGATTCAACCAGAGGCCGAAAAAGAGTTTACTGTTTATTGTGATGTGTCACACACGGGTTAGGATGTGTACTGATGCAAAGTGGAAAAGTGGTAGCTAATGCTTCTCGACAGTTGAGGCCGCACGAAGTCAATTATCCTACTCATGATTTGGAGTTGGCTGCGGTAGTGTTTACATTAAAGATTTGGAGGCATTATCTATACGGTGAGAAGTCAATCATTTATACAGACCATAAAAGTCTTAAGTATCTTCTTACCCAAAAGGAGTTGAATTTAAGACAATGGAGATGGGTGGAATTGTTAAAGGATTATGATTTCTCAATCGAGTATCATACTGGAAAGGCTAACATTGTGGCAGACGCGTTGAGTCGAAAGGTTGTATCGGAGTTAAGAGCAATATTTGCTCATCTCAGTTTGTATGAGGATGGCAGTTTGTTAGCGGAACTTCAGCTGAAGCCACTGTGGTTGAAGCAAATCAAGGAAAAGCAATTATCCGATGAAAAGTTGAGTCCTTTAATACAACAAGCTGAAAGTGGTGTAATAGAAGATTTTGGTTTGAACAAAGAAGGTGTATTGTGTTTTCGTGGAAGGGTTTCTATGCCCGAGGATTTGGATTTGAGGCGAATGATTCTTCTAGAGGCGCATAGTAGCGCTTATGCTATGCATCCCGGAGGAAATAAGATGTATCGGGATCTCTGTGAACAGTATTGGTGGCCAAAGTTAAAAGGGGAAGTTACTAATTTTGTGGGAAAGTGTTTGACTTATCAACAAGTAAAGGTGGAACATCAATTACCATCGAGATTGTTGCAACCAGTAAAGATTCCATTATGGAAATGGGAGCGAATAACAATGGATTTTGTTAGTGGGTTACCCTTAACACCTACTAAGAAAGATTCTACATGGGTGGTAGTAGATCGATTAACGAAGACTACTCATTTTCTACAAGTTAAATACGGATTACTCATTGCAAAAGTTGGCTAAATCAGTATGTATCTCAAATCGTGAGGTTACATGGGGTACGGTGTCATCATATCGGACACGGATCCTCGGTTTACATCACGGTTTTGGAAAGCTTTGCATGAGGCTCGGGTACAAAGTTAAACTTGATCTGACTTTTCACCCTCGGTCGATGGTCACCGGAAAGAGTAATCCAGATTTTGGAACACATGTTAAGAGGTTATGTGATCAATTTCAGAGGTAGTTGGGAGGATTTTCTACCATTGGCAGAGTTTGCATATAGCAATAGTTATCATTCCAGTATTCAGATGGCACCCTATAAAGTGTTATATGGTCGTAGGTGTCGTCCTCCTACTTGTTGGACTGAATTAGGGGAATGACAGTTGTTGGGTCCTGAACTGATAACTGAGACGGAAGAAAAGGTAAAAGTTATTCGAGCGCGATTAAAGGAAGTCTCGGATAGACAAAAGTCGTACGCAGATTTGAAGCATAAAGATATTGAGTTTCCGGCGGGAGATCAGGTCTTTTTGAATGTTTCGCCGCGGAAAAAGATTTTCAGAGTTGGAAGGAAAGGCAAGTTGAGCCCTAGTTTCATTGGGCCATACAGTGTGTTGAAGCGTGTAGGACCAGTGGCCTATCAACTTGAGTTACCTCCAGAATTGAGTTAGATTCATAGTGTTTTCCATGTTTCTATGTTGAGACACTATAGATCGGATCCATCGCACATAGTACCGGTAGAAGAAGTGGAATTAAGGACAGATTTGTCTTTCAAGGAGGAACCAGTGGAAATTTTAGACCGAGATGTTAAAGTGCTAAGAAAGAAGACTGTACCGTTGGTCAAAGTTTTATGGCATAACCACGGAGTGGAGGAAGCTACGTGGGAGCCTCAAGATGCAATTCGGCAGCAATATCCTCATCTCTTTTAGCCAGGTAAATTTCGAGGACAAAATTTTCTTTAAGGATGGTAGAATTGTAACATCCTAAAATTTGAAGTATTTATTTGATGCATGTTTTAGTGCTTAACTTGTGTATAGTAAAATTTTTCATGTTTAGTATAGTCTTGAGAAGACTTGAGAACTATTCGGAATTAGAATAAATTCTAGTAAGGAGTATTTAATTGAAGTGGATTAAGTGATTTTGAGGTTTAAGTAAATTTAAGTGTCTAAAATTAGCATAAGATGAGTAATTGGCAAGGTGGTGTTGGCGCATGAGTAATTGCATGAGGGGAGATGTTTGAATTCCTTGGATAACAATTAGATGATTTTTATTTTTGCACTTGTATGGCAAGTGTCGGTCAAGCAATACTTATGGTAAGGATGGACTTTTTCATTTATGGAAAGTAGACTAAGGGAATAAGGTAAGTACTAACTTAAGGTATGGAATCAAGAAGTTTTGGTATGATAAGGGGACATAAGGCTTGGATTAAGGGAAGATGTTTTGGAAACTTTTTAATGGCCTATTGTCCATGTATTTGGATAGTTTTTAGGGCTAGGGAGGTTAGCCGAATTTTTGTTAGTAGCTTGATAGGGATTTGTAGCTAGTTTGGTCAATTTCTTTAGCAACATGAGCATTTTTTTCATTCTCTCCAAAACCCTTTTCTCTAGCCAATGTACTTGTAACCATTGGCAAATTTTTGGTTGTTTGGCCATTTCTTTTGACCAATTAGTATCATTTTCTTCTTTTTCTCTTTTGTCGAAACCATGCAACTTTGAAAAACCTAATTCATCCTCTTTTTTCTTTCTTTTGGCCGAATATACACCAACTTCAAGACCCATTTCTTTGTTCATCTTTCATCCTTGGAAAATAGATACATAAACTCTCTCTATTCTTTTGTTCTTTCATTCTTTTGAAAAGACTCGAAATATCATCCTCTCTCATTCTTCATTATGGTCGAATGTTGATAGTAAAACCTTAGTCAATCATTCTTTTCTTTTTATTTTAATCTTTTCTCCTTCAAGCAAATTCTTCTTTCTTTGTAGTGGTATAGTGGAGTGCCGATTTCTTTTCTACATCTTAAGTGATTATAGCTATTATAGATCGGGTGAAAAAGGAGATTTCATCAGTCAAGGTAAAGGATTTTCAAGGTAAACCGATTACACTTTCAAGTCTTTAGTTTTAAGATTTTCGATAGTTTATTGTTAAGACTAATGATCTTTTGTCATTAGAGGCAATCAAAATAGGGACGAAAAGGGCAGTATATAGTTTACGGAAGAGGGGTGGTTCTATTAATCCCCCTAAGTTTAAGAGAAGGACTGTTTCGGGAATCTGAGATTTTCCACCAGGTTGTGGACCTTCATCCGGTGAAAATCAAATATTCAAAGTCGTACGTACTCCCGAACCACTGTTTACTCGGGGTATTGAACCTTTGATCGGGAGAAATCACAAATAGTGGTTATTCGAGATTCCGAGGTAAGATTTAGATCGTTCAATATTAGAATAGTTTAATATCAAATTTTAGTGTTCTAATCTTTCGTAATATGTGTTTAGATATCGACGTGCGGGAGAGTGTAGTTCTCACCATAATCAGGTGTGTAATCTCACACTATATCCCATGGGTTAGATGACTATACAATGGTTAAAGTTGGATTAAAAATCGCAATGTTGGTGAAATCAAAAATATGACATTATTGACACTTAGTGTTAAAATCTCGAAATCGGTAGTAAGATCGTGAAATTTTGAAAATCGCCTTAATGGTTAAAACGATAATAAGTGGAAAATTTGGGCCATATGTGATATTTGGAAAATTTTGGCCATATGTGTTATTTGGAAAATTTGGGCCATATGTGTTATTTGGCAAATTTGGGTCATATGTGATATTTGATAAATTTGGGCCATATGTGTTATTTGGAAAATTTGGGCCATATGTGTTATTTGGCAAATTTGGGCGGATGTGATATTTGGAAAATATATGTGATATTTGAAAAATTTGGGCCATATGTGTTATTTGGAAAATCTGGGCCATATGTGTTATTTGGCAATTTTGGGTCATATGTGATATTTGATAAATTTGGGCCATATGTGTTATTTGGAAAATTTGGGCCGTATGTGTTATTTGGCAAATTTGGGCCATATGTGATATTTGGAAAATTTGGGCCATATGTGATATTTGGAAAATTTGGGCCATATGTGTTATTTTGAAAATTTGGGCCATATGTGTTATTTGGCAAATTTGGGCCATATGTGATATTTGATAAATTTGGGCCATATGTGTTATTTGGCAAATTTGGGTCATATGTGTTATTTGACAAATTGGGCCATATGTGATAATTGAGAATTTGGGCCACATGTGATAATCGATAAATGGGCCTTAAGTGAAAATTTATAATTGGGCCATTTATGATAATGGATAAATGGGCTATATGTGAAATGTGTTTTAATGGGCCAAAATTCATAAATTATGATATGGTTTTCTTTACAAATATTTTGTAATGCATAAACATGATTGCATGGGTTGGGATCAATGATGAAGAGAAGAAAGGCTTAATGCCACAATTCTAGATAGGTGACTCTGTTGGTCGCTGTCTGAAATCTAGGTCGATGGTTTTACCACAATTATTTAAATGGCCGTTGCCACAAATATGATATTGGGCATAAAGCCTACTTGATGTGATGGCGGGTGGGTGACTAAAGCTCCCCAGGTGTCTTTGGTTGGAGTGCACTGGGTGTGTAGCGGATGGAAATCTAGGTTTGGTTTTGGGAATTGCATATCATTTGCATTATTCTTTTAAATACTAAATTATTATATTTTGAAATGGGCTTAGGCCCAAATAAATGTTTAAATGGTTTTGGCTCATTGGACTATGGTAAGTGAGTTGCACATTGAGTTCTAAGTAACTCATCCCATTTTTTTACCCTCTCGGTAATAACAATTGATAGAGACTTGGTTCGGAGATGACTTCGTGGGGTGGCTATGCTAAAAATGGTGGTTCATAAAACTTTGAGACTTCTTTTATAATTTCTATTAAGAATTATTAATGGCGATGTAATAAGGCCTTTTTAATTATGGATTTTATTGTGTGGATGGATTTATTTATGTTTAGTTTATTTAAGCTGGATTGATTTTGTTTTTCGTAAATGATTTTCTATAACTCTCGTTCAAATAAAAGTTTTTCTTATCTAGAAACTTAGAAAATTCTTTTAAAACTTTTTGATCAAATATTTCTATTTAATAAATCTAAAGTTTTTATCAATTACTACTTTATATATATCAAACGACAAATTCTTGTGTTTTAAATCAAGCACTTCCAAATAAACCTCGATTTTTCGATAAAGTAATGGTCTTAATCATTTTGCAATTTGATTTTTACTTTGTTAAATGTATTGAATGTTCGTTAAAATTGTGTGGCATGTCAAAATCCGGGCTTAATGCATAGGCCGGGTTTGGGGTGTTACATGGTTGTAACAAACTAGATGGCACCTGATGTTCATCTTTAACTTTCTGACAGATTAAACATTTCGAAACAGACTCTAAGATATCCCACTTCATACTAGGCCATCAATAGAGTTGCTTCAAATCATTGTACATCTTTGTATTTCCCGGATGAACAAATAGGCGACTGCTATGTGCTTCTTTCAATATTAATAGAAGCAACTTTGGATTTCTCTTAACACAAATCCAATCTCGAAATCTTAAACAATCATCTTTATCAACTTAAAATTCAGAATCTAAGTTCAAATTACACTGAGTTCGTTTCACTAACATTTCCTTATCATCTTTCTGAGCATCACAAATTTGCTATAAGAACAACGGTTTCACTTTCAATTCGGCCAAAACTGAACCACCATTAGACAAGTCTAAGTGAGCATTCATAGCACATAGTGCAAATAGTGATTTTCGACTCAATGCATCAGCAACAACATTTACTTTACCCGGATGATAATCTATCACAAGCTCATAGTCTTTTAACATTTTCTCAGACACACCCACGTATCCAAGTCATGGAAAAATAGGGCATACATACTGACTTGTCCATACAACCAAAGACATGCCCGTGTGCTTAACCCGTGTTCGAAACTGGCTTTATTCACATGGCCTATCAAACGACCGTGTGTCTGGTCGGTGTGCGAAACTGACTTGTTTTAAATTAAAAAATTAAGAGACACGGTCGATAAACACACCCGTGTGCTCAACCGTGTGGGAAAATATAAGCCATTTGCAAGGCCAATTTGCCAGCCATTTTTAGGGTCAATCTTACAAGCACAATCAAGCATCATTTCATACTCCAAAAGCAACCAAAACTTACCAACCATTCATCTAATCATATATTAAAAGTTACCATATTCATAACCATTATCAAGCCATATCACATGGATTTATATACATCTCAAAACACAAACTAAAACTATTAGCCTATACATGCCATACTTAGCTATGTTCACATTAAAAAAGCACAAAATATAGTTTGCAAGTGTGATGGTGATCCCCGACGATCCCCGAGCCTTCCTAGCTTTGATAATATATAAAACAATGCAAACACACACAAAGTAAGCTTTCAAAAGCTTAGTAAGCCATATACAAATAAACTCATGGAAAACATTTATAACCAATTCATTCATATGATCATTAGCATAACACAATATAAAAATCATAATTATTCTATGGTTCAATTGCTTCTAACGACTTGCTTACCAACAAATCATACCTCCATGTATTTCATTAGATCATAACACATTTGTATATAACATATCTTATTTCATTAGGACCATACACATATATCTCAATTCCACAATCTCACATATGTTTATTTTCATACTCAAACTTGGCATACACTTCAAACGTACCTGTATAGGATACACATTTCACATATTCTTGGATTGCCTGTTGAACCATTCGGAATCAAATAGGATACTCAGATAACTAGAAACACTTGTACAATGTCGATGTCCCAGATGTGGTATTACATGTAATCAAATATCGATGCCACTGTCCCAGACAAGGTCTTATACAAAATCATATACAATTCCAATGTCCCAGACATACGTCACATACGTATTCTTACACGATATCAAATATTGGAACCATATGTCATGACATATGTATCCTAACTATTCCTAAGGTTTGTATGGGACTTTTCAGATATCATCACAATATCGAGCCTTGACAAATTTCACATATTCAGCTCAAATAATCATAAAACACAACTCATTCACATATAAACAATATTAATTCAATCTAAACACATTTATTTGTATATCCACTTACCTTGTACGGATATGAACGGACAGAGATGACTACTCGACCACTTTCGACTTTCCTCGATCTAAATTCATTTTCTTTGGTTCTTGATCTATAGATATTCAAATTTAACTCATTTATTCACCAAATCATTTATTTCAATCCAAAAACATACATTTAGGGCATTTTACAAATTAGCCCTCACATTTTCACATTTCAACATTTAAGTTCTTATTTCATAAATTCACAAATTATACAAATTTTCAATACTCCCATGCTTGGCCGAATATTCACATAGTCTATATAAGTCCACACATTTAATTTATTTCACATTTTAGTCCTTCAATTTACTATTTTCACAATTCAGCAAAATTATTCAAATTCATCAAAAATTCAAAGACAAAACATGTTAATCTATCACACATCTCTCATATTTCATCACCATCTAACACAAAGCTCAAGCATTCATAAATGGCATATCTCAAAATCATCATTAAATTCTAAAATTAAAGCATGGGCTTGATAGTATGCTAAGCAACGATCACAAAAACATAGAAATTATCAAAATCGAGCAAAATACTTACCTCAATCAAGTTATGCAACTGCCAAAATTTCAAACCCTATTTTAGCTATCTTCTTTGCTTCATTCGGCCATGAAAGATGATAAAATGGGCACCATTATGTTCTATTTAGTTAAATTATAACTTAATTCATCATTTACCAATTTGCCCTTAATGAATTAAACGTTAAAACATATAATAATTATCCATAATAGTCCACTATCAATTAAAATTGTCTAATTACCATTTAAGGCCATCACATTCGAAATCCAACTCAAATAAACACATGAATATATAGAATGTCACTTTTACATTTTCTATGATTAAGTCCTCTTTTTCAAATTAAGCACAGAAAAAATAAAATTAATTCATGAAACTTTCACACATGCTTAATCAAATACTGTAGGCATAAAAATAATATTAAAATATTCTTTTGACTCAGATTTGTTTTCTCAAAACCACTATTCTAACTAGGGTCTAAACAGGACTGTTACAATTCTCCCCCTTAAAGAATTTTTGCCGCAAAAATCTTACCGTTGAATAGATTCGGATATTGCTCTCTCATAGCATCTTCGGGTTCTCACGTAGCTTCTTCAACTTCGTGTGGATGCCACAACAGTTTTACCAATGAAATTTTATTGTTTTGCAATTCTTTAACCTCACGAACTATGATACGAATCGGTTCTTCCTCTTAGATTGAATTTCTATTTCAGATTGAGAAATTACATGCGAATGATCAGATATGTATTGTCAAAGCATTGATACGTGAAACACATTATGAATCTTTTCTAACAATCTATACGCAATAGGTCCAATGCGCTCAATGATTTTGTACGGCCCAATGAATCTCGAATCAGTTTGCCTTTACGACCAAATCGAAGTATTTTATTCCAAGGTGAGACTATCAAAAGCACTTTATCTCCAATCTCAAATTCAATATCTTTTCATTTCAAATATGCTTAGGATTTCTAATGATCAGATGCTACTTTCAAACTATTACATATCATTTTCTTTTTGCTCAGTTTCTTTGATTAAATCAACCCCGTGCATCTTATTCTCACTGAGTTCTGACCAGTACAGAGGTGTTCAACATTTTTTACCATACAAAGCTTCATACAGTTCCATTTTAATGCTCGTCTGAAAACTATTATTATACGTAAACTCAATCAATGGAAAATATTGTTCCCACGTACCCTTAAACTCAAGAATGCAACATCTCAAGATATCCTCGAGAATCTGAATAATTCGATTAGATTGACCATCCGTCTGTGGGTGAAAAGTTGTACTGAAATGCAATTTAGTACCTAAAGCCTCTTGCAGTTTCTTCCAGAATCGTGAAGTAAACCTCGGATCTCTATCAGACATAATAGATAGTGGCACCCCATGTAGTCTCACAATATCGGAAATATATAGCTCAGCTAACTTATCAAGTGAGTAATCAGATTGTACCGGAATAAATTGAGTTGATTTTGTCAATCTGTCAACTACAACCCAAATTGCATCTTTCTTCCTCGAGTCAAAGGTATCCTTGAAACAAAATCCATCGTCACTCTATCCTATTTCCATCAGAAATCAAAATTTGTTGTAACAAACCAAATGGCACCTGATGTTTAGCTTTAACTTGCTGACTGATTAAGCTTTTCGAAACAAACTTTGAGATATCCCGCTTTATAACCAGGCCACCAATAGAGTTGCTTCAAATCATTGTACATCTTTGTACATCCCGGATGAACAAATAGGTGACTTCTATCTGCTTCTTTCAATATTAATTGAATCAACTCTAGATTTCTCTTAACACAAATTCGATCTCGAAATCTTAAACAATCATCTTTATCAACTCAAAATTCAAAATCAGAATTCAAATTACACTGAGTTCGGTTCATTAACATTTCCTTATCAACTTTCTAGGCATTGCAAATTTGTTGTAAGAACAACGGTTTTGCTTTCAATTCAGCCAAAATTGAACCATCATTAGACAAGTCTAAATGAGCATTCATCACTCGTAGTGCAAATAGTGATTTCGACTCAATGCATCAGCAACAACATTTTCTTTACCCGGATGATAATCTATCACAAGCTCGTAGCCTTTTAACAGCTTCTAACCATCTTCTCTCTCATAGATTCAAGTCTTTCTAAGTCATCAAATATTCCAGACTTTTATGATCTAAAAATACATGGAATTTTTTACCGAAAAGATAGTGGTGCCAAATTTTCAAAGTAAACACAATTACAACTAACTTAAGATCGTGTTTCAGATAATTCTTTTAATGTGGCTTCAATTGTCTTAAGGCATAAGTTATAACTTTTCCTTCCTGCATCAAGACACATCCCAGATCGTTTAAAGAAGCATCACTATATCTCACAAATTCTTTACCGGATTCTGGTTGTACTAACACCGGAGTTTTAGTCAATAGAGTTTTCAACTGATCAAAGCTTTTCTGATATTTTTTAGACCACTCAAATTTCACATCTTTCTGAAGTAATCTTGTTAGTAGAGTTGAAATCATTGAAAATCCTTTTACAAACCATCGATAATAACCAACAAGTCTCAGAAAACTACAAACTTTAGACAGATTTTTTGGAGGCTTCCATTCTAAAATAGCTAAAATCTTGCTCGGACCAACTCGTATACCTGATGCTGACACAATATGCCCAAAAAAAAGCCAACTTCAAGCCCAGAATTGACATTTACTAAACTTTGCATACAATTGCTTGTCTCGCAGAGTTTGTAGCACAATTCTCAGATGTTTAGCTTGTTCAACTTCATCACACGAATAAATCAAAATGTCATTGATGAATACAATAACAAATCGATCTAAATACAGTCTAAAAATTCTATTCATCAAATCCATAAAGACAACAGGATCATTTGTTAGTCCAAAAGCCATAACTAAAAACTCATAATGTTCGTACCTCATTCTGAAAGTAGTTTTTGGAATGTCTGAATCATTTACTTGCAGATGATAATATCTCGATCTCAGGTCTATCTTTGAAAACACGGTGGCTCCTTTCAACTAATCAAACAAATCATTAATTCTAGGCGAAGGATATTTGTTCTTAATAGTCACTTTGTTTAACGGACGGTAATCAATGCACATTCTCATCGTGCCATCTTTCTTTTTCACAAATAGAATGGGAGCACCCCAAGGTGAGAAACTAGGTCGTGCAAATCCTTTAACGGTCAATTCTTACAACTGAGACTTTAACTCATTCAATTCTGTCGGTGCCATTCTATACGGAGCTATTGAGATAGGAGTCATTCCCGACACTAAATCAATACCAAACTCAACTTCTCGTATCGGGGGTAATCCTGGTAGTTCTTCAAGAAACACATCAGAGAATTCACAAACAACTGGCACAGATTCAACTTTCTTTTTAGTTAGTTTTGAATCAACCACATAGGTAAAATAAGCTTCCTAACCCTTTTTCAGATAACTTTGAGCATCCATCACTGATATTGTAGCCAATAACCCATTCAAATCATTAGATTCAATTCAAACTATTTCATCATTCTAACATCTCAAATCAATGGACTTTTGTTTGCAGTTTACAACAGAATCATGCAATGTTAACCAATCCATACCCAAAATTATATCAAACTTTTTAAAAGGTAATAACATCAAATCAGTGAAAAGCAAACATGTCAAAACATCAATGGACAATTCTTGCACATTTTGTCAACCAAGATACTTTTACCTAAGGGGCTTGATACTCTAATTACAAATGCAGTAGACTCTACAGGCAAAGTCTTATTGAATACTAAGTTCATGTATACATACGAATGAGTAGACCCTAGATCTATCAATGCAATCAGAGAAGTACCATAAAGAGTTAATGTAGCCGCAATAACATCCAAAGATGAAGCATCCTCACGAGCTCAAATGGCGTAAGCTCTGTAGGTGCTCTAGCTTCAAATCTCACAACTGTATCTTTCCTAGCTCTTTGGCTACCACTCACATTTCTTATGTTTCTAGAAGGTCTACCCCTAGCTGGAGCATTATCTAACTTTGAATTCTGTATAATCTCTTGTTCAACTGACTTAGTACAATCTCGAATGAAATGGTCTAATGATCCACATTTAAATCAAGTTCGACAATTCTGTAATAGCCCGATGTAGGGGTTAGTCAGAATAGTAATCTCGGGATAACTAACCCAAGATTTGAGAATTTATTTTCATGTTATATTATGATTTAGAACATGATAGCATATGAGCATGAAAATTCTAGTACTTTAATTTTAGCGATTTCATGTTTAATCGCGAAAAAGGACTAAATCGCATAACGTGTGAAAGTTCCATTCTTTTTGTCAAAAGTACCAAATGGCCATAGAATATTATTTGGAGGTCTTTAAAAGGAAATTTAGCCTTTGGAAGAATCTTGGTCGGCCATAGGAGAACATGGAAGACAAGATTTGTCAATTTTAGTCAAAGTTAGTAGTAGTAGGTGGACTAATTTGACTTGTATTAATAAAATAAGGAGAGAAAAGTTATCATCTTTTTTCTCCTATCATCTTCCACTAAGAAATAGCAGAAAATAAGGTGTATAAACCTTCAAAAATTTTAGCAACCTCTCATCTATTCAAGTAAGTGTTCTAGTGAACTTTTCTTGAAAATAATTGTACTTTTGAGACCCCTAGAGCTTAAACTTTCAAATGAGGGGACAATTGTGCAATGTTGTGAAAGGTTTAGAGTTCTACCATGAGAGCTACCTTAGTTATTTGTTGCATTTTTTATGGAAGAACTTGAGCCTTAGTTGTTAGATGAACAACTTTTAAAAAGGGTGTTAGCATGAGAACACCAAATAGGACCTTAATGAAAAGTTATAAATTTTGTAGTATGTATATGAAATGTTGATTTATAATGATAGCTTTAAGGGCATTAAATGTTTACTTAGGCTTGTTGGGGATAAAAATGTGATTAGAATTAATTTTTGAGCCTAAGGGTAAAACGATGATTTTACCAAAATCTAGGGGTAAAATGGTAATTTTGATTAAGCATGATTATTGAGATTCTTATGTTAACGTGGTGATTAAAATGAGCTAATTTGCTATTATAGAGTAAGAAGATACGGGAATCTGCCTCAATCGGGGAAAGGATAAGGTCGTAGACTAAACCGAAGAACTAGCTAATTTTGAAAATGAGGTGAGTTCTATGTGAAATAATGCAATATTTATATTAGCAAAATTGTGGATGCTTGGTATCACATTGATGCATGATACTCTATTAAATTTAGAATTTGATGTTGAATATGATACCGAAGTCCGAATGGACTATAATGAATATGAGGGTCAGTGTAAGACCATGTCTGGGACATGGCATCAGCCATATTATGAGGGTCATTGTAAGACCATGTCTGGGACATGGCATCAGCCATATTATGAGGGTCAGTGTAAGACCATGTCTGGGACATGACATCGGCCACATTATGAGGGTTAGTGTAAGACCATGCCTGGGACATGGCATCGGCCACATTACGAGAGCCAGTGTAATACCCTGTTTGGAACATGGCATCGGCATTGAGATGAGAGCTAATGTAAAACCATATCTGGGATATGCCATTAGCACCGAGGGGTAATCCCATATAATATCATGTTTGGGATATGGTATTATTCCCTAGAGGAGTCTCTATGTAAGACTACCTCAACAGTGTGGGAATGGTTTTACACTTATCTTGGTGATTATAAAATCACGTATTTGATTATTCCATGTACATGGTGGGATAAGCGGATGAATTTAAAAGTAGAGATGTGAATGATATTTAGGTATTACGAGTGAATGAATACAGATACTAATGATTGAAGCACGAGAAATTGGCTCGATATGTGGTAGGGTATGTGCTAGATAAGGGCAATCGTAAGTAATTAAGGTCAAGTAGTTTTGACTTGTGTATGGTTAGCTAATACAAATGATTAATTATTTTTATGAGTATTACAATTGCTATTTATTTCCATGCAACTTACTAAGCTTTATGCTTACCCCTTTTTCATTGCCCTTCTTCTTTGTAGTATTTTCAAGATAACTTGAGGATCGTGATTGCAGGAGTTTGAAAATAACACTATCAACAACACTTTGGTATAACAATTTTAGACTTATTTTGAGTATGGCATGTATAGGACTGGAGTATTTTGTCAAGTCGTAATTGTTAGTTAAATTGTTTATTTTGTAAGTTATTTTGTATATGGTTTTATAAGTTAGGCAAATACTTGGAAAACTCTTTCATTCAATGAAGATGAAATTCATGAAATGAATGCTTTTTTTTTTACCTAGTATGATGGAAATGAGTTCTTAGACTTGCTTATGAGATAGAAATTAATTATTTTGAGATGAAGTATGAGAGTGTGCATTTTAGGGATGCAATGGCTTGGTATATAGCCTGCTAATTTATCCACCTAGTGTGACACACGCGTGGATCAAATCGTATGAAGGTCACGGCCAACATATGGGCGTGTACCTAGACCGTGTGAAGTCTACACCTTGTCCAGGAAATTGTAAAATCCCTACGGCCAGGATACATAAGCGTGTGCCCCGATCGTGTGATCAAGTTAGTATATCAAGGAATAATACACGGTCTAAGCCTACGGGTGTGTCAAGGATGCGTGAATATAGTCAATAACTCCCCACATTTGGAAGACATAGGCGTGTCTCAGGGTACACGGGCGTGTCCCAAATCACATTGGCGTGTGAACTCTGCTTTAAAGAAGAGTTTTAGACTAAGTTCGAAAAGTTTTCGGATAAGGGCTTAAGGCCTCGTAGGCCCATGAAATGTATGATTAGTCTAAGAAAGAGAATTTTTAAGTCAGAATAAAATTTCATAGCCGTAAGAGCATGTCTAGGTGAGTCATATATGGTAATGTCTTGTATCCAGTCCGAGCATCAGACTTGGGTATGGGGTATTACATTTAGTGGTATTAGAGCTACGATTTAGTCTGTTCTAGAACTAATGTAGCATAAGTACAAGTCTAGCTATACATGCCACATGTAAGAGTGTCTGAAAAATGATAGTGTGATGGCTCCTGACGTATAAAATTGTGTTTTATGTAGTAGATGGATTCAGATCGGGACCAAACTACAACTGATGATGCTGCGAGTAATGTGTCGATTCCCGCTCAAGGGATCACGCCAACTAATTGTAGAACCGAGACCTTGTGTTAGGGAGATGAAGCTCGAGAAGCTTTTCTTTACATGATGAGAAACTAGTATACTAAGTATACCTGAGCAAATCCCAATGCTCAGCCCCCTCCGCCCCCACCTATTCCTCAACCTGCTCCAGTAGTTCCTCAAGTGGTTGAGGTGGCGAGGATAGAAAGGCCTGCAGTGGATAAGATCCAAAATAGGGAGCTAAGGAATTTTGGGCAAATAAGGATAATAACCCGAAGAAAACGGAATTCTGGCTCGAGAACACCATCCAAGTATGTGATGAGTTATCCTGCACGCTTGAGGAGTGCTTAAAATGTGCGGTATCTCTCTTGAGAGATTCAGCCTACCGATGGTGGAGCACCTTGGTGTCGTTAATGCCAAGGGAGAGAGTTAGTTGGGAATTCTTCCAAGAGGAATACCGAAAAAAGTATATTAGCCAGAGGTTCTTCGACCACAAGAGAAAGGAGTTCTTAGAACTGAAGCAAGGACGTATGTCAGTGATTGACTACGAACAAGAGTTTGTAAGGCTTAGTAAGTATGCAAGAGAGTGTGTGTCTACCGAGGCCATCATGTGTAAGAGATTAGAGGATGAATTAGATGAAGATATTCACCTATACGTGGGAGTTCTCGAATTAAAGAAGTTTGTAGTGTTGGTGGATAGGGTTGTAAAGCCGAAGAGTTGGCCAGAGATAAGAGAAAAGCTGAGTATGGATCACGTGACTCGAGAAAGAGACAACTGAATAAGTCTTAGCAATCCTCATCTATGAAATCGAGGGATTTCACTACTCAAACAGCCACTTTAGCGGGGTTTTCAACCCAAATAAGGGCAGGTAATTTTTGGGATCAAATGGGCAAACTACATTAGTTGTTAGTGTGGGCAACATCCATCCGAACAGACCGGAATGCCCTCAGTGTGGTGGACACCATTTTGTTAAATGCCGAGCTAATGAGAAAGGTTGTTTCAAATGTGGATCATTGGACCATTTTATCAGAAATTGCCCCGAAGTAGACGTGAAAGGAAGGCATCAGAATGTGGGATCGGGAAGTACCACAAAGGGTAGGCAGTTGAAAAATCTAGGGAGTGAGATGGGAACAAGAATCCAGCTAAAGAACGAGTTACTACAATTGAGGGTAGAGCCCCAGCGAGAACATATGCCATTCGTGCTCGTGAAGAGGCATCTTCCCCTGACGTAATCACGGGTATCTTCTCCCTCCATAATACTCATGTTATAGCTTTAATTGACCCGGGATCTACCCACTTGTACATATGCATGAAATTAGTCTCTAGCATGAGTATGCCTATAGAGTCTACTAAATTCATTATAAGAGTGTGAAATCCCCTAGGTAAGAGTGTGTTGGTTGATAGAGTTTGTAAAGGGTGTCCTTTGATAATTAGTGGTCATTGTTTCCCTGTCAATCTTATGTTATTACCGTTTGAAAAGTTTGATGTCATCCTCGGGATGGATTGGTTAGTTACTCATAAGGTAATTGTGAATTGTGGAAAGAAGCATATTGAGTTGAGGGATGAAAATAAAAATTTTATTCCTGTTGAATCAAATAAGCCGGATGGATCACCAATAATGATATCAACCATGTCGGCTCAGAGGTACCTACGGAAGGGGTATGAGGCTTATCTTACCTTTGTGTTGAACACTAAAGAGACTGAATTGAAAATTGAGGTAGTACCTATACGATTACCTCTAGATAGAGAGATTGAATTTGGGATCAAATTAGTTCCAAGCACTACCCCTATTTCTATTGCCCCCAATAGAATGGCTCCAACCGAGCTAAACAGCTAAAAGTACAGTTGCATGAATTAACGGATAAGGGTTTCGTGAGGCTGAGTTTATCTCCATGGGGCACTCCTGTCCTATTCGTGAAGAAGAAAGATGGTTCCATGAGTCTATGTATAGACTATCGGCAACTCAACAAGGTGACAGTGAAGAATAAGTACCCGTTGCCGAGGATCGATGATCTATTTGACCAATTGAAGGGAGCTACAGTATTTTCCAAGATAGATTTGAGGTCGGGGTACTATCAATTGAAAGTTAAGGATTGGGATGTGCCGAAGACCGCATTTAGACCTAGGTACGGCCATTATGAATTTTTGTTCATGCCTTTTGGTCTAATGAATGCCCCTGCTATCTTCATGGATTTTATGAACCACATTTTTCAATCGTATTATGATAGATTTGTTGTGGTCTTCATCGATGACATACTGATCTACTCATGAGATGAGAATGATCATGCTGAGCACTTGAGTATAGTTCTATAAGTTTTGAAAGAGAATAATCGTATGCCAAATTCAGTAAGAGTGAATTTTGGCTCAAGGAAGTGGGATTTCTAGGGCACATTATTTCTGGAGATAGGATTAGAGTCGACCCGAATAAGATTTCAGTAATTGTTGAATGGAAACCACCGAGGAATGTAACTGAAGTAAGGAGTTTTTAGGCCTAGCCGGCTACTATAAGTGTTTTGTCAAGGGGTTTTTTCGTGATAGCTACTCCGATAACAAGACTTCTGCAAAAAGATGTGAAATTCATTTGGATAGAGGAATGTCAGTAGAGTTTCGAGAAATTGAAGACACTGTTGACTAAGGCTTCTGTGTTGGTGCAACCTGAGCCAAGAAGAGAATTTATGGTTTACAATGACGCGTCCTTGAACGATTTGGGTTGTGTACTTATGCAAGAGGGTAAAGTGATTGCATACATCTCTAGACAGTTGAAGCAGCATAAGAGGAACAACCCAACTCATGATTTAGAGTTGGCCGCAATCGTGTTTGCATTGAAAATTTAGAGACATCATTTATATGGTGAAAGGTGTCAAATTTTCACCGACCATAAAAGCTTGAAATATTTGATGACTCAGAAGGAATTGAAATTGAGGTAGCGAAGGTGGTTAGAGTTGATCAAAGATTATGAGTTGATAATTGACTACAATCTGGGAAAGTTGTCGCATTGAGCAGAAAATCATTATTTGTACTAAAAGCTATGAGCACCAAGATGACCTTGTTAGATGATGGTTCCGTATTAGCTGAGTAGAGGGCTAAATTATTGTTCCTCCAAGAGATTTACGAAGCTTAGAAGGATGATAATAGTTTGCAAGCCAAAAGCGCTTTATGTGAGTCGAGCGTTGAGTCAGACTTTTGAGTAAATCCTGATGGATGTTTGACATTTTGAGATCGAGTCTTTGTACCCAGGAATGATGAGCTCATTCCCAAAATTTTGCATGAAGCACATAACGGATGTTTGAATGTAGACCCTAGTAGCACAAAGATGTATCATGGTTTGAAGAAATGGTACTGGTGGCTTGGTATAAAGAAAGATATTTCCAAGTTTGTATCAAAATGCTTGATTTGTCAACTAGTGAAGGCTGAACATCAAGTACCTTCAGGTTTACTTCAGCCTATTATGGTTCCTAAGTGGAAGTGGGACCGTATCACTATGGATTTTGTGATAGGTTTACCGTTAACTCCCAAGAGGAAAGATGCAGTTTGGGTAGTGGTTGATAGACTCACTAAGTCAGCCCACTTCATACCAGTGCGAGTCGACTATTCACTTGATAAATTGGTGACTTGTACATGTCGAAGATAGTAAGACTTCATGGTGTACCGTTTTCAATCATTTCAAATAGAGATCCAAGATTCACGTCACGGTTCTGGACAAAACTACAAGAAGCTTTGGGCATGAAATTAAGTTTCAGTACTACCTTTCATCCACAAACCGATAGACAGTCAGAGAGAATAATTCAGATACTTGAAGACATGGTTAGATGTTATGTTTTGGAATTCTATGGTAGTTGGGAGAAATACTTACCATTGGTGGAATTCGCTTACAACAACAGTTTTTAGTCAAATTTGAAGATGGCGCCTTATGAGGCATTGTATGGACGTAAGTGTCAAACACCCTTGTATTGGTCAGAACTTAGAGAGAAACAGATACACGGGGTTGACTTGGTTAAGAAAATTGAAGAGAAAGTAAAAGTGATTCGTAACTGCCTGAATGTCACCTCAGATAGACAAAAGTCCTATTCAAATTTAAAGAGGAAAGAGATAGAATACAAAATTGGTGATAAGGTTTTCTTGAAAGTATCACCATAGAGGAAAGTCCTCAGATTTGGCCGGAAGGGCAAATTGAGTCCGCGCTTTATCGGACCTTATGAAGTTACCGAAAGGATAGGACCGGTAGTTTACCGGTTAGCCTTGCCACCTGAGCTAGAAAAGATTCATGATGTCTTTCATGTGTCTATGTTACGTCGATACCATTTAGACCCTTCTCATGTTATAGAGATGACAGAGGTAGAGATACAACCAGACTTGACTTATGGTGAAGAACTAGTTAAAATATTGGCTCATGAAGTCAAGTAGTTAAAAAATAAAAGCATAGCCCTAGCAAAAGTCCTATGGCAAAGGCACGGAATAGAAGAGGCTACATGGGAGCCAAAGGAAATGATGAGAAACCAATACCCCAATGTTTTCACCGGTAAGATTTTCGAGGACGAAAATCCTTAAGGGGAGAGAATTATAACAGCCGATTTAGAGGCTAGTCAGAATAGTGATCTCGGGATCACTAATCTAATATTTGAGAATTTATTTTCATGTTATATTATGAGTTAGAACATGATAGCATATGAGCATGAAAATATTGGATACTTTAATTTTAGCGATTTCATGTTTAATCGTGAAAAAAGGACTAAATCGCATAACGTGCGAAAGTTGCATTCTTTTTGTTAAAAGTACCAAATGGCCATAGAATTTTATTGGGAGGTCTTTAAAAGGCAAATTAGCCTTTGGAAGAAGCTTGGCCAGCCATAGGAGAACATGGGAGACAAGATTTTTCAATTTTAGTCAAAGTTAGTAGTAGTAGGTGGACTAATTTGACTTGTATTAATAAAATAAGGAGAGAAAAGTTATCATCTTTTTCTCCTATCGTCTTCCACCAAAAATTAGCAGCAAATAAGGGGTAGAAACCTTCAAAAATTTCAGCAATCTCTCATCTATTCAAGTAAGTGTTCTAGTAAACTTTTCTTGAAAATAATTGTACTTTTGAGACCCCTAGAGCTTAAGCTTTCAAATGAGGGGACTATTGTGCAATGCTGTGAAAGGTTTATAGTTCTACCATGAGAGCTACCTTAGTTATTTGTTTCATTTTTTATGGAAGAACTTGAGCCTTAGTTGTTAGATGAACAACTTTTAAAAAGGGTGTTAGCATGAGAACACCAAATAGGACCTTAATGAAAAGGTTATAAATTTTGTAGTATGTCTGTGAAATGTTGATTTTTGATGATAGCTTTAAGAGCATTAAATGTTTACCTAGGCTTGTTGGGGATAAAAATGTGATTAGAATTAATTTCTAAGCCTAGGGACAAAAAGGTCATTTTGCCAAAATCTAGGGATAAAATGATAATTTTGATTAAGCATGATTATTGAGATGCTTATGTTAATGTGGCAATTAAAATTAGCTAATTTGCTATTATATAGCAAGAGGAGATGAGAATCCGTCTCAATCGGGGAAAGGATAAGGTCGTATACTAAACCGAAGAACTAGCTCATTTTGAAAACGAGGTGAGTTGTATGTGAATTAAGGTAATATTTATATTACCAAAATTGTAATATCTCGGGTTAAGGGTTATTTTATTTTTGGCATTGTTTGCATGTCTATGGTGTGCCATGTTGTTGTTTGTGTGTTTTCGGGACTTAGTTGTAGGCTAGGAGTGAGCCTGAGTGGGTGGTGAAATTTTAGTTTTGGGCTTTAGGGGTAGGGAGGTGATGGAGCCGAGGGATATGTATTTTATTTGGTAGTTTGTTACACAAGAAAATGAGGTTGGCAAAGTGGCAAGGCATGTGCCACTTAGAGCTGAGTGTGGCGTCATCTACAAGGGAGAGACCACGAGTTCAAGTCAGAGTTCCCCATTTTGGCTCCCATTTTGAATGGCATGGAGGAAGAGGTAGAAGGCAATTCAATTCTTCTTTGGACTTAGTCTTCACATTCAAAGAGGGGTGGAGAGTGAAAGTAGGAGGAGACTTGGTAAACTCATTTGAATTGAGTGGTGTGGAGTGTTGTGGGGATTATGGCGAATTTTTGGGGTGTTTGGAGTGGGGAGTGGGCGGCTTGGTGTGGTGTTGGAGGTGCCGAAATGCATTTTCCATTTGGTGCATATTCGGTCATTGAGTGAAAAGCAAAAGTCCCATTTTGGTTTTGTTAGTCAATTCTTTTCAAGGTATCTCTCTCATCTTTTGCACTTCTTGAAACCGAAAACACCAAACCCTATAGTAGCCGAAACTTCATTTGTTTCTTCCATTTTCCTTCTTGAAACCGAAAGTCCAAGTTGCATATACCGAATTTGCCTTATTCTTTTGGGACTCTCAATAGCCAATGTTCTCTCCTCTTTCACCTCTTTTCTTCTTGAAGCCTTGTGTCAAACATTATTCTTCTATTTTTATTTTTCTTTTCATTTTCGTTCCTTTTCCCATTTCCGTCATTGGCCGATTATCAACCCTATCCTCTTGCATTTCGATTCCCTTTTCTTTCTCTCCGATCAATTTTGGGTTTGGTATAAAACACCTTGGCGAACCTTTTGGTTCTTCTTTTGGTGCAAGTCTTGGCGAATCTCTTGTTGTTCTCTCTAGTGTGGTTGATCGATTGGTGGTTGGTGTTGGAGGTAAGTTCTTGGCGAATGGCCATTTCTCACTTCTCTAAGTCTTGTGTTGTTTCGGTTCGACTAAGGGCCTATGATGGTTGTAGATTGAAATGGGTTAATCATTTGTTTAATCTTGTCGTATAGGGTCTTTGGATATTGGAAGTAATCAAGAGGAGTCTTCCAACTCTTTTAACCGATTGATAAGTGGTGGTAAGAGGAGTATTTTTTAGTCTCGTTGAAGCAAGTCTCGATTGGATTAATGGCTTTTCTTTTAGGTGGAGGCCGTTTGTAAAAGAGGAACCTTTGTGGTTCAAGTTTGGTAGGAAGCCAAACGTTTGCAAGGTAAGGGCTATTTGATAAGCCCTTTTGGTTTAATGCTTGTGGTAGAATGATATGTACGCTAACCCTTTGGTTGGTCGATTTTAGGATCAAAGTTGTCAAGGTGGTCGAGGGTCTTAGACCGGTTCTTAGTATTAAAACCTCCGCTAATTCAGGTGTGTAAACCAACACACTATCTTAACTTGATAATGTGATAACTTTGTTTGTGTAAATGAAACAAGTCGATTGATTATTTCGATACCCATTGAGGTATGGATACGGATTCGGGTAAGTTCGTTTCATTATGAGTTATGTGATGATGATGATATCATGATTTTTGATACTTTGAGATGCCATATTAAGCATGTGAGCATGATAGCATGATTGCACGATTTTGCATCTAGTATGATATGTGATTGGGTGATATGAGAGGAGGGGACTATGATATCCGTGTCTTTGGGACACTTTGTGTCTTTTGGACACGGAGGTTTGGCACCTCCGGTGGTTTGGTACCACGTATTTTGTGACTTTGGGTCACGGAGGTTTGGCACCTCGGCGTCTCGTCCCCAAAGGGTTGGCCCCACTGCTGATTATATGGGATTGATGCGAGTGATTTGGCATCACACGATGGGTTGGCCCCATCATCGGATTTGTGACTACGGTCACCGTGATTTGGTATCACATTGTGTCTTTGGGACACGGAGGTTTGGCACCTCATTGCGACTCGTCCCTGTGGTTTGGCACCACCGTGGGTTGGCCCCACTTATGAGATATGGGATCGTCGCTAGTGATTTGGTATCACACGATGGGTTGGCCCCATCATTGGATTATTTGTGACTTCGGGTCACCAGTGGTTTGGTACCACAGTATGGATATCGTGACTTTGGGTCACCAGTGGTTTGGCACCACCAAAGGGTTTGGTACCACACCAAGAAAAAGCGATATGGTTGGTTAGGAACGGGTGCATTATTTGCATTATTCTGTTATGATATATGTGTTGGCATGTTATACCGGGAGAGGGAATTATACACTGAGTCTTGCGACTCACTCTCTCCTTTGACTATTTCAGGTGACACATAGATGCGGAGGTGGAGCCGGGATGGACTCGAGGTGCTCATGCCATGCTAATAAAGATTTGCTCGGACTTTTATGGAATTTTGGTACTTAAGTTTTTATTACTATTTGGTTTTATTCGGGTTGTAAATGGCCTTTTTAAGTTATGTTTGTTTATGATTAAAGTGGATTGTTAATATGTCTTAACAAATTAATTGGGTTATAATGTGCTAAAATTTGGAAAGACAACGATTTCAAAACACAAAAGCGATATTTTAAACTATACCATGGGTATCACACAATAATCTGGGACGGTGAGAACTCAAATGTTTTTCCAACTTAAACTCCATTTTCTACTAAGTCAAAAATGTTTTTGTAACAATGAGCAACAACTCAAACTTCTTAACGAGATAAACTGTTTTGCCTACACAACCGATTACGCTCTAAAATTTCGGGTTTGCAAATATATCATCAAATTTCAATCAAACCTACTCAAGTTTTTTTTCAAATACACAACCTAGCAAAGTGTTTTTCTCCAACTTTTAAACTCAAACCTAAACCTCTCAAAACCTTTTTCCTGTAACATACAGTTCGGTTCGTGGTGTATTGAGCAGGTTTGGGGTGTTACATTTGTGGTATCGAGCCAAGTTCAAAAGCTCACTGTGGGCAGGAGGCCCAAAATGTTTTCAAAAGTCTGCATTTTAAGCGTTATATTTTAGAAAGTATGGTTTGAAAGGCATGACACCGAGTCACCGGCACCAATCCGCCTGTAAGTCCCAGTACTATTGCTTGTGATTTGTTGGATGTAATGTGATGGAATGGCTAGTGATAGTAAGATTACCTTAGAGGCTGGCGATAGGACTCAGTGGACTCATGAAACAAAGCTTCTTTAAAATTCATAAGACTTTGCCTTTAAATAAGTGGAATAATGACCGATACATAAAATTCTTTAATCGACGCGATTTAGACATGAGTACCGAGGTGGACGTGGTCGTGGGCGTGGTCGCAGTAGGATGACAGCTTACGAGCCGTCGGTTACAGTGAGGTTGAGAGAATGAAATCTGGATTCGCCACCACCGGAGGTGGTGAGTTCGAGAGCAGTCGGCGATGACGCAGTGTTCTGAAGCGATGCTACGGGTTTTAGAGCGGTAGCTAGAGCGGTGGGCGTAGGAGCTAGGAAATCATGCTGGCGACTTGAACAAGCGGGTGAATTCTTCGAGGTGTCTCGGTGTTGCTCCAACCTCGCCGAGTATTGGTGGAAGCGACGAATCGGATCATGGATGATCTGGACCTAACGGTGAAGAGAAATTGAAGGGATCGTATCACTTCTCGAGATGAGCCATACCGGTGGTGGCTCCTTTGTTAGGAACATTACGCAGCAGAAGATCGACTTGGGACTATTTTCAGTCGCTTATCGGAAAAAAACGTGGGGGCTAATTATATTAATGAGCGGAAAGCATTTCGAGGTTAGTTCAGAGGACAAATGTGTCGAGTACGAGGCGAGTTTCTCGGTGAGTCGGTATGCGGGTATGGTGGCTACTGAACATATGAGGAGTGTTCGATTTGAGGATGGCCTGCGAGATGAATTAAGGTTGATAATTGCGCTAACAGAGCGTGAATTTGATTCTCGTTGAAAAGCGAAGGTAGCCGAGGCATTAAGGAATCGTGAGGCGGGGTATGGATAGGAACCGACATAAGAGGAGTTTTGGGTCTTTGGGGTCATCGGGTAATTAGCGAGAAAAGGCTAGACCGAGTGGGCGAATCGATCGGAGTAGGTTTGTTCTTTGCCAGTGGGGACCGCCGTGATGTAACCGTTGTGGGAAGGCTCATTGGGAGGATGTTGGGTGATGGTAGAGGTTTGTTTTGAGTGTGGCTCACCGGACCACCACGTGAGGGACCGTCGCGCAAGTTGGCTAGGATTCATCGGAGAATCGGTAATGAATCGATCTGAAATAATGGACCACCGCAGAGGGGCCGAGGTAATGGCGAGGAGGTAATAGTTCGTCAAGGCCGTGGAGCACCGGCAGAGGTGCAGCGTAGTTCGAGGCAGACGGTCGGGGTTAGTATATCTCGAGCGGTAGAGAGGAGGGGACGACCGGACGTCATTACGCATGCGTTTTTAATATTTGGTTCTCCATTTATGCTTTAATTGATGTGGGGTCAACACACTCGTATGTTGCAAGTAGCATAGTGAAAACCATGGATTTAGACTCAAATATCTTCTAGGCGATGACCGTAATAAGCCCTCCAGTCACTCAGTAGTGGTAGATAAAGCGTATAGAGGCGCACCTCTAGAACTCAAGGGTATCTTTTGAGGCCGATCCGATGGAACTGCCGTTTGGAGAGTTCGATCGATTACGGGATGGTGCTGGTTAAGTACCGAGCGAAGTTGGATCTATGCGCTAAGTGCATGGTTCTCGAAACACGGTAAGGGTGATGAGGTAGTTCGATCGGTAATAGAAGGAATTATCATCTAATGTGGTATCTGCTCTGAAAGCCGGTAAGATGGTCGAAAAGTACGTGAAGCATATGTGGTTCATGTGTATGCCTTAGAGGCTAAGGAGTCTGCTTGTGGAGATGGTTCTGACAGTTAGGGAATTTGTGGATGTGTTTCTGAGGAGCTTTGGGTTTGCCACGGATCGGGAGGTAGAGTTCTAATAGATCATTGCAAATGCTACCAGATCTATTACTCCGTCTGGATGGCACCTAAAGAATTAGTGGAGCTTAAGGCTCGGATCCGGGAGTTATTGGACCGAGGCTTTATCGGGCCAAGTATTTCACCATGGGGAGCGCCAATACTCTTTGTAAAGAAGAAAAGCGGTACTATGCGGATGTGTATAGACTACCACCAATCGAATAAGTCGACGATCAAAACAAGTATCCACCTCGGATAGATGACTTGTTTGATCACCGAAGAAGCGTCGATTTTCTCAAGATCGACTTAAGGTCCAGGTATCACCGCTAAGGGTAAAGGAGGCGGATATCGTAAAACGACATTTCGTACTCGGTATGGGCACTTTGAGTTCTTGGTTATGCTGTTCGGGTTGGCTAACGCACCGCAGACTTTCATGGATCGATGAATAGGGTGTTCCAACGATATCTAGATCGGTTCGTAGTGGTTTTTATCGATTTACATCTTGGTATACTCAAGGACCGAGGAGGAACATGATGCACATTTACGGGTGGTATTGCAGTTCGAGGGAGAAGCGACTCAATGCGAAGTTCGAGAAATGCGAGTTTCGCTTAGGGAGGTGACGTTCTTAGGTCATGTAGTATCTGCTGAGGAGATTAGAGTGGACCTCCGTAAGATAGAGGCCATTTTGGATTGGAAGCCGCCTAAGTCAACAGCGAAATTCGAGTTTTCGGGCTTGGCGGGGATACTACCAAGATTTGTAGAGGTTTCTCCTTGATTGCGACCCGATGACTAGATTATTGAGAAAAGGGGTTCCGTTTATTTGACCGAGAAGCAGGAGAGCTTCGATAAGTTGAAGAAGATTTTGACCAAGCTCGATTCGATTCAACTTTGAGGTGGTAAGGAATTCACGGTGTCTTGCGATGCATCACATACGGATTGGGTTGTGTGTTGATGCAAGAAGGAAGGTTGTGGCTTACGATCCCGCAAACCGAGGCCACATGAGGTAAATTATCCAACGACGATCTGGAGTTAGCGGCCGCAGATTTGCCTTAAAGATATGGAGGCATTACTTATGCGGAGAAAGATCGATAGTCTACACGACCATAAGAGTCGAAGTACCTTCCGACTCGTAAAGACTTGAATCGAGACAACGTAGATGGATTGAGTCTTTGAAAGACTATGATTGCTCAATTGAGTATCATCCGGGCAAGGCTAACGTTGTGGCGTACGCGCTGAGTCGTAAGGTTATTTCGGACTTAAAAGCGTTGTTTGCTCACTTGAGTTTGTATGACGACGGGAGTATTCAGCGAGTACGCAGTTAAGCCTACTTGGGTTGAAGCGGATCGTAGAAAAAATAGTTGTTGGATGAGGTTACGAAAGTCGCAGAGGACACAAGTGCGAATGATGGTTTGAAGGGTTCTGACTTGTCCGGTGATGGGGTCTTGTGTTTTCGAGGAAGGCTTGTATGCCGAGAGATTACGAGTTAAGGCAAAGATTCTTGAGAATGCACATAGCAATTTCACGCTATGCATCCCGGAGGTAGCAAAATGTATAGGGACCTCGGAGAATAGTTACGGTGGTAAGATGCGAAAAAAGAGGTGACCGAGTTTGTGGGTAAGTGTCGACTTGTCGTGAGTCAAAGTCGAGCATCGGCTCACCGTCGTGTTGCTTGACCGGTGAAGATTCCTCGATGGAAGTGGGAAAGGATAACTATGGATTTCGTCGGTGGATTACCGCTACACCGAACAAGAAGGATTGATTTGGGTAATTGTGGATCTACCGACCAAATCACCACTTTATTCCAGGAGGTGGACTACTCACTGCAGAGGTTGGCAAAGCTATATGTGTCGAGATAGTGAGACCGCACGGGGTGCGATGATCGATCATCTCGAACGAGGATCCCATTCACGTCAAGGTTACGGAAGGCGTTGCATCGAGCTCAGGTACACAGTTAGATTTCAAAGACCAAGATTTCATCCATGAGATCGACGGGCGATCGAAAAGGTTATCTGATCTTGGAGGACATCTTTGCGAGGTTGTGTATTGGACTTGAGGGTAGTTGGGAGGAGTACCTACCGTTGGCTGAGTTCACCTACAACAACAGTTACCAAGCGAGTATCAAGATGGCACCTTATGAGGCATTGTACGGTAGGAAGTGTCGCTCACCTACTTGTTGGACGGAGTTAAGTGAACGTCAGTTATTGGGACCAGAGTTGGTTGCTGAGACCGAAGACAAGGTTAAGTTGATTCAGGCTCGGTTGAAAGAAGCTTCGGACCGGCAGAATTCCTATGCCAATCTTAAGCGAAGAGATATTGAATTTGCAGTAGGAGATCGGGTTTTCTGAAGGTCTCACCGTGGAAGAAAGTATTAAGGTTTGGGAAGAAAGGCAAGCTAAGTCCGAGGTTTATTGGTAGTATAAGGTAATCGAGACGAGTGGGACCGATTACGTATCACTCGAGTTACTAGCGTAACTAAGTCGATTCATGACGTGTTCCACGCTTGATGCTTGGCGTTATCGCCAGATCCATCACACGTGGTGACAAGTGGAAGAAATTGAGGTAAACCCAGATATGACCATGGAGGAAGTGCTGTCTGATTTTAGATCGGGATGTGAAGGTTCTGCGTAAAAGTCATACCTTTGGTTAAGGTTCTTTAGGCGGAATCATGGCGTGGAAGAAGCGACTTGGGAACCCGAGGATACGATGAGACAGCAATACCCGCAACTCTTCTGACCAGGTAATTTTGAGGTCAAAATTATTTTAAGGGGGTAGAACTGTAATATCCCGGGTTAAGGGTTATTTTATTTTTGGCATTATTTGCATGTCTATGGTGTGCCATGTTGTTGTTTGTGTGTTTTCGGGACTTAGTTGTAGGCTAAGAGTGAGCCTGAGTGGGTGGTGAAATTTTAGTTTTGGGCTTTAGGGGTAGGGAGCTGATGGAGCTGAGGGATATGTATTTTATTTGGTAGTTTGTTACACAAGAAAATGAGGTTGGCAAAGTGGCAAGGCATGTGCCACTTAGAGCTGAGTGTGGCGTCATCTACAAGGGGGAGAGACCCTGAGTTCAAGTCGCAGAGTTCCCCATTTTGGCTCCCATTTTGGACGGCATGGAGGAAGAGGTAGAAGGCAATTTGAATTCTTCTTTGGACTTAGTCTTCACATTCAAAGAGGGTGGAGAGTGAAAGTAGGAGGAGACTTGGTAAACTCATTTGAATTGAGTGGTGTGGAGTGTTGTGGGGATTATGGCGAATTTTTGGGGTGTTTGGAGTGGGGGAGTGGGCGGCTTGATGTGGTGTTGGAGGTGCCGAAATGCATTTTTCCATTTGGTGCATATTCGGTCATTGAGTGAAAAGCAAAAGTCCCATTTTGGTTTTTGTTAGCCAAATTCTTTTCCAAGGTATCTCTCTCATCTTTTTGCACTTCTTGAAACTGAAAACACCAAACCCCTATAGTAGCTGAAACTTCATTTGTTTCTTCCATTTTCCTTCTTGAAAACCGAAAGTCTAAGTTGCATATACCGAATTTGCCTTATTCTTTTGGTACTCTCAATAGCCGAATGTTCTCTCCTCTTTCACCGCTTTTTCTTCTTGAAGCCTTGTAAGCCGAAACATCATTCTTCTATTTTTTATTTTTCTTTTCATTTTCGTTCCTTTTCCCATTTCCGTCATTGGCCGATTATCAACCCCTATCCTCTTGCATTTCGATTCCCTTTTTCTTTCTCTCGAATCAATTTTGGGTTTGGTATAAAACACCTTGGCGAACCTTTTGGTTCTTCTTTGGTGCAAGTCTTGGCGAATCTCTTGTTGTTCTCTCCTAGTGTGGTTAATCGATTGGTGGTTGGTGTTGGGAGTAAGTTCTTGGCCGAATGGCCATTTCTCACTTCTCTAAGTGCTGTGTTGTTTTCAGTTCGACTAAGGGCCTATAATGGTTGTAGATTGAAATGGGTTAATCATTTGTTTAATCTTTTCATATAGGGTCTTTGGATATTGGAAGTAATCAAGAGGAGTCTTCCAACTCTTTAACCGATTGATAAGTGGTGGTAAGAGGAGTATTTTTTTAGTCTCGTTGAAGCAAGTCTCAGTGGATTAATGGCTTTTCTTTTTAGGTGGAGGCCGTTTGTAAAAGAGGAACCTTTGTGGTTCGAAGTTTGGTAGGAAGCCAAACGTTTGCAAGGTAAGGGCTATTTGATAAACCCTTTTGGTTTAATGCTTGTGGCCGAATGATATGTGCGCTAACCCTTTGGTTGGTCGATTTTAGGATCAAAGTTGTCAAGGTGGTCGAGGGTCTTAGACCGGTTCTTAGTATTAAAACCTCCGCTAATTCAGGTGTGTAAACCAACACACTATCTTAACTTGATAATGTGATAACTTTGTTTGTGTAAATGAAACAAGTCGATTGATTATTTCGATACCCATTGAGGTATGGATACGGATTCGTAAGTCTGTTTCATTATGAGTTATGTGATGATGATGATATCATGATTTTGATACTTTGAGATGCCATATTAAGCATGTGGGCATGATAGCATGATTGCAACGATTTTGCATCTAGTATGATATGTGATTGGGTGATATGAGAAGAGGGGACTATGATATCCGTGTCTTTGGGACACTGTGTGTCTTTGGGACACCGAAGTTTGGCACCTTCATGGTTTGGTACCACGTATTTTGTGACTTTGGGTCACCAGAGGTTTGGCACCTCGGCGTCTCGTCCCAGTGGCTTAGTACCACGATGGGTTGGCCCCACAGTTGATTATATGGGATTGACGCCAGTGATTTGGTATCACACGATGGGTTGGCCCCATCATTGGATTTGTGACTACGGTCACCAGTGATTTAGTATCACATTGTGTCTTTGGGACACCAGAGGTTTGGCACCTCATTGCGACTCGTCCCTGTGGTTTGGCACCACCGTTGGTTGGCCCCACTTATGAGATATGGGATCGCCGCTAGTGATTTGGTATCACACGATGGGTTGGCCCCATCATTGGATTATTTGTGACTTGGTCACCAAAGGGTTTGGTACCACAAAGATGGATATCGTGACTTTGGGTCACCAAAGGGTTTGGCACCACCGTGTAAGACCATGTCTGGGACATGGCATCAGCCATATTATGAGGGTCCGTGTAAGACCATGTCTGGGACATGGCATCGGCCATATTATGAGGGTCAGTGTATGACCATGTCTGGGACATGGCATCAGCCATATTATTAAGGTCAGTGTAAGACCATGTTTGGGACATGGCATCGACCACATTATGAGGGTCAGTGTAAAACCATGTCTCAGACATGGCATCGACCACATTACGAGAGCCAGTGTAAGACCATGTTTGGAACATGGCATCGACATTGAGATGAGAACTAATGTAAGACCATATCTGGAATGTGGCATTAGCACCGAGGAGTAATCCCATATAAGATCATATCTGGGCTATGGCATTATTACCTAGAGGAGTCTCCATGTAAGACCACCTCAAGAGTGTGGCAATGGTTTTACACTTATCGTAGTGATTATAAAAACACGTCTTTGATTATTCCTTGTGCATGGTGGGATAAGTGGATGAATTTAAAAGTAAAGATGTGAATGATATTTAGGTACTGCGAGTGAATGAATACAGATACTAATGATTGAATCACGAGAAATTGGCTCGATATGTGGCAGGTTATGTACTAGATAAGGGCAATCGTAAGTAATTAAGGTCAAGTAGTTTTGACTTGTGTATGGTCAGCAAATACCATTGATTAATTATTTTTATGAGTATTACAACTGCTATTTATTTCCATGCAACTTACTAAGCTTTATGCTTACCCCTTTTTCATTGCCCTCCTTCTTTGTAGTATTGCCAAGATAACTTGAGGATCGTGACTGCAGGAGTTCGAAAATCACACTAACGACAACACTTTGGTATAACAATTTTAGACTTGTTTTGAGCATGGCATGTATAGGACTGGAGTATTTTGTCAAGTCGTAATTGTTAGTTAAAGTGTTTGTTTTGTAAGTCATTTTGAATATGGTTTTAACAGTTAGGCAAATACATGACAAACTCTTTCTTTCAATGAAGATGAAATTCATGAAGTGAATGCTTTTTTTTTTTTACCTTGTATGATGGAAATGAGTTCTTAGACTTGCTTATGAGATAGAAATTAATTATTTTGAGATGAAGTATGAGAGTGTGCATTTTAGGGATTCAATGGCTTGGCATATAGCCTGCTAATTTATCCACCTAGTGTGACACACAGGCATGAGTCAAACCGTGTGAAGGCCACAGCCAACACATGGGCATGTACCCAGGCCATGTGAAGTCTCCACCTTGTCCATGAAATTGTAAAATCCCCACGGCTAGGATACACAGGCGTGTGCCTCGACCGTGTGATCAAGTCAGTATATGATAAACCATAAAAGTAACATATTTTAATCTCGGATTTAGTATGCTTTTTGATGATTTAGCCCTTGATTTTATATAAAAGGTGCTTGTAATCCTTTCTTTTCATGTCATATACTCAGCAAAGCACCCGAGGATAAAAAGAACACAAAACAGGCTTAAAATAAAGTAATTAGGCCTTAGAAAGAAATCAATACGGCGTGGCACAAAGCCTGCATGGCCGTGTCTCGTCGACTACCTACAGCATGGCCTAACTCATGAGTTGCACGACCGCGCATCATCTCATTACCACACACGAGCGTGTCAAGCGATCTACATGGTCACGTCCTAGTCAACAGACCTGAAGCACGACCTGAATCTCAATTTACACGGCCGTGCCTCAATCAACAGAATCGACACATGGCCTGAAGTCAACTTACATGGGCGTGTGCCATGACCGTGCCCCTACTACGGGAATGAGCAGTTTCACTAGGATTTGGATGCTTGAAGCAAAAGAAACATACTCTTAAGTCCACTTAAACATCCAGGAGGAATTCTACTTGAATTAGGATACTTATAAGCCAAGTCAAGCATCTCAAAGCCTATATAAACACTCAATGTAGCAACTAAAAAGGGGAGTTCGGCAGAAGCCAGAACAGGAGGCAGAGTTTTCTGTCAGAGCTTTTATTCAGGGAATCACTTGAAGATAGCCAGTTGATCCATCTCAATAAGCCAGGAGCTCTATTCAAAATGGAGGATCTCTCATTCAATTCTGTCAGGGAGTTTTAGGGATTTCTTATGTTTTGTTTTATCTTTTCTCTTGAGATGTTTTCTTATTTAGTTATGAACTAAACCCTTCAGATACCTGAAGGGGATAAAACCTATGATAGATTTTGTTTTTTTGATTTCTAAATTATATGTGAAGTACTTAGTTTGTTCTTAATTATGTTGCTTAATTTCATCTGATGTGCTTAGGTGGAGGAGGAATAGACCCTACTTAAGAGTAGATCTAGCATAATTGAGCAGAGTTGGTCAGGCGCCTAGGGATAGGGTTATGAGATTTTGCCAAATTAGGGTGAAATCTAATATAGGAATCCATTGATCGATTTACTACTTCCTTAGGGGGTTATTATAAGAGAACGAGAGTTCTACTAATTAACCTAAGGTTAGACGTTATTCACCTAGAGAGGGTTTAATATAGGTTAGGAGTCTCACGGATCAAGCTAAATAACTAAATCATATGGTTTGGGGAATAAATAATAAGTGAAGTCATAGGTGGATTCTTCCCGAGGTATCGTCTTCATCAACTGAGTTTTCCTAAAGTCTTTCTCCAATTCATTCTTTTGTCTTTGCATCTAGTTTAGTTTTTCATTAGTTTCATAAACCATTCACTCCATAATTCACGGCTAAATAATAGAAAGAAAGTGAGTAATAGTACTTTTAGGTTCCCTTGGGTTCGATAAGATATTCTTGCACGAACTATACTCTTTGCTCGACGGTGCACTTGCCTCTATCGTTTTCATAGTTAGTCTATAGGTTCGATCATTCTTTTTATAAATATTAAAACTTGACTGTTTGACACGATCAAGTTTTTGGCGCCGTTGCCGGGGAACACTAAAATATTATGAAAACTCTATTTTTATTACTTTAGCCAATTTTTTTATGTAATTTTTTTTTTTACTTTGCTAATTTTTTCCTCTATTTTGCTTTTGGCAGAAAATTTTAGTCTATGGAAAAGATGGCACTGAATAATTATCAGTGGCAAGGCATGGGGGCAATTCCTACTAAAGCAACCAGTGTTTTCAACATCGACATGGTCACCAGGTTATCTAATCAGTTAGAGATGATGAATAAAAAGATTGATGTTTGGTATAGTCCCTCGTAGGTATATCCAGAAATACAATATGATTTGAATCTAGGAGGCGTGGCGAATCCTGAGTACCCACCCTACGGATATGGCATGGAAAACGAGAAAGCTCAATATACAGGTAACTATTCTAGATATCAAAATAATTTTATAGTGACACTTATAATGCAGGTTGGAAGTACCATCCCAATTTCTCGTGGGTTAATCAAAATAGCCAATGATCGAAACTTCCTCTAGATTTTCAATAACAACCTCACCAACAAGAAGTGGAGCCGAATCATGAAGAGATGCTGATGAAATTCATGGCAGCTACAGATTCTCGTTTCCAAAAGACTGAAGCAGCACTTGATGAACAATAAAAATCGATCAAAGGGATCGAGAATCAAGTTGGAGAACTTACTAGGTTAGCGGGACATCTCGCAAAGCTAATGTCAGAACGACCGCTAGGACGTCTACCAAGTAACACCGAGGTTAACCCAAAGGAGCAAATTCAAGCCATCTCCACTTATGACAGTAAGGGGTTAGATGAACCAAACTCAATACAAGAAAACAAGGTTGACGAAGGTAAGGTAGAAGTAACACAAGAAAAGCTGAAACCGATAATCAAGGAGTACCAACCTCGCATAGCTTATCCCTAAGCAATGAAAAGAGACGATTCAGAGGAACAGTTCGGTAAGTTTCTTAAACTCTTAAAGAAATTACATATTAATTTACCTCTTCTTGAAGCTCTTTTTCAAATACCAAACTCGAGGAAATTTTTAAGATAGCTCTTGACCAACAAACGCAAATTAGACGAAGAGCACCACGTGGAGCTAAACACAATGTGCTCAGTAATTCTACAAAATAAACTGCCATGGAAATTAAAAGATCTAGGGAGTTTTACAATTCCATGTTTAATTGGTAGTTTATCTATTGATAATGCGTTAGCGAATTTAGGGGCAAGCATCAATGTTATGCCTTACAAAATGTTTAAACAACTAGGTCTAGGGAAACCTAGACAAACTAGGATAAGCATTCAATTAACTGATAAAACTATAAGAATTCCTAGGGGTATAATAGAAAATGTTCTAATCAAAATTGATAAATTCGTATTCTCAGTAGACTTCGTCGTTTTAGACATGGATGAGGACAACACGATCCCCTTAATTTTAGGAAGACCCTTTTTAGCAACAGCCAGAGCTAAAATTGATATCTATACAGGAGAACTCATACTTCATGTAGGCAACAAGATTGTCACTCTTCAAGCTTTTGACTCAGCCAGAACATCAAGTGATAAAGGTGAGAAAGTAAATTCAGTTGATAACCAACTTGTTCAACCTTTATTGCAGGAAACACCACAAAGCTACAAACCTGAGTGGGACCATAGACCTTGTGCTAATAAAGAAGAATTACATGAGGAACTAGAACCACGTGAAGTGAAACTGAAAGAAACCCCAAACGAGCTGATAGGAACAACGAATCACTTCAAATTTGGAGATCAGATATTGTTGAATAAGGAAGACCCTCGAATCACCAATGTAGACCTTAAGACAAACAAAGAAATCACTTTTGAGGTACTAAATGTCTTCCTATACGGCATAGTCGAGGTCAAAAATCCAAAATTTGACACTTTTGAGGTAAACATTACTCAACTTAAACTATATATCCATAATCAAGTGATCGCATGAGAAAGGATTTTCACCTCCTCAAACCACCATGACTATACGAATGAGAGGTAAAGTCTAGCTAAGACTATAAACGAGCGCTTCTTGGGAGGCAACCCGAGCACTAACCCCATTTTTACATTTTTTTATTTTTTATTTTTTATTTTCTTTTTCTTTTTAGCACCAAACCATAAACTAACCAAAGAGCAGATTTCTAGGCCACACAGCCCTACACACGGGCGTGCCCCTGGCCGTGCGGAAGCTAGGGGATGAACATGGGCATGCTAGTAGTCGTGCACGACATAGAAAATTTTCTTTTCCCAACACGAGTGGCGGTAATAGTCCACACCTGTGCCGACGCCCCGTACGAGATTGCTGACTTGTCAAGCACTGGCTAAACACGGCCGTGCCTTTCAACCGTGCCAACATTCTAACTTATCGAACACGAGAGGAGCACGCCCGTATTAAATGAATGTGTGAAGAAAGACACGGGCATGCCATGACACCCACGGCCATGCCCGAACACCCTGAATGCGTTCAAAATTCAAAATCCCAAAACACGGGCTACATCTCTATTTAAACCTCATTCCCCATTTTTCTAGTTGTCTTTCATTTTCCATTATTTATTTTTGTTTCTATTTTATTTCATCATTATTTTTTTACTTTATTTTATTTTATTTTCTTCTTCTTATTCTTTATGATATTTAGGTTTAGCTTAGGACACAATAAAACCAAGCTGGCTACTTCGAGGATTCAATTTCAAACGGTTTGAGACGCTTCCCCATGTTCACCTCCAATCTTATCCAGTTTCTTTTCATAGACTTCATCCAAAAATTCAGGAAGTGTTACTTCTCCCCTGCTCTTTTGATTTTATTATTACATAATTGTTTATCTATCTTTGTACATTGAGGGCAATGTACATCTTAAGTGTGGGGGGTAAAAGTACCTAACTTTTTGCATTATTCTCAAAATCCTGAAATTAGTTTTGTTCGAAAGTATTTTTCTCATATTACTAATTAGGATGAAATTTTTAATGATATATGATTTTTATGGAGACCATACTTTTGATTTGATATAAAGAGATGATAAAGGCACCTAGGATTTAACCCACTTACTCCATAAAAAACCTACCTTCACAAATTAACCCCTAGTGAACCCTGTTGAATCCTAACAAACATTTTATTGTCTCACCCACTAATATTAACCTAAAACCCCTTTGTATTTGTTATCACCCTTTCTTTTGACTACCCTTTTAATCGAGGTTTGATTTGATAAAGTTACCAAATTATATTAGTAGTTACATTTATCATTTATGATGTAATATCCTAGTTTGTTCTTAAAAAAAAAATCTTAGAGCATTTAAACTCCAATTGTTGAAGAGAAAGCTCGTAATAAAGTATTATCGAATTTCAAGTGATGAAAATACTCTTTATTATAGAGTAATTATCAATAGTAGGTATCATTAGTTTTCATTCGATGTAAATATTCATATTTAGTTCATTGTTTCTAGTTAGGTAATTTGTCAAGTCAGCCTCTTCTAATTCAGCCTTTATCCACACCTTTTAACCCAAGCCCCATTACAACCCAGATTAAAGACCTTCCGATTTGTGTATCATCTCATATACAGTGGTGGAGATTTGATTTTCAAGAAAGCCTATGGGATTAACTTTTCAGGTTCGACTTATGAGTGCTTATTCTTGAACCCTAAACACTTTGAGTGATTTGAGTGAACCTTCAGTGAGGATGTCAATCCTTGTCGATTTTCAATTAAAGGTAATTATTCAAATAAGGGGAGACACCTATGTTTTTGTACTATAAAGGTATGCCTTATCGTAATTGAATCTTTAGGACTTTTTGAGTTAAATTATCCATGTATAAATTATCTATGAATTATGATGAGACGTTATCGATAGAAATTATGAATTATGGAAAGTTCGTTTCAATTGTAATTTGAGAATTTTGGTTGAGGAGAAGAAAAAGCTTCAGTGTGGGGGTATTTGATAAACCATAAAAGTAACATATTTTAATCCCACATTTAGTATGCTTTTTGATGATTTAGCCCTTGATTTTATATAAAAGGTGATTGTAATCCTTTCTTTTCATGTCATATTCTCAGCAAATCACCAGAGGATAAAAAAAACACAAAACAGGCTTAAAACGAAGTAATTGGGCCTTAGCAAGAAATCAACATGGCCTGACACAAAGCCTGCATGGCCGTGTCTCGCTGACTACCTAGAGCACGGTGTAACTCACGAGTTGCACGGCCGCACATCATCTCATTACCATACACGGGTGTGTCAAGCGATCTACATGGCCGTGTCCAAATCAACAGACCTGAAGCACGACCTAAATCCCGACCTACACGCCGTGCCTCAATCAACAAAATCAACACACGGCCTTAAGTCGACTTACACGGGCATGTGCCATAGCCGTGCCCCTGCTACAGGAATGGGCAATTTCACTTGGATTTGTATGCTTGAATCCAAAGAAACATACTCCTAAGTCCACTTAAACATCCTAGGAGGAATTCTACTTGAATTAGGATACTTAGTGTAACATCCTTAGTTAGGGGCTATTATGTTTGCATTAATGTCATGTAAATGACTTGATATTGTTGTTAATCAAGGTGTCTTGGGGTCCAGGCATGACCTCGGGTTAGGCTTGAGTCATGGCTAAAATTTTTTGTTTTAAGTGCTTGGAAGGGGGAGTTAGGGAAGTTAGGGGTTAAAAAGAGTTGTTAGAGTGTCTTGATGCAAATAACCTAGTGGTAAAGTGGCAAGAGAGGTGCCACTAAGGTACAAGGAAGGTGACGCCACATGCAGGGAAGGGGTGCCTTGGTTCGAGCTACAGAAATCTCCCCTTGTGTAATTATTTTTGACGCAGGAGAGGGGAAGAGTTATACTCTCTCAAACTCTAATGGATAATTGTTGAGCAAGTCAACAGATTTAAATGGATAGAGAAGAGAGAATTTAGGAATGTGATCAAGTCAGACTCAATTGAATGGTTGGCCAGGAGAAGTTTGAGGAGTTTGCCGAAATTTGAACTCTAGTGTAAGGAAGAGTAATCAGTTGGAAGACTAGGTGGAGTGCCAAAATTCCTTAGTGACAATTTAGGCTAGTCAAGCTTTGAAGCAAGTTGTTGAGAGGCAAAATCGAAACCTCTTTTGGCACTTGTTGAATCCTCTTTTGAAGCACTTAGCCGAATCTCCATTTGAATTCCTCTCTTATTTTCTTTGAAATAGAAACCACTTTGGCCGAATCTCCTTCTCTCCCACTTTTTTCTTATCTTTCTCTCATATTAGTTTCCAAACCCCATCAACATCTCTTCTTTTCAAATCGACAAATCTCTTTTCTCCTCATCTTCTTTTGTGCCGAAAGTTCATCAATTCTTTCTTGATTCCTTGCAAAGCTAAATCTCTTTTGCTCTTCTTTCAAAAGCCATAACTAAAACTCTCTTGATTGTTCCACCACCATTGCCGAAATCTCTCTCAACCATTTAAGATCTCTTCTCTTCTCTCGTTGCATTGTAGATTTCTCGTGTTCTCTGCTCTAGTCGATTTTGGAGTAGGTAAGTGTTCTTGGTCAAATCTCTATCATCTTTTTCTTTTCTCTCTATCAACATACATACAACAAAAGCCAAATTTTGGCATTTGTCATGATTCTTAATCATCTCTGAAATCGATTTCTCTTAGGTTCTTCGGGATTTTGAAGCAGTGGATCGTGGTCATCTCTTCTTTGTCAATCGGTCTTAGTGAGAATGTGGTAAAGTTACATATCGACTTTTATTCTTTTGAAAAGTTGAAAGCGATTAGTTGGTGGTTTAAGATCTTGGCCGATTGTAGGGAAGGCTCTATCTCGTGATCAAAAAGCGTTAAGGAAAGGGGGATCTAGTGCATTAGATCTTGATCTTTGGGATTCGATAGTTGAGTTAGTAACCAGGTGTGTATCTTACACACTTCATAATCTATATAAACTTGTTAATAACCTAAAACTATGTTAAAAGCCGAAACTGTGTAGGTTTCGATTTGGTACCCTTATGGGTATGAGCAGGGATTCGGGTAAGTCCGTTTGATAAGTTTAAGATATTTAATTCTGATGAAATTGCATGTGCTATGGTTTATTATATGTTTAATGATTAATCATGTTGGCATGATATGCATATGCATGTGCATTATTGTGGGTGATATGAGAGGAGGGGGAAGATTGATATCAGTGACTTTGGGTCACCAGTGGTTTGGTACCATAGTTAATATTCATGTCTTTGGGTCACCAGAGGTTTGGCACCTCATAGTGACTCGTCCCAGTGACTTCGCACCACAGTGGGTTGGCCCTACATTTGATAAAATGGGATTGACGCTAGTGATTTGGTATCACAACATGGGTTGGCCCCACATATGGGTTATTCGTGATTTTGGGTCACCAGTGTTTTGGCACCACATTATTCTTGATATCAGTGACTTTGGGTCACCAATGGTTTGGCACCACCAGTGGTTTGGTACCACACGGGGTAGAAAAAAGAGTTGTGGATGGCTAGGTTTGGGTGCATGATGTATTTACTTGATTATGAATCTGTGTAAGCATGTTGCTATAATCGGGAGGGGGATTATGCACTGAGTCTTGTTGACTCACCTTCTCCCTTATTTTTCCCGGTGACTCGTAGATCGTGGATGAGGAGCCGGGTGGACTCGAGTTGGCCATGCGACATTTATTTTCGGTTTTACTTGGACTCTCGATTTGGGTACCTTCATTTTAAATTTTGATTTTATTTGGGTTGTAATAAGGCCATTAGTATTTTTATTTAGGGTTTATTGTATCTGCTTTAAATTTTCTAAATGTTGCTAAGTAAACTGTATAACATGTTTTAAATAACCTAATAACCAAAGTTTTCAAAAGTTATACTATGCAACGGGTTTTCTAAATCTTACCATCGGGTAACAATATCCATAAGAGGATAACAAAGATAATTTAAATGATTTCCAAAATCTAAGTTTTCCATGCCCAAAATCAAACGATTTTAAATTAACCAAGTAAGAATTCACTCGGGTTTCAATAGAATTTAACGTTTTTCTTAGGTAATGAATGAAAACGACTTTTAAAAAGCCTTTCGGGATTTCAAAGCGAATAAAGAAGTTCTTTTCGCTGAAACTAAACTTGCAATTTGTTTTCTTCGAAACGTTTTCACTCCGTGACATGCCAGATTCGGTCATGGTGTGTTGACTGAGTTTGGGGTGCTACATTTTTGGTATCAGAGCCAAGTTCAAAGGCTCGGCTGTGGCCCGAGGCCCAAAATGTTTAAAACTAGGGTTTTGAAAAAAAGTTTTTGGGAAATATATGGTTTGAGAAGCATGGCACCGAGTCTCCGACACCAATCTGCCCAGATAAATACCCCTAACCATTGTGTGATTTGTATGTGGAAGATCGTAGATTAGTAGATTAGAAGCTATTGAACCCTAATATTAGCTTACTCCAACACAAAATTACATAAGACTTAAAGATCAATCAAACAAACCTGTGAGTAAGTCACCGAGTTAAGGGTGTGGCAGCAGGTTATGCGATGTCTATGATTGGATTTAGGGGAGCTTGGTATTTAAGCGGTCCTAGTGACTCACCTCCTCCTCGCTCGAATCCTACCTGGTGCGTAGTGACGGTTCACCCTAACCAAGAGGACTTATTCACAGGCTAAATTCAATAATTAAAACCCGAAAGGGACTAGCTACATTGTTTTATAAAAACCCCTAGTTTTTAAATCACCGAATTACCCCCTTGATTTGTAAAAACTACCTTAGATTTGAGAAATTACCAAAATACCCCAATTTCTAAAATTTTTGAAATACCTATGATTTGTAAAGATTTCCCCGATTTATTACTAAACTACCCCAATTTATGAAATTACCATACTACCCTCGATTCATACCAAAGTATCCTCATTTTGCAAAAAAACCAAAATACCCCTATTTTGCAAAATTACAAGATACCCTGATTTGGAAAATTACCAAAATACTCCTATAGGACAAATTACGAAAATACCCTCGAGTAGTGAAATGACGAATGTACCCCTACAAGTGGTGAGTATGCGTGGTGGATGTTGTTGAGGAATGAATGTGATTCTCTGAATTAGGGTAGAAGACTTGAAATGAAAACTTTGTAATGATCGAAAGAACTACTACAAAACTTCTTTACATAAAACTTGGTCGTGGGTAATCAGTGGAACAGAAGCTAATGCATAAAATTTCTTAAAGCAGATTAAATCGTGATTATAGACATGAGTTCTAGGGGACGTGGTCGTAATGTACCTGGGCGTGGTAGAGGCAGAATGATCGTATCGGAGCCAATTAGGTCTGGTCAAGGGTCCGAGAATGAGATGCCACCACCACCAACCGGGTGTTGAGTATCGAGATCGAGACGGGGATGATGCACGATGTCATGACGATCTGCGAGTTCTTGAGAGGGTGGCTGGAGCGGTGGAGGTATGGGAGCTCAAAATCAGATCCGAGCGACTCAGAGCCAATGGGCCGAGGTATTCCGAGGTGTATCTGGTGTGGCACCCAATACAGCTGAGTATTAGTTGGAGGCAATGGAGCGAATCATGGACGATTTGGATCGATCACGAGGAGAAACCGAAAGGGGTGGTGTCGCTTCTCGGGATGAGTCATACTAGTGGTGGCTCACGGTTCGAGATAGTCTTTGCGTGGATGATCTCACTTGGGAGTATTTTGAGGCGTGTCGGAAGAAGTATATTGGGTCTAGTTATATTGATCTTGTGAGAGGAAGGCATTTCTAAAATGGGTTCGGGGAGTAAGTCCATAACGGAGTACGAGGCAAAATTCATAAGGTTGAGCCGGTGTGCTCGAGGTATCGTGGCTACGGAGCATGAACAATGTGTCAGGTTCGAGGAGGGACTGAGGGATGAGCTGAAATTACTGATTGCTCCACAGTAGGAGTGGGAGTTTGCCATGTTGGTAGAGAAGGCTAAGGTAGCCGAAGGGGTCAAGGAATCTGTGAGACAGAAATCGGATAGGAATAGACAAAAGAGAGGTTTTGGGTCATCTAGATCAGCCAAAAATTCTCAAAAAAGGGCTAGGCACGGTGGGCCGAATCAGTCTGGGAGGCCTATTGCTGCTAATCAAGGACCAGTGGTGTAATCGCTGTAGAAAATCTTATTGGGGAGAATGTTGGACCGATGGCAAAGGATGCTTTGAGTATGGGTCTCTGGATCATCATGTGAGAGACTGTCCATGGAAGTTAGCCAGGATTCAGTCTGAGGGACAAGGTCGTGCTCAGTTCAGGCACGAGGGACCGCAATCGCAGAGGGGTCGTGGTTTTGGTAGAGGAGGTAATGGTTACGGTCGGGCCGCGGAACATTTGAAGCGGTCACGAGCAACATCAAGCAAGACAACTGGATTAGTATATGCAGTAAGGCGTCGAGAGGGAGGCGAAGCACCGGACGTCATAACCGGTATGTTTTTAATCTTTGGATTACCATATACTGCTTTGATAGATGTTGGTTCGACGCATCCGTATGTTGCCAGTAGCATAATAGAGACCATGAACCTAGACTTTGAAACTACTTCAAGGGAGATGATAGTAATTAGCCCTCTAAGTCACTCTGTAGAAGTAAATAAGCTGTATAGGGATGTACCTCTAGAACTCCAAGGGGTAGTATTTATGGCTGATCTGATGGAACTGCCGTTTGGGGAGTTCGATCTGATCCTTGGGATAGACTGGCTAGTAAGGTACCAAGCGAGTTTGGATTGAGCGGCTAAGCATGAAACACCCCAAACCCGGCCTAAAAAGCCTACCCAGATTTGGTATGTTCCTCGAGTAAAACCATAGCAAATTATCGTTTTAAGAAAAACTTGATGATTTTATAGAAAACAGAGTAATTAACATTTTAGGTTGAAAACAAATTTGTAAAGTAAAATTTATATCTTTTAAAAACATTATTTGTAAGAGGAATTAATAAGTCAAAAGAAAACCACATTTAAGGAAATTACTTTTAAACATATATATATATATATATATTAGTTGACAAAACATTTTGAATTATTATTTATCGAAAACCATTTAGTTATTTAATAGTTATTGTTCATGGCAAAATAAGAAAATCCAAACACAAAATTAAAGATAGTTTATAGTGGCCTTATTACATAAAATTGGCAAACCCATAATAAAGTCTAAATAATAATAATTAACTTAATAAGTTTAAGTAGGAAAATTTCCAAACTTCATTGTTTGAGCTTTGGCCACCTCGAACTCCTTGTTGACTAGATCCATCGCTTTACTGAATTATCTAAAAGTTATCCCAAAAAATGGGTGAGTTATAAACTCAATGTGCAACACATACATCAAAAGTCCATTTGATTAAGCCTTTAAGCCCATTAATTACACATATGGCCATAGGCCCATTTAAGTCATATTTGGCCAAAAGCCCATTTAGCTCATATATAGCCCAAAAGCCCATTTTCATAGCAGATCAAATAATAATCATTCAATATTCATGATTATGTACATGAAATGAAATGCAAGCTGCCCACCTAAATATCCATCCGCTACACACCATCCGTACCAACCAACACACCAGTGGGGATTACTAAATCGACCCTCCATCCGCTACACACCATCGAAGGCGATTCTTTGCAGCTTAACATGCACATCGCCCTTATAATATTGTGGCAAAGCCACCAAGCAGATGTGACCAAGTCACTGGATCAAGTCAAATTTCAAATCGTGACCGAAGTCACAGATTCACATATGTGACCAAGTCACGGATTTCAAATATGTGACCAAGTCACGGAGCCAAATATGTGACCGAAGTCACTTTGAGTCAAATATGTGACCGAAGTCACCGGAAATGTGGTAAAACCACGAATACTTCCTCCTTTATCAAATATACCCATATGCCCATGCACATACATATCAAATCAAATTTTCATGCTATTTACCCCACAAATCATAATATAGTCATGCTTATTTCACTTTTATGCATATAGCAAAATGAACAAAATATTGGGGTAAACATACCTGAATATCGCATACCGTGAATGGTATCCAAAATCACAATCATATACATGGTCATATAGTCACATTTAAATATATGTAAATCTTATGAGATTTTTAATGTAAGGTTACACACCTAGTGACAAGTGAGAACAATACCCTCTCGCTCGTCAACACCTAATTGATTAACACACTTGGTTAGTATACACTATTGCTAATAAAATTGTACTTATTAATGAGGGATCTAAATCCTTACCCTCGAATTCTCGAACAACGATGTCGTGGTTTTCATCACTAGATGGATCAAAACCGATATTCCACCAACGTAAAGTTGTTCGGTTGTCCGACTACTTTAAATAACCGATCCTCGTTAGCGGAGGGTCCACAACCCGATGGAAAGTCTCTAGCCACGATCTGACTTCGTTTGAAGTTTGATGGTAAAGGAATACCTCCTCTCTTCCAAACACTCAAATCTGGCTCTTTTCTTACCTATCTTGTTGGTCTTAAATCGCCCCAAAAATACGATCGATTAGTAGTCTATCTAAAGAAATCGATATGATCTAAATTAATAACCTTACCTTGATGATTTTGAATGGTCACTTCTTAAGAGTTGTCTTCAACAAAGATCTTTGAAAAATCTTTTCAATGGATTCGGCCTAGGAGAGAAAATAAGAGATCAAAATTCTAAATTTGCCAAAGTAAAAAGAAATGATGAAAATGATTGACAAAACCTTACTTTGAGATCTTCAAGATTCGGCCTTGAATAAGAAGAAAAGAAGGATTGATGATTCAGCTTTGAAGAAAAATAAGAAAAGGATTGATGATTCTTGGTTTAGAAGAAAATAGTTTCTATTGAGAGAAGAAAGAAAGAAAATAAAATGAGAAGGAAAGAGAAAAGGAGAAAAAGAGAAAGATCAAAGGGAAAGGAGATTGGTTTTGGGGCTTAGGTGCATTCGGCCAAGAGGGAGAAATGAAGAAGAAAATGGTGCTTAAACTTTTGGTACTTTCGGCAATGAGAGAAAAGAAAGAAAAGAAGAAAGTGTTTTCTAACCTTTTGATGCTTTTGACAAGAATTTTGAGAGAAAGGAATTTTAACCAAATGGTCAAAATGAGAACCAAAACAAAAAGAAGTTTTACCTAATGCCCAAAGCAAGATTGACTAAGAGGAGAGTTATTGGAGAAAAGAGAAAAGATGGACCATTTGCTAGGATTTTGGCCAACTAGCACCTAATGGCTACACTAAATTTTCGGTCAACCTTAGCCAACATCCTCTCCTTTTCTTCCTTGTTTCTTCCCCATCATATCCAAAATTTCCAAGACAATTAATCACTCCTTAGCCCTTCATGCCGTCTAGGTTCATGGTCAAATGACCATGAACAAATTCCCAAAACATTGCCCTATATCATGCCTTTTGCCCCCTCATCTTATCATCAACTTATGATTCCATACCATAAGTTCCTAGCTTCCTTTTTCACATGGTCAAATAGCCAAAATTAAGAGAATACTCATCCACTCTAGAACATTCTTGGCCGACACTAAAGGGAAGGAAACAAAAGAAATAAAATTTTTCCATTATGCTAGCTAGGAGATTCGAACCTCACTCCTCAAGCACACATCCATACATCCTAACCATTTTGCCAATTATTCAACTTATGCTTAAAACTCCTTGTCATTAATTCTTAAGGCCTAACTTGCTTAGCTCTCTCTTAATTATTAGAAATTAAAAGTTTCACTAAGCATTCACTTAATTAATGAAGCTCAAATAACTTCCAAAAATACACTTAATAATAATTGAGCATGCAACATCATTCAATCAAGTAAGATGCATAACCCCTAATTATTAGGATGTTACAGTTCTACCCCCTTAAAAATAATTTTGTCCTCGAAATTACCTGGCTGGAATAAGTGAGGGTATTGCTATCGCATCGCTTCCTCCGGTTCCCACGAAGCTTCTTCTGATCCATGATTACGCCATAATACTTTGACAAGAGGAACCGTCTTTCTCCGTAAAACCTTTACATCCCGTTCTAGAATTTGAATTGGCTCCTCTTCATATGACAAATCTGATCTTAATTCCACCTCCTCGACTGGTACTACATGAGATGGATCTGACCGATAACGACGTAACATTGAAACATGGAACACATCATGCTTTTGATTCAATTCCGAAGGCAAATCTAACTGATATGCCACAGATCCGACCCGCTTCACAATCCGACAATGTCCAATGAACCTGGGACTTAGCTTCCCTTTGCGTCCAAATCTCATCACCTTTTTCCAAGGTGAAACCTTTAGGAAAACTTGGTCCCCCACAGCAAACTCTATTTCTTTCCGCTTTAGATCTGCGTATGATTTTTGTCTGTCAGATGCTTCCTTTAACCGAGCCCGGATTACCTTAACCTTTTCTTCAGATTCAGCCACTATTTTTGGACCCAAAATCGGCGTTCCCTAATTACATCCAACACGTAGGAGTGCGACACTTCCGTCCATATAGTGCTTCATATGGTGCCATCCGAATCTTGGCTTGGTAGCTGTTGGTGTCGCAAATTTCGCCAGCAGTGAGAATTCCTCCCAACTTCCTTGAAATCTTTCACATCCCCTTAACATATCTTCTAAAACTTGGATTACTCTTTCGGTGACCGTCCGATTGAGGATGAAATAGCGTCTTGAAGTCAATCTGGTGCCCAAAGCCCGATGCAATACTTTCCAAAATCGCGACGTAAACCTCGGATCTCTATCCGAAATAATCGACAATGGCACCCCATGCAGTCTCACAATCTCAGCCACATATAACTTCGCCAATTTCTACAAAGAGTAATCAATCTGAGGCGGGATAAAATGTATAGATTTCATCAATCGGTCCACTATCACCCATCTGAGTCTTTCTTAGTAGGCGTAAGAGAAGCCCACTAACAAAGTCCATGGTGATTCTCTCCACTTCCACCGTGGAATCTTTATTGGTTGAAGCAATCCAGAAGGTACTTGATGTTCAGCTTTGACTTGTTGACATGTCAAGCACTTTCCTACAAACTCCATAACTTCTTGCTTAAGTTCAGGCCACCAAAATTGATCTCGTAAATCTTGGTATAACTTACTTCCTCCAGGATGCATAGCATAGGGGCTACCATGCGATTCCTGAAGTATCTTTTGCCTCAACTCCTAATCCCTCGGCATACAGACTTTACCTTTGAAGCACAATACCCCTTCACTGTTAATACCAAAATCTTCCAATTTCCCACTCTACATCTGTCGAAGCTTTTCACTCAGATCTTTATCTACTAACTGCCTCTCTTTCACTTGACTTAACCATGTCGGCTTAACTTGAAGTTCTGCCAACAAGCTTCCGTCGTCATAAAGGCTAAGATGTGCAAACATCGCTCTTAAATCTGACACCAATTTCTAACTTAGAGCGTCTGCCACTACATTCGCCTTGCCCGGGTGGTACTCGATAGAACAGTCGTAGTCTTTCAACAACTCTATCCACCTTCGCTGCCTCAGATTCAGTTCTTTCTAAGTCAGTAGATATTTCAGACTTTTGTGGTCCGTGTATATCACTGACTTTTCCCTGTATAAATAATGTCTCTAGACTTTAAGAGCAAAGACTACAGCTGCCAACTCCAATTCAAGCGTCGGGTAATTAACCTCATGCGGCCTCAACTGCCGAGACGCATATGCAACTACCTTCCGTCTTGCATCGAACACATCCTAATCCCGTGTGAGAAGCGTCACAATACGATGAAATCCTTTCACGCCTCGGGTTGAATCAAAGCGAGACTTGGTCAAAACTTTCTTGAGCTTCTCAAAGCTCTCTTCTTTATCACCCACGAAAGGTACTTCCTTTCTCGGCAATTTCGTTAAAGGTGCAACTATCGATGAGAATCCTTCAATGAATCTTACAGTAGTATCCTGCTAATCCCAAGAAACTCCGAACCTCCGTTCACGGACTTAGGTGGTTTCAATCTAGCACACCTCAATCTTAGAGGATCCACCCTTATCCCTTTTGCCGATACCACATGGCCTAAAACGCAACCTCTTTCGGCCAAAATTCACACTTCTTTGAATTTGGCATCGACTTCTTCTCCTTAAAACTCGCAACACAATCTGAAGATGTTCATCATGCTCCATTTCAGACTTAGAATACACCAGGATGCCATCTATGAATACCATGACGAATTGATCCAAGTAGGGCTGAAAAATTCGGTTCATCATATCCATGAACGTAGCTGGGGCATTCGTCAATCCGAATGGCATTACCAGAAATTCATAATGCCCATATCTAGTTCGAAAAGCCGTCTTATGGATATCCGCTTCTTTCACCTTAAGCTGATGATACCCCAACCTTAGATCAATCTTTGAGAATACCGCAGCTCCTTTAAGCTGATCGAACAAGTCGTCGATCCTTGGCAAAGGATACTTGTTCTTGATGGTCAGCTTATTTAACTGCCGATAATCTGTACACATCCTCATTGATCCGTCCTTCTTCTTCACAAAAAGGACCGGTGCTCCCCATGGAGACATACTAGGTCAAATGAATCCACGATCAAGCAACTCCTGAATCTGAGCCTTATGCTCAACCAACTCCTTCGGTGCCATTCTATATGGAGCAATAGAAAATGGCGCCGTTCCAGGCAATAAGTCTATCCCGAATTCTACCTCACGATCCGGAGGCAAACCTGGAAGTTCTTCCGAAAAAACATCTACAAATTCCTTCACAGTCCTGACTTCATTAACAGTTGTCTCCTTAGCCTCCAAAGCATTCACCAACATCAGGAAGGCTTCACATCCCTTTCTAACCATCTTTTCTGCCTTAAGAGCGGATACTACATTAGATAAGTAGTTTCGTCTCTCGCCCAACACTACAACTTCCTTATCATCAAAAGTTCTTAAGGACATTCTCTTAGTAGCACAATCCACATTTGCACGGTACTTCACAAACCAGTCCATGCCTAAGATTAGGTCGAATTCTCCGAATGGTAACTCCATTAAATCACCAAAATCGTATCCCTTGAACTTCTAAAGGCACTTCCTTAAAAAGTTTGTCTATTTCTCTTTATCATCCTAAAGGACTAAGTATCGATCATCTTCCTAGGTGATTTGAAGTCACATGCAAAGTCCCGAGATACTTCACTAGCGATATAGGAATGAGTTGACCCTATATCTATCAAAGCAATAAAGGGTAACCCGAAATCGAAACATACTGTAATAACATCAAAAGGTCATTGTCTTCTCTCTGATTTAACCGCATATACCGAACTGGTTGTCTCGCCTCGAGCTACCACGCCTCTGCTGAAGTTTAGCGACCTCTCGGAACCATTACCCCTTCCATTTGAACTACGGCCCTTATCAATTTCTTTGTCCACCTCTCACACTCTGATTAGCACCGACTTGTTGGGCGATGTTCTTTTCCGAGTTCATCGGGCAATCCTTGATCATATGATCCTTTGAACCGCACTTGAAACATCTGTCGGTCTTTTTCCAACATTCTCCCGAATGCATTTTTCTACATTGAGTACAAGTACGATTTTGTCCTCTCGTAGTAATCTATTGACCTCGTGGTCTATCATTTCTTGATTTCTTCTGAAAATTCCCGGACGACCCTGAAAACCCAAAGCTTCTCTTATTCTTGCTCTGGCCTTTGTCCCAGTTCTGTCTCTCGGTCCGTTTAGCCTCTTCGGTAATTCTTGCCCTTTCCACTAAGATTGCAAAATCTCTTTCACAGTGTGGAGCAATCATCGCTCGAAGCTCATCTCTAAGTCCATCTTCAAATCTGATACACCGTTCATATTTCGTAGCCACTATCCCTCTGGCATAACGGCTAAGTCGCAAAAATTCTTCTTCATATTCAGTTATCGACTTGTTTCCTTGTACTAGATTCAGAAATGTCTTCCTCTGGGAGTCAATGTAGCTATCTCCAACATACTTTCCTTCAAATTTCACTTTAAAATACCCCCAATCCAGACGATCCGCAGGGGTACTCTCCTTGATAGTGAGCCACCACTGGTAGGCTTCATCACGGAGAAATGAAATAGCACCTTTCAATTTCTCTTCATCGGTCGATCTATATCGTCCATGATCCTCTCATTGCTTCCAACCAGTATTCCGCTACATTTGGAGCTACTCCAGATACTCCTCTGAAAACCTCAGCTCCATTCGATCTTAGTCTCTCGACTCTTGACTTTGAGACCCATTTCCAGAACTAGCTTCTACTACTCGTTCCAAAACTCGCAGCATAGCTTGTGATACTGCGTCACCTCCATCATTTTATTCTTGAAATTCCACCCCAACAGCTGGTGGTGGAGCATCATTCTCGGAACCTTAACCAGATCTAACCAGTTCCGACACAACCATTCTTCCTCGTCCACGTCCACGACGTCCACGTCCCCTAGAGCTCGTGTCTACTACGTGTCTTATCTGTTTTTATGAAAAGTCTTATGTATTAGAATCTTTCCACTTCTTATTAAAAGAAAGTTTTATGAAACAAATGTTCAGTGGTTTTTCCGTAGTTGTGTACAAACACCTATGGTCCATGTCTTTAAAGTATAGTTTAAGCTTAAACTATCATACCTATCACATATCGATAAAGTGTTTACCTGATGCATCTGGGCCGAGAACTCGAGTGCCATGCTCTTGTAAAACCATTTAACTTAAGTAAAACATTCAAAAAGTCATTTGGGCCAACTTTTGAAAACGTTGTGGGCTTCAAAACCCAAGGCCGAGAGTTTAAAACTGGGCTCTGATACCAAGTTGAAACACCCCAAACCCGGCCAAAAAAGCCTACTCGGATTTGGTATGTTCCTCGAGTAAAATTATAGCAAATTATCGTTTTAAGAAAAACTTGATGATTTTATAGAAAACAGAGTAACTTAACATTTTAGGTTGAAAACAAATTTGTAAAGTAAAATTTATATCTTTTAAAAACATTATTTGTAAGAGGAATTAATAAGTCAAAAGAAAACCACATTTAAGGAAATTACTTTTAAACATATATATATATATATTAGTTGACAAAACATTTTGAATTATTATTTATCAAAAACCATTTAGTTATTTAATAGTTATTGTTCATGGCAAAATAAGAGAAAATCCAAACACAAAATTAAAGATAGTTTATAGTGGCCTTATTACATAAAATTGGCAAACCCATAATAAAGTCTAAATAATAATAATTAACTTAATACGTTTAAGTAGGAAAATTTCCAAACTTCATTGTTTGAGCTTTGTACCTCGAACTCCTTGTCAACCCGATCCATCGCACTTCTGAATTATCTGAAAAGTTATCCCAAAACAATGGGTGAGTTATAAACTCAATGTGCAACACATACATCAAAAAGTCCATTTGATTAAGCCTTTAAGCCCATTAATTACACATATGGCCATAGGCCCATTTAAGTCATATTTGGCCAAAAGCCCATTTAGCTCATATATAGCCCAAAAGCCCATTTTCATAGCAGATCAAATAATAATCATTCAATATTCATGATTATGTACATGAAATGAAATGCAAGCCCAGCCCACCTAAATATCCATCCGCTACACACCACCCGTACCAACCAACACACCGTGGGGATTACTAAATCGACCCTCCATCCGCTACACACCATCGAAGGCAGTTGTTGCAGTTAACATGCACATCGCCCTTATAATATTGTGGCAAAGCCACCAAACAGATGTTACTGAAGTCACCTGACCGAAGTCCAAATTTCAAATACGTGACCGAAGTCACCAGATTCACATATGTGACCGAAGTCACCGGATTTCAAATATGTGACCGAAGTCACCAGAGCCAAATATGTGACCGAAGTCACCGGAGTCAAATATGTGACCGAAGTCACCGGAAATATGGTAAAACCACCAGAATACTTCCTCCTTTATCAAGTATACCCATATGCCCATGCACATACATATCAAATCAGATTTTCATGCTATTTACCCCACAAATCATAATATAGTCATGCTTATTTCACTTTTATGCATATAGTAAAATGAACAAAATATTGGGGTAAACATACACGAATATCGCATACCACCGAATGGTATCCAAAATCACAATCATATACATGGTCATATAGTCACATTTAAATATATGTAAATCTTATGAGATTTTTAATGTAAGGTTACACACCTAGTGACAAAGTGAGAACAATACCCTCTCGCTCGTCAACACCTAATTGATTAACACACTTGGTTAGTATACACTATTGCTAATAAAATTGTACTTATTGATGAGGGATCTAAATCCTTACCCTCGATTCTCGAGCAGCGATGTCTGTGGTTTTCTCCACTAGATGGATCAAAACCCACCGATATTCCACCAACGTAAAGTGGTTCGGTTGTCCTTTACTTCAAATAACCGATCCTCATTAACGGAGGGTCCACAACCCGGTGGAAAGTCTCTAACCGCCGATGCAAACCCTTCGTTTGAAGTTTGATGGTAAAGAAATACCTCCTCTCTTCCAAACACTCAAACGGCTCTTTTTTTACCTATCTTGTTGGTCTTAAATCGCCCCTAAAAATACAATTGATTAGTAGTCTATCTAAAGAAATCGATATGATCTAAATTAATAACCTTACCTTGATAATTTTGAATGGTCACTTCTTAAGAGTTGTCTTCAACAAAGATCTTTGAAAAATCTTTTCAATGGATTCGACCTAGGAGAAAAATAAGAGATCAAAATTCTAAATTTGCCAAAGTAAAAGAAATGATGAAAATGATTGACAAAACCTTACTTTGAGTTCTTCAAGATTGACCTTGAATAAGAAGAAAAGAAGGATTGATGATTCACTTTGAAGAAAAATAAGAAAAGGATTGATGATTCTTGCTTTAGAAGAAAATAGTTTCTATTGAGAGAAGAAAGAAAGAAAATAAAATGAGAAGGAAAGAAAAGGAGAAAAGAGAAAGATCAAAGAAAAGGAGATTGGTTTTGGGGCTTAGGTGCATTCGACCAAGAGGAGAAATGAAGAAGAAAATGGTGCTTGAACTTTTGGTACTCTCGGCAATGAGAGAAAAGAAAGAAAAGAAGAAAGTGTTTTCTAACCTTTTGATGCTTTTGACAAGAATTTTGAGAGAAAGGAATTTTAACCAAATGGTCAAAATGAGAACCAAAACAAAGAGAAGTTTTACCTAATGCCCAAAGCAAGATTCGCTAAGAGGAGAGTTATTGGAGAAAAGAAAAAGATAGACCATTTGCTAGGATTTTTGGCCAACTAGCACCCTAATGGCTACACTAAATTTTCGGTCAACCTTAGCCAACATCCTCCCCTTTTCCTCCTTGTTTCTTCCCCATCATATCCAAAATTTCCAAGACAATTAATCACTCCCTTAGCCCTTCATGCCGTCTAGGTTCATGGTCAAATGACCATGAACAAATTCCCAAAATATTGCCCTATATCATGCCTTTTGCCCCCCTCATCTTATTATCAACTTATGACTCCATACCATAAGTTCCTAGCTTCCTTTTTCACATGGTCAAATAGCCAAAATTAAGAGAATACTCATCCACTCTAGAACATTCTTGGCCGACACTCAAGGGAAGGAAACAAAAGAAATAAAATTTTTCCATTATGCTAGCTAGGAGATTCGAACCTCACTCCTCAAGCACATATCCATACATCCTAACCACTTTGCCAATTACTCAACTTATGCTTAAAACTCCTTGTCATTAATTCTTAAGTCCTAACTTGCTTAGCTCTCTCTTAATTATTAGAAATTAAAAGTTTCACTAAGCATTCACTTAATAAATGAAGCTCAAATAACTTCCAAAAATACACTTAGTAATAATTGAGCATGCAACATCATTCAATCAAGTAAGATGCATAACCCCTAATTATCAGGATGTTTCAAAGCGCATGGTTTTGAAAATGGTTGAAGGTAGAGAAGTGGTGATGATAGGTAATAGAAGAGATTATCTATCCAACGTGGTGCCTACTTTGAAAGCCGAGAAAATGGTCAGGAAGGGTTGTGAGGCGTTTATGGTTCGTGTGTGTGCCTTGGAGGCCAAAGAGTTAGCCATGGAAAGTGTTCGAATGGTGAAGGAATTTGTCAACGTATTTCCAGAAGAACTTTCGGGTCTGCCTCCGGATCGAGAAGTTGAATTCAGTATAGATTTGTTGCCCAAAACTGCGCCAGTGTTTATTGCCCCGTACAGGATGGCGCCAAAGGAATTGGTGGAGCTAAAGGCTCAGATTCAGGAGTTGTTGGATCGAGGTTTTATCTGGCCAAGTGTTTCGCCTTGGGGAGTGCCACTGCTCTTTGTTAAGAAGAAAGATGGTACAATGCAGATGTGCATAGACTACTACCGGTTGAATAAGCTGACGATCAAAAATAAGTATCCGTTGCCGAGGATAGACGACTTGTTTGATCAGCTTAAGGGGGCATCGGTTTTCTCGATGATCAATCTAAGTTTGGGCTATCATCAGCTTAAGTGAAGGAGGCTAATATCCACAAGACGGCATTTCGTACTCAATACGGGCACTACGAGCTTCGGGTAAAGCCATTTGGATTTACTAACGCACCGGTAGCATTCATGGGCTTGATGAATTGGGTGTTCCAGTAGTACTTGGACCAGTTTGTCATGGTATTTATAGACGACATATTGGCGTACTCAAGGTCTGAAGAGGATCATGATACGCACTTGTGGGTAGTTTTGCAAATTCTGAGGGAAAAGCAGCTATTTGCCAAGTTTAGTAAGTGCGAGTTCTGGCTTAGGGAGGTGACTTTCTTAGGTCACATAGTGTCAGCTGAAGGGATTAGAGTGGACCCTCGCAAGATTGAGGCAGTGTTTGACTGGAAACCGCCTAAGTCGGTTGCGGAGATCTAGAGTTTTCTAGGTCTGGCAGGGTATTACCGAAGATTTGTAGAAGGATTTTCTCTGATCGTAGCACCGTTGACCAAGTTATTGTGGAATGGAGTCCCATTTGTGTGGTCTAAGAAACAACAGGAAAGTTTCGACAAGTTGAGTAAGATTCTGACGGAAGCTCTGATTCTGGTTCAGCTGGAGGCAAGAAAGGTATTCAAGGTCTACTGCGATGCATCACATACTGGTTTGGGATGTGTGCTGATGCAGGAAGGGAAAGTAGTGGCATATGTGTCTCAACAGCTAAGACCGCATGAGGGTAACTACCCGACACATGACTTAGAGTTGGCTACAGTGGTTTTCACCCTGAAGATATAGAGACACTATTTGTACGGAGAGCAATCGATAGTTTACACGGACCACAAGAGTCTGAAGTATCTTTTGACGCAGAAGGATTTAAACTTGAGACAGCGCAGATGGATTGAGCTGTTGAAGGACTACGACTGTCAATTGAGTATCATCCGGGCAAGGCTAACGTGGTTGTAGACGCATTGAGCCGTAAGGTAGTGTCAAACTTGAGAGCGATGTTTGCTCATCTTAGCTTGTATGACGACGGGAGTCTTTTGGCAGAATTACGGGTTAAGCCGACTTGGGTAGAGCAGATTAAAGTGAAACAGTCAATGGATAGGGGTTTGAATGCTCGAAGGTTGCAAGTACAGAGTGGTGGATTGGAAGGTTACAACTTGACCAACAATGGAGTGTTGTGTTTTCAAGGGAGAGCTTGTGTGCCGAAGGATGTCGGGTTAAGGCAGAGGATTCTTCAGGACGTACATAACAGCCCATACGCTATGCTTCTTGGAGGTAGCAAGATGTAGTGGGATTTGTGAGAGCAATTTTGGTGGCTAGGTCTGAAGCGAGAAGTGACTGAGTTTGTGGGTAAGTGTCTAACGTGTCAACAAGTCAAAGCTGAACATCAGTTGTCGTCAGGTTTACATCAACCGGTGAAGATTCCTCAGTGGAAGTGGGAAAGGATCACTATAGACTTTGTCAGTGGGCTACCCCTTACGCCCAGTAACAAGGTCTCAGTCTGGGTGATTGTGGACCGGTTGACGAAATTAGCTCATTTCATACCGGTGAGGGTTGATTACTCATTTCAGAAGTTAGCTAAGCTGTATGTGGAAGAGATAGTGATGTTGCACGGTGTGCCAGTATCAATCATCTCGGATAGGGATCCTAAATTCACGTCGAGATTCTGGAAAGCATTGCATCAGGCGTTGGGTACGCGGTTGGATTTTAGTATGGCATTTCATCCGCAGTCGGATGGACAGTCAGAAAGGGTTGTACAAATCTTGGAAGATACATTGAGAGGATGTGTTTTGGACTTCATGGGTAGTTGGGAAGAATTTTTACCGTTAGCTGAATTTGCGTACAACAATAGTTACCTGGCAAGCATTAAGATGGCACCATATAAGGCATTGTATGGTGGGAAGTGTCGTACACCTACATGCTGGACAGAGTTGGGTGAGCGTCAGATGTTGGGACCAGAGTTGGTTGCTGAGACCGAGGATAAGGTCAAGTTGATTTAGGCTCGTTTAAAAAAAGTTTCGGAGAGGAAGAAGTCATACGCCGATCTTAAGCAGAGAGATATTGAGTTTGCAGTGGGTGACATGGGTTTTCCTGAAGGTCTCGCCATGGAAGAAAGTGCTGAGGTTTGGAAGGAAAGGCAAGCTAAACCCAACATTTATTGGCCCATATAAGGTGTTGATACGAGTAGGACCAGTAGCTTATCAGCTCGAGCTACCAACAGAACTGAGTCAGATACATGATGAGTTCCACGTCTCCATGCTTAGGCGTTACCATTCAGATCCATCGCATTTTGTATCGGTGGAGGAAATTGAGGTGAGCCCAGATTTGACCATTGAAGAGGAACCAGTGCAGATTCTAGATTGGGATATAAAGGTTTTGCGCAAGAAGTCAGTTCCATTAGTGAAGGTGTTATGGCGGAACCATGGCATGGAAGAAGCTACGTGGGAACTAGAGGATGTGATGAGGCAGTAATACCCTCAACTCTTTTGACCAGATAATTTCGGGGTCAAAATTATTTTAAGGGGTAGAACTGTAACATCCTTAGTTAGGGGCTATTATGTTTGCATTAATGGCATGTGAATGTCTTGATATTGTTGTTAATCAAGGTGTCTTGGGGTCCAGGCATGACCTCGGGTTAGGCCTGAGTCATGGCTAAAATTTTCTGTTTTAGGTGCTTGGAAGGGGGAGTGAGGGAAGTTAGGGGTTAAAAGGAGTTGTTAGAGTGTCTTAATGCAAATAACCTAGTGGTAAAGTGGTAAGGGAGGTGCCACTAAGGTACAAGGAAGGTGACGCCACATGCGGGGAAGGGAGCCTTGGTTGAGTAGAAATCTCCCTTGTGTAATTATTTTTGATGCGAAGAGAGGGGAAGAGTTGTGCTCAGCTCAAACTCTGATGGATAACTGTTGAACAAGTCAACAGATTTAAATGGATGGAGAAGAGAGAATTTAGGAATGTGATCAAGTCAGACTCATTTGAATGGTTGGCCAGGAGAAGTTTGAGGAGTTTGCCAAAATTTGAACTCTAGTGTAAGGAATAGTAATCGGTTGGAAGACTAGGGGAGTGCCGAAATTCTTTAGTGACAATTTCGGCTAGTCAAGCTTTGAAGCATGTTGTTGAGAGGCAAAACCAAAACCTCTTTTGGCACTTGTTGAATCCCCTTTTGAAGCACCTAGCCGAATCTCCATTTGAATTCCTCTCTTATTTTCTTTGAAATCAAAACCACTTTGGCTGAATCTCCTTCTCTCCCACTTCTTTCTTTTCTTTCTCTCATAATAGTTTCCAAACCCCATCAATATCTCTTCTTCTCAAATCGACAACTCTCTTTTCTCCTCATCTTCTCTTGAGCCAAAAGTTTATCAATTCTTTCTTAAATTCTTGCAAAGCCGAATCTCATTTGCTCTTCTTTCAAAAGCCATAGTCAAAACTCCCTTGATTATTCCACCACCATTGTTGAAATCTCTCTCAACCATTTAAGATCTCTTCTCTTCTCTTGTTGCATTGTAGATCTCTCGTGTTCTCTGCTCTAGTCGATTTTGGAGTGGGTAAGTGTTCTTGGCCGAATCTCTATCATCTTCTTCTTTTCTCTCTATCGACATACATAGAACAAAAGCTGAATTTCGACATTTGTCATGATTCGTAATCATCTCTAAAATCGATTTCTCTTAGGTTCTTCGGGATTTTGAAGCAGTGGATCATGGTCATCTCTTCTCATCAATCGGTCTTAGTGAGACTATGGTAAGGTTACATATTGACTTAACCTTTCTCTTATTCTGTTGAAAAGCAAAAATAGTGGTTTAAGATCATGGCCGATTGTAAGGAAGGCTCTATATCATGATCAAAAAGCGTTAAGGAAACGGGGGATCTATTGCATTAGATCTTGATCTTCGGGATTCAATAGTCGCGTTAGTAACCAGGTGTGTATCTTACACACTTCATAATCTATGTAAACTTGTTAATAACCTAAAACTATGTTAAAAGCCGAAATTGTGTAGGTTTCGATTTGGTACCCTTATGGGTATAAGCAAGGACTCAGGTAAGTCTGTTTGATAAGTTTAAGATATTTGATTCTGATGAAATTGCATGCGCTATGGTTTATTATATGTTTAATGATAATCATGTTGGCATGATATGTATATGCATGTGCATTATTGTGGGTGATATAAGAGGAGGGGGAAGATTGATATCAGTGACTTTGGATCACCAGTGGTTTGGTACCACAGTTAATATTCGTGACTTTGGGTCACCAGAGGTTTGGCACCTCATAGCGACTCGTCCCAGTTGCTTCGCACCACAGTGGGTTGGCCCCACATTTGATAAAATAGGATTGTCACCGGTGATTTGGTCTCACAACGTGGGTTGGCCCCATATATGGGTTATTCGTGACTTTGGGTCACCGGTGGTTTGGCACCACCAGTGGTTTGGTACCACACGGGGTAGAAAAAGGAGTTGTAGATGGCTAGGTTTGGATGCATGATGTATTTACTTGATTATGAATCTGTGTAAGCATGTTGCTATAATCGAGAGGGGGATTATGCACTGAGTCTTGGTGACTCACCTTCTCCCTTATTTTTCCAGGTGACTCGTAGATCACGGATGAGGAGCCGGGTGGACTCGAGGTGGCCATGCGACATTTATTTTCGGTTTTACTTGGACTCTCGATTTGGGTACCTTCATTTTAAATTTTGATTTTATTTGGGTTGTAATAAGGCCATTAGTATTTTTATTTAGGGTTTATTGTATCCGTTTTAAATTTTCTAAATGCTGCTAAGTAAACTGTTTAACATGTTTTAAATAACCTAACAACCAAAGTTTTCGAATGTTATACTACACAACGGGTTTTCTAGGTCTTACCATCGGGTAACAATATTCACAAGAGGATAACAAAGATAATTTAAATGATTTCCAAAATCTAAGTTTTCCATGCCCAAAATCAAACGATTTTAAATTAACCAAGTAAGAATTCACTTGGGTTTCAATAGAATTTAATGTTTTTCTTAGGTAATGAATGGAAACGACTTTTTAAAAGCCTTTCGAGATTTCAAAGCGAATAAAGAAGTTCTTTTCGCTGAAACTAAACTGGCAATTTGTTTTCTTCGAAACGTTTTCACTCCGTGACATGCCAGATTCGGTCGTGGTGTGTTGACCGCGTTTGGGGTGTTACACTTAAGATCCAAGTAAAGCATCTCAAAGCCTATATAAACACCCAATGTAGCAACTAAAAAGGGAGTTCGGCAGAAGCCGAAATAGGAGGTAGAGTTTTCTTCCAGAGCTTTTATTCAGGGAATCATTTGAAGATAGCCAGTTGATCCATCTCAATAAGCCAGGAGCTCTATTCAAAATGGAGGATCTCTCCTTCAATTCCTTCAGGGAGTTTTAGGGATTTCTTATGTTTTGTTTTATCTTTTCTCTTGAGATGTTTTCTTTTTTAGTTATGAACTAAACCCTTCAGATACCTGAAGGGGATGAAACCTATGATGGATTTTTTTATTTAATTTCCAAATTATATGAGAAGTACTTAGTTTGTTCTTAATTATGTTGCTTAATTTAATCTGATGTGCTTAGGTGGAGGAGGAATAGACCCTACCTAAGAGCATATCTAGCATAATTGAGCGGAGTTGATCGGGCGCCTAGAGATAGGGTTACGAGATTTTTCCAGATTAGGGTGAACCTAATATGGGAATCCATTGATCGATTTACTATTTCCTTAGGGGGTTATTATAAGAGAACGAGAGTTCCACTAATTAACCTAAGGTTAGACGTTATTCACCTCGAGAGAGGGTTTAATATAGGTTATGGAGCCTCACGGAGCAAGCTAAGTAATGAAATCATATGGTTTGGGGAATAAATAATAAGTGAAGTCATAGGTGGATTCTTCCTGAGGGTATCGTCTTCATCAACTGAGTTTTCCTAAAGTCAGTCTCCAATTCATTCTTCTATCTTTGCATCTAGTTTAGTTTTTCACTAGTTTCATAACCCAATCACTCTATAATTCAGGAGAAATAATAGAAAGAAAGTGAGTAGTAGTACTTTTAGGTTCCCTTGGGTTCGATAAGATATTCTTGCCTAAACTATACTACTGGTCGATAGGTGCATTGGCCTCTATCGTCGTCATAGTTAGTCTACAGGTTCGATCATTCTTTTTATAAATATTAAAACTCGACTATTTGACACGATCAGTATATCAAGGAATAATACACGGTCTAAGCCACGGGCGTGTCAAGGCCGTGTAAATATAGTCAATAACTCCCCACAGTTGGAAGACATGGGCGTGCCTAATGGTACATGGGCGTGTCCCAAGTCACATGGGTGTGTGAACTCTACTTCAAATAAGAGTTTTCGATTAAGTCCAGAAAGTTTTGAGAAGAACTTAAGGCCTCGTAGGCCCATGAAATGTATGATTTGTCTAAAAAAGAGAAGTTTTTAAGTCAGAACAAAATTTCACAGCTGTAAGAGTATGTCTAAGTGAGTCATATATGGTAATGTCTTGTATCCAGTCCTAGCATCGGACTTCGGTATGGCGTGTTACACATTCAATCTACAATTACCCGGATGTCTTTTACCACAATTTCTACGTTTAGGTCACTCAGATCAGACGTTTCCAACACTAGCTATTGAAGTAGCTGGAGATTGGAAGTTCGAATGTGATTTAGCACGATCTCAGTTCGAATGTGCCACATTAGCCTTTTGAATGACTATGCTCATCTTTGAATTTATTTGATGCAGACTGAAATGATTTACTTGAGAATCTCTTCCTCACATCTCTGGCTTCTGGCCCAGCTTTTCTTTTATCTTTCCTTAGTGTTTCATCTTTACATGCTCAATCAACAAGCACAACAAACTCTTTTATTTCCAGAATTCCAACTAGAAAATGGATATCTTCATTCAGGCACATTATTACTTCAGTAGAGACACATTCTCGTGCATATTGAGTTAATCTAACAAATTCTCACTCATATTCTATGACAGACATACGACCCTGTTTCAATTCAAGAACTCTTTTCATTTTTGATCTACAAATCTCTGACTAATATATTTCTTCCTGAATTCAGATTTAAAGAAATCCCAGGTAACTCGTTCTTTTGGAACAACAAAAATCAAAGTTTTCCACCGCTGATAAGCTACATCTCTTAACAAAGAAATGACATATTTCACACATTCCTCTGGAGTAAAAGACATTTCATCAAACACTCGGATTGTATTCTCGAGCCAAAACTCAACTCTCTCAGCATCATCATCACTAGTGGCCCTAAACTCTTCAGCCCCATATTTATGGATTTTATCGATTAGAGGCTTATTCAACAGATTCAGATTCATAACCGGATGTACAATAGAAGTTTGAGGAGAATTGGGTGGGGGCGGAGGTTGTGAAACTGTCGGATTCGTTCTAATATATTGAGTGAACCACTCATTCATCATTTGGAAGAAGGCTTGTTTAGCCTTTCCTTCCTGGTCGCTAGTGGCCGATCTACAATCAGATGGCACTGTCCCTTGAGCGGGAGCAGGCGTATTACTTTCAACATCATCAGCTACAGCTTTTTTGAGATCCATTTACTATACGAAAAACACATTTTATATGTCAGGATTCATCACACTATCACGGTTCGTATATATGGCATGTATAGCTAGACTCTCATATGCTACGTTAGTCCTAGAATTGATTAAACCGTACCTCTAATACCAATAAAATGTAACACCGCTAATCCCTATCTTTGCCAAAATAGGTTTACAAGGTATTACCGGACATATCAGAACTTTTACAAACATTTTACAATATAATATTCATTATTATCATATCATAGTAAATCATAAACATAGAGTCCCTTTAAAAGGTCTACGAAACCCTAAACATGCATTGGAAAGGGGTTAGGACTAAATCGAACACATATGATTTTTTTTTTGAAAACTTAACATTTTTCAAAGTTACAGAGGTCACACGCCCGTTTGGGTGGGCCGTGTGCCCCACACAGCCTAAGACACACCCATGTGTCCAAGCCGTGGTAGAATAGGGTATACATACTGACTTGTCCACACAGCCGAAGACACGCCTGTGTGCTTCGTGGTCGACACTGACATGATTCACACGGCCTGTCACATGCCCGTGTGTCTGGTTGGTGTCCTAAACTGACTTGTTTTGAATTACAAACTTAAGAGACACGGTCGAGACACACGCTCGTGTGCTCAACCGTGTGGGAAAATATAGGTCATTTGCAAGGCCAATTTACCACCCATTTTTATGGTCAATCTTACAAGCACAACAAAGCATCAGTTCATACTCCAAAAGAAACCAAAACTTACCAACCATTCATCACAAAGATACCAACATTGCATCATCTAATCATAGATTAAAAGTTACCATATTCATAACCAATATCAAGCCATATCACATGGCTTTATATACATTTCAAAACACAAACTAAAACTATTAGCCTATACATGCCAAACTTAGCTATGTTCACATTCAGAGGGTACCAAAATATAGTTTAAAAGTGTGATGGTGACCCTCGACAATCCCTGAGCCTTCCGTAGCTTTGATAATCTATAAAACAATGCAAACACACACAAAGTAAGCTTTCAAAAGCTTAGTAAGCAATATACAAATAAACTAATCATGAAAAACATTTATAACCAATTCATTCACATATCATTAGCATAACACAATAGCAAATTCATAAATCTTCTATGGCTCAATTTCTTCTAACCACTTGCTTACCAACAAATTATACCTCCATGTATTTCATTAGATCATAACACATTTGTATATAACATATCTTATTTCATTAGGTCCATACACATATATCTCAATTCCATAATCTCATATATGATTACATTTTATACTCAAACTTGGCATACACTTCAAACGTACCTGTATAGGATATACATTTCACATAGTCATTCAATTCTTGAATTGCCCGTTGAACCATTCAGAATCAAATGGATACTCAGATAACTCGGAACACTTGTACAATGTCGACATCCCAGACGTGGTCTTACATGTAATCAAATATCGATGCCACTATCCCAGGAAAGGTCTTATACGAAATCATATACGATGCCAATGCCCCAGTATGGTCTTACACATAATTCTCAAATCGATGCCAACGCCCCGATGTGTTCTTACACGATATCACATATCGGAACCCTATGTCATGACATATGTATCCTAACTATTTCTAAGGTTCGTACGGGACTTTTCGGATATCATCACAATATCGGAGCCTTGACGGATTTCACATATTGAACTCAAATAATCATATAACACAATTCGTTCACATATAAACAATATTAATTCAATCTAAACACATTTTTTTGTATATCGACTTACCTCGTAGGAATATGAACGGACAGAGACGACTGCTCGACAACTTTCTACTTTCCTCGATCTAGATCTGTTTTCTTTGGTTATTGATCTATACATATTCAAATTTAACTCTTTTATTCACCAAATCATTCAATTCAATCCAAAAACACACATTTAGGGCATTTTACAAATTATCCCTCACATTTTCACATTTTGACATTTAAGTCCTTAATTCATAAATTCAAAAATTATACAAAATTTCAATACTTCCATGCTTGGCTGAATATTCACATAGTCTATATAGGTCCACACATTTCATTTATTTTGCATTTTATTCCTTCAATTTACTATTTTCACAATTCAATCCAAATTATTAAAATTTATCAACAATTCAAAGACAAAACATGTTAATCTATCACATATCTCTCATATTTCATCACCATCTAACACAAAGCTCAAGCATTCATCAATGGCACATCTCAAAATCATCATCAAATTCTAAAATTAAAGCATGGGCTTGATATTATGCTAAGAAACGATCACAAAAATGTAGAAATTATCAAAAACCGAGTAAAATACTTACCTCAATCAAGCTATGCAAGTGCCAAAATTTCAAACCCTATTTTAGCTATCTTATTTGCTTCATTCGGCCATGAAAGATGATAAAATGGCCACCATTATGTTTTATTTAGTTTAAATTATAACTTAATTCACCATTTACCAATTTGCCTTTAATGAATTAAACATTAAAACATATAATGGTTGTCCATAATAGTGCAGTATCAATTAAAATGGTCTAATTACCATTTAAGGCCATCACATTCAAAAGACAACTCATATAAACACATTAATATATAGAATGTCAATTTTACATTTTTTATGGTTAAGTCCTTTTTTTTTTCAAATTAAGCACACAAACAATAAAATTAATTGAAACTTTCACACATGCTTAATCACATACTGCAGGCACATATAATATTAAATTTTTTTGACTCGGAATTTGTGGTCCCGAAACCACTATTCTGACTAGGGTCTAAACCGGACTGTTAGATAGTAGCCTGCACTTAGTTCTACACATGTGACTAAAACCATCACTTACACATCGTGGCTTGCACTTAGTACCACACATGTGATCGAAGCTATCAGGTACGCTTAGTAGACTGCACTTAGTACTACACATGCGACCCATCCGTCTGGCACACGTAGTAGCCTACACTCAGTACTACACACGTGACCTAAAACCATCTTTTAGCTCTCTGGTACACATAGTGGCCTACACTTAGTACCACACATGTGACTTAGCTACCTCATTCGTATCTTTTCTATTCCGAATGTTCAACCGGGAATTCTCACTCTTTAACATTTTACCAATTCATCCATAATCAATCACAATTCCTAATTTACATAAAATAATTACTCCATATTCAACCATATATCATAAAATATAACAAAATATTAAAACATAAATAAAAACAATGTATTATTTACATACAAACTTACCTCGGTAGCACAACCGGTGAAAATGACTTATTCATCATATTCTTTATTTTCCCCGTTTTAAATCCGAATCTCATTTTCCTTGATCTATAACAACACATTTAACTCATTTATTCATCCTGCTACTCAAATTAGCCTAAATTCACATTTTGGAAAAGTTTACATTTTTATCCCTAAACTTTATCATATTTACACTTTTGCCCTTAAGCTTGTAAAATGATTTTTATTCAATTTTTTGTATATTAAGCCTAGTCAAACCATTTTAATAATTATAATAGCCCACAATTTCCATTAAAACACACTTTTATGACATTTTATAACTTTTACAAATTAGTCATTTTAGGCATTTTTACCGAAAATCGCTTAGTAAAAGTCATTTCTCTAACCATAAACATGCCTTTTCTACCATTAAACACAAAAATACACACATATTCATTATGGTTCAAAACCCTAGACTTTAACCATATCTCAAAATAGTGGTACAAATAGATAGATCTTGTTACGAAGATTTTAAAAACGTGAAAACCATTAAAAATAGGGCTAGAACGGACTTACAATCGATCTTGGAAGCTTGAAAAAGCTTATCCATGGTTTTCGCTTGTGAAATTTAGCCATGGGGTTGAAGATGGACAAAAATTAGCTTTTAATTTTGTTTTTATTCATTTTAATTACTAAATGACCAAAATGCCCCTACCTTAAAATATTCTATTTCACCTACTTCATGTCCATTTTAGTCCAACAAATTAACCAATGATGTAATTATCATTTAATGACCTCAAATTTAAAATTTCATAACAATTGGACACTCTAACATGTAGAACTCAACTTTTGCACTTTTTACAATTTAGTCCTTTTGACTAAATTGAGTGCCCAAACGCCAAAATTTTCGAACAAAATTTTCACGATATCATTTCGTGAAATTGTAGACCATAAAAGTATAAAAAAATAAATTTTCTTATGTCAAATTTGTGGTCCCGAAACCACTGTTCCGACCAGGCCCAAAATTAGCCTGTTATAATTCAAATACCTAAATATTATCATGAGTTTTCCATTCATGTGATTAATTCATATCAAGTCATCATTTGCATATTTTCATTCCATCTATTAATTTTCCAAAACATACCATACCTATAAGCTCTTATATAACCAAAACATTATACCAAATTAAGCCAAATCACATGGCTTAAAATTATATCATAACATGTACCAAAATTACTAGTTCAAGTAACCATAAATATCATCTTATAACTAGCCTATACATGCCATATTTACATATATCCAAAAAGTCATAAGTACCAATTGGCAACTGCATAGTGTGATCCATAACTCTGACTTTATCTGAATTGAGCGAGCTATCGAACCTCTATAATACACGGAAAAGAAACAGAGTAAGCTTTATAGCTTAGTACGCCCGTATAATCCAGTATTCAACTATCCAATTTTACATAATCAAGACAATAACTAAGGTAAACTCAATTCAATTTCCAAATGACTAACACAAGCATTCATCAACAAATTAGTCATATAAATACATGAAATCATCCATTCTCTTAATACAATACTCAATACATTGTATCATACCAAATTCATATATCCTGTACATCATATTCAATATTTCACTCTCAACCATATAATCAATAATTCATTCAATAACAGTACTCATTTGTATAAGCAATATTGATGCCCGTCGAACCCATTATAACTTCAAAGGATACTCGGTGATATACATCAATAATCCATCAATTCATTATCATTTATGCTCTTTCGAGCTATGATCAGTAAGTTCTCCCTGAGCTGATGGACAGTAAGCTCTATTGCGCTGAAACTGTAAGCTCTAACGAGCTGAAAACAGTAAGCTCTTACAACCTAATATACTAGTAAGCTCATATGAGCTATGGTGAGTCCACAACAAATGCAGGATCTCGACCAAAACGGTAACCCTAGTGACATGTCACTCGTATCCTACAAATTCATACTGTTCAAACGAGTTCAGTAATCATCAGTATATATCAATTAAGTATGTGTATTCCAAATATATCAATTACTCAATTATATACATACATTTCAAGTAAATATAAGTATTTAAAGTTTGATTCTAATTATACGAACTTACCTCGAGTATGAAAACGGCGAAATGAGTTAATTACTCGATAATCTTGCCTTTCCCCCGATCCAATTCTGGATTCCGCTTTTCTTGATCTAAATATATTTAAAATTAACTTATTTAATTAACCATTCATTTAAATTAGTTCAAAACATACATTTAGACTTATTTACACATTAGCCCCAAAACTTTTACACTTTTACAAATTAGTCCTTATTTCACAAAAATACAAATTCAAGTAATTCAATCCAAATACATGCTAGCCAAATTTCATAGGGACTCCTATTAGCCCGTATCTTTCATTATTTCACATATTTACCACATAAAATTTCACATTTTACAATTTAATCCCTTTTTGACTTTTTTGTCAAAAATCACTTGACAAAACTATTAAATCTATCAACAAAGTTTCATAATCTATTCTCAATATCAATTTACTCAAACATTCAAAATGACAACATGTTAAATCTTTAACAGTTTCAAAATCTAAGGTACGGGCTAGCTTGAATACGAAGCAATGATCTCAAAAACTTAAAAATCATTAAAAACCGAGCAAAAATGGACTTACAATTGAAGCATGCACTAGCTGAACCTTTAAAACTCAACAATGGCATTCTAACTTTCTTATCTGTTTTCTTTAATTAACATTAATTACCAAATTACAAAGCTAATCGTTAAAAACATTAGTAATTACACCAAATACCATGCCACTATCATCCATTATCACATAAATGGGTTAATTACAACATAAGGACCTTAACTTTAAGGTTCTATAGCTATTATACATTTTTAGCTAATAGAACACAAGTTTAGCACTTTACACTATTTAGTCTTGATTGTTGTTTTGTCGAGTTTTAAAATTTATAAAGAGAATAATCGAACCTAGAAACTAACTCTGACAACGACTTAAGGCAAGTGCACCTATCAAACACTAGTACAGCTTAGACAAGACCAGATTGTCGAACCCAAAGGAACTAAAAGTACTAATATGAACTTTCTTTTTATTATCTAGCCTAAAATAAGTGAAGTTGTTGTTTAATCTAAATTTAACTAACTACTAAGCTAAAGACGCAAAGACAAAAAGAATGAATTGGGGAAATACTGTAGAGAAAACTCAGTTGATTGAGACGATAACCTTAGGAAGAATCCACCTAGACTTCACTTGTTATCTAACACTGAGCCAAACGATTTATTCACTTGACTTGATCCGTAGGATTCCCTAATTTATATTAAACCCTCTCTCGAGGTGAATAACATCTAACCCTAGGTTGATTAATTGAAATCTCTTCCTAATTAAAACCCCTAGAATCACATTAACTCGATCTATAGACTCCCATATTAGGTTTCACCCTAATCCGGCAAAATCTCATCACCGTATCTCTAGGCGTGCGATCAACTCCGCTTAATTATGCTAGATCTACTCTTAGGTAGGGACTTTTGCTCCATTACCTAAACACATTCAACTTGAATCAATATCCCAAAAATATTAACACAAGAATTAAGCTCACATAATTAAGAACAAATCAAATATTTATCATATAGTTCAGAAAACAATAACAAGATCCGTCTTAGGTTTCATCCACTTCAGGTATTTGAAGGGTTTAGTTCATAACAATAAAATAAAACATCTCAGAAGAAAAGATAAAATAAAACATAAGAAATCCCTAAAACCCCATGAAGGAATTGAATGAGAGATTTGCCATCTTGAGGAGAATTCCAGCTTCTTGAGATGAATCAACTGGATATCTTCAAGTGATTCCCACAAATCTGACCTTTCTGGCTTGGCTCCTTGGCCTAGCTGACCGCCAAAATCCCTGGCAGAAGGTTTCTGCCAAACTCCCTCTTTAAGTTGCCCCCTTGGGTGTTTATATAAGCTCTTAGAATGCTTTATTTGTCCCCTAAGTATCCTAATCTAAGTGGAATTCCTACTAGGGTGTTTGAATAGGCTTTGGAATGTGTTCCTTTGCCCTCAAGTCTCCTATTCCGAGTAAAACTCCTCTTGGCCGCGGCAGGGACACGGCCATGGCACATGCCCGTGTGCATCAATTTTAGACCGTGGTCGAGTCTATTGAAGAGACACTCCCGTGTGTTTTGAGATCTAGGCTGTGTTAGAGTAAATTAGGGAGGCATGGCCATGTGGTCTTGTGTCCAGGCCGTGTCGATTTCTTCTTTGGCCCAATTTGGTCCGTTTTGAGCTCGTTTCTCATTCTTTTTGTCCCTAAGTGCTTTCCTAAGTATAAAACATGAAAAGAAAGGATTAAGAGCACCTTTTTACATAATATAGGAATAAATCATCCAAAAGTATGCTAAATGTTGGATTAAAATATGTTACTTTTATGGTTTATGAAATACCCCCACACTTAAGCTTTTGCTTGTCCTCAAGCAAAATTTTCAACTTACAATTAAAACAAACTTTCTAAAATTCATAATTCTTATTGACAGTGTTTCATCATAATTCATAGATAATTTATACAAGGATAATTTAACTCAAAGACTCCTAAAGATTTAAACAATTCTAAGTCACATATTTATGGCATGAAAACATAGGTGTCTCCCTTTATCTAAATAATTACCTCTGATTCAAAACCGACAAGGATTGACATCCTCACTAAAGATTCACTCAAAGCACTCAAAGTGTTTAAGGTTTAGGAAAAAGCACTCATAAGTCGAACCTAAAAGTTAATCCCATAGGCTTGCCTGAAAATAAAAAATCTCCACCACTGTAATATGAGATGATACACAAATCAAAAGGTCTTTAACAGGGTTGTAACGAGGCTTAGGTTAAAGGTGTGGATAAAGGCTGAATTGGAAGGTTAAAATCGAGATTGAATTGACAAATTACCTAACTTTAGAAAAATAAACTAATAACCTGAATAATTATATCACATGAAAATTTAAAATACTAATAATACGAGCTTCTTCTTCAAGATGTTGAATTTAAACATGTAAGCTCTTAAAACATAGAACTAATAATGAATATACTTCATTTCTTTTAAGAACAAATCAAATATTTACATAATATAAGAAAGAACTTTATCAACTGAAATAAAGTAATTAGGCAACTGATCAAATCAATTCTCAAAAGAAGGGTAGTCAAAGGAATGGTGATAACAAATACGAGCGGGGTTTTGGGTTAATATTAGTGGGTGAATCAATAAAAAAGGTTGTTAGGATCAAAGAGGTTCACCAGTGGTTGATTATGCATGTAGGCTTTTTAGTGGAGCGAGTGGGTTAAAACCCAGGTGCCTTTATCATCTCAATATATCAAATCAATAATGTGGTCTTGACATGTATAATCGAGGCAAGTTCTAGAATAACAATTCAATGTTGACACATTCATAATCTATAAAGTGAGCACGAAAAAGAATGTATGCTCTGCAAGGCTCAAAATCACACAAAAATTATGGGTGTTTTTTATGTCAACCTTGTAAATTTCAAACTTTAAAGTAATATTCAAATTCAGGTAGACAACCTAGAAAAATTTTTCTATTCTGAAAAATATACTTATCATGCTTGATTCTCTAGTATCTTAAAGTATAAATCATCAATGCACAATTAACTATTACTTACTCAAAACATATCAATAAGAATCATAAACCATTAGAAATTTCATCCTAATTAGTAATATGAGAAAATTTCTTAAGAATAAGATATAATTCGGGATTTGAGAATAAGTCTATAGTTAACCCCCTACACTTAAGATGTACATTGCCCTCAATGTACAAAGATAGATAATATCAAAATAATCATAAAATCATAAGATGGGAAGAGAAGTGAAACTTCCTAAATTTTGGATAAAGTCAATGAAAAGAAACCGGATAAGATTAGAGGTGAACGTAAAGGTGAATGTGGGGGAGCGCCTCGAACCTGATTGAATTTGAATCCTCGAAGTAGCCAGCTTGGTTTTATTGTATCCTAAGCTAAATCTAAATGGCATGAATAATAAAAAGAAAATAATAAAGAAAAAAATAAAAATAAAAATAAAAATAAAAATAAAAATAAAAATAAAAATAAAAATAAAAGTAAAAGTAAATAATGGAAAATGAAAGAAGAAAGATAATTGGAAAATAAAAAGTAAGAAGGGAGTTTAAATAGATATGCAACCCATGTTTTGGGGAAAATTTTGTCATGTTGCCACATGCCTACGGTCACGCCCTTTTACCTATGTGTAGTGCCCACACGACCACGGCCACGGTTGTGTGCAAGGTTGTATGGTCTAGAAATCTGCACTTTTGGTTTATTTGAATGCTAAAAAGGGAAAATAAAAGTAAAAATAAAAATAAAAATGGGGTTAGTGCTTGGGTTGCCTCCCGATAAGCGCCCATGTAAAGTCTTTAGCTAGACTTTCCTTTTTATGTAACATCCTGAAAAGGGCCTATGCATTTTTGGTTTAATTGTACGAAATGACATGTCTTATGTGTTATGAATAAATTTTGAATATTTTTGGAAACCTGGGAATGTATAGAAATGTTACGTTAAAAAAGAGGAAAGTTAACATTTTGGAAACCTAAGTAAAATAGGAAAGTGACCATTTTGGAAACCTAAGTAAAATAGGAAAGTGACCATTTTGGAAACCTAAGTAAAATAGGAAAGTGAACATTTCTAGAAACTTGGAAATGTAAGGAAATGTCCAGTTTAAAGAGCCAAACGAAAATTTTTGGAAACTTAGAAATGACTTAGAAATGTCAAGTTTTAAAGTTTAAAAGAGGAAACTAAGGCAAGGTGGCCTTAAGAGAAAAAGTATGTGAAATTTGACACACAAACAGGCTTGGAAAAGTGGCCTGAAGATGCCACTTAGGGCCTCTGAAATGGCGCCACATGCAAGGGTGTTGGGCCTGAGTTCGAGTCACATGGGAAGCAAATAAAAGAAGTTTTATTTTTGCTTCTAGAAGCACAGAGGTGGATGGCACAAGGCTTGCAAAAGAGGAGTTTTATTCCTTTAAAATTTCGCTAAATAGGGATAAATGATAGATTTAATATTAGATTACTTTAAGTGGGTAATTGATGAGATTAAATAAAGTGATAAATAAAAGATAAAATTTATCAAGTTGTGGAGAGTTGGCCGATTAAGGGACTCCTTGGATGGTATTTTGGCCAAGGTTGTAAAGGGGAGGCTATAGCAAATTCTATTGAGCCAACTTGCCTCTCTTTGCCAACTCTTTTCTCTCCAAGCTATCATCTTTTTCTTCTTTCTTTCCCAATTGTTCTAGCCGAATTTCCCCCTCTTCTTAGTTCACTTTTGTTGATTTCTCAAGGGACTCTCTCTCCTCTCTTTTCTTTTGCTAAACCGACAATACAAACATCTTCATAAGCCGATTCCTTGTTAAGTTCCAAAAGCCAAAAATAAATCCCCTCTAGCCCTAGCCGAATCTTTGAAGGACTTAAAGCATAAGGTTGTCGATTTGTGTATTAAGGGGTAAGAATCTAAAGATTATCATCTTATTTATTTTCCTAGGCTGAAAATTAGAACTCTAACTCTATTAATGTCTATCGCCGACTACCTGAAGGAAGTTTCGAGAATTAGGTGCTGTCGACTACAAAGAAGAAACTTTCGGGACTTCTAAGATCTAAGGTAAGCTATGAATACCATTCGATCATAAGCTATATTATTATGATTTAATGTTAGATTAGATCTAACATATAGTTATAGGAATTTTGACAGCATTAAGAAAGCAAGGATCCAATTCGGGATTTAAGATTTTCAAGGTAAGTAACTATGAATATTCAGCCAAGGCCTTATTTTAGTACATAGATCTATTCCCTTATTATCTTAATAAGCCGAAAACTAACCTATGTAGAGATTTAGGATTTGGCTAAATACAAGGAGAAGAAAAACAAAGTTTCAGGATTTGAATAGTCATCAAATCGGCACCAAAGGTAAAAAATTGACTACATGAATCCTTCGAGATTTGGGTTATAGCCGATTAGGCTTTAAAAGAAAACACTAAATTTGGCCGAATAGGCCTTTGCTAAATATTACCATGTTGGCCGAATGTAGGGACTTAAAAATCTAAAGCAGTAGATCGAATTTCGGGATTTTAAGAGAAATTGTTAAGTAATCAGGTGTGTACCCCACACAAATCTTAATAGATTTATGGCTCTAACTTGATATATGTTGTTAATATGAAAGTGTAAGAATGTGGCTAAAGTACCATGTTATGGTACAAAGTACTCAGGTACGTTTCCTACTCCTACTAGGATTATGAAATATGTTATATTAACATGTGAAAAGTGACATGAATGTGAATTTAAGTATGACATGCATGATATAAATAATATGGGGCATTCGGGATATATGAGAAAGGGGAAGTGTATGTGGTGACTTCAGCTCCCACTAACTGAATGTGGTGACTTCGGTCACATTATCTGAATGTTGTAACTTCGGTTACATTATCTGAATGTGGTGTCACATGACACAATTATTTAATCTGGTGGCTATGCCACAACTTTTATATGGGCGATGAGCACGTCGACTGCAGCGACTGCCTTCGATGGTGTGTAGCGGATGGAGGGTTGACTTAGTAGTCCCTACGGTGTGCAGGTTGGTACGGGGATGTGTAGCGGATGGCATCTAGGTTTGGGTTTGGGTTGCATCATTATCTGGAATCATTAAATGAAAAATTATGATACGTATTAATATGATTTGTTATGCCTGAATTTGTTAAGACTTTGTGTTTGTGTACACATTGAGTCTGTTTGACTCACCCCGTTGTGGGAACATGTTTCAAGTGACGATCAGTGATGGACCGGGTTCGGCAGAAGCTTAGGGATGGCCATGCACAGTAAGAAATTTACGACTTGGACATTTATTTTATTTTAAGTAATATAAAGTTTATTTTGGTTTTAATTTTGGGAAATTATTTGATGTAATAAGGCCATAGTAGCGTTTACTTTACTTTTATTTATTGAGCATACAATCTTTATAATTATTAAAAGATTAAGTAAAATTTAATTTAATTCAAAACCCAAACATTTTGTCACCTAAATCAAAAGGATTTTTAATAACGAAATAAACCTATTTTCAACTCAAGCCCAACCCAAAACAAACTTTCCTTCAAACCGCTCAAGTTTTTCCTAAATACAAAAGAATTTGAAATGGTTTTCACCGGGGAACATACCAGATTCGGTCCAAGCTCGTGGTCGGGTGTGGGGTGTTTCAATTTGGTATCAGAGCCAGGTTTTAAACTCTCAGCCTGTGGGCTAAGGCCCAAAACATTTTCAAATCGAGCCCAAATAAGCTTTATGAAGTATCTTATGAAATAAGCAGGTTTTTCTAGCATGGCACCTAAGTCTCCGACCCGCAGTCCACCAGGTAAGTACCCCTAACTATCTGTGTGATTATGTGAATTATAAAAGGGTAGAAAAGGAATGGAACGTAGAATAGCATGATAGGAACTTGAACCCTAGGATTAGTCTACTCAAACACAAATACATAAGACTTAATGCACTAAATAAACCTATGGCTAAGTCAATCGAGTTAGGGTGTGGCAACCATGGTATGCATGTCTAGGATTGGATCCGAAGAGCCTAGTATTTAAGCATTCCTAGTGACTCACCTCCTTTTCGCAGGAATCCTACCTGGTGCGTAGCTTCGGTTCACCCTAACCTAGAGGACTTAGTGGGTGTGGCAATCCCAGTGCTCATGCCAAGGAATGGTTTCAGTAGGAGCTTGGTACTTAAGCAGTCCATGTGACTCACCTCCTCTCTACTCGAATCCTACCAGGTGCGTAGCTTTGGCTCACCCTGACCAAGAAGACTCGGTCATAGGCTAACCCCATAACTAAAACCCGAAAGGGAACTAGCCATATTTTTCTTTTATATAAGAACCCTAATTTTAAAAACTCTTAAAATCATTTTTCTTTAATTTGTGAAAATTATTTTTCCTACACAATTTTTTGAAAAATTTCTAATCTATAAAATTACAAAAATACCCCTAGTGGTAAAATTACAAAAATGCCCTTGGTTTATAAAATGTTCAACTACTCAACATTTTTGCCAAAATTTCATTATTTCATAAATGTTCAAAAACCCTAATTTGCAAACTATCAAAAATACCTTGATTTTGGAAAAACAACAAAATTGCCCTAACTTACAAAATTACCAAAATGACCCTGATTTCCAAAATTTTTGCAACACCACCGTTTTGGAAAGTACAATTCTCAAAAAGAACCCTCAAAGTTTTGCAACTTTTAAAATATCCCTGATTTATTAAAATTTTACAATTTACCCCGGTTTGTGGAAAAATTACCAAAATACCCCCAAGGTCCAAAATTCTCGAAATACCCTCGGGTTTCAAAAATTTTCCAAAATACCTCTGGGAATTTAAAAAATATACCAAAATACTTTTTGACAAAATTACCAAGGAACCCTATTTAACAAATTACGAAAAATACCCCTGTAGGACAAATTATGCAAATACCCCTAGGTAGTGGAAAAACAACAACAATGAAAACTACAACCTTTCTCTGAATGAACGGAAGTTCATAATTGATTGATGGATGTATGAATGTGAAGACTGTGTGCATGCATGAATACGGAAGAACCACTCTTAAAATTCTTTTCATAAAACTTCGTCGTGGATAATCAGTGGAATAAGGGCTAATTCATAAAACTTTCTTAAATCAGATTAAAGCGCATCGTTAGATATGAATTCTAGAGGACGCGGTCATCATGGACGTGGTAGAGGAAGAATGGCTGTGTCAGAACCCGTTAGATCGGGTCAAGGGTCTGACAATGAGTTACCACCGCCACCACCACCCCCAACCGCGATGTCGAATAAAGAGCTCGACGGGGATGATGTTTAGATCGCAGTTATCTTTGAGAGTTTTGGAAATGGTGGCTGGCGCGGGTGGAAAAACGGGAGCTCGTAAATCAGACCGAAGTGACTCGAGCCAACGGGGCTGAGGTGTTCCATGGAGTATCCGGTGGGCACCCAAGATCTGAAGAATCGGTTGAAAGCAACCGAGTGCATTATAGATGAGCTCGATCTGACCCCAGAGGAGAAGTTGAAAGGAATGGTGGCACTACTACGAGATGAAGCGTATCAATGGTGGTTAACAGTGATGGATGGTGCTACTGGTGAGGATCTGACCTGGGAGTATGCTAAAGAGGCATATCAGAAAAAGTATGTCGACACACGATATATTGATGAGCAGAGGAAAGCTTTTCTTGGGCTGGTTCAAGGAACAAGTCAGTAGCAGCGTATGAAGCTAAATTTCTAAGGTTGAGCCGATATGCTCGCGGAGTAGTAGCAACTGAGCATGAGTGTTGTGTCCGTTTTGAAGACGGTTTAAGGGATGACCTCAGGTTATTGATAGCTCCACATCAAGAGCGAAAGTTTTTCGCGTTGGTTGAAAAAGGCTAAGATAGCCGAGGGAATCAAGAACTCAGTTAAGCAGAGCTCTGATAGAAATAGACCCAAGAGGGGTTATGGGTCGTCAGGATCGTTGGAAATGTGCAGAAAAGGCCCAGAGCTGATGGGCCGAGGGGTCAACAAGTTGGTACCAGAGGGCAGTATCGTCCTTGTGAGCATTGTGGAAAGAAGCACTTAGGGAAGTGCTGGAAAAAGATGGAAGGATGTTTTAGGTGTGGGTCCAAGGACCATATGCTCAAGGATTGTCCTAAGAAACCAGATGAAAGTCGATCAGCAGCTTAGAATGTTAATCAGGCTGGTAGAGGAGGACAGCAGCCTCAACGAGGTCGTGGTTCAAATAACAGAGGTAATGGTGCTGGCAGAGGATGTGGAACACAAGGCAAAGGTGCTGCTAATACTGAGGCAAGGCAGTCGGGTTTGGTTTATGCGGTTCACCGAAGGGAGGATAGAGATGCACCGGACATCATAACCAGTACGTTCTTTATTTATGGCAAGCCTTATTATGCCTTAATTGATATGGGCTCGACCCATTCTTATGTTGCCTGTAGTGTAGTTGAAACACTAGGCCTAAACTCTGAACTTTCTGATAGGCAGATGACTGTAGTAAGCCCATTAGGCCAAACTGTAGTGGTGGATAAGATCTTTCGAGTGTACCCTAGAAATTCAAGGAGTGAGCTTTGGTGACTTAATGGAGTTACCTTCGAGAATTTGACCTCATACTTGGTATGGATTGGTTAGTAGAACATCGAGCCGCGTTGGATTGTGTGGCTAAACAAATGGAACTAAGGACCCCGAGGATGAGGTGGTCATTATGATAGGAGAAAGAAGAAACTACCTGTCTAACGTAGTTTCGGCGTTGAAGGCTGAAAAATGGTTAGGAAAGGGTACAAGGCATTTCTGGCTTTCGTCAGCACTGTAGACGCAAAAGAAGTGGGAGTTAGTGGGAGTTAGTAGAGTTAGAACAGTAAAGGACTTTGAGGACGTATTTTCGAAGGAATTACTAAGAATACTCCCAGATAGAGAGGTGGAATTTGGAATAGATTTGCTACCGGGAATAGCTCCTGTGTCAATTGCTCCATACCAAATGGCGCCAAAAGAGTTGGTTGAGCTCAAGGCTCAAATCCAGGAATTACTTGACCGTGGGTTTATCCGGCCCAGTGTGTCTCCGTGGAGAGCACCGGTCCTTTTTGTGAAGAAGAAGGATGAAACTATGCGTATGTGCATAGACTACCGTCAATTGAATAAGCTGACCATCAAGAACAAGTATCCTTTGCCTAGGATTTATGACTTGTTCGATCAGCTTAAGAGGGGCAGTGTTTTCAAAGATCGACTTAAGGTCGCGATATCATCAGCTGAAGGTGAAGGAGGCGGATATCCATAAGACAGCCTTTAGGACAAGATACGGCCACTATGAGTTTGTGGTAATGCCATTCGAGTTGACAAATGCCCCACCGCATTCATGGATATGATGAACCGATGTTTCAACCCTACTTGGATAGGTTCGTCGTAGTATTCATCGACGATATTTTGGTGTACTCTAAGACCATGGAGGAGCATGATGAGCATCTCTAGATTGTGTTGCAAGTACTGAGGGAGAAGAAGCTTTATGCCAAATTCAGCAAGTGTGAATTTTGGCTTAGGGAAGTTGCTTTCTTAGGGCATGTGGTATCCGCAGAGGGAATAAGAGTGGATCCTAGGAAGATCGAAGCGGTATTGGATTGGAAACCACCTAGGTCCGTGGCTGAGATCCGAAGTTTCTTAGGTTTGGCAGGCTATTACAGAAGGTTTGTGGAAGGGTTCTCGTCTATAGCTGCGCCTTTAACAAAGTTGTTGAGGAAGGAAGTACCCTTTGTTTGGTCGAAGAAGCAGCAGGAGAGCTTTGAGAAACTTAAGAAAGTTTTAACGGAAGCTCTAGTTTTGATTCAGCCAGAGGCAGGAAAAGAATTCACGATGTATTGTGACGCTTCCCATATAGGTTTGGGTTGCGTATTGATGCAAGACGGAAAGGTAGTCACTTACGCATCTCGACAATTAAGGCCGCATGAGGTTAACTACCCAACCCATGACTTGGAACTGGCAGCCGTGGTTTTCACCCTTAAGGTGTGGAGGCACTATCTCTATGGAGAAAGATCAGTGATCTACACATACCACAAGAGTCTCAAGTATTTGCTGACTTAGAAGGAGTTAAACTTGAGGCAGCGAAGGTGGGTTGAATTGCTGATGGACTATGATTGCTCGATAGAGTACCACCCGGGCAAGGCGAATGTGGTAGCTATGCCCTAAGTCGGAAGGTGGTGTCGGATATGAGGGCAATGTTTGCCCATTTAAGTTTGTATGAGGATGGAAGCCTATTGGCTGAGTTGCAAATCAAGCCAACGTTGTTGAAGGAGGTGAAAGAGGGACAGTTGATTGATGAGGATTTAAGTGTTAAGTTACAACAAGCATAGAACAGAGAGTTAAAGGACTATGAAGTTAGTAATGAGGGAATGTTGTGCTTCAAAGGAAAGGTCTGTATGCCGAGGGACAAGGAGTTAAGACAAAAGATTCTTCGGAAAGCGCATGGTAGCCCTTATGCTATGCATCCCGGAGGCACTAAGTTGTACAGAGATCTAAGAGAACAATTTTGGTGGCCTGATCTTAAATGGGAAGTTACTGAATTCGTAGGAAAATGTCTAACGTGTCAGTAAGTTAAGGCTGAACACTAAGTTCCATCGGGATTGCTTCAGCCAATCGAGATTCCGCAGTGGAAGTGGGAAAAAATTACCATGGACTTCGTTAGTGGGCTTCCCCTTATGCCTACTAAGAAGGACTCGGTATGGGTAATAGTGGACCGTTTGACTAAGTCCACACATTTCATCCCGGTAAGAGTGGATTATTCCCTTCAGAAGTTAGCCAAGTTATATGTGGCGAAAATCGTGAGACTACACGGAGTGCCGGTGTCAATTATTTTGAATAGAGACCCAAGGTTCACGTCTCGATTTTGGAGGGCACTTCATCAAGCTTTAGGCACTAAGTTGGACTTCACTACGGCCTTTCATCCATAATCAGACGGGCAATCGAACGCAGTAATACAAGTGTTGGAGGATATGTTGAGAGGTCAGTGATGGATTTCTGAGGAAGTTGGGAGGATTACTTGCCTCTAGCAGAGTTCGCCTACAACAATAGTTATCAGGCTAGCATTCGGATGGCACCATATGAAGCATTATACGGGCGGAAGTGTCGAACTCCTACTTGTTGGACTGAGTTAGGAGAACGTCAAGTTTTGGGACCAAAGTTGGTGGCAGAAACTGAAGAGAAGGTTGAGATAATCCGAGCACGATTAAAGGAAGCCTCTGATAGGCAGAAGTCTTACGCCGACCTCAAGCGGAAGGAAATAGAGTTTGAAGTTAGAGACCAGGTGTTTTTGAAAGTCTCGCCTTGGAAGAAGGTGATGAGGTTTGGTCGAAAAGGGAAGTTAAGCCCAAAAGTTATAGGGCCCTATCGAATACTAAAGCGAGTGGGACCAGTGGCATACCAGCTAGAGTTACCACCAGAGTTGCAGCAGATGCACGACGTATTCCATGTATCCATGCTATGTCGCTACCGATCGGATCCATCTCACATGGTACCAGTTGAAGAAGTGGAGCTAAGGCTAGAGTTAACCTACGAGGAAGAGCCGATTCAGATTTTGGAACGTGATGTGAAAGTGTTACGGAGGAAGTTGGTTCCTCTAGTCAAAGTGTTATGGCGCAATCATGGATCGGAGGAAGCTTCATGGGAACCAGAGGAGGCAATGCGACAGCAATACCCTCAATTATTTTACCTAGGAAATTTTGAGGACAAAATTATTTTAAGGGGATAGAACTGTACCATCCTGAAAAGGGCCTATGCATTTTTGGTTTAATTGTAGAAATGACATGTCTTATGTGTTATGAATAAATTTTGAATATTTTTGGAAACCTGGGAATGTATAGAAATGTTACGTTGAAAAATAGGAAAGTTAACATTTTGGAAACCTAAGTAAAATAGGAAAGTGACTATTTTGGAAACCTAAGTAAAATAGGAAAGTGACCATTTTGGAAACCTAAGTAAAATAGGAAAGTGAACATTTCTAGAAACTTGGAAATGTAAGGAAATGTCAAGTTTAAAGAGCCAAACGAAAATTTTTGGAAACTTAGAAATGACTTAGAAATGTCGAGTTTTAAAGTTTAAAAGAGGAAACTAAGGCAAGGTGGCCTTAAGAGAAAAAGTATGTGAAATTTGACACACAAACAGGCTTGGAAAAGTGGCCTGAAGATGCCACTTAGGGCCTCTGGAAATGGCGCCACATGCAAGGGTGTTGGGCCTAAGTTCGAGTCATATGGGAAGCAAATAAAAGAAGTTTTATTTTTGCTTCTAGAAGCACAGAGGTGGATGGCACAAGGCTTGCAAAAGAGGAGTTTTATTCCCTTTAAAATTTCAGCTAAATAGGGGATAAATGATAGATTTAATATTAGATTACTTTAAGTAGATAATTGATGAGATTAAATAAAGAGATAAATAAAAGTTAAAATTTATCAAGTTGTAGAGAGTTGGCCGATTAAGGGACTCCTTGGATGGTATTTTCGGCCAAGGTTGTAAAGGGGGAGGCTATAGCTGAATTCTATTGAGCCAACTTGCCTCTCTTTTGCCAACTCTTTTCTCTCTAAGCTATCATCTTTTTCTTCTTTCTTTCCCAATTGTTCTAGCCGAATTTCCCCCCTCTTCTTAGTTCACTTTTGTCGATTTCTCAAGCTACTCTCTCTCCTCTCTTTTCTTTTGCTAAACCAACAATACAAACAACTTCATAAGCCGATTCCTTGTTAAGTTCCAAAAGCTGAAAATAAATCCCCTCTAGCCCTAGCCGAATCTTTGAAGGACTTAAAGCATAGGGTTGTTGATTTGTGTATTAAGGGGTAAGGATCTAAAGATTATCATCTTATTTCTTTTCTTAGGCCGAAAATTAGAACTCTAACTCTATTAATGTCTATGGCCGACTACTTGAAGGAAGTTTCGGGAATTAGGTGCTGTTGACTACAAAGAAGAAACTTTTGGGACTTCTAAGATCTAAGGTAAGCTATGAATACCATTCGGTCATAAGCTATATATTATGATTTAATGTTAGATTATATCTAACATATGGTTATAGGAATTTCAACAGCATTAAGAAAGCAAGGATCCAATTCGGGATTTAAGATTTTCAAGGTAAGTAACTATGAATATTCAGCCAAGGCCTTATTTTAGTACATAGATCTATTCCCTTATTATCTTAAAAAGCCGAAAACTAACCTATGTAGAGATTTAGGATTTGGCCGAATACAAGGAGAAGAAAAACAAAGTTTTGGGATTTGAATAGTCATCAAATCAGCACCAAAGGTAAGAAATTGACTACATGAATCCTTCGGGATTTGGGTTATAGCCGATTAGGCTTTAAAAGAAAATACTAAATTTGGCTGAATAGGCCTTTGCTAAATATTACCATGTTGGCCGAATGTAGGGACTTAAGAATCTAAAGCAGTAGATCGAATTTCGGATTTCAAGAGAAATTGTTAAGCGAATCAGGTGTGTACCCCACACAAATCTTAATAGATTTATGCCTCTAACTTGATATATGTTGTTAATATGAAAGTGTAAGAATGTGGCTAAAGTGCCATGTTATGGTACAAAGTACTCAGGTATGTTTCCTACTCCTACTAGGATTACGAAATATGTTATATTAACATGTGAAAAGTGACATGAATGTGAATTTAAGTTTGAAATGCATGATATAAATAATATGGGGCATTTAGGATATATGAGAAAGGGGAAGTGTATGTGTTGACTTCGGTCCCACTAACTGAATGTGGTGACTTGGTCACATTATCTGAATGTGGTAACTTCGGTTACATTATCTGAATGTGGTGTCACATGACACAATTATTTAATCTGGTGGCTATGCCACAACTTTTATATGGGCGATGAGCACGCCGATTGCAATGATTGCCTTCGATGGTGTGTAGCGGATGGAGGTTGACTTAGTAGTCCCCACGGTGTGCGTGTTGGCACGGGATGTGTAGCGGATGGCATCTAGGTTTGGGTTTGGGTTGCATCATTATCTTGAATCATTAAATGAGAAATTATGTTACGTATGAATATGATTTGTTATGCCTGAATTTGTTAAGACTTAGTGTTTGTGTACACATTGAGTCTGTTTGACTCACCCCATTGTGGGAACATGTTTTAGGTGATGATCAGTGATGGACCGGGTTCGGTAGAAGCTTAGGGATGGCCATGCACAACAAGAAATTTACGACTTGGACATTTATTTTATTTTAAGTAATTTAAAGTTTATTTTGGGTTTAATTTTGGGAAATTATTTGATGTAATAAGGCCGTAGTAGCGTTTACTTTACTTTTATTTATTGAGCATACAATCTTTATAATTATTAAAAGATTAAGTAAAAATTAATTTAATTCAAAGCCCAAACGTTTTGTCACCTAAATCAAAAGGATTTTTAATAACGAAATAAACCTGTTTTCAACTCAAGCCCAACCCAAAACAAACTTTCCTTCAAAACACTCAAGTTTTTCCTAAATACAAAAGAATTTGAAATGGTTTTCACCGGGGAACATGCCAGATCCGGTCCAGGCTCGTGGGTGGGTGTGGGGTGTTTCATTTTCTCGTATGATTATGGTGGTTTGAAAGTTTGAACATCTTCCCACATGCTGTCAATTTTATTTTCATGGTAGAGTTTAAGTCGAGAAGCGTTTACGTTAAAAGTGCCGAATGTTTGATTGATTACCTCGACTATTTCGTATGGGAAGATATTGTGTACCTCAAGATGGATTTCTTTGTTTGCTTTTAGGTCTGACGTGATGATGCGAGGAGATGCTTTATCTAATAGTACCTGGTCTCCTTTTTTGAAGTGGTTTGATGTTCCTATGAGCTCTTCTGGGACTCCTTCAATTTTACTTCATGTGGTTTCGGTTCTTCTTTAAAGTTTGTCATCAACTCTTCTAATTTATCAATCTTAAGGCTTCGTTCCTCATGTAATTCTTCTTTGTTGGCATGGGGTCTATGATCCGGCTCAGGTCTGCGGCTTTGTGGTGGATATTGTGGTGAATGGTGAACAAATTGGTCATGAATGGAATTTACTTTCTCACCTTCATCAATTGATGTCTTGGTCGAGTCAATTGCTTGTAGACTGATCGATTCATCACCTACACGAATAATGAGTTCTCCTGTGACAACATCAATTTTAGTCCTAGTAGTTCCTAAAAAGGGTCTTCCTAGGATTGAAGGAATCGAATTGTCCTCATCCATGTCTAAGACAACGAAATCTACTGGGAAAAAAATTTATCAATTTTTACAAGAACATCTTCGATAATACCCCTAGGAATTCTAACAGTTTTATCAGTTAATTATATACTCATCCTAGTTTGTTTGGGTGTCCCTAGACCTAGTTGTTTAAATATTTTATAAGGCATGACATTTATACTTGCCTCTAAATCAGCTAAGGCATTATCAACAGTTTGTCTACCAATTAAACATGGAATTGTAAAACTCCCTAGATCTTTTAGCTTTTGCGGTAGACTATTCTATAACATTGCTGAGCATGCTGCGTTTAATTCCACATGTGGCTCCTCGTCTAACTTACGCTTGTTCGTCAAGAGTTGTTTTAAAAATTTCCTCGAACCTGGCATCTGTGAAAGAGCTTCAAGAAGCGGTAAGTTAATACGCAATTTCTTTAAAAGTTTAAGAAACTTACCGAACTGTTCCTCTGTACCCTCTCTCTTCAATGCTTCGAGATAAGGTATGCGAGGTTGGTACTCTTTGATTACCAATTTTGGCTTTTCTTGGATTACCTCAACTTTACCATCTTCTACCTCACTTTTTTGTATTAAATTGGGTTCATCTAACACTACATTTTCCTGAGCTATTATGGCTTGGATTTGCTCCTTTGGGTTAATCTCAGTGTTGCTTAATAGACGCCCTTGTGGTCGTTCAAAAATTAACTTTGCAAGTTCTCCAACTGACTTAGTAATTTCTGCAACTGACTTAGTAAGTTCCCCAACTTGATTCTTCATCCCTTTAATCGATGTCTGTTGGTTTTTAAGTGTTGTCTCAGTGTCTTAGAAATGGTTTTCTGTGGCTGCCATAAATTTTATCAGCATCTCTTCAAGGTTCGACTTCTTTTCCTGTGGATAGGGTTGATTTTGGAAATTTTGAGGAGGTTGTTGTCTTTGATTTCTTGATTTCCTTGACCTCCCCACAAAAAATTTGGGTGGTTCCTCCAACCTAGATCATAGGTATTACAATAAGGGCTATTATTAGATCTAAAATTATTACCTATATAATTCATCTGTTCGCTTTCTATGCCCGGTTGGTAGGGTGGGTACTTAGGATTTGCCGCAGTTCCACTTGCGTCGCACTGCATTATAGGATGTACCTGCGAAGAACACAAACTATCAAGCCTTTTATTCATCATCTCTACCTGCGTTGATTGCATGGTTACTGCGTCGAGGTTAAAAACTACGGCTGATTTTGTTGGGTTTGTCCTTGTAACTTGCCACTGATAGTTATTTAGCGACATCTCTTCAATAAACTCGTATGCTGCTTCTGGAGTTCTATTGTTTAGGGTTTACCGACGGCTGAATCAATTAGTTGCCTCGTTGAGGGGTTTACACCGTTATAGAAAGTTTGGACTTGGAGCTACAAGGGTAAACCATGGTGTGGACACCTTCTCAAGAGATTCTTGTATCTCTCCTATGCGTCATATAATGTCTCTAAATCCATCTTCACAAAAGAAGAGATATCATTTCGTAGCCGTTTTAGCCGGTGGGAAATATTTTAATAAAAAATTTTTGGTCATTTGATCCCATGTGGTGATTGACCCTCGTGGCAACGAGTTCAACCACTACTTGGATTTATTTCCTTAATGAAAAGGGAAATACTCAAGATGTATGGCATCATCAGAAATGCCATTTATTTTAAACGTATCACAGAACTCTAAAAAATTAGCTATATGAGTAGTTAGGTCTTCCTCCTGCAAACAATCAAATTGAACAAATTGTTGAATCATTTGTATAGTGTTAAGCTTTAATTCAAAATTATTAGTAGCTATAGCAGGCCTAACAATACTCGATTTTGCTCTTGTTAAATGAGGTTTAGCATAATCATACATAGTACGCGGAGCATTATTTTTGCCACATCTTGTGGTGGTAGATTATTCTCGTCCATCCCTTCAGTAGGATTGGATCCGCCTTGTTGTTCTTTTTCTGCGTAATTTAGGGCTCATCTAATTTCTTTGCGATTCCTACGAGTGGTAGCTTCAATATCACTGTCGTATACTAGGGGTCCTTTCGTGTTCCTTCTAGTCATAAACTAGAGGTACCTGTGTTGGAAAAGAAAGAAATAAAATTAGCAAGGTTAAAACTAAAATAAAAATAAAAATAAATTATAGAAAAATAAAAATAATGGCTAAAGGAGTAAAAATTAAGTTTTCTTAATCTTTTAGTTCCCCGACAATGGCACCAAAGACTTGATCGTTGCTTTGTCGAGTTTTAAAATTTATAAAGAGAATGATCGAACTTGGAAACTAACTCTGACAACGACTTAAGGCAAGTGCACCTATCAAACAGTAGCATAGCTTAGGCAAGACCGGATTGTCGAACCCAAAGGAACTAAAAGTACTAATACGAACTTTCTTTTTATTATCTAGCCTAAAATAAGTGAAGTTGTTGTTTAATCTAAATTTATCTGACTACTAAGTTAAAGATGCAAAGACAAAAATAATGAATTGGGGAAATACTATAGGGAAAACTCAGTTGATTGAGACAATACCCATAGGGAGAATCCACCTAGACTTCACTTGTTATCTAACACTGAACCAGACGATTTATTCAGTTTACTTGATCCGTAAGATTCCCTAATTTATATTAAACCCTCTCTCAAGGCGAATAACGCCTAACCCTAGGTTGATTAATTGAAATCTCTTTCTAATTAAAACCCCTAGAATCGTATTAACTTGATCTATGGACTCCAATATTAGGTTTCACCCTAATCCGGCAAAATCTCATCACCCTATCTCTAGGCAGCGATCAACTCCGCTTAATTATGCTAGATCTACTCTTAGGCAGAGACTTTTGCTCCACCACCTAAGCACATTCCACTTCAATCAATATCCCAGAAATATTAACACAGGAATTAAGCTCTCATAATTAAGAATAAATCAAATATTTATCACATTGTTCAGAAAAAAAAAAAGATTCGTCTTAGGTTTCATCCCCTTCAGGTATCTCAAGGGTTTAGTTCATAACAATAAAAGAAAACATCTCAAAAGAAAAGATAAAATAAAACATGAGAAATCCCTAAAACCCCCTGAAGGAATTGAAGGAGAGATCTGCCGTCTTTAGTAGAATTCTGGCTTCTTGAGATGAATCAACTGGCTATCTTCGAGTGATTCCCACAAGTCTAACCTTTTTGGCTTGGATCCTTGGCCTAGCTGACGGCCAAAATCCCTGGCAAAAGGTTTCTGCCGAATTTCGTCTTTAAGCTGCCATATTGGGTATTTATATAGGCTCTTGGAATGCTTTATTTGGCCCCTAAGTATCCTAATCTAAGTGGAATTCCTACTAGGGTGTTTGAATAGGCTTTGGAATGTGTTCCTTTGCCTTCGAGTCTCCTATTCTGAGTAAAACTTTTCTTGGCCGCGGTAGGGACAGGGGCATGGCACATGCCCGTGTGCATCGATTTCAGGCCGTGGTCGGGTCTGCTAAAGAGACACGCTCGTGTGTTTCAGGGTCCAGGCCATGTTAGATTAAATGATGCAGGCACGGCTGTGTGGTCTTGTGCCCAGGCCATGTCAATTTCTTCTTTGGCCCAATTTGGTCCGTTCTGAGCTCATTTCTCGTTCTTTTCGTCCTTAGGTGCTTTCTTGAGTATAAAACATGAAAAGAAAGGATTAAGAGCACCTTTTACACAATTTAGGGAATAAATCATCCAAAAGTATGCTAAATGTGGGATTACAATATGTTACTTTTACGGTTTAATAAGTCCTTTTCTCAAATTAAACATCCAAACGATAAAATTAACTCACGAAATTTGCATACATACATGCTATCATGCTGTAAACACCAATAATAATATTATAATAATTTTTTGACATCGATTTGTGGTTCCAATACCACTGTTCCGATTTGACCTAAAAATAGGTTGTTACAAGACTCGTATAGAGACGTTCCTTCTTGTGGTTCCAATCTAGATAAGTGATTTTCTACATGGTTTTTTTTACCCCTTTTCAATCTTGAATTTCTAGATTGAACTTTTGAAGAAGAAGTACCCATCAGATCAATTATCATCTTTCTTAGCAAGTAAGTATTTAACCGCTGAATGATCCGTATAAATAGCCACTTTGGTACCTAGAACGTAAGATCAAAACTTGTCAAGAGAAAATATAGTAGCAAGTAACTATTTCTCTCTTATCGTATAATTTAGTTAAGCTCTCGCTAGAGTTTGACTTGCATAGTAGATGGGATAAAAATGTTGTCCCTTCGCTAACCCATTATAACTCCTACCACAAAGTCACCTGCGTCAAACATTAACTCAAATGGTAAATCCCAATCTGGTGTGATGGTAATTGGTGCTGAAATAAAAATGTTTCTTCAAATCATTTAAAGCTTTGAAACATTTTTCATCAAATTTGAATGTTGCGTCCTTCTCCAATAATTTGCATAAGGGGTTAGCAATTTTGGAGAAGTCTTTGATAGAATCCAGCATGTCCCAAAAAGCTCCTAACACCCTTTACATATGTTGGAGGTGAGAGTCTTTCAATAACATCCACCTTTGCTTTATCTACCTCGATTCCTTGTCTTGTTATACGGAGCCCCAAAACAATATCTTCTTGTACCATGAAATGACATTTTTCCCAGTTGAGTACAAGGTTTATTTCTTCGCACCATTGCAGTACCTTGGCTAGATTGGCTAAGCAATCGTCGTAAGTATCTCCAAACACTGAAAAATCGTCCATGAAAACTTACAAAAACTTTTCCACCATGTTAGTAAAAATAGCTATCATACATCTCTAAAATATAGCCGGTGCATTACATAAATCAAATGGCATGCATCTAAATGCAAACGTACCATACGAGCATGTGAATGTTGTTTTGTGTTGATCTTCCAGTGCTACTATGATTTGATCGTACCTTGAGTACCCATATAGAAAACATAAATAGTCTCGCCCTATGAGTCTATCCAGCATTTGATCTAAGAATGGAAAAGGAAAGTGATCTTTCGGAGTCATCTTTTTCAACTTTTGGTAATCTATGCAAATTCTCCATCTCGTAACCAATTTGGTCAGTATTAACTCGTTATTTTTATTATCTACGAATGTAATTCCTCCTTTCTTTGGCATGCATTGGATCGAACTTACCCATGAACTGTGTGAGATGGGGTAAATTATACCTGCATCTAACAACTTGATGATTTCTTTTTTTACCATGTCCTTCATAATGGGGCTCAGTCTCCGTTGTCTATCAATTGTCCCTTTCTCGCCATCTTCTAGGATGATTTTGTGCATGCACACAGATGGACTAATACCACAAATATCAGTTATGGTCCATCTGATAGCCTTATTGAATTGTTTTAACACTGAAATAAGTCAGCTATATATCATGCCAAGATTATGAGTAAATATGAATTGCCTAGTAATGTGCTCCAAAATTTACATTTGTACCATTTTTGCTCAAGGGTCATTTTTTAATTACTATTTTTGTTTGCTTTGCTTGAGGACAAGTAATGACTTAAGTGTAGGGGAGTTTGATCTGTCGCAATTTGGTGTAGCAGATTAAACTAGTTTTTGCACTTGAAGAGCTTGAATACAAACATTTTTATGATGTTTTAATTAAGTTTTCTTAGCTTTTTTTACATTAAATAAAAAAGTAATTTGAGTCTTTTATTAACTTTAGGGGCCGAATGAGGCTTAATGGCGAGCTAATACACTTTGTGAGTGTACATGAGACTATTAAAGGGTGTACCAACTCAATATTGGTCACTGTGTTGCAAAACGAGGAATTTGATGTCGCAACATAGGGAGCAAAGAGCAAGAATTCCAAGACTACCATCAATATCGTGACACAACAAAGGGATGTCATAAAACACCCTTGAAGCTACATTGAGTACGAGCAAAGTGCCTTTGATGTCGCGACACAGGCACTAGGGTGTCACGACACCGGTCCTATAGGAGAATACTAACGACACCGGTCCTATAGGACTATACAATCAAATATTAAACACAAGAACATCAGCTGACATAGGGTTGAGGACGACGACAACCCTAACTTATAAATAGGCACATTTACCACTTGTTAGGGACATCTTTTCATACTATATAATTTTCTTTGTATTTTTAGTTTTTAGTTTTCCCTTCTTCTTAGACATTAGGCTATTTTTAGTTTTGCATTTGTTGGGAGATCTTATTTGTGGAACTTGGTCAACTCCTTATGGATTTTGTGCTTCAATCAAATACAACTCAGGATTCTCTTAAACTTTCATGTATTGATTTTCTATTAATGTTCGTCTTTCACATCAAGTTTATTATGTTTTTGAGATCCATGAGAAACTAATCCTCTAATTGGGGATTAGCGAGTGGAGGTATGATTAATTGATTGTTGTGCATGGTTTTTAGCGGATCAACTATTTGGGAGGGAAGAACTAAAAATTAGGCTTGATGTCCCTGAGAAGTCATCTAGGTTAGAATTAACCCAGAATTGGTATGGCATATCTGTGAATACCTTAGCCCTAAACCAGTTTGGACTATGAGGTTGAAAGATAAGTGGTTTGTGACACCTCAAACCCGACCGGGACAGACTGGCCCAAATTCGAAGCATTACATTAGCCACCTAAGTGACTCTTTGGCTAAAGACCACCCAAGACACACCTTGACCTTATAACACCTCACTATTATCTGATTATTAATTATTTATTAATGTGGAAACAAATTATTAGCCAAATTTAAATTTCTCCTAGGTAATTAAACCATATGGCATTTTCTTCATTTTACCACCTATTGCAAAACTAACCCAACTGTAGATCTAAGTGTTTACAGACCTTATTTTAGTCAAATTATATAAACCCAAAAAAATCATCTTAATTTGAGTTCGTTTACTATGTCTCATTCAAGTTTTATTATTATGGACTAAATTGTAACAATTACAAACAATCAAGACCTATTACGAATTATAAATTTAGTGTGTTTCTATCTAATTTTACCCATTATAAGACTAATCTTATAATTTTACCAAGTTTCCTTATCATATAAGCCTCTAATTAGACTAAACAATTTTAGGACTAAATTGTAACTTAAACAAATTAGAATACCAATTTAAAAAGATAAATTCAAACCTGATTTAACTATGATTAATATTCATATACATAAACCTTCAATTGAATTTACTGGCATCAATTAAGGCTCAATTATGTAGAATTAGGTAATCAATTTCATGCATAACAAACATAGAATCAATCAATCAAGTGGTTTACCTTAGTTGCTAGTAAACCAATCCATGGAAGCTTCATTTAAACAATCGTTAGTATAAATTTCATTCCTCAGACACCTTGTTATCAATCACCATGCTATCAAGCAACAATACACTATAAATCATTCAACAATTAAATTCAAACATTCCTCAAAATTATTACCAAACCATCCAAAATAAAATGTCCAATGTCCAAAGTCCAATTACAACCAAAATTAAACTAATTCCCGAGAGTTCTTCAATTTCTGATTATAGTCTCTAAAATTTGTAATAAAGTCTCTATCAAGCCTAAATCTCTTGGAATTCTCTTGCTCGAATCCTCAACTCCTCAAGCTCGATGATTATTTGAATGAATTGTGAGGATGTGAGCTTTAAAAAGCTCAGTGAATGTTAATGAAAACGAATAGTAAATCAACATTCAAATCATGCTTAAATCACAATCAATCCATCACCAATTATTAGTCATAATAATGAAACATGTCAATTTAATTTATATATGCTTTATCAATATCAAGAATAAATTATTCATGGCTTTCAAACATCGAATGATATAATAATAATCACACATAAATATATTGGCATACACTTCTCATAGCTTAATCGGGTGATCATACATCTGATAAACGAGTCTCTGAACTCTCACAAATATCAAATACAATCCACCAAGTTGAGAGGGCCAAAGCACACGCTCCCTTATAGTGCCTCAAATAACCAAATGAGTGGAGACTCATTCTCAACACTCCATTATCTACTCCAAACAAATCAGTCCACCTAGAGCCATATGCTCACAATGTCACAAATAAAGGTGAGTACTCGGAAATCCTATGACATGCCAACTATATCGAATGGATCCACCATGTATATTGCCAATTCAGTCAAACATAGCAAATAAATTAATCACTATTGTGCTCAATTTAATGTGACAAAATGCTTATGTGTAACATGTAACATAACAATTTAACATCCAATTAAATCAAGAATTTCTTTTTCAATTTTCCAATGTTTAATTACCAATTGTAACACCAATATATCATGATAAAAAAACTCCAATAAACATGCTTTAATCATCAATATAATTAGCCTAATTAAATTGCACAAAACCACCTAAATGCTTAGTTACCATTATTCAACAATTCAACTCCTTTACATATAATATCAATCTTGCAAAAATCAGCCATTCACCATAATTAATCAATTGAAATCATCAATTAAGCTACTAATTTAACATAGATGATGGTCAATTTACCAAATTTTCCTTAGAAACACTCACCACACAATTTATTCTACCACAAACAAGTGATCAACTAAGCAAATCCAAGCTTCAATTCCGGTTAGCTCGGTCCTCTTCAAGATTCAAAGCTTCAATAGAGATAAAGTAGACATTACCACCTTTCCAATCTTATGATAAACACGAATTTTTAATTAACTATACTAATCGAAATGCTCAAACAAAGATACCTTACCAAATTTGTAACATCAAATCAAAAACTTGATTCCTTACAAAATCGATCTCTCCAACCCTCCTAAACACTTATACTAAGCATCAATTTAATCTTAAATAAATTTCATAAAATTCTGAAAAACTTGTTCATGAAGATGATGAAATTCTAGTTTATTTAAATTACCTCACAAATCATGTTTAATCTTGATAAATAAGATCAAAAACCATTTAATAGATCCATTTTGAGTTGGAACATCCATTGATTTGTAGATTTCCTCTCAAAATTCAAGATCCACCATTAATGAACCTTGTGTTCTTTGAAGAAGATGACATTAATAAAAATTTGTTAATTGACTCTCAAATCATGTAAAAACGTTTCTAATCATCATAAAAACAAGTTTAGGATTGAAGATTACCTTTGATTCGCTCTAAATTCATTGATTGAAAATCATGATTCAAGAAACTTGAGAAATTTCATAATATTTTTTGCTACATTTGAGAATAATATTTGGTGTATTGAGAGAGTATTTTGATAAGGAAATTAGTTGGATCTATTCTCTGATGATAAATATTTAAAATCATACGAAGAAAATGAATTATAAAGCTCCCTAATCTAATGTAAAATGTGTGAAAAGTGGGCTAGATACATTAGTTTTAAAACTGAAACCACCCATCAGAAATTTAAAATTTGAGAAATTTGCCTATTGGCCACCCCCACATTTCCCTTACTTTACCATTTAATCTTTTCCCACCAAAATTTTGAATTTTAAGCTTTATTTTCCATATAAATACTTTAAATTTCCTTTTTTTACAATTAAATCCTATTTAATTAATATTTAAATTTTACTCAAATTATCCCCAATAAAATTATTTTCAAATTCTTTTCAATCCATATTGATTATTTTAAATAATAATTATTTAAAATATTTAAAATTAGTTTTTTGAAAATATTTTTAATATTCCAGATTACTTTTAATCGATTTTAGATGAAATTAACCTTCTAAATTAAATTAAAAATTACTAGAAACCATATAAATTCCTAGTTTAGACTCGAAACCCGAAAAATATACCCAAAAGTATTAGACCCAGTTTAGGGATATTACAACTCCTCTCTCTAAAAAGAAATTGAGTCCTCGAAATTTACCTAAATCAAATAGATACGTGTTCTGACGTTTCATCACATCTTCCGACTCCTAAGTGGCTTCCTCAGTCTTTTGGTTGTGCCACAAAGCTTTCACCAATGGAGCCGACTTATTGTGTTGCACCTTGAGCTCTCGCACTAGAATCGCAACTAGTTCCTCCTCGTACGAAAGATTAGATCGAACCTCGATCTCCTTAACAGGAACAATGTAAGAAAGATCATATATGTACTTCTATAACATGGAGACATGGAACACGTCATGACAATGCTCTAGCTCAGGTGGCAACAACAAACGATAAGCAACCGGTCCAATTCACTTGGCAACCTCATAAGGGCCAATGAACTTCAGACTGAGCTTACACTTCCGCCCGAACCTTAGAACTTTCTTCCACTGTGAAACCTTCAAAAAATAACTTATCACCAACCTAATATTGTTGTCTTGACATCTCAGGTCAACATAAGACTTCTATCGATCAGAAGCCACCTTCAACCGCTTGCAAACAAGTCTCGCCTTATCCTCAACCTCCCGAACCAACTTCGGACCCAAGTTTCTCTTCTCCTCCATATCAGACCAACACAGAGGAGTCCTACATCTCCGACCATACAAAGCGTCAAACAGTGCCATTTGAATACCCTTTTAATAGCTATTATTATATGCTAACTTGGCTAATGACAAGTGATGATCCTAGTTACCTTTGAAGTCAATAACACAACTATGATGCATGTCCTCAAGAATCTAGATCACCCTCTCTGACTGACAATCAGACTACGAATGATAACCTGAACTAAAATGAAGCTTCTAACCCAAATCCTCATGCAACGCCTTCCAGGATCTCAAATTAAAGTGCAGATATCGATCTAATATGATCAAAATAAGAACTCCATAAAGACGAACAATCTCTCGGATGTTGAGCTCAACTAACTGATGCAGACTAAAAGTAATATGAACCGACAAAAATGTGCAGACTTCGTAAATCTGTCTACAATCACCCAGATCGAATCATTACGTGTCAGAATCAAAGGCAAACCCAAAATGAAGTCCATCATAATCTGCTCTCGTTTCCACTCTGAAATTTAAATAGGCTGAAGCAAACCCAATGGATGTTGATTGTCGGCTTTTTCCCTCTAACAAACTAAACATCTCACAACAAAGTTGGCAACATCCTTCTTCAACCTAGGCCACCAATATAGAACCCGAAAATCCTAATACATCTTATTCCTATCAAGATGCATGACAAAAGGACTGTTATGAGCCTTGGCAAGAATATAGTGCCTCAGATCCTCGTCTCTCAGAACACAAAAGTGACCTTAGAAATACAGAACACCGTCAGAGATGAGATCAAAATCCCCCTAAACACCTGACTCAACCTGACGAATCCGACAATTCAAACTCTCATCAAAAGGCTTACTCTCACGAATATGTGGAAGAACTGGCCTCACCTGAAGTTCAACCAATAGACCCCAATCCTCAGAGACAAATAACCTTAGAAATATCAGCCTCAAATCAACCAGTGACTTACGACTCAGAGCATCTCAAACTATGTTCGCCTTCCCCGGATGGTACTCGATCACATAATCATAATCTTTCAGCAACTCAGTCTAGTGTCTCTGTCTCAAGTTCAACTCCTTCTAGGTTAGGAGATACTTAAGACTCCTGTGATTAGTGTATATCACACACCTATCACCATACATGTAGTGACGCCAAATCTTGAGCACGAAGACTAAGGCAGCTAACTCAAAATCGTGAGTCTGATAGTTACACTCATGCGACTTCAACTACCTCGACGCTTAAGCAACTACCTTACCTTCCTGCATCAGCACACAACCCAGTCCCATAAAATAAGTATCACTGAAGACCATATACTCTTTACTACATACCGGCTGTGTCAATACAAGTTCTTTGGTCAAAATTGACTTTAGCTTCTCAAAGCACTTTTGCCTCTCATCTGTCCACCCAAAGGCAATGTTCTTCTGAAGCAACTTAATCAAAGGAACAACAGTGCTCGAAAACCCTCGACAAAGCAATGGTAATAACCAACTAACCCTAAGAAACATTTGACCTTAGAAAGAGTTCTCAACAGCTACTAATCCAAATTGCCTTTTCTGATCAACCCGAATACCCTCATCTGAAATGACATGACCCTGAAAAACCACCTCACGAAGCCAAAACTCACACATGGTTAGCTTTGCATACAACTGCTTGTCTTGTAAAACTTGAAAAACTATTCTCAAGTGCTCATCGTGCTCATCCTCTGGTCAAGAATACACCAGCATATCTTCAATGAAAACTACTATGAACCAATCCAGATAGGAATATAATATTTGATTCGTTAAGTCCATTGTAACACACCAAACCTGGCCTAGACGTTATGGCCAAATCTGGCGATAACACATGATATTACTTTAGAAATCGCAATGACATTAAGACTATTTCTCCGTTTGTACCACTTTTCATTATCCTATGCTAACTTCAAAAACGTGTCATTTGTTTTCAATCATTATTTATTTTCAAAACGTTATACTTTGTGGAAGCTTTTAAAATAGTTTGTGTATTTTGATAACATGATTGTTTGTATTGAAAACTCAAGTTTTCCTACTAACAGCATTAAAACCATAAACGTTGCAAATCCAAAATTTAAACAAAATATGTAATGGCCATAATTACATTAAAATTTCCAATATAAAAATTAAAACTATGATAAGTATAAACCATAAATCTATCATGAGGAAGTAGCAGTGGTCACTGTCAAGTGCTCCACTACACCGATCCATCTAATGCTGGGGATTACCTAGACAGATTAAACAACAAAGGGTGAGTTTCGCAACTCAGAGTGTAATCCCCAGAGATATCAAATGTACAGAGTAATCACCGAAAATCAGAAATCACAGACTGGACTAGAGCCCATTATAGAAATAGTTTGGGCCTTAGCCTACTCGGATGCAGAATCAGATATATATAATAGGGCCTTAGCCCAACCAGATACAGAATTGAGATTAGAATATCAGAATCTTACCCACCAGCCTCTGCACACCATCTCCGTCCATCCCTGCACAGCATGTAGGAATATAATCAACCCACCCATCCCTACACACCATACTGTACAAAAATGCGGCACATAAACAAAATAATGCAGCTAAGCTGCCAGATAACAGGCTTAAAGCCTTTCGGACACTTCCTTCAAAATATCATCAACCTCCCGATGCAATGCAACATACAAAATAAGAAATGCAACATGCAAATAACCGATCATACATTCAGTTCAGTACAAATATCATGCTCAGTTAGACACCATATAATCAGATCACATAAATAGGGATCTAAGTAACGCTTATCGAACCCGCAGTAGGCCCACAGTCTACTTGGGTGACCCGGGCAACCTTACAGATAGTTTTAGAAAATGGGCTCACGCCCATGTGGCCTACCACGCCCACACGGTCCAAATTAGCCTTGGCCGTATGAATCATATTGCCTGGCCCAAAATTTCTTACTCCCGTGTGGTTCACCCGTGTGGGTCCACACGTCTATAGCCTACACGGCCCAATAGGTCAAGCCCATGTGTCGCACACATCCTTGCCCGACCATCACACGGCCATGTCACTGGCACACGACGTGGCTCGTTGATCATACTACCGTGTTGTGGCTCACAGCCTTGCACACGGCCTACCACACGACCTACAACAAGGCAATGTGGCATCGACATAATCATTTTTTGACTTTCACCAATTCTCATTTTCTGTGTTTTCTGGTGCACACCTGTATCATTTTCAACACGTAAGCACTCCTGAGGCTTCAAGAACCTATAATTGACATTTTAGTGCCAAATTTCAGTGTTAAAACGAGTCTTAAATGAAACTAAATTGAGATATTAAACTCAAAACCTTTATCCTTCTTACCTTCACTTGAGTGATAGCGTATCCACACCGCTTCAACGTTAACCGATACACTCCAGCCTTTAACCCTCTCCCATGAAACAGTAGACCAAGTCACCAAAACCCATAAACTAGATTTATACTACAGTTACGAAAGACTTACCAACAATGCACTAAAGAGCAACGGAGAAGACAAAGACTAGAGGTTGGCAACAAAAATTAAAACAGTAGATTGGGCGGCAGCAAAAGAAAAAGAGGCGTGAGAATAGAGTGGGGAGAAACAAAAAATTTGGTGTTTTTTTGGAAAGAAAAGATTGATCAGAAAAGAAAAAATGTTAACCCCCAAAACCACATCCCTTAATTCTCTTTACCAAAATCCGCACTACTTAGAATTCTAATGCCACTTAAACTCCTTCCCATAATCGTGCAAAAAAAAAAAAAGCCAAAGTAGGGAATTGAACTCAGGACCTCATGCAATCAAACACTCCACTTAACCATCAGAGCAGTAGGCCCATTCTGATATCATTTTACCAATAATAACTTAAAAGCCTACCAACCCCAGTGAGAGCTTTATTCGTAAAAATGCCAAAATTTACCCAAGTTGTGACTTGAACTTGGGACCTCCCACACACACCCAGAACACATAACCACTAAAGCAGACTGATATTTGTGTCAATTGATTTCAAGAATAGATACAAATATTTTTGTGCTCCAAAATCACATAAGCCGGAATTAAAGAAATTTGGGGCGTTACAACTTTACCCCCTAAAAGGAAATTTTGTCCTCTGAATTTTACCTGATCAGAAAATGTAAGGATACTGCTGACGCATCAAATCCTCTAGTTCCCAAGTGGCCTTCTTAGTGCTATGATTCTGCCACAGCACTTTCACTAAGGGGATAGATTTCCTTCGTAGAACCTTAATGACACGATCTAAAATCTAAATTGGCTCTTCCTCAAATGTTAGATTCGGCCTTACCACTATCTCCTCAATAAGAACAACATGCCTGGGATCAGAGCGGTAGTGTCTCAACATTGAGATGTGGAGCACATCATGAATGTGATCCAACTCCAGAGGAAGTTCCAACTGATATGTGACTGGCCCCACTCGTTTCAAAATAAGGTACGACCCAATAAACCGAGGGCTCAGCTTACCATTGCGATTGAACCTCAAGACCTTCTTCCATGGAGAGACCTTGAGAAAAACTAAGTCCCCCCAAAGAATACTCAATATCTTTTCTCTTCAGATCAGCATAGGATGTCTGTCTATCAGATGTCGCTTTCAATTGATCTCGAATAAATCATACCTTATCTTCAGTTTTTGAAACCAAGTCTGGACCAAGAACACATCGCTAACCCAACTCAGTCTAGCATAAGGGAGTGCAACACTTATGACCATACAGGGCCTCATAAGGTGCCATTTGAATGCTAGACTATAACACCCCAAACTCGGCCTAAATGTTATGACCGAATCCGGTATGTTACAGGGTGAAATAAAATGAGATTTGTTGAATTTAGAAAAACCAAAGGTTTGAAAAACTTTTCAATTAAGGCGTAGTCTTGAAAATAACAATACGTAGATTAAGGAAATTCCCAAGTTATGGTAATCGAACATTCATTATATTTGTTGATACTTTAAAGAGAAATGATTGTTTTATGTTGCCCGTATGTTTTCGAAAAACCCCATTTTCACTTTAATGATTTAGTATCAAATTTGAAATCAACAATAGCTAATAAAAACCCAAGTTTAACTTAGAATAGCCTTATTACATAACAAAAGTCTCAAATCAAAATAAATTTATAGTAAGAAACGAGTTTATGAAAGAAAAGGGTATTATGGCCTCCACGAGTCCGCCTCGGCTCCCATATCCACGATCTACTAATTACTTGAAAAATTAAAGAAGGGGTGAGTCACCGGGACTCAGTGTGTAAATTCTCCCACATTATACAAACGACTCGTGGCCTACAATCACACATTGGGCCTTAGCCCATATTAAAAAACATCCAAGCATATAAATGCAATAAGCCCAACCCAAACATAGTTTTTCCATCCTCTACACGCCAACCCATACCAGCCCATCACACCGTGGGATTTCTACAATCAACCCTCCATCCGCTACACTCCATTTTGATAGTCATGCTGCCAGTTATAAATCGATCACTAGGTGACCAAATAATACATCGTAGCTTAGCCACCGATCACAATGTGACCCAATAATATATATATATATATCGTGGCTTAACCACCGATCACTATGTGACCCAAATAATGTTACATATATATATCGTGGCATAGCCACCGATCACTACGTGACCAAATAATCATGCACTTCCCCTTCATATCAAACCCATACCTCATGTACTACATACATATCCTAACGAATGCAACATGCTATCTATAACACAACAGATTACCACACATATTCGTCCATGCATAGAAAACGATATGGTCACGTACCTGGCATTCTTAGCTTTACCTCTAAGGGCATCACGACTGTCTGCACAGCCTTTTCCGACCTTTTAGCCCATACAATTGTTAGTACAGATAAAGTAAAGTGTGTGGAGGTTTACACACATGATAACACATAATACCACGCTTTCTATGTCAATACTATCGATAATAGGAACCACTGCTATCTGTCTACTATTCTACTCAGAAGTCGATCCACAACTCGGTGGCCAATCTCGAATAGCAGACACCACGCGTTTCTTGAACTTTAGGGCTAGGACTATGGGTCCAACCCCTTCCTTTGCTTGACTATTGTTTCTATCCATGAAAAAGATCTTGGTCAATAGACTAGATTAAAACATTGAAGCAAAGAACGAAGACGACTAAACACTCAAAGTAAAGATCCCTTACCTAGATCGATAGATCCCAAAGACTATAAAACTTGGATTAAGCACCTATTAAATGTCTAAGTTGACTAGAACTAAATGCCCTTTAACACCCTTCAATCGATGACCAAAAGCCGAAAATGCGAAGACAATCCCTTACTTCGATCGGTCAAAGTCATAATATAAGATTAATGCTCTCGGCATCCATAAAGGAGAGAAAAGAGAATTGAGATGAAAAGAATAATACCTACCCTGATCAAAAGAATCCGATTGGTGGAGTTGTGGAGCAAAGTGATGACAACTACTATGAGAAGGGATAGGATATGCTTCGGCAAAAGAGAGTCAAGGAGAAAGGCTTATGAGATTCGGCTAAGTAAGATGGAATCAAGGAGATGATTGGTCTTTAAGGGAGGATTCAGCCAAGAAGAAGAAGAGAAGAAGAAAGCTGAGATTTTGGCATTTAAATGGAGCAATGATAAGAAGAGAATGGAAAGTGGAAAAGATAATGAGAGGGTTTGGCTCTGAAGAAGAGCTTAGAGAGGAAAAATGATTTCGGCTTCGAGGTCTTTTGTGAAGATTGGAAGGGAAGAAGAGAGAAAGAGAAAAAGAAACACCAATGGTCTAAGCAAATTTGGCTAGAAAGCAAAAGAGGAACAAAAGAAATTGGCTCAGTAAATTTGACAGTTACCCATAGTAACCGAAAGTACACACTGATCACAAGCAACAAAGCCTAAGACCCCAAGACATTCGGCATACCCTTAACCATCCAAAATCGATTCCTCCACCTTACTCCTAGTGTCCAACATTCGGCCACCACCTACACCCATATCTTATCCCACGTTTTCCTCTTAGCCTCATCTTCATATCTTTGGACTTAATCCATACTCACCCATGTAGAGTCCCAGCCAAATCCATCATTCAGGCTCCTTAGGCGCAAAAATAACACTCCCATTTACTATCAACGCAATTCGAACCTGCTCCCTCACAACCTCCCTGTGGCGTCACCTACCAACACATTGAGTGGTGCCTCCTTGCCACTTTACCAATTAGATTCTTGTGTCAACTACCCTACTTAAGTACCCTTAAGGCCCACATCAACTAGCTCTCCTTTGCAGTGCCTAAAAAACAAATTTTTTACCAATGCTCAGGCTTAACCTCAAGCCTTCCCGAAACCTCTAAACACATCAGAATAACACACATAGCATAGCATACACTCATAACACATTACAAATGTAGAGCCCCCAATTTAGGATGTTACAGTTCTACCCCCTTAAAGAAATTTTGGCCCCGAAATTACCTAGTCAAAAGAGGTGAGTGTATTGCTGTTTATAACATCCTTTGGCGCCCATGTAGCTTCCTCTGACCCGTGATTCTTCCACTGAACCTTAACCAAAGCAACCGATTTCCTTTGTAAAACTTTAACCTTAACCAAAAGAATCGATTTCCTTCGCAAAACTTTAGCATCTCGCTCCAAGATCTGAACTGATTCCTCTTCAAAGGATAAATCAAGCTTTACTTTGAGTTTCTCCAACAGTATCACATGGGATGGTTCTAAACGGTAGCGTCTCAACATTGAAATATGAAACACATCATGAATCTTACTTAACTCTAAAGGTAGCTCGAGCTGATAAGTAACTGGTCCTACACGCTTCAACACACGATAAGGCTCGATGAACCTGGGGCTTAGCTTACCCTTCCGTCCAAACCTTAGAATTTTTCCCCATGGTAACACCTTTAAGAAAACCTGGTCACCCATTGCAAATTCTATGTCCCTCTGCTTCAGATCAGCGTAGGATTTTTGCCTGTCAAACGCTTCCTTGAACCTAGTCCGGATCAACACAACTTTGCTCTCTGTTTCCAACACTAGTTTTGGACCCAATAGCTAACACTCACCTAACTCTTTCCAACACGTAGGAGTATGACACTTCTGTCCATACAACATTTCATAGGGTGCCATCTGAATACTGGACTGATAGTTGTTGTTATATGCGAATTTTGCCAATGGTAAAAATTCTTCCCAGCTACCCTTGAAATCGAGGATGTAACCTCTCAACATGTCATTCAAGATCTGAATTACCCTTTCTGACTGTCCATCCGTCTGCGGATGAAACGCTGTACTAAAATCTAGCTTTGTACCCAACGCTTGATGCAATGCCCTGCAAAATCTTGACATAAACCTAGGATCTCTATTTGAGATGATGAACACAGGTACTCCATGCAACCTCACAATCTCCGCCATATACAACTTAGCCAACTTTGAAGAGAGTAATTGACTTGAACCGGTATAAAACGAGCGAACTTCGTCAATCAATCAATGACTACCCATATCAAATCCTTTTTAGTAGGCATAAGGGGTAGCCCACTAATAAAATCCATAGTGATCCTCTCCCATTTCCATTGTGGGATCTTTACTAACTGCAAGAACCCCGAAGAAAATTGATGCTCCACTTTTACCTGCTGGCATGTCAAACATCTACCCACAAATTCGATTACCTCTCGCTTCAGACCCGGCAACCAAAATTATTCTCGTAAATCCCAATGCATTTTACTTCCTCCAGAATGCATAGCATATGGGCTACTTTACGCTTCTTGGAGAATCATTTGCCTTAATTCCACGTCCCTTCGACACGCAAACTTTCTTTTAGAAACACAAGACCCCATTATCATTCAGACTATAATCCCCTACTTCACCATGTTGCATTTGAGATAGTCGAGCACTGAAGTCATCATCCTGCAACTGCTTCACTTTATTCTGATCTATCCACGTCGGCTTCACTTGAAGCTCAACTAATAAACTCTCATATTCATACAGGCTAAGATAGCAAACATCACCCTCAGATTCGAGATTACTTTCTGACTTAGCGCATCTGCCACCATGTTAGCTTTACCGGATGGTATTCAATCAAACAATTGTAATCCTTTAATGACTCAATCCACCTCCTCTACCTCAAGTTCAACTCCTTCTGGGTAAGGAGATATTTAAAGCTCTTATGATCTATATAAATGACGGATTTCTCTCCATACAGATAATGTCTCCTGATCTTCAAGGAAAAAACCACCACTAGTAACTCCAAATCATTCGTGGGATAATTTAGCTCATGCGATCTTAACTGTTGAGACGCATAAGCAACAACTTTTCCACCTTGCATCAACACACATCCAAACCCCATGTGTAAAGCATCACAGTAAACTACGAACTCCTTTCCAGCCTCTGGTTGAATCAAAATCGAGCTTCCGTCAACACCCTCTTCAGCTTCTCAAAGATTTCCTGTTGCTTATCATTCCATACAAAAGGTACTCCCATTCTCAGCAACTTTGTTAAAGGTGCTGTAATTAAGGAGAACCCCTCACCGAACCACTTGTAATACCCAGTAAGACCAAGAAAACTCTGAATTTTTGTCACAGACCTGGGTGATTTCCAGTCCATGATAGCTTCAATTTTCCAGGGATCAACTCTGACCCCTTCCGCCGATACAACGTGTCCTAGAAAAGTAACTTCACTTAGCCAAAATTTGCACTTATTGAATTTAGCGTACAATTGTTTCTCCCTCAGGATTTGTAGAACAACTCGAAGATGTGAATTATGCTCATCCTTTGACCTTGAATATACCAGGATATCATCTATAAATACTATGACAAACTGGTCATAAAAGGGTTAGAATACTCGGTTCATCATATCCATAAACGCTGCTGGTGCGTTGGTCAACCCAAGCGACATTACCAAGAATTCATAATGGCCATAACGGGTCCTGAAAGCTGTCTTATGAATATTTGATTCTTTGACCTTAAGCTGATGATATCCTGATCTCAAATCTATCTTTGAGAAAACTGATGCCCCTTTCAATTGATCGAACAAGTCATCAATCCTCGACAATGGATATTTGTTCTTGATAGTCAACTTGTTTAGCTGACAGTAGTCAATGCACATACGCATTGATCCATCCTTCTTCTTAACAAATAGCACTGCGTTCTCCAAGGCGATACACTTGGTCAGATGAAACCCTGATCCAATAGTTCCTAAATCTGAGCTTTCAGCCTACCAACTCCTTGGCGCCATTGTATATGGTGCAATGGACACTGGTGCTGTCCCCGGAAGAAGATCAATTCTGAACTCCACCTCGCGATCTGGGGGTAGTCCTAGAAGTTTTTCTAAGAAATCGTCAGAAAATTCCCTCACCGTTCTAACATTCCCCACAGTTGACTCTTAGACCCCCAAAGCACAAACAAAGGCTACAAATGCCCTACATCCTTTTCTTACCATTCTTTCAACCTTCAAAGCGGACACCACATTAGACAAGTAGTTTCTCCTTTCCCTTACTACCACCACCACATCCTCTTGAAGTGTCCTTAGTACCATATGCTTAGCTGCACAGTCCAAATTTGCTCGATATTTCACTAACCACCCATACCTAAGATCAGATCTATAATATCTCGGGTTAGGGGGCTATTTTTGTTATTGCATTGTTTGCATATAATTGGTCTGCAATGTTATTGTTTTGATGTTTTGGGGCTTAGTTGTAAGCCTAGTGTAAGCTAGAGTGGTAGGAAAAATTTTAGTTTTTAGGCTTAGGTGAGAGGAGCTGAGGAAGCTGGGGTTTAAAGGTTTTATTTGGTAAATGTTAGCACAAGAAAGGGGCTGGTGGAGTGGTAGGATGGCGCCACATGAGGCTTGTGTGTGTGACGCCATTTGCAGGGGGAGGTCCTATGTTCAAGCGGCAGAGTACTCTCATTTTGCTTCCATTTTGACGGCATGGAGGGGAGAAGTTGTAGGAGTTCAAACTCTGCCTTAGACCAAGTCAAATGCTCAAATGGTGGGTGGAGAGTAAATCAAGGAAGTGGACTAATTCAAAGTGATTTGAATTAGTGGCTTGGAGTGTTTGGGGGTGATGGCCCAATATTGGAGAGCTTTTGGGGGGTGAGTGGCGGATTTTGGTGTAGTGGGAGTGTCCCGAATTTCACCTTGGCATTTTGGTGTTTTCGGTCAAAAGTTTAGTAAGCCAAAGTTCTTTCTCTTTTTGTCAATAGCCTAAGCCCAATTTTAAGAGAAACTCTTCCATTTTTTGCTTCTTGAAATTGAAACCCCAAGCAACTCTACTTACCGAATTTTGCACTTGTGTTTTTCTACATTTTGTGTTTGTAGCCGAATGCTCTTCCATATTTTCTTCTTATTTTCATTTTGTGTAAACTCAAACTAGTATCCCCTTCTTCTCATACGCTCATTTCCTTTCTCTTGAAGCACTTGTGCCAAATTTACATTGCCTTCTTAGCTTAATTCTTTAATTAATTCTCTCCATTTCACTTGAGCCAACCTTTCTTCAACCTTTGTCGATTTCTCTTCTCCTTTTGAACCGCATTTCTTTTACTTTGTACCTTCAAAGACTCTAGCCAATCTCTCCTTGTGTTGTCTAAACTTCCCCTTTTCTTTTTAGTTTTGCACTTTGGCTGAATCTAAGTGTGGTGTGGATCTCTCCTAGTGGTTTCAAATCGGGTTTAGAAGAAGGTATGTGGTGTAGCCGAAGGGCTATTTCTTACCTCTCTTATTCTTTATCGATTTTGGGTTTGATTAAGGGCCGATTTCTGCATTTGTTGAAGGGAGTTAATCTCTTATTTTGGTAACCGATTTCTTCATAGGGTATCCGGATTTTGAAGCAGTCAAACGAGGCCTTCATCTTAAGTTGATTGATTGGTAAGTGATGGGGAGATTTTGGTTCATGGTCTAATCGTTAGTTTCATTTAATCAAGTCTCCAAAGGACTAACTGTTTACATTGTAGGGTGTGGCCGATTGTCAAAGGAACCATTGTTTGGTTCGGGTTCTGGTAGGAAACCAAACCATTTGCAATGTAAGGGTTTAAGTGTTAGCCCTCTTGAGTTATCTGTTTTGACCGAATGGTATAGGTGGCTAATCTTCTATTTGGCCGATTATAGGAGCAAGGTAATCGAGAGTCTTAGAACGGTTGTTGGATTAAAGCTTGTGTTTTAACAGGTGTGTAAACTAACACACTTTTTACTTAGTAATATGTTTAATAAACCTTATTGCCTTTGTAAGACCAAAATGGTATGATGACTGATATGATACCCGATGGGGTATGTGCACGATTTGGGTAAGTCCATTTCATTACAAGATCTGTAGTGATATATGATATCATGATTTATGGTGTATGTATTATGAGATGCCATATTAAGCATGTGAGCATGATTGCATGAGTTGCACGATTTGCATTAGTATGATATGTTATTGGGTGATTTGAGAGGAAGGGGAATATGATATCCGTGTCTTTGGGACACCAGAGGTTTGGCACCTCCAGTGGTTTGGTACCATAGATTGATTATTGTGACTTTGGGTCACCAGAGGTTTGGAACCTCCGCGTCTCGTCCCCAAAGGCTTAGCACCACGAAGGGTTGGCCCCACGGTTGATTTCACGGGATTGACGCTAGTGATTTGGTATCACATGATGGGTTGGCCCCATCATTTGATTCGTGATCGCGATCACCAAAGATTTGGTATCACACTTGTGTCTTTGGGACACCGAGGTTTGGCACCTCATAGCGACTCGTCCCTGTGGTTTAACACCACCGTGGGTTGGCCCCACTTTTGAGATACGGGATTGTCGCCAGTGATTTGGTATCACATGTGGGTTGGCCCCACAGATGGATTTTTTTTGTGACTTTGGGTCACCAGTGGTTTGGCACCACTAGTGGTTTGGTACCACACGGGGTAGAAAAGGTGTTACGGATGGTTAGGATCAGGTGCATTAATTGTGTTGCTTTGTTATGATGTGTGTTAGTATGTTGCATATATCGGGAGGGGGATTTAAGCACTGAGTCTTGCGACTCACCTTCTCCCTTTTCATTTCAGGTGACACTTAGATCGCGGACACGGAGCCGGGTGGACTCGAGGTGACCATGCCATGAATAAAATGGGATTTGCACTAGTTTAAAAAACTTGGTACTTTACTTTATTTATTTCCATTTGGTTTTGTTGGGTTGTAAAGGCCTTTTAAATTTTACTTTGGTTGTTCATATGCTTAAATTTGATTTCAAATATGCCTTAACAAATAATTGGGTTAATATTGAGTAAAACTTGGAAAGATAAGGTTTTCCAAACTACAAAGCGATATGTTTTAAACGTTACCATCGGGTATCACACTGTAATTCAAAATAAATGAAACTCAATTGTCTTCCAGACTTGAATTCAATTTCTTATTAAGCCAAAACTATTTTCAAGCAACAACAAGGATTACTTGAATTTTTAAATGAGATAAACTTGTTTTACTTACATATCTGATTAAGTTTTCAAAATTATCGGGTTTTCAAATACACCATTGATTTTTAAAGCAATCATGCCCAAGTTTTCTACAAGTACAAAATATAGCAAAGAGTTTTTATCAAACTTTTAAACGAGAACCTATCCTCTCAAACACGATTTTCCCCGTAACATGCCAGATTCGATCGTGGTGTATATACCGGGTTTGGGGTGTTACAATTTTGTTATCAGAGCTAGGTTCAAAGGCTCGGCTATGGGCTCGAGGCCCAAAATGTTTTAAATTCTAGTTTTAAGTGTTTTGGTTTTAAAGTATGTGGTTGGAAAGGCATGGCACCGAGACTCCGGCACCAATCCGCCCAGGTAAGTACCCCTTATTATTGCTTGAGATTTTGATATGATGTGACCGAATGACTAGCGGTAGTAAACTACTTTAGAAACTGAAATCAATAGGACTCTGTGGACTTGCGAAAACAAAACTTCTTTAAGAAGCAATATTCATAAGACTTTGCTTTTAAACAGTGGAATAATTACTAATGCATAAAATTCTTTAAATCAGACAAGTAGAGATCTTAGTCATGAGCGCTAGAGGTGGTCGTGGTCGTGGACGTGGTCGAGGTAGGATAACAGTTTCTGAACCCGTAGGATCTGGTCAGGGGTCAGAGAATGAGATATCGGTACCACCACCAACTGGAGGTGGTGAGTTTCAGGAATAGACTGGGGACGACGCGGTGTCACAGGCGATGCTGCGAGTTTTGGAAAGGGTAGTGGGAGTAGGTGGAGGCGCAGGAGCTCAAAAATCTGTGCCTGAATGACTCCGAGCAAACAGGGCTGAGGTATTCGAGGTGTGTCTGTGTGGCTCTCAAAGACTGGTGAATATTGGTGGAGGCTACAGAGTGGATCATGGACGATCTGGACTCGATCGCTAAAGAGAAATTAAAGGGATAGTATCACTTCTTGAGATGAGTCATACCGGTGGTGGCTCACGGTTCGAGACAGTGCTGTAACAGAGGACTTACTTGGTATTATTTTAAGGCTGCATATCAGAAAAAGTACATTGGAGCTAGCTACATTAATGATCAATGAAAGGCATTTCTAAAAATGATACAGGAAGTAAGTATGTGTGAGTACGAGGTAGTAGTTCTTGAGGCCGAGTCGATATGCTAGGGGTATGGTGGCTATTGAACACGAGAGGTGTGTTACGCTTTGAGGATGGTCTCGAGAGATGAATTAAGGTTGCTGATTGCTCCACAAGAGGCGTGAGTTTGTGTCTGGTTGAGAAGGCTAAGGTAGCCAAGGGGTTAAAGAGTCCGTGAGGCGTAACTTGGATAGAACAGCAAAAGAGGAGTTTTGGATCTTCCGGGTCGTCGGGTAATCCTCGGAAAAGGGCTAGACAGTGGGCCAAATCGGTCTAGTAGGGTCATTCTCGCTAATCGTGGACCGCCACAAGGTAACCGTTGTGGGAAAGCTCATTGGGAGGATGCTTGGGCCGGTGGAAAAAGGATGTTTCAAGTGTGGCTCTTTGGATCATCGTGTGAGGGTCTGTCTGCATAAGTTGGCTAGGATTTAGTTTGAGAGTCAGGGCCGTACTCAGTTCAGGAATAATGGACCACCACCGCAGAGGGGCCGTGGTAATGGCAGAGGAGGTAATGGTTCTGGTCGGGGCCGTGGAGCACGGCGGAGGTGCAGTAGTTCGAGGCCGATAGCCTGGGCTAGTGTATGCAGCGAGGCACCGAGAGAAGGGCGACGCACCGGACGTCATAATCGGTATGTTCTTAATCTTTGGTTCTCCATTTATCGCTTTGATTGATGTGGGTTCAACGATTCATATGTTGCAGTAGCATAGTGAAGACCATGGATTTAGACTCGAGAAATCTTCTTGGCGATGATCGTAATTAGCCCTCTAGGTCACTCTGTAGTTGTAGATAAGTCGATAGAGGTGTACCTCTAGAACTCCAAGGGTAGTGTTTGTGGTCGATCCGATGGAACTTAGTTTGGGGAGTTCGATCCGATTCTTGGGATGGACCGTTGGTTAAGTACCGGCGCGAAGTTGTATTCGCTGCTAAGCGCATGGTTCTAAAGACATCGGAGGGTGATGAAGTGGTCATGATAGGTAATAGGAGGGACTACCTATCCAATGTGGTATCCGCTCTGAAGGCTGGGAAGATGGTCAGAAAGGGCTGTGAAGCATATGTGGTTCATGTGTATGCCTTGGAGGCTAAAGAGTCTGCTAGAGAAGGTTCTGACGGTTAGGGAATTTCTTGATGTGTTTCTGAGGAGCTTCGGTGTTTGCCACCGGATCGTGAGGTAGAGTTCGGATAGATTTGTTACCTTAACCGCGCCAAAGGTGTCTATTGCTCCGTATAGGATGGCGCCAAAGGAGTTAGTGGAGCTTAAGGCTCGAGATCCGTGAGTTGTTGGATTGAGGTTTTATCGTGCCAAGTGTTTCACCTTGGGAGCGCCGGTACTTTTGTCAAGAAGAAAGACGGTACTATGCGGATGTGTATAGACTACCGCCAATTGAATAAGCTGACGATCAAAAACAAGTATCTGTTGCCACGGATAGATGACTTGTTTGATCAGCTGAAGGGTGTATCGGTATTCTCAAATATCGATTTAAGGTCTGGGTATCACCAGTTAAAGGTAAAGGAGGCAGATATCTGTAAGACGGCGTTTTGTACTCGGTATGGGCACTATGAGTTCTTAGTAATGCCGTTTGGGTTGACTAACTACGCGGCATTCATGGATATGATGAATAGGGTGTTCCAGTAGTATTTGGATCAGTTCATCGTGGTTATTATTGACGACATCTTGGTGTATTCAAGGACTGAGGAGGAGCATGATGCGCATTTGCGGGTGGTATTACAGATTCTGAGGGAGAAACAGCTTTATGCAAAGTTTAGTAAATGCGAGTTCTGGCTTAGAGAGTGACTTTCTTGGGTCATGTAGTGTCGGTTGAGGGGATTAGAGTGGATCCTCGAAAGATTGAGGCAGTTTTGGATTGGAAGCCGCCTAAGTCAGTAGCTAAGATTCGGAGTTTTCTGGGCTTGGTGATACTACCAAGATTTGTAGAAGGATTTTGGTGATCGCAGACCGATGACCAAATTGTTAAGAAAAGGGTTTCGTTCATTTGGACTGAGAAGCAGCAGGAGAGTTTCGACAAGTTGAAGAAGATTTTGACCGAAGCTCCGGTTCTAATTCAACCTTAGGTAGGAAAGGAATTCCAAGATATATTGCGATGCATCACATACGAGTTTGGGTTGTGTCTTGATGCAGAAGGAAGGTTGTGGCTTACGATCTCGGCAAATGAGGCCACATGAGGTCAATTATCCAACGCACGATCCGGAGTTAGCTACCGTAGTCTTCGCTTTGAAGATTTGGAGGCATTACTTGTACGGATAGAGATCGATAGTCTACACGAGATCACAAGAGTCCAAGTATCTTTTGACTCGTAAAGATTTGAATCGAAGCGTATGCAGATGGATTGAGTTGCTAAAAGACTACGATCGCTCGATTGAGTATCATTCGGCAAGGCTAATGTGGTGGCAGACGCATTGAGCCGTAAGGTTGTTATAGACTTAAGAGCGATGTTTGCCCATTTGAGTTTGTATGAAGACGAAAGTATTCTGGCAGAGCTGCAGGTTAAGCCTACTTGGGTTGAGCAGATCAAGGAAAAATAGTTAATGGATGAGGTTTTGAGTGCACAGAGGTTACAAGTGCAGAATGGTGGTTTGGAGGGTTACAGTTTGTCTAGTGATGGAGTGCTGTGCTTTCAGGAGAGAGCTTGTATGCCGATGGATATTGAGTTAAGGCAAAGATTCTTCAGACACACATAGCAGCCCTACGCTATGCATCCTAGAGGCGAAGATGTATCGGATCTAAAAGAGCGCTTTGGTGGCGGTCTAAAGAGGAAGTGACGAGCTTATGGGGAAGTGCTTGACATGTCGAGGTCAAGGCCAACATCGATGCCTTCGTGGTTGCTTCACCAAAGAAGATTCCATAGTGGAAGTGGGAAAGGATAACTATGGATTTCGCGGTGGATTACCTCTTACGCCTAGCAAGAAGGATTCAGATTTGGGTAATTGTGGATCGTCTGATTAAATCACTCACTTTATTCGGTGAGGTGGATTACTCACTTGAGGTTAGCGAAATTTGTATGTGTCAGAGATAGTGAGGCTGCACGGTGTGCCAGTATCGATCATCTCGGATAGGGATCCCAAATATACGTCAAGGTTCTGGAAAGCATTGCATCAGGCTCTGGGTACACGGTTGGATTTCAGCATGGTATTTCACTCGCAGTCTGACGGGTAGTCGGAAAGGGTTATACAGATCTTAGAGGATATGCTGAGAGGTTGTGTTCTAGATTTCAGGGGTAGTTGGGAGGAGTTTCTGCCATTAGCCTAGTTCGTCTACAACAATAGTTACCAAGCAAGCATCAAGATGGCACCATATGAGGCGTTGTATGGTAGGATGTGTCGCTCACCTACTTGTTGGATAGAGTTGGGTGAACGTCAGTTGTTGGGACCAGAGTTGGTTGCTGAGACCGAAGACAAGGTTAAGTTGATTCAGGCTCGATTGAAGGAAGCTTCAGACCGGCAGAAGTCTTATGCCGATCTTAAGCGGAGAGATATAGAGTTTGCTGTGGGGGATCAAGTTTTTCCGAAGGTCTCACCATGGAAGAAAGTGTTGAGGTTCTAAGGAAAGGCAAGTTAAGTCCGAGGTTTATTGGGCGTATAAGGTCTTCGAGACGAGTGGGACACGAGCTTACCGACTTGAGTTGCCGCAGAGCTAAGTCGATTCACGACGTATTCCACGTTTCGATGCTTAGGCGATATCGTTCAGATCCATCGCACGTGATAGCAGCGGAAGAGATCGGGGTAAATCCAGATTTGACCATGGAGGAAGAACCTATGCAGATTATAGATCGAGATGTGAAGGTTCTGCGTAGGAAGTCTGTGCCTTTGGTAAAGGTACTATGGCGGAATCATGGCGTGGAAGAAGCTACGTGGGAACCCGAGGATATGATGAGACAGCAATACCTGCAACTCTTCTGACCAGGTAATTTCGAGGCTGAAATTATTTTTAAAGGGGTAGAACTGTAATATCCCGGGTTAGGGGGCTATTTTTTTTATTGCATTGTTTGCATATAATTGGTCTGCAATGTTGTTGTTTTGATGTTTTGGGGCTTAGTTGTAAGCCTAGTGTAAGCCAGAGTGGTAGGAAAAATTTCAGTTTTAGGCTTAGTGAGAGGAGCCGAGGAAGCTAGGGTTTAAAGGTTTTATTTGGTAAATGTTAGCACAAGAAAGGAGCTGGTGGAGTGGCGTGATAGGCGCCACTTGAGGCTTGTGTGTGTGACGCCATTTGGTGGGGAGGTCCTGTGTTCAAGCGGTAAAGTGCTCTCATTTTGCTTCCATTTTGACTGGCATGGAGGGAGAAGTTGTAGGCGCTTCAAACTCGCTTTAGACCAAGTCAAATGCTCAAATGGTGGGTGGAGAGTAAATCAGGAAGTGGACTAATTCAAAGTGATTTGAATTAGTGGCTTGGAGTGTTTGGGGGTGATGGCCGAATATTGGAGAGCTTTTGGGGGGTGAGTGGCCAGTTTTGATGTAGTGGGAGTGTGTAGAATTTCACCTTGGCATTTTGGTGTTTTCGGTCAAAAGTTTAGTAAGCCAAAGTTCTTTCTCTTTTTGTCAATAGCCTAAGCCGAATTTCAAGAGAAACTCTTCCATTTTTGCTTCTTGAAACCGAAACCCCAAGCAACTCTACTTGTCGAATTTTGCACTTGTGTTTTTCTACATTCTGTGTTTGTAGCCGAATGCTCTTCCATATTTTCTTATTTTCATTTTGTGTAAACTGAAACTAGTATCCCCCTTCTTCTCATACGTTCATTTCCTTTCTCTTGAAGCACTTGTGCCAAATTTACATTGCCTTCTTAGCTTAATTCTCCAATTAATTCTCTCCATTTCACTTGAGCCGAACCTTTCTTCAACCTTTGCTGATTTCTCTTCTCCTTTTTGAACCGCATTTCTTTTGCTTTGTACCTTTAAAGACTCTAGCGGAATCTCTCCCTTGTGTTGTCGAAACTTCCCCTTTTCTTTTTAGTTTTGCACTTTGGCCGAATCTAAGTGTGGTGTGGATCTCTCCTAGTGGTTTCAAATCGGGTTTAGAAGAAGGTATGTGGTGTAGCTGAAGGGCTATTTCATCCCTCTCTTATTCTTTATCGATTTTGGGTTTGATTAAGGGCGATTTTGGCATTTGTTGAAGGAGTTAATCTCTTGTTCTGGTAACCGATTTCTTCATAGGGTATCCGGATTTGAAGCGATCAAACGAGGCCTTCATCTTAAGTTGATTGATTGGTAAGTGATGGGGAGATTTTGGTTTATGGTCTAATCGTTAGTTTCATTTAATCAAGTCTCCAAAGGACTAACTGTTTACATTATAGGGTGTGGCCGATTGTCAAAGGAACCATTGTTTGGTTCGGGTTCTGGTAGGAAACCAAACCATTTGCAAGGTAAGGGTTTAAGTGTTAGCCCTCTTGAGTTATCTATTTTGGCCGAATGGTATAGGTGGCTAATCTTCTGTTTGGCCGATTATAGGAGCAAGGTAATCGAGAGTCTTAGAACGATTGTTGGATTAAAGCTTGTGTTTTAACAGGTGTGTAAACTAACACACTTTTTACTTAGTAATATGTTTAATAAACCTGATTGCCTTTGTAAGACCAAAATGATATGATGACTGATATGATACCCGATGGGGTATGTGCACGGATTCGGGTAAGTCCATTTCATTACGAGATCTATAGTGATATATGATATCATGATTTATGGTGTATGTATTATGAGATGCCATATTAAGCATGTGACCATGATTGCATAAGTTGCACGATTTGCATTAGTATGATATGTTATTGGGTGATATGAGAGGAGGGGAATATGATATCCGTGTCTTTGGGATACCGAGGTTTGGCACCTCCAAAGGGTTTGGTACCACAGATTGATTATTGTGACTTTGGGTCACGGAGGTTTGGCACCTCCGCCTCGTCCCAGTGGCTTAGCACCACAAAGGGTTGGCCCCACGGTTGATTTCACGGATTGATGCTAGTGATTTGGTATCACACGATGGGTTGGCCCCATCATTTGATTCGTGATTGCAGTCACCAAAGATTTGGTATCACACTTGTGTCTTTGGGACACCAGAGGTTTGGCACCTCATAGCGACTCGTCCTTGTGGTTTAACACCACCGTGGGTTGGCCCCACTTTTGAGATACGGGATTGTCGCCAGTGATTTGGTATCACATGTGGGTTGGCCCCAGATGGATTTTTTCGTGACTTTGGGTCACCAAAGGTTTGGCACCACATTGATGGATATCGTGACTTTGGGTCACCAAAGGTTTGGCACCACCAAAGGTTTGGTACCACCACGGGGTAGAAAAGGTGTTACGGATGGTTAGGATCGGGTGCATTAATTGTGTTGCTTTGTTATGATGTGTGTTAGTATGTTGCATATACCGAGAGGGGGATTTATGCACTGAGTCTTGCTACTCACCTTCTCCCTTATCATTTCAGGTGACACTTAGATCGCGGACACGGAGCCGGGTGGACTCGAGGTGACCATGCCATGAATAAAATGGGATTTGCACTAGTTTAAAAAAACTTGGTACTTTACTTTATTTATTTCCATTTGGTTTTGTTGGGTTGTAAAAGGCCTTTTTAAATTTTACTTTGGTTGTTCATATGCTTAAATTTGATTTCAAATATGCCTTAACAAATAATTGGGTAAATATTGAGTAAGACTTGGAAAGATAAGGTTTTCCAAACTACAAAGCGATATGTTTTAAACGTTACCGTTGGGTATCACACTGTAATTCAAAATAAATGAAACTCAATTGTCTTCCAGACTTGAATTCAATTTCTTATTAAGCCAAAACTGTTTTCAAGCAACAACAAGGATTACTTGAATTTCTAAATGAGATAAACTTGTTTTACTTACATATCTGATTAAGTTTTCAAAATTACCGGGTTTTTAAATACACCATCGGTTTTTAAAGCAATCATGCCCAAGTTTTCTACAAGTACAAAATATAGCAAAGAGTTTTTATCAAACTTTTAAACAATAACCTATCCTCTCAAACATGATTTTCCCCGTAACATGCCAGATCCAGTCATGGTGTATATACCGGGTTTGGGGTGTTACAAGATCGAACTCCCCAAACGGCAGTTCCATTAAATCTACCAGAAAAACTACCCGTTGCACTTCTAGATGTACATCCCTATACAGTCTGTTCACCACTACCGACTAACCTAGCGGGCTAATTACCGTCATCTCCCTAGAAATAACCTCAGAATCTATACTTAAAGTTCTAGATACTACACTAGCAACATAAAAATGTGTCGATCCGATATCAATTAATGCAGAAAAAGGCAAACTAAAAATCAAGAACGTACCGGTTATGACATCCGATGCATCCCCCTCCTCACGACGTCTAGCTATATAGACCAACCCTGGCAGTCTCGCATCGATGTTCCCTGCACCTCTGCCTGGTGTTCCAAAGCCCCGGCCATAACCATTACCCCATCTGGCTGGACCACGACCTCTCTGCAGTTGTTGACCTCCTCTACCTGCCTGAGCATTGGCCTGACCTACGGGCCCCACACGAACTTGGTCTTGTGGACAATCTCTAACCTGATGATCAGTGGACCCACACCTGAAACATCTTCTGTCACCTATCCAACACTCGCCCGAATGAAATCTACCACATTAAGCACACCTTTGAGGCTGACTATTACCAATAGATCTCACACCCTAACTCGGCCCATCCATCTTAGGTCTTTTTTGAAAATGCCCCGTTGACCCCGACGATCCAAAACTCCTCTTATATCTATCCCTTTATCAATCATGGTTACGCTTCTCGGACCACTTAACTTCCTTGACTATCTTAGCCTTTTCCACTAAAATCGCAAACTCCCTTTCTCGCTGTGGAGCTATCATCACACGCAGATCATCCCTCAGACCATCTTCAAACTGAACACAACGCTTATGGTCTGTGGCCACTATTCCCCGGGCATAACGACTCAAGCTCAGGAATTTCGCTTCATATTCAGCCACCGATTTATTTCCTTGGACCAGATTCAGAAATGCCCTACATTGCGCATCCACATAACTCGATCCGATGTACTTACGCTGGAATGCCGACTTGAAGAAATCCCATGTAATGCGGTCAGCCACTGAACCATCCCTGACGATAAGCCACCATTGATACGCCCCATCTCGGAGAAGAGACACCAGTCTTTTTAGCTTTTCCTCTTTCGTGAAGTCGAAACCATCCATTATACGCTCCACTACCTCCAGCCAATACTCAACTATATTAGGAGCTACGCCAAAAATACCCCTGAACATTTCCGCTCCATTAGCCCGGAGTCACTCCAACACAGATTTTTGAGCCCCTGTACCCATGCCTGTCCCAACAACTCTCTCCAATACCCGTAGCATTGCCTGAGACAACGCATCATCTCCGTCCGTTTGGTCCTGATATTCTGCTTCCACAGCCGGCGGTATTGGCATCTCTTTTCCTGACTCATGACCAGACCCTACCGGTTCTGACATAGCAATCCTACCTCTACCACGGCCACGCACACCATGCCCCCTAGTGCTCATAACTAACATTTGCGGCTTAATCTGATTAAAAGTTTTATGAGTTAGTATATTCCACTCTTTTTAACACCGAGCAATTTTATGCGACTTAGCTTTAAAGAGTAGTTTTCGCAAAACATGACACAAGCTAGAGGTTTTAGTCCATAAAGTTTAAGTTTCCCTATGCTAACAACATATCCATCCTGTCAAATAAGCATTTAACGCAAAAATTACTAGGAATTAGAACACTTACCTGCGTGGGTCGGTTGCCAGTAGACTCGGATGCCATATTTTGATCAAAACCTTAATATTTACTTTGATTTTATACAACCTTCTCGAACCCATTTCACAGCCCAAGTTTTGTAACCTAGGCTCTAATACCAAAAATGTAACACCCCAAACCCGGCCTAAACGTTACGACCAAATTCAGTATGTTACAGGGTGAAGTAAAAAACGAGATTTGTTGAATTTAGGAAAAATTAGAGGTTTGAAAAACTTTTCAATTATGGCGTAGTCTTGAAAATAACAATACGTAGATTAAGGAAATTCCCAAGTTATGATAATCGAACATTCATTATACTTTTTGATACTTTAAAGAGAAATGATTGTTTTATGTTGCCCGTATGTTTTTGAAAAACCCCGTTTTCACTTTAATGATTTAGTGTCGAATTTGAAATAAACAATAGCAAAAAAAAAAAAAAAAACCCCAAGTTTAACTTAGAAAGGCCTTATTACATAACAAAAGTCCCAAATCAAAATATATTTATAGTAAGAAATGAGTTTATGAAAGAAAAGGGTATTATGGCCTCCATGAGTATGCCTCGGCTCCCATATCCATGATCTACTAATTACCTGAAAAATTAAAAAAGGGGTGAGTCACCGGGACTCAGTGTGTAACATTATACAAATGGCTCGTGGCCCACAATCACACATTGGGCCTTAGACCATATAAAAAAACATCCAAACACATGAATGCAACAAGCCTAACCCAAACCTAGTCTTTTCCATCCTCTACACGCCAACCAGTACCAGCCCATCACACCGGTGGCCAATCTCGAATAGCAGACACCACGCGTTTCTTGATCTTTGGGGCTGGGACTACGGGTCCAACCCCTTCCTTTTCTTGGCGCTTGTATCCTTGAAAAAGATCTTGGTCAATAGATCAGATTAAAACATTGAAGCAAAGAATGAAGACGAATAAACACTCAAAGTAAAGATCCCTTACCTAGATCGATAGATCCCGAAGACTATAAAACATGGATTAAGCATCGATTAAATGTCTAAGTCGACTAGAACCGAATGCCCTTTAACACCCTTCAATTGCCGACCAAAACCCAAAAACGCGAAGACAAGCCCCTACTTCAATCGGTCAAAGCCATAAGACAAGATTAATGCTTTCGGCATCTATAAAGGAGAGAAAAGAGAATTGAGATGAAAAGAATAATACCTACCCTGATCAAAAGAATCCGATTGGCAGAGTTGTGGAGCAGAGTGACGACAACTACTATGAGAAGGGACAGGATATGCTTCGGTAAAAGAGAGTCAAGGAGAAAGGCTTATGGGATTCGGCTAAGTAAGATTGAATCAAGGAGATGATTGGTCTTTAAGGGAGGATTCGGTCAAGAAGAAGATGAGAAGAAAGGTGAGATTTCGACGTTTAATTGGAGCAATGAAAAGAAGAGAATGAAAAGTGGAAAAGATGATGAGAGGGTTCGGCTCTAAAGAAGAGTTTAGAGAGGAAAAATAATTATGGCTTCAAGGTCTTTTGTGAAGAGAGGAAGGTAAGAAGAGAGAAAGAGAAAAAGAAACACTAATGGTCTAAGCAAATTCGACTAGAAAGCAAAAGAGGAACAAAAGAAATTGGCTCAATAAATTCAGCACTTACCCCTAGTAACCGAAAATACACATTAATCACAAGCAACAAAGCCTAAGCCCCCAAGACATTCGGCACACCCTTAACCATCCAAAACTGATTCACTCCACCTTGCTCCTAGTGTCCAACATTCGGCCACCACCTACACCCATATCTTATCCCACGTGTTCCTCTTAGCCTCATCTTCATATCTTTGGACTTAATCCACACTCACCCATGCAGAGTCCCAGCCGAATCCGTCACTCAAGCTCCTTAGGCGCAAAAATAACACTCCCATTTGCTGTCAACGCAATTCAAACCTGCTCCCTCACAACCTCCCTATGGCGTTACCTACCTACACCTTGAGTGGCGCCTCCTTGCCACTTTACCAATTAGATTATTGTGTCAACTACCCGCTTAAGTACCCTAAAGGCCCACATCAACTAGCTCTCCCTTATAGTGCCTAAAAAACAAATTTTTTACCAAGGCTCAGGCTTAACCTCGAGCCTTCCCGAAACCTCTAAACACACTAGAATAACATACATAGCACAGCATACACTCATAACTCATTACAAATGTAGAGCCCCCAATTTAGGATGTTACATAGACTGATAGTTGTAGGCGAACTCAACCAACGACAAATATTCATCCCAACTGCCTCAAAAATCTACAACACAGCTCCTCAAAATATCCTCCAATACTTGAATCACTCTATCCGACTGACCAGCTGTCTAAGGATGGAAAGTAATAGTTAAGTCCAACCTTGAACCTAGAGCTTCATGCAATTTCTTCCAGAACTGAGACGTTAAGCGAGGATCCCTATCGGAGATGATCGAGACAGGAACCCCATATAGGTTCACTATTTTAGATATATATAGCTTAGCCAATTTCTAGAGAGAAAAGTCCGTCCTGACTGGAACGAAGTGAGAAGACTTGGTCAATCGATCCACGGTGATCCAGACCGAATCCTTCTTGGTGGGTGTTAAAGGCAACCCACTAACAAAGTCCATCATTACTCATTCCCATTTTCACATCGGTATCTTTACCAGCTACAGCAACCCTGAAGGTAACTAATGTCACTTTTAATTGATATCGAATAAATCATACCTTATCTTCAGTTTCAGAAACCAATTCTTGACCCAGAACACATCGCTCACCCAACTCAGTCCAACATAAGGGAGTGCAACACTTACGACCATACAGGGTCTCGTAAGGTGCCATTTGAATGCTAGACTTATGGCTATCATTGTAGACGCGAACTCTGCCAAAGACTAATATTCCTCCCAACTACCTCGAAAATCTATAACACAGCTCCTCAACATATCCGCCAATACTTGAATCACCCTATCCGACTGACCATCTGTTTGAGGATGGAAAGCAGTACTGAAGTTCAACCTTGAACCTAGAGCCTCATGCAATTTCTTTCAAAATCGAGACGTTAAGCGAGGATCCCTATCGGAGATGATCAAGACAGGAACCCCATGCAGTCTCACTATTTCAGATATATATAGTTTAGCTAATTTCTAGAGAGACAAGTCCGTCCTGACCAGAATGAAGTGAGAAGACTTGGTCAATTGATCCACGATGACCCAGACAGAATCCTTCTTAGTGGGTGTTAAAGCCAACCCACTAACGAAGTCCCTCATTACTCATTCCCATTTCCACATTGGTATCTTTACCGGCTGTAGCAACCCTGAAGGCAACTGATGCTCATCCTTAACCTGCTGACAGGTTAGACAGCAAACAACGAAGTCAGTAACCTCACGCTTCAACAACCCTGGCCACCAGTACAACTCTCAGAGATCTCAGCACATCATGTTCCCAGCGGGATGTATAGCATAGGGACTACTATGTGCCTCACTTAGAATCGACTATCGCAACTCCTCATCACTCGGTACACAAATTTGACCGTGAAAACAAAGTACCCCATTACTGTTAACCCCAAAATTAGTAGCATCCCCAGTCTTAACCTAACGAAAACTCAACTCAAGAGACTTATCCCTAATCTTTTTACCTCTAATCTGATCAAACCATGTAGGCTTAACCTAAAGTTCCACTAATAGACTCCCATCGTCGAATAAACTGAGTTGAGCGAACATCGCTCTCAGATCGGTCATAACCCTAAGGCTCAAAGCATCTGCCACCATATGGGCCTTACCAAGATGGTACTTGATGGTGCAATTATAATCCTTAAACAGTTCAACCCATCTACGCTGCCTAAGGTTTAATTCCTTCTGGGTCAGGAGATATTTGAGGCTTTTATGATCAATGTAGATAGTACACTTCTCACTATACAGTTAGTGCCTCCAAATCTTTAAAGCGAAGATACAACAGCCAGTTCCAAATCATGAGTAGGATAGTTTACCTCATGCATCTTAAGCTAACGTGACGCATAAGATATAATGTAACACCCCTTACCGAAATCCCCGTCAGAATCAATCACGAGGCGTTACCGTATAAAACTACATGAACACCACTTAGGCTCAACGCCAATACTCTCCTTGATGTCAATACAACAACTTCTTTTTGACTTACAAGACCTAACTCACACATGTGAGGGCTCTCGAGACTATATCGGGAACTCTTATGATCAGTAAAATTTCTTTCCCATTTAAACAGGGTGTACACGCCTGTGTTAGATGACACACACGCCCGTGTGTAGTCACACACGACCATGTGCTCACACCGTGCTCAAAAATCCCAAAATTCTACTAAAACTCCCATAGTTGGGGCACACGCCTGTGTGGAATGGGGGCACGCCCGTATACCCTCACAACATGCCAGTGGCTTTCAACCGTGGGGAGCTACTGACTATATTCATACAGCCTTGACACGCTCGTGGGCCTAGACCGTGTGTGAATCCTTGGTATACTGACTTGTTCACACGGTCTGGGGCACACGCACACATCCAAACCATGTCTCACCCACGGTCCACACAAACGACCGTGGATTTTGCCTATGGTCTATCCTAATTTAAAACACTAAGGTGCAGGGTTCACCCGGTCTAGACACACGTCCATGTATCCAACCGTGTGGGCACTTAGAGGCTATCTTCCAAGCCTTTTTGCCACTCTCATTTTCATACATACATACATACATAAAATCATCATCACATAACTCTATATTGCATCAATTTAACTCTTAAATTATAGACACTTAATCATAAGAGAAATAAAGTCTTCATCCCATACACTAGGGAGAACTACTTCCATTACAATTACAACAACTTAAGCCATCATCTATGGCTATACACAACCAAACTCTAAGTTCTTTTAGGCGAACACAATTTGGCTACATCAATTAGAACTTAGTCAATTCTAAAAGAATCCCTATACATGCCATGACTCAAAAGGACTTGGAGCACTAAACTAAGCATTTATTCGATAGTGTGAAAACAACTCCTATGGCCCCTAACCCAAGCTAGCCAAAATAACCTATAAAAGATGGGGAAAGAAAAGGAGTAAGCAATAATGCTTAGTAAGTTCGTCTGCATGCAACTGATAAACACTGACATTCATTGAATATACATGACTTCAAGTTATTATGATGAGCTTTTCTCATGAACTTACGGTTACTTACTCAATTATCCTTAAAGCCTACTCATTCTATCTCTTACCATATTCTTACCATGCCACAAGCCAAATGCTCATTTAAGTAGCATACATTCCTGCATTATCGTCACAAGATCGTATAAAACAACACGTCAAGCATTTTCAATAAGCCACTCATATTACTAATCTCCCAGTGGTTACGCATTTAGCCTACAATTAAATCTCTTATAGGGTGGTATCGCACACAGCCCACCAATCAATTATACTTAGGGTGATTTCGCACTTAGCTCACCAATCATTTATAAGCAATGGTATCGCACACAGCCTATCGATTACTAATTAGTCAGGTGGTTCCGCACATAGCCCACTGATAATAATATTGGTGATGGTATCGCACACAGCCCATCAATTAATAATTAATCAGGTGGTAACGCACACAGCCCACCAATGATTATATGGTTGATGGTATCGCACATAGCCCATCATTTAATAACCCTCAATGAGGTGTATTTGCACACAACTCACCGTTATTATACATTCACAAATATTTATCCACACACATTTCTCTAATTCAAATGTTCATCTGTGAACATCCTCACTCACTATCATTCTTACTTAGCTTTCTACTATAATTGTTCGCATTCACACAATGCAACAATAATTATAACTTATGCAACTAAAGTGCATCCTTTACATATCACCCACTATGGGTTCGTCAAATACTAATCCACTTCAATTCAATTCTAACGCATTCCTGCACCTCTCATGTACAATAATTTCATTCTCAATTCTCAAGTACTTATTGAGTCATTAAAATCATTAAGTAACTCCCTTAAGTCTTGTCACATAACATTACATTGACATCATACACGAGTTAACCTATCGATGCCATGTTCCCAACATGGTCCTATTCAAAATCTATCACCAAGGCCATATTTCAATATGGTCTTACACGGAACCTTAACTATCATCTTTTCATAATATTTGCATTTCTTACTATTATTAGATTCCAAATCTCTTAATGACTCATCAAGACTTATTTAATACATTCATTGTATAATTGTACATTCCATACAACAATGGAATATTAAATAAGTCGTACGTACTTGCAAGGTTTGCATACAAACTTACCTCGATGACGAAAAGGCCAAAAAAAACTTTTTGCCCACATTTCTCTTTTCGTCCATTCTAGGTCCGAATCTCATTTTCCTTGATCTAGAACAATGAAATTTACTCATTTAGTCACTTAATGATCACATTACAACTTAACATCCACTTAGGCAAAAATGACCATTTTGCCCCTATACTTTGGCAAAATTATGATTTTGCCCCCTAGGCTCGTAAATAGATTTTTATCACATTTCCTTGCTAAACAAGCCTATCTGAACATTTAATCCTCCCACAACTATCTTAAATTCCAACTATTTCATGCTTAAATGAACAAATTACAACCTTTGCATTTTAGCCCAAATTAGGTGTTTTCACCACAACACCTTTCACAAAAGTTGTTTATCATCATCCTACCATTCATTTTTTCCATAAAACTCAACAACCAGCATAAAATCTATCATGGTAACTCCTTATAATTTCAACCATGTTGCAATTTAGTCCCCCATTAGCTAGATTAAGCTTTGGGGACTCCAAAAGTACATTTTTTATCAAGAAAAGTCATCAAAATCACTTGTGTGGAATAAAGCTTGCTAAAATTTTGAGCTCTCAAACACCCCACCATGGCTGATATTTTCAGTGGAGAAGGGAAGTAAAATAGAAAGATGATAGCTTTCCACCTATTCATCTTGTTTTATTCATTTATTCCACCAACTTTGACCAAATTAAAAGTTTTTGTCCCCTTTTGTCTACATGGCCACCTACTCACTTAAAAAAGGCTAAATTTCACAATTGGGGCCTCCAATTAATAGCCCATAGCTATTTGGCACCTTTTACAAATAAACCAGAACTTTTGCACTTTATGCGATTTAGTCTTTTTTCACAAATTAGCTAGAAATTGCTAAAACTAAGGCACCAAAATTTTCATGCATCCTTATGAACATGTTATAACACATAACGTAACATGGAAATAATTTTCTCTAACCTCAAATTAGTGATTCCGAGATCACTGTTTCGATTAGCCCCTAAATCGGGCAGTTACAATTCTCCCCCTAGGGATTTTCGTCCCCGAAAATCTTGTTAGAAAGAGTTGCTACTATCATTCTTAGAATATTTCCATAGACTCTTCAAAATCACAAATTCATTTCCACAAGTTTCCTTTGTCAACAATCTTTAAGTTATCATACACAAGGTCAAAGTACCACTTGCGACTTAGATATTTCTTCCTCCGTATGCATAATCTAATGATCCACTAATTTTGAACTCTGCACATATCCAAATGATTCGTTCGGATCCTTACTGGTTGATTTACTACAATTCGAATAACATTCTTCTTCTAGGAAATTTTATCAAACCGAATTTAAAATCTATAAGGTTTTGTCTCACTTCCTCATCAAGGCATTCACCAACTGTAATAGTCTCAACTTGTACGCTTTGGAAACATCAGCTTCCTATGGTCAACTACTTCTGAACATAAACTCAATCATATCATAAAATGTACTCTATTGCCAAAACATTTATATTCGTAACTGTACTTCCTTATTCTTACATTAGTAGATATGCTACTATTAAATCCCATACCAAAGCTTCTGTATTAGTTCTGGCTTTCTCAACCTTCCAATTCTATCTCGAGGAAAATATCAACAACAAAAATTTTATCCAATGTGGATCTTTCATCCAAACATCTATGCTATGTATATTATCTGAGAAGTATTACACTAACTATACTCACCATTGCAATAGTTCAAGCCGTTTCCACTATTTCATTTCAAATCTTTTGAAGCATAAGACACTCTCACTCATTAAAATTTAGAAAATATACATCAAGTTTCCCATAAATCATTTCATAACACCTAACTCACAACACAATCACAAAAGTGATCGTCCCAGGATCACTAACCAGTCAACTCTTTCTCTCGATTCAGACTGAACTTAGTACTACAACTTTCAATCGATAGTTCCTTCTATAGCTTTCAACTCAACCATCTTGGGTTGAACATTTCGATGAGCATATATTTATAATATGTTCTCTACTCACGTACACACATAATTTTATTCTCCTTTTTGAATCAGGTATGAATAGACACAAAACTCAAATCATATCTCAATACGTTAATCTACTCTTTTCTCAATACTGAGAACATACCTTAAGCACACTCTCACCCTAGTTTCTCTTGCTATGCTAATTTAAAATCTTTTCTATTGTCATATCTCACAATAGCAGGGACATCTCTATCAAATTCATTAACTCTGTTTGGCTTATCCGAAACTCATCCTTCAACGTGAAACTCACGATTCCACTCCTTATAATAGAATCGTCACAAACTTCCTCCTCAAAGTACCCAAATAAGGTTATGATGAGATAAAGGAATGTCAATTCCAATTACTAAATCGACAACCATTTAATCTGATTTTACAATCAGCAAATATTCTCGGACAATCTCGAATCATGAAATAAACAACTACATCATCCTTGAAAGGCGAAATATATTTACACGTAATACTTAAAGAGATCATTATGATCCATAAAACTATGGTTATCATAATTGAACACTCTCACAATTCAAACATTGTTTCCTTAACCATTTCGTCCTTAAACTCCTTAACAATTCCTTTCTTTAATGAACATCAATTTAAGAGATCTCGATAAACATACACCTCGGACCTCCTACTCACCTGAGTCAATTAGTCTAAGCTAACTTTCTCTTTGTTTTTAACATTGCACAAGCAATACAATCGTCAAAGCATTCAGACAAACTCATTTACAATTGTCTCTAATAAGCACATGCCGTGCCACACTCCGTACTCATTTCCTTGTGACTCATTCACGAGTGCCTGTATTCACTCATTCACATGACTTTAGTACAATTCTCCTTTCTACCTCTAAACTCATCTATCTACCCTATTGATTACTGGGATAATCAGAGACACACATTTCTCATCATTTATGTAGGCACGAAACCAATGCCACACTCCCGAGGTGGTCTTATATGGAATCACCTCTAAATGACAATGCCATAACCCGGTTAAGGTCTTATATGGACTTCCGCATCAAGTATCGATGCCATATTCCAAATATGGTCTTATACGATTCTCATATCCATTACTGAAGCCACCTTCTGGATATAGTCTTATGCAAAATCATAACTTGGTGCCGAGGCCATGCCTCGAACATGATCTTATACGAGACCTTATCTATTTCACATTTTAATGATAACATTTTCATTATAGTCACCTAGGACTTCAACCCCATGTTCAACCACAATTACTTTATCTAACAGAGTGTCATGTATCAACGTGATACAAAACATTCCCAGAATGCTAACATAAATATTGTGTTAATCACATGCAAACTTACTCAATTTGACTCTCGTAGCATCTCATCATAATTTGACAATGGTAAGGAGGGTAAGGTCACAGAGCCCTTTGGCTTGACTCTCGTGACTACATACATATGATTTAAAATTCATCATCAATGAAATAGTATTATAGTCACACAACTCCCTCCAAGTGAGTTTCCACGTTTATTACACTACAATCGTCTCTATCACTCATACTTTTGAATTGTGACTTTAATAATTCAAGTTCCATATTAATATATGCTCGAGTACTCAACATTTAACTCTACTTTCTCTTACAATCACTCATCGACTAATGACTGTCTTATGGGTTTGAGTACATCGTTTATCTAATTTCCATAGTCCAACTATGGTCTTACTCGTATCATAACATCATGGTCCATCTATTTCTTTACATGTCATCACGATGTCATAGCTTCGCTATGGTCTTTCACGAAATCTCATACCAATACCATGTCTCAGACGTGGTCTTACACAGAATCACGTATCGTCACCAATGCCATGTCCCAAACATGGTCTTACATGGGATCACATGTATCGCCATGGTCCAACCATGGTCTTATTCATCATTTTATCATTAAACAATTGTACTCATCCCTACATTCTATTTAATCAAACTTCCCAGTTTAACTTTCACACCATATTACTCGTAGTTTCACATAGAGTCACAAAATAAAATGTTATACAATCATATACTTTAATAATCACACATGAGATTCAACTATGTGGACATATTGATCATACATCATTCAAATAATCATACATACACGTATACCCCATTCCCTGGGTAAATTTACTCACTATATGCACCTAACCCGATGAGGTTGAGTATATAACACCTTATGCACATCCACCAATCTGAGATAAACTTATCACTTTATAACTCTCATCTCATACATTATCACACACATGTCATATACTTTTATTCATACCTCTTTGAATCTCATCAATGCATAGGAGTATTTCAATTACCTCATTATCACTTACAACATTATTGGGCTTAGCTCGATTGGGAACCATCCCTGTCTTAACAAAATAATTTTGCTAGAGCCGAGAGATCACAATATCATAGTCCACCTATGGCATGTATAGCTAGACTCTTACTCAAGCTAGGTTAGTCCAGAACTAACTAAACTATGCTCTGATACCACTAAATGTAACACTCTTTACCCGAAATCCCCGTCAAAATCGAGCACGAGGCATTACCGTATAAAACTACTTGAACACCACTTAGGCTCAACGCGACTACTCTTCTTGATGTCAATACAATAACTTTTTTTCGACTTACAAGACCTCACTCACATATGTGAGGGCTCTCGAGACTATATCGGGAACTCCTACGATCCATAAATTTTTTTCCATTTAAATAGGGTGTACACGCCCGTGTTAGATGACACAGACGCCTGTGTGTAGTCACACATGACCATGTGCTCACACCGTGCTCAAAAATCCCAACATTCTGCCAAAACTCCCACGGTTGGGGCACACGCCTGTGTGAAATGGGGGCACACCCGTCTACCCTCATAACATGCCCGTGGCTTTGAACCGTGGGGAGTTATTGACTATATTCATACGGCCTTGACACGCCTGTGGGCCTAGACCGTGTGTTAATCTTTGGTATACTGACTAGTTTACACGGTCTGGGGCACACGCCTATGTCCAAACTGTGTCTCACCCATGGTCCACACAAACAGCCGTGGATTTTGCCTGTGGTCTATCCTAATTTAAAACACTAAGGTGTAGGGTTTGCACAATCTAGACACACGCTCGTGTATCCAACCGTGTGGGCACTTAGAGGCTATCTTCCAAGCCTTTTGGCCACTCTCATTTTCATACATACATACATACATAAAATCATCATCACATAACTCCATATTGTATCAATCTAACTCTTAAATTATAGACACTTAATAATAAGAGAAATAAAGTCTTCAGCCCATACACTAGGGAGAACTACTTCCAATACAATTACAACAACTTAAGCCATCATCTATGGCTATACACAACCAAACTCTAAGTTCTTTTAGGCTAACACAATTTAGCTACATCAATTAGAACTTAGTCAATTCTAAAAGAATCCCTATACATTCCATGACTCAAAAGGACTTGGAGAACCATACCAAGCATTTATTCGATAGTGTGAAAACATATCCTATAGCCTTCAACCTGAGCTGGCCAAAATAACCTATAATAGATGGGAAAAGAAAAGGAGTAAGCAATGATGCTTAGTAAGTTCATCTGCATACAACTGATAAACACTGACATTCATTGAATATACATGATTTCAAGTTATTATGATGAGCTTTTCTCATGAACTCATGGTTACTTACTCAATCTATCTCTTACCATATTCTTACCATGCCACAAGCCAAATGCTCGTTTAAGTGGCATACATTCCTGCACTGATCGTCACAAGATCGTATAAAACAACACGTCAAGCATTTTCAATAAGCCACTCATATTACTAATCTCCGGTGGTTACAAACTTAGCCCACCATTGAATCTCTTATGGTGATTTCGCACTTAGCTCACCAATCATTTATAAGCAATGGTATACTTACAAACACCGTCTATTTGACATATTTTGTGTAGGATTTTTACTTTGGACATTGGTATGTCTGAAGGCGGTCACCCACTTGTGGGGTTTCTCGTACTGATAGCCCTAGCTACATACCTCTCACTTGAGATCATGGCATACTTACTATATTTGTTTCAAGGTGGAATCTATTGGATGTCGTAGACTAATTATGGTCTTATACCCTTCTTACCTCTTTCTCTAGTCCTAGAAGACTTATTATTTGTTTATTGTCTTGACGAACTTCATCTTTGTTCTGTGTTTACTATCCCTACGGACTTTGCCTTTGTTCTGTGTTTACTATCTCGACAGACTTTCTATGTATGGATGCCATGGAATCTTTCATCCATGGTCTTACATCGTTTTGCCATCTTGACGTATTACGCTATAATGCCATAGAGTCTTACATCAATGGTTTCAATCATCATACATGGTTGTCATATCATCTTTCATCTATGATCTTACACCATATATCTTATACCATTTAACTTACTGTCATAGCATCTTCCATCTATGGTCTTACGACCTCATCATTTTTGTGTACCATGCTTCCATGACATCTTTCATCCATGGTCTTACACTACATACCTTTACCAGACTGCCATAGCCTCTTTCATATATGGTCTTATGTCATATATCGTCATCACAGTGTCGCCCAACATTGACGCTCAAACACAGTAGTGTTCCATCCACAAAGCCTAAAGCTTTGGCTAAGGTGATAACTAATGGGTTCTCTCTCTATTCCCATCCTATCTTCCTCTAGCCCCTTAAGGTTTCCCACATTCATGCAACACATGCTTATATTATCATGCTTCATGCTTAGGCAACCATGGCCTACTTAAACAGCGTAAATCATAACAGTGAGTTCGAGTTTGAAACTCATCTGAATCATCATCATTTCCTGAACTTTAGCTTCTTTGAACACCAAAATTTTCATTCTCTTTGCAACAATGATTTTTCGTAATTTGGTGTAGAAAATTAATTTAAAATACAAGCAGTTTCATTATATAGTTAAGTTTTCATATTTTTATTTACATTCAATAAAATGTGAAAATTGAGTCTTTTATTGACCTTAGGGGCCGAATGAGGCCTAAGGGTGAGCTAACACACTTTTTGAGTGTGCAGGAGACCATTTAAAGGTGCACTAAATAGATATCGGTCGCTATATCGCAACACAGATGACTCAATGTCACAACATAGGGAGCAGAATGGAGAAAATGCAAGATTGCCTTTGATTTTATGGCACAAATTGAGGGTGTCACAACATACCCCTGAAGATAAATATAGAAGAGTATATTGGTTGCTTTTTCACGACTTAGGTCCTAATGTGTTACGACATCAACTCTGTGATGGAAACAACATGTAAAGCATGGGCATTTTGGTCTGGACAACCAAACTTTAAGCTTAGGAACGTCAGCTTACCTAGGGTTAAGGACGACGGCCACCTGAAAGCTAAAAATAGGGTCACTTGTCACTTGTTATAGACATCATTCCTTTAGCCAATATTCTATCTTGTAAATTTAGTTTAGCTTTCTTTCTTTCGTAGGGTTTTAGATTTATTTCAATTGTTCTTGTTCATTTTAAAAGATCTGAATTGTGAAAGTATTCAAACTTTGTGGATTCATGCTTAATTTCAATATAATCAGGCTCTTTGATTTACTCTATCTTGTCGATTTAATTAGCATGCTTTCTCTTTACATTGATTATATATTGTCTATGGAACCCATGAAGAACTAAACTTTCTATGGGGGATTTGCGGGTGGAGGTATGATCTGTTAATTATTTTGTAGTGTTACTCAATGGACCAACTATTTGGGAAAGGAAGAACGTGAAATAAAACCTAGGCCTGACAACCCCAGGAAGTCATTAAGGTGGGAATTAACACAAAATTGGTATTGTTTATCTGTCAACACCTTAATTCCAAGCCAGTCTAAACTGTGAGGTCGAAAGACAAGTAGTTCTTGCTGACTCGTTATTTTTGTGGAAGATTGGAAGATCCTGCTAAGGTAGTAGCTAGTTGATTGACGAGGAACCCAAAACGAAGATTGACAGAGATTACCGAAGTGAGCTAATCACCCAAAATCAGATTTGATTTATTTTCCCTTTTTAATATCTTAAATTTTATCTTTTTATTTTTATTTTATTATTACTATTGTTATAACCCTAAAAATAATTTATTTCATATTTTTGTACTATAACTGATTTAAAAATATTAATTTGATCTTTTAATGTTTAGGTTAGAATTGATCTGGCACTCGCCTCCCTTAGGTACGATTCTCGGAGTAATCACCTAAATTGTTGTAAAATTATATTACAACTCGACGCGTATACTCGCAGATACTACCTCGTCTTTCTATATTTTATTGCAATATTCACTCTCTGGACGTTAGTACGTCTAGAGGATGTCAAATTGTTGGTGGCGTTGCTGGGGGAGACAATGTCACTAGGTTAATTTTAACTTTTGCATGTAAAAAACAATTAGGAAATTTCACAGTTATAGATACAATTTTATTTGTTGTTACTAATCTCTTCTTTCTGAGTGAGAGTACGACTCGTAGTAGGGGCACGTCTATTGTAGCAGCCATTGATCCAGAAATAATAATCAGAAGAAATTGCCATCAGAAATAGAAGATGCAAGATCTATCACTACCTATTGCAGGTAACGTACCACAAGAAAATCCACTATTTAGTGACGTTGATGATAACATTTTAGGAAATCCACCAGCACCACAGTTACCCACAATCGGACATATGGCTTGAAATGAGAGAACCGCAAGGGATTATGCCTTACCAAGCCTGGACATGGTTTAGGAAAGTATAGCAAGGTCGTTGCATACAACTAGTGCTTTTGAGATAAAAATGACGATGATTCAGAATAATCTGCAGTTTAGGGGCACTATGACAGAGGACTCTAATCAGCATTTAAAATGGTTTCTCTAACACTGTGACACTTTTAAGTATAATCGAGTAATTGAGGACACTATTCATCTTCAGTTGTTCCCTTTTCTTTAACTGATAACGCCTTTTCTTGGGTAGACTCATAGGAACCATGGTCTATCACGACATGGGATGAACTAACTGGAAAGCTACTACAAAAGTTCTTCTCGATTAGCAAAGCAGTTCCCTACGAAGATAGATTTTTTTATGACAGATGGAGGGAGAAAGTTTCTATGAGGCGTGGGAAAATTTCAAATTGTTGATTTAAAAATGCCTGCACCATAGATTTCTGAGTGGATGCAACTGCAGGTATTTTATAATGGGTTGGGTGCAAATGCACGAGCTGGATTAGATGGATCACCTGGAGGAGCCCTTATGAATAGAACATATGAGGATGCACCTAAAATCATTGAGAACATGGCATTAAACTCGTGCCAGTGGCCAATTGAACGATTCACATATGGTCAGGAACCCGCCACAGTAAAAGCTATCAAAGAATATGACAAGTATCAACAGTTAGTGGATAGAATCAATCGTATAGAATATGCTTCTATATCGTCTATGCATGGGGGAGACAAACCACTCTTTCACTATATCAAAAATCCTACCGAGGGCATAAATTACATTGGGAATAGGGAGTGGAAACCCTTATTTGAATACATATAATCCTGACTGGAGAGATCACCCTAATCTGAGATGGGGAGGGAATCAAGGAGTAGGTAATAATTCAAATCAGGCTAAAAACACTAATTATTAACCTCCTTATTTTTAAAAACCCTAGGATAGGGCCAATCCAAATGACCATGTTGCATGTGGTTAACGTCTGGATATAATTGAAGGAGAGATGCAATTAATGAGAATGGATGCCAAGCAGGTGTAGTCTAAGTGCACTAATTCAACAAAAACATTGAATAAACTCGAGGATCAAATGAGCCAATAGATGAGCATGGTGGGTGACATCGAAAGACAAATTGGCACAGGTATTCCTATAAACACAAAAGATAATCCATGTAGAGAAGGTAAGAAGCACGTGAAAGCAATTGCGCTCCAATCGAGCAAAGTACTAAGTAGCCTAGAAGCCACTATTCCACAGACAATTGTGGAGAATAATGATGATCCCCAAGAGGCATTCATAGAACCATAATATGAGTTAGAATCAAAGGAGGTAATCACACTAGAAGCAGAGACAGAGAAGGAAATAACTAAAGATTCTATCGATACAAAAATCTCATTCCTTTCAAGACTAGAGGAAAAACAAAATGAGGTGAGTATTAATTTGTAAGTTTCCTAAACATGTTTAAAACATCAAATGTTACCCTACCTTTAATTGAGTTTATTGAAAAGGTTTCCAAGTACTCTAAGTTTTTAAAGCAGATGATGGCTAGGCATAAGAAAATTAAGGTAAGAGAACAAGTTAATTTAAATGCTTCCTGTAGCGTGATTATTTCAAGATAGGTACGTCGGAATTTGACAGACCCAGAAGTTTTACTATACCCATAGAGATAGGGAGTATTCATTTTAATAGAGCTCTATGTGATTTAGGAGATAGTATTAATTTTATGCCTCCATCAATTTATGAAAAACTCGGGTTAGGGGATCTTAAAACTGTTCAGATAACATTATAGTTTTTGGACAGGTGTCAGTACATCTAAAAGGTGTATTATAAGATGTGTTAGTTAGGAATGAAGTTTCATTATCCCTGAAAATTTTGTCGTGCTAGATTTCAAAGAAGATCGCGAGATACCAATCTTATTAGGAAAACACTTTTTGGCTACATTGAGGTCTACCATTGATTAAAAAAAGAACGAATTAACCATTAAAGTCAATGGTGAGACAAAAAAATTTAAATGCGGCCATCAATTTAGTGAAGAGGAAATTAAAAAATGTTAGGAGAACGAGTAAAAAGTATCTATTTTTAACGTTCCCATATTAAGGGACACAATTCCTCTTATGCGAACAGACAGAATAAAAAGGTTCAAGGAATGAGACAAATGGAAAAAGGTGGAATGCCACGACAGATGATGGGCTAATATTGACAGAATGAGAAGATCGTTCGTCTGTGAACCGATAATACTATTGGATGAATCTTGTAACAGCCCGACTTAGGGCCTAATCGAAATAGTGGTGTGAGACCACAAACGCGATGTAGAAATATGTGTTTAAATGATTTTACAAGTCTTATGACGTATTTGCATAATTTTGTGAAAATTTTATAAAGGAATTTTATTAACTAGTGAATAAATTTTCCATTAGGACTAAATGGCAAAAATTAGGAAATATGAGATTCTTGAAGATTTAAGTATGAAATAGTATCATAAAAATTTCTAGAGGTCCTTATTTAGTAATTAGGCCATTATTTGTTATGATGGACAAAAATGGACATGGGAAGGAAAAATCTCAAGAAAGGGCATTAAGGGCAATTTGGTCATTTAGTAAATTAATGAATTAAAACGGGAAAAACAAGTCAAAACCTTGTCCATCTTCTTCCTCTAAGTGCCAAAATTTCAAGGAGCCATAGCTAGGGTTTTGTGCAACTTCCAAGCTCAATAGTAAGTGCATCCTAGTCTCGCTTTTAATGTTCTTCGTATTTTTGAAATCCTCGTAACTCACTTTATCTATTCTAGCTATATTTTGAGTTAGGGTTTATGTTTAAAAATTTACCTATGCATGACATGCATGTGTTTTGATGATTCGTTGAAGATTATGAAAGTTTGATGTAGGATAAACATCTTTTTTTAAGTGATTTTCATGAAAAATGCATGTAAGGACTAAATTGTGAAAGTTATGAAAATGGTCATACATGAGTGAAATAGTAGAAATTGAATGTCGCTATAGTTAAGAAAATGATTCAGCTAGGCTTAAAATACAAGGAAGTTGAATGAAAATTATTTTACGAGCCTATGGGCAAAAGAGTAATTATGAGAAAGTTTAGGGGCAAAATTGTAATGTTTCCAAAGTATGAATTATGAGTCAATTTAGTCAATGTGAATATTAAACAAGTTAAATTGTTATTATAGATCAAGAAACGTGAAGCTCGGATCAAAATCGAGGCAAAAACAAAGTCAAGGACTAAATTGCACAATTCTACACATTTTGATTTTCGAGGTAAGTTTGTATGAAATTAAGGTTACAATTGTTGTTATGATTAAAATTAATTTTTTTTTTTTGATTATGTATATTCTTTACATGAAATGATCGTTGATATTATGATGATAAAGTGAAGGAGAATAAGTAAGCAAGTAAAAGTCCCGATCGAAGTCTTGGAATAGCGAGGATTCCTATGTCATAACATAAGCCAAAGAAAGCCCGTATAAGACCACGCCTGGGACATGGCATCGACATCAAGGTGTGTAGGTCCCGTGTAAGACCATGTCTTGGACATGGTATCGGCACCGAACGTAGATCATGTGTAAGACCATGTCTGGGACATGGCATCAGCATCGAATAAGGAAGGTCTCATGTAAGACCATGTCTGGGACATGGCATTGACACCACATATGAAAGGTCTCGTGTAAGACCATTTCCGAGACATGGCATAGACACCATATGAGGCAGGTCTCATGTAAGACCATGTTTGGGACATGGCTTTGGCACCAAAAGAAGATTTCGTGTGAGACCATGTCTGGGACATGGCATCGATATTAAGCTAAGGAATCCCGTGTAAGACCATGTCTGGGAATGGCTTTGGAATATGAGGCGATCCCATGTAAGACCATACATTGCATATGGCATTGGCATCAAGATATATGTTTGACAAGGTTGAGTGTTGTAATAGGCCCAATTTTCCTGAGCCCATGCAAATAAAACCAACCAAAATAAAAAAACAAAAATAAAAAAATAAAACCCAATATCCAAATTACAATCCTATTATAGCTAGTGGCCCAAACACTAAAATAAGCCCAATACTAACCCAAAACCATGACCCCATTACAACCCAAACTAAACCCTCAGACCCAATCTTAGCCCAACCACTAGCCCAACCTACGAAGCCCAGAACCTAGTCAGAAACTAAAGGTTTCTGAAACCTTAGGTTTACCTCGCACCGCAGGCAGCCCAACATCAGCCCTCGTCAAGCCGCGATCCGCGAGCGAATAAAGCCCCACTGTCAAAATCCGTGCTGTTCACCTGCAAAACAAGGAAAGAAAAGGGACAACGGCAGCAAAATTGGATTCTACATTTATTTTCTTTCTTTTTTTGATTTATTTTTTAGGGTTATAAAAACCCTAACCAAATCTATAAAAAGGGATACGAATACACAAATATACACAGAATACAAAAAATATAATAAAAAATCAACCAAAAGCAGAGGTGATTTTTTTCGATTATATCATTTTGTTTTTTTATTTTATTTCGATTCGTGCAATATTTTTTACTACTAAAAATAAAGAAAAGAGTTTATCATTTTGATTGGTGTTAAATATAAAAGTTTCTAGATTTTTGGCCGACGTCTGAGGTGGCGCGTGCGGTGGCGCGTGCGATGGTCTATCACCGGAGCTATGGCCGGAGACAGAGAGGGAGAGAGAGCTTTCTAAAGCTCTATTTTGTTTTTTTTAGAATGGCTTTTAAAATGATTTTTTTTTTTTTACTAATTTTGATTTATATAGGCCAAGGAAACGGCGCCGTTTTGGTGTGGTCAATTAGTGACCAAAACGACGTCATTTTAAGGGCATACTCACGCGTTGACCCGATACTCGGGTAAGATCCACATGTTTTTATAAAAGGGGCTATTTGCGCATTAAGCCCTTCCGCATTTTCATGTTATTTAAATTCGATCCATTTCTTTCTTTTGTGTTTTTTTATTTCGCCCGTTATTTTTACCTTTGTTTCATTTCGATCCACGGTTAAAAAAACGCATACGGAAAAAGGAAAATTTCCCTTTCTAGTCCCTACATTATCATGCGCATGTTAATCCAACCCTTAATCAGCCCTATCTTTTTACCTATTTTTAAAATCGGCCCTAAAATACTACTCGAATTATAATTTCGTCCCCTCTTTGTTATTTTTGGTCATTTTATTATTAAATTAACTAGCTTAATATTATTATTATACCCTTTTTATTTATGTATTTGTTTTATTATCATACTATTAAATTAAATTGATAAAATACTTAATATTCATTCGTTTGTTTATTTACTTATCATTTTATATATAAATTCATTTTATTTTCATTTTAAAATTTCTATTTTATTTGTTTACTCCAAGTTTTTACATAATATCTATTTCAAATTCTTATACATATTAATATTTTAAATGTTTTTATTGTTTATTTTAACTTTTCTTCATGTGATTTATTTTGTTTTTTATACATTATTTATTATAGATTTTGTCATATTTTTTAAAAATATCCTTTTGCATATTATTAATTTTATTCTTTTCCCACATAATTATTTTGAACTCATTATTGTTTTCAAATTGTTTTACATTTCATGTCAATTTGTTTTGTAGATTTAAACTGTTGTATATGTCTTTTGATGCATTTGACTTTGGTTATTAATATTAGCTTCCAAGATAATGTACATTATGTGGTCATTTCGTTATGTGTTCCACAAATAGTATATCTATATTTTCATATTGTTTTTATTCATCAATATTTCTAATTTATACATCATTTGACATTTCATCATTCTTTTTCCTCAAATTCAGAAAGAAAACTTTTTAAAAAAAATAAAGGCAATACTCGGTATTTGGGAGCTTCGAGGAGATTGTGCCCTAACTTACTGGGTTCCAATTTTCCTTGTTGAATCTAAGTAATCGAGCACCCATTTCAAATTAAAACACACGAGTTTCAAATAAAAAAACTTATTCTTGGGAATTTGAAAATGTTGTGTCCTAACGCACTGGATGTGACATTTCATTTTCTCAAGATAAGGGTTTCGAAAAACAAGGTAATGTTTTGCATTTGGAATTTTGAGAAATTGTGTCCTAACGTGTTGAGTTTCGATTTTTCGTTCGTCCAAATAGTTAAATATCCTTTTAATTTTGGGTGTTGGGAAATTAAGGGATGGTAATAGTTTTGGGGTTAAAATGTCGCACTCTAACGTATTGGGTGTGATATTTTATCCTTTTGGAATAAAAGAGTCTTAATATTCCAAAACGGGTTATGTAAATATTCTTTAAAAGGAATTGTATTTTAAAATCTTTTCAAATTATCGACATTAGGACAATAACTAATCAATCCAGTACCAATTTTTGGGCGTTACGAGGGTGCTAATCCCTTCTCGTACGTAGCTGACTCCTGAACCCTTTTTCTTAAATTTCGTAGGCCAAAATCAATATTTTGAAATAAAACATTTTATAAGGTGATCCGATCACACCTAAGCAAAATGGGATTGGTGGCAACTCCTGTTTTCATTTTTTTAGTCGATCCCCGTTTTTCAAAAAAACTTTAAAAATGGTTTCGACAGCTTGGCCACTCCACTGGGGACAATAAGAGAGTCAAGCCATAAAATTAATTATTTCCTGTCCTTTTGTCCAAATTTAAAAATTTGATTTGAAAAACTATGATCCTTTCTATTGCATGTAGATCTAATTTTATAAAATATCTTTTCATTACATTGCATGACCGTTGTGGTCACACCCTTTTAAGTGGGAGTGAGAAGCTACTTTTTCGTGAAGTTTTCACCTCCGTGCAGGATAGTGAATCGCTTTTGGGATACATCCGTACCTATGTCTTCGTGAGATTTTCATCTCCATGCAGCCATAGGGAAATGTATTCCCCTGAACTTAACTCGGTCCGTATGAGCCTATAATGGGTGAGGATCGAGGAATCTACTGGTTCAGGTACCTCAACTTTAGAGCTAAACCACATATTAAAAACCTAAGGGCTTACACTAAGTAGAGCTATACCAAACCTTAGCAGTCACCTAGATATGCATCCCTTGGAAAGCTTTGAAGATTTGATTCTAGTACATCTTGATGTGAAAAAGAAGGTCGATGTTTTTGCTTTTATTATATACGGATTAGTGATCTTCCCTAGGGCATTGGGATATGTGGATGAAGCAGTCTCAAATATTTTTAATCAACTTGACAAATAAGTCATGCATGTTCCTACAATCTTGGCTGAGACATTTCGATCGCTGAATGCATGTAGGAGAGATGGCCAAGGCAGATTTATAGGATGTGGGCAGTTGTTGTTGGCTTGGTTCCACAGTCATTTCGGAAGGTGGAAAAGGTTTCTTATCAGGTCTTCTTGGAAAATTATTCCCCATTAAAAGAGACAGTGGCTACCTCAATAGAGATGACATATTAGAAGAAAATTTAATAGCGCTTCTACGAAATCTCCAAGAAGAAGACATCGAGTGGAGAGCTCCCTGAATACTTCCTGATGAGGTGTTGTACCGGTGTGGGAGTTTCGATTGGGTCCCTCTACTTGGAATTTGGGGAGCCATTGGATATGCACCTTTGCTTGTACTGAGGCAATATGGATCAAGATAGTTTGTACCAACGACATATGGGCTGGCTCAGTGTAAGTTCTCATACATAGTGGACAATTATAAGAAGAGGGTTAAGAAGATTTCTGGTGCTTGGAATCAGATCCGTAGGATGAAGAGATTATCCGCAGGCCCAATGACAACCCTAGAATATAGTGAGTGGAGGATCAGAAGGATTAATGATAACATCCCTGAGCTAAATCCAGAAGGTGCCCGATCAAGAGAGAAATACTTGCAAGTGGAGAAATACTTACAAGTGGTCCCATCAGAGCTAGAGATCATAAGGCAAGATTTTGAAAGGAGGAATTTGGAGCTCGAGAAGAAGATAGAACAATTAGAGGAGGAAAAAATGTATTTGAGGTTAGATGCTGATGTTCAAAAGTTGGAAGCCAGGAAATTAAAGAAAAGAAAGAATGAAGTAGAAGAAGACCTAGGTAGCTTGAAAATGGATTACAAGAAATTTCGTCTTTCAATGAGAAATGCCAGGTTGGGAAAGACTTAGGAACAGTGGCAACAGGAGATTCAAGAGGAAAAGGCCAAAGCTGACTGATGGGAGAGAAAATTCCATGAAATTCAGGTGCAAAACAAGGTCCTAGAAAGGAGTTTGGAAGAAAGTTAGAAGGAAAAATATGGATTAAAGGCTAAAGTGGCTGAACTTGGATGGTCTTTTCACCACCATCAAAGTCGTAATTTTGCAATCGAGCTAAAGTCGAGTCTGAACAAGAGTGAGAAAATGAAGGGCAAGATCGAAAAATTGGAATCGGCATTGCAAAATTGTGAACTCAAGAATGAATTTCCTAAAGTAAGAGAAGGGCATTGGAAGGAATAACTCCACCATTCTCATCATCAAGTTAAAATTGGGATTATCTCATAGGTAAAGCAATAGTTCAAATTCGAGAGGTAGCTGATTATTTATAGACTTTGGCAGTACAGGCTGATACATTGAGCATGAAGTATGAGCTACAATCAGATCATGGTCCAAGAGTTAGCCTTGTTGTTTGGGAAAATCAAAACTTTGGGCCTTAGGGCGAAAGCATATTTGTAGGCTATTTTATGTAAAGGATTTTGTTTTCTAATAAAGTTTTCTAAAATGAAGTTGAATCTGAATTGATGCCTTCTTTTTGCATTCATGCATTTGCATTACATTACATCATATGCATTTAAATTTATAGAAATACCTTAATTAGTTGAAGTTATCAAAGAGAGATAAAGAAGAAAAATTTACTCTAGAAACTAAACATCGGTATGGTACTCGAGCTAAGACAAAAAAATATGGATCAAAGACTCGAATAGCTCCAGAAAGACGTGCAAAACCAGCTGCAAGAGCAGTTGGCAAAAATCCAACAAGATATAAAGGACCAAATAATGAAAGCCCAAAGGAATATGGTGGTTCAAATGACTCAGCTACTGAATAGGGTAATAGACAAAGGAAAAGGTTCCATGACTAATGCTGGAGAAGATAATGAGGATTACCCTGTAATATCCCGGGTTAAGGGCTATTTTATTTTGACTTTGTTGCATGTGCATGATGTGCTATGTTGTTATTTTGTTGTTGTTGGGGCTTAGTTGTAGGCTAGGAGTGAGCCTGAGTAGGTGGGAAAATTTTAGTTTTAAGCCTTATGTGAGAGGAGCTGATGGAGCTGGGATATATATATTATTTGGTGAATTGTTGCACAAGTGATGAGCTAGAAAAGTGGCAAAGCATGCGCCACTTAGAGCTTGTGTGTGACGTCAAGTGCAAGGGAGGATGTCCTGTGTTCAAGCTACAAAAATCCCCTATTTTTGCATCCATTTTGACGGCATGGAGGGGAGGAGTTGTAGGCAGTTCAAACTCTGCCTTGGACTAAGTCTTCCTATTTGAATGGTGGGTGGAGAGCAAATTGTGGAGGTAGACTTGGTCAAAGTAATTTGAATGGAAGGCTTGGAGTGTTTGGGGGAGTTGTGGCCTATTCATTGGAGAGATTGTGGGGGAGTGGACGGCTTGGTTGTGAGGGAGTGGGGAAGTGCCGAAATCCACTTGGATTTTTGGTGCATTTTCAGTCATAGGGGGTAGCAAACAAAGTTCTTTCATTTTGTCAAAAACAAGCCGATTTTTTCCAAAGAGATTTCTCTCATCTTCCTCACTTTTTTTTTGAAACCGAAATACCAAATCTCTATAGCCCGCCGAAGTTGATAGTTTTCTTTTGGTCTTTGTTAGTCAAATTTCAAGGTTGAGTCTCTCATCTTTTGCTTCTTGTAACCAAACTTCAAACAACCATACCTTTGCCGAAAGTACTTTGTGTCTTTTAATTTTGTTGTTAGTTAATGCCTCTCCCATTTTCTTTTCTTTTTCATTTGTGTTAAATCAAGCTAATTCTCTATTCTCTTTCTACTTTCTTTTCTTCTTGGAATCTTCTTAGTCAAATACCATTCTCCAAAATACTTTTCACCATTTCCTCTTCTTTCAAACCAAAAGTACCTTTCTATCTCGTTGTTCCATTTTGTTACTTAGCCAGAATATCAACCCTATTCTTTTGCATTTTGTTTACTCTTTTCTTTCACTCTGACTGAATCTTGTTGATTGGTATAAACCACTCTAGCCGAATCCTCTTCTCTTTTTGGTGCAAAGTTTTGGCCGAATCTCCCTTCTCTCCTAGTGGTTTGGTTGGCCGATTAGTGGTTGGTGTTGGGGTAAGTTCTTGGCCGAATGGCCATTTCTCTTTTCTCTCTAGTGCTATGTTGATTTCGGTTTGGTTAGGCCTATGTGGGTTTTGGTTGGAAGGAGTTAACCATTTGCTTAAACATCTCGTTATGGGGCTTTCGGGATTCCAAGCGGTCAGCAAAGCTTTTATCTGAATTCGATTGATTGGTAAGTGATGGTGAGATGGTTGCTCATGGTTTATTTGTTTAGTTTCGATTAAGTATAAGGTTTCAAAGGATTAATCGTTCTCTTTTTAGGGTGTAGTCGATTAGTGAAGGAACCAGTGTTGGTTCGGGTTTGGTTGGAAACCGAACATTTGCAAAGGTAAAGGTTTAACGCAAACCCCTTTGGTTTATCTATTCTGGCCGAATGGTTTTAAGTGACTAACCCTGTGTTTGGCCGACTTTAGGAGCAAGATAATCGAGGGGTATAAACCGGTTCTTCAGGATTAAGCGTGTGATCTATCAGGTGTCTAAACTAACACACCTTCTTAACTGAGTAATGTAATAACCTGATTGTGTAAGTGAAACAGTGTGGTTGACTGATTTAATACCCAATGAGGTATGGATACGGATTCGGGTAAGTCCGTTTCATTACGAGATATGTGATGCTATGTGATATCATGATTAATTGGTATATGTATTTTGAGATGTCATATTAAGCATATGAGCATGATAGCATGATTGCACGACTTTGCATTAGTATGATATGTTGTTGGGTGATATGAGAGGAGGGGGATATGATATCCATGTCTTTGGGACACCAAAGGTTTGGCACCTCCAGTGGTTTGGTACCACAGATCGATTATTGTGACTTTGGGTCACCAGAGGTTTGGCACCTCCGCGTCTCGTCCTAGTGGCTTAGTACCACAGTGGGTTGGCCCCACGGTTGATTATACGGGATTGACGCTAGTGATTTGGTATCACACGATGGGTTGGCCCCATCATTTTAATTGTGACTACGGTCACCAGTGATTTGGTATCACACTTGTGTCTTTGGGACACCAGAGGTTTGGCACCTTATAGCGTCTCGTCCCTGTGGTTAACGCCACCGTGGGTTGGCCCCACTTTTGAGATATGGGATTGTCGCCAGTGATTTGGTATCACACGTGGGTTGGCCCCACAAATGGATCTTTCGTGACTTTGGGTCACTAGTGGTTTGGCACCACATCTATGGATATCGTGACTTTGAGTCACCAGTGGTTTGGTACCACACGGGGTAGAAAAGGTGATATGGATCGTTAGGATCGGGTGCATTACTTGCATTGCTTTGTTATGATGTGTGTTAGCATGTTATACCGGAGGAGGGATTTATGCACTGAGTCTTGCGACTCACCTTCTCCCTTATCATTTCAGGTGACACATAGATCACGAACATGGAGCCGGGGTGGACTCGAGGTGTTCATGCCATGAATAAAAGTTGGATTTGCACTGATTTTCAAACTTGGTACTTTAACTTATTTAAATTCCATTTGATTATGTTGGGATTGTAAAAGGCCTCTTTAAAATTTTTAAACTTATATTTTGTTATTTACTTGCTTAGATTGGATTCCAAATATGCCTAACAAATTACTGGGTAATATTCGATAAAACTTGGAAAGATAAAGGTTTCAAAACTACAAAGCGACATGTTTTAAACTTTACCATCTGGTATCATTTTCAGTAATGCAAGTTAAATGAAACTCAATTGTTTTCCAAACTTGAATGTGATTTCTTAGTAACATAGAGAAAAAAAAAGTGTTTAAGCAACAACTAGGATTACTTAAATTTCCACATGAGGTAAACTCGTTTTAATTACATAACTTATTAAGTTTTTAAAATTTTCGGGTTTTTCAAATACCCTATCGCTTATAAACAATCATGCTCAAGTTTTCTACCAAAAACAAAACATACTAAAGAGTTTTCATCAAACTTTTAAACGGAAACCTAATCCTCTCAAATCCCTTTTTCCCTGTAACATACCAGATTCGGTCGTGGTGTATTGACCGGGTTTGGGGTGTTACAATTGTGGTATCAGAGCCAAGTTCAAAGGCTCGGCTGTGGGCTCGGGGTCTAAAATGTTTTAAATTCTGATTTTTAAGTGTTCTATTTTAAAAAGTATGGTTTGAAAGGCATGGCACCGAGTCTCCGGTACCAATCCGCCCAGGTAAGTACCCCTTACTATTGCTTGTGATAATGATATGGATGAGTTGTGATTGGATGGCTAGTGATAGTAAGACTACCTTAGAGACTGAAACTGATAGGACTCAGTGGACTCGCGAAAACAAAAGCTTCTTTAATATTCATAAGACTTTGCTTTTAAACAGTGGAATAATTACTGATACATAAAATTCTTTAAATCAGACGAGATTTTAGTCATGAGTACCCGAGGTGGACGTGGTCGTGGACGTGGTCGAGGTAGGATGATAGTTTCTGAACCCGTAGGTTTTGGTCAGGGGTCAGAGAACGAGATACCGGTACCGCCACCAGCTGGAGGTGGTGAGTTTCGAGAACAGATCGGGACGACGCAAAGGTCACAAAGCGATGTTCATGTTCGGAAAGGGTAGTTGGAGTAGGTGGAGGCGCAGGAGCTAGGAAATCGTGCTGAACGACTTCGACAAGCAAACGGGTCAAGTTTTTCGAGGTGTCTCGGTGTTGCTCCAAAGACCTTCCGAATATTGGCTAGAAGCGACGAGCGGATCATGGACGATCTAGACTGATCGCTAAAGAAAAGTTAAAGGGGATAGTATCACTTCTCCGAGATGAGTCATACCAGTGGTGGCTCACGGTTCGGGACAGCGCTGCAGTGGAAGATCTGACTTGGGACTATTTGTGGCTACTTATCGTAAAAATACGTTGGAGCTAACTACATCAATGAGCAACGGAAAGCATTTCGAGGTTAGTTCGTGGAGTAAATGCGTAGTACGAGGCGTAGTTTCGAGGTCGAGTCGGTATGCTAGGGGTATGGTGGCTACTGAACACGAGAGGTGTGTTCATTTCGAGGATGACTGCGAGATGAATTAAGGTTGTTGATTGCATGAGGAGCGTGAATTTGCCGCTCGGTTGAAAAGGCGAAGGTAGCCGAGGATATTAAGGAGTCTCGTGAGGCAATGCATGGATAGGAGCCGACACAAGAGGAGTTTTAGATCTTCCGGTCGCCGTGTAATCCATGAGAAAGGGCTAGACCGAAAATGGGCGAATTAGTCTGGTAGGTTTGTTGTCGCTAGTTAGGGACCGCCGTAGTGTAACCGCTGTGGGAAAGCTCATTGAGGAGGATGTTGGACCGGTGGTAGAGGCTATTTTGAGTGTGGCTCATTTGGACCACCGTGTGAGGGACCGTCTGCAAGTTGGCTAGGATTCATCCGAGAGTCGAGGCGTACTCAAGACAGAATAATGGACCACCACCGTAGAGGGGCCGAGGTAATGGCGAGGAGGTAATGGTTCGCTCGGGGCCGAAGCACCGGCGCGAGGTGCGAGTAATGCTTGAGGCCGACAATAGGGGCTAGTGTATGCGGCGAGGCACCGAGAGGATGGCGACGCACTGCACGCCATAACCCAGACATTTTAATCTTTGGTTCTCCATTTACTGCTTTGATTGATGTGGGTTCGACGCATTCATATGTTGCAAGTAGCATAGTAAAGACCATGGATTTAGACTCTGAGATATCTTCTAGGTAGATGACCGTAATAAGCCCTCTAAGTCACTCTGTAGTTGTAGATAAGCTGTATAGAGACATACCTCTAGAACTCCAAGGGGTAGTGTTTGTGGCTGATCTGATGGAACTGCCGTTTGGGGAGTTCGATCTGATTCTCGGGATGGACTGGCTGGTTAAGTACCAGGTGAAGTTGGATTGCGCGGCTAAGCGCATGGTTCTGAAAATAGCTAAGGGTGATGAGGTAGTTCTGATTGGTAATAGAAGAAATTATCATCTAATGTGATATCTACTCAAAAGCCGGTAAGATGGTCGAAAGTACGTGAAGCATATGTGGTTCATGTGTATGCCTTGGAGGCTAAAGAGTCTACTGTGGAGACGGTTCGGATAGTTAGGGAATTTGTTGATGTGTTTCCTGAGGAGCTTCTGGGTTTACCACCAGATCGTGAGGTAGAGTTCGGGATAGATCATATCTTAATCGCGCCAGATATCTATTGTCCGCATGTGATGGCGCCTAAAGAGTTAGTGGAGCTTAAGGCTAAGATCCGTGAGTTGTTGGATCGAGGCTTTATCGTGCCAAGTGTTTCGCCTTGAGAGCGCCAAGATCTTTGTCAAGAAGAAAGATGGTACTATCACGGATGTGTATAGACTACCGCCAGTTGAATAAGCTGACGATCAAAAACAAGTATCCGTTACCACGGATAGATGACTTGTTTGATCAGCTGAAGGGTGCAGCGGTATTCTCAAAGATCGACTTGAGGTCTGGGTATCATCAGTTAAAGGTAAAGGAGGCTGATATCCATAAGACAGCGTTTCGGACTCGGTATGGGCACTACGAATTTCTGGTAATGCTATTCGGGTTGACTAACGAGCCAAGACTTTCATGGGTATGATGAATAGGGTGTTCCAGCAGTATTTAGATCAGTTCATAGAGGTTTTTATCGACGACATTTTGGTTTATTCAAGGACTGAGGAGGAACATGATGTGCATTTGCGGGTGGTATTGCAGGTTCTGAGGGAGAAACAGCTTTATGCGAAGTTTAGTAAATGCGAGTTTTGGCTTAGGGAGGTGACGTTCTTGGGTCATGTAGTATCGGCTGAAGGGATTAGAGTGGATCCTCGAAAGATTGAGGCAGTTTTGGATTGGAAGTCGCCAAGGTCTGTAGCTGAGATTCGGAGTTTTCTGGGTTTGGTAGGATACTATCGAAGGTTTGCAGAGGGGTTTTCATTGATCGCAGCCTCGATGACCAAATTATTAAGAAAAGGGTTCCGTTCATTTGACCGAGAAGCGGCAGGAGAGCTTCGACAAGTTGAAAAAGATTTTGACCAAGCTCGGTCCTAATCCAACTTTGAGGTGGGAAGGAATTCACGCTTTATTGCGATGCACCACATCTGAGTTTGGGTTGTGTCTTGATGCAGAAAGGAAGGTTGTGGCTTACGATCTCGGCACCGAGGCCACATAAGGTCAATTATCCAACGTCACGATCTGGAGCTAGCGGTACAGTAGTCTTTGCCTTGAAGATATGGAGGCATTACTTGTACGGAGAGAAATCGATAGTCTACACGGACCATAAGAGTCTGAAGTACCTTCTGACTCAGAAAGACTTGAATCTGAGACAACGCAGATGGATTGAGTTCTTGGAAAGACTACGATTGCTCAATTGAGTATCATCCGGGCAAGGCTAACGTTGTGGCGACGCGTTGAGTCGTAAGGTTGTTTCGGATCTAAGAGCGATGTTTGCCCACTTGAGTTTGTATGACGACGGGAGTATTCTGGCAGAGCTGCAGGTTAAGCCTACTTGGGTTGAGAGATCAGAGAAAAACAGTTGATGGATGAGGTTTTGAGTGCGCAGAGGACACAAGTGCAGAATGATGGTTTGGAGGGTTATAGTTTGTCTAGTGATGGAGTGTTGTGTTTTCGAGGGAGAGCTTGTATGTCAAGGATACCGAAGTTAAGGCGAAGATTCTTCAGATGCACATAGCAGCCCTACGCTATGCATCCCGGAGGTAGCAAAATGTATAGGGATCTCGAGAGAGCTTCTAGTGGCGGGTTTGAAAAAGAAGTGACGAGTTTGTGGGAAGTGTCGACATGTCGGCAGGTCAAGGCCGAGCATCGATTCGTCGAGGTTGCTTGACCAAATGGAGATTCCACAGTGGAAGTGGGAAAGGATAACTATGGATTTCGCTGGATTACCTCTTCGCCTAGCAAGAACGATTGATTTGGGTAATTGTGGATCGATCGACTAAATCAGCTCACTTTATCCGGTGAGGGTGGATTACTCACTTGAGGTTGGCGGTCATGTGTCGAGATAGTGAGATCAGACGGTGCCGATGATCGATCATCTCGGATAGGGATCCCAATTTACGTCAAGGTTCAAAAGCGTTACATCGAGCTCTGGGTACACGGTTGGATTTCAAAGACATTTCATCCGCAGACCGACGGGCGATCGGAAAGGGTTATCTGAGATCTTGGAGGACATGTTACGAGGTTGTGTATTGGACTTGAGGGTAGTTGGGAGTAGTATCTACCGATTGGTGAGTTCACCTACAACAATAGTTACCAAGCAAGCATCAAGATGGCACCATATGAGGTGTTGTATGGTAGGAAGTGTCGCCACCTACTTGTTGGACGAGTTAAGTGAACGTCGTTAGTTGGGGCCAGAGTTGGTTCTTTGAGATCAAGACAAGGTTAAGTTGATTGAGGCTCGGTTGAAAGAAGCTTGGACCGCGAAGTCTTATACCGATCTTAAGCGGAGAGATATTGAATTTCTTGTGGAGACCAAGTTTTTCCAAGGTCTCACCGTGGAAGAAAGTGTTAAGGTTCTAAGGAAAGGCAAGCTAAGTCGAGGTTTATTCTACCGTATAAGGTATTGAGACGAGTGGGACCAGTAGCTTACCAGCTCGAGTTGCCAATGAGCTAAGTCAGATTCACGACGTGTTCCACGTTTCGATGCTTAGGCGATATCGCTCAGATCCATCGCACGTGGTGGCAGTGGAAGAGATGGAGGTAAACCCAGATTTAACCATGGAGGAAGAATCTATACAGATTTTGGATCGGGATGTGAAGGTTCTGCGTAGGAAGTCTGTGCCTTTGGTTAAGGTACTGTGGCGGAATCATGGCGTGGAAGAAGCTACGTGGGAACCCGAGGATATGATGAGACAGCAGTACCCTCAACTCTTCTGATCAGGTAATTTCGAGGCAGAAATTATTTTTAAGGGGGGTAGAACTGTAATATCCCGGGTTAAGGGCTATTTTATTTTGACTTTGTTGCATGTGCATGATGTGCTATGTTGTTATTTTGTTGTTGTTGGGGCTTAGTTGTAGGCTAGGAGTGAGCCTGAGTAGGTGGGAAAATTTTAGTTTTAAGCCTTATGTGAGAGGAGCTCTGGGATATATGTATATTATTTGGTGAATTGTTGCACAAGTGATGAGCTAGCAAAGTGGCAAAGCATGCGCCACTTAGAGTTTGTGTGTGACGTCAAGTGCAAGGGAGGATGTCCTGTGTTCAAGCTGCGAAAATCCCCTATTTTTGCATCCACTTTGACTAAGATGGAGGGAGGAGTTGTAGGCGCTTCAAACTACGCCTTGGACTAAGTCTTCCTATTTGAATGGTGGGTGGAGAGCAAATTGTGGAGGTGGACTTGGTCAAAGTAATTTGAATGGAAGGCTTGGAGTGTTTGGGGAGTTGTGGCGATTCTTTGGAGAGATTGTGGGGAGTGGGCGGCTTGGTTGTGAGGAGTGGGAAGTGCCGAATTCCACTTGGATTTTTGGTGCATTTTCATCATAGAGGGTAGCAAACAAAGTTCTTTCATTTTGTCAAAAACAAGTCGATTTTTTCCAAAGAGATTTCTCTCATCTTCCTCACTTTTGAAACCGAAATACCAAATCTCTATAGCTTTGAAAGTTGATAGTTTTCTTTTGGTCTTTGTTAGACGAAATTTCAAGGTTGAGTCTCTCATCATTTGCTTCTTGTAATCGAAACTTCAAACAACCATACCTTTGCCGAAAGTGCTTTGTGTCTTTTAATTTTGTTGTTAGCCGAATGCCTCTCCCATTTTCTTTTCTTTTTCATTTGTGTTAAACCGAAGCTAATTCTCTATTCTCCTTCTACTTTCTTTTTGTTCTTGGAATCTTCTTAGTCGAAATACCATTCTCCAAAATACTTTTCACCATTTCCTCTTCTTTCAAACCAAAAGTACCTTTCTATCTCGTTGTTCCATTTTGTTACTTAGCAGAATATCAACCCTATTCTTTTGCATTTTGTTTACTCTTTTCTTTCACTCGACCAATCTTGTTGATTGGTATAAACCACCTAGCCAATCCTCTTTTCCTTTTGGTGCAAAGTTTTGGCGAATCTCCCTTCTCTCCTAATGGTTTGGTTGGCGATTAGTGGTTGGTGTTGGGTAAGTTCTTGGCCGAATGGCCATTTCTCTTCTCTCTAGTGCTATGTTGATTTCGGTTTGGTTAGGCCTATGTGGGTTTTGGTTGGAAGGAGTTAACCATTTGTTTAAACATCTCGTTATAGGGCTTTCGATTCCAAGCGGTCAGCAAAGCTTTTATCTGAATTCGATTGATTGGTAAGTGATGGTGAGATGGTTGCTCATGGTTTATTCGTTGAGTTTCGATTAAGTATAAGGTTTCAAAGGATTAATCGTTCTCTTTTTAGGGTGTAGTCGATTAGTGAAGGAACCAGTGTTGGTTCGGGTTTGGTTGGAAACCAAACCATTTGCGAAGGTAAAGTTTAACGCAAACCCTTTTGGTTTATCTATTCTGGCCGAATGGTTTTAAGTGACTAACCCTGTGTTTGGCCGACTTTAGGAGCAAGATAATCGAGGGTATAAACCGGTTCTTCTGGATTAAGCGTGCGATTCATCGTGTGTAAACTAACACACCTTCTTAATCGAGTAATGTAATAACTTTGATTGTGTAAATGAAATGCAGTGTGGTTGGTGATTTAATACCCAATGAGGTATGGATACTGGATTCGGTAAGTCCGTTTCATTACGAGATATGTGATGCTATGTGATATCATGATTAATTGGTATATGTATTTTGAGATGTCATATTAAGCATGTGAGCATGATAGCATGATTGCACGACTTTGCATTAGTATGATATGTGGTTGGGTGATATGAGAGGAGGGGGATATGATATCCGTGTCTTTGGGACACCGAGGTTTGGCACCTCCAAAGTGGTTTGGTACCACAGATCGATTATTGTGACTTTGGGTCACGAGGTTTGGCACCTCCGCGTCTCGTCCCAAAGGGCTTAGTACCACGATGGGTTGGCCCCACGGTTGATTATACTGGATTGACGCTAGTGATTTGGTATCACACGATGGGTTGGCCCCATCATTTTAATTGTGACTACGGTCACCAAAGATTTGGTATCACACTTGTGTCTTTGGGACACCGAGGTTTGGCACCTCATAGCGACTCGTCCCTCGTGGTTAACGCCATCGTGGGTTGGCCCCACTTTTGAGATATGGGATCGCCGCCATGATTTGGTATCACACGGGTTGGCCCCACAAATGGATCTTTCGTGACTTTGGGTCACCAAAGGGTTTGGCACCACAACTATGGATATCGTGACTTTGGGTCACGGTGGTTTGGTACCACCAAAGGGTTTGGTACCACACGGGTAGAAAAGGTGATATGGATGGTTAGGATCGGTGCATTACTTGCATTGCTTTGTTATGATGTGTGTTAGCATGTTATGCTTGGGAGGATTTATGCACCGAGTCTTGCAACTCACCTTCTCCCTTATCATTTCAGGTGACACATAGATCGCGAACATGGAGCCGGGGTGGACTCGAGTTGCTCATGCCATGAATAAAAGTTGGATTTGCACCGATTTTCAAACTTGGTACTTTAACTTATTTAAATTCCATTTGATTATGTTGGGATTGTAAAAGGCCTCTTTAAAATTTTTAAACTTATATTTTGTTATTTACTTGCTTAGATTGGATTCCAAATATGCCTAACAAATTACTGGGTAATATTCGATAAAACTTGGAAAGATAAAGGTTTCAAAACTACAAAGCGACATGTTTTAAACTTTACCATCGGGTATCACGCTGTAATGCAAGTTAAATGAAACTCAATTGTTTTCCAAACTTGAATGTGATTTCTTAGTAACATAGAGAAAAAAAAAGTGTTTAAGCAACAACTAGGATTACTTAAATTTCCACATGAGGTAAACTCGTTTTACTTACATAACTGATTAAGTTTTTAAAATTTTCGGGTTTTTCAAATACCCTATCGCTTATAAACAATCATGCTCAAGTTTTCTACCAAAAACAAAATATACTAAAGAGTTTTGCATCAAACTTTTAAACGGAAACCTAAACCTCTCAAATCCCTTTTTCCCTGTAACATACTAGATTCGGTCGTGGTGTATTGACCGGGTTTGGGGTGTTACATACCCTCTGGGTTTTACCCCACCACAAACATATCCTCAAAAATTATCTATTACAATTAGGCCTAAACAAGGTCAAGCTGGTACTGGTGTACCCATGAATTTCCAAGTTGGCTCAGGATATAACCTAGGAGACAACCCTGCTAATCCTAATATCCTTAATTTAATTATAGTGGAGAGGGAACCGAGGAACAAATTTTTCAAACCCTTGCATACTTGGGAGTGTTTTGAACAATGGGACTGTGGAAGTGATCTCTATATTTTTAGAGCTGATCTAGAGTAATATATAAAACATACTTGTTGCCTTAAGCCTAGAGGCAATAAGAATCCTTTTGTGAAATAGGTTTGTGTCTGAAATTTTTATTTCAATAAAATGCATCTTTTTGAGCAAATATTCTTTTATTTTTTCCCCATTTCATACTGTACAAACAATTGTTCTTAGTTTTTTTTCTTTTGTTTGTTCTGTGGACTTTCTTTCAAGTATTCTTCATAATCATTCTTTGAATCATTTATTCTCTGGAATCTTCTTTCGAACCTATAATAGGTCTCTAGATATTAATGATGTGAGCAATGCTGCTACTGACTCAGAGTTTCCTTTCGAGTAAGATATGTGTCTAGAAGGATCTCAGGACTTTGAAGATGACAGAGATTGTAACCTATCTTCTGATTAGTTAAGAATGGTAGAATAAGATGAAAAACAGACCCTACTCTATAAAGGGTCATTGGACATTATGCGCCTAGAAAAGAGGTAAAGATTGTAGCTTAGCTCATCACAGAACTAAGGTGAGACATCATTGAGTTATTTTAAAGAATTCAAAGATGTTTTCGCATGATCGCATCAGGACATGCCTAGGATAATAAGACGCGGGCTAAACATGAGGGCTGGGGTACTGTTGGTCTACCATGGAAGGGGATTGCATCAGTTATACCGTAAATATTGAATTGAAGAAAACGAGATTTATGTGACTCTTCCATTTTCTTCACAGACTTTTCTATATGTGGGGCATGGATGTTATGGGGCCAATCTCGTCAAAAGCTTCTAGTTCACATTGAATTATCTTTGTGGATACCAATTACTTCACTAAAAGGGTGACTGTTGCTTCATATGCCAATATTGCAAAGTCAACAGTCATCAAATTCAAAAAAAAAGGGTTAGATGCCAGCAAAGAATGCTAGAAATGATCATGTTTAATAATGCATAACTGTACAATGTCAAAGATTACAGTTTGCTCAAATATCAGGCAGCATATCACAGTGCAGCAAAGGTTGCCAAAAGAAAAATACAAAAAGAAAAACAACAAAAATATGAAAAGGTGATCAAGATTTGTAAAGATTGGCATAAGAAGCTATCATTTACTCTCTATGATTATTGAACATCGGCTAGAACCCTCGTTAGGGCAACACATTGGAATAAAATATTTTTGCCAATTGAACCTAATCGAAGAAAAGGTTAAAAGTTATCCATCACGACCAGATGATGCAAGTTTACAACAAAGAGGTTTATCCTAGAGAATTCCACAAGGGGAACCTGATCTTTCTTTTACAATTTATAGAAAAGCAGATGCTAAACTGGGAGGGACCTTATGTTGAATAGAAGGCCTGTTCTGGAGGAGCACTGACATTGACTGCCATGGATGCCAAAGACTTGCCCAATCCGGTGAATTCTAGTTCAGTCACGAAGTATTTTTCCTGAAAGGGAAAGGGCCAAGGTGAAAACCCGCAAAGGGCGCCTTGAGCTCAAATTCATTCAAAAAAAAAAAAAAAGAAGAAGAGGCCAAGGCGAAAACCCGCAAAGGGTGCTTTGAGATCAAATGGATTTTGACCTGAAAACCTGAAAAGGGCGGCTCAAATTTTGATTAAAGATAGGGCATGTGGTAGTCTTGTTATGCCTGAATTAATAGTGAGGAAGTATGCTACATCTTGTGGCGTTGACAAGGTACTCCGGATCCTTTAAACACTTATTGAGCTTAAAATGGTCCTCAAGAAGTTTGTACAGAGAATTTCAGGCTACGATATCTATGACACCTAGCTTCTATCTTACCCATTTTGAATTTGTTATCTTTGATTACTTTATTCTTTTCAAAGATACACCCTAATCAATTTTCTTCTATAGCCTTAGCTATCTTTGATTACTTTATTCTTTTCAAGATACACCCCAATTAATTTTCTTTTATTGCCTTGGTTATCTTTGATTAAATCATTCGTTTCGAGCTATGCTCCTGATTAATTTCTTTTTTGTCCACTATTGTGATCTTTTTCAAGCATTTTATATTGAAATAAGGACTAATGGACTAATAATACTTTTATAAAAGAAGTTTCGTATATTACTCTAGGAGCTTCTAAATAATATAAGAATCTGAAACAAGACTATTGTTTAGAACTCACCAAGCCTAAGGGTTGGAAATATTGAAAGAAGATCATCTCTTCGGATTTTTATCTGATAAGACATTTCGTCAGTGATAGTATCTCGACAAATGACAAGCAATTTCTACTCAAGTAGGGGATCATTCTCGGGAAAAAAATAATACCTTATTCATGCAAATTTCAGGCATATACATCAGGTCATTACACCTAGGGCATAGTGTAATAGATTAACTTGACTGAAGATGATACAAATTCCATACCTCTCAGTGGTAATAGGATGGATGAAAGAAACCAAATGTTATTCCCCTGAAGTTGTAGTGGGAAGTACAAACTTTATGTCCCAGAAGGTACAGTGGAAGGGACTCTAAAATTACAGCGGGGCAAGCTTGCTGAGCAAAATATGATCGTTTCTTTGGGTTTTCTATCAAAGATACCAGCTGAACAAGAAAACGTGGTAACGCATGTAACATCCAAATTGGGGCCTTTGCGCCTTATGTGACTGTGTGTGTGAATGCTATGTCTGCCATGCTAGTTTAGGGTGCTTTAGGGTCTAGGAATGATTTAGGGGTAAGCCGGAGTCTTGGTATAAATTTTCTTTTTGATCAGTTTTAAGGAAAGCCAGATGAATTAGGCTTTAAAGGATATTGTTTGGGTTGGATGACACAAAAGAGTGCCTTAGTAAAGTGGCAAGGAGGCACCACTTAAAGGTTGAGGTAAGTGACGCCACAAGGGGAGTTGGAGGGAGCATGTTCAAGTCGCGTATTCCTCATTTTAAGAACTCTTTTTGGCATCAAGGGGAGCAGAGGTAGAGCTCAGCTGGGATGCTTGAAAAAGGGAGAGTTGATTTGGTCAAATATTTCAAAGGAATGGTGGAAAGGGTTTTAAGGAGTTTGAATCATTCAAACTTGTTTGAATGGATGGAGGAGAGGGACTCAGGGAGGGATTGAAGGGACGGCATAGTGTTGGTGGGGAGAGGGGGAGTGTGAGCCGAATTTTGGAAGGAGCTAGGTGAGGTTGGGCATTGATTTTGGGTGTTAACTTAGGGGATGCCGAAATTCTTCAGGGTGGGAGCATTGCTTTTCTCTTTGTGTGTATATTCGGTCACATGGGGTTAGCATAGTACCGTTTATGCTATTTCATTTTTGGGAGTGAGTAGAAAGCCGAAGGTGGAGGTACATCTTGTTCTTTATTTTCATTTTCGGCAAACACCCTGAGTTCAAGTAATAGTTCTCTCTTCTTCCCTATATCAGTGCCGAAACCCCATTCTCTTAATTCTTTTTTCTTTTTTGTTTCTCGGTCACATATTCCCTCTTATTTCATTAATTCATAGCCAAACCTTCATTTACTCATTGCTTCTTCTCATTTTGTTCTCCTCGTTTTATTCTCTTTTTTATTCCTCCTTTAGCCGAATCTTTTCTTTTACCTTACTTAGTTTCTTAAACCCCACAATTGAAACTCTCTTCTTTTCTCCCTCTTTTCTCTTTTTCATCCACACTGGTGTTAGCCGAATCTATCAAAGCCGTTAGATATCTATTTTCTTCTGTAGCCAAAACTTGCCATCTTTTCTAGGTAGTTCTTAATTAATTGTTGGTCGAATCTCTCTCTGGCATTCAAATCTCCTCGTTTGACTCTTATTTGCAGTGGATCGCCGTTACTGATCTTTCGATACTCCCAATCGGTTCCTCTAGTGGTTGTGGTAAGTGTTTTCTTTTCGTTTCAATCATCTTGTTTACATTTGGGTACCGAGGGCAGTGATCCCATTCTTTAAACTCTTCGCCGAATATAGGTAGGGGTGGTGTTGCATTCTTTTGGAGACTTTCAGGATTCACTCAACTTGTGGACCAAGCATAAAGCTTTCGGCTTTTATTAAACTAGGTAAGGAGATCTATTCTGCTAAACGCGTAAATCTATTCATATTGTACTCATGTGTTAACTTGGTCTTCTGACCAAGATCTTTTCCATGGACTCGAATGCCAGCAATTCTAAGGAAGGGTTGGACCCGTAAACCCATCCCCCAGGTTTAGGAAGCAAGCAGTGTTAGTAGTTCGAGATTGGCGACCGGGTTGTGGGCCGCTTATGAGCAAAGTCGTACGTAGATAGCAGTAGTTTCGATTAGCGATAGTGTCGACGTAGAGACCGTGACACTACGTGTTATCAGGTGTGTAACTCTCACATACTTTGTATGTTAGTTATGCTATTAGTTGTTATGCCTAAAAGCTGAAGTGACGATATTGGTCACTAAAAATACCCTTTTGGGTTTGGATCAAGGATTCTGGGTAAGTTCCGTAATACTCGGTTGATAGCAAAAGTATGTATGAATGGAATGATTGGTTGTTATGCATTTGAAAGTGTGATCATATCATATTGACTGTTAAACATGGCATGGACTTGGGGTATGATGTGATGAGGGAGAAAACGTGATCTCTTTTAGACTGTCACCCGTGGTTTGGTACCACAAGTGGGTTGGCCCCACATATTACCTTTGTAACAAAGTCTCAGTGGTTTGGAACCACCAGTGGTTTGGTACAACATATATATTATTTTGTGACTCGTTCCAGTGGTTCGATACCACAGTGGGTTGGCCCTACATATATTCATTACGGGATTGTCACCAGTGGTTTGGTACCACAAGTGGGTTGGCCCCAGTGTTCTCTTTTGTGACATTTGTCACCAGTGGTTAGGAACCACTAGTGGTTAGGTGCCATAAATTTTGGGTAGATTCGGGAGATGCCGAGATTGAACATAGTAGGTTGGTTGGGTTGAATTACATACACAACACATATGATTTTGTGTGTACGACTAAAGCTCATTGAGATGGGGATTTACACATTGAGTCTTGGTGACTCACCCTTTCTATGAAATCCTTAGACTGCGGAATGGAGCCGTGTAACACCCCAAACCCGGTCAACACACCACGACCGAATCTGGCATGCTACAAAGTGAAAACCCTTTTTAAACCGAAAGTTTGTCGAATAATTTTCCTAGAAAACCCTTTTGTAGTATGAAAAGTTTAGAAGAAATCCTTGTTTATGATTATTTTGGAATCGTGTGATGGTTGCTTCAAAACTCATGCTTGAAAACCTACTGGTTGTTGCAAGTTTTAGAAAGCATACAAGTTACCTTTGTTATCATCTTATAAGTGATGTTACCCGATGGCAACGCTTAAAAACCCAAGGAGTTATGGTTTTGAAAACATTGCTTTTACCTGCTAATTTAACAAGTCCATATATCCCACATAGGTATAATATAATCAAAATAAAAGCAAATGATAAAACCCAAAATAATACTTAGCGCCTTATTACAAACCAAAACCAAATTTAAGTAAATAAATAAACCTAAATAGTAACTTAAAAGAAATCAAAACCCAAACTAGCATGCATGGCCGCCGAGTCCTCCCGCCTATATCCGCAATCTACGCCCATCTACAAAATATAAGGGAAGGGTGAGTCACCAAGACTCACCGATAAACCCTCAACCCGATAGTGCAAGCACTCACACAAATCATTAGTAAAACATGCAAATCATGCAACCCATAACCTAACCAATCGAATCTCCTTTAATTACCCCTGTGGTCAAAACCACCGGTGGTCAAAACCACCGTGACCGTAGTCACAAATATATCGGTGTGGTCAAAACCATCGATGACCAAGTCACAAATCAAGTCTTCAATAACCCATCGTGTGGTCAAAACCACTAATGACAATCCCATAATTAACATGTGGGGCCAACCCACCGTGGTACCAAACCACCGGACGAGTCACAATATTCATATGTGGTCAAAACCACCGGTGGTCAAAACCACTGGGACTTAGTCACAATTATAATATTAAAGACGGGGCCAACTCGTCGTGTGGTCAAAACCACTGGTGACAGTCCAAATATTCCTTCCCTCCTCTCATCAATCCCATCGTCATGTCCATAACATACGTGACATAATACCATGTATCATGCAATAACGCATAGTATAGCATATATCAATAACATGATGATGTATATCAAAAATCACATAACAGGGGACTTACCCGAAATCTAGGCACATATCCACAAGGCATAACCACTGATTTCATTGGCTAAAACAGTAACATAATAGGCATATTATACTAATAAAGTGTGTAAGCGTTACACACCTGTTACTAACACTATCACTAAATCCCGAAGATACGACCTACTGCACTAAATCTTCTTGATCCTACATTCGGCCAAACCTAAAATCAGTAACAAGGCCATTCGGCCACACCAACAAATCCCGAAGGGTTAATGCATGGAACCCCAAACCTTACCTTGATGCTCTTTCAATACTAGCCACCACCCAATGTATATGAAATTGAGCCTTCCCCTACAATTGGCAATCATTAACACTCATTTCAATAGCCTTCAGCTTTTCAAATATCTAATGGAAAGACCGAACTAACATGGATCCTTACCATCGACTTACCAAATTGATTGTCGAGAATAGAGGCTTAGATCTCTTGCGCTCAAAACCCCGTAAATCCTAAAAGAAATCGATCCTATAGATGATTAGCATTACTTATTAGCAAATGCTGAAATTCGGCTTTTGCTCTCATGAGAGTCGACACAGAGAAGAGAGAAAATAAGTAATAAGATTTCGGCCATAGACACTTACCCTCTTTAAATTCGATTAGAGAAGAACCCGAAGAAGATCTACTCTTGGTTGATATTCAGCCAAACTAACACTAGAAGAAAGAAGGAAAATTTGACAAAGAGTTGAGTGATGAAGGGAGATTCGGCTATGGTTGATAGGAGAGAAACAAATGGGGTTCGGCTAAAGTGAAAAGAAGAGAGTTGGAGAGGGAAGATTTGGCAAGGGAAGAGGATGAAGATTTTGGCACAAGGGTTTGAGAAAAGGAAAAGATGAAGTGGACTAAGATGGTTTGGCTTTGAGCAAGAATAAGAAGAAGAAAAGAGAGAGAGATAGGGGAGAAGAAGATTCGCCAAGCACTTTGAGAAGGAAAAAAAAGAAATAAAATAAAATTAAAGAACTTAGAGGACATTCGGCTACACCAAAAGCTCCCCAAACCGATAGCCCCTTGCCCACAGTCTACCATTCTACCAACTCTTCCCAAATGAGTTTGATAAGATACAAGCTCCTAACTTTCATCACCTTTATCTATCCAATTCAAACTGATGATCACATCCTTATCCATTCAAGAGAGTCCCTCCTAACACTCCTCTTCCTTGCTTGTAAGGCCAAAATAATAAGCAAAAGTGGGATTTCTGCCGCTGAACCTCGAGTTCTCCTTCCCCGCATATGGCGTCACTCTTTAGACACCTTAGTGGTGCCTCCTTGCCACTTTTCCATTGGTATTCTTGTGTCTAAAACTCCCAATAATTTCCTTTAACCCCAAACTCTCCTAGCTACCTTTTACTAAAACTTAAAACAAAAATTTTCCCACAGCTTGGGCCTACCCTTGGCTTATACCTAGATCTTAAAGCACCTTAGTTACTACCACAATCAAGCTATACTCATGCAAAAAACAATTTAAAGACAACAACCCCCATTTCAGGATGTTACAAGTCGGGTAAACTCAAGGTAGCCATGCGTAATGCTTTAAGAAACTCTATTTTAATATTTATTTTAATCACTACTATTTAAATTTGGATTTTGGGTTGTAATAAGGCCACTTAAACGTAATTTGGGTTTTTCTTATGATATTGGTATGGTTTGTCTAGTAAATCGTCTAAATGGGTGTTTTTAAAAAAATGATAATAATAAAAACTTTGAATTTATGGCTTTATAATCGGTTAATTAATAGCGGGTTTTAGTAACAAACTGACTCAAATTTTCAACTGGAATCAAAAGTTTGTTTCCTACACTCGCTTAATGTGATTTTTCTTAAAATCAATTTTGATTAAGAAATCTGAACTAAACAATTGTTTTAAATCCTCGTCAAAGGCATAAAGACTTGCAAATTTCCCTTAACTCTAGGGTTAGGTTCGATTTTCAAAAATTTTCTTCTATGTGACATGTCAGATTCAGTCGTAGCATTTTGACTGGGTTTGGGGTGTTACAATTGTGGTATCAGGGCCTAGGTTCAGAAGCTCGTCTATGAGTGTAAGGCCCAAAATATTCTCAGTAGATGGTTTGAAAAATGGTTTTCTTCCCTTTCCGAAAAGCATGGCACCTGAGTCTCCGGCACTAATCCGCGACGGTAAGTTTTCTAATCATTGGTTGTATGGATTAATTGTTTGGTAAGGTGATTGCTAGTATTAATGAATTTTACCTTAGAAATTGAAGCCTGTAAGAATGCATGTGTTCGCGAAAACAACTGCTCTTTTAATACACTTATAAGACTACTCGGTAGTAAACAATGAAAGAAAGAAAAATTAACTCATAAAATTCTTAATCAGATTAAATCACGAACGTTAGTCGTGACCACTCGAGGAGAAAAATTAACTCATAAAATTCTTAATCAGATTAAATCACGAACGTTAGTCGTGACCACTCGAGGACATAGGCGTAATGTACGTAGTTGTGGTAGGGACAGGATTATTGTATCAGAACCAACAAGGTCTGGTCATGGGTCAAAAAATGAGGTACCACTACCGCCAGCTGCAGAAGCAGAGTTTTAGGGCCAAATGGGTGGAGACGATGTAGTGTCTCAGGCAATGTTGTGGGTTTTAGAGAGAGTTACCGGGGCAAGCACGGGCATAGGGGCTCAAAAATCTGTGTCTGAATGGCTTTGAGCTAATGGAGTGAAAGTATTTAGGGGCGTTCCTAGCGTAGCCCCCAACGCAGCTGAGCATTGGTTAGAAGCAATTAAGCATATAATGGATGATCTTGACTTCATGGCAGAGGAGAAGTTGAAAGGGATAGTGTCTCTCCTTCGAGACGAGAACTATCTGTGGTGGCTCATGGTCAGGGATGGCACGATGGCCGATGATATCACCTGGGATTTCTTTAAAATAGCATTCCAGAGGAAGTACGTCGGATCAAGTTATGTGGATGCGCAGCGTAAGGCATTCTTGAGCCTGGTTCAGGGGAGTAAGTCAGTGTCTAAATATGAGGTAGAATTCTTACATTTAACCCGTTATGCCCGGCGTATTGTGGCCATTAACCATGAGCGCTGTGTTTGGTTTGAGGATGGGCTGAGGGATGAGTAGTGAGTGTTGATTGCTCTACAGCGAGAGAGGGAATTTGTTGTTCTTATGGAAAAGGATAAGATAGCCGAGGAGGTGAAGTAGTTCGAAAAGCAGAATCAGGAGAGGTATAGAAATAAAAAAAGTCTTGGGCCATCAGGGTTTACTGGGGGTTTTCAGAAGAGGGCTAGAGTAGGTGGGCCAAGTCAAGCTGCGAAGCCTGTTGCTGTTCAGTGGCCACCGCAGTGTACTCGATGCAGGAAATCTCATTCGGGAGAGTGTTGGGTAGGCAGTAGAGGATGCTTCAATTGTGGGTCTATGGATCATCGGATTAAGGATTGCCCACAGAGGCCAGTTAGGACACAGTCTGAGGGGCAAGGTTGTGCAGAATTCAGAAGGGATGGTCGGCAATCGCAGAGGGGTCGTGGCCTGTGCAGGAGGAGGTAATTTGATCGGGTCAGGAGCACCGCCGAGGTGCCGGGAATATAGATGGGGGACAGCCTGGATTGGTCTATGCAGCTAGGCGTCGAGAAGAGGGCGACGCACCGGACGTCATAACCGGTACATTTCTTATTGATGGGATGCCTTATACTGCTTTGATTGACATTGGTTCGACACACTCTTATGATGCAAGTACTATGTCGAGAACTCTAAATGTAGACCTTGAGACTTCTTCTGTAACACCACGACCTGATCTGGTATGTCACTAAGGAGATTTTATAATACTTGTGGCACTTTGGAAACCAATCATCAGGTTTAAACATTTATACCAAAAACTTAATAATTTATTAAGTTATATAAGATATGAAGTTATAAAATGCCTTGGTGTTTTTTAAAGTAAAACCGAAATTTGCCACATGTCTTAGCTTAATTTAAACATAAAATTTAAATGCCTAAGAATAAAAAAAAAAAAACCCAACATAAAACCCCAAAATAAATATATGTCTAGTGGCCCATGGCCTTATTACATTGAGACTTAAAATCCTTAATCAAAATATTAAAAATAAAAATCTCATCGGATCGGATACTCTTTATATGGCCACCTTGCGCTTCTCTCCAAATTTTATTCGATGCACTAGGTACTACCTAAAATATTAAATAATAGGTTGAGTCATGAGACTCAATGCAGCAACCCTCATGCACCATTAGATTTGGGCCTTAGCCCCACAAAATAGAATAATTGATTAATATATATAACAATAATTATGCAAGCTCAACCCAAATCCTAGGTTTCCATCCACTACACGCCACCCGCATTCATCCATTCACACCATTGGGGATTTCTACAATCAACCCACACCGCTACACACCATCAGATCATGGCAAAAACCCACTACAACAGATCATGGCATAAGCCACTACAATGATCATGGCATAAGCCACTACAACAGGTCATGGCATAAGCCACTACAGCAGAACACTTCCCCTTTCATTAATCACCCAACCCCGTGCAATCACAGAAACTGGCATACATGTTTATCATATCAAATCAACAAAACCATTCACTTTAGAATGATAGAGACCACTAACCTGGTGATTCGCCTTTACCCTCTTCAAGTTTCAACCATTATATCGATTTCAAAGATTTAATAGAATTTAATGATTTATAACCATATTATAATAGGCAATCTAAATGGTGTGGAAGTGTTACACACCTAATATCACGTAGTACTACACTCTATGTCGATACCCTCGCTAATCTGATCTACTGTCCTTTGTCTACAACCTTGCTCAAAAATTGAAAGAACGCAAGGATAACGCCTCTCCTATATTCGGCCAAGGTTAGTGCTTTACCCGATTTATACATTTAAATTAACAGATCTCCTTAACTTAAAATCCTAAAAGTAACACGATTCGAGTGTTACTGAACTATAACTTAGAGATCTACACGATTGACTCCTCTTCAAATCCCAGAATGCCGAAAATAAGAGAAAAACTCAAGATTAATTTCCATATAGCCATTCAGCTAGAGTCTCTAAAAAGCCGGAAAAGACTGAATCTCACGAATCGACACTTATCCTGAGTTTTCTTCAAGATTTGGCACAAGCAGACACCTCAGAGAGAATTCGATAAACATAGGAGATGAGATCTAGGGATTTCGGCTTTTATGAAAATCTCGGAAAAGATGAACTGATGCTCTTTCGGCTTTTAGAAGGTCTGAGTAAAGTGTTTCTTTTAGTGAATGGGAGAATAATAACAATGGGGATCAAAAGATTCTGCTAGAAGGAGGTTTCAAGGAAAAGAAAAGGTGAGGTAGGTGGTGATTTTCGGCTTTTGGAAGAGAAAGGATGAGAAAAGAAAAATAACTAAGATGGCCTTCAGATTTTTGGCACAAAGAAGGAAGAAAAAGTAGGGTTCAAATGCCGAAATTGATGAGCTATTCCCACTATTTATAGAAAATCCGGCACCCCTATGTCTATTAGAAACCAATTTCTTTAATCCTCTAGGTGATGGAATTTCGGCCGACTCTGCTCTTAGCAGATAGCTCCTAACTTTTCTCATTTATCTAAATCTCTTCACACCTTCAAAAGACTCCAAGATAACACCACCTCTTTCTTCTATTATCAGCACAATACTATCATGAAATCCCTCCTAAAAATAAGCCTTAATGCCGTCTACCCCTCTTCGCTCTTTTAAGTGCCGAAATTGGCCCAAAGACATGGGTGCCTTGTGGCCAAACTTGGGCCTCTTTCAACTGCTAGTGATGCCAGCGTCACTTAATATTGGGCCACCAGCCCATTTTGGTGTTTTAAACACAGATGCTACCCTTTTAACCCTATAGTGCCCAAACAGAAAACTTAATTAGGGCCTCAACCCAAACCTGAGCCCATTTTTGTGTCCTCTCTTTTCTTAATCTGCTTATGAGGCCTCATGCCTGAGACTAGGATCCACTAAGAAAGAACATAATTTTTTCCTATGGTCTCCCCTAACTCTAAGGCTTCAAATAAACTCGATAATACCTTAATATTATTATTCTATGTGCTACACATACATATTAACTCCCATGCACAGAAATTAAAAGTTTCAGGATTTTTGGGGCGTTACAACCCAATAGGCCCAAATCTACTAGGCCCAAATTCGGGATGTTATAGTTCTACCCCCTAAAGAAATTTCGTCCTCAAAATTTTCAACTAACTATCAATTGTACTACCCAAGTCTCATCACTACGCTTCCGCTGCGCACTCTAATTTAAAAAAATAAACACTCAATATACTACAGTAGGGTATGCACCATTATTCGCATTTGGAGCGCCTTTGTCCCCTTGTACTCATTCTTTCGATCGACGTTTATCTGATTAAGAATTTTATGAATAATTAATTCTTCCCACTAATTAACCGCGAACAATCTTATGTAAAATCATTTCGATAGTAGTTCTTTCAAATTTGAATTCTATCTACGGGTTTAGTTCTTAAGTCGATACTTCCTAGTCCTAGAGTTCACATTCAGTCAACATTCAGCACACATCAATCATAAAAATAGCCTTATAAACTTACATTCACCACCTAGGGGTATTTTCGTCGTTTCAATACCCAGGGGTATTTTCATAATTTTACCTACAAGGGTATTTTCGTAATTTTTTCAAAATAATGTATCTTGGTGATGTTTCAAAATAAGGGTATTTTGGTAATTTCACAATTCAAGGGTATTTCGGTAATTTTTTAAATCGGGGAAATTTAGAAATTTTTAAAACTAGAGGTTATTTTACTAATTTTACAAAATAGGGTGGTTGGTCCCTTTCGGGTTTTAATTATAAATTTTGGCTCACAACAAGTCCTCATGGCTAGGTGAACAAGTCCACGCACTGTAGGATTCCAAATAAGAGGAGGTGAGTCACTAGGACCGCTTAAATACCAAGCTCTCCCTAATCCAATCCTAAACATGTGTATGCTTGTTGCCACACCTTAGCTCAGCGACTTATTCCCCGGATTGTTTAATTAGTTTAAGTTTTATGGAAGTTGAAAAGTATGATGTAAAGTAGGCCTAAAGTTAATCAAGTTCTAGCTAAGATAGTCTATGTCCCTTAAAGCCCATCAAGCCCACATACGATATATATATCACAATCGTGAGTTCGAATACTTACAGGCAGACTTGGGCCGAGGCGCAAAGCCATGCCGAGAAAATAACCTGTACTATTTATAAACATGCATGTTTCTAAACCCATCTTTAGAATGTTTTGAGCCCAAAACCCCAAAGTCGAAGTTTTAACCGGCTCGATACCAATCAGAACACCCCAAACCCGTCCCAAACACCACGACCAGATCTGGTATGTCACTAAAGAGATTTTATAAAACTTGTGGCATTTTGGAAACCAATCATCGTGTTTAAACATTTATAACGAAAACTTAATAATTTATTAAGTTATATAAGATATGAAGTTATAAAATGCATTGGTGTTTTTTAAAGTAAAACCGAAATTTACCACATTTCTCAACTTAATTTAAACATAAAATTTAAATACCTAAGAATAAAAAAAAACCCAACATAAAATCCAAAATAAATAGAAGTCTAGTGGCCCATGGCCTTATTAAATTGAGACTTAAAATCCTTAATAAAAAATATTAAAAATAAAATTCTACTGGATCAGATACTCTCTTACATGGCCACCTTGCGCTCCTCTCCATCCCTGTCCGATGCACTAGGTGCTACCTAAAAATATTAAATAATAGGTTGAGTCACGAGATTCAGTGTGCAACCCTCATGCACAATTAGATTTGCACCTTATCCCCACAGAATAGAATAATTGATTAATATATAACAATAATTATGCAATCCCTACCCAAATCCAAGGTTTCCATCAGCTACACGCCACCCGCATTACACCCATTCACACCATTGGGGATTTCTACAATCAACCCACACCACTACACACCATCGATCATGGAAAAAGCCACTACAACAGATCATGGCATAAGCCACTACAACAGATCATGGCATAAGCCACTACATCAGATCATGGCATAAGCCACTACAAGCCGCTACAACAGGTCATGGCATAAGCGACTACAACAGATCATGGCATAAGCCACTACAGCAGAACACTTCCCCTTACATTAATCACCCAACCTCGTGTAATCACAGAAACTGGCATACATGTTTATCATATCAAATCAACAAAGCCTTTCACTTTAGAATGATAGGGATCACTAACATGGTGATTCGCCTTTACCCTCTTCGGGTTTCAATCGTTATGTCAGGATTTCGAGATTTAATGTAATTGAATGATTTATAACCATATTATAATAGGCAATCTAAATGATGTGGAAGTGTTACACACCTGATATTACGTAGTACTACACTCTATGTCGATACCCTCGCTAATCTGATCTACTACCCTTTGTCTACAACCTTGCTCAAAAGCCGAAAGAACGCAAGGATAAGGCCTCTCCTATATTCGGCCAAGGTTAGTGCTTTACTCGATTTATACATTTAAATTAACAGATCTCCTTACCTTAAAATCCCAAAAGTAACACGATTCGAGTGTTACTGAACTATAACTTAGAGATCTACGCGATTAACTCCTCTTCATATCCCGGAATGCCGAAAATAAGAGAAAAACTCAAGATTAATTTCTATATAGCCATTCGACTAGAGTCTCTAAAAAGCCAGAAAAGACTGAAATCTCACGAATTGACACTTACCCTGAGTTTCCTTCAAGATTTGGCCCAAGCAGACACCTCAGAGAGAATTCGGCAAATACAGGAGATGAGATCTAGGGATTTCGACTTTTATGAAAATCTCGAAAAAGATGAACTGATGCTCTTTCGCTTTTAGAAGGTCCGAGTAAAGTGTTATTGTTTTTAGTGAATGGGAGAAGAATAACAATGGGGATAAAAAGATTTGACTAGAAGGAGGTTTCAAAGAAAAAGAAAAGGGTGAGGTAGGTGGTGATTTTCGGCTTTTGGAAGAGAAAAGATGAGAAAAGAAAAACAACTAAGATGGCCTTCAAATTTTCGACACAAAGAAGGAAGAAAAAGTAGGGTTCAAATGCCAAAATTGATGAGCTATTCCCTATTTATAGAAAATTGGCACTCTTTATGGCTATTAGAAATCGATTTCTTTACTCCTCTAGGTGATGGAATTTCTACCAACTCGCTTCTCAAGAGATAGCTCCTAACTTTTCTTTTATCTAAATCTCTCCACACCTTCAAAAGACTTCTAGATAACACCACCTCTTTCTTCTATTATCAAGATAATATTATCATTAAATCCTCCTAAAAATAAGCCTTAATGCCATCTATTCCTCCTTACTCTTTTAAGTGTCGAAATTGGCCCAAAGACATGGGCTTCTTGCGGCCAAACTTGGGCCTCTTTCAACTACTAGTGATGCCACCCTCTAGCTCCCTTACAGCGTCACTTAATATTGGGCCACCAGCCCACTTTGGTGTTTTAAACATAGATGCTACCCTTTTAACCCTATAGTGCCCAAACAGAAAACTTAATTAGGGCCTCAACCCAAACTTGAGCCCATTTTTGTGTCCTCTCTTTTCTTAATCTGCTTATGAGGCCTCATGCCTGAGACTAGGGTCTACTAAGTAAGAACATAAATTTTTCCTATGGTCTCCCCTAACTCTAAGGCTTCAAATAATCCCGATAATACCTTATTATTATTATTCTAAGTGCTACACATACATATTAACTCCCATGCACAGAAATTAAAAGTTCCGGGATCTTTGGGGCGTTACAACTCAATAGGCCCAAATCTACTAGGCCCAAATTCAGGATGTTACATCTTCGAGGGAGATGACTGTAATTAGCCCTTTAGGACAATCTATAGTGGTGAATAAACTGTATAGGGATGTACCTTTAGAAGTTCAAGGCATAGTCTTTCTGACTGATTTGATGGAACTGTCGTTCGGGGAGTTCGACTTGATCTTAGGGATGGATTTGCTAGTGAAGTATCAGGCAAATTTGGACTGTGTAGCCAAGCGAATGGTGTTAGCAACTGTCGAGGGTGAAGAGGTAGTGGTGATAGGTGAGACGAGAAACTACCTATCTAATGTGGTATCCATTTTAAAGGTTGAGAGAATGGTGAAAAAGGGATGTGAGGCGTTTATGGCTTACGTTTGTGCTTTGGAGGTCAGGAAATTGACTGTGGGAAATGTTCGAATGGTGAAGAAATATTCTGATGTTTTCCCAGAAGAGCTTCAGGGATTACCTCTAGATCGCGAAGTGGAGTTTGGTATTGATCTTCTACCGGGAGCAACGCCAGTGTATTTTGCCCCATATAGAATGGCGCCGAAGGAGTTAGTCGAGCTGAAAGTGCAGATTCAGGAATTGCTGGATCGGGGTTTTATTCGACCAAGTGTATCGCCTTGGGGAGCACCAGTACTATTCGTAAAGAAGAATGACGGATCAATGCGTATGTGCATTGATTACCATCAGGTGAATAAGTTGATGATAAAAAATAAGTACCCATTGCCAATAATAGACGACCTGTTCGACCAACTTAGGGGAGCATCAGTCTTCTCCAAGATAGATTTGAGATTGGGCTATCACCAGCTTAAGGTCAAGGAGGTGAATATTCATAAGACGGCGTTTCGTACTCGCTATGTTCACTATAAATTTTTGGTGATGTCGTTTGGGTTGACCAATGCTCCAACAGTATTTCTGGATATGATGAACAGGGTTTTTCAACCCTATCTGGATCAATTCGTCATGGTGTTTATAGATGATATCCTGGTTTATTCAAAGTCTAAGGAGGAGCATGATTCACATCTTCGTGTGGTTTTGCAAATTTTGAGGGAAAAGTAGTTGTTCGCTAAGTTCAGTAAGTGTGAGTTCTGGCTAAGGGAAGTTACCTTCTTGGGTCATGTGGTGTCTACCGAGGGGATTAGGGTAGACCCTCAGAAAATTAAAGCTGTGTTGGATTGGAAACCTCCTAAGTCTGTGGTAGAGGTTCGAAGTTTTCTTGGTCTGGCTGGGTATTACAGAAGGTTTGTGGAAGGGTTTTCTTTGATTGCAGCACCATTAACCAAGTTGTTAAGGAATGGGGTTCCGTTTGCGTGGTCTGACAAGTAGAAGGAAAGTTTTGAGAAGTTAAGGAGGATTCTGACAGAAGCTCCAGTGTTAATTCAGCCAGAGGCAGAGAAAGAGTTACTGTCTATTGTGATGCATCACATACAGGGTTAGGATGTGTGCTGATGCAAGAAGGGAGAGTGGTAGCGTATGCTTCCCGATAATTGAAACCTTACGAGGTAAATTATCCGACGCATGACCTAGAGTTGGCTGCAGTAGTTTTCACCCTAAAGATCTAGAGACATTACTTGTATGGGGAGAAGTCCATCATCTATATAGACCACAAGAGTTTGAAATACCTCCTTACCCAGAAGGAGTTAAATTTAAGACAGCAAAGGTGGATCGAGCTGTTGAAGGGCTATGATTACTCAATTGAGTACCATCTAGGTACGGCTAACGTGGTGGTAGATGCGTTGAGCCGTAAGGTAATATTAGACTTGAGAGCAATGTTTGCTCACCTTAGCCTATACGATGACAAAAGTTTATTAGCAGAACTGCAAGTGAGGCTGACATGGGTAAGTCAGATCCAAGAGAAACAGTTATCAGATGATGTCTGTAGCGCTCGACTTCTGCGAGTGCAAGATGGTGGGTTAGAGGATTATAGTTTGAACAATGATGGAGTCTTATGTTTCAAAGGAAGGATGTGCATGCCAAAGGATCCAGAGTTGAGGCATATGATTTTGCAAGAAGCGCATAGCAGCCCATATGCTATGCATCCTGGAGGTTGTATGATGTATCGGGATTTGCGGGAGCAGTTTTGGTGGCCAGGTCTAAAGAGAGAGGTAACCAAATTTGTGAGTAAGTGTTTGATGTGTCAGCAGGTAAAAGCAGAACATTAGTTACCTTTGGGGTTGTTACAACCGGTCAGGATTCCGTAATAGAAGTGGGAAAGGATTATAATGGATTTTGTTAGTGGGCTACCTCTTACGCCTATTAAGAAGGATTTAGTTTAGGTAATAGTTGACCGTCTGACGAAGTCCACTCATTTCATACTGATATGGGTCGACTATTCTCTATAAAGGTTGGCTAAGTTGTATGTAGTTGAGATCGTAGGTTACATTGTGGTACCAATGTCTATCATCACGCATGGGACCCTAGGTTTACGTCAAGATTTTGGAAGGCGTTGCACTGCGTTGGGTACAACGCCGACTTCAAGACATCGTTTCATCCACAAATCGATGGACAATCGGAGAGAGTGATTCAGATCTTGGAAGATATGTCAAGGGCTATGTCTTGACTTCAAAGGTAGTTAGAGGAATTTCACTGCTATGTAATTTATGATAACAATAGCTACCAATCTAGTATTCAGATGGCACCGTATGAAGCGTTGTACATCAAAAGTGTCGTACTCCTACATGTTGGACAGAGTTGTGTGAGAGTCAGTTGTTAGGTCCAGAATTGGTTGCCAAAACTGAAGACATAGTTAAGTTAATTCAGGCTCGGTTGAAAGAATCCTCGGACAGGCAGAAATCCTATGTCGATCTAAGGCGTAAAGACATAGAGTTTGCAGTGGGTGACCAGGTGTTCTTAAAGGTGTCACCGTGGAAGAAGGTGCTTAGGTTTGGGTGAAAGGGCAAGCTAAGCACCAAATTTATCGGGCCTTATCGCATGTTGAAACGCATGGGACCAGTATCCTATCAGCTTGAGCTACCTTCAGAGTTAAGTTAGATCCACAATGTGTTTCACGTTTCAATGCTAAGACGATATCGCTCAGAACCGTCTCATGTGGTACTTGTGGAAGAAATTGAAGTAACTCCAGACCTGTCCTTTAAAGAAGAACCAGTGCAGATCTTAGATCGTGATGTCAAAGTATTGCGTAAGAAATCAGTTCCTTTGGTGAAGGTGTTATGGCGAAATCATGCTTCAGAGGAGGCAACGTGGGAACCAAAGGATGCGATGCGGCAGCAATACCCTCAACTTTTTTAACCAGGTAATTTCGAGGTCGAAATTATTTTAAGGGGGTAGAATTGTAACATCCGAAATTGGGCCTTTGCGTCTTATGTGCTTGTGTGTATGAATGCTATGCTTGTCATGCTAGTTTAGGGTACTTTAGGGTCCAAGAATGATTTAGGGGTAAGCTGGAGTCTTGGTATAAATTTGCTTTTTCAGCACTTTTAAGGAAAGCCAGCTGAATTAGGCTTTAAGGGATATTGTTTGGGTTCGATGACACAAAAGAGTGCCTTAGTAAAGTGGCAAGGGGGCGCCACTTAAAGGTTGAGTTAAGTAAAGACACAGGGGAGTTGGAGGGAGTAGGTTCAAGTCGGGTATTCATCATTTTAAGAACTCTTTTTGGTGTCAAGGGGAGAGCAGGTAGAGCTCTACTGGGATGCTTGAAAAAGGGAGAGTTGATTTGGTCAAATATTTCAAAGGAATGGTGGAGAGCGTTTTAAGGAGTTTGAATCATTCAAACTTGTTTGAATGGATGGAGGAGAGGGAATCAGGGAGGGATTGAAGGGACGGCATAGTGTTGGTGGGAAGAGGGGGAGTGTGAGCCAAATTAAGGATAGAGCTAGGTGAGGTTGGGCATTCGGTTTTTGGGGGGTGCTGAAATTCTTAAGGTTGGGAGCATTGCTTTTCTCTTTGTGTGTATATTTGGTCACATGGGGTTAGAATAGTGCTGTTTATGCTATTTCATTTTTGGGAGTGAGTAGAAAGCCGAAGGTGGAGGTGCATCTTGTTCTTTCTTTTCATTTTTGGAAAACACCCTGAGTTCAAGCAAATAGTTCTCTCTTCTTCCCTATATCAGTGTCAAAACCCCTTCTCTTAATTCTTTTTTTCTGTTTCTCGGTCACAATTCCTTCTTATTTTATTAAGTCATAGTCGAACCTTTATTTACTCCTTGCTTCTTCTCATTTTGTTCTCCTCATTTTATTCTCTTCTTTATTCCTCCTTATTTATCCGAATCTTTTTCTTTTACATTACTCAGTTTCTTAAACCCCACAATCGAAACTCTCTTCTTTTCTCCCTCTTCTCTCTTTTTAATTTACACCTGGTGTTAGCCGAATCTGTCAAGGCCGTTAGATATCAATTTTCTTCTTTGGCCTAAACTTGTCATCTTTTCTAGGTAGTTCTTAATTAATTGTTGGCCGAATCTCTCTCTGGCATTCAAATCTCCTCGTTCAACTCCTCGCTTGCGGTGGATCACCATTATCGATCTTCAGATCCCAATCGGTTTTCTAGTGTTTGTGGTAAGTGTTTTCTTTTTGTTTCAATCATCTTGCTTATGCTTGGGTATCGAGGCGTGATCCCATTCTTTAAACTCTTCATTAATATAGGTGGGGTGGTGTCACATTCTTTGGAGACTTTCAGATTCACTCGACTTGTGGACCAAGCATAAAGCTTTTGGCTTTTGTTGATCTAGGTAAGGAGATCTGCTCGCTAAACGCAGAAATCTATTCATATCTTACTCTATATGTTAACTTGGTCTTCTGACCAAGATCTTTTCCATGGACTCGAATGCCAGCAATTCTAAGGAGCGGGTTGGACCCGTAAACCCATCCCCCAAGTTTAAGAAGCGAGCAGTGTTAGTAGTTCGAGATTTGCCACTGGGTTGTGGGCCGACTTTTGAGCAAAGTCATAAGCAGATAGCAGTAATATTGATTAGTGATAATGTCGAAGTAGAGAGTGTGACACTACATGTTATCAGGTGTGTAACTCTCACATACTTTCTATGTTAGTTATGCTATTAATTGTTATGACTAAAAGCCGGAGTGACGATATTGGTCACTAAAAATACCCTTGTGGGTTTGGATGAAAGATTCTAGGAAAGTTCCGTAATACTCGGTTGATAGCAAAAGTATGAATGAATGGAATGGTTGGTTGTTATGCATTTGAATGTATGATCATATCATATTGACTGTTAAACATGGCATGGACTTGGGGTATGATGTGATGAGGGAGAAAACGTGATCTCTTTTAGACTGCCACCAGTATTTGGGTACCACAAGTGGGTTGGCCCCACATATTACCTTTGTGACTAAGTCTCAGTGGTTTGGAACCACCAGTGGCTTGGTACCATATATATATTATTTTGTGACTCGTCCTAGTGGTTCAAGACCACGTTGGGTTGGCCCCACATATATTCATTACGGGATTGTCACCAGTGGTTTGGTACCACAACTGAGTTGGCCCCACGTGCTCTCTTTTGTGACATTTGTCACCAGTGGTTAGGAACCACCAGTGGTTAGGTACCACCAGTGGCTAGGTGCCACAGATTTCGAGTAGATTTGGGAGATGCGGAGATTGTACATAATAGGTTGGTTGGGTTGCATTACATACATAACACATATGAATTTGTGTGTGAGACTAAAGCTCATTGAGATGGGGATTTACACACTGAGTCTCAGTGACTCACCCTTTCTGTTTAATTTTGCAGGTAATCCTTAGACTGCGAACATGGAGCCTAGTGGACTCAAGGTGGCCATGCGTAATGCTTTAAGAAACTTTATTTTAATATTTATTTTAATCACTACTATTTAAATTTGGATTTTGGGTTGTAATAAGTCCACTTAAACGTAATTTGGGTTTTTCTTATGATATTGGTATAGTTTGTCTAGTAAAACGTCTAAATGGGTGTTTTTTTAAAAAAATGATAATAATAAAAACTTTGAATTTATGGCTTTATAATCGATTAATTAATGGCAGGTTTTAGTAACAAACCGACTCAATTTTTCAACTAGAACCGAAATTTTGTTTCCAACAGTCGCTTAATGTGATTTTTCTTAAAATCGGTTTTGATTAAGAAATCTGAGCTAAACAATTATTTTAAATCCTCTCCAAAGGCTTAGAGACTTGCAAATTTCCCTCAACTCTAGGGTTAGGTTCGGTTTTCAAAAATTTTCTTCTCTGTGACATGTCAGATTCGGTCGTAGCATTTTGACCGGGTTTTGGGTGTTACAACGCATCAGTGAGAGAACCATGATGAACTATTAGCAATGACAACCCAAACATTAAAAAGGTATCATTCTCATGCATTCATACATTTCCAATTAGGAGCATTTTATTCATCCCGGTCATTGTGTCCTAATCGTTGTACATAAAAAAAGAAGAAGAAGGAGATCATTCTCATGGCATTCTGCATTTATGCAAATGCCGTCCCTAATATCATTTAGTTAGGAGCATTAGATTCATTTCGATCATTGCATCCTAATTAAAAAGGGATCATTCTTATGACATTATGCATTCATGTAAATGTCGTCCATAATACATTCGAGTCTACATGATATGTCCCCTAGAGGATGGAAAAGCAACGTCGGTGAATTCATAGTTTTTACCTCCTCGAGATAGTAGTGGGGCAGATCGAATTTGGCGAATCTTATCTTCCCAATGTAGTAAGGGAGCAGATTTTAGCCACTAGCCTTATCTTCTTGATGTATCAAGGGATCAGACTGAAGATTATAGTCTTATCTTCTTGATGTAGCAAGGGAGCAGACTAAAAATGGTAGATCTTGTCTCCTTGAGATAGCAGTGGGGCAGATCGAAGATGGTAAATCTTATCTTCCTGATGTAGCAAGGGAGCAGATTTTATCCACTAGCCTTATCTTCCTGATGTAACAAGCGAGCAGGATGAAGATTATAGTCTTATCTTCCCGGTGTAGCAAGGAGCGTACTAAAATGGTAGATCTTGTCTCCTCGAGATAGCAAGTATGCGATCGAATTTGGCGAATCTTATCTTCCCGATGTAGCAAGGGAGCGATTTTAGCCACTAGCCTTATCTTTCGATGTAGCAAGGAGCGTACTAAAAATGGTAGATCTTGTCTCCTCGAAGATAGCAAGAGGGCGCATCAAATTTGGCGAATCTTATCTTCCTGATGTAGCAAGGGTGCAGATTTTAGCCACTAGCCTTATATTCCTGATGTAGCAAGGGATCAGGATGAAGATTATAGTCATATCTTCCTGATGTAGTAAGGGAGCAGAATAAGAAATGGTAGATCTTGTCTCCTCAAGATAGTAGTGGGGCAGATCGAAGATGGCGAATCTTATCTTCCTGATGTAGCAAGGGAGCAGATTTTAGACACTAGCCTTACCTTCCTAATGTAGCAAGGGAGCAGGCCGAAAATTATAGTCTTATCTTCCTGATGTAGCAAGGGAGTAGACTAAATATGGTAGATCTTGTCTCCTCGAGATAGCAGTAGGGCAGATCGAAGATGGCGAATCTTATCTTCCTGATGTAGCAAGGGAGCAGACTAAAAATGGTAGATCTTGTCTCCTCAAGATAGCAATGGGGCAGATCGAATTTGGCGAATCTTATCTTCCCAGTGTATCAAGGGAGCAGATTTTAGCCACTAGCCTTATCTTCTTGATGTAGCAAGGGAGCAGACTAAAAATGGTAGATCTTATCTCCCTGAGTTTGCAGTGGAGCAGATTGAAGATAGCAGATCTGGCATTCTTGATGTTACAGGATGCAGATCGAAGACATTAGTCTTATCTCTCTGAGTTTGTAGCGGAGCTGGCTGAAGATACAGATCTGGTATTCCTGAAGTTGCTGGAAGCAGATTGAAGACATCAAATCTTGTCTCCCTGAGTTTGCAGTGGAGCATATTGAAGATAGCAGATCTGGCACTCCTAAAGTTACTGGAAGAAGATAAAAAACGTTTGTTTTGGCTCTCTGAATTTGTAGTAGAGCAAGCCAAAAGACAGTAGATCTTGCCTTCCTGAGATCAGTGAAGCGGATCGAACATACTACTCTGACCTCCTTGAAGTTGAAATGGAGTAGATTAAAGATAGTGGATATTGCCTTCCTGAAGTTGGATTGAAGCAGATTGAAGCCATCAGACTTATTTCCAAAATAGAAATCGAGATAAAGTTCCAATACCATTGAAGTCGCAATGGAGTTAGAAGCCATTTGAAGAAGACGAGGACCAAAAAGTCATGGCTCGGCAAAGACTGGGCAAAATTGGTCCTTTTATACTCTTTGCTCCATTCTCATTAAACGACAATGAGCAAAGAGGGGCAGCTGTAATAGGCCCAATTTGCTCGGGCCCATGCAAATAAAACCAACCAGAATAAAAAAATAAAAATAAAAAAATAAAACCCAATGTCCAAATTACAGTCCTATTACAGTCGGTGGCCCAAACACTAAAATAAGCACAATACTTACCCAAAACCATGACCCCATTACAACCCACACTAAACCCTCAGGCCCAATCTTAGCCCAACCTACGGAGCCCAGAACCTAGTCAGAAACTAAAGGTTTCTGAAACCCTAGGTTTCCTCACGCCAGAAGTCGCTTCTAACATCAGCCCTCGCAAGCTACGATTCACAAGGCTAATAATGCCCCACCAACAAATCAGGCTGCTCACCGCAAACAAGGAAAGAAAAGGGACAATGGCATCAAAATTGGATTCTACATTTATTTTCTTTCTTTTTTCGATTTATTTTCGTGGTTATAAAACCCTAACCAAATCTGTAAAATGGGATACAAATACACGATATACACGATTACATAAAATATAATAAAAAATTCAACCAAAAGCAGAGGCGATTTTTATTATTATACAATTTTGGTTTTTTTTTATTTTCTTCGATTCAGATAGTATTTTACTACTAAAAATAAAGAAAAGAGTTTACTATTTTGATTGGCGTTGAATACGGAAGTTTTTGGATTTTTGGCCGTTGTCTGAGGTGGCGCGTACGGTGGCGCGTGCGATGGTCTATCATCGGAGCTATGGCCAGAGACTGAGAGGGAGAGAGAGCTTTCTTAAGCTCTATTTTGTTTTTTTTTAGAATGGCTTTTAAAATGAGTTTTTTGGCTAATTTTTATTTATATAGGCCAAGGAAAGTTGCCATTTTGGTGTGGTCAATTAATGACCAAAACGATGTCGTTTTAAGGTCAGACCCACGCGTTGACCCGATACCCGAGTAGGATCCGCGTGTTTTTATAAAAGGGGCTATTTATGCATCAAGCCCTTCCGCATTTTCATGTTATTTCAATTCGGTCCATTTCTTTCTTTTGTGTTTTTTTATTTCACCTGTTATTTTTACCTCTGTTTCACTTCGATCCACGGTTTAGAAAAAACACATACTGAAAAAGGAAATTTTCCTTTCTAGTCCCTACATTATCTCGTGCATATTAATCCAACCCTTAATCAAATTCTATCTTTTGCCTACTTTTAAAATCCGCCTAAAATATTACTCAATTATAATTTCGCCCCTTTTGTTATTTTTGGCCATTTTATTATTATTAAATTAATTAGCTTAATATTATTATTATACCCTTTTTATTTATGTATTTGTTTTATTATCATACTATTAAATTAATTTGCTAAAATACTTAATATTTATTCGCTTGTTTATTTACTCATCATTTTTATATATAAATTCATTTTTATTTTCATTTTTACAAATTTCTATTTTATTTGTTTACTCCAAGTTTTTACATAATATCTATTTCAAATTTTATACATATTAATATTTTAAATGTTTTTATTGTTTATTTTAACTTTTCTTCATGTGATTTATTTTGTTTCTTTATACATTATTTTTAGATTTTGTCATATTTTTAGAAAAATCATTTTGCATATTATTAATTTGATTGTTTTCTCACATTATTATTTGGAACTCATTATTGTTTTCAAATTGTTTTACATTTCATCTCAATTTGTTTCATAGATTTAAACTGCTGCATATGTCTTTTGATGCATTTGACTTTGGTTACTAATATTAGCTTCTTAGATAATGTACATTATGTGGTCATTTCCATTATGTGTTCAATAAATTGTATATTTGTATTTTCATATTGTTTTTATTCATCAATATTTCTTATTTATACATCATGCCGACGTTGCATCATTCTTTTCCCTCAAATTCAAAAAGAAAACTTTTTAAAAAAATAAAGGCAATACTCGGTATTTGGGAGCTTCGAGGAGATTGTGCCCTAACTTACTAAGTTCCAATTTTCCTCGTTGAATCTAAGTAATCGAGCACCCATTTCAAATTAAAACACATGAGTTTCAAATAAAAAACTTATTCTCGGGAATTTGAAAATGTTGTGTCCTAATGCACTGGATGTAACATTTCGTTTTCTCAAGATAAGGGTTTCGAAAAATAAGGCAATGTTTCACGTTTGGAATTTCGAGAAATTGTGCCCTAACGTACTGGTTTCGGTTTTTTATTTGTCCAAATAGTTAAATATCCTTTTAATTTTGGGTTTTGGGAAATTAAGGGATGGTATTAATTTCAAGGTTAAAATGTCGCACTCTAACGTATTGGGTGTGATATTTTATCCGTTTGGAATAAAAGAGTTTAAATATTCCAAAACGGGTTATATAAATATTCTTTAAAAGGAATTGTATTTTAAAATTTTTTCAAATTCTTGACATTAGAACAATAACTAATCAATCCGGTACCAATTTTTGGGCGTTACGAGGGTGCTAATCCTTCCTCGTACGTAACTGACTCTCGAACCTTTTTTCTTGAATTTCGTAGTCCAAAATCAATATTTTAAAATAAAACATTTTATCAGGAGATCAGATCAAACGTAAGCAAAAAGGGATTGATGGCGACTCCTGTTTTCGTTTTTTAGTCGATCCACATTTTTCAAAGAAAACTTTAAAAATGGTTTCGACAAGTATCCTCTGTTATTCTGAGAAATTCAACGGGCAAAAGAATTAAGTATGAGAAAGGTGATAGATGAGAGGAGTAAGTAAAAATTGATAATGAGATAAGTTCTATGAGAATGATTAAAAGTCCATGTAAGCTAAAAGGATCAAGATTCAAATTTTAACCCTGACAGTTTAAATACTAAACCATGTAATGAGTGATACAAGTACTATGAGTAAATACAAGATAAGGTAACCCTAAAGTGATGGGTAAGTATGAGAAAGGGTAAGTAAGAGTAAGTGAGTCTTAGAATGTGAGTTTTATGTGAACTTATTTCATGATGAAGGAGTTTATTTAAAGCAATTATATTATTATTTAAGATTCCATGCAAGCTTACTAAGCTATAAGCTTACACTATCGACCATTATTTTGGTATAGCAAAGTTTATCATTTTGAGTATGGCATGTATAGGAGTTTGACCATTTTGAGTTGTGTCATATTGAAGGAAAATGGTTAGTTATCAAGTTTGTGCATTCTTTTGTATATAGCCATTAGAAATTGGTCGATATTTGATAAGTTTTATACCTTTAATGATGATGAGGTTATGCATTTAAGTTTATGAAATGAATGGAATAATTGAGTTGCTTGAGAATGTATAAGTGTGTTTATGTTTCAGGTGGCAATTGGCTTGAAAATAGTTTATAATTGTCCACACGGGAGACACACTCAGGCAGTGTCTTGGCCGTGTGTGACACATGGTTAGCCCCATGGGCATGTACATAGGCCATGTGTCCCTTGCATCAACCCATGAGAAAATGATTCATCATACGGGCCATCACACGGGCGTGTGCCCTGGCCATGTGCTATTAAGGGTTTCATGACGTCACGAACAGAAAGCTCCACAAGTGGGAGACACGGGCGTGTCTAGGTCGTGAGAAGGACAAGGGTTATAGGCACGGGCATGTGCTCAGCCGTGTGAAATAAGTCAGTGTCGACCACGGGTGTCGAACACGGGCATGTCTTAAGGGCACACGGGCGTGTCCCTTGGACCACACGAGCGTGTGGCCCCTGTTTAGGCAAAAAAGTTTTTAAGAGCTTTTAAGTTCTCGGATGAATTTTGAATTCTTTCGAACGTACAATTAGGGCTTCGTAGGCCCATTATATATATGATATGATTACAGAAGGAAAGGTTTTAAAATGGAGCGAAATTTTATGTCTCGTGAATGTATGATTAAGTAAAGATAAGTACGGTAATGCCTCGATTCTGGTTACTCAAGGCCGACTCGAGAAGGGTGTTACAACCGACAAAGAAACTTAAAATTATTTGGATTGCTTAAATTTTTGTAAATTTTTTTATATTTAACTAACCCTATACTTTAGATTCTCACTTTTTGATACATGTTCATTGTAGACCAAACTATCCCCAAGATGGAAATCTAGGAAGAAATAGTCGGTGTCGTAACACGACAACCTTGTGTCATGACACTACGCGTAGAATATGAAAATTGATGAAAAGCATATCAACGTTGTGACGTGGCATCAACGTGTTACGACATAGTAGATAGTTTCCCCAAGATGTCCAAACTAACGGATTGTCGTGAGACAGAACCTTTGTGTCATGACAACGGTACACTGCCAGGGATGTCATGACATGCAATCCTGTGTTGTGACATTGCTACAATGTTTATGTAGAGTTGACCCAACCCAATTCTGCAACCCAAAGCTAAAACTTAGTTTTATCTGACTCTTACCATTTAAAACACCTATTTTTAACCCTAATACCCTTTATAAACATACTTAACATCCCCTTAACCTCTTAATCCTACAAAATCTCTTAAAACTTCGCAAACCCTAAAATCATAAATCCAAACTCCTTCTTGCAACTAGTAAGAATCCCTCATCATTCAATATCATTTAGTGTAAGAAACGAACGGAGCACATAAATGAACCATTTACCAACGAGAACGACAATGATTTCAAGATTTATTCGAGGTTAAGCGTTTCTAACTCAAACTTTTTATTATTTTATTGGATATTGTTTTATTTGGTTCTTTGTTTAAACATGCATCCTAGAAAAGTTAAAAAAAAAAAAAAACCAATGAACCTGAACCATCGACGGGTCCAAACCCCTCTAATTTCACAAACCCAAATATTGGAAAATATTTTACTGAACTATAAGGAAAAACCTTTATCCAAAAAAGGGGGATTTGATCCATCGATGATCCTATGTAAGGAAATATGGCATTTAGTAAGATATCATAGGTGGCAACGTTTCTAGATGATCCCAAAAGAGAATGTTGTGGTCCCTATTGTTCAGGAGTTTTATGCGTCTTTATAGGACCAAGGGTCTAGAAATACTGAAGGCCATATGTGGGATATGGTACTTGTGAGGGGGAAAGAAGAACCAGTAACCCCTCGAATTATTTGGGACTTTTATAATGCTCCATACCCTGAGAATGATTTTATTGATGAAATTGATCTAGAATATTTTCAAGATATAGATATGGATAGTATTATAAACTTTTTGACTGAAAGGAAGGGTGAATGGAAATATCGCGTAGGTACTAATATTCCAATATCTTTTAATCAAGCAATTATGTTTCCTAAAGCTAAGATATTGATTCAATTTTTGTGAACACAAATAGTACCTATTTTAAATGTTTTTAATATTAATACTTTTAGAGCAGTTTTAGTCTATGCTATTTTGTAGAAAAAGCATGTCTACATCGGTAAACGAATCCACCAAAACATGAAGAGATGTATTAGTGGCAAAAAGGTGGGAGTTTTCTTTCCCCATCTAGTGACAGCCTTATGCAAAAATGTGGGTCTACCTATGACATCCATCGAGCAAGCAAATAAACCTTCTAGAAGTATCATCGAGGACACCTTATTCCAACAATACATTGAGTTGTGAGCCAAACATATAAATGATTAGAACAGGTGATAGCAAGAAGCGATAGCTACACTAGCTTCATCCCAGAGGTTGACACAAACTCAACAAGAAGTTGGTGAGAGTAGTCATCCAAAGCTAGATTGGATGATTCAGTGGATGCAAGAATCGGGACTAATTTTTTAAGAATTTGCTAGGCAAAACAACATCTGTGTCCCCAATTATACACCGCACATGTTTGGGCCAACAAATATGGAACAAGAAGAAGAGGGGCAAGATATCGATAAGGATGAAGGAAGTGAGGAGTTGGATTTTGAAGAGGATGATTGAACATTTTTATTTTTGGGAAAACTTGTATTAATGTTTGGATACTTTTAATTTAACCTTATAGGAGTAGGACTCATGATAGTTATTATTATTATTATTATTACTATTACTATTACTATTACTATTATTATTATTATTATTATTATTATTATTATTATTATTATTATTGCATTTTGTTTAAATTTCTATGTAGGAACCCAACACAAAGGAGACACAAATAATTCGAGCTTAACACGATCAAAGGAGAAAGCACCCACCATTAGTAGTTGGACCAACCATGATCAATTGGGTAACATCATTCCTTATCTATTTATGGGCTACAAATTGAGGAAAAGGTGTCAACTAAAGTGTGGGGATGTAAAATAGAAAACTTGTGCATTTTTAATTTCTACATTTTTCTTTGATTTTTTTCTCGTCCTTGGTGTTCTTGAGCTTGTAAAAATACAAATGATTTGCATGTACATAGGTTGGTTGTGTTTACAAATAAAATTGGCATAATGGTAGGGGATTTTAACCTTTTTTTTATTGGACTACTAAAGATCTATATGTTACACTATAGATAGGCATTAAGCAATGAACTGTACAAAGTGATATAGAAAACACAAGGAAACAAGCATGCTAGTACGAATGATAAATGGTTGAATTTGTATTTGTTTGGTTGATTAAGTTTGTGCATGTTGAGAAATTTAAGGATGACCTAAGGCATTGTTTGAAACACATCCAGAGCAAAAAAGCTAACCTATTTGTACTTCCCCTTTAGTACCAATTTTTGAGCTTGTGGACACTTCATGATTAACCTCACTATAAATCCCAAGCCTGATAATGTTAATTTGTATTTTCCCTTTTTCTTTAGTCATGCATCTCATGACTAAAGACTTTTAGCTCTACGTATTGAGGGTTAAGTAGTGCATCACAGCGGGGTTTGTAAAAATAGAGTGAAATAGGAAAGATTGGTGTGATATAGGAACTATAAGTTAGCTTAATGTGAGAAGCAAAAAGAAAAATCATAAAAGAAAATTAGTACGAGTAGAGAATGTCTTAAACAATGAAAAGACATTCATGAGTGAGATGTATTGAAAAAAAGAAAAGTGACACTGTCACAAAAGAAAGAAAAACTCGTTCATTAGTGCACAAAAACTTGTAAGGCTACTCGTAGTTACTATGTCATACTATGGCTTACTATATATGGAGAGACAAGGAAGGTAAGAGAATGAGAAATAAGGCGGTGAGTGGGAAAGGGTCAATAAGGGGGAAGATTAAAGATCAATGCATTATGTCAAAATATTTTTGTATTTATAACCCTCTTGATGCTTTCTATCTTTGAACTCCATACATGTCCTAAGCCTCAAAATGTTACAAGTTTGAAAAGTCCTATGTGACATTAATATCCTTATACACTAATGGACATCATAGTAGACATAGGCATAAATGACTATTTGTATTCTTCTCGGATAATCAAAGTACTTGTATAATTTATTGATGGATCCCTATAGGTGAAACCCTTAATACTTTGATATTTTGTAACATATTGAACTTAGATGTTTGTGATCAAAAGTGGTAAGTCAATTACTCATCATGTTAAAGTTGTTAGTAAGCATAAAAGGCCTAAGTCATATGCTCCAAAGTCAATACCTATATGATATTTGCTCAAGGGTTGTTGTAACACCCCAAACCCGGCCTAGAAGTTTGGCCTGAATCCAGCGTGTCACATCAAAGGCATAATTCAAAACAATTTTGCTAATTAGAAGTTTAAGGCCCAAAAGCCCAAAAATCCTTGAGTCCTGTTAGGAAATGATAAAAACCCATTTTAACTATTTTAAGTATTTCAGAAACCAAGTTTAATCATAAGAAATTTACTTAGGTTTAATGATTAAGTAAACAGTTGGAACAACAAAACCCAAAATTTAAAGTTAGATCGAAGTACAAGGCCTTGTTACATTCAACGTAAATAAAATAATTAAAATTGTGTCTTCAAAATAAATAAATAAAAATTTAATCATCTTGTAGTGTGGCCATCTCTGAGTCCTCTCCCACGTCAAGCCGTCTATTGAGGATCACCTAAAAAATTAAATAAAGGGTATGAGTTTTGAAACTCAGTGTGTACAACCCTTGGCAATCAAATCAACATACAAATATTCACATTGGGCCTAAGCCCTATCAAAATCGGTGGTCTTGGCCTTAGCCCACAATGACCTCATATCATATCATATCATATCATATGCAAAACAAGGTAATGCAAAACCCTCCCCAAAAATCCATCCGCTACACACACCATTTCCCTTCCAACCCTACACACCTGTGGGGATTTCTAAATCAACCCACCCATCCTCTACACACCAAAGGTAGCACTCATAGCAGCACTACTCAACGTTGCAGCAAAGCTACTAATCACATAATGGGCTTAAAGCCACCGGTGGATCCATGGTCGTCAAGCAACTATGCGATCCTCAAATCTTCCTCCATACCATAATTCCCACCCATATGCATCCTAAATAGAATATCATATGAATGCAACATGCACATGAGTAACATTCACAAAACTCATACTCATCCCATCGGGGTATTTTAGTCATTTCACCACCCAAGGGTATTTTTGTAAATTTACTCTACAAGGGTATTATCGTAATTCTACCCTACAGGGGTATTTAGGTAATTTTGGAAAACATGGTTATTTTAGAAATTTTGTAAATCGGGGATATTTTGGTAATTTCGCAAATCAAGGGTATTATGGTAATTTTACAAATTAGGGGAATTTTAGTAATTTTGCAAATCTAAGGATATTTTGGTAATTTTCAAACTAAGGGTATTTTTGGTATTTTCAAATTAGGGGTATTTTAGTAATTTTACAAATCTAGGGATATTTGGTCCCTTTCGAGTTTTATTTATGAACTTTGGCCCATTAATAAGTTCTTGCGGTTAAAGTGAACAGACACTATGCACCAAGTAGGATTCTAGAGAAGAGGAGGTGGGTCACTAGAACCGCTTAAGTACCAAGCTCTCCCTAGATCCAATTCTAGACATGCATATGTCCATTGCCACACTCTAACCCAGCGACCAGTCTACGGACATGTTTCGCTATTGGAAAGTCTTATGCAGTTAAAAAGTTGTTCAGAACTAAGCCTAAAGTCCATTAAACCCCACCATACTTGTCTACGTCCTCATAAAGCCCATCAAGCCCATTTCACGTTCATATAACTCATTATGCCCACATCACATCCTTATGGCCCACTAGGCTCAAATCTCAATCATATGGCCTTTTAGGCCCAAAACAATTCCAGATCATGTAACATGTGTGCCTAACTCAGTTCATATAGTCAAATCAATTCATTTCATCAAACTTAGCCTCAAGGCCCACCGGGCCCATTTAGCCACTTTCGGCATTTCGACTTTTCGGCATTGCTGACATCATGTGTGTGTAGAGTTTGTACGCACCTGGTTACTACGACGTGCTATTCTATCCTTAGCCTTGAACTTACAACCAACCAATCAACCTTCAATCAACCACTCATACTTAATCAAAATATTTACTCAAAAGTCAAACTCATCAGAATCTTATCATGTGCCACCGGGTTTTAATAACCCTTCCTTAGCTACTAATCAGGAGTATCACCTAGATATGAACTCACACATACACCATCAAAATTTGGGTGACTCGTAATCCACACAAGTCATCCACACATTCAACCATTTACTAAACCACAACCGAGACGACTGCACTTACCTCTTTGCTAACGATCCTTACCATGCTTGTGATCTTTTAACCCTACCCTTGTTATTATAGGTTTAATGATAGGAAAAGTTAGATAGCCTTATGAATTTTACCTAACATACTAAAGGAAAATTGACTAAGTACTTACCCAAGAAGCAATCGGCCCAAGAAGTTTTCAGCTTTAGAGATTAGTATGATGACAAGGACTATTCGGCACCAATAGGGAGAGGAAGAGAAGAAGTATCAGCTAGAACCAAAGGTGAACAAGAAAGGGAATTTGAGAAGAAAGGGTATGGAGGATTCGGTAAAGAAGAATGATGGTAAATCGGCAATGAAGAGAATTCGACTATAGGTGAATTTGACAATGGGAGAAACCGATTGAGGGGGAGAAAGAAAAAATAGAAAAAAAAATGGCAACTTAAAGAACCTTGCAAAACATTCGGCTCTTTCTTCTTATAGCCATAAGCCGAATATGCCATCCCCCAAAGTCCTATTCGGCACCAACTCCTCCCTTTCCTCATCTCCTAATTTTTCTCCCTGATAACACCTTAATCTTATCCGAAATTTCCCCTACATCCATCACACTTGCTTACTTCAAACTCTCCTCAGAAAGAGTTCAAAACCAATACAACGCTTGCCGTCCACCTATCCAAAATAAAACAGTCCAAAACTACACTCCTAAAGCTCGAACCTTGGATTTCTTCAACTTACAAACACGCCACCTCATAGCTTCCAAGTGACGCCACTTTCCACTGGACCACAAGCCTATTTGTGTCCTATTTTCTCTTAATCTGCTTAAGAGGCCTCATGCCTGAGACTAGGGTCCACTAAAGCAAGAAAAATAAATTTTTCCCTATGGTCTCCCCTATCTCTAAGGCTTCAAATAATCCCAACAACACCTTAAAATTAATATTCTAAGTGCTACACATACATACCAACCCTATGATCCATAGATCCACAGCCAAACATGTTCCCATCTTCCTCCAACATTCGCCCGGATGCCTTCTCCCACACTCAGCACAAAGTGGTATTCCATTATTAATAGCAGCAACAGGGGCCACAGCTCTAACCAGACCATTCACTCTGGCCCTCCTCCTAGGCCTTTGTCCAGCTCTCATAGGTTCCATATTCCACTTATTCTTTCCCTTCTCTTTCTCTAGGTTAAGGTGCTCCGTGCTCTTTACCTCCTCTGCTATCTTTGCTTTCTCCACCAAAACCACAAAATCCTGCTCCCTCTGTGGAGATATAAGTACCCTAAGGTTATCCCTTAATCCATCCTCGAACCGTATACATCTTTCATACTCTGTTGCTACTATCCCCTCGGCATATCGACTGAGGCGCAAAAACTCAGCCTCGTACTCTGCTATCAGCTTATCTCCCTGAGTCAAACTCAAAAACTCCTTCTTTCGGGCATCCATGTAGGCCGCTCCAATATACTTCCCCTGAAATGCCTATTTGAAGAACTCCCAAGTGATCTGCTCCGTTTGGTTGCCCTCTTTTATAGTCAACCACCACTAATAGGCTTCTTCCCTAAGTAGGGATATTGCCCCTATTAACTTCTGTTCTACCGTGCAATCCAGGTCATCCATTATTCTTTCAGTAGCTTCCAACCAATACTCCACCACATTCGGGCCACCCCCACTACTCCTTTGAAAATCTTTGCCCCATTAGCTAAGAGTCATTCCACGATCGATCCACGACACCCTGTACCATTATTGGGCACAACGACCCTTTCTAAGATCCTTAACATAGCCTACAAAACTGCATCTTCAGAGTGGCACTCGCTCATATGGTCCCCTTTTAGCTACTAGTGAGGCCGAAGTTGCCCCTACTCCAACGTTAGGCATATGGCCTGACTCGGACGACCCTCTCCTAACATTTCAACGGCCTCTGCCGCAGCCTCTTGCACCTCTTCTAATGCTCATCGTTGCATATTTCTAAATTAATTTCTTTTATGAATTTAGTACATGGTTCTACTTGTTTAGGGCACATGTCTTATGCAAGTATCCATTTAAAAGTTATTTCGTAGTCCTATATCCACTACAAGCTTAAGTTTACTACGGGCTTTAGTCTTTGAAAACCTATTATTTAAAGTAGCCCATTATCTATACAATTCAGTAATTTAAACAAATGTAGAATAGAAAACTTACTTGGCTCGATGTTGAGGGCTCGGTGAACCACACTTCAAGAATCCTGCCAAAAACTTTTTTTTTTAAACCCAAAATCTAAGTCCCATTTCACAGCCCAAGCTTTGCAACCAGGCTCTAATAACACTATATGTAACACCCCAAACCTGGCCTAGAAGTTAGGCCCAAATTTGATGTGTCACATCAAAGGCATAATTCAAAATGATTTTGCTAATTAGAAATTTAAGGCCCAAAAGCCAAAATCCTTGAGTCCTATCAAGAAATGATAAAACCCATTTTAACTATTTTAAGTATTTCGGAAACCAATTTTAATCATAAGTCATTTACTTAGGTTTAATGATTAAGTAAATAGTTGGAACAACAAAATCCAAATTTTAAAGTCAGATCGGAGTACAACGCCTTATTACATTCAACGTAAATAAAACAATTAAAATCGTGTCTTCCAAATAAATAAATAAAAATTAAACATCTTATAGTGTGGTCATCTTCGAGTCCTCTCCCACGTCTAGCCGTCTACTGAGGATCACCTGAAATATTTAATAAAGGGTGTGAGTTTTGAAACTCGGTGTGTCCAACCCTTGACAATCAAATCAACATACAAATATTCACATTGGGCCTAAGCCCTATCAAAATCAATGGTATTGGCCTTAGCTCACAGTGACCTCATATCATATCATATCATATCATATCATATCATATGCAAAACAAGGTAATGGAAAACCCTCCCTAAAAATCCATCCGCTACACACACCATTTCCCTTCCAACACTACACACCTGTGGGGATTTCTAAATCGACCCACCAATCCTCCACACACCAAAGGTAGCACTCACAGCGGCACTACTCAACATTACAACAAAACTGCTAATCACATAATGGGCTAAAAGCCACCAGTGGATCCATGGTCGTCAAGCAACAATGTGATCCAAAAATCTTCCTCCGTACCATAATTCCCACCTATATGCATCCTAAATAGAATATCGTATGAATGCAACATGCACGTGAGTTGTAACACCCCAAACCCGATCAACACACCACTACCGAGTCTGGCATGTTACGGGGTAAAAATGTTTGAATAAACAAGCTTCCCGGTTTATTATTATTTTTAAAACTCTTTTATTGATCTCAAAGTTTAGGAGAAACCTTATAGTGATGTGGAAAATTTAGGTTTGAAATCAACTTTATTAATTTTATCATTACCTTGTGAATAATGTCACCCGATGGTAATGTTGTAAAACTCGATACGTAATATAGTTTTATAAACCCCATTTTAATTTCGCCACTAAAGCAAATCCGGTTATTAAACATATGCATACGATAATTAAAAATAAAATCTAAAACAAAACCCAAACTAATACTTAGCGCCTTATTACAAACCAAAACCAACTTTAGGTAAATAGAAAAATTGAAATAGTAACTAAAAGAAATCAAAACCGAACGAGCATGCATGGTCGCCGAGTCCTTCCCTACCCATATCGCAATCTACGCCTCATTTGCAAAATATAAGGGAAGGTGAGTCACCAAGACTCAAAGTATAAATCCCCAACCCGATAGTGGAAGCAATTACACAAATCATCAAGAAAACATGCAAATCATGCAACCCCATAACCTAACCATCCAATCTCCTTTATCTACCCCGTGTGGTCAAAACCACCGTGGTCAAAACCACCGTGATCGTAGTTACAAATATATAACGGTGTGGTCAAAACCATCGATGACCGAGGTCACAAATCAAGTGATGGGGCCAACCCATCGTGTGGTCAAAACCATTGATGACAATCCAGAATCAACATGTGGCCAACCCAATCGTGGTACCAAACCACCGGACGAGTCACAATATTCATATGTGGTCAAAACCACCGGTGGTCAAAACCACCGGACTTAGTCGCATAATATAATATCAAGACGGGCCAACTCGTCAGGTGGTCAAAACCACGGTGACACCAAATATCTCTTCCCTTCCTCTCAACAATCCCACCATCATGTCCATATCAATCATGGCATAATAACATATAATGATGCAAATAACACATGGCATACATTTAACAGTGACATGATAGCATATACCGAGATTTATAATCAGGGGACTTACCCGGAGTCCATACTCATGCCCACAAGGCATAACTACTGATTTTAATGGTTATAACAGAAACACAATAAACATGTCAAACCAACAAAGTGTGTAAGCGCTACACACCTGACTATTTGTAGATCTAAACGAAGTCCCAAAACGTTAGCCTTCATTCTACCCTACAATCGGCCAACACACAGTTTTTAAGTTTAAAGCCATTCAGCTAAACACCATAATCCTGAAGATGCGTCACACAAAGGCACACTCACCTTGATGCCAATTTGGTTTCCAACCAAATCCCGAAACTACACAAAGGATCTCCCTTACAATCGGTCAAGCCCTTAATCGGCAACCAGATCTTAAAATCCACTATATTCGGCTACTTTCCCCCTTCTACAATCGGTCTTAAACACATTATTAGAAATCTAAAGGCCATTCGGCCATAACAGGAATCTCGAAACCAAAAGAGTTTGACACATTCTTACCTTAGTCGATAGATTCGGCCACCAATCACCAAAATATCGGCACACCCTAGTGATCTTAGAGGTTTCGGCTATCAACATAAATAGGGATGGAGTTTAGTATACGGATCTTTAATAGAGGGGAGGATAGAGGGGAAATCACTTACCAAGGGATTCGGCTTGCCTCAAAAAGAAGATGATAGATTCGGTCAAGGAGGAGAAAACGCAATAGATCTCTCCGGCTTTTGCCAAGATTTGGCCCTAGCACCACACCAAGGTTTGAGGTTCGATTTTAAGAACCAAGGAAGAGATGGGTTTCAGCACTTAGAATACTTAAGAAAAAAGCAAGAAGAGAGGGATTTATAAGTAGAGTATTCGGCCAAAATACTAGATGGAAATAAAAGAGAAACAACAAGGCTTCCTGCTTTTGAAGATGGAAGAGGTGGAGAGGAAATAGACCCAAAATTTGGGCAAGAAGAGAAACTAAAGATGAGAAGGAGAACAAGAGGGATTTCGGCTTGGGCAAAAAGGAACAAAACAAAAAGAAAAGATAAATGAGAGGGGTTTCGGTTTGACACTAAACAAAGAAAAGAATGACTCTTAAAGCCGGCCGGTTCTAGCCTTTCTCCAAAGCACATTCGGCTCACCCCCTTCCCAAGTACCAACCGATTGCTCTCCTCCTCCCCACAGTCCAACTTTCGGCCAACACTTCAAGACTCCCACTCATTGCCGTCCCCGTCATCCTTCCTTGAATTCCTCTCATCCACTATTCAAACAAGTTTCAATGAGTCCTACACCTATCACTTAAAGTTAGCCTAATCCATATCCCTCCAACAGAGTCTTACCTGAGCATACCTCTTCCTTGCTCCTAGCATGAAAAAGAATAAGTATAAAGGGATTTCTGCTGCTCGAACCTGAGCTCTCTTCTCTGCATTGTGGCGTCACTGCTTAAGGCCTTAAGTGGCGCCTCCTTGCCACTTTACCAAGGCAATTCCTTGTGTCTAAATCCTTCCATAATTTCTTTTAACCCCTAACTTTCTTAGCTCCCTCTTCCTAGGCACCAAAACAAAAATTTTGGCCATGACTCAGGCCTAACCCGAGGTCATGCCTGGACCGTAAAACATGCAAAACTAGCACAGTAGACATACCGTCACATGCAAACACATGCAAAATGTAGAGACCCCATTTTAAGGATGTTACAGTTCTACCCCCTTAAAAATAATTTCGACCTCGAAATTGCCTGGTCAGAAGAGTTGAGGGTATTACTGTTGCATCACATCATATGGTTCCCACGTGGCCTCCCCCGTACCATGTTTCCGCCATAGCATTTTCACCAAGGGAATTGACTTCCTACGTAAGACCTTGACATCCCGATCCAAAATCTGTACCGATTCCTCTTCGAAAGACAAGTCTAGGCTCACCTCAATCTCTGCAACCGGCACAACGTGTGATGGATCTGATCGATAGCGCCTAAGCATCGAAACATGAAAGATGTCGTGAATTTGACTTAACTCTACTGGCAACTCGAGCTGATAAGCTACCGGTCCTACTCGCCTCAACATCATGTACGGCCCGATAAACCTAGGGCTTAGCTTCCCTTTCTGCCCAAATCTTAGCACTTTCTTCCATGGCAATACCTTCAGAAAAACCTTATCACCCACTGCATACTCTATATCCCTGCGCTTAAGATCGGCGTAGGACTTCTGCCTGTCTGACACTTCCTTAAGATGAGCCCGAATCACCTTAGCCTTATCCTCAGTTTCTACTACCAACTCTGGACCTAATATCTGCCGTTCACCCAACTCTGTCCAACAGGTAGGAGTACGACATTTTCGTCCATACAGTGCCTCATATGGTGCCATCTGGATACTCACTTGATAACAATTGTTATAAGCGAACTCTGCCAATGGTAGATACTCCTCCCAACTACCACTAAAATCCAGAGCACAGCCCCTTAGCATATCCTCTAAAATCTGAATTACTCTTTCAGACTGTCCATCAAATTACGGGTGAAAAGCTGTGCTGAAACCCAACCTCATTCCCAAAGCCTAATGCAAAGCTCTCCAGAACCTCGACGTGAACCTCGAATCCCTATACGAGATGATTGACACTAGCACACCATGCAACCTTACTATTTCGGCCACATACAACTTCACTAACTTCTGGAGCAAATAATCAACCCTCACTGGTATGAAATGAGCTGATTTAGTCAAATGGTCCATAATTACCTAGACTGAGTCCTTCTTGCTAGGCGTAAGGGGTAGCCCACCGACAAAGTCCATGGTAATCCTTTCCCACTTCCACTGAGGAATCTTCACCAGCTGAAGTAAACCTGACGGCAGCTGATGTTTAGCTTTGACCTATTGACACGTCAGACACTTACCCACAAACTCAGTCACTTCCCGCTTTAGCCTTGGCCACCAGAACTGCTTTCGCAAATCTCGGTACATCTTGCTACCTCTAGGATGCATAGCGTATGGGCTGCTATATGCATCCTGAAGAATCCTTTGCCTCAACTCGATGTCCTTCGGCGTACAAGCTATCCCTTGAAAACACAACACTCCATTGTGAGTGAAGCTGTAACCTTCCAACCCATTAGTCTGAACTTGCAACCTCCGAGCATTCGTGCCCTCATCCACTAACTGCTTTCTTTAATCTGCTTCTACCCAAGTCGGCTTTACTTGCAATTCCGCCAACAAACTTCCATCGCCATACGTACTAAGGTGAGCAAACATCGGTCGTAGAGTCCGCGACCACCTTACGGCTCAACGATCGCCTACTACGTTAGCCTTACCGGATGGTACTCAATCGAGCAAATAGTCCTTCAACAACTCAATCTACCTTCATCACAAATTTAAATTCTTTTGCGTCAATAGATACTTCAGACTCTTGTGATCCGTGTAGACTATCAACTTCTCTCTGTATAAATAGTGTCTCTATATTTTCAAGGCGAACACCACTGCAGCCAACTCCAGATCATGTGTCGGATAGTTAACCTTATGCGGTCTCGGTTGTCGAGACGACACGCCACCACTTTCCTTCCTCGTGATCAGCACACATCCCAAGCCAAGATGTGATGCATCACAAGAGATCGTGAATTCCTTTCCGCCTCAGTCGCATTCGTAACCGAGCTTCCGTAAATCTTCCTCAACTTGTCGAAACTTTCCTGTTGTTTCTCCGACCACACAAATGAAACTCCTTTCCTTAATAACTTGGTCAATGGCGCCACAATCAGAGAAAATCCTTCCACAAATCTCTGGTAATACCCCTCCAGACCTAGAAAACTCTAAATTTCTGCAACCGACCTAGGCGGTTTCAAATCCAACACCGCCTCAATCTTGCGAGGGTCCACTCTAATCCCTTCAGCGGACACTACACGACCTAAGAAAGTCACTTCCCTAAGCCAGAATTCGCACTTACTGAATTTGGTAAATAGCTGCTTTTCCCTTAAAATTTGCAAAACCACCCGCAGGTGCATATCATGGTCCTCCTCAGTCCTTGAGTACACCAATATGTCGTCTATAAATACTATGACAAACTGGTCCAAGTACTGCTGAAACACCCGACTCATCAAGTTCATGAATGTTACCGATGCATTGGTTAACCCGAACGGCATCACCAGAAACTCGTAATGCCCATAACGAGCACGGTATGCCGTCTTATAAACATCAGCCTCCTTCACTTTGAGTTGATGGTACCCCGACCTGAGATCTATCTTCGAGAAAACTGATGCACCTTTAAGTTGATCAAACAAGTCACCAATCCTGGGCAATGGATACTTATTTTTGATCGTCAACTTATTCAGCTGGCGGTAGTCTATACACATCCGCATTGTGCCGCCTTTTTTCTTAACAAAGAGCACAGGTGCTCCCCACAATGATATACTTGGTCGAATGAAACCTCGGTCCAACAACTCCTGGATTTGGGCCTTCAACTCCACCAATTCTTTTGGCACCATTCGATACGGGGCTATAGACACTGGCGCAGTTTCGGGTAACAGGTCTATACCAAATTCAACTTCCCTATCCGGAGGTAGACCCGGAAGTTCTTCTGGGAACACATCTGCAAATTCCCCTACAGTTCGGACACTCTCCACAACTGCATCCTTGGCTCCCAAAGCACAAACATGCACCACGAATGACTCACAACCCTTTCTTACCATTTTCTCCGCCTTCAGTGCAGAGACCACATTGGAGAAGTAATCCCTTCTATTACCTATCATCACCACCTCCCTACCTCCCATCGTCCTCAATACCATGCGCTTGGCCGCACAATCCAAACTGGCTTGGTACTTCACCAGCCAATCCATCCCGAGAATCAGATCGAACTCCCCAAATGGCAGTTCCATCAAATCAGCCAAAAACATGACCCCTTGAAGTTCTAGCGGTACATCCCTATATAGTTTACTTACTTTTACAGAGTGACCTAAAGGGCTTATCACAGTCATCTTCCTAGAAGTAATCTTAGAGTTCAAGTTCATAGTTTCCACTATGCTACTGGCTACATATGAGTGCGTTGAACCCACATCTATCAAAATATTATAAGGTAGTCCAAAGATTAAGAACGTACCGGTTATGACGTCTGGTGCGTCACCTTCCTCTCGACGCCTCACTACGTAGACTAATCCAGGCTGTCTCGCCTCTGTTCCACCTGCACCTCTACCCGATGCTCTTCGGCCTCTGCTAGAGCCATTACCTCCCTAGCAAAGACCACTACCCCTCTGTGGTCACGACCATCCCTCCTATTCGAAAGTAATGATTCGATCCCCAAACCGCAACCTAGCTAACCTCTGGACAATCCCTCACTCGGTGCCCTATCGATCCACACTCAAAGCATCCCCTATTTCCAGTCCAACATTCTCCCGTGTGAGACTTTCCACATTGGGCACATCATGGCGGCCACTGAGTATCAGCAGCAGTAGGCCTAGTAGCTTGATTCAGACCACTATATCTACCCCGTTTCTACTGATTTTAAGTAGACCCAGATGATTCAAATTCTTCTTATTCCAACCCTTGTCCTGATTCTGTCTAACCGACTGTTTCACTTCCTACGCAACTTTGGCCTTTTTCACTAAAACTGCAAACTCTCTCTCCTGCTGTAGAGCAATCAGCAACCTCAGATCATCCCTTAATCCGTCCTCAAATCTGACATATCGCTCATGCTCCGTAACTATAATGCCCCGAGCATATCGGCTTAACCTTAAGAATTTTGCCTCGTACTCCGATACGGACTTACTCCCCTGAACCAGCCTCAGAAATGCCTTCCTCTGCGCATCAATATAACTGGTCCCAACATACTTCTTTTGATAAGCTACCTTGAAATAATCTCAAGTGAGATCATCCACTGCAGCACCATCCCGAACTGTGAGCCACCACTGGTATGACTCATCTTGGAGAAGTGACACTACTCCCTTTAGTTTCTCCTCAGCAGTCAGATCCAAATCGTCTATGATTCGTTCTGTCGCCTCCAACCAATACTCAGCCGTATTGGGTGCCACACCAGATACACCTCAGAATACCTCAGCTCCATTGGTTCGGAGTCACTCAGATATGGATTTTTGAGCTCCCGTACCTCCACCTGCTCCAGCCACTCTCTTCAACACTCGCAGCATCGCCTGCGACACTGCATCCTCCCCCTTTTGATTTTGATACTCTACACCAGCAGCTGGTGGTGGTTGAATCTCATTTTCGGACCCTTAACTAGACCTAACGGGTTTTGATATGGTCATTCTTCCTCTACCGCGTCCTCCCACATTACGACCACTTCCCCTAGTACTCATGTCTATAATCGCGATTTATCTGCTTAAAGAAATTTTTATGAATTAGATTTTGTTCCACTGATTACCCACGAATAAGTTTTATGTAAAGAAATTTGGTAGTGGTTCTTTCGATCATCATAAAGTTTTCATTTCAATTTCCTACCTTAATACAGTGAATCACATTTACTCATCAACAACCTCCTCCACCTATACTCCACATGTAGGGGTATTCTCGTCATTTCACTACCCGAGGGTATTTCTGTAATTTACCCTATCGGGTTATTTTAGTAATAAATCAGGGTTAATTTGGAAACCTTTACAAATTGTAGGTATTTCAGAAATTCTAGAAATTGGGTCTATTTTTGTAATTTTCCCAAAATATGGTTCCAGGTGATTCTACAAAATAAGGGTATTTTGAAAATTTTCAATTCGGGGGTACTTCGGCAATTTCCATACTGAGGGTATTTTGGTAATTTTACAAGTCAGGGGTAATATGGTCATTTTTCAAATTAGGGGTATTTTGGTCATTTCCAAATCAAGGGTTTTTTGGTTATTTTCAAATCAAGGTGACCGGTCCCTTTGGGGTTTTAGTTATTGAATTTAGCCTGTGAATAAGTTGTCTTAGTTAGGGAGAACCGTCATTACGCACCAGTAGGATTCAAGTGAAGAGGAGGTGAGTCACTAGGACTGCTTAAATACCAAGCTCTCCCCCCCGAATCCATTCCTAGACATGCGCACAACGGTTGCTACACCCTTAACTTAGCGACGTACTCACAGGTTTGTTTAGTGGATCTTTAAGTCTTATGTAATTTGTGTCAGAGTAAGCTATTCCTAGGGTTTAATAACTCCTATTCCACTAATCTACGATCCCAAAATACCCATTTCCCCCACATATAATTCACACAATAGTTAGGGATACTTACTTGGGCGTATTGGTGCCGGAGACTCGGTGCCATGCTGTTCAAACCATGTACCTTTTCCTCAAAACTTTTCAAAACCCTACTTTAAACATTTTGGGCCTCGGGCCTACAGCCGAGTCTTTGAACTTTGCTCGGATACCAAAATTTTAACACCCCAAACCTGGTCAACATACCACTACCGAGTCTGGCATGTTACGGGGTAAAAATGTTTGAATAAACAAGCTTCTCGGTTTTTTTTTTTTTTGAAAACTCTTTTATTGATCTCAAAGTTTAGGAGAAACCTTATAGTGATGTGGAAAATTTAGGTTTGAAAACAACTTTATTAATTTTATCATTACCTTGTGAATAATGTCACCCGATGGTAACGTTGTAAAAACCCGATACAGAGTATAGTTTTATAAACCCCATTTTAATTTCAGTTACTAAAGCAAATTAGGTTATTAAACATATGCATACGATAATTAAAAATAAAATCTAAAAACAAAAACCCAAACTAATACTTAGCGGCCTTATTACAAACCAAAACCAACTTTAGGTAAATAGAAAAAATTGAAATAGTAACTAAAAGAAATCAAAACCCAAACGAGCATGCATGGCCTCCTCGAGTCCTTCCCGACTCCATATCCGCAATCTACGACTCATCTGCAAAATATAAGGGAAGGGATGAGCCACCAAGACTCAGTGTATAAATCCCCAACCTGATAGTGCAATCACTTACACAAATCATCAGTAAAACATGCAAATCATGCAACCCCATAACCTAACCATCCAATCTCCTTCATCTACCCCATGTGGTCAAAACCACTGGTGGTCAAAACCACTGGTGACCGTAGTCACAAATATATAACGGTGTGGTCAAATCCACTGATGACCGAGGTCACAAATCAAGTGATGGGGCCAACCCATCGTGTGGTCAAAACAACTGATGGCAATCCCGTAATCAACATGTGGGGCCAACCCACTGTGGTACCAAACCACTGGGATGAGTCACAATATTCATATGTGGTCAAAACCACCGGACTTAGTCACATAATATAATATCAAGACGGGCCAACCTGCTGTGTGGTCAAAACCACCGTGACACCAAATATCTCTTCCCTCCTCTCAATAATCCCACAATCATGTCCATATCAATCATGGCATAATAACGATAATGATGCAAATAACACATGGCATACATTTAATAAAGGACATGATAGCATATAATCGAGATTTATAATCGGGACTTACCCGAGTCCATGTTCATGCCTACAAGGCATAACTACGATTTTAATGGCTATAATGAAACACAATAAACATGTCAAACCAACAAAGTGTGTAAGCGTTACACACCTAACTACTTGTAGATCTAAACGAAGTCCTAAAACGTTAGCCTTCACTCTACACTACAATCGGCCAACACACAGTTTTTAAGTTTAAAGCCATTCGGCTAAACACCATAATCCCGAAGATGCGTCACACAAAGGCACACTCGCCTTGATGCCGATTTGGTTTCCAACCAAATCCCGAAACTATACGAAGGATCTCCCTTACAATTGGTCAGGCCCTTAATCAGCAACCAGATCTTAAAATCCACTGTATTTGGCTACTTTCCCCCTCCTACAATCGGTCTTAAACACATTATTAGAAATCTAAAGGCCATTCGGCCATAACAGGAATCTTGAAACCAAAAGAGTTTGACACATCCTTACCTTAGTCGACATATTCGGCCACCAATCACCAAAATATCGGCACACCCTATTGATCTTAGAGGTTTCGGCTATCAACATAAACAGGGATGGAGTTTAGTATATGGATCTTTAATAGAGGGGAGGATAGAGGGGAAATCACTTACCAAGGGATTCGGCTTGCCTAAAAAAAAAGAAGATAGATTCGGTCAAGGAGGAGAAAACGCAAGAGATCTCTCCGACTTTTGCCAAGATTCGCCCTAGCACCACACCAAGGTTTGAGGTTCGATTTTAAGAACCAAGGAAGAGATGGGTTTCGGCACTTAGAATACTGAAGAAAAACACAAGAAGAGAGGGATTTATGAGTAGAGTATTCACCAAAATACTAAATGGAAATAAAAGAGAAACAACAAGGCTTCCGGCTTTTGAAGATGGAAGATGTGGAGAGGAAATAGACCTAAGATTCGGAAAAGAAGAGAAACTAAAGATGAGAAGGAGAACAAGTGGGATTTCAGCTTGGGCAAAAAGGAACAAAAACAAAAAGAAAAGATAAATGAGTAGGGTTTCGGTTTGACACTAAACAATGAAAAGAATGACTCCTAAAGCCAGTCGATTCTAGCCTTTCTCCAATGCACTTTCGGCTCACCCCCTTCCCAAGTACCAACCGATTGCTCTCCTCCTCCCCACAGTCTAACTTTCGACCAACACTTTAAGACTCCCACTCATAGCCATCCCCCTTATCCTTCTTTGAATTCCTCTCATCTACTAATTCAAACAAGTTTCAATGAGTCCTACACCTATCACTTAAAGTTAGCCTAATCCACATTCCTCCAACAGAGTCCTACCTGAGCACACCTCTTCCTTGCTCCTGGCGTGAAAAAGAATAAGCAAAAAGGGATTTCTGCGTCGAACTCGATCTCCTTCTCTGCATTGTGGCGCCACCGCTAAGGCATTATGGCGCCTCCTGCCCACTTTACCAAGGCAATTCGTTGTGTCTAAATCCTTCCATAATTTCTTTTAGCCCCTAAATTTCTTAGCTCCCTCTTCCTAGGCACTAAAATAAAAATTTTGGCCATGACTCAGGCCTAACCCGAGGTCATGCCTAGACCCTAAAACATGCAAAACTAGCACAGCAGACATACCGTCACATGCAAACACATGCAAAATACAGAGACCCCATTTTAAGGATGTTACATGAGTAACATTCACAAAACTCATATTCATCCCATAGGGGTGTTTTAGTCATTTCACCACCCAAGGGTATTTTTGTAAATCTACTCTACAGGGTATTTGTAAGAGTATGCCAAAAGATCAATCATGAGATGGTTGTAATAACATACTTCATTTACCATGTTTATTAATATAAAGCATTGTCATTATTATTTCAGTTTTTCCTTCGTGTGTACAAATAAACTGATTTTATAATAATGTCCTGAGAATAATATGATTATTCTTAAAAGATCCTTAGTCAAGTATTATTGTTGACTAGGACAACAATAATGCATTAAGACTAACATGTAGTTGATTGATGATAAAGAGTTGTCATTGATATGGAGTGTCAAAATCAATGCATGAATATGTGTGTTAGAGAACAACATATTGGACCCAATTCGCTATGAGTATGTTTCTTGGATTATTATGTAATTGTCACAACATTACTCATAGTGATTAATATGTATATGATCCTTAGACTTGAGATAATCATTTTCCCAACATCGTGAGTAGTTTATTTTGATACAGTCAAACATACACAGTAACCGGTTGTTCTATAAAGGCTGATGTTGGATATACCACAATCTATGTAGAGGGATATTATTGATCAATATAGGATAAGTCCCTCCCACATAATGGGAGTAATATCTTAGGCCACTTGATTGAGTGAGACTAGAAATGCATGGCCATGCTCAAATAAGTTGACATGAGATGTCATACTAATTTGTATATCATAGTCTACCCAAGATATCAAGAAACTTGGGATGAACTATACAAGTGTGACTATTCCATGACTTGCATCCATTCCAGTGATAAAGGACTTAAGGATTAATGCATGAAAGGTTAATCACAAAAAGTTATATAGAATCATGACTTCTTGTAACTTCGGTAGCAATGATGCATTGCTAGATGCCACTCATTGTTTGTGACATTTGAATCGTTCTAGTATTACTGCTAACGCTACAAGAACCTACAGGGTCACACCCTATGGTTGAAATGAACGGAATAAAACATAGTTGGTATTGTGTTTGATTGCCACATGAATTAAATTAATTAAAGAATTAATTTAATTGGGTAATCAAACATTGAATATATTATATGTATAAGGATGTTGCACACATAATGAGAATTAATATATGAATTTGGTTCAGATATAAATCTAAATAAATATAGTTTATCGAAATCAATGTTATAATTAATGTAATTATAACTTTTGGGTATAATTAATGTAATTATAATTTTCAGTTAAAACATTATTATATTTATTTAATTTTATAATTCATAAAAGACATACCGATTATAAAAGGGAATAAGTGATAAAAAACTGATTAAGAGAAACCCTAAGAATTTGCATGAAAAGTCTACTAGCCGTCAAGCAAATAAAAAAAAACCTCTAAAATAGTTTTGGAGATTTCTGCTGTTCATAGTCAAACCGGGTGGATTACGTAGAGGCCGACATCATAAAGGTTGCAACTTGTTTCGACAGTAGATCAGAACTCTTGTTGCTGAGGTGTCGCTGTTTACTCAGATTGAAATTTTGGTAATTTTGAAATCTTTATTTCACCCCGATTTATTCCTCACACATGGATTCATGGTTTGGATCGTCGGGATTAATTTTATTTCGCTGCGCCATGGGGGTGCTGGCATTCCAACAATGGTATCAGAGCCACTTGTGTGATACGGACTTGAGTTTAAATACTTGGGTGATGCAATTGTATGAGATGCATGCTTTTATTTTACTACGTTTTCAGCTGTTTAAGTCGTTTAAGCATAACATGATAATTGTTCCTTTCGATAATTGATAAAATATTAATCATGGTGTTGTGGCCTATTCGATTTTATGTTATTAGTGGCCTATTCGATTTTATGTTATTACTGTTAACTATTAACAAATTTGTAATATTGCGATGGTGGCATTTACAGTTTCCAGTAAGGGTTAACTGGCTAGTGGAACAAGGGTTGTTCCGATATGAAACCTCACGGATTAAAATCCTAAAAACACGATTCTGTTGATAAAAGTTATCAAATCGTGAGGTTTCATTTGACTGGGGTATGCAATTTGTTAATAAAAGAAATATATAAACTTGATGGGCCATAAAAGGTTGAAAGGATATTTTATAATTCACCTTAGCAAAAAGCATTGAATTATGCATGCTATTTTTGACATGCATGATGTTTGAAATGCATAGTTATAGCCCAATGACACATTTGATAAAAGGTTGTAATTTTATATATATAAATACGGTCTGCGTGTCGTGCCTTACTATTATTCTCTTGTATTTCTCTTCTCATCTTACTCCCTCGTATGTAAAATGAGTTTCTGCATATTGTAATTTGCAAGAGTTACTGTGGGCCAGACGAGAAGAAAGGTGGGACAACTATTGTGGATTGATAGTTTGTGAAACTACTTACACCTTTAGGTTTCCTTTTGGTTCTCCCATTGGCTTGGGTTGAATCACCTTAGTTTATGGGCTATAACTATTGCATTTATTTATTGTTTTATTTATTCATTTATGAGATGCTATGGATGTCTAAAGCATGCAAATTTTATATATTAAAATTTGATAATAATAAACCCCATTAATTGATGAGATCAATTAAAAGACTAAATGGACTAAAGTAGACCATAATTGGTGAGATGGAACATCCTTAATAAAATCCCCCTATTAAAATATTAAGTCAATATGGCCTTCCAATTTTGCCCTCGTTAAGGCCTCGATCAAAACTATGTAGGTTCTGCCAATGTGAAGTACTAGTATTTATCTTGGTTAAACGTGAAGAATAAGCAAGTGATATTCGCTGGTTAAAAATTGGTTAATGACTTAACTAGGTTAGTCTAATAGGATTAGAAACCTAGAGGCAATTAAGTTGGATAAATCATAAGATGATTAGAACAAAAGTTGCTCACCAAATATTAGGAGTTACATATGATGTAATTAGCAAAGGTTGCTTACCTAAATAACCATAGTCTTGAGAGTAAAGCCAAAGTTGACTTAAGAGGAGGTGAAATATGGATCCTTAACCCACTAGAAATACTTTGGAGAAATTTTTTCCGATATTAATATATGAGGGCTATTAATTTTGAAATAAAAATAGTGGGATCATCATTTAATAAAGTCTTTTTAATGATTGATATAAACTTGGTAAATTTACTCACACGCATATTTAATTGTTGTAGATATATTATGGCTGCAAATATTAGCACACTTTCATTGCGATCGATCCTTGAGAAGGACAAATTGAATGGTTTGAATTTTCTTGACTGGTTTCGTAACTTGAGGATTGTCCTCAAACAAGAATAGAAATTGTATGTCATTGAACAACCACTTCCTAGTGAACCACCTGCTAATGCCTCGAGAACTGATAGACATGCTTACAAGAAGTATCTCGATGACATGGTAGATGTTGGATGCCTTATGCTTGCCACTATGAATCCTAAGCTTCAGAAGCAACATGAGGATATGGCTGCTTATGATATGATCGAGCACCAGAAAGAACTTTATCATGGGCAAGCACGGCAAGAGAGGTTCGATATCTCTAAAGCCTTATTCCAATGTAAGTTGGCTGAAGGAAGCCCAGTATGACCTCATGTCCTTAAGATGATTGGCTATATTGAAAGTCTATCTAAGCTTGGTTTTCCATTGGGCCAAAATTTGGCCACTGATGTTATTCTGCAATCGTTGCGGATAGCTACAGCTAGTTTTTCCTTAATTTCAATATGAATGAAATTGACAAGACTCGCCACAGCTTGCTCAAGATGTTACTTAATCTTCAAGGTAACAAGAAAAAGGTTGGACCCAAGCCCATACTGATGGTCCGTAACAACAAGGGCAAGGGAAAGGCCAAAGTTCAGACAAAGCCCAAAGGCAAAGGTAAGCCCAAGCCTGGAAAAAAAAGGTCAGAATGAAACCTAAAGGTGGGGTGTCTAAGGAAGGAAACTCTTTCACTGTGGTGTGATCGACATTGGAGCGAAACTGCTCTATCTATCTTGAGGAAGTCAAGAAGGCCAAAACAAGCGGAACATCTGCTTCAGGTATTTATGTTATTGATATTAATTTATCAACTACTATTTCTTGGGTATTAGATACTGGTTGTGGTTCTCATATTTGTACTTCTGTACAGGGACTACCAAGGAGTAGGACGTTGGCTAGAGGAAATGTGCACCTGCGAGTTGGAAATGGAGCAAAGGTTGCTGCATTAGCTGTGGGAATATATACTTTATCTTTGCCTAGTGGACTTGATTTATTTTTAGAGGATTGTTATTTTGTGCCTAGTTTGACTAAAAACATTATTTCAGTTTCTTGTTTAGACAAAATTGGTTTTAAGATAATTAATAAGAATAATTATTGTTCCTTTTATCTCAATAATGTTTTCTATGGTTCGGCACAATTGATTAATGGCCTCTATATTTTAGATCAAATGAATCCTATTTACAACATAAATACTAAAAGATCTAAAATAAATTACTCAAATCAAACTTATCTTTGGCATTGTCGTTTGAGCAACATAAGTGAGAGATGCATATCCATACTCCATAAAGATGGTTTATTAGATTCATTTGTTTTTGAACAATTTGAAGTATGTGAATCTTGCTTATTGGGAAAAATGACTAAATCTCCTTTTAGTGGTAAAAGTGAGCGAGCTAGTGATTTATTGGGCCTAATACATTCTGATGTATGTGGAGCAATAAATACACAGGCCAGAGGTGGATTTCAATACTTCATTACTTTTACTGATGATTTCACTAGATATGGGTATGTTTATCTCATGCGCCATAAGTCTGAGTCCCTTGAAAAGTTCAAGGAATTAAAAAATGAAGTACAAAATCAACTAGGCAAAACTAGCAAGTCACTTCGATCTGATCGAGGTGGAGAGTATTTGAGCCTATAGTTTGATGATCTATTGAAGGAATGCGGGATTGTCTCACAACTTTCTCCTCCTGCTGCTCTTCAATGGAATTGAGTTTCTGAGAGAAGAAATCAAACTTTATTAGACATGGTTCGATCCATGATGAGTCATGATGATCTATTGACTTCCTTTTGGGGACATGCACTTGAGATAGTTGCTTTCACACTAAATCGTGTTCTATCTAAATCAATTCAAAAGACACCACATGAGATGTGGACTGGGAAACGTCCCAGTATGTCTTTTATGAAAATTTGGGGTTGTAAAGCTTATGTTAAACGTCAGACGTCTACTAAGCTTGAACCTAAATCTGACAGGTTCATTTTTGTGGGGTATCCGAAAGAAACCAAAGGTTACTATTTCTTTAATCCCACTAAGAACAAAATGTTTGTTGCTCAAACTGGTGTCTTCCTAGAGAGAGAATTTATTTCTAGAAATGGAAATGGGAGAAAGATTGAACTTGAAGAAATTCAAGAATCACAAGATACCACTGAACCAGAGATAGAACAATAGCAAATTCCACAAGAAATTAAGGAATAAGTAACTGCTGTAGAAACACAACCACCACGAAGATCTTTAAAAGAACGTCATGCACCTGAGAGATATGGATTTCTCATTACAACGCATGGTGATGTTCTTCTTATAGATCAAGATGAGCCTAGGACTTATCAAGAAGCTGTGATGAGCCCAAACTCTGAGAAATGGCTTGAGGCCATGAGATCTGAGATGGATTCCATGTATGAAAATCAAGTATGGACTTTAATTGACCCACCCGAATGGGTTAAACCTATAGGGTGAAAGTGGGTTTTCAAAAAGAAAACCGACATGGATGGTAATGTACAAACATACAAGGGATGATTAGTCGCTAAAGGTTTTCTCCAAATTCATGGTGTTGACTATGATGAAACCTTTTCTCCTGTAGCTACGTTTAAATCCATCAGGATCTTGCTCGCCATAGTTGCATTTCATGATTATGGAATCTGGCAGATGGACGTCAAAACAACTTTCCTTAACGGAAAACTTGAAGAGGATGTGTACATGACACAACTTGAAGGTTTTATCAAACCAAAGGATGCTAGAAAGATTTGTAAGCTACAAAGATCCATTTATGGATTAAAGCAAGCTTCTCAAAGTTGTAATCTTCGTTTTAACGATGCAATCAAAGAGTTTGGTTTTATCAAAAATGAAGATGAACCATGTGTTTACAAGAAAGTTAGTGGGAACACTATCACATTCTTGGTACAGTATGTGGATGACATATTTATCATGGGAAATGACATACCTACCTTGCAGCCTATTAAGACTTGGTTAGGAAGTTATTTTTCTATGAAGGACTTGGGCAAAGCTACTTACATCTTAGGAGTCAATATCTATGGAGATAGGTCAAGACGACCACGGGTCTAAGCCAAAGTACATACATAGATAAAGTAATCGAAAAGGTTCAAGATGGAAGAATCTAAAGAGGATTTCTACCTACGAGACATGGTATTCCACTCTCAAGGAAATGTGTCCTTCAACTCCACAAGAGAGAGAACGCATGAGTAAAATTCCATATGCTTCCGCTATTGGATCTATCATGTATGCCACGTTATGTACCCACCCGGATGTCTCAGATGCCTTAAGTATGACGAAGGTACCAAGTAGATCCCGGTGAAGGTCATTGGATCACACTCAAGAATATCCTTAAAGACTTAAGAATAACTAAGGATACGTTCTTAATATATAGAGGTGAGGAAGAGTTAAGTGTAAAAGGTTACACTGATGCCAGCTTCCAAACTGACAAGGACGATTCTCGATCGCAATCGTGATTTGTGTTTTGCCTTAATGGTGGTGCCGTGAGTGGAAGAGTTCAAAGTAAAGTATGTATATAGTAGTTGATTCTACAATAGGGTTTAGTATATTGCACCAAAGGAGGCAAAGAAAAGAAGCGGTTTGGATCAAGAAGTTCATTACTGGACTAGGTGTTGTGCCTAGCATATCAGATGCTATAGAACTCCGATGTGATAACAATGAAGCCATTAAACAAGCTAAAAATGCCAGATCTCACCATCGATCCAAACATATACTTAGGCGCTATCATCTTATTCGAGAGATTATCGATCGAGGAGATGTAGAGATATGCAGAGTACCTACAGATGATAACATTGCTGATCCTCTGACCAAGCCTCTGACACAGCAGAAGCATGATCGTCACACTAAGTCGCTTGGTATTAGATATATGAGTGATTGGTCTTAGTGCTAGTGGGAGATTGTAATAGTATGCCCAAAGATCAATCATGAGATGGTTGTAATAACATACTTGATTTACCATATTTATTAATATAAAGCGTTGTCATTATTATTTCAGTTTTTCCTTCAGTGTGATACAAATAAACTATTTTATAATAATGTCCTTAGAATAATATGATTATTCTTAAAAGATCCTTAGTTAAGTATTATTGTTGACTAGGACAACAATAATGCATTAAGACTAACATGTAGTTGATTGATGATAAAGAGTTGCGATTGATATGGAGTGTCAAAATCAATGCATGAATATGTGTGTTAGAGAACAAGATATTGGACTGACCCGCTATGAGTATGTTTCTTGGATTATTATGTAATTGTCACAACATTACTCATAGTGATTAATATGTATATGGTCCTTAGACTTGAGATAATCATTATCCCAACATTGTGAGTAGTATATTTTGATACAACAAACGTAATCAGAATCGGTTGTTCTATAAAGGTCGATGTTGGATATACCATAATCTAAGTAGAGGGATATTGTTGATCAATATAGGATAAGTCCATCCTACATAATGGGAGTAATATCTTAGGCCACTTGATTGAGTGAGACTAGAAATGCATGGCCATGCTCAAATATGTTAACATGAGATGTCATACTAATCTGTATATCATAGTCTACTCAAGATATCAAGAAACATGGGATTGACTATACAAGTGTGACTATTCCATGACTTGTATCCATTCCAGAGATAAAGGACTTAGGGATTAATGCATGAAAGGTTAATCACAAAAAGTTATGCCGAATCATGACTTCTTGTAACTTAGGTAGCAATGATGCATTGCTAGATGCCACCCATTATTTGTGACATTAGAATTGTTCTAGTATTAATGCTAACGTTACAAGAACCTGCAGGGTCACACCCTATGGTTGAAATGAACGGAATAAAACATAGTTGGTATTGTGTTTGATTGCCACATGAATTAAATTAATTAAAGAATTAATTTAATTGGGTAATCAAATATTGAATATATTATATGTACAAGGATGTTGTACACATAATGAGAATTAATATATGAATTTGGTTCAGATATAAATTTAAATAAATATAGTTTACCAAAATCTATGTTATAATTAATGTAATTAGAACTTTTGGGCATAATTAATGTAATTATAATTTTAGGTTAAAACATTATTATATTTATTTAATTTTATAATTCATAAAAGACATACCGATTATAAAAGGGAATAAGTGATAAAAAACTGATTAAGAGAAACCCTAAGAATTTGCTTGAAAAGTCTAGCAGTCGTCAAGCAAATAAAAAAACCTCTAAAACAGTTTTGGAGATTTTTGCCGTTCATAGTCAAACCGGGTGGATTACGTAGAGGCCGACATCGTAAAGGTTGCGGTTTGTTTCGATAGTAGATTAGAACTCTTGTTGCTGAGGCGTCACTGTTTACTCAGATTGAAATTTCAGTAATTCGAAATCTTTATTTCACCCCGAGTCGTTCCTCACACATGGATTCACGGTTTGGATCGCCGGGATTAATTTAATTTCATTGCGCCATGGGGGTGCCGGCGTTCAAACAATATTATTGTAATTCTACCCTATAGGGGTATTTTTATAATTCTACCCTACAGGGGTATTTAGGTAATTTTGTAAAACATGGGTATTTTGGAAATTTTTTAAATTAGGGATATTTTTGTAATTTCACAAATCAATGGTATTTTGGTAATTTTACAAATTAGGGGTATTTTAATAATTTTTCAATTCTAAGGATATTTTGGTAATTTTTAAACTAAGGGTATTTTTGGTATTTTCAAATCAGGGGTATTTTAGTAATTTTACAAATTTAGGGGTATTTGGTCCCTCTCGGGTTTTAGTTATGAACTTTGGCCCATTAACAAGTCCTTGCAGTTAAAGTGAACAGATACTATGCACTAGGTAGGATTCTAGAGAAGAGGAGGTGGGCCACTAGGACCGCTTAAGTACCAAGCTCTCCCTAGATCCAATCCTAGACATGCATATGTCCATTGCCACATTCTAACCCAGCGACCTGTCCACGGACATGTTTAGTTATTAGAAAGTCTTATGCGGTTTAAGAGTTGTTCAGAACTAAGCCTAAAGTCTATTAAACCCTAGCATACTTGTCTATATCCCCATAAAGCCCATCAAGCCCATTTCGCGTTCATATAACCCATTATGCCCACATCACATCGTTATGGCCCGCTAGGCCCAAATCTCAGTCATATGGCCTTTTAGGCCCAAAACAATTCCAGTTCATGTAACATGTGTGCCTAACTCAGTTTATATAGTCAAATCAATTCATTTCATCAAACATAGCCTTAGGGCCCACCGGGCCCATTTAGCCACTTTTGGCTTTTCGACTTTTCGACATTGCCGACATATGTGTGTGTAGAGTTTGTACACACCCAGTTACTACGACGTGCTATTCTATCCTTAGCCTTGAACCTACAACCCACCAACCAACCTTCAATCAACCACTCATACTTAATCAAAATATTTACTCAAAAGTCTAAACCTTACTGATACCTTACTGCAGTGCCACACAGCTCTAATAGCCCTTCCTTAGATACTAATCAGAGTATCACCTAGATCTGCACTCATACATACACCATCAAAATTGGGTGACTCATAATCCACACAAGTCATCCACACATTTGGCCATTTACTAAATTACCGATTGCTTAACGAGTAAGAAGCCTGCTTGCTTGATTTGAACCCAAGGGACCCTATACGAAAAACAATTACTTACAAGAAGTTAATACCTTTTAACCGATACCAAAGTCACCCTTATCATACCAAAAATCGGTAAAATACTAGAGAAGAGAAATGGCCATTCGCCAACACTTACCCCTTTAGTAGACCGATTGATCACCAACACCCCAACACAACCAATATTCTACTACCAACTACTAAGAGAGAGAAAGATTCGGCCAAGGTGTTTTATGGCAACCCAAAATTCGATCAGAGAGAAAGGAAAGGGAAACCGAAATGCAAGAGGATAGGGGTTGATAATCGGCCAAGAACGGAGATAAGAAAAGGAACGAAATGAAAATGAGAAAGAAAATTAGGAGGATGATGTTTGACCACAAAGCTTCAAGAAGAAAAGAGGTGAAAGAGGAGAGAACATTCGCCATGAGAGTACCAAAAGAATAATGCAATATGCAACTTGGACTTTCGGTTTAACAAAATTGAAAAAGAAAAGAGGGTGGGAGAGGCATTCGGCTTACAAGGTTCCCAAAAGAGAGAAAAAGATGGTAAAGGGGCTGCTATGTTCGGTTAACACAAGGAGAAAGAAGCAAAACAACCAAAAGAGGACAAATGATGCTTAAGAGTCCAAGAGGACATTCGGCTACTACTAAACAAAGATGATTGAACAGCAAGCAACTTTGGCAAAGATGGGAGCACTTGGGTTCGGTTTCCAAAATGAAAAGAAGAACGAAAAGATTCAGCTTAGCTTTTTGCAAATGACCGAAACAACACACATGCAAAAAGGAAATTTCGGCTCACTCCAATACCACACCAAGCCGTCCACTCCCTCACTCCAAACACCCCAAAAATTTCGGCCAAATCCCCCACAACACTCCACACCACTCAATTCAAATGAGTTTACCAAGTCTTCCTCCTACTTTCACTCTCCACCCCTCTTTTGAATGTGAAGACTAAGTCCAAGCTAGAGTTCAAGTTGCCTTCTACCTCTTCCTCCATGCCGTCCAAAATGAGAGCCAAAGGGTGGGATTCTCATGACTTGAACACAAGACCTCCCCTTGTAGATGGCGCCACACACACTCTCCATATGGCGATGCTTGCCACTTTGCTAGCTCCTCATTTGTGTTACAAATTCACTTAAATTAATTATAAACCCCAACACCTTCACTCCTATCCCCTAAAGCCCAAAACTAAAATTTCACCACCGCCAGGGCTCACTCCTAGCCTACAACTAAGCCCCGAAAACACCCAAACAACATCATAGCAAGCAATTAATCATGCAACCAATGCCAAAACAAAATAGCCCTTAACCAGGATATTACAGACATATGTGTGTGTAGAGTTTGTACACACCGGTTACTACGACGTGCTATTCTATCCTTAGCCTTGAACCTACAACCCACCAACCAACCTTCAATCAACCACTCATACTTAATCAAAATATTTACTCAAAAGTCGAAACCTTACCGATACCTTACCGTGTGCCACACAGTTCTAATAGCCCTTCCTTAGATACTAATCAGGAGTATCACCTAGATCTGCACTCATACATACACCATCAAAATTGGGTGACTCATAATCCACACAAGTCATCCACACATTTGGCCATTTACTAAACCACAACCGAGACGAGTGCACTTACCTCTTTGCTAACTATCCTCACCATGCTTGCGATCTTTGAACCCTATCCTTGTTATTACAGGTTTAACGATAGCAAAAGTTAGATAGCCCTCCAGCTTTTACCGAACATACTAAATGAAAATTGACTAAGTACTTACCCAGAAGTAATCGGCCCAAGAAGTTTTCGGCTTTAGAGATTAATATGGTGATAGGGACTATTCAGCACCAATAGGGAGAAAAAGAGAAGAAGTGATCGGCTAGAACCAAAGGTGAACAATAAAGGGAATTTGAAAAGAGAGGGTATGGAGGATTCGGCAAAGAAGAATGACAGTAAATTGACAAAGAAGAGAATTCAGCTATAGGTGAATTCGGCAATTGGAGAAACCGATTGTGGGGGAGAAAAAAATAAAAATAATGGCAACTCAAATTCCTATTCCCCCAAATTCCTATTCGGCACCAACTCCTCTTTTTCCTCATCTCTTGATTTTTCTCCCTGATAACACCTTAATCTTATCCGAAATTTCCTCCACATCCATCACACTTGCTTACTTCAAACTCTCCCCAGCAATAGTTCAAAACCAACACAACTATTGTTGTCCATCTATGCAAAATAAAACACTCCAAAAGTACACTCCTAAAGCTTGAACCTTGGACCTTTTCAGCTTACAAACACGCCACCTCATAGCTCCCAAGTGACGCCACTTTCCACTAGACCACAAGCCCATTTGTGTCCTATTTTCTC